>JAKFHU010000322.1:23167500-24417500 GCA_023783475.1 Daubentonia madagascariensis | reverse complement strand
GGCATAAACATGCTGTTAACAACATAGATCTAAGACTTTGTCATTTATTAATGTTTGGAAATACCTTGCTTATTAAAGTAGGCATTGATATTATGCCATTTTATAGTTAAGAAACCAAAGAGAAGAAATAGATAGAGAAGGAGGTCAAATTCAGGTCTTCTTGTGAGACTAGGTGTTGAGAGGGTGGTATAATCGTGTAAGAGCTTCAGATTTTGATATTGATAGTGGTTGAAAGTTGGGACAATGTTGGCTAACTTAAAAAAAATTAACTGAATTCTTGAACAGACTATTAATCTGAGTTTGATGGTCAGCACAGTAAAGTATCCTTGAGGGAGTTCCTTTCTTTCTCTTGGCTCATGCTATTTCATTTTTAAAACCAAATGATAAATAAAACTTGATTCTTAAAAGACTTCCCTTTCTTTTCTCTGTATGATTGCAAGTATATGCCAGTATCTAGTCAAACCATCATCCAGATTTTTACCTGGATGTTGTTAGATATTCAAATGGAATGAATTTTCCTTTGTTTAAATATAGAATTAATGCATGCATAGAATTTTAAAATATTCAAACACTGCATAAGGACAAAAATAAAAAGTAAAATCATCCTCCATTTCATCACCAACTCCTCTTCTTTAAGACAGCCACTGTCAGTATTCTCTCCTTTTAGCTTTACTAGTAATTATTATTCTAACTTTATATAATATATGTAGGTCCCTACTTTTTGATTTATCAACTGTACACAGAAGCTATTACTTCCTAGATATGAGGGCTGAGGGTTTCACTCACTTATGTATATATATATATTGCTATCTACTTTTTCTTTCCCCTCAGTGTCCCAGTTTTTGTTAGCTTGATAATTATTTTTGGATCTTCTAATGTTTGTCTTCATAAATTTAAGTAATATAACTAAACTCTATTTCAGGGTTTATTACTTTTAGACAGTTATAAACTTCACTATAAAGAAAATGACACTAGTACACCCTTCTACTTCCAAATTTTTATTTCCCTTCATAATTATTTTTATACTATCTAAATTTATTACATCTACATTCTCTTTTGTAATTGTGAATACCTCTTATGTGATTATATAGTAGCTGTGTTATAAAAAAAGAAAATTAATGACCAGAATTTATAATATAATGATTATGTAAACATTAGTCAATGTAGAACCAAGAACTATGGATTAAGTCATATAGAAGGAAATGTTCTATGCCACCAACATGTTTCAGATAAAGGAGAGTCTTCCAAATGTCCCATCTAATGGATTCTCTGTTACTTGATTTCTAGTCTCCCATACTCTTCAGTCATTCTCTGCTGCCACTGCTTCTTATATCTAATTTTATCTTCTTTCTCAAATTTTGGTTCTATTTTGGTAGAAGACTACATCTCAAGTAATATTTTTTCAATGAATGTAAGGGCAGTGAACTCCTTGAATTTTTGCATATCCAAAAGTGTCTGAATTTACTTTTATATTGGACTGATGGTTTGACTGAGTATAGGGTTCTGTGTTCAAATCCCATTGCCTCTGAAATTTTAAGTTTTCATTGTCTTTTAATACCCAGGAGATGCTGATAAGAAGTCTGATATTACCCTGTTTTGTTTTTTTGTGAGGGGCCACCTCCCCATCACTCTGACATCCTGATAGTCCCTTTGTCGTTGGAGTTTCCAACCTTTACCACGATGTGTCTAGTTGTCCTTTTCACTAGTCCTTCTCAGCACTGCTGTGGGAGTCAAGTTGTTAATAAAAAGAGGCAATGTGGCCTACTGGACTGAACAAAGGATGTGGAGTCAGACGACCTGAATTCAAGTCTTGATTTTGCCGTGTCTTTCTGTCTGTGAAACCTTGTAAAATATTGTATCTTCACTTAGAAATATTTTTTTTCTACCAGGAGAAAATGATAATAATCTCAGCCCTGCTCTTTGCTGCCATTGAGCACCTATATTGCAAGGTTATTGTTATTATGAACAACTAGGAGTAAAATTGTTTTGCAAATTGTAGACCTGTGCATTAAGGTCAATATTATTGCAGTGAATACAAAAATGATGAAAAGTTTATGGTCTTATGTAAACATCGAGGCCTTACTTTTTTTCTGTACTTATCATTTGTCACTTTTCCTGGATGTGTGGATATTACAGTGGGGTCATCACTCAGGCAGGCTTGCAAGGCATGCTTGCTAGTTAGGAGATGTGGCTTCCTGATATCTGACAGACAGCTACGTAGAGCATCCCTCTCTCTCAGCAACTCTCAAGGAGGGCACTTGGAGTGGTAAGTGAGCCTGGGCCTGAGTGATAAGTGACCTGTCCCTTTATCCTTCTTAGAATAACTCCTTATTGTCTGGGAAGTAGAAATAGCACAAACACGGACATAATGTGAAGCTCCAAAGTTCTGCCAGTCACAAAAGGAGTAAGAAGAATCATTTAAATTACTGTTTGTGGCCTGAATTCTTCCAGGAACTCTACAAAATTTAGCTTTCTGAAGTATATTTCCAGGAAATATCAAACAATAATGTAAGCTAGAACGGGAGAGAGTAAATTAGAATCACAAAGTATCATATATGTGAAGGATCTTCCAATCGTAACCAGGATCAGATCCTAGTTTTAAAAATATTATAAACAAACCTAGAACCCTGGCTGGTCTACACACATACACACACACACACACACACACACGGACTTACCCAGGGTCACATAAACTGGGTGAAAATATATTCTAGGACTCCTAACCCTATTTCACAGTTATTTTAATCAAAAAGTCAATTCTCCCAATAGTCTTTTTAACTTCCTAATAGGTTGCTTTTAAAATGGAGAGCATGCTGAGACAGGAGAATTGCACTAACCTGGGAGTTTGGGTCCAGCAACATAGTGAGACCTCATCTCTAAAATAAATAAAATAAAATAAATACAAAATAAAGAGCAGAAAGAGTCCCTACAACATGAATAATCTGGAGGCTGTATTGGAAGCAGGTGGGTGGCAGTATCTTGGAGAACTTCCTGTTACAGACCCAGTGTAGGGCATCACAAGCGTTGACCGCAGGCCTCTCACTGTGTCATGGGAGGTGGGAATTATAGACTCTACTTCAAAGATCCAAGGAACTTTCAGGGAGGCAAGCAAGGTCACACAACCTGTAAAGTTTGTTTTTGATAAAGGGCAGAGGCTGAATTTAAACCCAGATTTGATTTTAATTACAGGACTGGTTCTCAAAGTTGAGTTGAAAAGAGAATCTAGGAACCCCAGTAATCTCAAGACTCCATTCTGTCTCTCAGTTTTTCAGCACATTGTGTGATAAACAGAGGTGCAGGAAGCACTCTTAAAATAGTCAGTTCTTAGCACAATTCAAAGGAATTTTAATGGGTTCAAATTTACTATATTTAGTTTTAGTTTTCTTTGTCTGGCATATGGATTCCTTCCACATGGCCTTTTTGGAATGCTCAAACTGCCTTTTGGAAGCTCAGGGGATTTAAAACTCCTTGAGAAAGAGATGAGCTGTGCTTTGCCTTGGTGAGAGTGCTCCTGCAACAGTGCGTTCAGACCTGGGTACCACTCACGGTCAAGGAAAAGTGTGTCTAGGTGGGGAGGGGCCTGGAACTGAGGCGTGAGCCAAACCACAGAAGGGAACGGACATGTTCATCTCAGTGCCCCCAGCCAAAAGAGAGCTCGTGGGACGCTTGATAGCTATGTTCAGATTCCTAGAGAACCAAGACGTGAAGATGAGATGAAACACGTATCATGTGCCCTCATGATGAACGGGCTGCTCAACCAACAGATGAAAATGATAGCAAACACCTTTTGGCTTACAGTCAAAATAATTTTCTAACAGCTGAGCTTGTTGAAGATGACACAGGCCACCGTTAGACTTAGAGTGAGCTCTGCTCTGAGAGGCAGTGGGACGCCTCCTTGGCAGGGGAGTGGCGGTGTTGTTCCCATGGGAATTAAACTGCAGCCACCAGAAATTCTGCCCAGCAGAGAAATGCTAATATCCCTTAGTCTGAGCATTCAAAACCTCTGCAGCTCAAAATCACACACCTAACATAACTACACACACACACATACACACACATATGCTTTTTTATCTTCTTGATAATAGTAACAACCTAAGTTTATTGAGCATTTACTGTATGCCAGATATGCTCAGCTCTTTATAAGCTTTGTTTCATTTAATCCTCCTCAGCATCCTATTGAAAGGTACTATTATTATGAATTTCATAGGTAATATATGAATATGATAGATTAAGTAAAAACAACCTATAATATTCACGTATTAGCAAACATCGTAGCTAATTAGTGGGAAAGCCAAGATGCCAATCCAGGTGTGCTTGACACTGATATCCCAAATACTCTGCTCCTCTGCCTCTCTTCTTCATGAAGATTAATACATCTGAAGTGCCAAAAATAACCTGGTTTGCACTCAAAATAACTGCGGAAGAGTTGGAGGGTGCTGAAGGTAAACTAGAATGACACTCTGATTTGTCTGTCACGAGTAACTGACAGCTATGCTCCGTGTTGCCCAGGGAAGCAAAGCTCTCTTGGTAAGGAGAGAGGAGCAGAGACTCACAGCCCCATGGGACAACAGCCTCGAAGTTTTAGTGCTTCGCCGTTAGTTTTACATGGAGAAGGCCTCTTGATGTCAGCCTAGTTTCTGGCTGTGCCCTTGAAGTTCTTGCACAGGGGTTGAGGTTAGGAAAGGGAGTGGGGAAAAGAGGGCCAGGTCTGTTTTCCCCAGGAAGAACTTGCTTAACTTCAGAGCCTTTGGGAGTCTGGATGATTAAAAGTATGTGTTGTTGCTGTGGAAGATTCTCTGGCCATGACCTCTGAGCATCAGAGCTGCTTCAGCATCTCCTTGAGGAAGAGCCACTTCAAGTCTGATTAGACTTTAAAATATGGAACCAGAAAACAGAGACGCTCTCCTGCGACTCATCAGGAAAATAAAAAAACCAAACACATAGAATTTGCTGGGTCAGGAAAGGAGTTCGAGAGGCCCTTCTATCAGTAGGATGTTTACACATAAGACTTTTCAAACTTTGGATTTTTTGAATAATTAGTGATCTGCACTGCAAGAGAAGTTTCTCATTTTCTCTACTTCTCTTCTGAGGCTACTTTTATACACAGGATTCTTGAGGCTTCTTCGGGCTTTTGATTCCACAGAGACTCAGGAGCACGGTGGAAGCAGCCTCTACGAAGGGATGTGAACATTTCCAAAAGTTTTGAAAACAAGGTCCTAGAAGGCAATGAGAGTTTCAAATGTTGCCTTAAAAAATGGTCTGGACTTCCCTTAAAAATAGTGGATTGATTACAGACATGCCCAAGGACAAGGAGCATGGGGGAAGAGTCCACAGCAAGTGAGAGATGCCCAGATGTATTGAGAAGTCTGAAAGCAGGGTAAAGACCACACCAACTTATGGGCCCGTGGAATGGTGTCCTATGAGAAGTGAGCCAACCCGACCTGCAGAACCACTAAGAATCTCAGCCCCGGTGGAAAGAGCAGGGTCAGGTGCTGGGGCGAGAACAAGGAGATTAGCCGGATGCCTAAAAGAGAAGAGTTGGCATTCTAGTTCCCTTCCTTACTCTAGACCAGGAAGTTACTGTGCCCCACAAGCCTGGAGACCTGAGGCTTGTTCCCTCAGAAAGCAGAATCATCTAATTCCTGAGTTGGGGACACCACACACAATGAAGGGCTGATATGACAGGTGTGGCCCAAAAAAGAGGAAAGGGGAAGGTTTACATGACTGAACCAAGGGGTTCTCATTCCACATTTCCAAGCCCCAGCCTCAAGGCAGATTGTTTTCTTTTGTGGGGAAACTGAAGGGATTCAGAGGAAAGAACTGTGGATCCTGACTCTCTGGCTCTCCCAATGCCACACAAAGGCTGAATTGATGCCTGAGAACTCCATAGAAAAGACAGAGCGTCGGCATGTCCCATCCACACTCACAGACATGTATGAATGTGTTGCCAAGGATACCAGACATCTGAAAAGCTTTCAAACATGGGTATAAAAAAGAGATTACAACAAACTAACAATAATAATAATAATAATAAAACAAATTCTGAGGACACAGTGACAATATAGGAGCAGAAGAAAATTAAAATTTAACAACTTATAATTAACATGCCCAGAGAGATAAGAGCTGAAACAAGAATAGGAAGCATAGACAGGAAAACTCTTAACAGTAGAAAGAGCCCTTGGAATTAAAAAGAAAAATCATATCTGAAATAAAATCCCAATAGAAGAATCAGAAAATGAAATAAAAAGAATTTATCAGAAATAGAGTAAGAAGATAGAGATGTGAAGAATAGGAAATAAAATAGGAAATAACAGATAAGGAAATTAGAGGAACATACAGTCCCACTATTGGCAGTTCCAGAAAGTGAACAGAAAAAAAGGCAGTGGGGGGGGAGAGTAAATGATGAAGAATATAATTCGAGAACTTAAAGCTGTGAGTTTTCGTAATGAAAGGCAGCACAGAGAGCTCAGCTCAGTGAATTTAAAAAGACCCCCACCAATGCACATCATTATGGAATTTTATTTTATTATTTATTTATTTATTTTTTTTTTCATTATGGAATTTTAAAATGCCAAAAAAAGAAAAAAGGTCCTAAATGAAGAAACTAGGTCCATAAACAAGTCTGGGTGTTAGAATGACACTGGAAGCTTAAAGACAATAAGGTTATGTTTTAAAAACTTTGAAAAGAATGATTTTCAGCTGTGATTTCTATTCTCAACTAGGGGAAAGGCAAAGCTACTATAACACAAAGATTTCTCCCCTCTAACCCCAGTCCCTCAAACTTCAGTGGCTCAGATAAGATAGAAATTTATTTCCCTGTCTAGTAGTAGTGCAGGTGTAGGTAGGACCAAGAAGACAGCTCAGGTCCACAAGGACATCAGGGGACCAGTTCCCTCTGTCTTGTTGCTCTGCTCTCTCCTAGGAGCTGTCCTAGTTCACATGGTCAAAGCTGTCTTCACCACCTTGTCCAAGCTCCAGGCCATGGGCAGGGGGAAGGAAGCTTCCTTTCAAGGATGCGATGTGGAAGTTGCACACATTAATTCTGTTCACAGCCCCTGGCCATGATCTAGGCTTATGGTCACACCCAGGTTGCAAAGCAGGCTGGGAAATACAGACTAGCTGGAAGACAAATGCCCAGCTAAAACTGGAGGATGGGAGGTTATCACTAATAAAGGGGAATGAAAATATAGATAAGATTTAGCAGTCTCTGCCACGCCACCCAAACCACCAGTCAAAGGTGAAGGTGGGTAAAGATATTCTCAGATGTGCAGGAATTCAGAAAAGTTATTTCCTAGGAATCTTTTTAAAAACAAAGCTACTTGATGATATGTTCCAACACAAAAAATAGGGGACCTAACACAGGAAAATGGTTCGAAGAAGTCCCAGAATGAAGCTGCACAAGATATGTGGATACCCTTTAATATGGATAGAGGAAAACAATCCATATTAGAACAGGGGGTTAAGAGGGATATTTTCAAGGAGAATGGCTCTGATATGTTTAAGATTATAAAAATTAATGTAGATAGATGTGTTGAAACTGTTGGAGCATTTGGGGGAAATAACGGGAGATACATTAAAAATAGGAAAGAGGAAAATAGGACAATTACTAATTTTTTAAAAATTGAAGTTTGTACAAGAAAAGATGCATGATCATAGCATGCTATCAGCTCACTATCAAACAATATCTGCATTGTCATAACAATGCAAACATTGACTATCAATTTAACCAAAATTTTGCCAAGACTATCTTGGGAAATTGGAAGGAGAGAAAATAGGCTTTGTGTGGGAGAGGTAAGCCTCAACTTTCACAGTAGAAAGTCAACGGAAAATGTCTCAAATTGATAAATCAAGAAATATATGTATATTATTCAGAAATAGGGCTGTAAATGCTACGTAAACAGCTCTAAGAGGTAAGGCTGGTTGATGCTGGGGAGTGGGACTGGCAGGTGCAAAGTGACAGAGCAAGAAATTTCCGCCTTTATGGCTTTTTAGTAAGATTTGACTTCAATTAAATGCATGTATGTGCATAAATTAATTTTAAAAATTAAAAATAATTGTCAAATAATCCCTCTTAAAGGGAATTAAAGGCTCTTTGAGTGAAAATGAAACTTGGAAGCCATATAGTTCAAAATTTGAACAAACTGAGGAATTCTTTCTCTTTATCTCTCTCAGATAGTCACTTAATATCTCTTTAAATACTTCTAGTGACAGGAAACTCACTACTCTAGAAACCGCAGTCTGAATCTCACAGTTGGTTCTAATATTGAGCCAAAATTTCCTCTCTACAATGTCCACCTACGCCTTCCCTCTGCTTCCTGTCCCCTGAGAGGTCCTTCAGGTCTGCATGAACAACCCCAGAGACCCCACGGAGCTCATTTCTTCCCAAGGCAGCCCATTCGCCCCCTGGAGGGAAATCTATTTCCCTGTGGCTTCCACCCACCTGTCCTTGACCTCTTTACCTATGTTGCTACTTCGACCAAACTCACTCCCTCATCCCCAGAACATTGTAAAAGTTTACTTGAAGACAGTCACAAGTCATGCTAGTTGAATCCCCTCACTGTTCTGTGCCTCTGGTCACGGTGTCTCCTAAATTATGGTGCCCAGAAGTAATCTCGACATGAGAGAACAAACGAAAATGCTCTAGATTTTTAGAGGATAGAGAATAGCTCAGTACAGCAGCACTGCCAGTGGGCAAATCCACCCAAACGCATACACTTCTATAGTATTAACTTCTGAACTTCATTTTAGGGAGAAGTAAGGCTGTACCCTAAGTGTTCTTAAAGGTCAGTGCAGTCCATAGTAGCTCTAGTGAGGGCCACCTCATGCTGCTATCATGGGGTACCAATGGGATTACTTTTTAAGAATTATGTGGTCACTGTGCCTGTCACTTCACAGAATTTGCACATTTCGAGAGTCTTGCAGTAAAGGAGAACCAAAGCTGTTTTATTATCTCCAAAGGGAGGGTATTCAGGCAGAAACAGAAGACATTCTTTGGCTCGCAGCGGGTAACAGAACAACAGCTCTCATGGGCTGGCAGGAAGGGCCTCAATAATCCTGGCTGTGACTCTCTCCCTTCAGGGAGAATTAATATTTTTCATATGGCCAGGGATCTATTTTTCTTTTTCAGGGATCACCAAGGGATAAGCTTTTCTTGCCCTCAATCCTTGCCCAAAATACTACTCCAACAATCTCTTAGTATGGTCTTGGAGATTTATTTCTCTGGGTTAGCACAGTCCAAGGCACTGAATAACTCAGATGGTGATTAACCTATTCTTTCAATGTTATAACTGGAAGCAACTCTCAAGGTAACAGTCAGCTGTCATGACTCCACCTCTTTCTAGGAACAAGGCATTTAGATCCAGTAAGGTGAAGTGGCTAGCTCAAGGGAAATGATGGATAAACCAGTCTAGAAGCTAGGTCTTCTGATTTCCAGGAGAGCATACATTTGCGATACCAGCTAAGGAAAGGAGGCTTGTGCATTGATCAGAGAGTGAAAGAAGAACCCAAGAAGAAATTTACTGATCAAATTTTCTTTCTTTATAACTTAACTCTGAGCTCACCCTGATTACGGAGATATTATCATCTCCATGGAAGAACCTTTTACTATACACTTTCTTTTTCTTCTGGGAATGAGAGCCCTTTTATTGTCTCTGTGCAGGGATATGGCCAGTTGAAACCATGAGGATGAGATCTTCTCATCCTCAACATATATCCCCATGCTTTGGAATCCTTTCCTCTTTTCTAACCTCCAATATTTTGTATAAAAATATTCACTTTATGTCTCCCAAGAGCCAGAAGAATTTTAACGGGCCAAACCTGCTGTTTTGATATTTTCAACTTATGTAAAACCTGGATAATGTCACTTACTAGGCTAATAGCAGTAACAGATAGACCCTAATATGCATAATGGCTCAAATGCAATAGAAAATGATTTCTTACCCAGTTAATTGTACCAGTGGGTGAAAAGAAACATGGAGGCTTCTCCTATGCAGTCAGTCTTAGACCCCAGCTGATGGAAGATCTGCCATCTTTAATGCAGGGCTCCTAAGGTTGTCCTGGGTATCACCTCCATTGTGGCCAGTCAGAATGGAAAAGGGAATGGAGGAGTACTATATGGAAGGACTTTATGGGCCAGGCCTGGGAGCAGCACACACAATTTCCCTTAACATTTTGCTGACTAGAACTCATTAAAATAGCCGCAGTGAAGTATAAACTTGAGGCAGGAAGAGTGGGAGGGGATTGGGAAGCCAGTTTCTAGCCTTAATCCTATAAGAAAGAGAAGTCATATATTTGGGTGGACAGCCAGCCATCTTTCTCAAATAGGTATTCTGTTAACATGTTTGGATTTGAGTCAAAGTGAAATAGAATGCTCTCAACGGATGTGTCACTTTACTTAAATAGGACTTCCTTAAACAAATCTAGTTCATTCTATTCTTATAAGCAAATAGTTACCATTCTGCATATCCAGCCAACTTTTATTTGGCCTTCGTCTCTAAAGTGGACAGTAGTATCTATCCATTTTTAAAAATTAATTAACTTATTCCAAAAACAGTATTATCCACTTATATGTTAAGCATTACACTGGATACTGGGGATATACCAATGAGCAAGACAAACAAATCTCCTGCTTATATGATCCTAAGATTCTAATGGGGAACAGGCAGGGAATAGACAATAAATAGATTTTAAAAATCAAGTAGTGATAATGCTAACAGTAAAATAAAACAGGGTGGTGAGAAAAAGAATGGCTGGCAGCTATTTAGATTGTGAGGTTAGGCATGTCCTCTCTGAGGAAGCGGCATTTAAACTGAGAATTCAGTGACAAGGGGCAGCCAGCCATTTTACAATCTTAGGCAAGGACTTTTCAGGCTCAGGGAATGGCCAGTGCAAATGCCCTGAGGTGGTAATGGGTTTAATCGTGAGACAGAGGCAAGGCAAGCGTGGTTGGAAACTTGTGAGAGGAGGGTGTAAGAGGAATTGAGGTCAGACATGGTGTCAGGGAATGAGATAATACAGTATCTTGGAGGCCATGCTAAGGAGCTTTGCTTTTATTCCCAGTGCAAAGGAAGCAATTGAAGGTTTGGAGCAGGAGAGTGACTCTCCTTCCCATTGTTGTTGCTGTTGACTGTACTCTGGCTGACATGACAAGAATGGATTGCCAGGAGAGGCAAGGGTGGAACTTAAGAGCCTTTGTCATGGTCCAAAAAGGGATGATAGTAAATTTGGGATATGGAGGTAGTAGCAGAGATGAATGGAGGATGGAGCTGATGAGTATTTTAAAGGTTCTGAGGCCCAGACTTGCTGAAGGATTTGTTGTGGAGGGAGTGAAAAAATGAGGTATTCTAATTGCCTTTTACATAGGATGCATTTGCTAACTTTCATTATCTTATTCAATCCTAGATATCTCTAGAAAAAAGCTTCTTAGGTTCCAGTTATCAAGTCGGGAGACCTGGTTCCTATTTCCTATTACTTGCTGTTTTGTTTGCCTGGAAAAACTCCTTCTTGCTCTTTAATTTTTGCAAGAAAATGAAAATGGCCTCCACCACTTAACTGACAAAACTGTTGAAGGGTGATAAATGTGACAATATTCTTTGTAACAAAATTTTAATAGGAACACAAGATGCTCTTCTGTCTGAGAGATATGTCCTGAGCATTTGAATTTAATCAGACCATAACATATTTCTTTGCCCTTTTACAATGTTGATGACTAACTGGCTCCTGAGTGGGTGAGTTATACTTTAGACAAAGGAGGGAAAACAAAATCATTCTTGACTTGGGGCAGTTAATATCAGTTAATTGAGTCATAGCTGCTTAGACTACAGTTGAATGTTTAGAGGACCCCAGGGAGAATTTTTGCATCAGAAGGATGATTCCCTCTGTTTGCTTTCTTGTCCATTTGTTAAGAGTCTTCTGTTCATTCTGGTTTGTCCTGATTTGACTTACACTACAGACGAGAAGCTCAAATGTGCGTGTGAGGATGGATTTCATGGTCTGTGTGATATCAGCTGTCATTTTCTATAAGTAAGCAGACACTTTTAGGCCCCAGAGATCATGGAATTAGAGTTTTAGGTACATTACGAAGCAAGGTAGAACTACAATTCACCCTTTCATATGTAAGGGTTTTGAGTCTGCAAAATCATTTTCTCAGACTGCAGTCAAATTTTAGTGATTTTGTGCAACCTCTTCATTAAATAACTCAAAGTTACAATATGCCCTTAGAAAGTAAATTCCCCCTTGGAGAAAAAATACAAAATAAACAAAATTTCTGTATGTAGTTGGAAGACATTATCTTCTATGATCTCTCTTTCCCTAGGTTATGTATGATTGTTCAGTACTCGTGCTCTCTTACATTTTTAGTTAAGTCTACTCTGAATTTTGCTACCTTGTAGGCCTTGTAATATATATTTATAAAATTAGTATTTAGGACCATATGTCTTTGATAATGACACTATTAGAACAAGATGTGTGGCTTTTTATACCACTGAAAGAGAAAATTTATTATGACTGTGTGTCCGTTAAAAGGAGGAGATGAACGTCTACTGTCTTTGTAGTCCCACAACTGTTTCCATGAATGAATAAAATGTGCAGTGCAGCCACTGTTTCTGATTATTTTCCTATGTTTTTAATTCTTTCTTTTGTACTTCTAATTATTTTAAAATAATTTTGATAGTCTCTAGCAAATAATTCTATTATCTTAAGTTCTTGGAAGTCTTTAATCTGCTGTTTTTTGTGTCTACAGTTTCTCTCTTTTTGTCTCCCTCTCTCTCTCTCTCTCTCAGGTGGTTAAATTCTTTGTGTTTTTGTAATTTTAGGTTTTGAGATCAACTTCTATAGGGCTTTGTGAAGATATTGTGAATCCTAGGTTAAGATTTTACATTTGCTTCTGGGAGATATAACTAACTCTATACAACTTTTGTTTTTAAATAAACTTTTTATTTTAGAATAGTTTTATATTTAAAGAAAATACAGAGGATACCTGTATACTCTGCACCCAGTTTCTCCTATTGTTAATATCTTACAGTAGTATAATGTATTTGTCACAAGTAATTGTAATTAATAATTAGTATGTTATTATTAACTAAAGCCCATACTTTACTCAAATTTACTTAGTATTTACTTAACGCCCCCTTTCTGTCCCAAGATCCTAACCAGAATACCATGGTACATTCAGTCATCCTGTCTCCCTAGGTTCCTCTAGACTGTGGCTCCCCTAGACATTCTCAGACTTTCTTTGTTTTTGATGAATTTGACCCTGTACCTCCCATGCACCTAAAAAAAAGTCCTCAAAATATATAAAGAAAAATAGTCCAAATTACAAGAAGAAAATGGCAAAAACACAATCATGGGGGGAAGATTTTAACATTCCTTCCTCAGATTTAATAAATCAAGTGGGCAAAAGCTTAGTAAGGATCTAGAGCATTTGAATAACACAGTGATCAAACTTCAGTTAATGAAGATAAACACAGAGAGCTCTACATCTCCAAATTTTAGAAAACCCACTTTTTCAAGCCCATGTAAAATATTTACAAAGATTGACCATGTGCTTTTCCACAAACCAGGTTTCAACAAATGTAAAACTCAAGACATGTTCCCTGACCACAGTGCGTAAGTTAGAAATTAATTACCAAAGATAATTAAAAGCTTGGATTCATTTGAAAATAAAAGAACATACATAAATAATTCATGGATCAAATAAGACATCAAAAAAATTGAACTTAGAAAATAGATAACATTGACTGAACAAAACTCAAAAGTTTTGGCACATTTAGAACATAAGTTCTGAAACAAAACTTAGAAGGTAAATTTTGCCTTAAAATTTATATCACAAAAGAAGAAAGTTCTATTTTAAATTCAATGCACTAAGACTATTTCTTAAGAAGTCAGAAGAAAGAAGAAAATAAAACCAATGAAGCCTAAGAGGGGACACTCTGGTCAGCATGGCAAATGCAAGGAAGTAATACAAAAGATCACCGATACTGAGGGCTTTCCAAAGCACAGGTGCATACACGCATTGTATATAGCAATTAGACATACTGTGGAAAAGGTAAGCCTGAGACATTTCTACCATACAAAAAAAGTTAAAAGAGTAATGTAATGTTACCTGTATACCCTTCAGTGAGTTTCAACAATTTTAACATTTTCTCTGTGTGTGTGTGTGTGTGTGTACTTTTTTCGGTACCAGTTCAGAGTAAGTTGTTGACATCGATGCCTTGCATGTAAACATCTCAGCATGCATATTTTAAGAATTAAAACAATCTTCCACTTATCTGTTACCATTCTATGGGTTACAAGACCATTGTCACTTATAAGAAAACTAATAATAATTCCATAATATTGTCTAATATAGAATCCATATTTAAATGTTGCTAATTACCATAAGAATGTCTTTTATAGATGTTTTTCTTTCCTTTTCTTTTCTTTTTCCCAGCCAGATCTGAGGGTAGGATTATAGATTGGATTTAGTTGTTATATTATGTCTCTTCAGTTTTCTTTTAGTCTAGACTTTAATGCAACTCTCACACATTTTTTAAAAAAATGAGATTGATTACTAAAGAGTTCAAATGCCTGTCCTGTAGAACACCCTCCATTCAGGACTTTTCTGATTATTTCTTCACACTACCATTTAACTTGTTCTTCCGTCCTTCATATTTTCTGTAAACTGGAAGTAGGTCTAGAGGGCTTGATTACATTCAGATGAAATCCTCTGGGGTAAAAAGACATCATAGGGAATTTTGTGAATTTTGCGCCGCAGTGCATAGAGAAGCACTGATGCCAGGCTATCCTATGTCAGTGCTGCAAAGTTTGATCACTTGATAAATGTGTTGACCATCAGATCTCTCCTGCAATGATATATTTTCCCATTTGAATTAATCATTTGTGTGGTGATATTTTGGCATTGTGAGAATATCCTGTTTCCCACAACTTTTTACCTAATTATTTTAGCTTTCTTTATAATGCTTTTTTTTTTTTTTAGAGGCAGAGTCTCACTCTGTCCCCAGCTGGAGTACAGTGGCATCATCACAGCTCACTACAACCTCAAACTCCTGGGCTGAAGCGATCCTCCTGCCTCAGCCTCCCGAGTAGCTGGGACTACAGGTGCGTGCCACCACGCCGGACTAATTTTCTATTTTTTGTAGAGACAGGGTCTTGTTCTTGTTCAGGATGGTCTCAAACTCCTGACCTCAAGTGATCCTCCCACCTCGGCCTCCCAGAGTACTGGGATTACAGGCATGAGCCACTGTGCCCGGCATCTTCGATGATTCTTCCCTGAATCAATTATATTGGGGCTTACAAAATGATCATTTCCCATTTCTATCATTTCTTTATTAGCTTTGGGACTTTGGATGCGATTCCAAGAGTTTGAGTTCTTTTTTTAGTATACAAAGTAGAGTCAATGGAGCTTTATGCAGGGAAGTTTGAAGAAGAAGGGAGAGACTAAAGAACTTTCTTTCATGGAATTTGTACTAAGATCGTGGAGTTCCAACATTATTTTCTCATCTTTGGGGTTCCCTGTGAAGACAGCTACTTTAGTCAGAACACTTCTTCTAATCAGGTGGGACCTTCTGGGAAGAAAATAAGGGTCCTAGGACCCTGGCTGTAAGGCTTTCCCAAGAGTAAATGTATGGAGTTAAGCAGATTTTCATTCAATTTTGGCCTTTAACTTTACAAACAACCACCAAGTCCTTGCTTATAAGGAAAATTATATATTTAATGTGATATATATGTATATTTATGTATCATATAAATACAAAGTGAAAGGAGACATACAATTAAGATTGCCTTCATACATCATACTCATTTTTTCCTGACACATAGATTCTACTCCTAAGAATTTCTCATCAAGAAAATGTGCAAGAACATATCTACAGCATCTCAGTGTGCTTTATTTAAATGTCATATAAACAATCTTAATGCCAAGCAAAAGATATTGGTTAAATAAATTTTTTTGTACAGCTATATAGTGGATATTATGAAGCTATAGAAAATGTTATGGCAAAAGTATATTTAATGATAAAAAATTTTCAACATGTAAATTAGTAGATGCAAATAGGTACAAGGACATAGAACAATTCCCTTCCAGAAACCTCCAGGCCCCAGTGCAGATGTACACTTTGAAAGCTTGGGGTTGCCAGACTCCACTTCCTGTCAAGATTGCAGCATCATTTCTGCTGGGATATAAATGAAATTATTGTAAAGGAGATTATCTATTCCTCTACCTGACAGCATCTGCATCCCAATTCCATTTTGGTCAAAATGGCTGATATATGTAAACTTGCACTTGCTGCTCACTCCTGTTGTCCTCTTCTCCTTCTTTAAGCTCCCTCCAAATTAACTTCACTCATGAGGAATAATGAGCAGTGTAAAATACTGTAGAATTCACAGGGAAGGCAGAGAAGACGGACATTTCACAGCGCACAGGCTCTCACCTCAAATCTTCCCGTGAGACTTGGTGCTTCTTCCATACCTGTTTCCATCCTGCGGCTTTGCACCTTCCCCCATGCAGCCCCCTGGTTGCTGTCTCCTGCCTCCGTGGAGTGATTATTCTCTGGGGCCCCTTAATCTCTTCTCTTCTCAAGGAGAGCAATTCCCTGCTTGCATATTCTTTCCCACTCTTTAGTATCAACTTTAAACAGGTCTAAGGCCATTATACTAAGAATGAAGGGTTTTGTCTACACTCAGCAAACAAAAGATCCTCCAGTTACCTGGATCTATAGTTTTCAGGTAAAGGGAGATTATGAATAACAAATATTTTTCTCCAGTCAGCTATGCATTAAATAAATGTTCTATTATTAATATGTATTTCTTATGTAATCAATGTAAAACACAAAGAGAAAAAAAGGTGGCCTTTTCTACTGGTCTGCTGCAGGAACTGGTGAATGTCCAATCTCCAGGGTAGGGATGAGGTGGAACTGGTCAGGACAAGGTAAGTTCCCAGAAGCAGAAGGACCAGGACACTTGCTAGGTGATGAGATCAGAGACATGGGACAGGGATCAAGGCAGGGTCATTGTTACTGGGACTGAATTAGAGGTGGGGGATTAAGGTAGGATTCAGCTAGGATTCTTTTGGTTATAAGCAACAGAAAATTTAAATTTAAGCAAAAAATAGAATGTATTGGCTCATCTAACAGATGTAGCAAATGTGATTTGATCCAAGGCTCACAAATGTCACAAAAATCCTTTTCCTACATTTCTCAGGTCCCCTTCCTATTTTAACTCCATTGTCAGGCAGACCCTCTCCGTAAAGTAGCAATATGGCTGCCAGGTAACAGTCAAGTGGAAAAGAAGAAGTATCTTTTCTCTCCCAGCACTACTGTACCAGCAAAATGGGGTTTGTTGGGGCACATGCCTATCCTCGTGTGTGGGGGGGTTGCATGCACAGCTGGCTTATGCCTGGGTCATGTGTTTTACCCAAAAACACACAGACTGGAGGTGAGGAAGGGCTGAATACCAAAAGAAGAGTAGACCTTTTGCCAGAAGACTTGGAAATGCACACCAGGGAGGTACATAACAAATGTTCCCTACACAAATCTGAGGAGTGACAAAGGCCTGAGCCATTGTGCATAACTGAGGAACAGAAGAAACAACAGAATTGCTGACCAGAGCACCAGTCTGGGGCAGGACTGGCACCATTTAAGGGTCTGTTTCTCTTCCCTGAGTTTTATGGTGGGTTTCAAGAGGCTCTGATTTTAAGAGTAAGGAACATATGATGCAGACTGGTCTTGACAATTAAGAAATAGAAACTGGCCTCAAAACCAAAAGCAGTATTACCTGCCCCCTATCTGTATAAGAAACTTGCATAGAGTATTAATGAAGTAATGTGTGAATTTTATTACTGGAGTAGAACTCTCTTATATAAAGGTTTTGATTTCCAACTGCCCCATAAGAATTATCCTTAGAAATATAAATCTTTTAGACTCCAATAATATTAAGATTGGCTTTCTAAAAGCTATTGCTCTTCCCACCAACCCCTGTCTTTCTTTAATTGGATGAAATTTTGATATAGGCAGGGAAGCAAGTGAGGCTGATAGTGATACTATCTGGATGCATTTCAGTTGAAAGTTTTCCAAGGTACTTACTTGCCTAGCTTGTAAATTGTAATTAACTTTTCTAGAAACTTTTGTGCTATTTCAACTCTGCTTGCAAAGCTCCTTGTTCATGAGATATGATCATTTTACAAGGAAAGGTAGAATGATAAGGGAAATTGTGCCTTAATACCTGATAGCCTGAGTTTAAGCCCCATTCTACCATGTACTAATATCGTGACTTTGAGAATATTTATATCTCTGAGCTTCAGTTTCATTATCTGTACAATGGAGAGTAATATTAACATGTAGGGTAACTGTGGGGAATAGATGAAGAAACTTAAGTAAAATGCATAAGAAAGTCTCTGGCACGCAGAGAAGATGCTCAATAAATGTCATTTCCTGTTGTTGTCTTTGCTAACCTCTAACAAAGCAGGGATCGTTTGTCATAGGAGGACTTTGCAGCTCTATATTCCAATGTAGAAAGGGCATCCATTGATTGTTCAAAATACCTGAGAAACATTTTTTAAATCTGGTTTTATTTATTCAGTTAAGTAAAATCTAGAAAATTCACTGGAGTCTGTTTATAGGTCATGTTCCAAGTAGGAAAATAGACACTGTCTGAAGGGCAGTCAGATAAATTGGAAGGAGTCAAAGTGCCACCTCTTGTGCAAAGCCTCTCTTGGTCTCCTAAGCCCGGTAAAGGTGGCCATTTCTTCCCATAAGCTCCCTGGCACAATACCTCTAGAACAGGAGCTGGCAAACCATAACCCAGGGGCCAAATCCAGCCCACCACTTGTTTTTTGTACAGCTTGCAAGCTAAGAATTATTTTTTACATTTTTAAATGATTGAAAAATCAAACGAAGAATATTTTATCATGCATGACAATTATATGAAATCCAAATTTTAGTGTCCATAAATCATATTTTATTGCAATATAGCTGTGTGCATTCATTTGCATATTGCTTATGGCTGCTTTTGCACTACAATGGCAGAATCTAGTAGTTGTGACAGAGACTGCATGTCCAGTAAAGCTGAAAATATTAATATTTACCATCTGGCTCTTACAGAAAAAGTTTGCTAACCCCTGCTTGAGAACATTCACAGTCAAGTCATATTGCACGTGCTTCCTCCTAGCAGGCTCTGTAAACTTTGGGGATTTTGACTGACTCTCTTTCATCTTTGTATCTTTAGCACCTAGCACAGTGCCTGCCACATATTAGGTATCCATAAAGTCACATTTTTCCCCTTTTTGGGTACTTCAAGTAAGGCGTCTTCTTTCTGTAATCCACAGTAGGTCTATCCCAGGGTCCCCAGCCTTCAGCCATTCCCCACAGCCCATGGCACTTAAAGGTCTGATAACTCTAGGTATGGCCAGAGCCTGTTGAACTTTTCAGTTGTCTGAAAACTAAAGAGAAGGGACCACTGGAAGGTCCCCTTTCTCTATATCCTGTTGCATGAGGTAGTATGGCATAGGGGAAGGAGCACTGGGTGTTGAAACTTGGCCTAATGGAGTGGAGTCCTGGACTAATGACTTTCAGGCTGTATGACCCTGGTAATAAACCACCTCTCTAAGCATCACTTTCTTCATCTCCAGTACAGAGATAATTCTTGCCCCACAAACCTCTCTGGGTCTTCTGAGGTTACCCTGGGGAATACCTGCCCCTGGTGAGGACAGGGGCCCTATCTATTTTGTTCACCATTTTATGTCCTGGTTGGCACAAGAAACCAGAGGGGCTCAGCCGTGGGTGAACATGAGAGTCACCTGGGGAGATTTAACCACCCACCAACACTAAGCACCGCCCCAGACCAATTAAAATAGAGGCTCTGGGAATGGACCTGGACATCAGGTTTTTATTTTTTAAACTCCCCGGGTGATTCTGATACTCAACCAGGATTGAGAGGCACTGTTGTGGAGTACTCAATAAATATTTGCTGAATAAATGAATGAAGCGAAGCTGTTCCCACAGGCGTTTTTCTCCTGTGTGCTTTTAGATGCTGACTAAAGAAGTCAGGATGTTTTACATCAAGGGCAAAATTGTGCTCTTCCTCACTGATCAAGTCACTCTCTCCAGTTCACAGAGGTCCGATTGCTGCCTTCTTCACCCTTCACCGACACAAAAGGCTGATAATTCTCTTGTTATTTATCTGATCTTTTTGTGGTTCTTGCCTTTTGTTCTTCACTTTCTTTTCATATCAGTTCATGTCAGTTTTCCCCTTCTTTGTAATCTTCCCAGCCTATTTTTCTTACTATTGCTAAGTTCGACAGCAGCACTTGCTTACCACCAATAACACCATGTACCTTCAACTATCCCCATTTTTTATTACTGCTGAATTAGTTCTACCCTGTGCTTTGCATTGGAAAATAAATCTCTAGACTCTCTTCACTATCTAAATTTCTGTTTCTGGGAATAGGTATTCTCAGAAGCTTTTGGCTGGCTGAAAAATTAGGAAATCCAACTTCCCAGTTTGGAGAAAAGGAAACTGAGGCCCAGCAAGAGGAAAAGCCCGCTCTGGGTCACAGAGTGAGCTCACAGCACGGTTGGGACTGGATCACAGATTTCATCATGTCCAGCTCATGCTTCCTTCAGGCTGTCACACGGCCTCAATAGCTAGGCCCTAGGCTTTTTGGACAACTCATTGCCTCTCTGTCACTGGGGTTGGCACCTTTCCAAAGCTACACCTTGCCAGACTTGATCTGATCACTCAAGGGAAAAGGGAACATTGCTGGTGGCAGCCACGTGTAGGTGTGGGAGGGTCTGGCTGACCACCTTGGTTTAGTGATATTTCAGAAAACCCAGCCCTGCATGTCTAAGCCTCCTTGTGTACAGTCCAGGAGAAGCAGGCCTGGAGTGGCAGCAGGGCAATGAGAGACCCCTTCCCCATAACCACCTCTAGATGCCCTCCAACAATAACATGGTCATAACAAGCTGTGCACTTTCCTGCCTACAGACTTGCACTGTCCAATACAGTAGCCACTAGCTATAATTAAAATGCATTAAAATAAAATTAAACTAAAACTTAATTTCCTTAGTTGCACTAGCAACATTTTAAGTACTCAGTAGCTCCTGAGCTACTGTATTTGAGATTACCATATTTGACAGCATAAATATAAAATATTTCTAACATTGCCAAAAATTCTATCAGACAGTGTAGCTCCAGACACTTGCATAGGATGACTTAGTCTATAGAATGAACACCGTAGCTAAGGATGATTAAAAAGAGGCCAGCCCATGCCATTGCCCTCAGGTTCTGGACTGTGATTCTAAGGCTGGTGGTACAGCCATTTAGCACCCCATCCCCTCCTGTCATTCCCTGGTGTGTCTTATCTTCCTACTAGACTGTGAGCTTCTTGGAAACACTGTCCATCTCTGATTAATTTTATGTTCCCACAGAACATAATTACAGCACAGGACCTGACACAGGATAGGCCTTGGTGAATGTGCACTAAATAAAATTGTAATTTAATGTTCTTTACCCATTCAGTAGTATCAAGAAAACAGCTATATTCAATACAGTGGTAAAAAATCTGTCTTTTGGTAAAGGAAAAGAAATGTTAAAACTGGATGCTGATTAAGTGAGAATCAATGTTACGTTCCCCTGCTCCTGGGGGAGAAGGCTCTGGCACTTTGGGGGATGCTGAGCCCAGGGCCCCAGCAAGGACAGGTTCCCAGATATGCACACTACCTCCACTTAGGAATTAGTTCTGCCTCTTACACAGGGTTGTGGGATGGAGTTTGAACTGATAATTCTAAGCCAGAAGGCAATGTGAGGTGGTGGACTAGGAGACCAGGGGCCCAGGTTTAAGTCCTGGTCCCAATACCAATGAACTGTTATATGAAACTCAGTCTCCTCATGACAGTCTCGGTTGGTCCTAATACTCTGAGCTGGTCCTAACAACCTTGTCCTCCCCAGTGCACAGATAGGACTGAAGTGAGGCTCAAGGGACACAGAGCCCTAGGAGAACATTTGTGGCCTGAACAACATGTGTCAATGACACAGACAGTGGTCCAGATAATTATTACGAGCATGTTTTAGTTGATTATGGGGGCATACCTGCTAGAAACCCCTACTGGAAGTGCCATTTTTGCATTTGGCAACTGGTATTTGTGCCTGGTTCAACCTTAGATTTATTGAAATAATGCAACAGCCACAAAAAAATTTCTGGCAGGTCAACAAATAAAGGTTTAGGAATAGGGTTTTGTTTGTTTTGGTTTTTAAAAGTGCTTTTCAGATAATCATTTCCATTTTCCTTTGTTATCATCAAACAACTATGTCAGAATAGGTAGGGAAGGGTGAGAGAGAAAGAAGGAACAAGAACCAACTTACATTAAGAGCACTTACGTGGCAGGCATTTAATACGCATTATTTAACTTAATCCATTTAGTGACTTTTGAGGTAGATACCCAAGGTGACATAGCTCGTGAATGACACCCACAAGACAAACTCAGATCTGTCTGTCCTACAAGGCCCCACTCCTCCCATTGTACATGTTGCTCCAAGCTAATCAGAAAGTCATGGAGCAAAGGCAGGACATGGATCCATACTTTCTGTCTGCAAACTTTAAGCTTTCTCCAGCGCCCTCTGGATGCCTGAGCACTGCTTTGTGCTCTGAAATTCATCCAGAACTCCGTGCTGTAAGCTATGTCTCAAATCAGTTCTCTACCAGGCATGCCATAATTTGTGATTATGATGAGGCTGAATATTTCTCGTACCCTTTAGAAAAATCTAGGTAATTTGGAAGGTTTTCTGGTCTGAGATAATCTCATTCAAATATTTTGATCCTATTTTGGATTACAACAACTTTGCTGATAATTCTATGTAGTTATGGCAACAAAGAAATGTTAATGTTCCCAAAGAGTACAGCTAACCTTTTCATTATCTAGTTTACTTTGCACAACCCCTATCTGGTGCCATTTCCTCAGTATTTAGAGACTGATGGTACACAGATGTGGCAACATTTTTCTGTTCTTTTTAGGCTAAAATCCCTTCCAGGTGTGCTTCACAGTCAGAGGATTTTATTAATTCAGTCATTTTCTCTCAGCCAGCAGTTGCTCAACAAGCACATAGGCTGCTGCTTGACCCTCACTTGAACCTATACCTTGAACTTCAGTGGAGTTCTGTGTGCCCTAATGTAGCCTGAAAGTACAGCTTTTAGAGTTAAGTGGTGGGGGTGGGGTGAGGTCAGGGGCAGGTCGGTCACTTACTCGGTAGTCTTGGGCATCTTACCTAACCTTGGTGATTCTAACATTCATCTTGTAAATGGGTGTAATAATCTCAGCTTTAGTTACCTCACAGGGTGAGAAGATGATGGATTGAAGGGACATTGATTGTTATTGGTTGAATTGTGTCTCCCCAAAATTCATATGTTGAAGTCCTACCCCCGATATCTCAGCAGGTGACCTTGTTTGGAAATAGGGTTGTTGCAGTTAGGATTAGTTAAGGTGAGGTCACACTGTAGTAGAGTGGGTTCCTAACCCAACATAGCTGCTGTCTTTATGGAAAGAGGATATCTGAACACAGGCACGAACACAGAGAGAACCCCATGTGAATGTGAAGGCAGATATCAGGGTGATGCTTCTGCAAGGAATGCCAAAAATGGCAGGCAAACCATCAGATGCTAGGAGAACAGCATAGAACGGATTCTCCCTCTCAGTCCTCAGGAGGAACCAACCCTGCCAACACATTGATCTCAGAATTCTAGTCTCCAGGACTTTAAGACAACAAATTTCTGTGGCTTAAGCCACCCAGTTTGTGGTATTTTGTTATGGCAGCCTGAGTAAAATAATACACACTGATGATGCTTGGTTTTGATGACTGAGCAGTAAGAACCAGGTGAAACACTGCAAAGTCTAATGCCCTCAGAGATACTGGCCTCAAGACCTTGGTCAAGTCATTTAACCTCTCCGGACCTCAGTTTCTTCTAGGAATTGGGAATTTCATAATGTTTATATTGCTTTTTTTCCCCCAGGGATTAAGTGTAATAATGCATTTGAAAGCATTTTGTAAGTTGTGAAATTCCATACAACTATTATCGTTTGGGGAGAGTCTATTTCTGATTTGGTGATGGTAGGCGGGAAGGGATGCCCAGACACAGGGTTAAGATACATACAGGTAGAGCAAGGTGGCCGAACAGGAACCTCCAGTGATCATCCCTCTGCACGAACACCAAATTCAACAATTATCCACGCAAGCAAGTACTTTCAGAAGAACCAAAAATCAGATGGGTAATCATACTCCCTAGTTTTAACATTATATCATAGAAAGAGACACTTAAGAGGGCCAGAAAAGACAATCTTGCATTGCCTGCACCACCCCTTCCCTATCCCCTGGCAGCTGAGTGGAGAGAATCTGTGTGCCCAGGGCGAGGAAGAGTGAAGTGATTATGGGGCTTTGAATTGAACCTCAGGGCTGCCCTGGCACAGGGGAACACAGCACAGGGCAGAATTCTGCTGGTGCCCACAGAGGGAGCATTTAGACCAGCCGGGCCAGAGGAAAATCCTCTACCCTGAAATCCTAGTTCCGGCTATCCCTACCACCAGGTAACAAAAAGCAGCCTATGGCTTGGAATAAATTCATAAGGTAGTCAGGCCCCAAAGGCTTTAGACCTTGGGCAATCCCTGTGGCTGGGTTGGCTCGGAGACACTGGACTTGGGGTGCACATGACCTAGTGAGACACCAGTGGCAGGGGCCAAGCTAGTGCCTGTGTCACCCCTCCTCCAACTACATGCAGTGCAGCTCAGGAAGAATCTTCTTCCACTTGGGAAAAGGGAAAGGGAAGAGTTCAGAGGACTTTTTTTTGCAACTTGTGTACCAGCTTAGCAACAGTAAAATAAAGTACCAAGCAGACTCCTGAATCTCCTGAGCCTAGGCCTTAGTTCCTGGAAGGCATTTCTGGACCCACCCTGGGCCAGAAAGAAATAAGCTGCCCTGAAAGGAATGACCCAGTCCTGGCAGGATTCACCACCTGCTCACTAAAGAGCCCTTGGGCTTTGAGTAATAAACATCAGAGGTAGTCAGGCAACAGTCACCACTGGCTTTGGGTGGGGCTGGGCTGGCTTCAGGTGTGAATGGTCACTGTTGGCCACAAGGGAGTGCCCACATCATTCCTCACCCAACTCCAGCAGCCCAGCATAGAGATTGAGGGAAGACAGTGAAAGACTTTGCCTGGTAATCCAGGGAATTCTCCTATGTCTTACCTAAGTCCACCAAGGCGGTACCAGGAGCCTGCAAGAGTTGCAGCATCACTGGGCTTGGTGCACCCCTGGTGCTGATACACCTGCAGTGAACAAAGACTTAGATCACAACACTGAATTCCCTTTGAATATCTGGAAAGCCTTCTTACGAAGGACGGGTTCCAACAAGCCCAAACTTCAAAGGTTAAAATAAACACCTAACTCTTCAACGCCCAGGCATTGACAAACATCCACAAGCATCAAGAACATCCTGGAAAACACGACCTCACCAAACGAACTAAATAAGGTATCCGTGATGAATCCTGGAGTGACGGAGATAGGTGACCTTTCAGATAAAGAATTCAAAATAGCTGTCCTGAAGCAGCTCAATGAACTTCAAGACAGCACAGGGAAGGGATTCAGAAGTCTATCAGAGAAATTTAATGGAGAGATTGAAATAATTAAAAATAATCAAGCAGAAATTCTAGAGCTTAACGAGTCAATTGACAAACTGAGAAATGCATTGGAGTTTCTCAAAAGTAGAATTGACCAAGCAGAAGAAAGAATTAAAGAGCTTGAAGACATTTACTAGCTGTATAAAAGTAAACAAGACGCAACTCAGAAGACCCTCAGTTTTTGAATCTGTAGAATGTAGATAATGCTAACTTCCCCGCTTAGCTGCAAAAAATATTGGGAGGTTCAAATGAGGTTAAGGATGGTGTAATGGTTAATTTTATGTGCCAACTTGGCTAGACCATTGTACTCAGTTATTTAATCAAATACTAATCTAAGTGTTGCTGTGGAAGTATTTTGCAGATGTGGTTAACATATACAATTAGTTGACTTTACGTAAAGGAGATTACCCTCTAAGTTGTAGATGGGCCTCATCCAATCAGCTGAAAGACTTTAGGAGCAATAAACTGAGTTTTCCCACAATAGGAGAAATTCTGCCTCAAGACTACAGCATCAACTTCTATCTGAATTTCCAGCCTGTTGACCTGCCCTACAAATTTTGGATTTGCCCCAGTCCTCACAATTGCATCAGCCAACTCCTTGAAATAAATCCTTGAAATATATATATATACACACATGATATAAATTATTTATTTAAAGGAATATATACATATGCAATATATGCATGTTGACTATATACATAGATATATGTTCTCTGGAGAACAGTGGCTAATACAGATAAGATAGTGTTGATCAATAGGGAACGTTTTAAATGAAGAACAGAGAATGAGGGGAGGAAGGCAGAAGTTTCACTGCTCAACCGAGGGAAAATGAGAGGCTGGGAGGGCTGAGTACTGCAGTCTCTCTGTCTTCCTTGAAAATGTGCATAGCTGCAATGCTTTCTGCAGAGATGAAGGTGTCCCAGATGGTTTAAAGGTGCCACCTCCCCAGGTCCTGGCCAGGGCAGAGCTGACACATACATTCCCAGGGGCGCTGACAGTGTAGGAAGCAGATTTTAACAAACAAGCCCCTAAGGTGGGGATGAAAGAGCATCTGGGGCAGCAACAATTGGCAGCTTCCTGCACCCCAGCCTTGGAGAGAAGACATGCAGCTGTCTGTGTGGGTGTCCCCTTGACTGACACTATCCTAATGAGTACAGGCCCCGTCTGGAGCTGGGGCTTCTTTTATTAATGCCTTCATTAAAAGGTCTGCCCTAATCAGTCAGCTGGAGAGTGTGCTTACAGGAAGAAGGTTCTGTGGGCTCACAGACAGGCCTCGTATCTGAGAAATAAGAAAGTCTCCAGTTATGTATACAGGGTTGGTGGGTCTTCTTGAAACCTTCCTGCAGACACGGCTTGCCCCTAACCAGTCTCTCCCACTCTCCCTGCACCCCTCCTCCCACCCCATATGTCCTATATGGCATATTAGACCCAAACTTTATTCTCACAGAGAAAACAAAGTTTTGCAAAAGTTCTTAGCCAACTCAGTAATTAGCTCATTTGAAACAGGAAATGTTATATGTGGTGCTCCTTTGCCATGATAATAATGCCAGTATTAATTATTCATCACCTTTGTACATCAGCTTGTGATTTAAAAACATATATTCATATCCATTATTTACCCAGAACCTACTATATGCCAGTCACTGGGGTTGGCACTGGGGAGTCAAAGATGGTTGATGTGAAAGTAGGATCATATTTTACCCATTATGAAAAATGGACATCTAAAACACTATGCTGGGAAGAGGTGGTGGGGGAAGCCCTGGGAGGAGCTAGCCAACAACCTGGGAATTAGGAGAGATCTTTGGAGCCAATGTGAGTAAGCAGGGTCCTTGAAGAGAGGAAAAAATCATGCGTTTAGTAATATACACAGACACACACATTTAGGAAAAACTTCAAAATATTCTTCTCTTTCCCTATAATTCCATGACGAAAGTTCTTTTTGAGTCAAGGTTTTAGAGCAGGGCATACGATGCAATTGCAATATGCAGCCTGGATGGCAGCCTCACGTCTCCAGGTATTTTGTGAAGGGGCCTGGACTGATAGGAAACTGTCGGAGAAGCATCCCTGGGCTGGAGGCAAGAGGCCTGAGTGCTAGATCTTGTTGTGCTGAAAAGTCAGCATTTGACCTATTCTAGGGCAAATTGTTTCTCCTTCTGGACTTCAGTTTCCTCATTTGTTAAAACAGTTCAGTTTTCTTTGTTTAATATTGAAAGCGTCTTTCCAGATACAGGTAGAAGCGTAACACGTACGTGAAATTGATAGAAGCAGAGCTACTCCCATTCTTGTGCTCACTATTCTCACCGAAGCAGCAGAATGGATGAGACCTGCAGCAGTTCTCGCGCCCCCCGGCCCCACCCCCCCAACAACAACAACAACAACAGACCCAAAAGACAAAAAAACCCAGAAGCATCTCTCTTTTACTCTTGGGCACTGAGGAGCACAGTTTGAAACCCATAGGACCAAGGGGTCTTGGAGTCCCCTACTCTGAGAATCAGTGCTTCTGGGACATTCACCAAGAAATCTTATTTTTTGAAAAAAAAAAAGATAAAAGCTAATAACCAATATTTATTGAATATTGTTTACCAGGTTTTGTGCCAAGGGCTTTTTACAACAACCCCATAATATAGGTACTATTGTCATCACCATTTTATGCATGAAGAAAATGAAAAGAGAAAGGACCGTGACTCACCCAGGGTCATGCAATTATTAAAAGGCAAGATTCAAACCCAGACAGTATGGCTCCAAAGCCCATGATAAAAAGCTATGCTGCTGTTTAACCGCCCCACAAATGCGTTCCTTGCCATTTGCTCAAATAGCTCAAGCTACAGCTTAAGCTCATTTATTCTTAAACCCATAACAGAAATAACCAATTGAAGAATTAAATATATCATCCTATAACCTAATTTTGTGCTGTGTTATAGCACAAAGTTATGACAGGGAGTTTGTTTTCCTGAATCTAGCTGGGCAATATTTGTCTGCTCTGCTGAATTCCATTTCTTCTTGCTCTCTGTACGTACCACAGGCGTTGCTTTTTTCCTTTGGTGGAAAGGAAGAACAGCTGGTCCCCATCTTCATAATAGTCTCTATTTGGCCACCATTAACTAATTTCCCAGCCTTCCCAGGTCTAAGTAAGAGTAGCAGAAAAGATCTAGGTACCCCAGTATCTCACAGGGCTGAGCAAGGGTCTGCACTGAGTTGCTAGCTTTAGGACAGTCAGAGAAGGTCTGGGAAAGGGACATGAGTAGGCCCACTGCAAAGTCCCAGTGTCCAGCCCCAGCTGAGTCCTCACCGCTCAGCACCTGTCTTTTATTTCCTGCTCCTTAGCATCTAATTGCTTCTCCACAGCAGCTGTGCAAATTCTCCTCCATGCTCCCAAGTTTCAAAATCCACCCTGTTTCCCTCAGTTTCCCCAGGACACAGCTTGTCTTTCAACTTGTGGGCAGGGACCCTCTCTGCTCTGAGGTTCCTCAGCTTCCTGTGCCTCCCCAGGGGACTGTCTCAGAGCTCTTCCTCATTATTTTCTTCTTTTCTTTTACTTTTGATGAGGAAGTGCCCTGTCCCTTCCCTATATATTTCTGGCCTCACCCTTTCCAGCCTCTCCAAGCACTTGGCTCCATCCACTCTCTCCTGATCTCCTGCTCCTCAATTGCTTTTTCTCTTCCTACTTTATCCCTTTGACCAACAAATAATTCAGGTCTCCTTCATTTCAAACAGAACTCCCCTTGATCTATCTTCCCAGCCTTGGCATCATCTTACTCTTCCCCCACCAGATCATTTGTCCAGTCTTTCAGCACTTCTCTCTCCCCATTCTTCCTTGTAAACCCCCAAGCATGGCTAAGGCTTCAACTTTCCTCCTTGAAAACCACTCCTAAGGCTTCAGGCATCATCTCTAGCCACCATCATGAAATGCTAATCTTCTGCCAACCCATAACTTCTTCCCTGCTCTGCCACTAACCTGCTCTGTGATCCAGGACACATCTTGCCTCTTTTTGGACGTGTCTTTTCAAATATAAGTTTTCCAAGTTTTTAAAGCTTCATTCAAACAAAAGTGTTTTCAGAATCCTAATATGTACAAAAGATAAAAGGCAGGGTGGTCAGGGGTGCAAATGTGTATTTATGTGCGTGCTTGTCTATGAGCAGGTATGTGCATGTGTGTGCATGCATATGCATTTGTTTGCATGTGTTTGGGTGTGTGCATGTGTGTGTAAAGGCCAGTGAGAACCCCCAATAATTAAAATGAGCAGTTCTGCCCCTTTTACCTGAAAACTTCTCACTGTGTTCATAGAGTTGGGTTTTCAGCAGGCATATTTTACAGTGGACACAGTTGACTGCTACAGGGAGAGGCACCCACCCCCAGTAGAGCCTTTTGGAACACTGCCCTGGGCCCAGCAGAGTCCAGCGTCAGTCTGACCCAGCGCTTGTGATAGGCAGCCTCAGGATGACCCCTGGCAACCCCCCCCCCCCGGTCGTCTCTTCTTTATGTAATCCCCTCACTTTCAGAGCAAACTGCATTTAGTGACTTGCTTCTAATGGACAAAATGTGGCTGAAATTGTGGGATATATTAATAACTTCCTAGATTATCTTACAAAAAGAGTGTGGCTTCCACTATGGGGGCCCTCTCTGGGCCTCTCTCCCTGCTACAGTTTGGATGTGTCCCCCCAGACCTCACATTGAAACGTGATCCCCAGTGTTGGAGGTGGGGCCTAATGGGAAGTGTTTGGGTCAGGGGAGTGGATCCCTCATGAACAGCTTGGTTCCATCCTCATGGTAATGAGTGAGTTCTCATTCTATTAGTTTCTGTGAGAGCTGGTTGTAAAAAGAGTTTGGCACCTCCCCCGTCTCTCTCTGGCTTCCTCTCACAATGTGATCTCTGCACATGCCAGCTCCCCTTCACCTTTTACCATGAATGGAAGCAGCCTGAAGCCCTCACCAAAGCAGATGTGGCACCATGCTTCTTGTACAATCTGTAGGGCTGTGAGCCAAAAAAACCTCTTTTCTTTATAAATTACCCAGCCTCAGGTATTCATTGATAGCAACACTAAATGAACTGAGACACTTTGTCTCTCTCTTTCACAGACCAATCATGCTGTGAGTTGTCCTATGAAGAGGACTCTGTGGCTTAGCAAGGAGTGGAGGCTTTCATTTCAACAGCCCATGAGAAAATGAAGCCCCCAACAACCACATGAGTGAGTTTGGAACTGGATCTTTGGAAGCCTGCCAACAACCATGTGAGTAAACTTGGAAGCAGATCCTCCTCATCCCCCACCTCATCCACCCCACAGTTGAACCTTCAGAAGAGACCACAGTCCTGGCCAATGACTTGACTGCAATCTCATTGGAGACCTTGAGCCAGAGATACTCAGATAAGCTTGGCACACAGAAACTGTGAAATAATAAATGCTTGTTATTTTAAGCCACTAAGTGTTGGAGTAATTTTTTATATAGCAATAGATAACTACCACAACCCTTAACCAGAGAAATGTCAGCCTGGGAGCTCTAGCTGACTATGTTTTACCATGTGGCCTGGAAAGCAGATTCAACCAGTCTGCAGTGAGAGAGAAGGTGAAGTCTATGTGAAGAAATTTCTTGTGACCTTCAATGCCTTGGTTCTGGTTTATTTCTAAGACCTAGTTCATCCGTGCCTTTGAAAAATTCTGTTCTTCACAATAGAAGTTGCCCTTTCTCTGCTATTTGTATTTGTAACCAAATACAAGGGCTCTAATACATACATCCTGTTTCCTTTGTGTCCAGTGGCCTTTGCCACCCCATCCTGAAGGGTGACCCATGCTGTGGGGCTTTCCGAGACCAGACTTACCTCTCCTCTCCAAATAGTCGGGCATATTTCTCTATTTGCTTCCTCAGACCTCTGAGCATGTTCGAGATATTTGTCACAATTCTGAGACTGTGCATGCACCTGTCTGGCTTCCCAATCAGAAGAGTGAGATGGCCTCATTCATCTCTATGTTCCCCCAACACTTTATAAAATGAGTTTATTAACCAATGAAATAGGGCAGTATTTAAGACAAGATAGCTTTCCTACTATAAAGCAGATTTTCAGCACATATAAACACTTGATAAATTCTGAAAATCTGAACCAAAAAAATAAATGTGTGTATGTGAATTCCAATGGAAAACAGGAATAAATTCTGGGAAGGTTTTATGAAAATATCATTTGAGCTAGGCCCTGACTCATAAATATAAGATTTTGACAGGCAAGGATGAGGGGCTGGGTAAAGTCCTCCAGAACAGGTTGAGCAAAGGCATTAAGACATAGAAGTGCCTAGAGTATTAGAAGAGTAACAAGCAGTAAGTGGATTGAAGAGTTTATAATACATATAACGGAAAACAAGGCTAAAAAGTTAGACTGAAGCCAGATAGTAGAGAGTCTTGAATGCCTTTCTCTGGGTTAACTCTGTGTTCTAGTGTTAAGGGTAACTTCATGGGGTGCAGGGATTAAGGGCTGGCATCACGAGATCTGGGTTTTAGGAAGAGAACTCTGTAGACAGATTAGGCAAGAGGGCTGGCAGAAGATGGAAATAGGGATAACAATTCAATGGCAAGTCTGCCAACGTCAGTGGGAATGGAGGAAAGAGGAACACCGAAGAGATTTGGGAAGCAGGCTTTGTTTAGGTCTACAACCAGAGCTTGGAGTGCTTGGAGTCCAGGGCAAGGATTCCACCCAACAGGGCTGCCTGGTGAGAATAACTCATGAGCTGGTACTGGAGATAGGCCAAAGAGGATGTTGTCCTTCTTGTCAGAAGTCTATCCCTAGGAAACAGTCACATGAATCATGAAGCATCCATCCAGTAGGATGTTATATAGGCACTACAAAGTAGAAGGCACAAGTTACAGGAAAAGGAATTAAGTAGCAGACTCATGAGATAGGTCAAAATTGAATAATAAATTGTAAACATGGAAGCAAGAAATAAGTTGGAGAAATAAGGGAGAAAACTGATGTGGAGCAAAGAGCTCATCCTATGGAGGACTACATGGGTGAGCATGTAATGCATCTCCTGGAGACAGCACTTGTAACAACCAGCAGTGTATGAGGGGAGGTGCTCCAGCTGCCTCATAGAGCAAGGCTCACACAATACAGGCTAAAGAAGGACTCCACTGGAAGGAGCACTCCAATGGGAAAAATGTCCAAGATGTGTGCCTGATTTGATAAAGTAATAATGAAGGAGATGTAGAGTTCCAAGATGAACAGTTCCTATTCGGCTCTGTTCAGGGATCTGCCCACCTTGCACTTTACATTTCAGTCATAATGAACTGCTTGTATTTTCCCCAGTACACTAGACATTATGCTTCTATGCCTTTGCAAATGTAGATGTCACGATTTGAACTGATTTTGCCTGTGTTAATGTGAAAACTCTGATTCATATGTCAAAACCCAACTGTAAAAAGAAATAGAAAGAAAGGATGAAAGGAAAGAAGGAAGGGAGGAAGGGAGAGAGAGAGGGATAAAGAAAGGAAGGAAGGAAAGAGGGAGGGAAGAAGGAGAAAGGAAGGAGAAAAAGAGAGAAGGAAGGAAGGAAGGAGAAAAGAATGCCCCCACCAAAACCATGGGAAAAAAAAACTTACATAAACCCAAATCATGGAATTCTAGTATTAAATCTAGTAACAGCCTGGAAAGAGCATCTTTATTTTCCCATTACAAAACCTTGAAATGCACATAAAAAGGTAAACACAAAACACTAAAAACTGAAGTGATATCTTTGTAGAATTTTTCTCATCTGCATACTTAGTCACCTGGTTACATCCTCATGAGAGAAATCCTTCTTAAACAAAAATGATGAAAGATCATTGTGTGTTGTCACCATTGTATAAAAAGTCATTTATTTAATGTATGGGTTCTGTTTTATGAAGTGGACAGCACCTCCCATGTCACGCACACACACACACAGACTTTCCAAGGGCACTGCACTGAATTTAGAGACAGGAACTTTGAGAAAGCAATGAAGTTGGGAGTGATGTTTAAGCACGTGGAATAGAGGGTCAGGTGGCGGAGGAAGGACTACAGAGGTAGAATCGGGAGTTGATAACAGCTGATGGTATCTTTGGAAGTGTACATCCTACAGAGAAGAAGCTGTAGGTGGAGAGAAAAAGAAATTAGCTGCTTAAAACAGTAAATGCCAGGGAATTGTTGAATTGGTTGTCTTGGCTTTCAGGCATTGGGTAGGAGTATGCACGCGTAAACATAGTAAGAAAATCAATCAGTAAATAGGCAAATGTCATGAATAAAACAACATAAGAAAAGTTCAAATTGTTTAAAAACATTTGAAAAAATATTTAACAGTACACATCACTTAAAAACTTCAAATAAAACCTTGGCTTTCCATTTTTAGTTTTCATATTGATAAAGGAATTGGAAAAATAGTAATACTCGAGCACTCTCATACATTGCTGGTAGTGACTAAATTCTTTTTGGCAGACAATTTGACCAAATATTAATCATATTCTTTGATCTAAAAACTATATTACTGGAAATTCATAATGGAAATATAAACAAAGATATGCATTATAATCTATGAACAATGAGGTTTATCACAGCACTATCTGTGAGCAAAAGTTAGGAAACAACACAAATGCTCATTGTTAGGAAATTTATTCAGTACAGAAAGTATTAAACACAAAGTTTTATGTTATTTATTGCAAATCATAATTTTTAGAGAATTTGATGCTATAGGAAAATGGTCTGTGAAAAAACTAAAAGAAAAATCTCTTTGGAGAATGATCTTGATTTTTCAGTAAAATAACAACAATCAAACAAAACATATATTTTATAGTTATATGCAAAGCAAGACTTTAAAGACATGACTTATGGATAATTACAATATTCATCTGTATTCATATTTTCCATATTTCTGCAATTAACATTCATTATTTCTCCAATAAGAGAGAAAAAATGTTAATATCTTTTCCTCCTTTTGACCCCCTCATCCAGAGGGTCATTTTATCCTTTGTACCATTTGTAATGCCTATACAAACTTTTAATATTTTACATGTCATGCTACACTTAAATTTTCTTTATTTGTTAATGTATTAACTTATTGACTCATCACATATTTAGAATACATGTCATGTCCCAGACACTGTTCTATGTAGTGTGGATTAAACAGTGGACAAACAAAATCCTTGTATTTTTGATTTATATGACCCAGTATATGGTTTATCTTGGTGAATTTTTCAGGTGTACTTGCAAAGAATGTCTGTCTTGCTGATTTGGGCTGGGGTGTTCCTTAAGTGTTCGGTTCTTCTCTATACTTTTTAGTTTTCTGTCCACTTGTTCTATTGATTACAGAGAAAAGTGGTGAAGATTCCACTATAATGGTGGATTTGCCCATTTCTCCTTTCAATTTTATCCATTTCTGTTTCATGTTAGGTGCATATGCTTTTAGGATTGTTACGTTTTCTTGGTAAATTGACTTTTTAATCATTATATAATGTCCCTTTTAAACCTGGGAATTTTCCTCATTCTAAGTTATTTTTTGTCTAATATTAATGTAGCCATTCCAGCTTTCTTCTCATTAGTGTGTGCATAGTATATTTTTAAATCTTTTCACTTTTAACCATATCATTTTATTTTAAGCAGTTTTCTTGTAAATAGCATTTATTTCCTGCATTTTAAAATAAATTTTAACAATCTCCTTTAAATTGGTATTTTTAGTCTATTTATATTTAATATAATTATTGTATGGTTGGATTTGGGTCTATCAATTTATTTGTTCTTTGTTTGTTCTCTGTTTTGCATTCCTCTGTTTCCCCTTTCCTTTCTATTTTGGTACCACTTGATTTTTTTTAATATTCCATTTAAGTCTAGCTATTGCATTTTGGCCACACTTTTTTTTATTTTCTTTAGTGGTTTCTCTAAAGATTGAGGTATGGACATAGACATAATGAAAGTTGTATTTATTTTTATGTATATATATATTTTCACAGTATACTTGGAATTAACATTTTACCATTTCAAATGGAATATAGAAATGTAACCACCACACAGATCCTTTTTATCTTCCGCATTTTATATTGCAATTGTCATCTAGATTACATCAGCATACATACATACAGTCCCAGCATACATACAGTCCCAGCATACATACAGTCCCAGACACTGTTCTATGTAGTATGGATTAAACAGTGGAGGAACAAAACCTCACTAGTCAATGTTATATTATTCGCTTTCAATTATCATAAGAGTTTTAAAAAACTTGCAAAAATAAAAATATTCTATTTACCCGGATATTTACCATTTCTGTTGCTCTTTATTCAGAAAGTTCCAAGTTTCCATCTCATATTATTTCTCTTCTACCTGAAGAACTTCTTGTAGAGTAGTTCTGCTGGTCATGAATCTTCTTAGTTCATTTTTATTTTTCCTTCTGAGAATCTTAATTTCCCTTTATTCCTGATGGGCATTTTCACTAGACATAGAATTCTGATTGACAGCTCTTTTCTTACAGCATTTTTAAAAGGTTGTTTCATTGCATTCTACTGTTACTTCTGATGAGAAATCTGCTATCATTCAAATCAATGGCCCTCTATTTGTTTTGTGTTGTGTTATTCCCCTGGCTGCTTTCAGCTTATTGTCTTTGTCTTTACTTTTCAGCAACTTTATTATCATGGGCATACTTATTTCATTGAGTTTATCCTGTTGGAGTTCAATGAGCTTTTTGAATTTTATTGAATTTATGTATTTTTTGCAATATTGGAAACATTTCAACCAGTATTTCTTCAAAAATTTTATCTGCATCACACACTGCTTTTCCTCTGGAACTTTGATGATACCATTATTAGATCTTTTGGTATTGTCACGGAGATCTCCAAAACTGTGTTCATTATTTTTAATCCTTTACTTCCTGTTTTCAGATTGGATAATTTTTATTGACCAATCTTCAAGTTCAATGACCTTTCCTCTCTCATCTCCATTCTGCTATTGAGCACATCCAACATATTGTGGGTTTTGTTGGATTTTTTTGGTTATTGTAATTTTTAGTTCTAAAATTTCCATTTTGTTCTTCCTAATATTTTCTATTTCTCTACCTCGACTTTTTATCTTTCCATTTATTTTAATAGTGATCACTCTCACTTTATGAAGCATGGTTAAAATAGCTTTTTTATGTCTAATAATTCCAGCATTTTTGTCATCTCACCTTACCATCTATGGAAGGTCTGTTCCCTTGCAAGTTATTGAAATTTTCCTGGTCCTTCATATGTTGAGCAATTTTGGACTGTATCCTGGACATATTGAATATTGTGTTGTGTGGTACTTGGACTTAGTCTTATAAAAATTATAGATGTTGATTTTTTTTAGCAAGCAATTAATTGACTTGGGTTCAAATCACAGGTTCTAGCTGGCTTTCTGGGTCCTGTGGCTCAAATGACAATTTAATTTTCAAAGCTTTTGCAGTACTTTGGATCTGTCCTGCCTGTGTGCCACCCAGTGACCAGTATGGGACCTGGGCAGTGGTCTACTCCACAGATCAGTTCTCAAAGCCTGTGATTTACTGTTTGAGTTCAGATACAGGCACATGAAGGTTGAGGGTGAGCCTAGGAGTTGGTAAACAACATTATGGGATTGATTTCCTCAACTCCTTCAGCTGCACAATTTTCATAGTACTTTCCATCTCTGAGGATGCTTCCTTCTTGCCTTCTGCCTAGACAGTTGAGGCTTTGAATTACCTACTCTGCTGTGTACATTTTTCTATTTTTTCTGCCAGCCAGGTCAAGTGGTGAGAGGATCGAGAAAGGGGAAGGAAAGCAATGGGGATTCCTCTCGTGCTCTTGGCTTGGCGTTTCAGGCATCTGTTCTGCTAGTGTTGACATCACTTCTGCCATCAGCTCTGCTGTTACTGCCGCTGCTGCCATCACAGGTTTGCCTTGGGGCCGAGAGAATGGGACACAAACAAACAAAAAAACAAGCAACAACAACAAAACCTATGGGAATTTTGACACTCCCTTTGTCCTTCAGGGGCTCAGTTTCCTGCTCCTTCAACCAGAAAGAGAGGGCTTCTCTGAGAGCTCTTTTTGTCTGCACCTGGTGTGTACTTCTGGGTTTGGGGCTGTAAAGACACTGTCAGTTCAGTGGTACTTACAGTTCGCCAAACTGCCTGCTACCATCTACTTTTCAGAGTTCTAAGGTAGATGCTGCATGCATATTGCCCAGTATTCTTAGTTATTTTCAATGGGAAACACGGGGAGAAGTGTGCTTACTGTATCTTATGTGTAACTGGAACTCTTATTTTTTAAGGTTGCCTTTATTTATACATAAGCCTCTTCTACTATGCTGCTAAACTCTGAATTTATGTGGGTGGGTATTTATCTGTTTAACCTTAGCATAAAGTTTAAAACAAAATAAGTGCTTAAAAAAGTTCAAATTAAATTTCTGTCCAACTTTTCTATACTTTTTCTTAATGGATATAAGTTTTCAGTTGTTCTTAATGCCATATCTTTAGGGAAATGGTTTGGCATATCACACTGCTCTTACTAAAACAAACTGTGACCCAAATGCACAAATGTACCACCTGAGGCACCTCACTTTCTCCCTGGGAATAATTTAAGCAGAGGACACAATTCTTCTATTCACTGTCTTCTAGACTTGTAGGAAGGCAAAAGTGCTATCAATTTACCAGTATCACTTGTCTGCTCAGAGTAGCAGCTTTCTCTTATGGGCAATAAGATGTGGCCTACAATGCAAAGTGGTACAAATACTTATATACATGGAATTTTTAAAAAACACCTCCACATCTTCAAAGATGAAAAGAAATAACTATAAGTGTGAGTCATGTGTTAACTTATCCATTAGTGGAAGTTAGAAGGAAGCCAAACTAATAAAATCAAAATAATATGGTCATTAAAAGAAGCAATGAAAAGTAGCATCTTAAGCGGGAGTTTTGCAAGGATGGGGCTGACGTAAAGACGCCCACTCCCAGATATTTTGCCTTGCATTTTAGAGAAATTAAAGAGAACTTAGTGGAAGAATAATGGTAAAGTTAGTTTCTCTGTTTTCCTTTTCCCTAGTACCTCCCCCTCCAACCAAAGAAAATAAATAAATAAAATAGACTCAATTGTTGATCAACCTGTAGGCTGTTTGCACTGAGTTTGGGGATTTGTTGTAAAATAAATACTAAGACCTTTGCAGGTATTTACAAATCTGGAGGCCAAACTTTAAGAAACTAATTATTTAAATGCTTAGGTAGCAGGATATGGAGTATTTAGGGATTTTCTTTTTCCTTTTTGCTTCTGGCTGTGATTTGTGATGTGGAAAGGAGAAGCATTTTTTTTTTAAATTTTTTTACGACTCTGCCTTCCCAGCAAGACACTGAATGAACCAAATGCAGGAACCTAAGTATGCCTCATTACCAGGAGTACTAAAGAGCCTTGCAGAATTGTTACTATAGCTAATGGAGATCATAGTGGAGACAGAGCAATTATTTCTGTTTGTAAACAAAACAAAACATAAGGCCGTAAGATTTTTCTTGGAATTTTTGAGCCTGAAGGGTCCTTACAGATATGTCTAAGCTAGTTTCCTACATTTTGGACCCTTACAAGACCATAAAGGCAGTAATAAGGGTTCTCAGGCTATTGTGTTTTTTGATTATTTTCTATTTTATTAATTCTTTCAATTACACAAATAATATGAGGTAATCATACCAGTGAGACTGTGCAAAATACATGAAGAAAAGGTTTTTAAAAATATCCTCCAAACCCTTCTCAGCATAACCTCAAACTATTTTGTATGCGTTAAATAGCCCTGGGGAAGCTGTGCATTTATTTGCCTGTGTGGGGAGGCAAAAACCATCCAAAATATCAAAAATTTCTTTGCTTCTGACTGGAGTTATATCAAATTGATACAGCTATACTCACTAGGGAGGTGCTGATCCCTGGTTCTGATTGGTAGTTCTACAGGCTATTGATGAATATAAATGGGAAACTTGATTATTACCTAACAAATAGTTTGGTAGCAAAGTAGGTACCCATGTGAGAATAATTAAAAGTGAAAAGATCCAGACCTTACCATCATTTGCTCCCTGGCCCAGCATCCATGGCTGTATCTAACTCATTATACTTTCAGTAAGTCTACATAGGGTCTGACTCATACCTGAGTGGTAACTCATCAGCCTCTGCCTCATAAAGGTGGCCGAGTCTGGGGATATGACTGACAGAGGTGAGGGGTTATTGATTTTCATATTGCCATTGAGTAATGATCATATTCTCTTGCATCTCCATTCTTGTGGTAATTTTGAAAAGGTAAATTTCTGGACTTAATGGACTCCAATAGTTATTATCAACGTGACATATATGGTTCTGGGAACTGTCAATTCTCGAATAATGAAATCAAGAGTCATCAACCATTAAGCTAGAAGGAGTCTTCATCTCTTAGTTAAATTCTCCCATCTCTGTACTCCCAGCTTACTTCCAGCTGAGTTGAGAAATGGAAAGATCCTGGATTTGGGAATCCTAGATTGTCCTCTTACTAGTTGCATCTGGTTCCTCTTGTGTAAAAGGAGAAATACTAGCATATTTCTTGGGATCAGTATTAAATGAAAAAGAGGCATACGAGTTTGGTAAATACCTTTTCTTTCCCCTAGAGGTAAGTTCTCCTTTACTATGCCTACAACCTTCTTGTATATCTCAGACCTGCTGTGGTTTGATATCAGCAAAGGAGAAAAATACTGTGTTTGCCTGTCTCTAGAGGGAGATATCTTTATCCAGACGAAAGCAGAACTGGACTGAATTCTTCCATGAAATATTCACAGGTATACCACACAAAAGTTTTGTGAGTGAAACTCTTGGGAAAATGCTGAGATAGCAAAATGACATAGCTTCCTTTATTGCAGGAGTTCTCAAATGTTTTTGCAAATGGCTTTGTATCACCAGCAGAGGTACTATTGTATGAAGTAGTTCCCAAACATTGACTCTAGAAACAGTTTTCATCCAGAATATCTTGTTGGACTAGAATTATGAATAAAAGACTTTGGGAAGGATGATCATATAAAATCCATGTAGTTTGACCTCTGTTCATCCAACTTGTATATGCCTGCCTCATACAAGCCTGATAGACACTGGTGACTGTTATATACAATAGTACATGAGTCCTGTATGCTGCCTACCACAGATCAAGTGCACGGGGGAGGTGTTACCCTTGGAAATAAGAGGTGGGGTTCCCAGGAGAGTAGAAAGAGGTTGATAGAAAGCTGTGGAGTCTCAAACAAGGAGTACAAGAGATGACTAAGAGGTTTGCTCAATGGCAGTGAGGCAATAGCATTAATTTATATTAGAGCCAAAAATCAGATTTCTGTGATTTTCTTTACTGGTATCAGCCTAAATTCAGGAGTGGGTAAAGCAGGCAGGGGACATTTTGAGGTAAGATAGAAACCATAAGAAGTCAAAATCAAACTAAGATGACGAATGCAAAAATATCATATAATCTGCAAAGCATTACATGTTCCTAATGAGCAGCAAAAGTGACTATTGCTACTACTATTACAGCTACAACTTGTACTAATACAATAAAACATCAGAAAAAGATTCTAGGGTGATGGCAATAACATCATTAAATGATTGACCAAGTAATCTGGGCTAAATGACAGAAAAGTGAGGTCAGAACTGATATGAGTAGACTAGCAGGAGTGGATGACTGGAAATCGCAGTGAGAAAGAAGGCATCATAAAGGATAACGAGACACATTATTAGAGTAAGTAAAGCTAGTTGATAGAACAACACCCCAAATCCCAGTGTCATGACACAAAAAAGGTTTATTTAGCTCATGAGAAATCTGGTGCTATTGTGCTAGTTGGGTAGCTTTCCTCTGGGTGGTGACTCAGAGACCCAGGATCCTTTCGTCCAGTTGTTTCTTGGAGTCCTCAACTTCTGGCTGAGTGATTGGCAAGATTTAAAAAATGCAGATCATGTATTATGTTAGTGGCCAGTTAAAAGTGGTGTACATCACTTTTGCCCACATTCCAATGACTAAAGTTTGCTTCAAGGCCACACCTTGACATATTACAATTGGGAAATGTGATCTTTCATTGAGCCCAGAAGGGAAATAAAATGGCCTCCTGAAAACATGACCCTGCTTCTGCAACATAGAGTCACTGCCCTCACAATATTATATCAACCCAGAGACAGACAAGCACCATTCATTCGATGAGATGGTCATATAGCGTGAACTAGGTTCTATGGAGTCACAGGGGAAGGAGTGTTTAATTCTGGCTGGTGGGTCCAACAAACCATGACTGAAAGGTTGACTATAACCTGGGAGGCCACCTAGCAGGGAAGACAAGAAAGGAAATTCCTGATGGAGAGATGAGCATTAGCCAAAACATAGAACTTTGGAAGAAGATGGCGTGGTTATAAGGAGAAGACCTGGAGGATGAGGCTTTTGGGAGAGGAAAGACCAGCGCAAAGAATGGAGAGCTAATGGATGATCATATAAATTCCATATAGTTTGACCTCTGTTCGTTCAACTTGTATGTGCCTGCCTCATACAAGCCTGATAGGCACTGATGACTATTATATACAACAGTACATGAGTCCTGTATGCTGCCTATCGCAGATCCAGTACATGTGGGAGGGGTTAACCTTGGAAATAAGGGGTGGGGTAAAATGAGGCTCTATGAAAGATTTTAAAGCAGGAGATTGGCATGATGAGACTGAATTTTAAAAGAATAGTTTGGGTGGAACTGTAGAAGATTTGGTGGAGAGCACCATGGAAAGGGCTTTGCCTTGGAAGTAAATGGTGAAAGCTCAAACAAAAGCATAAGCAGGGGTGATGGCAGGACCCACCAGTCAGCTTTTTTGTTGGCTAAATTGAAAGAATTTTCTTCCCACCTCCACTCCCAATCACTGACCTGAGGCAGTGGACCCTAAGCGAGAGCACCCGTCTTTCCCCATCTTCCAACACTCATAACTAGATTTTCATACTCCTCCATCATATTCTTTCCTAAGTAACAAGGGACTTCATCTCGTATTTTTAAAACACTGGCAAGTTGTTGGTTAGTTAAAGTTTACCTTGTCTGGTAAAAAAAAAAAAGACTATAAGAATTGACAATAAATTGACAATAATGGTAGAATTTCAGGCACTGGAAAAGCTGAAAAGCACCTTAATTTTTAACAGAACTCTTTTTTTTTTATGTTTTCGTGAATGAGGCTATCTAGATAAGATACCTCCTCTATTTCTACATATAGTACTGTCACAAACCTGGAGGACCAATAGATTCAATTAAGCAGATAGTTTTTCTTAGAACAATCAAAGATATAAAAATGTCTTCTTTTGAACAGTGCCATTTCTATGTCCAGCCCTGCCTCACAGGCAGTAAAGGCTTGTTTCATAGACTACAACATTCCTGGTTATTAAGAACTGTTATCTTTTTTGAACAATGTCAGTTTTGACCATAATGCCATATCTCTTCCTCCCCAAAGTGTCTCTCTTAGAAGTTTGAACAGTTTACATTGTCCATAATGAAACTGCCGAATTACTTGCAACACTGGAAAAAAGAAATAGAATAGCAAGATCAATGTGACCTAACTGAGCCATAATATGGTGCTTTTCATCAGTTGTCAATGAAACTGCCAGACATTATTGGTGCTGTGTTTAAAAATATATATATTGTTGATAAGTAGTGACACAAACACATACATTAACAAATGCCAAGTTGAGAGCTTTCTTTTTTGGCTTCATTTATTTCTCTCCAGTTCCCAGCCCCTTACCCTCTTCTGTCCTCTGTAGACAAATATTGTTGTCTATTACCTAAGAAGCATGTCATTTAGCCTCCAAACAGACTTGATAGTCAGGTTTTTCTTTAGAAAGGGCATTTAGATTCCCAGATAACAGGCTTAATATTGGCTTGGGGTTTTTGTGTGGATGGGTTAAACCAAGCTGTTTGCTAATCATCAAATGACCACAAGGCATTGTCACAGCACTCAAGAACTTCAAGGTTTTTAGTCTTAATTCTTCTACCAATTGTACCAAGTTCTGCAATCAAGAAATAAGGGGGGAAATCAAGTTTTGCAGAGTCTATTCAATAAACATTTATTGAATGCCTGTTGTGTGCCCAGAAACATTCAAAATAAAATGGAATAAGAACCAAAGATAAACTGAACCCACTGTCTATACGAGGAATTTATAGTCTAGTATGGAAGATATACACACACACACTTCTGACAGAGATGTAGGGTAGTGTTAGGAAGGATGGAGCAGAGGGAACAGAATTGGGAAACATTTGAAAGGATACATTCAACTGGATTATGATCTACAGTTTTTGGCTAAAATGCATTAAACACTTCCATGGGTAGGCACTATGCTAAGCCCTTTGCCTGAAAAATCATTTCTATATAATTACAACAATTCTATAATATGGGCATTATTATCCTCACTTACTTACAAGTGAAAACAATTAAAGCCCAGAAAAGATAGGCAGATTTGCCAACACAAAAAAGGGGTAACTGACATTTAAACCCAGTTACATCTGATTCCCAAGTCTATCCTATTCCCCTAACTAGAGTACTATGCTACTCCCTGGGATACTGGGGCAGGGAAAGGGGGATAAATACATGGCTGAGGTTTCAAGTGAAGGCAATTGAAATAACACTGGTGTATTTGCAACACAGGAAGAGCAACCCTTGTGTTCAGTTTTTATTGTGATGAATTGGGTTGGGGCCAAGTTCAGGTGGTCTAAGATCAGTAAATGAAACATGGATCCATTCTTCTGAAAAACTAATTATTCTATTTAGTTGAAATTCAGTTGATTTGGGTAAATAGAAGGACCTTAAACAAACTCTTTTGGTTGAAAATATGTGACTCAGTGGAAAAATTAGCTTGTTCATTCATTCATTCATTCATTCATAGCAAACGCTCTGTGCCAGGCACTATTCTGACCATTTTATAAATAAGGTTTCATTTAATCCTCATAATAAGCCCATTACATTGGTACTATCTTCCCCCTGATTACAGGTGAGAAAACTGAGGCAAAGAGAGGTTAAGTTGCTTTCCCAAACTCCCTCACTTTTTAGGTGGTGTACTTGGATTTGAGCGCAGGCAGATCTGATGGGAGAGTCTATAATTACAACCAGTAAGAACACTGCCTCTATTTCTAGTTGATGCTGGAATGACCCAGAGATACTAGACTCTTATTTGAGGCTAATCTCTTTTCCAGTTACCGGTACCATTCCTGTTTCCTTTTGGGTTATTTTAAGGGAGCTTAGGTCAGCAGCTCAGGCTTGCCCTGCTCTGTCACGGGCTGCCTCCATTTTGGGAATTGGACCATTCCTTTGCTCTTATAACCAAGCCCACTTACTGATTTCCTCATGGGAAACCTTCTCTTTTCATGTCCTGTTCCCTTATGCCAGTAAGAGGCTCTGCCTGGGTTATTTTTCTAGGAAGCAGGCCTGTAAGGCTTGAGGCTCAGTTTGCTCTTTTAAATCCTCAACCTGCTTTTGGGTTTATGGCAAACTCTAGAGAGATGGGTGAGGTTCTTCTACCCTCCATACAAATTCCCGTTCCCTCCTGGAGTCTCGTTCCCTCCAGCTCTCCAATCATTCCTTGTTCCCAGGTTGGTCTCCCATCATAATATCTCAGCCAACCCTCGGGGCAGCTCATAATCTCATGTCAGATCTCTCGGATGCCAACTTTTGCCTGGATGCCTCTCATCACTTGTCACCATGATTTCTGCACTGCACCTTCTGAACAGAACCATTTCCTACAGCTGATTCTCTCCTTCCCACCTCTCAAGTGTCTGTCCCACCTACTTTGGATAGGGCTAAGCTCAGATTTCAAACTCATGTCAGTAATTCTTTAATGTCCTAAATTTTTAAATAAATGACATGGGAGGGAGAAGGTATGGGCGAGGAAGGCAAGGAGAAGATGTGATGGGAGAGGGAAGGAAGAGATAAAGAGGAAGGAAATGAACGAGTAGAGATGAGGAGTGAAGGAGGGAACTAGAGGAGGGGATGGAATAGGAACGAGGTAGAATGAGGGAAAACAGAGAGGAGGAGGAGGGAGAAAGAGAACACAGCCATGCCTTTCTGAAAAGTAAAACTGAAAATGTAAAACCGCAACTAACCATTCCCAGTTAGCAGATACTGTCTTACCAGTTCCCCAACAGAAGCAAAACAGTCACAGTGACTTTAAGAGTCCCACGATTAAACTTGAGCGAGCTATAGTTTGCCGTGCAGTATCCAAGAACGGCTTCTCTTAGAATGTTGTCACTACAGGTTAGACTTCCTGGATGCTCCTCTCCCAAAAGATCTTACCTGTTTCTGCTTGGATTTTAGTGTCCTATTGGGGAAAGTTGTCTTATTTATTTCCACTATTCTTACAAGCTGTACTTTAGCAAATATTTTGGAAAGTAAAGGAAATAAAAACAGCATAGGAGTGTGTATGCAATGCCAAAACCATCAGGCAATCTGATAAAAAATTTTAATTAGTCAAACCTATTTACTGAACCTTTTATTCTTTTATTTGCTGAGCACATGTTGGTGCAAGACAATGTATAAATGTGATGAGATATTTAGCCTTGATTCAAATGTGATATCTTCCCTCAGAGAGGCTTCAAGCTATTTCAGGATAGAAGACATTTACACAAATAACTATGACACCAGACAAGAAATGATAAAATGGGAAAATGATATGGATTTTTAAAAAGGGAGATTGTTTTTGACTAGAAGAATCAAGGTGACACTTGAGTGAAACTTCAGGTTCACTGATATTAGACAGAAGGACATAACCCCACCACGTGAAGGAGCACAAGTAAGAATAAAGGTCAAGTAGTAGGAAAGAAAAGTATATGCTCAAGCACTGATAGAAAATTAATTTAGGAAGATTAGATAAAATTATGCCACCTTATTGATGGAAATGACAATTTCACTTTTCAGAGAAGTTAAGTGGGAAAGAGAATTCAGAGGAGAGAGTCCCACTCTGATGAATTATTTTTAGCTTTATTAACAAAGTAAAGCTGTGTGAGGAAATTTGGAAGGGTGTAGTTTGGTATAGCTCTTTATTTTTCTACCTGCTTATGATTAGATCTTAAGTTTCCTATCCTGAGATGTCTGATAAATTTCTTGGGCTCCACCACTCTTATATGAGATAAAAGAATCACATTGTTCACCTATACAGGAGGTTTGTTAAGCAAGATGGGTACCCATTCCTTTACTAGGGGCCAAGGTAATTCTGAAGTGATGGTTTTTCAGGGGCTTAAAAGGATCAAGCAGAAGTGTGGTTCTGAGAAAGAGACTCATTCCACAAATGTTTACTTAGCAACCACAAAGTCTCTGTCCTAGGGGTACACAGGTAAGTGATGCATGTGTGGGGACAAGAAGTCGAGTGTCCTTATAGACCAACCCATGTAATGATGTGACCAGGTAAATATGTTGCTATAGAGGAACATGGGAAAGAATGGTTAATTTCAGCTGAGGGCAGTGGTGTGATGAGGAAGGCTTCACAGAGGAAATGACTCGAATCTTGAAGAACATGCTATGGTGGACAGACATCCGGCCCACCCCAGACAATGACGAGCATGGCCCGGAGTATGCAATGTAATGGTGATGCTCAGCGAGTGCAGGTGAGGTGCTATTTCCCTGGCTTTGCATGGGGCCTTTTTTGGAAAGGGGAGCCTGAGCACAGAAGTCACCAAGCAGTGACAGCTCTGAATTAGCTTGGTGTTGGTGATGTAAATATTGGTTGCTTTAAGAAAACTCTTTGTTCAGTAATTTTACCTTCTAAAACCTTTCATTATGGAGAATTATAAACATATACAAAAGAAGACAAAAGAGTGTAATAAATTTTATCTACCTATTATCCAGCTTCAACAGCTATCAGTTCATAGTTGATCTTGTTTTCTCTATGCCTTTATTGAACTTCCTCCCCCTCCATGCAATTTTAAATAAATTCCAGACATCAGATTATTTTGCCCATTAATATTTCAGTATGTATCTCGAACAGATAAGGACTCTTAAATCAATATTTTTGTAGTTTAATTTGTACAAAAATAATTTAATTTTTTATTGCTATTTTGATATGTAAGCAAGACATGATCACTATATACAAATCAGAATATACAGATGAACAAAAAAAAAAGAACCTAATAATCACCCATATTCCTGCTACCTAGAGACCATTGTTGTTTTTATTTTGTTATATACTATTATAGGCACTTCTAGGCATTTTTCTTTCTCTCTTTGTATTGCTACATAATAACTGTACATATTTAGAGGGCACAGTGATATTTTGATACATGCATACAATGTGTAATGATCAAATCAGGGTAATTGAAATATTCATCACCTGTACCCATTAACCAATCTAGGCATTTTTCTTGTGTATAAATCAAAATAAGTTTATGCTTTATATAGTATGTTATAATCTATTTTTCTCTTAAAAATATAATTATACACGCACATATCCCTACAACATCATATGCAATGCTTGTATGATATTTTATTATATGGGTATACCAGATTAATTTCACCAGTTCCCTACTATTAGGCATTTTGTTTGTTTCCTAAATTTCCTAAACTTGACTTTTTCTCTATCCTATTCCTTAGCATTCTCTGTTCTTGCAGGACTCTGTACTTAACTTCACTGTTCTACTTAGCCTGTGCTTAAGTATTTGGAAAGCACTGCTTTTTCATAACATAGGCATAGATATTGCCATTATTTTTGATATGTAACATTTTAAAAAGTTATTTCTTGGTATTTAAGGGAAATAGTTTGTGTTATATTTTGACTAATTTTCCAAAAATTCTTGTTAATAAATCAGATTATCTTTACATAGAGGAAAAACTGCAAAATGATTTTTTTAATAAATTACACTTGTGGGTGGAAGGGGGGTGAGGGATAAAGACTTACCTATTGGGTACAATGTACACTATTCTGGTGATGGGTACATTCAAAGCCCCACCTTATGCAATTCATCCATGTAATAAGAACACTTGTACCCCTTAATATTTTGAAATAAAAATTATAAAAAACAAAATAAATTACATATGTGATGAACTGACTGCAATGATATTTATGAAGGGCCTTCATTTTTTAGCATTATTAATTTACTTTTAGTCCAATTCTTGAGAAAAATTTTTTTATTTCAAAATATTAAGGGGGTACAAATGTTTTAGGTTATGTGGATCACTTTTGTAATGCCTGAGTCCCAGCTGTAGGTGTGCCCATCACCTAAATAGTGTTCATGGTACCCATTAGGTAGGTTTTTCCCCCTCCTCTCCTCCCCCCTCCCCCCTGGTTGATTTCCACTGAGTTTTACTTCCCTCTGTGCACATGCGTGCTCATCAGTTAGTTCCAATTTAATAGTGAGTATGTGTGGTATTTGTTTTTCCACTCTTGAGATACTTCACTTAGGAGAGTGGTCTCCAGTTCCATCCAGATTGTTGCAAAAGGTATTAATTCATCTTTTTTGTGGCTGAGTAGTACTCCATGGTATCATATACCACATTTTATTAATTCACTCATGAATTGATGGGCGCTTGTTTTGATACCACAACTTTGCAATTGTGAATTGTGCTGCAATAAATATTCGAGTGCAGGTGTCTTTTTGATGAAAAGTCTTCTTTTCCTTTGGGTAAATACCCAGTAGGGGGATTGCTGGATCGAATGGTCAATCTACTTTTAGTTCTTTGTGGAATCTCCATACTGTTTTCCATAGGGTTTGTACTAGTTTGCAATACTACCAACAATGTATGAGCATTCCTTTCTCTCTGCATCCATGCCAGAATCTATTGTTTTTGGACTTTTTAATAAAAGCCACTCTAACTGGGGTAAGGTGATATCTCATTGTGGTTTTAATTTTCATTTCCCTGATGATTGGTGATGTTGAACATTTTTTCACATGTTTATTGAAACATATGTTTCATGGTTATTGGCCATTTGTCTTTCTTCTTTTGAGAAACTTATGTTCATGTCTTTTGCCCACTTTTTAATGGGCTTGTTTTTTTTTTTTCTTGCTGATTTGCTTGAGTTCTTTGTAATTTCTGGATATCAGCCCTTTATTGGATGCATAGCTTGTGGATATTTTCTCCCATTCTGTAGGTTGTGTATTTGGTCTGTTGATTGTTTCCTTACATGTGCAGAAGCTTTTTAGTTTAATCAAATCTCATTTGTTAATTTTTGTTGTTGCCATGATTGCCATTGGGGTTTTAGTAATATATTATTATATTCTTTGCCTAGGCCAATATCAAGAAGAGTTTTTCCTACATTTTCCTCTAGAATTCTCATGGTTTCATGCCTTATATTTAAGTCTTTTATCATTCTTGAATTAATTATTGTGAGTGGTGAGAGGTAGTGGTCCTGTTTCATTATTCTGCATGTGGCTATCTAATTTTCCCAGCACTATTTATTGAATAGGGCTTCTCTTTTCCTAGTGTACATTGTTGTCTGATTCATCAAAGATAAGTTCATTGTAGGTAGATGGTTTTATATCTGGGTTCTCTGTTCTGTTCCTTTGGCCTATGTCTCTATTTTTGTATGAATTCCATGCTGTTTTGGCTACTATAGCCTTGTAGTATAGTTTGAAGTCTGGTAATGTGACACCTTCAGATTTGTTATTTTTGCTTAAGATTGCTTTGGCTATTCGGGCTCTTTTCTGGTTCCAAATGAAGCATAGAATTATTTTTTCTAGATCTGTGGAATATGATGTTGGTAATTTGATATTGCATTGAATCTGCAAATCACTTTGGGTAGTATGGACGTTTTAACAATGTTGATTTTACCAATCCATGAGCATAATATGCTTTTCCATTTATTTGTATCCTCTGTGATTTTTTTCCTTAGAGTTTTGTAGTTCGCCTCGCAGAGATCTTTCACCTCCTTGGTTAGGTATATTCCTAGGTATTTCATTTTCTTTTTAACTATCATGAGTGTAGATAAAGTATTGAGTCTTTGATTTGACTCTCGACTTGAGTGTTATTGGTATATAGAACTGCTACTGATTTATGTACATTGATTTTTTCACCCTGAGACTTTGCTAAGTTTATTTATCAATTCCAGGAGACTTCTGGTGGTATCTTTTTGGTTTTCTATATACAAGATCATATTGTTAGTGAAGAACAATAATTTGATCTCCTCTTTCCCTATTTGCATACCCTTAATATTCTTCTCTTGTCTGATTGCCCTAGCTAAGACTTCCAGCACTATGTTGAATAGGAGTGGTGACAGTGGGCATACATCCTTGTCTTGTTCCAGTTCCTAGAGGGGATGCTTTCAACTTTTTCCCATTCAGTATGATGTTGGCTGTGGGTTTCTAATATATGGCTTTTATAATTCTGAGATATGTTCCTTCTATGCCTAGTTTGTTGAGGGTTTTTATCATGAAAGGTGCTGAATTATGTTGGATGCTTTTTTCTGCATCTATTGAGATGATGATATGGTCTTTGTTTTTGCTTTTGTTTATGTGGTGAATCACATTTATTGATTTATGCATGTTGAACCATCCTTGCATCCCTGTGATGAAGCCCACTTTGTCCTGGTGTATTATTTTTTTGATGTGCTATTGAATTCGGTTTACTAGCATATTATTGAGGATTTCTTTGCAGCTATATTCATAAGGGATGAATAAGGATCTATAGTTTTCTTTTTTTGTTGTGTCCTTTCCTGGCTTCGGTATCAAGGTGATACTGGCTTCATAGAATGAGTTGGGGAGGATTGCCTCCTTCTCAATATTATGGAATAATTTCTGTATTATGAGTACCAGGTCTTCTTTGTAGGTCTGATAGAATTCAGCTGTGACTTCTTCTGGTCCAGGGCTTTTTTGGGGGGGAGGTTTTTTATTTCTGATTCAATATCACTGTTCATTATTGGTCTGTTCAGGAGTTCCATTTCTTCCTGGTTTACTCTTAGGAGGTTGCGTGTTTCCAGGAATTTGTCCATTTTCTCTATGTTCTCTAGTTTATGTGTGTAGAGATTTACATAATATTCAGGGATGATGTTTTGTATTTCTGTGGTATCAGTTATAATGTCACTTTTTCATTTATGATTGAGCTTATTTATGTTCTTTGTCTTTTGTTCTGGGTTAATCTAGCAAGAGGTCTGTTGATTTTGTTTATTTTTTCAAATAACCTACTTTTTGTTTTGTTGATCCTTTGTATTTTTTTTTTGTTTCCCATTTCATTTAGTTCTACTCTGACCTTTGTTATTTCTTTTCTTCTGCTGGCTTTGGGTTTGGTTTGTTCTTTCTTTTCTAGTTCCTTGAGGTGTGACATTAGATTATTAATTTGTGATCTTTTTGTCTTTTTGATGTAGGCATTTAAAGCTATGAATTTGCCCCTGAGGAATGCTTTTGCTGTGTCCTATAGATTTCGATATCTTGTGTACATTTGTCATTCAGTTCCAAGAATTTTTGATTTCCATATTAATTTCATTCATGACCCAATAATTGTTCAGCAGAAGGTTGTTTAATTTCCATGACTTTATGTAGGTTTGAGTGTTTCTCTTGTGATTGATTTCTAGTTTTATTCTGCTGTGGTCTGAGCAGGTACATGGTATGATTTTGATTTTTTTAAATTTGTTGAGACCTGTTTTGTAGCCTAAGATATGATTGATCTTGGAGAATGTCCCATGTGCTGCTGAGAAGAATATGTATTCTGTAGTTTTGGAGTGGAATGTTCTGTAAATGTCTGTTAGGTCCATTTGATTTAGAGTTTGGTTTAAGTCCATTGTTTATTTATTTTCTACTTTGATGATTAGTCGAGCTCTGACAGTGGGGTGTTGAGGTCCCCAGCAATTACAATGGTGCTATATTTTCTTTGCTTAGCTCTAATAAAATTTACTTTACATACGTGGGAGCTCCTATGTTGGGAGCATATATATTTAGGACTTTTATGTCTTCTTGTTGAATTGCTCCCTTTACCATTATATAATGACCCTCTTTTCTTTCTTTACCTTTGTTGGCTTAAAGTCAATTTCATCCGATATGAGAATGGCTACACCTGTTTCTTTTTATTTCAATTTGCATGGAATATATATTTTTTTCTCCTTCCAGATTGAGTCTGTGTGTGTCCTTGTGGTTTAGATGTGATTCTTGGAGACAGCAGATGTTTGGGTTGTATTTGTTCATTCATTCAGCCAGCCTATGTCTTTTCAGAGGAGCATTCAGTCTGTTGATGTTAATTGATAGCATTGATATATGAGATGTTGATCTGTTTATCTTGTTGGGTAGTATCTTATTGCTATGTTTTACCTTTTGTTCTATTGTTTTATAAGAGTTGTGATTTGGGGTTTTTTTTTTTAGGTGATTTTACACTGGTGGATATCTGTTGTACTAATTTGTGTATAATGCTGTTCTCAGAATTTCATGTGGGGCAGGTCTGGTCATGGCAAATTCCCTCAGGAATTGCTTCTCTGGAAAAGACTTAATTTTTCCATCAATTTTGAAACTTAGTTTTGTAGAATACAAAATTCTAGGCTGGCAGTTTTTCTGTTTAAGTCAATTGAAGATGGGGACCCAATTCCTTCTGGCTTGTAAGGTTTCTGCTGAGAAGTCTGCAGTTAGCCTGATGAGTTTTCCTTTGTAGATTATTTGATGCTTTTTTCATGCTGCTTGCAGAATTTTCTACTTTATTTTGATTTGGGCCAGGTTGATTACTATGTGTCTTGGAGATGACCTATTTGCTATGATTCTTCCTAGTATTTGATGTCCATCTTGTATCTGTATGTCTGAATTTCTGGTGATATCAGAGAAGTTTTCCTCAATAATTCCCTCAAATAATTTTTTCATGCTTTTAGTTCTTTCTACTTCTCCCTCAGGGTTACCTATAATTTGTTAGTTCGCTTCACACAGTCTCATATCTCTCTCAGTGATTGCTCAGACTTTTTTGGACTCTTCTCTGCCTCTTTGAATGACTGGGTTGTCTCAAGTGGCTTGTCTTCAAGCTTTGAGATTCTTTCTTCTCCTTGATTTAGCCTGTTTTTGAAGCTTTCTGCAGCATTTTGAAATTCCCTAAATGACTCTTTCATTTCTTTAAGTTCTATTATATCCTTTCTTATATTGTCTTGCTCTGTGGTGACTTTTTCACTTTTTTCATTGATTTCCTGAAATATTTTTTTTGGCTTCTTTTTGCTGGTTTTCAACTTTCTCTTCAATTCCATTCATCTTATTTGCCATCCGTATTCCAAATTCCATTTCTATCATTTTGGCAATTTCCTTGTGGGTAGGATCCATTACTGTAGCTCCATTGAGTTCCCTTTGGGGTGTTGAACTATTTCATTTTTCCTGTTGCCAGTGTACTTTTGCTGGTTTCTTCTCATCTGGCTCCTCTTCTCTCAGTTCTGGGTTAATAGTGTTGCAGGGCATGGCACCTGTTCTCCTTTGCTGAGGACTCTCTCAAACCAAGTCCAGAAGTAACAGCTACTCAGGGCTGGGGGTTCCTAGGTGAAATGTTGGAATTTGGGGAGGTTCTGCCAGCCCAGTGGCAGTAGTGGGGATGCAGTAGTGGGGTGTTTGGGTCCAGGCACAACTCTGGAGTCTCAGGGGTGGAATTGCCAGCCCAGAGAGGATCCTGGAGCTATGGGGGCAGAGCCTTAGACTTGGGCATAGTGAGATCTTCAGAGCTGGCTTGGGGGATTTCAGGGGCTGAGCTGCCCATATGGGAGGCTGTTCCACTAGTGTGGGGACTGCTGAGGCCCAGTTGCACAGGCAGGGGTTTGTCTCAGCAGCCCAGGGTCCACGTAGGCAGGCCAGAGCTACTGGTTGGCCAAGGTTCTCACTAAGGCAGTCACCCCAGGCTTCCCAAGTTGTGCCTATGGCATCTGGGGCTACTCCTCTTTACAATTCCCATGCCAGGGAGGAGGCATACTTGGCCTCCAGTCACAGGGCATGACACTGGGGAGCATCTTATCCCTCCCCAGCCAGGTGGGGGTGACACAAAGACTACTGCTGGACAGCTGGGTCCTGACCAGACCTGGCTCTGTGTATCAGAGTGATCAGGATGTCATCAATTGTAGATACGTGGGGTTGGCAGCCACCAGATCTCTGTTGCACCTGTTGTCTGGTGGAATGTCTCTGCACAGACTCTGAACAGCTCCCTGATCAGCCCAGAGGTCTACAGCTGTTGAGGGAGACCTCTCACAGACCAAGCTGCCCACAAATTTTGGTTCTTTCCTAAAAAGCAGTGTGCCCTCAGGTTGCTTCTATCCTGCTGTCTTCACCTCTTCACAGCAGTGTGAATTGTATTGGGACCCCCAGCTTAGTCTCCAAGATTGTGGGTGATGCTTGTAAGTATCAGCTATGCCCTGTTTGATTGAGTTGGTAAATTCTGTAATGAGCTATAGAGTTGTTCTCCCTGTCAGTGATTGATGCTTGTAGGAGAAGAGCCAAGTGCAGAGATGTTCTTTTGTGCCTGTAATAAGCTATGGTCTCTCAGGAGATGCATTTGAATGCCCCAGGCCTTGGTGGGGGCCTTGTAGCTCCCAGGGGGTTGCTTGTTCTCCACCACAGTATAGTGAATGGAGGAGCAAGGCTGGGTGTAGTTATGTTGGGTGAGCCTGGAAGTCTTTGCAAAGTCTTATCAGGGCTCAAAGGTCGTTTTTCCCAGCCACTAGGGGGGCCACTGGTAGGAGGGTTGAGGCAGGTTCTCCAAACCGAGAAGGCTGCTCATGAGGAAGGGGCCGAAATTCCCCAACTGGCTATGGGGAGTGAGCTCCACACGTCTTGTGTTACCCCTGCCCTCCAGTGTCTGGTTACAAATGGGTGCCTGGATGCACTGCACTCAGTTGCTATGGAACCACAGGCTGGGATCTTCCCCACCAGAGGACCCACTTAGTCCATCAGCATGGCTTTCCTGTGTGTGGGGGGATGCGTGCTCCCCCAGATTGCTGCTTGTCAGACCCCCACTGTATTCTCCCATCAGTTTTGCCCATGTGGCCTCCCTTGTCTCCTAAGTCTAACTCTCAAATCTCCCCTGTGTGTCCCCTAGCAATCCACTTGAGTCTTGGGGGCATGGAATCTGGCCTGTGCCTCTGACCAGTGGTGTGTGTCTCTGGGAAGTACCAGCAGGCAGGGACCTCCCAGACCAGGCACCCCATGTCCACTGTAGGTCCTCAAGGGGAAGGGCATGGTCTTCACTCACTGTCTAAACCTCAGACTAGAGGATGCACCATCTGGGGAGAGGTGGCTGCTTGCCAAATTCTTGGCTCAAACTGCTCTCCAAGCTGCAGTGGGGAGGGGAGGTGTGGGGAAGGATAAGAGTCTGAATGGAAGAAATCCTGCTCTCTGGCCTCTTGGGCCATTCTCCTTGGAGGGGAACCTTGCATGGAATGTCCAAGCTCTGGGATCACACAAGTTCTCCCCACAATTCTGTGGTTGCCACAGTGCTTGGGCTTTTGGGGGTGTAAAAAGCTTCCAAGTAACTTGGTAGCCTGCTGATCACCAAAGGAGTGTGGTAAGGAGAAAGGGATCCCCCATCACCCCTTTACTGGACTCCGAGCCTCTCTGGGTTTGACCCTCACTGATATCTTTTTTTCCTTTTTCCTCTTTCTTCTCTGCTTTCAATTTTCCTCCATGAAGTCCCTAGCAGGCTCTGGTACTTCTTCCTCTGAACTACACCTAAGCTTCGTTCTTTCTCCCCTCTCCTGTAACTGAAACCCTTCTTTTCCCCCAGGATGGTCCAGCAAGAGATGTCTCTAGTCAGCGATTTTGCCCCCCCAGAGAAACTATTTTTAAAATGGAAATTATATATAAATTAACACAGAGTCAACAATATTTATTATTTCTTTGTGGTTATATTCAGTAAAAAATTGTTTTGCTACTCTGAATTTATGTGCCCCTTTAAAAACAATTTATTGAGGTATAATTAATGTACAATAAAGTGACCCCACTTAAAGTATAAAATGGATGAATTTTGACACATGTATACACCAGTGAAACCATCATTACCATCAAGGTATGGGGCATTTCCATCATGCAAAATTTCCTCATATACCTCTGTTCTCTGCTTATTTTTTTAATTAAAACTTTCTTAATTCAAGTAAATTTTAGTCCTACAGAAACGTAAGAATTTTCTAATGACTCTCATATAATTCTCAACCATATTGACTCATTCACCCATTGTTAACATTTTGACACATTTGCTCAACTTCCCTCCCTCCCTACATCCATCCATGCCTAAGTATGCCAGCATATATTTTTAAGGACAATAGTTTGTAGTTATAAAACTCAGGAAATTTAACACTGATGCAATGTAAATATCTGATATATAGTTCATATTCAAATTTCATTGACTTAACACTGTACTTCATAGCAACATTTTTTTTCTCCCAAGCCAGGTTTCAATCTAGGATCCCACACTGCATTTAACAGTCACATCTCTTTAGTTGCCTTCAATTTGGAAGTTCCTCTCCCATTCTTTTTTCTCATGGGATGAACATTTTGAAATACTACATAAGTGATATCTTGCACTTCTGAAGGCATGACCTCAGAATACAACTGATGTCAGTTTATCCCATTACTGGTCATGTTGACCTTGATCATCTGGTAATGGTAGTATCTGACAGATTTCTCCACTATAAAGATCTACCTTTCCACTTTATAAACAATATTCCATGTGAATGAAAACCAAAAGAAAGCTGGTGTAGCCATTTTCATCCCAGATAACACAGACTTCAAATCAGCAAAAGTAAAGAAAGATAGAGATGGTCATTATATAATGGTGAAGCAAACAATTCAACAAGAAGACATAACAATCCTAAATATTTATGCACCTAACACAGGTGCACCCAGATTGATAAAACAAACCCTACTTGATCTAAACAAAATGATAAACAGCAGCATTGTAATAACAGGGACTTCAACACCCCACTTACAGAATGGGACAGATCCTCAAAGCAGAAAATAAGCAAAGAAATGATGGACTTAAATGAAACTCTAGAAAATCTGCCTAACAGATATTTACAGAACATTCTACCCACAAACCACTGAATATATGTTCTTCTCATCAGCTTATGGAACATTCTCTAAGATTGATCACATCCTAGGCCACAAAACGTATCTCAACAGATTTAAAAATTAGAAATTATACTATGTATCTTCTCAGGCCACAGTGGAATAAAATTAGAAATCAATTCCAACAGAAACACTCAACTCTACACAAAATCATGGAAATTAAACAACCTACTGCTGAACAGTTATTGGGTAAAGAAGGAAATTAAGATGGAAATTAAGAGATTCTTTGAACTAAATGACAAAGGGGACACAAGTTATCAAAATCTGTGGGATTCATCAAAAGCAGTCATAAGAGGAAAATTTATAGCCATAAATGCCTACATCCAAAAGAAGGATCAAAAATCAATAATCTAACTAATTGTCTCAAGGAATTGGAAAAGGAAGAGTAAACCAATCCCAAACCCAGCAGAAGAAAAGAAATAACTAAGGACAGAGCAGCACTAAATGAAATCGATAACAAAAGCATTATACAGAAGATTAATGAAACAAAAAGTTGGCTCTTTGAAAAAGTGAACAAAATTGACAGGCCTCTTGCTAGATTAACCAGAAACAGAAAAGAAAGGACCCTAATAAGCTCAGCCAGAAATTAAAAAGGCGATATTACAACTGATACCACAGAAATAAAAAATATCATTTCTGAATACTATAAAAATCTCTATGCACATAAATTTGAAAACATTTAGAAAATGAATGAATTCTTAGAAACACACAACCTCCGTAAGCTCAATCAGGAAGAAATAAAACTCCTGAGCAAACCAATAACAAGTAACAAAATTGGAGCAGCAATAAAATATATCCCAACCAAAAAAAGTCCTGGACCAGATGGTTTCACAGCTAAATTTTGCCAGACATACAAAGAAGAACTGGTACCTATAACTGCAGAAATTATTTCATAACATAGAGAAGGAAGGAGTCCTCCCTAACTCAGCCTATGAAGCCAATATCACCTTGATACCAAAGCGTGGAAAGGACACAATAAAAAAAGAAAAGTACAGACCAACATCCCTTATGAATATAGATGCAAAAATTCTCAATAAAGTCCTAGCAAACCGAATTTAGCTGCACATCAAAAAAATAATCCACCATGATCAAGTGGGCTTCATCCCAGAGATGTAAGGATGGCTCAACATACGCAAATATATAAATGTGAATCACTACATAAATAGAGGCAAAAACAAAGACCATATGATCCTCTCAATAGACACAGAAAAGGCATTTGACAAAATTCAGCATCACTTTATGATGAGAACTTTTGACAAAATAGGCATAGACTGAATACACCTCAATATTATAAAAGCCATATATGACAAACCCACAGCAAACATCATGCTGAATGGAGAAAAACTGAAAGCATTCCCGCTTAGAACTCAAACCAAACAAGGATGTCCACTGTCACCACCTCTATTCAACACAGTGCTGGAAGTCTTAGCTAGAGCAATCAGGCAAGAGAAAGAAATCAAGGACATCCAAATGGGGAAAGAAGAAGTCAAGCTATCACTCTTTGCTGATGATATGAACTTATATTTAGAAAACCCCAAAGATTCAACCAAGAGACTCCTGGAATTGATAAACAAATTCAGCAAAGTCTCAGATTACAAAATCACAAATCAGTAGCATTCCTATGCACCAACAAGAGTCAAGCTGAGAATCAAATCAAAGACTCAATACCTTTCACAATAGCAACAAAGAAAATAAAATACCTAGGAATATATTTAACCAAGGAGGGGAAAGACCTCTACAGGGAGAAGTATGAAACACTGAGGAAGGAAATCACAGAGGATGCAAACAAATGGAAAAACATGTCATGCTCATGGATCAGCAGAATCAACATTGTTAAAATGTCTATGCCACACAATGATTTAGAGATTCAATGCAATCCCCATTAAAATACCAACATCATTTTTTTCAGATCTAGAAAAAATAATTCTACACTTTGTATGGAATCAGAAAAGACCCCATATAGCCAAAGCAACCTTAAGCAAAAAGAACAAATCGGGAGGCATCAATTTACCAGACTTCAAGCTACACTACAAGGCTATGGTAACCAAAACATCTTGGTACTGGCACAAGAACAAAAACATAGACCAATGGATCAGAACATAGAAAACAGTTATAAAACCATCCTCATATTGACATCTGATCTTTGACAAAACAGACAAAAACATACAATGGGGAAAAGAATCCCTATTCAATAAATGGTGCTGGGAAAATTGGATAGCCACATGTAGAAGACTCAAACAGGATCCGCACCTCTCACCACTCACAAAAATTAATTCACCACAGATAAGACTTAAACCTAAGGCATGAAACCATAAGAATTCTAGAAGATGAGATTGGAAAAACTCTTATAGACATTGGCCTAGGCAAAGAATTTATGAAGAAGACCCCAAAGGCAATCACAGCAACAATAAAAATAAATAAATGGGACTTGATCAAATTAAAAAGCTTTTGCACAGCCAAGGACACAATCAATAGAATGAATAGACAACCTATAGAATGGGAGAAAATATTCTCATGCTATACATCCAATAAAGGGCTAATAACCAGAATCTACAAAAAAACTCAAGCAAATCATCAAGAAAACATCAAACAATCCTATTTAAGGGCAAAAGACATGAACAGAAGCTTTTCAAAAGACGATAGACTAATGGCCAATAAACATATGAAAAAATGCTCAATGTCTCTTATCATCACAGAAATGTAAATCAAAACACAATGAGATATCACCTAACTCCAGTGAGAATGGCTTTTATGAAAAAGTCCCAAAACAACAGATGCTGGCGTGGAAGCAGAGAGAAAGAAACACTTATACAGAGTTGGTGGGACTGCATACTAGTTCAACCTCTATGGAAAGTAGTATGGAGATACCTCCAAGAACTAAAATTAGATCTATCATTTGATCTAGCAATCCAACTACTGGGTATTTACCCAAAGGAAAAAAAGACACTTTATAACAAGGACACCTGCACTCAAATGTTTACAGCAGCACAATTCACAATCACAAAGATGTGGAAACAACCCAAGCGCCCATCAATACATGAGTGGATTAAAAAATATGGTACGTGTATACCGTAGACTATTACTTAGCCATAAAAAAATGGCAAATTAATACCTTTTGTAGCAACCTGGATAGAACTGGAGACCATCCTCCTAAATGAAGTATCACAAGAATGGAAAAACAAACACCACCTGTACTCGCTATTAAATTTGAACTAAATGATCAACACTCATGTGTATATATGGTAGTAAAATTCAATGGAAATCAAGCAGGTGGGAGGGGAGGAGAGGATGGGTAAATTCACACCTAACAGGTACAATGCCCACTATCTGGGTGATGGACACACTTATAACTTTGATTCAAACTGTACAAAAGTAATTCATGTAATAAAAAAATGTGTAACCCTGTGATATTCTGAAATTTAAAAATAAATATATAAAACCTAAAATTAAAAAAATAAGCAATCCATGGGTAGATACTTTGAAAAGTTAATTACCCTAATTTGATTGATTCACAATATATGCCCGTATCAAAACACCACATGTACACTGTAAAGATATACAACTATTATGTACCCATAATAATTAAAAATAAAAAATTTTAAAAAATCCTTGTTCTGAATAAAATTTTATCCATTGGTAAAATGGATTAAATGATAATTCTTGCTTGAGCCTTATTAGTATCATGATTGCAAAACAGTGATTTTTCTAATTCTTCTATTTCTTCTACATTTTTGACTGACATTCTACTATAAAGAAGTTTTATTTCTTCCTCCTTTTATTTTTTCTTTGTTTATGGGTTTGTGTATTTCTATGGAGTCATGGATTCCTTTTACTGAATGTGCTATAATCCCTTCTTGCTATTTTTCATTCTGACGCTTAATTTGTCCCTGTCCCTGTTTGGCCAATAGAAGTTCCATCAAAATAGTACTTGTGTTATATTGATGTATTTCTCTCCTTTTTGAGCACTTTGTTATTCTCTGGAATGAAATGCTTTGGGATTATCTGTGTTTTTCCTGCCTCAGCCCTCGTTTCAGACATTTCTCCAAAAATCCCTGGTTCCTTTTAATGATAAATATTATTTAGAAACCAGGATCTGAGTGCTAGGTGAATTTTGTGCCTTAACATTACCACAATGTCATTACTATACCAAACATGTTAGCAATAATTTCTTAATGTCATCATATATCCAGTCAGAGTACAAATATCCAATTGTATCATAAATGTTATAATTTTTTCTCAGTCTGCACAGAGTGTTGATTTATAGATCTTTTAAGATTTTTTAACCTTATAGATTTATTTTCTATTTCTCTTTTTGTGTTCTTGCCATTTATTTGTTGAAGCAGTGGTCTCCAATCTTTTTGGCACCAGGGAGGTTTCATGGAAGACAATTTTTCCACAGACTGGGGGTTGGGGGATGGTTTCGGGAAGATTCAAGCGCCTTACATTTATTGTGCACTTTATTTCTATTATTATTACATTGTAATATAGAATGAAATAATTATACAACTCACTATAATGCAGAATCAGTGGGAGCCCTGAGCTTGTTTTCTTGCAACTAGAAGGTCCCATCTGGGGGTGATGGGAGACAGTGACTGATCTGACAGGAGGTGGAGCTTATACTGTGATGGAGATGAATCTTCCCTTGCTTGACAGCTGCTCACCTCCTGCTGTGGCGCCCAGTTCCTAACAGGTGATGGACCAGTAACTGGTGAGCGGCCCAGGGGTTGAGGACCACAGTGTTGAAGAAATTAAGTTGCTTCTTCTATAGAGTTCTGCTCGTCTGGATTTTGCTGGTCATATTCCTGTGGCATAGTTTAACATATTTGTTTGTCCTCTATATTTCTCATAAATTGGTAGGTGAATCTAGACCCTTGATCAGATTTGGATCCTTCCTCCTCCTCCTCCTCCTCCAGGCAAGACTATGTCATAGGTGGAATTGTGTTCTATGGGGAGGCACATAATGCTGTTTTTCCCTCTTTCTTTGATATTAGCAGTGCTAATTATCAGTTAACTCATTAGCAGTTGTAAAATGGTAATATTCCATTATTTCTTCTTCATTTATTACCTGGAGTGTTGCCATAAAGTGGAACTTTTCTTCATCTACTCTTTGGTTACCCAGTGATAGAGTTTATTTAGGAAAGACAAGATGAAGGCTTAAATCTTTCCTTTTACCAGTTTTCAAAATAATGAATTTATTTCCCAGCATCCTATGATGGTAAACAGTTTTCATTTTCAGTAGTACTGTGAATGCATGAATGTAAGCATATTTGATATATTTAATATTTCAATCCACTGGAGTTATTACCCTTGTTGATGTTCAGATTGCCCCATTTTTGGTTGATGGGGCCTATCAACATTGGCACATGAGTCCTTCCAAATGATCTCAGTAGGTTTTGATATCTTCCTAGCTATCTAGGATGGCAAGCTGTACCAGGATCATCTTTATATTTCCTGCTCTGGACATGGAAATAACAGTCTGGGAACCAGAGATGTTTGTTGTTACTATTTTGTTCATTGTTTGTAGGCCTTTTTAGTGGACAGAGCTATGGTTCTTCAAAAAAGACAAAATACCTCATGAATTCCTAATAATTGTTTCAGTTCAGATTCAGTACTACAGACATTTTGTTCAGCTTCTCAAACTTCCATCTATATCTTGTTTCTCCCTCAAAGAGAACCTTACTTCTCGAGGACACAAGGGACAATAAGGTTAGGATACCACATAATTACTCATTTGCTTCATCCCACATCACACATAAAGCACTATTAGAGTCACAATACCAGTGGTACCACCACTAATGTGATGATTGAAAGCTGTTTGAAACATTTTTTACAGGTTTGTTCTTAGATTATATCCCCTGTAGGAATACACAATTCAATTTATGTGTTGTAAAGTTCCTTGAGATAGTTTCTGTCTGTACAATCATCATCAATAGATGTAGGGTAGTTTACTTACTTCATTGTTTTCAATATACAGGAATTGTTTTTTAAATTAAATTATATTTTTAAACCATGTAATATATTTGTACAGATACAAAGTAAAATCAACAAATGAAATATTTTCAAAGGAGTCTATCTTTTGGCACTATTTCTTAAGCACTGCAAAAGAAAAAGTTTCTTTGGATACCTTGTATTATGGTTAAGGAGTAGGTGAAGGAGCCACATCACACCCCCTAAAGTCAATGCCTTGTCATCAAACTCTTCTTGCATGAGAACATAAACAGCAGGGTTTGGGCCATAAAGGTAAAGAAATGCCTTCCCAATAAATAGTTCCTCTCACGTGTTGATAATTTCTTTCCTGAAGTTGAAATAGGGCTTTTTTCTACGTCTTATGATAGAAATAAAAGTCCTAACATGTTTCAAACTCAAGACACTTTTTCCCCTGGTCCTTCCACATCCTCTCAACTCATTATCCACTGAAGCCAGAACGACCATCTAAGACTCAAATCTGATAACGTCACTCCCCAGGGTAATGTCTCTTCATTCTCTTTAAAGCAAATTCTAAGCCTCTTGAGCTTCTTTAAATCTTGAATAATCCAGCCTTTTCCTACTGCTGCAGCCTCACTGCTCATCATTTGCTGCCTCCAACTTTTATTGTGGCCATTAAACAACTAACACTCCTTGAATGTTCCATGTTCTCTTTTGTTTCCAGGATTTGTAGAAATTGTTCTGTCTTCCTCAGATACTATCCCTCTTCATCCATTTCATGTGTCATCACCTCCCTAGGAAAGCCATTTCTGATCTCTCAAATCTGGATGAGGTGCTCCTACCCTGTTCTTCAGCCTGTGATAGTGCTAATTACACTATATTTACTTCTGCCTCTGCAAGTGAGACCATGAGCAACTTGAGGGCAGGGGCTTCCCATCACCTGTCATGGTATCTGGTACATTGTTGGGTGCTCAGAGAGATTTGTTGAATGAAACCCCATTGCCCCTATCACAGTGCCTGACACATAGTGATCACTCAGCACCTTTAACAGCATTAATCAGCCATTTATTATTTACTAGGTGGCTCACATATTATAATGTGCTTTTGTAAATGTGACCTCATTTAATTTTATCAACTTCTTCCCCCTATAAAGTATGTTTTATTATCCTCAACTAAAAGATAAAGAAACTGAGGCTAAGAAACTTTAAATAGCTTTATCAGGATCAAATTAGTATCAGGAATGGTATTCAAGCTCAGCTTCCCTTTCCAGTTGAAGAAAGTACATAAGTCTAAGAACAGCAGAAAAATAACTATGCAGCTTTCATACTGTATCCAGTCTGATCTTTATCAAGTTTATTTAAAGGAAAATAGCTTAATGTCTTTGCTATATATTTTCCCAGTAAAAAGTAATCAAAAAGGAAAAAAGTAAAAGAATATAATGCTATGAAAACAGAAGAACATTTATTTCCAGTGTGTATCTGTGAAGTCTATCAAAATGGAATATAATTCTGAGAAGAGGCAAATTACAATTCTTGTATGATTAAGTCTTTATCTGCAAGCATTTAATGGGTCCTGAAAGTCAACCAAGAAAATTGATATAACATAACAGCATCTTTCATCAGTGCATTGGACTGGAAAAAAGAGGACTAGATGATGATCATGACTTTGTCTCCTGATCGGTAATCACAATGTTTATGTTTTCACAGTCAAGTTAGACAGATCAGTATGTATAGATGGCTTAAATGGCTCTCTACCTGGTGTTGTTAGGATTGAGAAATAAAAATAAAATCCTAAGCTCCCCAACCAACTGAATGAATCTCCTCTTTCCCAAGGGGACCCCAAAGAAACTTAAAACTGAGTTCCTGGCCATGACCAGATGGGAAGTCAGACATGTCTCATTATACCCTCTTCCTCATTAACTTCCATTAGCTGGGTAGTCGATTTGTGGACATTATATGAATCAGGGAAATACCAATGATTCCTATTGATTTGTCTCCACCCTTTTTGGCATTCAACATGGATTTCTAAAGTATGTTGTCAGCTAGGAATCATTTCTGGTCTTCAGCGAGCCAGTTTCATCAGTTTTAAAATGGAGATGAATAATATGTACTCTTAGTCTCTATTGCAGGTTTCTTTTGCCCTGGCTTAAATTACCGGTGAGGTTTTAATGGGGAGTACATTTCAACAACGCTTAACAGAATGCTTGGCACATTGGAGGCTGTGTGGGAAGTTAGTTTTCCAATTCTACTTTTACATTTTTAGAGTGGCGTGAAGATCGAGTAAACCAACATCCCATCCTGATACCAAACTTGGCATATACAAATGTGCAATGCCTGACTTTTGATGGTTCCTCATTCCTGGAGAAAAGATCAGTTATATTTTCATAAGTCAACAACTTCTTGACAAACGTGGTTCCTTCTGCAGAGCCTGATTTCCCTTCTGTGTGTGGGTGTGGGACAGCCTGTAATTAGATCTAGGTTGCCTTAATGAGAAGTTGCCTAGGTGGACGCTCACCCATGAATTGCCTGCCCTGATCTGGAGATACGCACTTGGCCAAGGTTCCCCTTGGTGCTTCCTGCTACCAAGAAATCTTAAACAGCTAGGATTTGAGGGTCTGATGATAACATTAGTAGTGGTATCTTATTCACATGACAGTTAATTGCAACATTCATTCAGAAAAAAAAAAAAAGGCTTGTTGTCATAGTGATGGCTGACTTTCCAAGCAAGATGCATAGCTCCAATTGGAGCATCTTCTTGCACATAGACAAATATCAATAATATTATAAAGCTATAGAAATGACTAAGATTGCACTTCAAGGGAACAATTTTGACATGGATGAGGTTTTCTGCACTTGTGCTGTTATCGTATCCTCTATTTGTACAACCACGGTTTTCCTCTTATTTCTATTTTCTTTTCCAAGAGTGTTACTTTTGGGGGACTTGGCTAGACTCCAGGGACCAGTGGTAATGCTGGTTCCTGATATCCAGGAGGCCTTGAAGTCCCTGAGGCCAGGAAATGGATGCTGTCCAGGTAACCAAGCCTGAGGGTCATTAGGGACTTATCACTTGCACAGTTAGAATAGATCCAGCTGGAGCCCCCTACTCAAATGGTTGAACTGAAAAACTTTGAGGAAAAAAGGAATGTGGGGATGCTCATCCTTCTGATCCTTTTGCCATCTCCATTTTGCCAATCGCAAGTTTCCAACAGTTATGCCATGAGATAAGGAAGCTCCAGCTTACTGTTCAGTCTTTACAATGGCATAGAGCAACTCTGCAGAAACTTGTCTTGTTTTTATGCTGGAGGAGATGGAGGAAATTAAAAGGAGGGGGTTAATAAGTATCAGACAACATGTATGAGCCAAGTGCTATCCTAGGCACTATTACATCCATTTTCCCATTTTCCACACCAAGTACAAGAGGGAATCAGTCATTTCACTAGGGGTTAGGTGGCCAGTGAGGGAAAAATACCAGAATCTTCCCATAAACTCTTAAAACCATCTTTTCCCCATAACCCCCAAGCCCAGAACTGGCCCTGGGTGGTTATATCCTCGTCTCTACAAAGTATTTTCCAAATAGGAGGCAGTAGCAATCCAGGAAGAGAGCAGCAGTGGGAGTTGGGGGAAGTTATCAGAACAGAGAACCTATTACTGGACCATGTTGCGAGACAGGCTGTCAGATGATTTTGCCTACAAAATCTTCTATCTGTAGGGCGTAAAAGAAAAATAGTGGACTGAAAGTCTGGTAATATGAGTTGTATATTTACTTTTTATATTATGGAGCTCTATAACCTTAGACAAGTCACTTTTTCCCTCTAAGCTACAATTTCTTCCTCTTGTAATTTAAAGTGGTGGGACTAGGTCAGTAACTCTCATATGGGCAGATGAGTAGAATGCATCATATATAAGAATCATAACAGGGAATTTGGGGAAGATGGTACAGTTTTGTACTTGTTAAATCCATCCATAAAAGAGATATAGCATGATTAATATAACAAAACTAAAATCCCACAGAAATCATATGCAATCTATCCCTATAAGCCCCACAATATAAGCAGAATATATATATTGCAGCAAGAACTGTGTGGTATCAAAAATTGTGCAGGAGAACATGAAGGGAATACAAAAGAATTTTAAATGGCCCTGAGAGCCTGAGCATCCCCCAGATTGCCAACAACCACCTACTGGAAAGCTTGACTGGTCGTTTGAGGACAGCAGTTGAAACCAAGAGGAGGCTTTGCAGACTCAAATGCGTGGGTGAGTATGAGGAGCTCATGGAAAGCTGAGATAGTGCCCAAGTGGTCCCAGACCTATGAACCGTTGATGCTAACCAACCAAACATCCCTTCTAGGAAAAAACCCAGAACTGAGGAGCAACTGCTGGGAACAGAATCCAAATTAGGCAGAACAGGGACAATGGGAGCAAAGAAAGGAAGCCCAGTAAAGTATATAGAGGGGGTGAGAGGCAGTAGATCTTAGAAAATATGAAGCAATTTCCCTCAAAAACATCCCATTTCCTAAAAGTGAAAGAAGAGGATGCTCTAGAGCTTGGAAGCTAGAAATACTCTCCTGACCACTCTACCTTCTATGAGTGTACTACTATGATTTCTAGCCCAGCAACCATTAGCCACATGTGACTATTTCAATCCTAATTAAATTAAAATTAAATTAGGTTAAGTTAAAATTAAATCAGTTGAATTGAAATTAGATTGGATTAAGATTTTAATTCTTCGGCTGCACTAGTCACATTTCAAGTTCTTACCAGCCACACGTGGTTAATGGCTACCGTAAATATGGTACATAACACTTCCATCATTGGAGAAAATTCTACTGGATAGTGCTGGCCATCTAACAAGTAACATGAGCAATAGAAAATGAATGAAGTCAAATCCTATGCAAGGTTATAATATAAAAGAAAATAAGGAGCAAAATAATGTACCTATAGAAACAGGGATTGGCAAAATTTTTCTCTAAGGATAGTAAATATTTTAGGCTTTATGAGCCTAGAATACATAGTAAATATTTTAGGTAGATAGTAAAAATTTTTGGTTTTATGTACCATCTGGTCTCTGATGCAACTGCTCAATTCTGCCAATGTAGAGCAAAATTAACCATAGACAATAAGTAAATGAATAAGCATGACTGTGTTCCAATAAAACTTTGTTTACAAAAACAGGTGGTAAGCTAGATTTGGCCTGTTGGCCGTACTTTGCCAACAACCTCTGCTATATAGACCATGAAGTTATGTCAAAAAGACATATCCACAAAACAAATGAAAATGGTAATCTAATAATCAAAATGAGCTAAAATAAAAGAGAATGAGTTAAGTCTTTAGTCTGTAAATATAGTGGACATGAACAGTAAAGAAAGCTGACAATCTTAGGCTACAAAAAAATCTTCAATAACTTTCAAAAATGAAAAAAAATATAAACAGTATTCTCTGACCACAATACATTAAAATAACAATTAAATTTTCAAAAAAAGTCCCTTCCACTTAGAGATTTTTTTACATGCTATTAAATAATTCCTGGTTCAAAGAAAAGATACAAAACAAATTGCAAAATCCCTTAAAAAATAACTATCATGATGAAATTACAAGTCAGAATCTATGAAATATAACTAAAGCAGTTACCAGAGAAAATTTTATAGTATCAAGAACCCATATAAATAAAAATTAAAGAATAAAATAAATACATTAAATACTCACACAAGAATTTAGAAAAAGAATAAGAAAGTAAGCTGAAAAAAAGAATTAATATGGATCAAAGCAGAAATCAATGAGACAGAAAATACTAAACAATAGAAGTAATAAACATGAAATCTGGCTCTTAGAAAAAAATAAACAAAATGTTTAAACCACTAGCTAACTCTACCTAATTTTTTACAAAAGAGGAAGTATAAATATATAAAATTAGAAGGGACAAAATAAATAATCAACAGACCAGAAAAAAATCTAAAAACATATGAGATTAATTTGTAAACTCTATGTAGACACATTTGAAAATTTTGATGAATCAATAATTTTCTAGAAATTATGACTTATAAAGCTTTAGCCCGGTAGAGACAGAAAGTCTAGAAAGACCAAATACCACAAGAGAAATAAAGTATTTAAAATACACAAAAGAACCAGGACCAAGTAGTTTCTATTTCTGTCAATAGACTATGCTGTCTTTGAAGGTATGTTTGCTTCCATTATATACCCCTCAAAGTTTCTAGAAAAATCTTTTATACATAATTATTTCTGTACACTCACCTTCTGAACTTGTTTATGTGAGCACTTACTAAATGCATTCTGTGAAATTGACACTGGGTCAGGGGTGGATACAAGCAGCAGTGGGGGCTGTGGCAACAGCGGTAGAAAGCTGCTGCAACAGTGGATGCCTGCAACAAACACAGACATCACAACACAGCAACCGTGAGCTGTGCAGACTGGGATTTGAATCCTGGTTCTTTCAATTTACAGTTTTATGACCTTGGGCAAGTATTTAATCTCTCTAACCATTGCCTTTCTTATCTCTAAAATGAAAATAATAAAAGTACCTACCTTATGCACTTGGTGTGAGGATTAAATGAAAATAAAATTTCTACAGTGGCTAGGAAGTGGCAAAGAGTGATCACTCAGAGAATCTTGGCTCTTCTCATCCTGATAATAATATGGTATCCTCAATAGTTTTGCAAGGTCCACAAAAGAGGAAAGCAAATCAAAATGTGGACTTGTGGATTTGTCCACAAAATCCAATCCCAGTAACTAGAGGAAATATTGTAATCTGAAACCTTCTGTTCTTGCCCTCAATCTTCCCAATTCAAGACATCTTCCTCAGGGAACACTGGGTAAAAATGGTGGGTCAAAAATGTTCGCATTGTTTTGGTCCATTCTCAAACCCCATTAAAACTTTAGTAAAAACATGTATTTTAAAAGGAAAAAAATTCAAAAAAGTAGAGAAAGTGAAAAAAGACAAAGTTGAAAGCAACAAAATTTTGGAAGATGAAACGCAAATGAACGGGTGCTAACTAACTAATCATCCCACTGAATACTGAATCTTAAACCAGCACTGGTAAACATTAAAAAACTACCTATGCACATGCAGAACCCCTCAAAATCTTACAAGTTCAGACCAAGTACCTCAGGAATTGTGAGTGAGCAGGTTTGCTTAAAAGTCTGTTTATGACATAGTTAGATCCCCAGATCCCATCTGCAGCCAGGTGAACGCCCACCCTCACCCTGGGAGAGCACTGGAAATGTAGTCTCTCGACAGGGTAAATCAGATGCTTCCTGAACTAGAGGGCACCAGGCTCAGCTGAGAATGGGCTCTCATACTGAAAACAAGGCCGATAAGGAGATGTACGTCTCCTAAACATGGAGGTCTCTAGCCAGCTCTGCCAACACAGCTCCAAGAATGCCAGCAGCCAGACCGTGCCCTCTGGTGCAAGACTGGAGGGTTCTTCCCCAGAAATATTATCAGCTTAAGAGGAAAGATTTACAGAGACTGATATAAAATAGCCCAAACTCACCATTAGACCCACAGTCAACACACTCCATGAGTCCAGAGCTTCTAATAAACTATTCCCGTGATCTAATCTAGTTAGTTTTTGTGGTTCCCCAAGCGTCACTATTTCTAACTTGAAATACAGAGACCAAAACAAACACAAAAATCATCTTGCAGAAAACAGACACCATGCAGGGAAAAGATAACTTAAAAATAATATATCTTTGGAGAGTCAGGAGATGATATTGCATCTATGAGGAAAGAGGATGCAATTAAAAAGCATACTCAGAGCCAAATAAAAGAGCACTTGGAAATTGAAAATATGACAGCAGATATTAATACATAAAAATTCAATAGAAGAAACAGATTTTATAGTATACAAATTAAATAGAACAAAAATATATACTATACTATAAAATAGAACAAAATGACAAATAGAAAAATAGGAAAGAAAGATGAAAAATAAAAAGACCAGCCCTTGAGGTCTAATGTCTAAATAATAGGGTTTGCAAAAGAAGAGAAGAGAAATGTAAGGGAGAAAATTACCAACCAAATAAACCAGGAAAAATGCCCCTAACTGAGTAAGACTAGTTTCCAGATTGACAGAGCCCAATCCAAAGGATAAAAACCCCATAATAAATGAGGGATGGGGGAGAGCGAGGGAGGGAGGAAGAAGCAGGAGAAAGAGGAGGAGGAGTGGGGAGGAGGGAAAAGGAAGGCAGGGAAGGGGCCAGAGGAAAAACCCAATGACATACAGAGACTCATGAGCTGCAACGGCTTCGGGCTTCTCTCCACACATGTGTCGGAAGCTAGAAGACATGGAAGAAAGCCTGCAACATTCCGAATGAAATGACCCCTTATGTATTATTAATGTATTATTATAGTAGATAATAACCAACCAAACCATAAATCAAATGTGGGAATAAAAGAGACATCTTCAGAGACGCAAATTCCCAAAATCTTATCTGCCATATATATACTCTTTTCCAGAGAGCTCTGCCCTGCCAAAGGATGTACTTCCTTTAAACAAGGGAGAAAGCCAAGGAAGAGGAAGATATGGATGTAGAAAACAGGAAATCCAACCTGAAAGAGAGGGGAAGGGAATCCTCATGAGGACTGAAGAGGCAGATCCTAAGAGGCAACTGTGCCCCCAGCAAAAAGGTTAAAATCACCAGACTGGAGTACAACAGAAGGTCCCAGAAAGAATTTTTTCAAAAAAATACAATTGATAGAATAACTGATATTTCTGGACATTTTGAGAGGAAATCTGGACAGTTGGCAGAGGTTTGGATGAATTAGGTATCTACATAGAAAAATGAGCGGATAAAAAAATACAAGACAATCGTTAGCTCTAAAGAAAATGAAAAGTTATTCAGAAAGGAAAAATGATCAGTTGAGACTATTGATTCAGCTGGGAATAATGTTTGCATAGTCATAATAATAAACAGGATATTGATCTAGCCCTAGTTAGGACATAACGGTAATGAGAAGATTTGGGTAATATGGAAGGATGTGTGTATGTGTTAATGACACAAGAGAAAACTGAAAAATCAAGTAGTGCTATCTGGAACTACATATCAAAAAAAGGGGTGAAATAGGGGGCAGTGGTCGTGTTGGAGAGGGGGACATAGAAGGAAGGGCAGGAAGGGGGCTACTACTTTCTGAAAAATCTTTTGGAATCATCAACTTTAAGTGTAAATATATAACTTTTATTAAAACAAGTACATGAACAGAAACCAAAATATAGAAGTAAACCTCAAGTGGGCATGAGCTCTCTACACTTCTGTCTATTTCTGCACTTCTGATTCTGGACTTCACTGCTGCTTCTGAGGGTTTCTGGGCAAGCCTAAGAGAGTCTATCTTCCCCAACAATCACATCTTAAGCAGGGAGAGTGTGAGGGAGCATGAATTTGTAAATGTAGTTGCACCTACCTATGTTATAGTGACTGATGTTCAAGAACAGTCACAGTGGTTATATATGCAAAGTCCACTCAGTTTTTTCCTAAGTAGTTCTCCCTTACTGCTTACACTCTGGGATTCCTGGGTAGCTGCCTTGTGGGTGAACTGGCGGGAAGGAAAAGAGTGCTGACAGAGAGGTCAGGAGAAGCATCTAGACAACCTACCAGGTAGCAGTTAACAAGGTGGTAATAGCCAGTGGTCGGAAGAACATAAAGGACAGCAATAATAGCTATTCATCATGAGTGTAGAACTTCTAGTTTAAAAAAGACTCACACCCTTTTTTTAAAAAATGGCTTGAGGACAGCACCATTGTGCCTATGTGACAGCTAAAGTGCAGGTGTTCGGGGTCAACAGCACCAACTGGGCTCCCAGCCCGCAGCCAGGATCCGCTGCGAGCCATGGGAGTGAATCGTCTTGGGAGGTCCAGCCCACTCGAGCCAGGGGATTCCAAACCCAGCTTCTCTCTGACTATAGCTCCAGAGACCCCAAGTGAGAACCAGTAGGCTGAGCCTAGTCTGTCCAGAGGACCATGAGAAGTAATAACAAGTTTCTGTTTTAAGCCACTACATTTGTGGGTGGTTTGTTATGCAGCAATAAATAAACAGAATAGGGATGATCTACACCAGTCCCCTCATTTTACCGATAGGAAAATAAAATCTAGAAAAGAGGATGTCTTTCTCAAGGTCTCAGAGCAGGGTGGTGGTTGAGTCAGGAGCAGATTCAGGCCTCCAGACCTCGGGCCGTGGGTTCATTCACCAAGGCCATTTAATCTACACCAAATGCTGCCAATGCTTTCTCCTCCTCTCCTTCCTCCTCTTTTTCCTTCTTCTTCTTGTAACCTTTTATTTTGATATTTCGAACTCAAGGAGAAGTTTCAGGAATAATACAAGAAACTCTCATATACTCTTTACCCAGATTCACCCATTTGTTGGCGTTTTACCTACTTTGACAATATTCTTTTAAAGAGAACGGGTTTCCATAGGAAGGTTGCCCACAAAATGGACTCCCGCTGAGTGGTTAGTCACTGCTTGGATCGTGCCCGCAGGAACGAGACCAGGAACGGGCGCCTGGGAATGAGAGGGTGTAGGAGGCAAAGCTATGCAGGAAAGAGAAATGCTCACCAAGGAAAGAGGGCATAAGAAAGATCAATCTATCTCCATCACGTGTTCCCCAGAAGCAGCTATCAAAACTAGCCTGCCTTACTGAAAACACATTGAACTTGAAGCCTGATGGCACAATTTGGCATCTTGCCACTAGCCATATGACCTTAGGAGGGTTTCCTTTATGTCTCCGAGCCTTAGTTTTAGCTTTATGGGGCAGATTAAATGTGTCAACATACGTGGAAAGGCTTTGGGAATGGTGCTGAGTAAAGGAATTTTAATTATCTGTATCTAATAGAATCACTTGAGGAGCTTTTTAAAAATTCTGAAGCTATGGCCCCGTCCGCAGAAATTCTTATTGAAATGGTATGAGATGAGGTCCAGGAACTATTGTTTTTTAAAATCTCCTGGATAATTTTTAATGTTCTGCCAGGGTTGAGAACAGCTGTGGTAAACAACAGCACTACCATCCAGGATCTGCTTTAGCTCTCAGAACGCTTCTGGACTGGACTAGATGTTCTCTGCCCTTTGCCCTTTTCCCACTGCTGTTACTACCTCCCTCACAAAAGTGAGACCTCCTAGTTAGGAGTATCCTCCATTCTGAGCCTAGTGTGCTTCCCATTTATTTAATCATTTCACTTCTGCATTGTCTGTGTCTGCATCCCCTGATAATTCACATTGGAAAGATTGCTTCCTAGAAGTGCCTTGTAGATTCTAAATCTCTCTGTAACTAGTCAGTTAATCCTTGTGCAGAGGTTTTTTGTTTCCACTAGAGTTCAACAGATGTTATTCTTCCCCTCTAGCAGTTTATATATCTAACTGCTACTGTACAGATCTATGTACTTTGGGATTGGCAAGAACTGACTCACATGCAAACACCTCTGAAAAGAAGTGTAGAAGGGACTTTATATTCTTTGATGGTCTTATCAGGGCAAAAGAATAATTTCCCAGATGAGTATAACTTTTCTTTAATTACAAAAATATCCTTTCTGATGCATTTATTTCCCATTTTTTACTACAAATATCCCTGAGATGAACTGTGGACTGTTGACACATTTTGAAGTTTAAATTCTTCCTTCTCGCTCTTCTCTTTCTTTTCTTCTCTCCCTCCCTCCTTCCTTCCCTCCTTTCTTCCCTCCCTCCTTCCCTCCTTCCTTCCCTCTCTCCTTCCTTCTTTCCAAGCATTTATTGAACACCTGCTTTGTTAGGCACTGAAGGTGCAAAGATGAATAGGAATGTGTTCTACATTCTGTGGGACTCCTAGTCTAAGGATAGAGAGAGACAAACATAATACAATTTCAAAGATGTTGTCATAGAGTCACACAAACTTTTGCAGGTCCGTTCACCTTTGGTTAGGATATTTACAGGAAAGAGGATATTTTATCTGAATTTGGAAGGATGAGCTTGACATTTCTTCAGGTCAAGACTTGAGGAAAGTCATTCTGAGCAAAGGAACAGTATGTGCAAAAGCTCAGAGCATGACCTAACTGTGTGTCAGGAGAATTGTCATGGCAGCTCAGTGAGCAGAAGGGTTTTCTTGGGGGAAGAGAGGTGATGGATGGGGATTATTGTCTAAAGTTGCTGCTGGAGGAAATTCTTAGGGAAAACATCCATCTTAATTCACTTTGATTCAAGATCTGGTTGGTCACCTATTTCTCAGGTCCCAAAACTCTATTTTCATAGCATCCATAGAGGCCATCCAGTTGGACTTCTCCAATCTCACCTCATACTGCTCACCCTTATACTCTTTGTGTTCCTGACAGTAAACGCATTCCTTCATCTGAGCCTTTGCTCTTGCTCTTGCTATTCCCCTTGCCTGGAACTTGCAGATCTTCACATGGTTGCCTCCTTCTTGCCATCCAGATCTCAACTCAAATATCACCACCTCAAGGAAGCCTTCCCTGACCACTCCATCTGCAGCTACCCTTCCCCTCATGTAGTCACCCTCTGTGAACTCACCTGTAAAACTTTCTCTATAGCAGTCATCATTGTATAAATTGATCTTGTTTGTTTACTTGTTCATACATTATTGTTCATCTCCCTCTTCTAGGATACACACTCCCTCAGAGCATGACATTTGTCTTATTTTCCTGCTGAATCCCCAGAACTTAGCCAGTCCATGGTACTTGGTAAGTATTCAACAAACTTGCTGAATAAAACAGGCTGGCACATATTTTTGACTAGAGCTATCCTTTCTCAGCGACCAGAATACTTATGCCTTCCACCTCCATTTCTAGTATCAAGGTATCTCAGAAGCAAGATCAGAATTGTTATTGATGAGCGTGGAAGGAAAACATAGAGAAATTAAGAGCCCTGTGGAATACTCTGGCTCCGTGAGGCCTAACGAAATGCCCCTACCCTCCAACAGAAAAGACTTGTCCACCTACACACAGAGTGCAGGCATCTGCAATCTTAGGTGTCTCTCCCTCCAGGCAATGCTGGAGGCTCCTCCGCCTCTCATTTTCCAGTTTGCCATATCACTTCTCCTGGTAGATTTCCTCCTTAGATCTGTCAGTTCTATAGTCACATTGCTGTAACTGTGACTGTGAAAGACACCACCTCTTCATACTCTCCGGATTCAGGCCGTGTGTACAATGTGGCCCAAGTGGAGAAAGAGCAAGCACATTCCATGCCATGTGGGTTTGAGGACGACACAGTCAGAAACAGAAGGCTGGAGTGAGGAGGGGAAACCAAGAACAACTATAACTCTGAGTGACTTGGCTGCTTCATGTGTTGTTCATTCCTAACAAATTTTGAGGGTTTTAGGAGTGTCTTTTATGTGTGTGTGTGTGTATATATATATATATATATATATATATATATAATTTTTTTTTCAATTTAAGTAAATCCTACTAATGAGAGCATTTTCCAAGCCCATTTTCTTTGGTTAAAGTGGAAATCAATTCAAAAAGCATCTTTATAAAAGAAAAAAGCAAAATAACCAGAGTAATGTGTTTATTTTATCTTCATCCAAGGAAGGAAGACTTTGCATCAGTTAAGACAATCTTCTCTTTCTGGGGCTTGAGTGCTCAGGAGTGAGTCCTGTAGCTAAAGGCGAATTTTCATTTCAGCCTCCTAGATGGCCTTAATTACCTGGTGGAAATCGTAGAAGGTGATGCCAAGTGGTATTTGAACTGTCATTTTGTTTTACTGTTTGGGAGATATAGATATTTTCCACTCTAATGTGGCAAAATATTCAATCAGCTTAAATTATGCATGCACTCCAGATCAAACTGGCTAGATGTCAGGAGCAATTCAATATTTTTTTGAATTTGGGAGACTGAAATCCGGGAAGATAAAAGTTTAGGAGAGCTAGCTATATTAAGATTTAACTTTGCAATATTGGGAAAAACAAGTATAAAAGTGAGAAAAGTTTTTCTCTCTGGCTATGCCAATTGCTGAGATCACTATACAACTTTCATTAGTAACATTCTGGCAATATTGGACAGACAGTTTTAATTTCCAGGGCCTACCTTGAGTCTCTAAGTCTTCTTCATTTTTAAAAATAGATGTCAGGTAACATGTTATATTGTCACTTGCTTTGTGATTGTGACCATGTTGCCACTTCTCTGTGTCATTGCATTCATTTTTTCAGTGGAGGAAACTTTATCAGGGTTAATTTGACTATATAGAGATGGGCTCTGGCATTTCTGGTTACCTTGAGTGGTATAATTGATTAATTCTGGGAATTCAGGAAACATTTATAAAACATCTACTATGTGACAAGAAACTGAACTAATGTCAGCATGAATAAAACATTGGCCCTGCACGCAAGTCATTCCTAAACCTCTGATATAGCCCAGTAATACTGATGCTACATGGAATGAAACAACGGTCTCGGAGGCGCAGCAGTAGGGCAGGACTAAGGGCATTGTAGTATGGGTGGACCATGGGGAACAGGAGAAATGCAGGCAAGGATCCAAAGAGAAGGATTTGCTGGATGTACAGGAGTGTGGTTTCAGACAGATGTTATATGGTGGGGTGAGGTTGATGGTGTCAAATAGAAGAAACATTGAGCAAAGCAGGAATTGTAACCAAAACAACTGTGTGGGAACAGTGAGTGTGGTGAGAGCGCCAGGATTTGTTATATATGTATGGCGAGAGAATATCGATGAAAGAGACTTACTAACATCCAGTAATTCAAAAGGGTTATGGGAGAATTAGTGTAGAGAGAGCTGCAGCTCATGTTAAGTCAGTATTCGTGTCCCTTCCAAAAGTTGTAGTGTTGAAATCCTAACCTCCATGCTGTGTTCATGGAGGTACGGGCTGGGAAGAATGGCGGTGTGGGGCCTCATGAATGGTAGTGCCCTTACAGAGAGATCATGCAGTGCTTGATCCTGATTCTCTCTGCTCTTAGAACGTGAGATAGTACAGTGGTCGTTGAAACCAGTGAGGACTTTTACCAGACACGATCTGACAAGGGCTATCTGATCAGCTTAGAGAACTGGAGAATATGTTTGTGTAAAGGCATGGGATTGTTATTAGCAGTCTGAACTAAACAGGACTGAGCAGAGGATGCGAATGGTTTGGAAGAATTCAAGGCAGTAGACGAAGGCGGCGGGGGGGGGGGGGTGGCTGAGTACTGACCTCATTTTCATCGGCTAGCGCTGGTAAGCACAGGACAGTCGGAACACAGGGATGAGTAACCTAGATTTGTAGCTTCAGGAAGTTCACAGTGGACTAATATAATGTCCATCCAGCCTTGCTTCCAGCAGCCCCTGCTCATATAACCAAGGACCTTCTGACTGGATCTCTACAACTAATAACAAATCCTCAAAAAAAAAAAAAAAAAAAGTGAAAAGTTCAAACAATTACCCAGAATTGGTATTTGCTAAAACCAGATAGCTCAATATTTTGAAAACTGCAAAAAGGAGACTATTGATCTTTCCCTTTATTCAGGTATTTGCTAAAAACAAACACCAAAACCCAATAAAAATAAGGAGACATCTCCTTTGTCTCCGATAATCTGGATTCAGAAAATCTGAGATCTAATCATGTAATTTACCCACTGATATGGTTTGGATATTTGTCCCCTCCAAGTCTCATGTTGAAATTTGACCTCCAATGTTGGAGGTGGGGCTGAGTGGAAGGCATTTGGGTCAGGAGGCAGATCCCTCAGGAATGGCTTGGTGCCCTGCCCGAGGTAATGAGTGAGTGCTCTGTCTATTAGTCCACGCGAGAGCTGGTTGTTTGGAAGAGTGTGGCATTCCTTCTTTTCTTTCTCACTCTGTCCCTTACCATGTGATGGGCCTACGCCCACTTCACCTTCTGCCTTTATTGGAAGCTCCCTGAATCCCTCACCAGGAGCAGATGCTGGCACCATGCTTCTTATACAGACTGCAGAACCGTGAGCTAAATAAACCTCTTTTCTTTATAAATTACCCAGCCTCAGGTATTTCCTTTATAGCAATGCAAAATGGTCTAAGACACCACTCTGGACCTCATATTTCTCATTTGTAAATTAGTGATAGCAGGTGGTCTTTCTGCTTCAAATACATTAAAGTATTGTGTCAACTGCAGATGTTAAAGAATTATCATAAATAATCAAATTGAAAAAATCAAAACTTCATTGTACGATGTCTATAGCAGGAGATAAGTTGAATTTTCTATTCCTTGCCACACTGTTCAGAAGCTCAGAACTTGGATACTCCTGACCACTGTCTATATTTCCAACAAGTTATATCTCCTTAAACAGACTGTAAGCTCCACACTGGTAGGAGCCATGCCTGTTATTCACAAATATATCACACAATACACACAATATTCTCTGGCACAGAATAGTCACTTAATAGAGATTGGTTGAATAAAATAAAATAATCAACGATTATGGGTGACTTTCTCTTCATCTTAGAGGCAGACTTTTTACTTTTGGCTTTTTAACCACTCGATTATCAGCCCACATTTATGTTGTCTATTTTTTCATTCAAAAATTGTAAATATCTACTATGTGCTGGATATTATGTTAAGCACTGAAGATAAAGTGGTGAAAAAATGACTTGGTGCCTATTATCATGGAGTTTTTAATAAAGACATTTTTATTATAACCAGCCTCATGTATCTTATTTTTTCCAAACTAATTCTATATATTATAATTTCCATTAAAATTATTTAAAATTAAATAAAATTTTTGTCCTTGAGATCATTTGAAACATCTTGGGGTATCTCAAGTACAAGTTGAAAAAAACCTCTGTCATAAGGATCAACTGTAGGACTTTTAAAATTACAATAATAATCGACACTGATAGCACTGGTCTTTAAAAAAATTACATCAAAGTTATTTTTTAAAATAAGTTTTGCTTTAAGTTTTTTAAAAATGAATTTTCATTATTGACAGAGTCCTTAATGGCTAGGCTAACACCAAAAACTGAATTTTTGAAATTCATCTTGTTTTTAAAATTAAATTCTATCAACCAACCAAAGACTGAGTGTGAGCATATGCATGCTCCTTTTGCCCTCTGAAGGTTTGTTAAAAATATCAACTCACAAAAGGCAGATTAATTGAACAAAAGGCATATAAATATATTAATGTGCACACAGGGGAGAACCATATAGTGATTAACCACGCAACCCCCCAGTGGGGTTTAGAAGCTTATATACCATCTTGAGGTTACGGGAAGAATGGAGACTTGGATCTAGGCAAAACAGGTTACAGTGGTAAATCAGATTATGGGAGACAGAGAAGAGGAGGCCTGGCTAGCAAAGGTGGTCTTGTTATGTACATGAAACCTCACAGGTAGCAGCTCTCCAAAAGAATGGATGATAAATGTTTCCTTCAGACCTCTAAATGTGTCAGACTCTCCGCAAATCTTTCCTAGGTCTGGACAAGGGAAAGCCTCAGAGAAAACCTGGCTGTATCAGTGCTGATTCTCTACAGATGCAAATCTCATCCACAAAAGACAGTTTCGAAGGGCTACTTCTGTTTGCTGGTTTTCTAAACAGCCATCTCAAAATATGTCAAAGAAATATTTTGGGGGTAAAATAATTTGATTTCCTTCAGGAGAGAACCAATTTACAAAATGTGTACACTTCAATAAAATATTTTGGTTCAATAAAATAAAAAATAATGCAGAGGGTTCTAGAAAATGGTAAGATATGAATTTATCAAAACTGTTAATCAGCAAAGCCTAAAAGAAAGACTTGAAATATATCTGTGAAGGAAAGCAAAATATTAATATTTCACCCCAAAATGTAATTCTTTGATATATTTTGAGATGGCTGTCAGAGGGCCAGCAAACAGAAGTAGCTCTGCAAAACTGTCTTTTCTGGGGGAGATTTGCATCTGTAGAGGATCTGCATTGATGCAGCCAGGCTTTCTCTGAGGGTTTCCCTTGTTCAGATCAAGGAAAAATTAACTGAGAGTCTGACAGCTTTAAAGGTCTGAAAGAAACATTTACCACCTATTCTCTCTGAGGGATACCTGTGAGGTTTCATGTACACAACAAGACCACCTTCACTAGTTGGGCCTCCTCTTCTCTCCCTCCCATAACCTATCTTGCCACTACAACCTGATTTACTACCATAACCTGTTATTGGCCATGTTCTGAGCCCCCATCCTTTCTAATAACCTCAAGATAGTACATAAGCTTCTGTACCCCCTTGGGAGGTTAGAATAATCACTCTGTGATTTTTCCCTCCATGCACATTAATAAATTTATATGCCCTTTCTCCTATTAATCTGCCTTTTGTCAATTGATTTTTTAATTGAAATGTCAGAGAAAAAGGCAGAAGTTTTCCCTTGGCCCTACATGTGTCACTGGAAGAATTTCTGCTTCCAGGGATTGATTTTTTTTTTTAAATTGATTTCAAACTTATATGTACTGTGATCAGAGGATATAGTCTAAGACTCCTTAAAATGTATTGGGACTTCTCTGGTCTAACATGAGACTATAAAAAGAAAATTAAAATCTCAGAGCCACCCCCACCCCCCAACTCCTTATACAAAAGGTAAAGGCCTCAGGTACCTATGAAGAACTGGCCCCACAGATCATTCATGAAGGAAATTCCTTGCTGGCCTCCCATAAGCAAGGACATGCAAATTGTAGCTTTAGGGTCTGCAGGCTATGTCTTGCTCCTAAAAGTGAAGTCTGTTTGATTCCACAGTAATAATGAATTACAAGTTTATCTTTACAGGCACAGAACAGGAGACAAGACAGGATCAGACATTCTTCCACCTACCCGGGGATATCTACATAATTGATGCTTCCTTCACTTCTTTTTTCTCTTCTAAGATTTGCCTTATCTTATATAAAATGTAGATTTCCTGGGCCTCACAAGAATGTAACCATTTTGCCTCACAGCACCTCCCCCACCTTCTATTTCTTTCTTTCCCTCTGTATGCCTTTAAATGCTGAAGCTTCCAAATTCCCCATCAGAAAAAAACAGCTACAAGTCTATCTGTGGTTTTCCCGGGTGCATCCTCAACTTTGGCTTAATAAACCTCCATTGATTAAAATTTTTGCCTCAGTCACTTATTTGGGTTGACAAGGCCAACTGTCTGCAATATTCTATGTCAGCTTAAAAGCAATGTGTACTTTCCTATTGCTGGATGTTGTATGTATGTTTTTAGGTGCTTACAAGTTTGTAATTATCTTCTTAGAGAACTGTGGCTTTTTAAATATTTAATGAACCTCTTTAATTCTAGTAATACTTTTAACATAAAGTCTACCCTGTTTTGACCCTTCCCTGAATTTATTTTTCCATCTGCTTGTTTTAATGTGTCTATGCCTTTGTGTTTTAGTTGTATCTTTTGTAAATATCATATAACTGAGTTTGTTTGTTTTTTTTAAAATGCAGTTTGAAAATCCTTGTCTTCTAACTGGACTTTGTTTCACCCACATTGATTGTGATAACTGATATGTTTAAATTAATTTCTTTCATCTTGTTTCATACTTCCTATTTGTTCTGCTTTTTTCATGTTTCTTTTTATTCTTTTTTCTTTCCATGTTTTGGATTGACTGTGTCCCCAACTGTCACCCCATTCAACTTATTTTCCTCCCCCAGTTTAGAAGTTTTACATTCCACTATTCTAGCAACCCTTAAAATTTTATTAATATGTCCAAAGTAAATTGACATATTATCTTCCTTCTGAAAAACCACAAAAAAATTAAAATACCTTGAAGCAATCTCTCTGTTCACCACACATGCCATTGTCATCCAAGATGAGTTTTATCTTGATTTTTTTAACACCACAAACTGAGCTAGATTGTAAATATATTTTATAATAAATATCTGTTTATTTTTATCCACAAGTCTACCCTTTGCTTGGTATTTATTTCATTTCTCAGAATTTCCTTCTGGGATTCTTTTCTTTTTCTGAAGAACATCACCCAGACTTCCCTTAGTGAGTTTGTTGGAAGTAAATTCAGTTTGTTTGTTAAAAATGTTTCTCAGTTGTTCTTGATAGATGATATCACTACATATACAATACTACTTTGACAATTATTTTCTCTTAGCACTTTAAAGATTTGTCTTAGGGCTTCAGTTGTTGCAGTTGAGATGTAAATGATCAGTTTTGTGGATAATTTTTTTTCTAAACTACTTATAAGATTTCTTCATATTCAGCATTCTACAGTTTCATTACAATGGGTCTCAATGCAGATTTCTTCTCATTCATTCTGCTTAGGATTCACTAGCCTTTCTGAATCCGAGCATTTATCAGTTCCAGAAAAATCAGCCATTACCTTCTCAAGTATTTTCTCTCTTCCATGCTCTCCATTCTCTTAAAATTCTGATGAGTACATTAGAGATATGTACTCTATTCCCCTGTGTGTCTTCATTTTTTTTAAATGTCCATTATTTTTGCCCCTCTATTCTATTTTTTCTATAATTTCTTCAAATTTATCTTAGAGTTTAATAACTGCTATGCCTAATATACTATTTAACACATCCATTAATCTTCTAATGCCAACTTTATCTTTTACAGAATAGATGTTTTATAATTAAATTCTTAGATTCTGCCTGGTCAAATCTTTATTTATCTTCTTTCAATGTCCCATTTTATTACTTCAGGCATGTTAATTATATTTATTTTGTATTCCATTTCAGGATAATTCCAATATCTTCTATACTCGTGGATAAGATTTGGTAGTTTGTTGTTTTTGCTGATTTCCATACATAAGTTAACTCTTTTGGATATTGCTTTTTGTATGTGAGTTCGTGTTCCTTGAGTATTCTGTGTAGAAATTCTTTGAGGCCTGGGTTTAAAGTGTGTTTCTCCAGAGAAGATTTATATTTGCTCCTTCCAGCCATCAAGAGGCCCTGTCACCCCAGGACTGTCACAGTTCACAGCTGGACCCTGAGGCATTGCCCCAGTTCTTGGGTTCCTGGCTTGGAGGAATCATAAGCCGGACCCGCGAGATGGAGAGAGATGACAGACACCCAGCCAGTATGCATGAAGAATTTATTGTGAGTAAAGTTCAAGAGTGAGAAGCAAAAGTTCGTTTCGTAAGAGGAAACGGGTCTGTCTCCTCGAGTGAAGAAGACCTTGTCTAATTGCTTATTCCTCCTTTTACGTTAGTGGCTCTATGTTTATATAAATGTTAGTTGTCATTATTTATGACTACATGTCGTGGTTTTGGGGGACTGAATTTTTCCAGGCATGGACATGACTTAAAGGTTATGTTCCAGTCATTCCTTTCACATATATGTGTGACGAGGAAACTCACTGTTTATGGTGTTTTTCCCTTCTCTGATTGGTGGTCAGTGTTCCATGGTCTAATCACCCCATTCTTTAGGACTGAAATAACTGTTTTCTCTTTTTATTTTTCAACCTTTCCTCCTTCTTGTTTTCTGCCTGTAAAAATTTCCATTACCTCTCACTTGTTTTTCTGTTCCTAACAGGACCACTTTAAACTAATTTTTTAGCTTGGTTTTTTTGGTGCCACACAAGTAGGGTAAATTCTTGCCCCCAACCCATTTGAACACTGCCCAAGTTTAGGAATTATGAGGGAAAGTTTTGTTTTCTTTTCTGTTTTTTCTGCTCCACCCAGAGTCAAAGGCAAGTCAAGCTTGTTGTCTATTCTCTCCCTCTGCAAGTTGTGGAAGTTTCTCCCTCAGGGGAATTCAGCTTTATGTGGTGATCTGTATCTGAGCCTGACTCTGCTCAGGCTCAGACTTTGTCTTCAGTTAGAAGCCAGACATTAGGCTGCCAATGATCAGAGGTCCCACACAAGCAAAACTGTCCCCAGAGATCCATACTTTCTTCTATGTCTGGCCTTCTTTCCTTTCTCAACAGCACATCCATGCATTGACAAAATACGTGATTGCTATATTTTAGGTGGGTTATATAATGACAGGTTTTTCTAAACATCTATTTTACCATCTTGCCGCTCAATCATTTCCTTAAAACCCTCTTCTTCACTTTTTGTTTCCTCTTCTGCAAACAAAATCACCATAAAGGAAAAACGAAACATTAAAGTGTATTTATTATAATACAGCTTTAATTAGTTTTCCATTTGTTGGGAGGAAATTTTCTACCTTAAGTATGTTTTAAAATTGATGCTCTGTCCTAGGTTAACACTAGTTTTTCGGTGTCCACTGACTTGTGTTTACCATACAAGCTGTTTTCTTGGGTTAACCTCATTAAATGAGTCCATGGTATAATGCCATGTACCTAAAAGCCATTTGCTGTTTAAGATGAACCATAATGTTTTATGATAAATATGCAGCCTGGGGACATACACAGCCACTGTTAATGCCAGTTCTAAATTCTTTGTCCCTACAACTTCAAGCTGTCTTTGCTACTATCATTTTTCTATTTTCTAGAAGATTCCAAATACTAATTAGATTCTAGAAATGGAAAGTGAGACTAGAGAAGGAACCAACAAGCATTTATGGAATGACTACTCTTAGCAAGAAATCATGCTTCATATTGTGAGCATCAGGGATGAGTAATAAATAGTCTCTGCTCTTACATAACTTACAGACATAAGAGATAGCATTTGTGTAAAAATCTCTTGGATACATTTTTACTCACCTCTCAGTTCCTGTAGGAGGGAAGATGTGAAGGTTGGATATTGGGTAGGAAATCAACAATGTCTACTACCAGGGATTACGACTGGGATATATGATAGGTTGGAGGGGACTCTGGCAAAAGCCAAATTGCAGTGAGGGACTATGGGCTGGTGGAGTGCAGAAAAATAACTGTTTTAAATAGAGTCTAGCATGGAGGTTCAGTAGCAGGCTCTAAAGGGAGGGAATTTGATATCTGGGAAAAACTTTACTGCTCAAAATGTGGCCCCACCCAAGACCCATTCTATTAGAATCTGCATGTTAACAAGATCCCCAGAGATTTATTAAGCATATTAAAATTTGAAGAACTGTCATAGGGTGACAAATTATCCTTGTTTTGTCTGGACTGAGGTGTTCCCGAGTTGACAGGATTTCAGCATTAACACTGGATAGTCCTGGGCAAACTGGGACCTTGGTCACCCTAGAAGCACTACTTTAAACTGTCCCAAACAGTTTCCTCAGGGTGCATATGCACTGGGTGAGAGTGAACTACATGTGGAAATAAGAATTCTGTTCGTGGGATCCAAGTGGGAGCAGAAAGGAAAAAATATGTCCTGAAGGAAATCGAAATACATAACCACAAAATATACTTTTTTGACATATTTTAAGATGACTGTTCATAGGGCCTGCAGAAAGAAGTAGTCCTGCAAAGCTGTCTTTTTTGGGGGATATTTATATCTGTAGAAGGGATAAAGTGAAGTAAACAACAGATACAAATAGACTTTCTCTGGAGACCCATCCCTTATCTGGATCTGGGAAAGATTAACTGAGAGTCTGACACCTTTAAAGCTTTGAAAGAAACATTTGCCCTCTATTCTTTGTGAAAGTTGCTGCCTGTGAGTTTTCCTCTACATAACAAGACCACCTTTGCTAGCCAGGCCTCCTCTTCTCTCCCTCCCATAACCTGTCTTGCCACCATGACAAGATTTACCACTATAACCTGTTTTTAGCCATGCTCTGCCCCCACTCTTTCTGTAACCTCAAGATGGTTTAAAAGCATCAACCATCTGGCCTTTCCTTTGAGATCTTATATATTCTAAGACTCTCGTGTACGTTAATAAATTTGTATGCCTTTTCTCCTATTAGTCTGCTGAGGGAAATCAAAATATTTTACCCCAAAATATATTTCCTTGACATATTAATCTCTAACTCCTGGCCTCAAGTGATCCTCCTGCCTCTGCTGGTAAGAAATTCTTACCCTTATGCTGACTAGTCGGGTTCTAGGTTTCCCTCACTGTAGCTTCCAGAAAAGCAGAGCTTTGGCGTCCTGCTCACTGCGCCAAGCTATAAGTGCCAAGGCAAAACTTCCCCTTTGCTCTTTGAAGTTTTGCTGAAAAATCAACTCACAAAAGGCAGATTAATTGAAGAAAAGTCACACAAATGTATTAGCGTGCACACGTGTGAGACCATGTGGGTGAGAACCACAAAGAGATTACCCCAACTCCCAGTGGGGTTTAGAAGCTTATATACTGTCTTAAGGTTACAGAAAGAATGGGGGCTCAGAGGATGGCCAAAAACTGGTTATGGTGGTAAGGCAGGTCATGGGATAGGGAAAAGAGAAAGCTTGGCTAGCAAAGGTGGTCTTATTATGTAAATGAAACCTCACAGGTAACAGCCCTCAAAGAAAATAGATGATAAACGTTTCTTTCAGACCTTTAAAGATGTCGGACTCTCAGTTAACCTTTCCTAAATTTGGACAAGGGAAGGCCTAGCTGCATCAATATGTAGATTCTCTAAAGATGTAAATTTCTTCCATGAAAGACAGCTTTACAGGGCTAATTCTATTACTGGCTCTCTGGAGATCCATTTCAAAATATAATATATAAGTTTCTAAACCCCACCGGGAGTGGGGGTAACCACTCTGTGGTTCTTCCCACCCACATGTGCACATTAATAAATTTGTGTGACTTTTCTCCAATTCATCTGCCTTTTGTGAGTTGATTTTTCAGCAAAACTTCAAAGGGCAAAGGGGACATTTTCCCTTGGCCCCCATAGTTTGGCACAGTGAGCAGGACACCAAAGCTCTGCTCTTCTGGAAGCTACAGTGAGGGGAACCCAGGACCTGACCAGCTGGCATAAGGGTAAGAATTTCTTACCAGCAGAGGCAGGAGGATTGCTTGAGGCCAGGAGTTCAAGATCAGCCTGAGCAAGAGTGAGACCCCATCACTACAAAAAATAGAAAAATTAGGCCGGTGTAGTGGCCCACGCTTGTAGTCCCAGCTACTTGGAAGGCTGAGGCAGAAGAATTGCTTGAGCCCAGGAGTTTGAGGTTGCAGTGAGCTAGGCTGCACTGCACTCTAGCCCAGGCACAAGAGCGAGACTGTGTCTCCCCCAAAAAAAGAAAAAAAGAATTTCTTACCAGCTAGGTTCTCGGCCTCTCTCTCTCTCTCTGGACTCTAGTTGAACAGACAGTAATAAATCACTGTTTGTTTCTTTTTCCTCTCCAAATCTTGATTAATGGTAGAGAAGTATTTGCATGACTAGTCTTCTGTTATACTTTTTGGTACATTTTGTGATATGAGTATTCATATTGTTTGATCCCTTTCCTCCCAGAAATAGTCTTTCCCTTTGTCTTTGTCTTTCCATGTTGTTCTGTCACAAAGTGGGGTACCATATGGTAGAACATAAGCCTAAAACCCTTACAGGCTCATCGTTCGAGCTAAGCCTGCAGAGGGGTCAGTTTTGTGGTTCTGAGTAGACCAGCATCTATCCAGACAAACTTTATTGTGGGTCCTAAAAATAAAAACTGGATGAGGTTTCCCTCTCATCTTGTTTATATCCTTGAAAGCTCAACTTGTGACCAAATAGGAGCATTTTCTCTTAGACTCTGCAATCTGGGAGGCATGATTTTCAGGTCATGTTAAGTGGTCAGTCTGAAAATGGCTGGGAACCCAAGATATTTAAGACTTTTTGTTCAAATGTGTCAAGTTTTTGGGAGAGTTTGTTTTATAAGAAGACACATTCATAATTGGCTTATGTTGTCACAACCTTTGTTGCCTGGTAAGTGCTGGGAAAGTCCAATCCAGGGAGGACCTACCTGATGTCACAGATTAATGGGTCTGTAACTGGTAGCCTCTCACAAATTTGTGGGTTACACAAACACCATCCTTAGCTATCCGTGGCAACAAGAGTCTTTTGCTATCTTAGCCTATTCCTGGGAGTGAATTTTTTTGAAGGGGTATGTTTGGGATTGCCTCTTCTATGCTCTCTCCAGAAACTAAGCCTAGAAAATTATATTCTGAGCTTTCCATAAAGAAGCTATTGGATTGAGTCACTACTGGAATAAGAACACCATTACAAAGTAATCATTGGCCAAAAGATAGACATTTTAAATTAGAAAGACTTCTAAATTAAAAAAACAAAGATTTTAGAGATCTCTTATTCTCAACAATTGCCTTATTTACATTTACGGGAAGATCAAATTTTTAAAAAGATACAATAGTGTCGTGGGTAGCCTTAAAAATTCTCTTGACTAAATTAAAGAGCAAAAATCTGACCTAAAACAAAGTTGAAATCCTTTGTATGCTCAAACTGCCTGCTTTGAATTCCTTGTAGAGTTCACAATGAAGGCTTTTCCATCTTGTAGTCTGGTAATTAAAATTCTGCACTTTCACTGCTATGGCCTGGGTTCAATTCCTGGTCAGAGAATCTGTCCCTTTTGGTTGATATTTGTGTGACTTTTGACTTTCTGGGGTGCCCATTCACCTCTTTGGAGCTGTCTCATGTATCCTTGGTTAAGTCATAACCTTGTTTAAAACTTATTGGTTTCACTTGGGGGGGGGGGTAACTTAGGTTAAAAAAAAAAAAAAGCCAAAAGCCAAAATATCAGCTGTTTGTCCCAGCTAAAATCTAATAATAACAAATTTAAAAGAGTTCTATGGTGAGAAGTCAACTTAATTAAAAGGTAATATTCAAACTGTATATGTAATATGTGTGTGTGTGTGTGTGTGTGTGTGTGTGTGTGTATATATATATATGAAAGGACTTTCTGCTTTTTTCTCTTTTGTAGCCTGTTGTTAAAATTTTTTTTTCAGTCTGCTGAAGCTTTTTAAAATTGTGTGTTTAATCGCTCTGTTTGCTTCCTTTCTTGCAGACCATTCTCCCATTTACTTCAGTTCCTCCCTACTCGTACTTTCTCTGCCATTTTCAGTGCCACAGAAAAAGATCTAGAGGCTACTCCCAATGACTCAGACCCCTTAAGAAACACAGAAAAAGGAATCACTTACCCTCTCTTTAGGGTCTTCTGTCTTCCTGTGGAGTCCAAAGAGTCATAGACAAGATCATCTCAGGTCCGAAACTCCAGTCTCTTTTGCAGTGTGTTACCTGATCTCTTTGGCTTTTGGAGGTACCAGAGATTACTTTATACTGTGAGAGTGTGAGAGGGAACTTAACCTTCGTGTGTGATGGCTGGTGAATCACTGGTAGAAGACATAGTTTTAGAGGTGGCTGACAGCAGTTATTTACAATAAATAATTATTCCTGCAGGAGGATACTCATTTCCTTGTGTGTTTAGATTTAAAAAGGCATGGCTTAAACACTTACAGAAATGTCTTTATGGCTAAGTATGTGGTAAAAGCATTATGTGGCCCAGTCCTGTGGTATTTTTCTTTTTTGGAGGACCTGAGATTCAGTGTAAAAGTAAAATCCTTGATTTTTAAAAGTCCAAATACTCTGCCTTTCAACTGTACCTACTTTTCACATATTTAAATTGTTAGACCCTAAAAACTCCAAATACTTTGTTGGTCCTGTTCCTTAGTGGGCTTTGCCCTAAACTCAGTTGTCCAGTTAAAAAACAGACTAAATTAAAAGGTACCTATCTGAATAAAATTGTCTCCTTATAAAATCCTATGGTAACTTCTTATAATTTTGTGTTACTTTAGCATACATTTTTAATCTTCCTCTAACACACCTAAACTCCCTTTTAAAAACCAAAATTTCTGTCTGTACTTTGAGATGTAAATTTACTACTCTGTTTTCTCTAAAATTCAGTGAGGGCTTCAGTCATATGAGACAAATAAACTTCAACATTTTCTATTTAGAAAGACAAAGTTTAAATCCAACTGTCCTGTTAAACTACTGAATTTTACTGGTCTCATGATTAAAATGTTAAAATCAAAACTATAAAGTCTTTATGTTTGTCTATATTCATATGTATATATATATATATACATGTGCACATGTCTATGTCTATGTTTATATATTGTCTGTATGATATCAATTTACTTATAAATAAATAAGTACTCATAATTAAGTAAATAAAACCAAATTCTATTCAAGTTCATGTGATTTTGATAATCTTTTAATAAAGCTAGTTTTAAAATTGTTACTAAAATAAACCAAAAATGTCTTCAGAATTTAATCGAGACTTCTTTACCTAGGTATGTTGGTCAGATAGGTTTATACTGTCTCTTTAACATTAATAATATGCTAATATAAAGATAAAATTTGATTTTCTGTTTGCAACAAGATTTTCATGTAGTATTAATAAAAATAGTTGAAGACTTTTGTTCGCCTTTTGAGTAAGCAACAAAAAAAAAAACAAAGAGAGGAAAGAGCGAGTGACACATTTTGTTTGCCTCATGCTGTCTTTATTAGGTTTTTTGATTGGGAAACTGAATCTCCTCTCTATGAAATAGTAAAAGTTTTTGCTTTTTGAAATTTTTGATTATCACTTCACCAATGTGATAATTCAAAGACTATTATTTTACAGACCTGTGATGCTATTTTGAGCAAGTGTTTTAAACCTTTGATATTTAACAAATTTCTCAAAATCAAATTTCAAATTCTAAAATTAAGTCTTTCAGACCTCAAACTAACTTTTGAACTTTGGTATGTAAAAATCATATGGAAACATTGTCAAATAAGAAATGCTGTTTGACTTTCTTTGAGTTCTATTTGTACAAATGTATTATTAAAATGTGTTCCAAAATCATATGAGATTCCTAAAATTCTGTTATGTCTTGGTATATGTAATCAATAATAATTATGATTATTATGTTAAATTGTTGTATGACATAGAAATGACCAAATTTCCTTGTTAATTGTGTCTTTAATCATGGTTATTCTAAGTCTTTTTTCATCCACAGATAATTATTGTTTCACTTTGATTATTCCCAAAAAGTGGTTTATAATCAGATACAAAATTTGTTTCTTCTGACAAGCACTCTTATTAAAAAAAAAATGGAATGCTTCATGAATTTGCATGTCTTCCTTGCCCAGGGACCATGCTAATATTCCTTGCATTGTTCCAATTTTTGTATATGTGCTGTTGAAGCAAATATCTGGAAAGTACTCTTGAATACATGTTTCTGATAACTCTGGAGATCATACCATTGGACTAGATAAAAACTTCCAGGACTAATTGAAAAGATGATGTGCTCATGAGGACTGCTTAACCAACATCAAGTATAACAAGGGCTAATTACATGGGACTAAACTGATAGATGAGTAAAATTTTTTTATGACATTTTTGCTTAAAACATTTTTAAGCTGGTTCCTTTTATGTTTTCTTTTCCAGAGTCAAGAAAACTTTTTTCTTTTGACCTATTTATAGCTTTTAACAATTGAGTAAAGCATGCTTTTGTGAGCAAAATTGAAACATTTATTTTTCCCACTACCTGATTTCTCCAGAATTTAGAAACTATTTGTGAGTATTCTTAATTTACAGTAATCTAGTTATTTGCATAAGTTAAATAACAGTCTGTTTTCTTTTATAACAGGACACAATTGGAGACACTGATTATTTTACCAAGGCTTTGACTGGAATGACATATTTTGAGATATTACCAGACACTTTGAGAAATTGAAGTTAACTTTATAGAGCTGATAAAAGCCCTCTGAAAAGGTTGGCCTGGTACCTTCTGTGCAAGGCTCCTTCACAAAGTTCCTGACCTATAGTAAGTAAAGAATGTCACTTTCTGACAGGCCCAGGAACCTCGAGATATTTTGGGACTTCAAAAAGAGAGAAATTTACTGGATTCATGTAGGTATTACAGGCACAGTCTGATGGTAAACCTTTGGCTTGACTTCCTAGGCTCTAGGCTTTTTAAAGTCTAATCTGAGATTCCTTGTAAAAAAATTACAACAAAGCCAACTTTAAAAGAGTCTATATAGCCAATCACTATTTTTGCTGCACTTTATGCAAATAATCACTCCATGTTTAATAAGACTAAAACATATTTTACAAATAAATTGGTCTTAATACGATTTGTCTTGGGTAGAAATGGGGGACTGGAGAGAAAAAATTATGTTTCAGAAGAAAACTATGGTACACCTATTATTAGATTCTTGCTTTGACCATTGTTATTGAGTTCTTATTATTTGCCTACAATTTGGACTGAATCCTAAATTCTTTCTTGGCTACAAATCTCCAAACTAAAGTTGTGTTGAAGGAAAAAAACAAACTCTCTAAAATATTTTAAAGAGGTTTATTCTGAGCCAATGTGAGTGATGGCAGCCCAGGGAAAACACAAACCTAAGATGTCTTGAGTAAGAGGTCCCAAGGCAGTCAGATTGCAGTTTGGTTTTATACATTTTAGGGAGGCAGGAGTTACAGGCAAAGACAAAAATCAATACATGGAAGGTATACATTGGTTCAACCTGAAAAGGTGGGATATCTTGAATTGGGGGCTTACAGGTCATAAGTGGATTTAGAGATTCTTTAATTTGCAGTTGGTTAAAGGAACAAAGCTTTGTCTAAAAACTTGGAGTTAGCAAAAAGGAATGTTTAAGTTAAAATAAATATGCTATGTCAGAGTCAGGTTGAGAGAGCAAGCCACAATATACTGGGTCAAAATGACCTGTTGAGCAAGACTGATGGCCTGCAGGTGTGACTTAACCATTGCCTTGCATGGCCTTAGGTCCTATTTATAATTTGGTATCTTATCGCCACAAAGAGTCTGTCTTGTCAGTCTTAAGATCTCTATGTTAACATTAATACTGGTCAGTCATTGTGTCCAAACTCCAAAAGGGAGGGGGTATAATGATACATGTCCTCCCATCACATCATGGCCAGGAATTCAGTTTCTAAGGTTTCTCTGTGGTCTCCTTGGCCAAGAGGGGATGTGTTCAGTTCATGGGGGCTTAGGATTTTATTTTTAGTTTACAGTTTTCAAATTTTTCTTCTATTTTTTGACTTGAAATCACTAAAAATTAAAACTGCTTTTCTAGCCCTGCAAACTAAAGTGAAACAACTTAAATAAACTTCAGAAGAAATCACCACAGCAGCTTATATGTAAACAGCCTTAATACCCAATGTATAAACTACTCAGAAAGTTCACTTGAACACTTGATTCAAACTACAATCCAGAAAAATCTGTCAGATTGCCTAGTCTATCTATACACTACTCCAGATATTAACCTTTGTTTTTCTTCTGTTTCCATAGAAATACCTCTCAGATAAGATCTGTTTGCCCACATCATATATAGAGGCCCAGCCCATCTGCAATGCCACTTCCTGGAATAAGACATAGCTGTTTAACTGAAATGATCCATTCTCAGGTCTAAGAGACAGATTCAAGAATATATAGGGTGATATATTTTAAATTATTATTTTCTGCTTATCCCAATTTGTTTTTCACTCCTTTGTCCATCTATATCTAACATTCATTATCCCAAATCTCTCCAAAGTTATCAACTTGGCTTTTAGTATGTGAAACTTTTTAAAGTTTCATAGTGGGGACTGAAGAAAAAATATTTTACCCCAAAATATATTTTTTGACATATTTTGAAATGGCTGTTCAGAGAGACATTGAATAGAAGTCCCCCTGCAAAGTTGTCTTTCATGGGGGAAATTTACGTCTCTAGAGAATCTGCATTGATGCAGCCAGGCCTTCCCTTGTTCAGATCTAGGAAAGATTAACTGAGAGTCTGACACCTTTAAAGGTCTGAAAGAATCATTTACCATCTATTCTCTTTGAAGGCTGCTACCTATGAGGTTTCAACACCCACTTTGGTTACTAGAGAGTCATAAGATCAGGGAAGGGCTGAGGACCTGCTGCAGGAATGGTAGGAACTTGTCTTCTCTTGGGCTCTAAAACCAATTATGAAGGAGGGATATTATTCAGATGTTCTGCCACCCAGAGGTCACTGTTCTGAGTAAGATGTGGTCATACCTTCCATCTGTTCTCTCACATGTATTTTTTCTGCTTAAAAAGCTATGGTTTTTGTAAGGGCAATACAAATTCAATGTAAGAGGTTTAATTCTCCCTGTTGAAAATAAAGGAAAAGATTTTTCTCCCTTATTTTTTTCTTTGAGCATTTAACTTAGGAAACATGTAATTGCAAATACATTTTCATCTCTTTGAAACGTATCCCTTCGAAGACTAGATAGACTATTTATCAGCTTTATGACCCAGGAATATCTTTCACAAGGACCTGGGAGTTATCTTTTTGAAATACGAACATCAAGGGAGTTAGCTCCCCTATTTCCAAGTTCCTGTGAAAGGATAAGAGTCTAATTTCAGTAGGCAGTTGCTCCAATTTGCAAAATTACTTCTTGTAATCAAGATATGACAAGTTTTTTCTCCTCCAGATAAAGCCAATTATATGTAAACAGCAAGATTGATGGCCTTGCACAAGTGGTCCCCAATTACCATGGTAAAGTTAAGATGAACAATATGTGACAAGTGGTCTCCAATTACCATGGTAAAATTAAGATGAACAATATGTGACAAAATGTGTTGTCCAGTCTTCTTACTTGAGGACTAGTGATTGTTTATCTTGAAAACATGTATGTAATGAGTTGTATCAGCTTGGCTATATAAGTGGATGAGATTTCTTTCTGTAGGTGAGACCACATCTTACTCAGAACAGTGACCTCTGGGTGGCAGAACATCTGAATAATATCCTTCCTTCATAATTGGTTTTAGAGCCCAAGAGAAGACAAGTTCCTACCATTCCTGCAGCAGGTCCTTAGCCCTTCCCTGATCTTATGACTCTCTAGTAACCAAAGAGGGTGTTGAAACCTCATTGTAGTCTCCTAGCAAACTGCCTGTGATGTGCATCACATTTTGGTTGAATGCCTACTCAATAATAGTGGTTTTTTTTTTTCTCTTCTACCGTTGTGGAGATGTTTTTTAGATTGGGAGATTTTATTTCCCCGACATTTTTAAGAAGAATGATACCTAACTAAACTTCTTAAACATACCTGGACTTATTGCTTTCTTTTGCTGAGCTTCAATGTCCTGGTGCACACCTTCTCAACAGTTAAGTTCCTTGTTGGCAGTGCTCTGCTGGGGTTTGTAAGCACTTCTTCTCACCCCAACATGCCTTTTACAGGCTAAGGCTGAGAAAGAGTTTGAGCTGACATCTGGATTGCAACTCCTCACAGATTTTTATTCAACAAAAATATATTGTCTTCCACGTACCTGACAGGATGCTAAAACTCAAATATGGTCCCGTCTACAGGCTTGCTGATTCTAAATCATACAATTATTTTTTTCCTTTTGCTATTTAACAAAGCTATACTAAATATTTGTCTCTTTGTGGTCTACATAAGCAATATACCAAGTTAAGCAGATTAACTATCAGCTGTATTAATTCTTTATATTTATACAGTGATTTTTTTTCTTGCATCAAATTTATTCACATGCATTATCTTATTTGAGTGCCACAGACATTCTGTAGGCAGGGTGGGTGTTATTATTTCTGTATTTCGGGTGAGTACACAGTTTTAAAGAGAATAACTTTCTCCGGGATAAACAGTGAGTTAATATTATAACAAAGTCCTGTAAGCAGGTCCCTTGACCGATTTCAGGGCTCATCCCACATAGCCAAAAAAAAAAAACAAAAAAAGATGAAGTTTTGAACTCTTCAAAAGTGAGAAACAACTCACTAATGAATCTGTGCATGTCTCCATAATGACAGATCAGAAGAATGGAAAATCCCAGGGCATTTGAGTTTTTGACAATATGAAGCTTCGGCTCTGCTGGCAAGCAGTGATAGGTTTTTCAGCAGTGGTAAGATAGGATCCAAAGTGATGCTTTTATGTTTCTTTTATCTTGACTGAGACCTTGGTAAGAGGTTAAGAAGCTGGAGGAAAATTTGTTATTCGAAAAGGAGACTTTTCTTGAGTATCTGGCATCCAACTTTGTTTTGCTAGACTTTTAGGAAATTAATAGTCAGGCTGCATTCCAGCCTCAGGAACTGGGCTGGCAGCAGCAGTTAGATATTTGGTCTGGCGATTTAAAGTTGCTACTGTTAGAAACCTTTTGAAATTAAGACAAACACTAGGTTTGTTCCTGCTTGCTAGGGGACACACTTTTGCCTTTTCAGCTAGAGCTAATTATCCACACCTGAGAAAATTGCCATCCAAGTGATGATTTGCCCAAGGGCTTGATGAACTGTCTTCTAGAACTTTCTGTTCTCAGCTGTATTTATTACCCAGAAAGCTCAAAGAACTTCTACATTGCATTGAAGACCGTGTGAGAGAACAACTTTCCTCATGTGTGTGTCTTAAATCATACATCCAGATTATTGCACTGAGTTAAGCTAAAGATCTATACCAGAGTTTTTGTAAAAGCTTTCCTGGGTGATGAGTTGGGGCCTTGCTGCACTGGACAGAGGTGGTGGACAGAATTGGTCATCTGAATCAAGGAAGTTTGTTTTGCCTCAGTAAAAACTGCTGTAGAACAACTTTAAAGTCAGAATTGACCACCAAGGAGATTATAAAAGTTTGAACCAGAAAAAAAATGTAATTGTATCCTAAAAATAAAGGTCATTTTGGCTCACTGAGTGAATTCAAGATCTGGGTCTTATTTACTTCTGTATGTGCAGTTCTGTTCTTGGCATACAGTAGACCTCAATATGTGTTTACTGCTGAATGCTTACAGACCTGGGAACACGTTTCGTGAAGGTTGGTTTTGGGTATTCAGAGCAAAGAGAGAGAACCCCTTGGCAAAGTTGGAACCACTGCAAGGCTCCTAGAGAAATACATGGAGACTCTGTCCACATCTTGACTGTGACTTTATAGAGTGACAGGCGGATGCCCAAGAGTCAGGCCTGATGGTGACTGGAGAATTACAATGAGAGAACACAGAAGGAGTAGATCTTTGGAGATACATAGAAATTACTAATAATGATGTTCTGTCCCAGCCACAGCAACTCCTTCTGAAACCCCTTGTTCAGGCCCTGGAGGTAAGGGACTCTGTTTTAGCCGTGATGGCCATCCATATCCTCATGAGAAGCCTTGGAGACCTTCTGCTTTTATCCAGTTTGACCAGAGAACTGTGTTAACAATGAAAGACTCACAATAGGCTGTGCTCAGGAAAATACTTTGCTTCCTGGCAAAGCTGCCTAGAACCCCACCAGCAGCCCCACCAGGCTGTGACCTTGGATCTCAGTGAGGCACCCTGTGAGAAGGCATGGAATACAAGGGAACCCATCACCACCTGTGAAAACATGCACCCATTTAGAACTGAGGTATTGAGCAGCTCTTAGGTACCAGCCTGTGGGGAGGGTGGGGCTGAGAGATGGGCAAGGAGCTTATAAACTAACAGGGGGTATGAGGAATGTACTTAATAAGCACAAGGCAATATGGAAAGCATCGGGTACCATGAGAAATACACAAGAAGAATTACTGTGAGATGCTGGCAGAGGGAGAGAGTAACTCTGAGGATTCCTAGGGGAGATCATATTTCAGATAGGCTTTAAATGATGAGTAGAATTTGGACAAGCAGCTTTGGGAATGAGAGGCAAGGGGATTCCAGACAGAGGGAAAGGGAATCAGTCAAATTACTGAAGTGAGAAAGCACAGACTGTGCTTGGGGATAAGCAAGCAGTTCCATTTGGCTGGAACATATGTTGGATGAGAGGGAATATTGAGAGACAAGATTAGAAGGCTTTAAACATCAGAGGAAGGCAGCCAGGCCTTATCTGGAGTCAAAATGAAAGACATATATGGGAATAGTGGCAGGTCAGCATTATCAACCACACTGAAAGATTTTAAGGAGCTCACACCACTCTACCAATGAGATTTTCACCAGCCTCTCTGATTCTTTGTAAAAAACAGAGACTGTGATTAAACTTTTCTCATTTCAGATGAGCGCTAGATGCCAGTTAATTATCAGAGTGGATTCTGTTCTCAAGGATGTTGTAGCCCTCTTTTAGAGATATCCAAGCTGCACAGGCAACCACTCTGTTCCTAGAGTAACACTAGCATTGGAATTCAAATTCTATGTCTGACCATTTATTATGGCAAGTTCTTGGACAACAAAACTAGGGCAGCCTGACCTAGGGAGTGCAGTGAAATTGGAGAAAGAAAAAACAACTTCAAGAAATAGTTTGAGGATTGACTCATAGAATTTGGGAACTTAGTTGATGGAAGGAGTGAAAAGGGTTCATGTCAGTTCAGGTCCTCTACGAAGGAAATGTCAAGACAGAAGGGCAAGACATTCAGTGGGGGTAATGCCTGTGAAAGATACAGAAAAGAGGAAACACAAGTGGGTCGTGAAAGACCTTCACACTACAACATAGGTCTGATATCTGTGAACGGAGAGGAGGAAGGAAGAATGATTGGCTAGGAAGAGCCTCAGATTTGGGTGAAGCTCTGAGAATATTTTGACCAACCCAGTGGAGATCTATGATCCAAATGATGTTGGGCAAAGAATTCCACATTGGGCAGAAATGGTGAGGGCCATTCATTGACTAGGAGCTGCTGGGAAGAAAATGGTCTCAGCTCAAATGCTGTGATGGATCTAAAGGCACTGCAGATGGAAGCTGTCAGCCAACTACACTCCTTGCAGCACGCTGTCTCTTGAGGGGAAATCTAGAAGGGTCTCTTCCATGGCTGCCACAAGGGGTGAGAGGAGATAGGAGTCAAAGATGAATACAAGGCTCCTGGATCGGTGGCTAGACATTTCCTGATATTATAAACACAATTTAGAGAAATGGGCTGTGGAATTAGCTGCCGTCACCAAATGTCTCTGAAATAAACCCTGCTTGGAGGCAGAGCATGTGACAAGGCAACACTGTAAAGACTGTGATTTCATATTCTTTCTTCTTGTACTCTGCACAGCATTGTGTGTCATAGTGCAGCCTACACTCTAAAACTACTGCTTAAGCATCTTCTCAGATTATCTCTTCTATAAAGCTAATCAGAATGAATCTAAGATTTAAAAGATGATTGACACAATGCTATTGATTCCAAGCCCTGTGTCTAATGGCTTTTTCTTGGATTCTTTTTCTAACAATTCTTCAATGTCTTACGTGTTTTTCTCATTAAGAATTCTGTCTAGCTTTCTGCCATAAAATTTTGTCTTCCTTCCTTTCCTCTTTTTTTTATTTTAAGAAAGTGTTTGCAACTTTATTGAGGTATAATAGATGTACAATAAACTACATACATTTAATATGTAAAATTGCACCAATTTTGGCATATGTATACATCCTATAACCATACCACAATTAAGATAAAAAAGATTTCCATCAACCCAAAAAGTTTCCTCATACCATTTTATAATATATCCCTCTGTCTTTCGTTATTACCAGAACTGTCACTGTCATTAGTCATTAGTTTGCTGTCACTGTACATTAGTTTGCATTGTCTAGCATTTTATATAATAGAATCATACAACAATATGTACTAGTGTTATCTGGCTTCTTGGTCTTAGTATAATTACTTTGATATTTCTCCATGTGTCAATAGTCTGTTCCTTTTTATTGCTGAATATCGTTATATTATATGAATTTGCCACAGGTTGTTTATGTTAACCTATTGAGAGACACTCAGGTGGACTCCAATTTTTCACTGATACAAATAGTGCTACTATGACTATGTACAACTATTCTTGTGGGCATACGCTTTCATTTCTCTTGGATGAATATTTAGGAGTAGAATGGCTGGATTGTATGGTAGGAGTATGTTCAATTTTTTTAAGAAATTGTCAAGCTGTTTTCCAAAGTCATTGTACCATTTTATATATTCAAACTAGTAGTATATGAAAGCTCTAATTTCTCCACATTGTGCTAGCCTTTGGAATTATCATCTTGTTTTGTTTTGTTTTTATAACTTTAGCCATTCTAGTCGATGTGTAGTCATATCTCATTTTGGTTTACTATGCATTTCACTAATGACTAATGATGTTGGGCATTTTTTCATATGCTTATATGCCATCCATATGTCTTCTTTGATAAAGTGCCAGCTGAAATCATTTGCCCATTTAAAAAAATTAAGTTGTCTTCTCATTATTAAGTTATAACAATTCTTTACTTATTCTGGATAAAAATCCTTTGTCAGATGTATATTATCAAATGTTTTCTCCTAATCTGTGACTTGACTTTTATTTTCTTAACCATATCCTTTGAAGAGCAAATTTTTAAAATTTTGATAAAATTAAATTTAGCAATTTTTAAATTTTATACTTTATGCTTTTAGTGTCCTATTTAAAAACCTTTGCCTAACTTAAGGTCACAAAGACCTTTCCCTCTATTTTTCTCCAAATATTTTATGGTTTTGTCTCTTGCAATTAGGTCTACATTCCAAGTAAGTTAATTTTTGTATATAGTGTGTTATAATGGTTGAGTTTGATTTTTTTTAATATGGCTATCAAATTGTGCCATAAAAATTTGTTGAAAAGACTATCATTTTCCCTATTTAATTCCCTTTGCACTTTTGTCAAAAACTAGTTGACCCTATAGCTATATGTAGGTCTAATTCTGTACTCTATTCCACTCCATTGTTAGGTTTTTCTAACTTTATGTCAATTCCATACTGTCTTGATTATTGTAGATTTGTAATAAATTTTGAAATCAGGTAGTATGAGTTCTGCAACTTTGTTTTTGTTTTTCAAAATTGTTTTGGCTATTGTAGGGCTTTTGAATTGTCTTAAAAATTTTGGAATCACCTTCACAATGTATACATGTATAAAACATGCCTGCTGGAATTGATTGGAATTGCATTGAATCTATAGGTCAGTTTAGGGAGGATTAAACTCTTAAAAATATTGAGTCTTTCTGTTTATGTGTTTGGTATAGCTCCATTTCTTTAGGTGTTCTTTCATATCTCTCATTAATGTTTTATAGTTTTCAGTGTATAGGTCTTGCACATTGTTTGTCAAATTTATCCCTAATTACTTTATATTTTTGATGTTATTTTAAAAGTTATTGTTTTAAATTCCATTTTATGATTGCTTATTGTTTTTATAGAAGTACAATTAATTTTTATGTATTTGCCATGCATCCTACAAACTTGATAAACTCACTTATTAGTTATGATAACTGTTTTAGAGATTCCTTAGGATTTCTACAAAGTCATTATGTCATCTACTGATAATGACAGTTTTGTTTCTTCTTTTCTAATTTGTATAGAAATTTTTCTTGCCTTATTGCAGTGGCTAGGACTTCCAGTATGATGTTGAATAAAAGCATTGCAAGTAGTTGTTCTTGCCTTTTTTCCCCAATCATAGAGAAAAGGCATTCCACTTTGCACCATTTAGTATGATATATCTGTAAGTTTTTCATAGATGCTTTTTATCAGGTTGAACAAGTTTCTTCTATTTCTAGGTTGCTGGGAGTTTTTATCATGAATAGATATGGAATTCTGTCAAATGCCTTTTATGTAGCTATTGAAATGATCACGTGGGTCTTATTTTTTAGTATATTAATATAGTAAATTCCATTGATTAATATTCAAATCTTGAAGGAAACTTGTATAACTGCAATAAACCTCAATTGTGATGTGTTAATCTCTTTCTATATTGTTAAATTCAATTTCTAAAATTTTGTTGAGAATTTTCGTGTCTAGATTCAGGAGTAATATTTGTTTATAGTTTCCTTTTCATGTAATATTTTTGTCTAGTTTGAGTATTATGGGTGATGCTGGCCTCATAGAATGAGTAAGAAAGTGTTCCTTCTTCTTTTATTTTGAAAGAGATTGTGGAGCATTAATATCATTTCTTCCTTCAATTCTTGGTATAACCCACCCGTAAAACCAGCTGGGCTTAGAGATTTCTTTTTGGGAAGGTTGTTAATAATTGATTCAATTTTTAAAATAAATATGGGAGTATTCCGGTTATCTCTGTGTGTGTGTGTATGTGTATGTCTGTGTGAGCGACCTTTGGTAGTTTGTGTCTTTCAAAGTTATTTGTCCATTTCAAACAATATGTAGAATTTATTGGCATAAAGTTGTTCACAGTATTTTCTTTTTATCCTTTTAATGTCTATAGGATCTATAGTGATGACGTTTCTTTCATTCCTGATATTGGTCATTTCTAAATTCTTTCTATCTTTTTTTTCCCTGATTATTATGGCTAGAGGTATATCAATTTTAGTAGTCTTCTCAGATCATTAATTTTCTTCATATTTTTCTGTTTCTCTTTTTAATTTCATTGACTGCTACTTTGATCCTCATCATTTTCTTTCTTAGGCTTATTTTGCCCTATTTTTAAAAAGTTGTTTAAGGTGGGAAGGTAATTAGGTCCCCGTGACTATCATGGCCCAAAAGAAAAGATTCTCTGTTCATCACCTCCACTGCCATCCTCTTTGCAACACTGGGGGCTTTATCAGTAATAATGCTCTAAGTTGAAAGCATTGGACATGTTTTAATGTGGGCAGAGGTGTTTTGCTGGGGTAAGGAGGAAGTTGAGAGCAGGCCTAAATGAAGAACCAGGGAGGTAATTGGAATCTCAACTCAGAAAAGAGAGGACTCAGAATAAGGATCATAAAAGCAATCCTCCCTTATCTAAAGAACTATTTTATAGAATAAGCATTAGACTTCCCCCATGTGTTCTTAAAGCATCACAGGTCAATGGGTACAAGCTACAGAGAGGTAGGCTTTACTCTGTCACAGTCAGAGGTCTCGAAACAGGAGGGATCTGTGTGGAGAGGGGTGTGAGGTCCCAGTCTCTGGAAGAACTGGACAGAACTAACATTTGAACATTTTTTGACCTTATAATTTCCATCTGAAGTCAAGCAGGTACATGTTCAGATTCCACCATCACCATATGCCAATTGTGTGATCCTGTACCAATTACTTAACCAGAGTCCCAGCTTTCTCATATGTAAATGACAGTAATAAACATGCCTACTTTATACAGCTATATATGGCTAAGATTAAAGGGGATATTATATGAAAACGTGTTTAGCATAATGTCTGGTATATAGTATGCACTCGATAACTTTTATTTTTGTATTATTAGCAGTAGTATCAGCATGTGCTGAAGTTATAACTATACAACTTTGGAACTGGGAGGAGTGTTATAGATTATTTTTCTAAACCATTATTTCATGGATGGGGAAGATGAGGCAAAAGGGGGGGATTTACCCAAAGCCACATAGTTTGTCATTTGATAAAATAAGCTCTGGAGCCCAGGTATTCAGACTCTATGGTCCACTGACCCCCCCCCCAATATCACATACTCACAGTAGGCTCAGGAGACAGGAAATTCAGTTCTAAATTCTGGTTTTTCCATTGGTGTGCTGTGCAATTTGGGGTAAATCCTTTTTCCTCTCCAGGTCTCTGTCTCCTCATGCATAAAGTAAGGATGTGGAAATATTTTTGGAGGCTTTTCTGAGGTCAGTGTTTTGTGTGTTAAACAGGTAATTTAGGCTGATGTGAATTGGTCTGTTTGAATTGTTTTTCCTGAGCAGGCACTTCCATTGCTTTGCCCACAGTGCCAAAAAAAAAAAAAAATGCTTTTGTTTCATGTCCTATTTTAAAAAGGAAATTTATCATTCATTTCTAATATTGTTTGTTTGCAGCTGTGTTGAGTTAAATAGCACATCAGGCTTAAGGCAAGTCAATCGGCTTCCCAGGGAAGCAGCCTGAGAGTTGCTACTTTATTTTCCTTATCTCCCTTCTGGGTGCTGATAACACAGCTTACTGCCTGCCTGTCCCTGTCCCTGTCATCGGCTTAGGGATTTGCAGAGACCACACTGTTCCTCCTGCTCCTGGGACTCTCCGCTACCAACTTAGAGATAATTACTCATTCCAGCTATTCCCAAGTTGATGGAGAGCTGGCTCCACTTCCCTGCCTAATGAATGCCTGTGTTCACCCATAAAAGAGAAGCAATATTCTGAAAAGATATGTCAATTAACTTGCCTGCCTCCCAACTTTCTTTGGCTGCTGTAAAAGAAATTTTTTCTTTTCTCTTGTGGTGCTCACCTTGCAAGGTTGTCTTTGTTGTCACTTTGAGTGGATATGCAGACCATTAAAGATGTATGTCTTCCCTCCAGAATATACCAAACACCCATTCTGTGCCCAGTGTTCTGCTAAGACTTGGTACCTACCCTCAAGTAACTTATACAGAAGGTGTGGGAGAAAATGAGGAACTCTTGGGCTTAGATTGGTATTTTAATGAATATAAATTAAATGCTAAGAGAATATGGTGTAAGGGAGAGAGGAACTCTGCCTGGGATTCAGGAAAAACTTCCTGGAAGTCGTAGAATTTACAACTTTGAAAGATCGGTAGACCATAATTGAGCAAAAAGGACAGTTTGCACAACTACCTTTAATAAACCTCATAACTAATATTAATGAATGTCAAATTAGTGGCATGTCCTATGTTAACTATATGTTGAAAGGTTTACTTTAGAGATGGAGAAGATGAACCTGGTGTCCAAAGACAACATCCTTCCTGGATGGAGAGCTGTTGTACATTTCAGATAGGGAAACTGAGGAAATCTGGCTTATGTAAGGCTTTCTGGTGGCCCAGAGGAAGCAAAGAATACAGGAGGAGTATCCTGCCTTTCCAAGTGCCAGACTAGGGGTTTTCAACCTCAGCACTATTGACATTTTCAGTCAGATAACTTTGTTGTGAGAGCTTGTCCTGTGTGTTGCAGAATGTTTAGCAGCATCCCTGGCCTCCACCCATTAGATGCCAGTACAACCCCTCCCCAATTGTGACAACTGAAAATCTCCCCAGACATTGCCAAATGTCCCTAAAGGGCAAAATTGCCACTTGTTGAGAGTGACTTTGAGATGGCAGCTGGATATGTTTTCATAAAACTGGGATCAGGAGAACAAGTCTTGCCTCTTTATTGTTTTGGGCAAGTCACTTCCAATTTGGGGCTTTACTTTCTTCATTTTAAAAAGAAAGGAGTTGTACTAGATTTATTCACTGATTGGTTCATTCACTCAAGAATTTCTTAAGTTTCTACGGTGTGCCAGACATTCTTCTGGGTGCTAGGAATATAGCAGTGAACAAGAAAAGCAAGGTTCCTACCTTCATGACGCTTACATTTATTGTTATTGTGGAATAAACAAGTAGACATATATGAATGTAATAAAAGGCCACGCAATGACAAATTCTAGGAAGAATATACAAGAGGGAAATCTTACAGAAAGTGTCTGAGGGTAGACAGCTACTCTCTGAGGAACTACTCTGAGAGGGCATTTGAGCTGAAACCTAAGTGACAGAAGGAGCCATTAATGGGAAGCTCAAAGGAAAGAGTAACCCAAGCAGCGGGAACGGGAAGTGGAAAGGCTGTGAGGTGGAATGAACTTGGCCTGTCTGGAGGGTGGTGGATAATGAGGAGAATGTCAGGGGATGAGGCTGAGGGGCAGACATGGGCTGGTTTCTATAGGGTCACGTAGATCATGTGTAGGAGTTGAAGTTTTATTTAAATTGCAATGGATGCCAGTGGAGAGTTGGCAGAAGGACAGTGATACAATCTGATTTATTTTCATAAAGGTCATTCTGGTTACTTGGGGATAATAGATTTTATGGGGGCAGAAAACCAAGGAAGAGGGGGTTACAGAAGGCCAGGAGAGAGAGATGGTGATGGCTTAGCCTAGACATATGGTAATGGAGGTAGAGAGAAGTAGATGGAGTTAGCATATCTTTTGGAGGTAGAGCCACCTGGATTTGCTGATTAATTGGATATAAGGGATGAGGGAAAGAGAAGAGTAAAAGATAATGCGTAGGGCCAAAGAACTGGGCAGATTGTTTTGCCATTTGTTATCAGCAAAAAGTAGATTTAAGGGCGAAAGGCAATAGTTCAGGATAAGTCTAAAATAATTTCCAACTAGCAAATTCAATTCTATAATAGAATTCAGTATTGTGTTTGTTTTACCTTCTCTAGAGACCTTAGTCTACCCCCTCCCACTCCCACAACGCACATAAACACGCACGCACAAAAAAACTATAACAAAAACAAATGCATGAAGCAATGTCATAGCAGGAAATCAGTGTGGTTTCCAAACTACTTCACTCATGCAGAGATATCTTGTGTCTCAAAAGCAATAAGGGACTTTGGAAAATCATGTTAGATGAGATCTTGTCAATGGGAGGTTTTGTTATGAAAAAATCTAATGAGGCTTAAAGAAAACTGATAATTCATTAGCATTCTTGAACACACCCCCACTTTGCTGCGTGGTAATTATTGAGTAGCTACAGACCAGCTCAGAAATATAGTGACAAGACAAAATGCTCCATCCATCAAATCCCAACAGCTATAATCATCTAATGAATGCTACATGAATCAAACAGTGGAAAATAATAATAATATCTTTGCTTCCCCCTGAGCCTTTCAGCAAGGTTTCCGGAGTCTATACTGAATAGATTTACTGGGGAGTTTGACTCTCCCTCTAGGGCGCAAGGCCACAGCTGTCTAACAGCCATAGGACAATGGTACTCCTTAGACACAAGGCAGGGTTGGGGGTCGATAATCTTTTAGCTGAGAAGAAAGTATTCCTTCAGCTTAATCCTGGAAGAAAAGTAAGGATTTGAGAGCAGTCATGGATATTATGTGAAGTTTGAGGTCTTCAGGATTCTGACACAAGAATGGACTTCTCTCTAGGGATAGCAAAAGAAAGACTTCCCCAAAAGCCTTAGATCCATTCCATCTAGCACTGGATGGAGAAACCACATGGAGCGGTGGTAAGTCTGGTGTCTGGGATGCAGAAGACATAGGAGCAAGTCCCAACTCAAACTCTTCTAATGTAACTGTGGACAAATGACTTCCATACTTGACAGCTTAATTTTGTAACAGTAACATGAGGGATACTAAAATATGCTGTATGTTTCTAAGTTGTGATCATAAAACTGCATATGCTTTAGAAATATTCAAATTCTAGAAAATGTGAGAGTTTTTTGTAATTCTTACTTTTTAAATCAAAAAAATCTTTGAAAAGGATGTACCGCTGATTCACAGCAAACCTTTGATACAAAAAATTCTCATGTTCGCATCCTCCGAATTAATTTTCTTCCTTATCGGGTGAGCATCAGAGCCCAAAATTTATATCATCCTAGAAAATGTATGGATCTTGGATTTAGAAACTACATTTTTTTAGCTTGGATAAGTCCTTATTAATATAGATATGTCATCTAGCAGTGGCAATGCACTGGCCTGATTGCTGCCACATCTGCTTTGGCAAAAGTGAGTTTCTCAGAGTGCCTGAGAGGTCACTGAATAGAGGATGATGGAAAGAGGCCCAGACATCAGGTCAGAAGAACGGCACCTGTGTTCTCCCTCCTGCCAGAGATTAACCACGTGACCTTCCATGATGCTACCGGATGTATGAGCAGAGGGCTTTAAAACATGAGCTCCAGTTCCTGCCTTCCTGACTTGTTCTGGTGTGGGCATTGGGGCCCCACTCCCCTTCTCTCCTGAGTCAAGCCTGATAATGTGGCACATTCTTCAGGAGAGGTCTAGAATAATTCTCCTTCTTAGGCCTGTTATCCACTATGCCTAGGTAGACCATGTTGTGTGCTCCCTCATCCAACCTACAATCTTTACCTGCTTCCTGCTATGCTTTCCCAACCAGGATAAACAGACTTTTATGTCCCAGTTTTCTGCTGAGATTGTAGTGATTATAAATACCAGCAATTTTGACTAGGCCTAGACACTCTGTGTCTTGCCATTCTCTGCCTTTTAGGTTACCAGATCCCTTTTCCCCTACCCAATCCTCCAACCTCTGGTTAGTCCTGGGGTCCTGCTCAAACTGTCCATCTGGACTATGTCACTATGCTGCTGCCCTTACCTAAGTCCACATCACCATCGCCTGGGTGCTCCTGCTTCATGGCCCACAGGTAAGACTGGAACTTTGCTCTGGCTGTTCCAGCTCACATCAGTTGAGATCCTACAGTCCTACGAAGCACACAGTTCAAGCTGACAGCCACCAGCCTCAGTCAACTTGCAAGTCGGGGAAGCTCCCCGAGTCCTGGCCCAACTCTGCCTCCTGCATCACCAGCTTCTTACAAGGTCCTTAGCATGGGATCGCAAAAGATCTTATTCAAAATCTGGCTTTGGGAGAGTCATTCTGACTCCTTTGCAACTTTTTCTGGAACTCTACTCTGAGAATTGCCGTGCAAACAAATCAATCTCATTGCTTTTAAGATACGCCTCTTCTGTGATGAAGATGAAGTGTCTTGGCTTTCTCAGCCCACATCTCCCTTTTGTACTTTACTCATAAGCATGGGAGAATCTGAATCTGGAGGGCAATTCAATGCATGATCAATTCTGAGACATCTTGTCATCATTGCTCAACAAGCTTGTATTGTATTGAAAATAGTTAATGAAATGCTAATTTGATCTTGATTGATCCTTTTATTAGATAGAGCTGAGCAACTTCAGTGAGTTTAACACCATTAAATATATTCTTCAAAGTACAAACTAATAATAAGACATAGGCCGAGATTGCGAAGAACTATGGTGCCATCTGAAATAATGAGTTGAGATGAAGAACTTCCCTGCAGAGCATTCAACTGGGAGATGTACCCAGTAAGCGCAGCAGCAAAGACTGCTGAAATCATGGGGAAGCAGGTGGTGTTGCAATTCAGATATCAGGTATTCTTCCTTTTGTGTGGAATGCAACAATTCAGGGAAACCCGTTAAGCTTGGCACAGTTAAGTTTTTCTAATTGTTGCAGGGAATTATTATAACAGCTCAGGGCAAGGCCCTATGTCTGAGCCACTATGCAACTCTTTACCCTCGCTTGGCCTCAGTTCATTCATATGTAAAATGAAGGCTTTCGGCCATGTGATCTCTCAAGTCCTCCCTTCTCTAAAATTTTTTTGCTGTTGTTGGTTCATTGGCTACTGAGCATCCTCAAACATTCAGTTTAATTCCAAACCAGAGTTAGTCTCTAAATTAGATGCAGACATGCCTTCAGATTACTCTTGGTAACATCTTCCCCAAATTCTAAACTCTTTATTTGTTCCTAAAAATTATCAGGCTCCTAATACATATGATACTAAGTTGTTTGCAGTTATCAGAAAGTTACTGTGGAAATGAATATAATTCTCATTTGGCATCTGTTGCTTCAGGCCTCAGAGATTGAGCCAGCTCCCTCCTTCATAGCATGATCCTTCCAACTGGAAGACAGAACTCCTGCCTCTCCAGAGAGAACCAGAGGGAGCAGAAGGCAAGGAAGACAAGCTCCATCCTAAACTCCAACCTGCACTGTGGGATTTCCATTCTTCTGGAACTGAAAGAGACTTTTGAAGTTTTATGATCTGTTTCACCCCCCTCATTTTACAGTAAGGAAAGCAAGGCTCAGAAAGGAGGAGTGAAGTGATTGGTGGTTAGAACACAGCTTGAATCACAGACCGGGTTTGGGAAGTGGCCCCATCACTTGTTAGCTGTATGACCAGTTAAATTATTTAAATGTTTTATGCCTCAGTTTCCTTATTTGTAAAATGGTAATAATAACTACCAATTTCATGGAGTTTTATAAAGATGGATGAGAAAGTGACAATAAACATGTAACAGAGTGCCTAGAATATCTCAAAATACTAAATAAAGGTTAAATATATTTATCACAGTGCTTTGGAATGAAGCCTCTGCCTTCTGTTCCCTTCGATTATACCTTTGTTTTATGGATCCAGAAGACAAAGCTAAAGTGAAAAATGCCAGGGTCTTGAGTGTTAGGAATGGTTGATTTTCTTGAGATGAAATACCTAAAAAAAATAATAAAGGGAAACCAGTGGCTAGAATTTGATATAAATAAACAGTCCAAGCATGAAGACTGCTGACAAATTACTTGTAATTGCAGAAGTCGCTGGAGGAGACAGCAGGAAAATCTTATAGAAACAGTCGCAGAGGACATGAGAGGATTGTGATAAATGGAGCAGAAGATGTGCAGGGTATGGAGGCAGATGGCAGTCCTGGCATGCGATTTGGGACAGGACGGTGGTAAGGGAGGTGTCTGGGACAGGCAGGCCATGGTGGTAACATCAGGCAGCAGGTCTCAGGACCTCAGATATACAGTTGGAGAAAGGATTAGAGAGAGAAGACAGAGATCCAGTCCTAAAGGAATTCAAGACCTCAAGGCTTGTTTAGAAGTTCTAATGGGAAAATGCCCAGTTACCATTGACTAAAAAGTGGCCCCCTTTCACAGAGAAGGTCATCCTCCATGTCCAAGCATTGGAGGAGCACATTTGAAGCCATGAGAGGGGAAGGGACCACCTACCTGAGTAGCCCAAAGAATGTAAGGAGCCTTGGTCTTAAATGAGGACTCACATGCTCCAGCCAGATCCCCTTCTTGTTTGTCCCAAACAGAGAGAAATCGGTATGCTTTCCAGAAAGCCTGAGCAGGGCCCAAGACAGAAGCTGAATTTTCTAGACCAATGATATGAGATGGGGGTTGGACAGAAGATTAAGGCAGAAGACACCCATATGGAGAGCATGGACCCAAGCAGGACCAGCAGCCAGGCTGTCTTGATGCCAAGTGCCCTCCACTCCTGGCACAGGAGGCAATCAATCCCCATGACAGTGACAGGATTGGTCTCTGAGTCAGATATGGGACTAAGTCAGTAGGTGGCTAGTGAGAATAGGGTGTGGGGGGTCAAGGAGAGTAGCTGCCAGGATCAGAGAAGCGCCGGGACCAGGCAGCCAGCGCAGCTTGTTCAAGCTCTCTTTCTTCACAGCGCTTGCCTATATCCCTATTGCAACAATCATTATAATCCATCGGGACTATATGGCTGTCCAGCCCTCTGGACTACAAAATATTTAAGGTAGAGAGTTTGAAAAGCAGAGGTTACTAACATTCACTCTGAAGCTATACAGCACGGATTCAAATTCCAGTTCCAACAGTCACTAGCCGTGTAATGTCAGGCAAGTTTCTTAAGCTTCCTATGTCTCAGTTTTCCCATCTGTGAAATGAGGATAATAGTATTCCTCTTATTGTTGGAGTGAAGATTAAGTTATTTGATAAAGCAATTAGATCAGTGCCTAGCACATAGTGAATATTGCATAAGTGTTTGCTAAATAAATAAAAGTTTACCTCTGCCTCCAGCTCTTGACATGGTGTTCATTTTCAGTGTTTGGTAAATGATTGTTAGAGTGAAAACTTAAATGACAAGGCTGGGCATACTTGCTGAGTGGCAGTTGGAAACCTAAGTCCCAACCCACACTCTATGACCTCACCTTGACCCAAAGCCCCAGTGCTCAGTCATGGATATAGCAGAACTGTCACCATAAATTAAGAGGATGCGCACATGTTCCAGCCTATGAAACCCTGTGAATTACTCCACTCCATAAGGCTGGCGTGGGAGACAATGGCTGCTAATCTCCCACACCCACCCCACCCGTCTTCCTTTCCTTATCCCATTCTGAGTGTGGGTGCAGGTAGAATCACAAAGGCCCTACAAGGAGAATATCTGCAGTGCGCAGCCTCTTGAGCACATAATGGGCTCACGATGAAGGAGCACAAATCTGGAAGTGAGGGGGACAAATGCTAGTAAGGCTGAAACACAAAGTAAAAGGAAGCCCCCCACCCTGAACCCACTGCTACTTAGAGCAAGTCTTCACCTGCTTCGAAGGACTTGTCCTCTGAGCCACCTCCGCCGATCCTTGAGTTCTCCCTCCACTCCCTTCCCCTCCCCAAGCCTTGCATCTCCCATTCCCTCCCAACATCTACCCCACAAGATCCGCCACCCACCGGCACCACTGGGCATGGCTTCACTAACGGGACTTAGTTCTAGGAGACCGAGCCTCAGCCCCCGACTCCTGTGTCAAATGGCAATGGTAACAGTCACTTCATGAAGCTCTGGTGAGGATAAAAGCATTGCACGTGAGAAACTATTTTAATGAGTGTTCAGTGTTGTGCACATGCAGCACAACCATTTAAAATTGTACCATTTAAATAGCCAACGGTTCACTTTTTTCCCATAATTAATACACCTTCACCATAAATTATTGTAGTGGGTTTGTAAAAAAATGATAAAGTTCAATTGCATTTTGAATCGGGGTATGTACATCTGTATATTACGTGAGTCAACATAAAGCATTTTTAACGGTGTCATACTGGTAAACACTACGTCAGTGAAGGCTAATAGACATGCGGAAATGCCATTGAAGGGGAAAGTTCTAAACTAGAGGCTTCCAAACAGGACTGTAGATCTGATTCTGCCTTTCTGTTTTCTCATTTTAAAAAATGTTAATATTTATATTTACTCTGCCTACTTTGTACATGGGGCAGTGTTGAGGGTGAAAGTAGGGATGCTAGTGGGTGAACGTGCTGTATAAACTGTACTATGTATTTATACTAATACATGCTAGAGATCCTTAGTGTTCTATATCTCTATCCATTTTTTTCCAAGTATTTCTACTACTTTTTCCTCTTTTCTTTCTTTTTTTTTTTTGTCGGGGTGGGCAACTGGAAGACAAAATGTCCGTCATAGTGATTAAGTAATTTCTAGACAACCTTTGTAGTATTTGCTTTAAAATTTACCATCGAATTACTAGTACTTAGAAACAGTACAGATGCACACACAAACACAGGCACACACACTTTTGAATCTCTGATACTTGCTGTCAGAAAGGAGTCAAATACTTAGCCTGAATGAGAGCCAAATAATGAAATCTTTGCCCTAGAGTGTTTACTCTGACTTGCAATGTAATTGGACCTTTTCAGCTGAGTTGGGAATAGGAGTTAGCCCTTAACAGGATTAGAAAGCTTATCTAAGACTCTTTGCTTTAATAACCTGATTGTTGAAATTACTGTTGGTTTTCCAGACACTGAAACTGGGGTGACATTTTGCTGTCCACCAGAATGGCTTCCTGGAGGTTCTCTATTCAGAGTGGAGTTAGATTGTATTCAGCACAGCAGTTTTCTTTTTCTAAGAGAAATGAATATGATTCAAGGTTTAAGGATTCCAGGTTGGATGATAAAAGCATGACTGTGATCACAGGGATGCTGGCATGAGCCAAGCCTTAATGTACAGCATGATATTGGACTGGAGAACAGAACACCCAGGGCTCATCGCAGTACAACCACTGTTTAGCTGTGTGAACTTGGATAAGTCACATACACTCTCTGAACCTGAGTTTCTTCATCTGTGAAATGGAAATAACAATATCAGCCCCACCTATTTCAGGTTTGCTATGAGGGCCATATGAAATCCTGACCTTTGTTAACCAGGCCCTGGAGATAAATCCAGAGATTTATGAAAACACCCACACTTGCTAATAAAGAAAGTGATTGCTTTGAAAAACTCTCCTAGGAGGGAATAGTCATGATGCATAATTCAGTTTTCAGAGAAATTGAGGACAATTATTGATCAGTTTTGGTCTTGATATCTCTGAAAAGAGACAAGCATGCTCCCAATTTTTCTCTAACTTTACCTATGGATCAAAAACGTGATTCCCTTTGAAATTTTCCCATGCATTTCATGCATTCAGGATAGTTACAAGGTAGCAGATATCTGTTGACATAATTATGAACAACAAGGAATGTTTCATGAAGCTTGAAAGATACAGTAGTCATGGTCCCTGGACTGTAATGGAGCTGGGGTGGGTCCCGCAGAGGCACTTTCCTGGCTCTGCCTGGATTTTCAGGCAGAACAGGAAGCATGCTGTGCAGGTTTTATCCTGAGGAAGATTTGGGTTGGCAGTGCTACCAGGTAGGCTCAAATTCTGGATGGGTCCCTCCCAGACCTGTTTTCTGCCCTCTGTCTCAGTTGGATGCTCAGACCATTACCTCTGGAAAGGCTAGTGAGGAAGCTGCTTTCCTGTAAGAGCCACAAAGATTTCTTCCCTCAAAGCACCTTCTCTATGACACTGCATTTGCTCATGGTGCTGCTACCAGCTCCTCTGGGTCTGGGTGCTGAACTGAGTGTGTATATTTTGTGTGCACCACCTCAAGGAGCTCACAACATGCAGGGAAGGACAGGCCAGTGGCCATGTGTGGCCTCTGGTTGCAGTGACAAGTGTCCACTTAGGCACAGTGGGGATTGCAGGTGGTGAGTCTGTTGAATAATAAGCTGCTGCAAGTTTTCTTTCCTTTCAGATTGTCTTAGATTCCTTTCTACTTTCTACCTTTCCTTCACTTCTTTCTACCTCCCCTGCCTCAGCCCTAAGACAACTGTTAAGAGGAGAATCTAGACAATGGATCAAAACAAGTGCATTTGAATCCTTGCTGTACACGTTACTAGCTCTGTAACCACGGGCGATTCACTCAAGTTCTCTAAGTCTCTGATTCTTCACCCACAAAATGTCAATCGTAAGGATTAAACATGAACACATAGTGAAAACTTTTAGCCCATGATAGGAACTCAATAAAGCTTAAAACAACAATAATAAAATGATCCTCCAGAATCCCATGATTATAGTCTAACAACCCTTTTCACATGCGGAAATAATAGGAGTGTGGCTCACGGACTGTCCATAAGAGGTGGATGGATGCTTGCATCAGCCCTTTGCAAACAGACTGATCGATGGAGCCAGTGATCAGGAAAATTGAATTCCGCTGAATACACACTGCTGTCTGCCTGGCATCATCATATTTCAATGGAGCGAAATTGTAAATAGTGGGAGGCGTTTCTGATGAGCTATGTGTTTGGGAATAGGGGATTTTGAAATGTCATTTTGAGCTCAAATTAATCAAATTTTGAATAACAGAGTTTGGAGAAACAAGTTCAATAGCATCTAAGTGGGGAATGAAAGACAATTTAGTTTGAGCCACAAAATAGTCTCAGACAATAAGGACTCCTTGGTGCTTCCTTTGACCTTAGGGAAAAAGCTTACATTATATGTTTTCTGTATTATTCATTCTCCAAACATTTATTGAGAGTGTCCTATGTGCCAAGAATTGTGCTAGGTACTAGGAAAACTCAGATGCCTGGAGACAGACTGTGCCATCAGAAACTCATAGTTCAGTGGGCATAGAGGATGCTTAAACAGAATCCAGCTACAAAATGAGGCCACTCTGCTCCTTAGAGGTGCGATTAAACCTGGCCTTAATCCACATTCTGTGGCCTGTGATATTCCAGAGCCCTTCCTAAGATTTCTATTAGCGCCCTCTGCTCACTCTTGTATCTATGCCAGTGCTCACATGACCTGTTTTTCCCTGCAATACCCTGGACTCAGACCATTTAGCATTGCCCCGGGAAATCTACTTTTATCAAATATTTTGTAAAGATTTTATAGATTTTACTCAGGATTTTGAGGAAGTCATGGTGTGGGTCATATCATATTACAAAGTGAATGACCTCCTTTCCTCTCCCTGGAGTGATAAACAATCCCTCTTTGATTTTGAGCAAAGCAGTTCTGACCTGATTTCCACTCCTCTCAATATAAACTTTTACCCCAAGCACTCATATTTTTTCTAAGTAAGTACAGTTCCCCTCCCACAAGAAGTTCTTGTAGCTGCTGTGGACATCCTTCCCCTGCCCCCTGCTTATTACACAGATTAAATCTCATAACATGTGATGCTAGTGCTATTAAGGAAATCAAGAATGAAGGGTCTGTCTACCATGGCCTGGGATAGTCAGAGGTGGCTGCACAGGGGAGGAGAGTTCTGGCAGGATACGTAGGCAAGAGTGGGGAAAATGCTCTGGCAGGAGGCAATGGCAACAAAGTCTGAAAGGCATGTTACTATCTGATCCTGCCCTCCCAAGACAAGTGGAGCTATCCCAGGGCAACAATGTTCTAGCCCACAGGATTGGACAAAGTGGTAAGTAGCACATCAGTGCCAAATGGAGCCAGGTAAAAGGCATCAGTGCATCAGGAAAAATGACAATAAAACCAGGAAATCTGTTGTATGAACTCAGCCAAAAATTTAATAAGACAAGAGATTCCAAGATAGAAGGCATAGGCTAGGTGAAAATAGGGGAGGGAGAAGATTTGAAGGGATTTGGAGAAAGTGGATCTAGAGCAGTGGTTCTCAATCTGGCTGCACATTGAAATCACCTGGCAAGCTTTCACAAGCCCCAATGCCCAGGTCCACCCAGAGATCCTGACTTGATTGGTCTAGGGTGTGGCCTGGGCATCAGGGTGGTTGAAAGCTTTCCAAGTGATTCGAATATGCTGCCAAAGTTGAGAATTGTTCTTCTAGGAAATACCCAAAGGTAATGCTAATAACAGTAGCAGCTTATTTTAAATACCTGCTACCCCTGCTTGGAGTTGGAGGGGTAGGGTTAGGAAGGGGAGTTGGAAATCTTTATTTAGGGTATAGGCCTAACCTGGGCAGTTTTGAGAGCCATGAACTAGAAGTCAGATTTTCTATTTAAAATATAATTCTATAGCAGTATTTTTCAAAATATGATCATTGAATGACTTCATCAGAATCACCTGGGAATGCTTACTAAAATTCATATTTCAGAGTCACACCTCAAAATTTCTTGAAGTAGGATGGGACTGAGAATCCATATTTTTAACAAGTTCCGTGATTCTTATGCACGTTAGAGTTTAGGAATCCCTGATCACTGTTCTATAGCAGATAATTAGTATATTTTATTCTGTGAAGGACAACAAATGGCACCAATGAGAGTAATGCCACCTTTAACTGATCACGTACTATATCCAAATGCCAAGTACACAGACGATTTCATTTTATCCTTAGATAAACATTTGGAAGTAGGTGTTGTTGTCTTTGCTTTACAGATGAGAAAACTGAGGGCCAGAGAAGTTAAATAACTTGCCCAGAACCATGGAGCTAGTGAGTGGCAAAACTAGCCTTCAAACCATGATCTAACTCCAAAGCCACAACACTACACATGTGGTCATATTCAAATCTCTGTCAATAGGCCTCAGTAGGCACGGAGACCCTGAGGCACAGGTGAGCTTTGTGGTTGGTGAATGCATCAACGTTCCAGGAGAGTGATGCATCCTGATTTTATAGGTGCTCTGTCTATAATAACCCCTTATGTTCATAGCACTATAGAAAACATGCTTACTATATGTACTCTTTGGTGTGGTTTGGGCAAAACAGACATTTATTGAGTACCTGCTGAAGGTACAGGGAAGCAGAGACTTCCAAGTCATTTGAATTTTCTGAAAGGACCCATCTCTTCCCCCAGGCAAGGAAAGCCAGCGGTCTGTTTTCAATTCCTGGCAACAGATTTTTCATAAATATAAGACACCCAGACAGACACCCAGTAGATGCTCAGAAGCCGAGCCAGGTAGCTGCTGCAGGAGCCTTGACATGGTAGCATGGCCTGTTGCTCTCTGCCTTCAGTATCAAGCCCACCTCCTTGTCATATTTTGACTCTGGCCTCAGGCCTTCACGGAAAGCCAACCTTGCCCCATACCCCTCTCTGTTTAGGCCCTTGCTATGATTTTATTATTTTCCTCTGTCCTGCCCTCTCTCTGAGGACAGGGATCCCATCTTTGATGCTAAGTCTTTTGCCAGGTGCTCTGCCCACCTGCTGTGACCCCTGCTGCTACCAATCACCTACATCAGTGCCTATTACCCTGGCAGCTGTGATAAATGGAAAGAGCCCTGGACTTGAAGCAGCATTGATTTGGTGTGGTCTGGGTGCTTGGGTAAGTTGCTTTGCTCATCTGAGCATTTACTCAGAAGTCAGGATATAATTCACCATTTTCTCCAGATACAATCCTTTGTCCACTTTCCTAAACCTTCTTTTAGGTTAAAACCTTTTTTTTTAACCTGAAGGAGGGTTAACCCTACTCCTCCATCCTGAATCTGTCCACTTCATTAGCAATGTCTTGTATCCAGGCCCTTGTTGGAGGAGAGAATGTTCGAATTTCTCTCATAAACTCATCCAAGCTGCATTGGATCAGTAACTCCTCCTGTCTTAATAGGGGGGCAGTAGGAAACATTCCCTCTCCAGCTACCCTCACCTCCCAAAACAGGAGAATTTACTAATTGTCCAGAGCCAGGACATTGAGTAAGCCCAGTTTATTTGTGGCCTGGCTTATTCTACCTTGTCCGAGCAGCAGCCATGTGCTGTGTTCTCTCTTGCTTTTTTGCCTAGAACCCAGGTGAAGCCTGGCTCCAGGCCAGATTGGCCAGCTTTGTTGGTCTTCAGCTTTCACTCTTAACTGACTGAGTAAGTGGGTTCAAGGTTCCCTGTGGGCCCTGACTCCCATTCTGTCTCCCTCCATGGATATTTCTGAATGTATGAATTCTGAGATGGAAATTTGGTGCTTAGGAAGGCAGTTAGTTAATAGGCCTAAGTCACATTCTCCAAATCAGCTTTTACCAGACAGCCCATTATCAGATATTATCAGGCCCCGCCCTCAGTGGCAAAGTGACCGTTTTGTTCCCATGCTGCTGCAATTCACTGTGCGTTCAGCAACACCCAAGAAACCTGTGCTGAATACAAAAGCCAGGCATTCCTGTGTCACGGGCCAAAATATCGTCATTATGCAGCCAAAGCTTCCTTCTTTACTTCTAACCATGTCCACGTGTCCTCATCCACCAAGCGCCCTAGTCCCATTCTGTGTGCAAACTCCAGAAGCTGTTCCTTTTTTTATTTTCATCTTTCCTACCTCCCAACTTCTCAGCCAGTGCCTGGCATATAGCAAGGGCTCAGTGCTACTTGCTGAGTTGAATAATGCCTGAACCCACTAGCAACTCTGGTGAACACCACACATACCCCATCAAAGGACAAAACGACAACAACAAAAAACTGATGCTGAGGGAGCTTGGTCCTCATGCTGTCATTTCCTAACTGGCTGATTTTGGATAATTAAAATCATGAGGAATCCAAAAGTGGAAAAATTCGTCATGTTTGACGTTGGCACATTTTAACCAATTTTAAAAATTGCTTCCGCATCAGCAACATGGCCAATTTACATGTACTTAGGTAATGAGGACGAAAAGATGCAGACACTGAACGTGAGAAGGAGAATAACTGGGAGGGAGGGGAGAGGAGGGGCCATCCTGAAGGAAGGCAAGAAACAAGAAGAAAGGGGAGAAGGAAAATAATTTCAGATAATGGAAAAGGGGGGGATAATGAAAGAGAAGACAAAGGGTAGATAAATGTCCTCCACATTCAAATTTAGAATGTTGAAGCAACAAAGGAGTTTCAGATTCCTAATTGTGAAAGAAGAAACCAAAGCTCAAGGGGAAACGCATTATCCTAGGCCACTAGCGGTGCTGGGGCTGGACCGCAGGTCTCCTGGTGACACAGGGTATTGCTCTTTCTCCTGAATCAGGCTAGTCCCACAGTAAGTCACAGCTTCTTTTCAGTGTGATCAACTCCCCACATGTAGTAGGTGCACGCACAATAATTATTTGTGGAATGGGGAATACAATGGAACTTACTGACATAAACTGACACTGTATTGTTTTTATTTTTCAAGGTGAAGAATTTTAAAATGTGTATGCTTTAATGCTTCTGCATAGTGCCTTTCTACGTTTTGCCTTATCAGGCACCCCCGCCCCATCCATATCTCACACGCTTCCTAATCCCCCAGGGCCCCTTCTTTATTTCTCCTACTATATCCTGTGGTGGTCACTTTTTACCCTGTAGTATGCCTCCCCCTGCCTTTTTTTGGTCTGTCTTGTCTTCCTTACTAGATTGTAAGCCCTTTGAGAACAGAAATCCCATCTTGTTATCTATGATATGGGGTCAGTTGCATTGATTCAGGAGACGTGGCTGAGAGCCAGCTTTGACTCTGTTCAACCTGAGGATCAGTTTCCTCATCCTTAAAATGCTGATAAGTAGTTTCTGGACTCTCTACCTCAGAGGATGCTTGAGATCCACTTGCAACATTGCAGATTGTTACAACAGTTCATTTGAAAGTTATAAATGGGAAGAATGTGGCTGCTGTTGACATCTGTTCCCTTTGCAGCACTTAGCATCTAGCCTTGCAGTGGGTAACCACTCTGCAGACACATGTTTGTTGAATGAACAACATAGCAATCACATTAGCATCTTCCATTTTAAACTAGACCCTTTTCCTTCCAAAATTAACATCATCTTCTGTTTTCCAAAGCTTTGGTGATGAATCCCAAAACTTCATTTTGTATTTCTATTTTAGTCCGAAAAACTTCTTATGAATCCTTTTGAGTTACTCCATTCTCTTCACATAATTCTTGGACAAAAATTATGTTAAGAATTATGCAAAGGCCCCTCCAAAGACCCTTAGTCTATCTGTAAGGCAAAGGCATATAGGTACCAGGCACTTTATATGCACTATCTAATTGGAGCCTCATCATAATTGTGTGAGAGAACAATGATTAGTTCCAGTACAGATGAGAAAATTGAGGTGCAGAACTTAAATAAGTTACACAGATTGCTTTTTTCTGTCCATGTGGCAATTTATAAAACATGTGGAATACAAACGCCACCTTCTATCCCCACTGCCTCTGACAACCGTGACATATCTTCTGAGATCATTGACTTGGCTAATAAGAAAGGGTCAGAATCATGGAATCATTTCTTTTTATTCCCCTCTCAAGGCTGACTTTCAATCGCAAGGGTCGTGGAATCTTGTCATTTGATGTCTTCCAGCTTGACTTGGTAGAAGTGACAACATCCTCACCCCCAGTCTTCATGGAAAATCCAGTCAAGTTTCCATGGAGATACTTTTGAAGTATTGCATTCTCAAAGGAGGCTAGAAAAGCTCTGTTTAGCGGTTGTTTCTTATTGCTATTACCACAAACTTTGTGGATTGAAACAATACCACACTTATTCTCTTCCACTTCTGGGGATCAGAAGTGTAAAATCAAGGGGTTGGCAGAACTATGTTCCCTTGGGAGACTCTAGGGGACATTCCATGTCCTTGCCTCTTCCAGCTTCTAGAGCTGCAGTCCTTGAATTCCTTGGTTCGAATTCCTTGGTTCGTGGCTCCTTCCTCCATTTTCAATGCACATCACTCCAGTATCTGCCTCCACCAAATCACCTTCTCCTCCTTTGTGGTCAAATCTCCCCCTGACTCCCTCTTATAAGGACACTTGTGATTACATTTAGAATCTCCCTATCTCAGGGTTATTAACTTAAACAAAAAGTCCCTTTTTGCCATATAAGGTAACATTTACAAGTACCAGGGATTAGGATCTAGATATCTTTGGAAGCCATTATTCAGCCTGCCACACCAGCCTAGGGAGATGATAGGGGGGCTTGCCTCTGCTGGGATTCTGTCCTGAAGAAAAAGCCTTCCATGTATTCATACTAGCAAGGGTTTAGAGTAAAAAGAATATACAACCTATATGCTGTGGGAATTCCTACACCTCCAAATTTACCTAAAAATGTTTCTGAGGTCAAGCTATCTCTGGGGCACCTAGCAAAAGCAACTGCAAAGCTTCTCTGGGGGGACACGTCCACAACACAGACCACATCCAATTTCTATCCATCCCCACATTGTCATTGAAAATGTGCTCACACTCAAAAATTTCAGAATACACAAGAAAAAAAATGAGAGTAAATAGACAACAAACAGGAGAGTTTGCAAGTCAAGAACTTGGGATAAAGCTATGTAAGGGAGACTATAAAATAAATGTTTAAAATGAATAAAAATGTGAAATTAATAATCAAACTATAAGAAAAAATAATACTCCATGAAAAAAGAATAGGCAGCCTTGAGAAGGAGTCAAACGGCACTTCTAGAAATGAAAAAATAAAATCACTGAAATTAAAAACTTGCCAAACAGTCTAGAGAGAAGACTAGACACAGTTACAGACAGAATTTAGTGCTTGGAAGACATATTTTTTGGACATTAGAATGCAGATAGCATTCTTTTAATTGGAGTTCAAAGGGTAAGAAGAGAGAATGGGAAAAGAGTCAATATTCAGTGAGGTAATGGCTGAGAATTTTCCATAGTGGAAGAAAGACATGAATCCTCAGATTGGAGATTTATAACGCATCCAGAGCAGCAAAAAGAAAAATGAATTCATACCTAGATACTTTGAAATCAAAGTGAAAAACACCAAAACAGGAGAAGATCTTACTAGAAAAAGTTTCGAGAGAGAAAAAGGGAGATTATCCACAGGAAAACATGAATTGGACAAACAACAGACTTCTTAGTAGCAAACCTTGAAAACTGAAGACAATAGAATAATATCTTCAATATGTTAGAGCAACAATATACAAGAAAAAATAAGAAAATATATAAATAACATGGGTGTAAATCCAAATAAGCACAAACTATTAAAAAATAATAATGACTAATCGGATGTTTAAAAGAGGTAGAACTAAATTGCTGTCCATCCCAAATACATGGGATTTAGGATGAGGATTATTGAGTTATTGTTGGTTTTGCTTATGGGAGTTGGGGTAGAGATTCTGATTAAATGGAGATCATTTTAATGTCAAGTAGGGATATTAAAAATTTAAGGGTAACACCTAAAAGAAAAGAGGTAGGCAGTATAATTTCAAATTATTAGAGGGGGAAAAAAGAATAAAGTTCAATGAATCAAATAGAAAATGAATATTTCTTATGTAATAAGAATATTAACAACAATAACCACATAGAAATAACACATATAAACCTCAGAATAGAGGTTACTTATTAGAATGGCTGCTTGAGGGTTTGGAACTCTGCTGGATTTTAATGTTATACTGTGGGGAAGGAGGTTGAATATGGCCAAAATTAACATTAATACCAACTAGGTGGAAGTTTTATGGGAGTCTGATAGTCTGATATATTATTTATTCTATTTTAAAACTACTTCATAACTAAAGATAAAGAAGCAGATAGCGCTAGGTTAGGAATTAGGAAGTCTGGATCAGGTTCAGGCTCTGACCTGAACCTGCTCTGACTTTACACATCACTATCCTGTTCAAGTCTCATTGTCCTCTGCTATAGAATTAATGTACTAGGGTAGATAATCTCTTAGTCACAACTTTAGATTTTGATGACTCTCCAGCCATCTCTTTATTTCAGTTTGCTCCCTGAACCACAGAGCTGAAAGGAAATATGGGCATCATCTAATGGTGATCTCAACCTCTCTTACTTTGCAGAGGGAAAACTGAGGCCCAGAGAGGAGGCATGTCTTTCCCAGAGTCACAAAGATTTGGTCTCCTAAGCCCCAGTTCAGGCTGTTTCCACAAGCTCTGAGACTTTGCCTCTCAGTGGTGTCCTGAGGACAAAGAAGAGAATGTCCACAGTGGGGAAGCCACCAAAATAGATAAGGACAACCTATTAGCATTAAACACTAGCTAAATGAGATCCGATATTATCCTTTATTAAGTCAAGCTGAGAAGTTGAATGCAGGGGGCGTTTTATATGTCAGCACTGTACCAATTATGAATGGACTGATTAATAAATAAACAAACAGATACTAGGAAATCAGGCCTGCTTTGTGCTTCAAATTCACAGTAACACCCTGTTAACATGAACTTCAAGTATTAACACTAATAACCACACTAATCACAGGGATGAAAACTCCAAATTAATTCAAATGCTGCTCAATAGACCATCACTGCGTCATCACTGCCTGTTACTTTTTTATCTGTTCAGATCTCCATGTGGTAATTAAATCCATTAACATGTAAAACCAGCTTTTATTCTCAAGGGGAAAAATGAAAGAGGAGCTGAATAACAAACATCCTTGCTGATAAAACTGCAACTTCTCAGAACTTCCATTACGTCCGAATTCTTGGCCCTTTCTTTCTGAAATAGTAACTCTCCCACTCCAGGTTTTGCAGCTGGATCCACAGCATTTCTCACCAAAATATAAGACATAACCTAATGAAGGGGGTGATCATAGGACTTAGAAACGTGAAACTTATACTGAGGTCATGACTCTTCATCATAGATAGCTGTAAAACCTTGGTTTTATAAGACACATTGTTTTTCCTCTGTCCTTCACATTCCCCATTTGTGAAACGGGAATGATATGTGCTCTCCCAAGCTGATTATAGGAACCAAATGAGATGAAAGTGAAGGCGCTTTGCAAACACTAAAGCACTTTGCAAAATGAGCTGTTATTCTCCATGATGTTCAGAAGCTCATAGGAGCTTAAATTTATACTGTGAGTGGGATGTGGGAACATAGAACAAGGTGAGAAAATCAGATATATGTCTTCTACACACTAAGACCTAATAAAAGGTACATGTTAAAAGATGATATAGTCATGACTGTCGTACAGATATATTAGGTCATTAAATATGAAATGTCTGATTTTGAATCAAAAGTGTAGTTTATTATATCTCAAACAAGAAACAGTACAATTAATCAAAGTATGCACCTAAACTATCAACACAGTTTTGCCATCTTAACGGTAGCTTGTTTATGCCAGCAGTGAAGAAGCCTAGAGAGCGAGTGGTGATGAAATCATGAAAGGCGTTTTCTGCAGCTTATTGAGAATTGAATATTTTTCCTTGGAAGAAGTGGTCCAAAGCCTGGAAGAAGTGGTAGTCAGTTGGTGCAAAGTCTGGTGAATATGGTGGATGACAGAGAGTTCCCAAGTTCAGCCTCTGTAGTTTGAAGAGCATTGTTTGTGCAACGTGTGGTTGAGTGTTGTCTTGCAAGAGGATTGGCCTGTCTCTATTGACCAATGTCAGCTGCTTAATCACAGCATCCTCATCATTTCATCCAATTGGTGGCAGTAGACATCCGCTGTAATCTATTGACCAGGTTTCATGAGGCTGTAGTGGATAATGTCAGCGCTGGACCACCAGACACTATTAGCAGTTTTTGACGAATATTTGGTTTTGGACTGTGTTTCCACATGTCATCTTTGTCCAACCATTGTGCCCAATGCTTGCAATTGTTAAAAATAGCCCATTTTTCATCACACGTAACAACATGGTGTAGAAATGGTTCGCCTTTATGTTACACCCCATTTCAGAGACACTGGGGAGCCACTAATGCAAGCTCACATTCCCACATGCCCATATTTCTTGAGGGAGCTCATTGGAGATGCTAAGTGAGGCATATGATGGGAAATGAGTTACAAGATAAAAGAGTTACTTGAAATATTGGCTGGCTTGAAGAGTGGTGCAGGTCTGAGTGTCAGGAGAGACCACAAGCTCTACCACCTCAAAGCTGTGCAGTCTCGGACAAGTAGCATACTTTCCTTAAATGAAAATGGAATTGTTAACATAAGCCTATCATAAGTACCAAATAAAAGGGACAGATAGAAAATAATATAAGCTTTGTGGATCATACAGTGTCTGTTGCAACTACTCAACTCTGCTGTTGTAGTGTGGAGACAGCCATAAACAATACATGACAAATAGAGCAAAACAGTTCTCCAGGTAGCCTTGGACCAACCCTGTTCTCCCCACTTCTCACTTGTAGTTCTCAAGAATAGCTGTAAAATATGCTGGAAACGCAACATGCTGAGATAAGGAGGGACTCGCTGGAACAGCTTGGCTCTGTTATGGTCCCCACCTAGAAACAGCATGTCCTTCAACACTTTAGCCAAGTGAGTCACATCTCCGGGGTATAAAACCCAGAGCGGTCAGCTTTTGTGGTTCTGCAGCAGCAGTGCAAGGTGGTCAGAGGCAGATGAAACTCCATTTACCTGGCAGCTTCCTGAGGCTTGGGGGATCAGCTTGCAGTGAATCCTAGGCTTCTGCTATCCACTGCTGCCTATCTGTAGGTAATGAGTTGGCTTCATGTAACTTGTTGTGTAGAGTGTGTTCTGTCTCACCAGACTCAGACAAGTTGGTATCCAGTGCCCAGTGGATCTGCTTCACAAATGATCATGGCTGTGTTCCAATAAAACTTTATTTGTAGATGCTGAAATTTAAATTTTATATAATTTTCACACTTCATGAAACATTATTCTTCTTTTGATCTTTTTTCAATCATTTAAAATACAAAAAACATTCTTAGCTTCAGGCCATACAAAAAGAAAAGGTGGGCCAGATTTGGTAGAAAACACAATAGAGAAGGGAGTTTTGCAAAAAGTAAAGAAGATTATATTTCTCTGAATTATTTTGAGGCTTTTAAAAAGCAGCTAATTGCTAAGCTTTGTGTTGCTAACATGAAGGGACTAGAAGTCTGGGAAGAGAGGCCAGTGCAGACTGAGGCAGCCAGGGGAGGGGTTCAGGGGAGGCGGAGCTTTGGTTTGAGCTGCAAGGTGCAGTGGGATTTCAATAGGTGGGGCCAGGGTGGGAGGTGGGTATTTAAGGAGGGAAGGAAGAGTGGGGGCACAGAAGGGACAGTAAGACAACCTAATGGAAGGCAGCCAGGCAGAGGACGGTGGCAATCATGGGCAGTGTCTGGGCTCCGGCCCGAGGCTCCTGGCTCCCACGCAAGTGCTCAGTCCATGTTCCAGCTATTAATACCTGATAACCTGTGTGGACAAGCCAGAGAATTTAGCAGTGCTCTGATCTCGGAGAACTTAGCATCACAATGGGAAATATAAAGACGTTCTGGAGAAAGTTATTAAAAAATATCCTAACAATCAACATGAGAGAAACAATAATGAAATAATAGTGACCTTTGATTGAGCAATTGAGTATTAGGTATTCTGTAGATGTTGTCTCATTTGAGACTCATGATAACCATTTGAAGAAGGTGGGGTTAACCCCGTTATTCCCTTTTTATAAGTGAGAAAAAAGAAAGGGTGAAAGAATTTCCCAGTAGGCCCAGTGATCATCTTCAACAGCAGTAAACACTTGCATATCGGTTTCTAAGGACTCTCATAGGGGACTGAGAGAAACGTGGCAAGTAATGACCTAAGGGCCATGGTCAGCTGGCCTCCAGGACTGCTGGAGCATGTCACAGGTGGGGCAGCCGGAGTGTTTAGAGGGAGTAGCACAGCAGTGGGCCACGTGAATGACTCAACACTAGCCTGCCTGTTTAGAGTAGCTGAAGATTTCTTTCATCTATTGGCAAGCCTGGAGCGGTTCATAAGATTGATTGCAGATGCCTTGCCGGGAATAACATACTCTAGAGGAGTCCTAGTAGCAGCGGTATGGGGGTTAGGAATAATTAAATAACATTTTCAGCTCTCCCAAGAGAGCCATTGGACTAAAACAAAGAAGCAAGAGAGAAGAGGAAGTTGAGAGTTATTTGCGCTTTGTTAACGGGAACTTTAATTAACAGACCCCCACCCCTCCACCAGCAGCAGCCGGTCCCTGCAATCTGGGGAGACTGTATACTCACAAAGCACCCATTCAAGTGCCATGGAAGCTGGCACAATGCAGTAATCAGACAGGCCTCAGCTTCTCCATGGTGCTACACCTGCACCTGTTATCATGGCGGGAACTTATTTATCAGCCCTTAGAAACTTATATAATGGAGGAGTTTGTCTATCATCAGTTCTCTTCCAGCCTTTGGGGGTAGGGATATATATATATAATATATATATATATATATATATATATATAAGCCAATACCAAAAGCTAATCAATCTCTTTTTCTGGAGAACCAAGAAGCCCATGTGGGTCTGGGCATCTACAGGTCTACCACGTGGCATCAGCATGACGGACTCCCTTGGACTGTGAACCAAGCCTAGCTCTGGGAGTGGGGATAGTGGTGGTATTAGTGGCTGTAGCTGGAACCAGGGGGATGGGAGCTGCATTAGCATCCACCCCACCACTGCTGGGGAGAATGCGTGAGCTGGCTTGTCAGGTGCAGAAGGAGGCTGAATGCGTTTTTGATTGCTGTAATTGCGGCAAATTGGACGCTTGAGAGCGCCTCTTTAATGAGAAGAATCTTGTGAATGAGACTTAGGGAAGAGGCCCCTCTTCAGATCCCTCTCCTTTGTCCCATGTGTATGAAATAATTCCCCAGCCATTACGGACTGTGAATGGGCTGCTAATTTTAGTTGTGCAAGCCAAACAAAGACTCCGGTTGGTAGATCCGGAAGGTGATTCATCTGATATGATGTTTGCATGGTGGAAGCTAAAGGTCTTGACAGGAGCCTCTTGTTATTTCAAACTTTCCATACAAAGAGTTGGACAATTTCTTAAGTGGTCATCTCAGCACTGGCAACCAAACATGGACTCCAGTACTTCTTTTCTGTTTAAGGTCTTTCTTCTGTCTTGGCAGTGCTGAGTACTTTCAGTGTGGGTATTCCCCTCTGGGTCTTCTCAGTTGGGGAGAGTTAGGAAGGCAACAGTGAAGCCAAAGTCAGTGAAAGACTCAAAGTCAAAAGCCACAGAGACCCAACATAAAACTAAGCTCAGTGATCTTTGACATCTTTGGGAAAAAAATACAAAAGTTAGAATTTCAGAACCTGAGTGGGAATAGTTTACGAACTGTTGAGGAAAGTTGGAGATGTCTCAGTTCATTGGTTTGCTTGTGAGTGAGACTTTGGCTTGTTGAGCTGAGAGCTGTAGATCAGTACATTTGTTTTTTATAGTCTGCCATAACAGCCAAGAGAATATCACACTTGATTCCAAAGCTGGCTTAGCTTACTTACTGTTTGCATACTTACAGTAGGTCATGCTGCCTGGTTGGGCCTTAGAGTGACCAACTTGTCACAGTTTGCCACTAGAAGTCCTATTTTAGCATTAGAAGTCCTGCATCCTAGGAAACCAGGAAGATTGGTCACCCTATTGAACCCATGATTTCTACCTGGGGAATGAAACTGGCTAGATTATTTCTAAGGATTCTTCCAGCAATGGCATTCTAAGACCCTGTGAGTTCATTCCCCATCTCCTATCACATATTCTGAATACTAGCCTCACCACTCCTCAAGCACAGGATGTTCTTCATCTGCAGTATGTTCTCTGTGCCTTTGGTCACATTATTCTTCCTTCCCGGAATTTCCTTTTCCACCTGTCTTCCTAGCAAGCTCTGACTCATTCTTCAAGGTTTCAAATGCACATTAAACCTATAGTTAAGGAAACAGGATAGAATTATTAGCTGACTTACCCAAGGTCCTTTAATTATTGGGTGGCACAAGTGGAATTTGAACTCAGGTGGTCTAGCTCCAGGGGCCGTACTTTTTTAATTGTTCCATACTACTTCACTCTATACAAACCTTTTCTATGGCATTTGCTAAATTATATTGATTACTTATTTGCACCCCTATCTTCTATGCTAGACTGTAAAGTGCTTGAGAACATCTACTCTTTAGAGAATCTAGGTAAAGGACTATGTTGGAACATGGTAGATACCCAGTAATTATCTGATGAGTAACTGAACCGATCATGGGAACATAGAGGAGTACGAGTTCAGGGCCAGTTGGGTCCCATTGCATTTAGACATTGTGTAATCCTGGTGAGGGGGCCTGGGGATCTAAGGCCAAAGAACCTAGTACAAGGACCCTGAAAGCCATCACTGAAATCTGGGCCCTCAGAGTATAGAAAGTATAGAACTGTCACCCATGGTAGTTTTAAAGAGCATCCAACCTCCACATATGTATAGGCCCAAACATTAGGCCCTTTTCCATCAGCCCCACAAAGTCCATATATATGAATAAGCACCCCAGAGGGAGGCAGCATTGTTCTAGGCTCTGGAAATAGGTTGGTAAAGGCTTCTAGGTGGATGAGACAATTGAAAACGCTCTTGAGAGATAAGTAGGAGTTTTTAGGTAAAGTGGGGGAAACTGTTATCTTAGCAAAGAAAAAAGTCCTCAGCATATTCAAAGGCACATGTATCAATGAAGATGTTTTCCATAGCAAGTAATGGCAAAGTCCAACTTGAACTATTTCAAACATAGGAGAATGCATTGATTCAGTTAACTGGAAAGCCCAGAGTTAAAGCGGACTTCAGAGGTGGTTGATTCAGTGGCTCAACAATGTTTTTCCATTTTGCCCTCCATGATGTCAGTTCCATCCTATGACTGATTCTTCTTGTGTGTGTTGTACTGCTGACAACAGCAATCAATGCTATGACACCTTTCTAGTACCTAGTGGAGGAAGTATGCACTTACTCCAACCATTTCATAGAAATACTGACTTTCACCTGATTGATTCACCTTTGTGGCCAGGAAAATGCCCTGTGCTAATTGGCTCAGGTCTGGGTAACTTGAAGCAACCACTATGGCAAGGAGATTAAGGTTAGCCTGATGTACTTAGACTGGTGTGGGAGAAAACCACAGTATCCATTCTATTATGGTAGCAAGAAGCCTCAGAGTGAATTGTTCTGTATGCCCTGCTTCACCCCGGCAGAGTATCAAGGGATAAACGGGTAGAGAAATAGGAGCTAGATTGATGACCTTTGGGTATTAAGCAAAAGGCAGTTGACATTACTCTGACATCCACCCTAAAACACCACAGTTGTCCCTATATTAAAACATGTGTCTCTTCAGCCTTTTATTGTACTTACCAAAGCAGTTGTCTTCTCTGTGAGCAAACAAGGGACTCCTACCTGCCTAAGGACACAGTAACTGGTACCTACAAGGCCCTCTGTGAATGTATTATTGAAATAAACCCATCACTCCCTTGGGCTTTTTTTCTGTAGGTTCAAGAAACTTTCCGAGGGACGCCCTCTTAAGTTCCCTGGGTAACCAGGTGGCTTGAATGTTAAAAGTGGAAAAGCCTAGGCCTTGGTCCTTCTCTCTCTCTCTCTCTTACAAATTTGCTGTGTGACCTTGTATAAGTTACCTACTATCTCTGTTTCAGTTTCCTGATATGTATTAAGAGAAATTGATAATGTAGTGTTTTTGTACTGAATCAACTTAGCTAAGCTGGTGCTACAAATACTAGAATTCCACTCTCCATATAGTTCCAAGTTAAGAGTGGCCACAAGTTAGTGTTCTGAGTCATGTGAGATTTGGAAGGGGGAGGTGAAGGAGAACCATTTTATTTTCTTTATTCTCTAATGGTTAATGAGGGCAGCCACCGTTTTAGCTCACGCACATTGTCGCTGATATGCTGGCTTGCTTGATTGGTGTGGGGTTGGGCTCCTTCCAGATCCCCTCCTTCAACTTCTCTGAGTCCTGGGCCAAGGGCAGGTGCTACTCTGTGGTGCAGGTGCCAGCTTCTTTTGCAGGTCGACGGCATCATTGAGACTGAAGGAGGTCAGAGATAGATACTGCTCCTGCTAATCCTTACAGATTCTAGTCTGTCCTTGGTATCCCTACTTTATGTCTACCTTTCCTTCTACATTTCTAGCCCCGCTGACTTCACAGCCAACACCAAAAGTAGAAACTACAACCTTAAATAGCCAACATAATCAGTTCCTGCAATTGTGTATGGTCTAAATCATTGTAATATATCCCTAATTCTATACTACTCAAAGTGGGTCTGATTCTCTGATTGAACCCTGTGTGAGACAAATAATATTTATTGAATGTTTATTATGTACCAGGCATCTTTGCCTACATTAATTTTCATTTAAACCTCACAAAATCTCTTGTGAGGTAAGTATTATCTCCATTTTATATTACCTCTGTTTTATAGATGAGAAAACTGAAGCACAGAGAATTTAGGTAACTTATCCAAAATCATACAGCTTATAAGAGGCTGAGGCAGGATTTTAGCTCTGGCAGCCAGCTAGAGTCTGCCTTCAGCCACTGTCTCATTTGTAGTACGAAAGACTATTCTAGATATCTTTGAATTCTTTTTCAGTTTTAACACTCTATAAAATAGGTTCTGTATTTAGTTTTTAACCCCTAGAATAGTATATCTCAAAGTTGGTCTAATAATCATTTACATGAGAATTACCTGGAAAACTGGTTAAAACAGATTTTCTGAGCCCTTGAGGTCTGTTGTGGGACCCTGCATGTTTGTAGTTTTTCCGGGTGATTTTGACGCACACTGAAATTTGAGAACCACTCACTTCCCTAAAAGAATAATAGTTAGAAAAAAAAATGTGTGTGTGTTTGTGTGCGTACGTGTGTGCGTTTGAGGAAAGAAGAGCTGATATGAGTCCATCAGAGGTGGCTCCTCCTCCAGGTCGACATTTTGAGTGGAGGGTCGTGCTGCAGCCTCAGGTCTATTGTCAAGCTGACACATGCAATGGATTTGGTACCAGAAAGCTCTGGCAGGATTTGCCTCTGCTCCTCCCAGAAACACCCCTAGAAACAGCTTCAGAGAGTTCTTCGGTGAGACAAGTTGTCATCCACCTGCTGGATGACAGTGCCAGGAAGCAATTAGAGTGGCAGCAGCCGCAGGGGCAGCAGCACCATTTGCATCCTACTTCCTGCCCAGCCCTCTGTCATCTGCTGGGTTGTTAATTAGAAGTGTCACTCTTTTCTCTCCATGGGCTTATCATTCATTTATCTTCTCTTGGGAAGTTGCTGGCCTGGATGAGCAGAGGTTCACCCTGGCAACCTTGATTGTTTTTTTTTTTTTTTTGACTTTTTAAAATTAATTAATTAATTAATTTCAGAGTGTTATGGGGGTACAGACATTTAGGTTACATATATTGCCTTTACTCTGCCAGAGTCAGAGCTTCAAGCGTGCCCACTTCCCAGAGAGTGCGCTCTGCACCCCTTGATTGTTAACAGCCACTGGAGCCTGGCTCCTGGAAGCAGGGCCAGCCCTAGGCTGCACAAATTGGAGTTGGAAGAAGGCAAGGTGTGATGATAAAAAGCCTCTTTAAGGCTGCTTGTGATCATTAGTAGGCACATAAGGCTGATTAAAAGGCCTCTTCCATGCAGCGATGCTGGCCTTGGGTCACAGGCAGTCCTACCCAAAGCAAGGGAGCAGGTCCCCTCAGCTCTAAGAGGGTCCCTTATATGTGGAGGGCCCTTAATGGCTTGCAATGGCCTTTCCTATACCCTGTCTTATTTAAGGTGCTTCCCATCAATCTTGGAATGAATAACCTAAGGAACTTAGAAACCGACTGGGGAAAATATTAATTAATAATTTCTTCCTATCTCTCTCGCCTAACTTCTCTCACAAGATGTGTCATTTTAAAAAAGTATTTTACTTTTCCTGGATGTGATGGTATGAGGCGAATATTAGGTGCCAGCCAGGTACCAGGTACTATGTTTGGCAAATTACTTCTGTGGTACCATTTAATCCTGACAGTGCCATCTGAAAAATATCATTAGCCCCACTGCAGATATGAGGAAACTGAGGCTCACAGAAGTTACATAGTAACACAAATTTTCTCAGAAATAATCTCACGAGACTTTGAGGAGGGACTGTTACAACTACGTGATACAGGTAGAGTCATAAGCTAAAAAAAATAATAAAAAGCTGATTACTGTGAATGAACCTTTGTACCAACCTCCTGATAGGCAACTTATCAAGGCCAGAAACTTGTCCTAACATATTTTCTTGCCTGAATCAGTTAAATCGTCAAGTCCAGGGCAAAAGGAAACCAATCTCATGCTATCCTGAGTTTGAAATCAGTCTAAACCTGGAAGGTGATTCTCCTATTTTTTTTGTGAAAGAATTCTCACGCTTGCATTCCTGTCCAGCTTATCTGAGAGGACTTGGCCAAAGGTTGCTCTATCCCACATTGTTTTTGCTCCAGAAGAAAGAAAAAAAATCTCCCCACTTCATTTTTTTACCCCTTTTAAGACCAAGCCTAGCAGAAGGTCTCATCACATGCTCAGATGCATATATCTATAAACATGAATTTTGGATGCTTGTATTCCTATATTGAAAGATATTTTAGTAGAAATTTCAGTCAGATTCCTCCTTAGTATAGGAATGACCTCCCAGGTCAGGGAGATCACTACATAATCAGGTATACTCTCCCTTTGCTGGACATCTTGAATTCTGTAATATCCCATCACCCTAAAACGCTGAAACATTGGATAACAAATTAGAATTATTTGTTGAGAAGAGAGATGGTAAATTATTTGAGGAAAGGAAATATGTCTGGTTTGTTCACCTCTGATTTCCAGAGCTTTGACCCGAAGCCTGGGACATGGTTGGTTCTAGATATGTAATTGTTGAATAAATAAATAAATGAGTAAATGAATGAATGAATAAATGAATAAATGGATGAACAGATTTATTAGATTTCCTGACAACCTTCTCACCACTTGCTTGAAGTAGCAAAATGTCTCTTACCTGGTCTTCCTGCTTCCTGGGTCTCTACTCTAAGCCAGCTAAGACAAGTGCCCCAGATTAATGCTCCCATCACACCACTTTTCATCAAGTGACAATTCTGCTCAAAGTATTCATTAGCTCCCTCTTGATGGATTTGGGATGAAAGAAAGATTAAAAATTAAATGGCTGGACTACAGGATCGTGATTCTTTGAATTTTGTTGCTAAATATTTCTAGGAACTCCTAAGGAAAATATATGCCAGATACCAGGTAAAGAATTCTTATTTTTCCTCCATTCTACTGGCAATTAAGCAGGTCAAAGGAGCTACTTTGCTTTCTATTCTCAAACTCAAATCTGAATCCTATAGTTTACTATTCCAATGGTGAGGAAAGGCCAGCCCAGAACATGCCTAAAATCAACAAGAACAACAACAGAAAAATTTTCCTTGATACAGGCTTATCTATACCTCTGGAAATATGGCCAATCAGTGCTCTTGGCTTGACCAATCCACAGGAACAAGGCTTTTTAATTTGTTGTTCAAGGCTCTCCATAGTCACACTGTATCAGAGACTATAACCAAACTATTATAACACAGAATTCCAAACTAACCTCCCTTCAACCCCAAAATGAGTCCTCCCCCATCAGCTAGACTGGTCTACTCAGTATCTGCTGAGCCCCCAGCACATTCCTTTCTCCATATCTTGGCTCTTAAACCTCCCCCTACTGTTGTTCCTTCCTAGGCCTCCTTTGCCCACTGTTTTTCCAGGACCAGCTCAATGTTCCCCTCCTCTAAATTGAACTCTGACTGTTCCTCCTCACATGTAGAGGGTAAAATAAAGAGGCTGTTATACTATCTCTACTCCACACCACCCAGTGCTCAGGATAGGTTATGCACTGAGTTGAGTGAGAAATACTGGGCTTGGAGACAAAAGATCTGAGTTGTTTCCACACTTCCTAAGTGTAAAAATTTGCCCAACTTGCTTAACATTCTCAAATTTCAATTTCTTCATCTAGAAAATTGGGATAATTTCTACTTCACAGAATTATATGAATTAAGTGATATCAAGTATTCACCCAACAGGCATTTACTAAGGGTTTTCTAGGTGCCAGCTGCACAGTGACTGATATATAGTAGGTATTTAATAAATATTATTAAATGTAATTAAGTACTTATTAAATGGATTTATAAGAGTAGGACTTTTCCAGTTAGAAAGAATAATTATTAGATTAAACATAGTCTGTCCTGTGGTTGGTATGTCTCCTTCAATATTCATGTTGAAATTTAATTGCCAATGTAACAGTATTTAGAGTTGGGGCCTTTAAGAGGTGATTAGGTCATGAGGTCCCTGCCCTCATAAGTGGATTAATGCTAAATGTTGGAAATGGGTTAATTATCTTGGGATTGGCTTTATTATAAAAGTGAGCTTTCACTGTCTCATGTGCTTGCTTCTGCCTTCCACCTTCTGCTATGGGATGACCCTCATCAGATCCTGGTGCCATGCTCTTGGTTTTCCCAGCCTCCAGAACTGTGAGAAATAAATTTCTTTTCTTCATAAATTACCCAGTTTGTGGTATTCTGTTACAGCAGCAGAAAACAGATTAAGACAGTCTTTTCACAGTCTCTTTTCCTTCTTGTCTTTTTTTAGTACTGGACACAAAATAAAAGAAATAGAAATGGAATTAATGATTTAATAGTCTATGTTTCATATCCCATCCATTATCTATGTCCTATGATGAACCATTTGGATTTCTGCTGGATGGACTACTGAAATATCTAGAATATAAATAATAGGTGTGAGTAAGGATATATTTTCTTACCTTTTTCATCAATCAAATGACATTTGTCAGGTAACATTTTATTAAGCCAGCTTCAATGGTTAGCTAAGAGAATAGAAGTCTTGTGAAGGACATGGTAATTATCTTGAAATACACAAAAGCCTCCCAGAAAAATATGAATTAGACCTTGTCTGTGTGTCCATAGCAGAAAATTATTACTAGTGGGTGGAGGTTATAAAAAGGTAAATTTCCCTTCAAGATATAATAAGAAGAGTCAGCGCATCCCTTTAGAGGTGTGTGTGTATGTGTATGTGTAATTGGGGTTGGGAACCAATGAATTAACAGTCTGGAGCATGAGACTTTTATGATTCTGGCAGGGACAAAAGCTGAGTAGGAAGGAAACCAAATACTTCTTACTCAATATTGAGGGTTCCATTGACTTCATTTTCAATTGGCAAATTGACTCCATCCTTAAATTGAGGAAAACACACTCTACCTGGACCATCTCCATCACCTGACTCCCTAAACATAATCACACATGTGCACATGCACACACACACAAGGCACAACTAACATCTGTCCTTGGGTACTGATCTTATTTTAACAGGGACCTGAAAAGAAGAACTGACAGCCTCAGCCTTCACAGGGTGATGTCAAAGAGGAAACTCCACAAGGAGACAAAATTTTCAGTGTGCCCCAGGGATTGTGCACCCATCCTGTGCCTGTCTGTGAAATTTGGATGATGACCAACATCAGTGAGGACTTGGGGTGCTAAGACCACATGACTCAAACTTAAGTCACTTTATATCAGGAACTGATAGAGAATCAGGCAGGGAGTAAATCTCATCCTTTGTAAAGAGGTAAGGTTTCCTAGATGGAAGTGAGGCAGGTTGGAAATTGGATAGAGGTCCTTCAAAATGAAGCACTTGATATGAAAGAGTCAGGAACTCTTGAACCTAAAGACAGAAGACACAGACTGAAAGTTGGGAAAGTGGTCACAGAGGATCCCCTCACAAGTCCTTAAGTTCCTTCATTTTTGAGATTCAAGGCGACGGTCACATTTGTTACAACTATACTCTCTTCCTTTTTATGTAATAATTATTTTTCAAAATCACTGAAACTCTTTAGAAAATAAATTTGCATGAAATCATCTACCTGGAGATACTGATCTTCAGGAAATGAAGCAACAGAGTAGAAAGAGAGAAGGGCGAAGCCCTTGTGTTCCATCTGTACCTGCTACCTTCTGTACATGCCTTCTGTTGGTTACAGCACACAGGGTGTTGGCAGACTGAAAAACATGCCACATCCATCAAGATATGGAGTCTATCTCCTCACCCTGAATTTGAGCTGGCTTTGGGATTGACTTTAACCAACAGTATGTGGCAGAAATAATGTGCTATTTTCAAGGTTAGGCCTTAAGACGCATTGCAAGCTCCATTTTTGTCTTTTTAGAAGGCCACCCAGAGGCCACCATGTAAGAATGCCAGTTGAGCCTAGGGAAGAATGAATGGCCACTTGGAGAAGAACTAAGGAATCCCAGGCCACTGTCAACGCCAACTGCCAGACATGAGAGAGACATCTTGTCCTTTCTAGCTCAGCCAAGCTTTCCAGCTAAACGCAGCCCCATGAGGGAGCCCAGGTGAAGCCAGCAGAGCAACTCCCCAGCCAACACTCAGAATCATAACAAATAATGAATCATTGTTTTAAGCTACTGAATTTGGGGGAGGCTTATTAAGCAACAACCTATTTACCAGCGCATGAGGTCCAGATGATGCCCAGGGGACCCGAAGAGCAGCCACAGAGAAACCAGAAGCAATAGGAGAGCTCCCCAGTGCTAGGAGCACACCCATGAGGGCAGAGCCATGAGCAAAAGTAAGAAGAAACATCTCCTTTCCTGTACAGATTAGGGAATGCTGCTCTCTGAAAAGAGAAGGAAGGTGAATCAGTAGATACCTAAGGACTAATAAAAGAAGAAACTTTCTATCAGAATACCTAAGAATGAAATGGACTGCTTCAAGGGGTACTGTGTCCTCCAACATCAGGGGTATTCAAGAATAGGCAGGAGGGGTGATTGAAGGGCAGAATTTGAGCACTGCCCTATATAGTTGGATCTCTGAGGTCATGTCCAACACCAGGCATTTTATTAGGTTCTCCAAGTCCTATTTGAGAAGATGGAAGTATATGCATAATTATGTCAATAAATCTGTCATGTTATCTTGAGACTAGGCCCTGGTTTATCAAAAGCAGAAGTAAGGCATATGTGAGAGAGGAAATTCCTCTGTGTGCATAGCTTATTGACATTAATCTGGATGGGCTGGTCAGAGCACACAGACAGATACCCACAACAGGCACCAGAGGACTGTGAGAATGGATTACTGGAAAAACATCCAGCTCAAAAATGAGGCCTCTGGGCAGAGATCACATCTTTTTTGAACCTTCTTTTTGAGGCCAGGCCCTGTTGTTACCATTAAGGGAATGTGCAACACGAGCATAATAATGACAACAGCAATAATAATAACCGTAACAGGCAACATTACAACTCCCCATTGCCCTCTTACTGTCTGCAACAGATCCATCACGAAGATGAGCTGTGTCTCTATTACCTTTAGAAAGGGTTCATGAAATGCCAAGGGATGTGTTTGGCCCTGTAGCAAAATGCTTCTTTCTTCCAGAAGCAGGTGGACCCTCTTGAAATTTCCTTATAAGAAAGGCTGCAGGATTGATGTATACTCATTACCCTGACTTTCACCAACATTCTAAGGAGGAATTAAACCTTGTGACATGTTTATCAAAGGTTGTGCTTGTTTTCCTTTATAAAGGAATGCAGCAAGGCTCTCATGACTGAGTTTTCATTCTGAACTCCGTATCAACACCCTCACTAGGATGAGGAGGGCCCTGAAGTAGAAAATACTTGTAAAAGAACAATTATAAATTGCATCAACAAACTCATTTGAGTTTAGCTGCGTACATGAGAATTATATTTCAACTATATATGGTGTACATATACAGCATATTTCAATGCAAAGAAAAAGGAAACCAGCAAAAATATTTCCAAGAGAAAACAATGGGTGGCAGGTAAGTATCACGCACTCAAACCTTCTCAGTGGAATAAAACCTCAGTAGTAGATAAATATAAGTTCTTCTCTGTATAAATAGAGCCTGTTCAACCAGAAGGCAGGTGGTTCTCTCTTCCTTCAACAAGAACCTCACCTAAGTGACAATCACTCAACCAGAATCATTGTCTCCCCACCTTGAAACTTCCCTGAGAAAAGAAAGATACTCTGGGGGCAATAGAGAGAATCTTTGCCCAAGACTTCCACTTGCTCATTGGGTGAACTCAGCAAGCTGCTTTCTTTCTCAGAAACTCAGATTATCTGTCCGTAACGTGAAAAGGTTCCTTCCGGATTTATGAGTTGGTGAAATCTGTGTATCTCATCCCTTCAGCTCCACTCTGCTTTGCAAAGTGTTCAAGAGGACACATACTGAATAAACACAATTTTGTGATTAGTGCTGGGTCATAAAGAGGATGAGGCTGCCCCCTTTCCCATGGGCCTTGATACATTTCACTAGTAAACCCATGTGGAGTTTAACTACAATCTACTGTTTCTACCTTTATTGTCACTCTTAAAGGAACTCTTCTGTTCCACACTGGAAGGGACATGAAGGAGCCAATGACAGGATGGCCAAGCTTAGGGCTCAGGGGAGGACTGGGCTATAATGGCCCAGTGAGGGGGCACCCAAGCTTGCAGAGCAACATATAACTAAAGTAGCCCAGAATCAGATGAATTACCCAAGGAGGCAGCTAAACCATGATTAGCAAACCATCATTTAATGGGTTTCTTACCTGGGAACTGCCCTAGACAAAGCACTGACTGATCAAAGCACTCACAGTTCCTGTCATAGACACATTTGCTCTGGTTTTAAACCCCTAATCTTTTGTGTAGGAGGGTGAACTGGGAAGGCAACTGTGTTACTGAGAAACCTCCAGCTAAAAGGCAAATCTGGGCCATAGCTTTCTAAATCCGCAGCAGACCCAATCCTAGTGAGATAGGGAACCAGCAGGCCCTGCGTGATAAGGAGTCATAAGACCCAAACCAAGGTCTCTGATAATAGACCTCTGATAATAGGAGGTGGTGGAGAAGCTAGACAAAACCAGCTAAAACCAAAATGGCCACAAGAAATGACCTCAGGTTACCTTCACTGCTCATCATACCCTGGGTATAACGTATTAGCATACTAAAAGAAACTCCCACCAGCACCATGATAGTTTAAAAATGTCATGGCAACTCCCAGAAGTTACCCTATATGGTTTAGAAAGAAGGACCCTCAGTTCTGGGAACTCCCTACCCCTTTCCCAGAAATGTTATAAATAATCCTCCCTCTGCTTAACATAAAATTAAATAGAAGGTATAAAATAAGACCCCAGAAACTCACAAATTGTTGCTCTCTGTTTCTCTGAGAGAGAGCTGCTGCTCTGCCTATGGAGCAAGCGTTCCTCCTTTTTTTTCTTACTGCAATAAACTTGCTTTTGCTTTACTCTGTCAGCTCACTTTTAAATTCTTTCCTGCACGAAGCCAAGAACCCACTTGGCCTTCAGGCCAGACTCCAATTTTGGGGTCCACTTTTCTATATCACTGAGACCCAAAAGTAAAACTCTTTTTCCATAATAAGAATTTCTCAAGCTGTTGAATTCACCACCACCCTCAGTGTGTACACTGGGTAAACTCCCCTGGAGTGGGAAGATTTTATAGAGAGAGGAAGTAGAATTTGAAGAAGACCTCCACAGATGGCAGATAGTGCCTTGATCTTGCCAATCAGCTAAAAATCTACTTGAAGAACCTACTTCTCTTCAGGGAGAGTTGACTGAGTGATGAGACATGGCAGCTTCAGAGAGAAGGCATATTTTTGTAATGAGGTATCATTTACACACACAGATCTTAAGTATACAGATAAATTTCATCAATCGCAAACAGTGTAACCTATACCTCTATCAAAATAAAGCATATTATCATCACCCTCAAAAGATCCCCCATGTTCCTTTTCAGTCAGTCCTTGCATGATGTCCTTCAGCCAATTACTGTTTTCTTTCACCACAGATTAATTTTGCCCATTCTAGAAATTAATATAAGTGTACTCCTATAGTAGTATGCTATTGTCGATAGCTTCTTTTATTTAATGAAATTTTTGTGTGTATCAGTAGTTGTGTGTGTCACTAGTTAATACCTTTTTATCAATGATGCACATTGTTGCATGTACCAATAGCATGTTTGTTTTTATTGCTGAATAACATTCCATTAAAATAAATATATCAAAATTTGTTTTCAATTCTCCTCTCTGTGGACAGTTGAAATGCTTCTAATTTGGAGCTATTATGAATAGCTCCTCCGATTAGGAACATTTCTCCCCTGAGCCCTAAACCTTGGCCATCCTTTCATTGGTGCATGCATGTCTCAGCTTCCAGCATGGAATAGAGGAGTTCAATGAACTTTCTTGCACAAGCCTTACTATGTAAATATGTTTTCATTTCTCTTGGGTAAATACCTAGAAGTAGAAACATTAAATCAAAGGGTAGCTGGGGTGTATGTTTTAATTTTATAAAAAATTTGTCAGAGTGATTTCCAAGTTGCTATATCAATTTAGTCTCCCAACTATGTATGATGTAAATAGCAAACTGTGAAAATTCTATTTGTTCCACATCATCACCAACATTTGATGTTGAAAGTCTTTTTCATTTTAGCTATTCTAGTAGTATTTCATTGTGGTTTTAATTCTCATTTCTCTGGTGTCTCATAAAGCTAAACACTTTTTCATAACCTTATTGGAATATAATTTATCTTCCTTTGTGAAACACTTGTTCAACTCTTTCATCCATTTTGTTTTCTTCTTTCTATGATATTTTTATTACTGAGATGTCAGAATTGTTTATGTATAACTAGACATAATACAAGTCAGATACATGTATTTTGAATGTTTTCTCCTAGTTTAGAGTTTTCTTAATGTTTTTTTCTAAAAATGCTTTGCCTGCACTAAGATCACAAATATATTCTATGTTTTTCTCTAGAATTTTTATAGTTTTAGTTTTTGTGTTTACAATCTATTGTGAATTAGTATTGCAATATGATGTGAGCTATGGACTAGGCTTACTTTATTCCACATAGATAGCCAGTTTTTCCAGCCCCACATGTTAAAAAGATTGTCTTTCCTCATGAAATTTCTTTGGCACTTTGGTCAAAAATCAATTCACCATATACCTGTGGGTCTATTTCTGGATTATCTATTATATTCCATTAATCTGTCTGTCTTTACCCTAATACCACATTGTCTCTATTGTCACAGCTTTTAATAAGTTTTGAAATAAGGCAGTGTATGACTTCCAAAGTTGATATTCTCTTATAAAATTGTTTTGGCTATTCTAGGTCCTTTGACTTTTTATATAAATTTTAATGCCAATTTATCAATTTATACAAAAAAGCCTTCTGGGATTTTGATTGGGAATAAATTGATTCTATAGATTACTCGAGGAGAATTAATGTTGTAACAATATCGAACCTTCCAAATCATGAGCATGGTGTATCCTTCCATCATTTAAGTCTTTAAAACTTTCTCTCAGCATATTTTATAATTTTCAGTGTAGAAGTGTGCATATACTTCATTAAATTTAACCCTAAGTATTTTATGTTTTTAAAATGTTATTATGAATAGAAATTTTAAATTAAAATTTTTTTTAATTTTTAAAAAACTATGAAATTTCATTTTTAATTGTATGGAATAGAAATATAATTGATTTTTATACTGATCATGTATCCTACAACCTTCCTAAATTCACCCATTAGTTCTAGTAGTTTCGGGGAATTCCTTAGGATTTTCCACATTTGCCAGTAAAGATGGTTTAATTCTTCTTTTTCAATCTGTAATCTCTGCATTTTTCTCTCTCTCTCTTGCCCTCTCTTTTCTCCTTCATCCTCCGTACCCTTTCCTCTTCCTCTTCACCTCCTCCTCCTCCTTCTTGTCGTAAGGCACTGACCAGGATCTCCAGTTCAATTTTGAATGCAAGTAGTGAAAGTGGACATCTTCATTCTGATCTTACGGTGAATTACATTGATTAATGGTGAATTATTTTGATTAATTTTCTAATGTTAAATCAACTTTACATTCCTAGTGCTATGGCTTAAATGTGTCCTCCAAAAAGCAGGTGTTGGAAACTTAATCCCCAACAAAACAGTGTTAAGACCTGGGATCTTTAAGAGGTGATTAGGCCATGAGAGCTCCACTCTCATGAAGGGACTAAGGCCGTTATGATGGGAATGGATTCATTACAAAGGAATGAGTTTGGCCGTCTCTTCTTTCTCTCTTGCCCTTCTGCCTTCCACCACAAGATGATGCAGCATGGAGGCCTTTGCTAGACGCAGGCCCTTCAATCTTGGTCTTCCCAGCCTGCAGAATTATAAGAAATAAATCTCTGTTCTTTATAAATTACCCAGTCTTGAATATTCTGTTATAGCAGCACAAAATGGACTAAGACACCCAGGATAAGCCCCATGTGGTAATGATATATTTTCCTATTTAAGATATTGCTAGATTTTATTTGATGTTGTATTCTAAGGATTTTGCATCTATAGTTACAAGGAATATTGGGTTGTGGTTTTCTTATAATGTGTCTGATTGGGGAACAGAATTATAATATGTGCTGGGAAAACTCTTCTATTTTCTGGAGGATTTGTTATAAAACTTAATCTTATTTCTTCTCTAAACATTTGATGGAATTCATGAGTAAAGCCACGTAGGCTTGGAATTTTCTTTGTGGAAATGTTTCTAGTAATTATTTTGATTTTATTAATAGATATTATGCTATTTAGATTTTCTGTTGCTTTTTAAATCAGTTTTGGTAATTTGTATCTCTCAAGAAATTTGCCAGTTTTGTCTAAGTTACTGAATTTCTTGGCATGAAGATATTAAGATATTCTTTTTTTCTTTAAATGTCTGTAGGTGGCAAAATGGTGTTCCATCTAATATTGGTAATTTGTGTTTTTTCTTTTCTGTTTTTAATCAAGCAAGGCTATTTGCTTGAGGTATATCAATCTAATTAATCTTTTCCTAGAACTAGGTTTGTTTTTTATTGATTTTCTACATTGTTTGTCCATTTGGTATTTCATTGATTTCTGTTCTTTACCTTTCTATTTTCTTCTGTTTACTTTGGCTTTAATCTGCTCTTCTTTCTTCTAAGTTCTTAAGAATGAATTATACAGCATTGCTTTTAAACCTTTTCTCCCTTATAACTATAAATTTCCCTCTGAGAACTATTTTAACTACATTCCCAAAATTTTGATCTGTTGTATTTTCATTATCATTCAGTTCAAAATATTTTCTGACTTCTTTTGTGATTTCTTGTTTGACACATTGTGTATTTAAAAAAAATTCCACATAGTTGGGGATTTCCCATACTTTTTGGTGTAATTTCCAATTTAATTCTATTACGGTCAAAATATATTATGATTAATATTTTTTTTAATTTATGGAAACTTGGATTTTTGGCCCACCATATGGCCTATCTTGGTGAATGTTACATATGCACTTGAAAGGAACCTGTACATTCTGCAATTGTTGGGTAAAGTCTTCTATACATGTCAATTAGGCAAATTGAGTGACAGTTTTGCTCAATTCTATATCCTGATAGGTTTTCTGTCACTTGTTCTATCAGTTACTGAGAGAGGACCTTCAAAATTCCCAACCATAATTGTGGAAATTTTTTTTTCCTTTTAATTCTGTTAATTTTTGTTCATATATTTTGAGTTCTGTTTTTAGGTGCATACACACTTAGGATCATTATGTTTTCTTGATGAATTGATCTTTATCATTATGAAGTGTCCTTCCTTATCTCTGGTGATACTCTTTGTTCTTTATCTACTTTGTTTTATATTCACAGAACCTCTCCAGCTTCCTTATGATTATTATTTCCTTGTTTGTCTTTTTCTTTTACCTTTAGCCTATCAGTGCTTTTATATTTAATATGTATCTTTTGTAAACAGCATATAGTTGGGTCTTGCTTTTTAATAAAATATAAAAATCTTTTTTTGACTAGATTTTTTGTTTATAGTCAATGTAATTATTATGCTGGGCTTAACTGTACCAACTTGATATTCACTTTCTAATTTTGAGGTGTGGTGTGTTCTTTGTATTTTTCTCTTTACTTTCCTGCTTTTTTGGAATCAGGTAGTTTCTATTATTTTATCTCCCTTTCTTGCTTATTAGATATCCCTCTAAAATCTTTTAGAGATTACTTTGTGGTTTACAATATACATCTTTAACTTATCACTGCCAATTTTCAAATAATATATATCATTTCATATATAAAGTAAAAACACTATACTTCCATTTCAGCCCTGTCTTTTGTGCTATTGTTATCATACATTTTACATGTTCATATGGTATGAACCCTACAATATATTGTTATTGTTTCATTTTAAACAGTCAGTTATTTTTAAAAAACTTTAAGAGTTGAGAAAAAATTTCTTCAGAATATATACATATATTTACCATTTCTGGATCTCTTCATTCTTTTATGTAGACCCCAGTTTCCAATGAGTATCATCTTCCTTTGGCCTAAAGAACTTTCTTTAATGTTTTTATAGTGCAAGTCTGCTGTGACAAAATCTCTCAGCTTTCGTCTATCTGAAAATATTTTATTTTGCCTTCATTTTTAAAACATTGTCTTTGGACATGAATTTCTAGGTTGACATATTCCCCCCCCCCAGCACATCAAAGATACTCCAGTTTTCTCTGATTTGAATTGTTTCTGATAAGAAATAAGTGATAATTCTTACAGTTGTTCTCGTTTGTTTGTAATATGTCTTTTTTTTCTCCCTTTGGCTGCTTTCAAGATTTTTTTCTTTATTAGTTTTACATATCAGTTTACAACAATTTGATTATAATGTACTGTGATATAGTTTTCTTTGTGTTTATTTTGCTTAAAGTACACTGAATTTTATAGCCATGGATTTATATTGTTCATGTTATTTACAAGATTTCAACCATTATTTCTGTAAATATTTTTCTCCACCCCAATCTCTCTTTTGTCTCCTCCTGGTACTCCAATTACACATAAACTAGATTCTTAATATTTTCCCTTAGGTCACAGAGACTTTGTCCATTTTTTCCAGCATTTTATTTCTTTGTACTACCCCCTCATTTATATAATCTCTATTGTTCTATCTTTAGTACATTAACCTTTTAATGCATTGTCTGGTCTGCTGTTAATCTCATCACATGATTTTTCATTTTAAATATTGTATTTTTCAATTCTAGAATTTCCATTTTATTCTATATTACATTTTCCTTTTTAATTAAGATTCCCTATTTGTTCACTCACTGTGCTTATGTTGTCCTTTAAGTTCTTGAATATGATTATGATAATTGTTTTAACATTTTTATTTGCTAATTTTATCATCTTTCTCATTTGTTTTGATTTTTCTGATTTCTCTTTGGGTTATGGATCACATATTTACATTTATTTACAAATCTAGTAAATTAGATTGTATGATTGACATTATGGAGACTACCTTTTTGAAAGATTTTGTCTTCTTTCATAATAGAGTTTAGCATTTTGTTCCATCAGGCATTGAATTTTTTCATGGATTAACATAATTCTTTTGAGGTTTATTCATAAACTTTTAAAGGCTGATCTAAAATGATCTTTACCTTAAGGTTAAGCTAATTCTACTCTGAAAGTGCCACTTTTCTATAAGTTTTATTGCATATCTGGGACATTCAGCAAAGTCTCTCCTTTCTGGCTGGTCATGATGCAAACATCTCCCAGTCCCATGTAAACTCTGGTATTTGTTTAGTTCACAGCTCTTTGGTAGTTGTTTTCCTCTGGTAGATGTTTTTAGCTTACTTTTATGCAATATTTCTGTGTGTATACACCGGTTAGTATTCAGCCAGAGACTCAAGGGGCTCCCATGCATATTTTTGGAGCTCCTCCTCTACACAGCTTCCATCTCCCTTTTGCCCTGTGCCAAGAAATTCCAGCTGCCTCAGTGCTCTTAAATTCTGATCTCTATCTCTTTAGCTCAGCAAGGCAGTGTTCTCTGTTGTGGCTCCCCTTCTCTGCACCACAGTCTGGAAGGTGCCTTCAAACAGAAAACCATGGTTATCATGGGGCTTATCTTGTTTGTTTCCATATCTCAGAGATCACAGTCCTCTGCTACCTTTGGTTCAACATCAGAAAACAGTTATTTTATATAATTTGTCCAAGTTTACAGTTATTTACTACAAGATAGTATGATATCTGTTGCTCCATCATGGCATGAAGCTAAAGTCCGAGCAAATATTCAGTATGTGACTACTTGCTACCAAATGCTGTGTTTATCTTTGAGGTGTTCCAGACAAGCAGCACACACACCTCAGGTCTCAAGTAGTACATTACTTGGTGGAAAAGACAGTTCAGAAATAAAGTCAATGATGTCAAAGAAGCTTTAGTAGAGAGGAATGTACTGAGTATCATAGAAATTAAGGGGGACATTTAACTGCCTGAAGAAGTCAGTAAAGCCTTCCTAGAGGAGATGGCACTTAGCAGGGAATTTATACTTTGCCAGTTGGAGAATAGAAAGATACCTTAAGCACATGTACAAAAGAATGAAAGTGAGTATGTGTCTTTGGAGGGGTGTGGTATAGTAAGAAGCACTAGATAGCTATTGTATATGTTGCATGGAGGTAGAGGGAAATTGTTACTGTGTGAAACCTGAAAAACAAGGTGCAGATCATGCAAGCCCATCACTGTCACATTAAATAGATGAGCTTATCCTGTATAGAAGCACAGCATCATACTGATTAAAAGCAAGGTCTCTGTGAGTCCTAGTTCATGACCTTCTAGCTGAGACTTTGGTTAAGTTTATATTAATAATAAACTTTATGGGGCTTTTTTGTTTGTTTGGTTGGGGTGTTTGTTTGCTTGAGAAAATCTCGCTCTTTCACCTCGGGTAGAGTGCAGTGGCATCATTGTAACTCACTGCAACCTCAAACTCCTGGGCTCAAGCGATCCTCCTGCCCCAGCCTCCCAAGTAGCTGGGACTACAGGTGCGTGCCATGATGCCTGGCTAATTTTTCTATTTTTTAATAGAAACAGGGTCTCACTCTTGCTCAGGCTGGTCTCGAACTCCTGAGCTGAATTAATCCTCCTGCCTCGGCCTCCTGGAGTGCTAGGATTACAGGCATGAGCCACCGCCCCTGGCCTTTGTTTTTTTAATATGGTAATGATAAGTCCTGTCATATTATCCTAGTGATGGTTAATTTAGTTAATGCCTGTAAAACACTTAGCCCAGTGTCTGGCATTTAAGTACTCAAAATTGGTAGCTGCTTATGTTTTTGTTGTTATTTTTGTAGACAAATGTAGCCAGTTTGTGAGGTGTTTTGTTTTGTGATTAGGTGTGTATATGTGTGTGTATGTGTTTTTATATATATATAAAAATGCTATTGTTTGAATTAGGGATAGATCACATGTAGAAGAAGGGTTGTCAGAAGAAGAAGAAGAAGATCAGAAAGAGCAGAATATGGAGTGTGCTGGAAGGTGTGCTCAATACAGGCCAAGAAGGTCCATCTTCCATGGGTGGAAACAGGGCATGGTCAGGGTCTCAAGCAGTGCCTACTTGCTCAACCCTGTTGGAATGTGTTTTACCTGTATTTATTCCAGTGCAGAGGTCCCCAATGGTGGGAGGTAATCTCTAGACACTGAGACCTCATTGCCAGGTGTGATAGGCTCATCTATTCATTAAGAGTATTACAAAAATTGTGATAGCGATCTTTCTATTTGTGGAGGATTGCATTTTTTTTAAATGGCCAGAACAGTACCTCTGATCCCACATGTTTTTCTTGTAATATAATGTTGACTTGAACCTAGTAAGTCTGGATGGGCTTATTATAGGAGGAGAAGTGAGTTATGTGACTTGAACCCGGGTGACCTGACTCCAGATAACTTTAGTCCAGATCATAAAAGGTGATAAAGGTAATACCTGATGCTCTTGGGATACTTGCTTTTGGAACCCAACCACCTTGACATGAGAAAGTAAAGAGACCACACGGAGAGGCCATGTGTAGATTTTATGGATGACAGCCTCAGTCTGGGTCCCATAGTTAGTATCAACCTTTAGACATGTGGGTGCTACAGGCATCAAATGATTCCAGATGCCAGTCTTCAGTCTACCTCAGCTCTACTGTATGAACTAGAGATGAACCGTCCCTGAAGATTCCTGCCCAAATGCTAATTGATGAGTCAAACACATCAATGGTCCTTCTAACCACTAAATTTGAGATTGTTTGTTAAGCAACAATAAACAACTAGAACACTATTTTATATTTTCTCCCTTTAATGGTTTTTAACAGTACAACTACTAGTACGTAAGGCCCTCAGTTTTAAACAAATTAATAAAAAAGGTCCCCAAACACAGAAAAATGTGAAGATCAACTGAACTAGAAATTTTAACTAAAAAAGAAAAAGTATAGCAGAGGCCATTGTACCAATGATATTGGTTAGTTTGTTCTGATAAAAAGACTATTCGTTGCCTGTAAGAAACTGAAAAGAGTTTGCTGAAACTAGATTCTATCTCCCATAGCAATTATTTTGATAATATATTTTCCTTTTACCCATGATAATGCATTTATTTTCTACTGAGGCATAATTTGTTTTTAAAAACAAGAAAATTGTGGCTCTCTTGATGTAGACAAAACCAGGTGAGTTTAAGTAATGGGGAAAGAGGCGTCTTTTAAAATTACTTCTTCCAATTTGTCTTTTTTCCTTTCTGCCTCCACACTTCCTCCACACAGCTCCTTCCACACACTCTCCAATGTGGTCACAACAGTTGTCAATAACCAAAGAGTAAGCTTTGCGGGGAGAGAAGAATTGAAAAAATTGAAGTGGAAACACCTCTAGTGTTTTGTTCCATTCTCCTCAAGGTTGACTCGTGAAGGGAGCTCTGCCGCTTGTGGTTTGAGATAACAACAGGTCTCTCAACAGCCTGAACAATTTTGTTAAGGCCAAATGGGAAAGGACTGTGTAAACCATTGACGTACCACAGACAGATTCAGTGATCATCTTTTCCAAATAAACACCAGGACACACTGATCCAATGGGCAGGCTGACAGTGGGGCCAAGCATTTGAATCTAAGACCTGTGGTCTGCGGGTCTGATAGAGAAGAGTGAAGGGAAAGTATTTAACAGTAGCCCAATTGTCCTGACCCATTTAGAGCGTATTCCACCCCCATTCCAACATACAGCATATGTTCATCAAACTAGCCAGAGTTTAGATTTTTTTTTCATTTCTACCCAAATATCAATACCCTTTCCTCAGAAATCCAGGATTTTTTTTGAACCCATTAGTTCTTTCTTATATCAACTGAATTCTTATATTTACATATCACTTATGCATTTTGCATTCATATCTCAGAAATTCTAATAAATTTATCCAATTGACTACTGCACAAAGACCTGGAAAATGTCACCCCAAAAGGGAGACAAGGTGCTTAAAAAGTGTTTGTTGAGTGATCATTGACACTTGGAAGTAATTGTTTGTTGTTATGTTTTAAAACAACTGATAAGAACAAACAGCTTAAGACAAAGCTTATCCTATAGGGAGTCTAAGAATCTAATTAAATGTGAGGAATTTGTCCCAGAAAAAGGCACAGGAGCACAGGGTATACAATTTTTATTACAACTTCAAGGAGTTCATGGACTTCTGGTTAAGAACCACTGCTTAATGATGACTATTCTGTACAGAGCATGGCTAACCGGTTGGGATTCAGAATTAATCATCATTTGTTGTAATTCTACTATATATCAGGCACTGAGCTAGGAACTCCCACTTTTATTTCAGCATAGTCCTGAGATAGACCAGGAACCTTCTTTCTTTTCTTCTGTTTTCCCCATAACAACTATTAACATTCCAAAAACTGTGTGTTCTTCCAATGAGTGCATTTTGGGAAATGCTAATCTAATCCAAATGCTTTATTTTAAAAGTAGGAAAACTAAGGCACAGAGAGAGAGAAGTAACATGCCTAAAGGCAAAAGGTGAGTTGTTACAGGCTGGAGCTAGAGTTCAGGTCTGTATCCCAAGCCTATGCTCTTCAGCTACATAGCTCTATGATGAGAGGACTCCAGCCCAGTGAATGACAAGTCATTGTGGTTTGGGTTACCCAGAAACTGACCTTGAGACAAGGATAAAATAGCAAAGTAGTTTATTTAGGAGGTGAAAGAAGCTCTGGTAAAAGAAGGGAGAAATGAGGACAGAGAAAGCAGTCAATACGGGGTTCTTTATCAAATCAGCTATTCCTGTGGATGACTGGAGCTTGATTCTGTTGAGGAATTCCGGAGGAGCAGTGTGGGGCACACACCTTAGAGTTATCCCACACAAGAGACAAAAAAGCTGGGGTGTTTATACACTAACTCCAGACAGTTATAGGTTGAGTGCTGTTTGGGGGATGGGGAGATGCATTAATTCCAGCACTTCCAGCCTCCTTCATGATGAGAGCTTCAGTGGCCAAAGAAGACTCTTAGTCAAAGAAGTGCAGGTGCTGGCAGTTGCAAGTCACTGGACATATACAGAAGATAAGGGAATCTGGTGAGGCCGCTGATGATGTTTGCTATGTGTGTATAAATCAGCAGTCCCCAACCTTTTTGGCACCAGGGACCATTTTCACGGAAGACAATTTTTCCATGGACTGGGGAGGGGGGAATGGTTTTGGGATGATTCAAGCACATTACATTTATTGTGCACTTTATTTCTAATATTATTACATTGTAATATATAATGAAATAATTATACAACTCACTGATGTACATGGTCAGATCTGTGGGCTAATGCGTGGTGTGTTAGTGTGGGAATTGGGAGACTCGGCTTCTCATTTGATATGTTTAAACTTTGTTTGGGAATCCACAACTGAACACCATCTGGAGACCCAGGGAAATGCTTCTGGAGACAGCAGCCAAGATAACGAAAGGGTGTGAAGCAGGCCAAGTAGGTTGATGGCTCTGGGGTTTTTTAGCCTGCAGAAGAGAAAGTTGAAACAGAACTTAATTATAATCCACTAAATCTAATCACTTTTTCTAAATTTTGTTAATATTATATCCACAGTGACTTTCTTTTTCACTCCTAAGGCCCCAGGCTCTTGATATTTATCACCTATACCAGTCATTTTCATCACTGTTAGATCTAATGTTCCTTTTTCTAAAAAACAAAATACAACAAAACACACAAACACAAACAAATAAAAAGCCATCAAAACAACAAAAAAATACCCTATTTTGTAATGCCTCATTTAATATCTGGAAATGAAAATCACACATAATACAATCTATCAACATATATCATTTCACAAACCACTATATAATGCCCTGAATTTAATACATGAAGAAATAAAGGAATTTGTAACAAAATAATAATATATTTCAGTAATGTAATTTTGAGAACACATCTACAGTAGAGTACATGAGCAAGTAGTCAAATGCATGCACCTCTTCATAGAATCACTGACTGCCATAGCTACAAATGCAGACCAGCACAGATGTATTATATTAGAATTCAAATACCATTAGGTAAAATAGAGTTAAATGCTAGGCTCAGATTATTTTACACAGAATGCAGGACAAATCTTAGTTATTTGGAGCTGTCCTGTGCAATGCAAAATATCTATCAGTCTTGGCTCCTGTCCATGAATACCAGTAGCAAACCAAACAATCCCGCAATATTTTAAAACATGCCCTAGGAGCAGTATTACCCCCAATGAGAAGTACTGACTCATTACAATAAAATCTTCTAATGGAGGTAACATGTGGTGTTGAAAACAAAGAGTATATATCCTAAAATCTGTAAGTAAAACAGAGCTGAAGTTTCACTAACTGCTCTGAAAAGCCCTAATATGCTCTGGGTTGCACAGAAGTATGGAAAGATTGTCAAGGGCCCTCCCATAGTCCATTCGCTACTGGCGACTCAGGCACTGAAGCTGGTACTGGTGGCAGAAAGAACTTGGAAGTTCCTTGTCCACATGTTCGTGCTCTCTCTCCACGGTCTCCAGGTCTGGGTTCTTGGGTATACAACGCACTATGGGCTGTTTATGACCTGGTGCAGTCAGAAGTGATGGAACATGGATAGTATAAGTATCAAGTGTAGTAAATGTAATTGTCAGACCACAGAGTTGACAACTGCTTCCTCTGGGAAGGGTCCCAAGCAACAATCCTTCAGGTTCCTCAGGGTTAGGTGGTACCAAGAAAAGCCAAAGAATATCTGACACCGGACTTCATCTCCTAGTTCTTGGCACCTGTCAGCACATGCTTTCCATCAGTCTTCATCAAACATATGAACCCAAGTCCCCCTGATGGCCAAGGAGAATGAACATAGATACCCACACAGGGCTGAGAATAAGTGTGTTGGTGGGGGGGTGGAATTGAGAGAGGTCTAGAAATTTAGATTATATTAGCATGCCATAAACAAAGTTTCTTTGAAATCTCATGCCTTATTTTTAAAAATCTACTATTTTTATATTCCATAATGTGTCAGTGTTTTTTAATACATATTTGGGTTTTGTGTGTGTGTCTATGTGTGTGTGTGTGAGTGTGTGTGTGTTGTGTGTGTGTGTTTATAATCTCCCCAACTAAAGCAGCTTTGATTAAAACTAACACTCCAGGAATAAATGTCATCTTTCTCCTATGGCTTCAGATTATCACCAGTCAGTACAAACACGTCAATTTGAAAGATGTTGAGCTTAAGTTGTTATTCAGACCTTATCCTGAGGTCCTTTCCAGATACCTATATCTCCTCAAGATACTGGAGTAATGATGATGTTTAGGGAGTATGGATTTAGCAGGAGAAAAATCCACACTTGTGGGGTGGTTTTCTGAGAAAAGGAGTATAATGTGGTTTGGCAGGGCAAATCTGCAGTGGCACTTATGTGAGAATTGACCTTTGCTTTTAGGATCCAGTTGATTCTGTTCAGGTAGAAGTCAGTATGGATAGTGGAGAGAAGGCTGGTTCATCAATTCATCCAATAAATATTTACTGAATCCCTACTTATCAATGCTAGGTGCTGAGGAAAGCTAAGGTAGATAAGGATATGGAAAATTTTGAACCATACCCCTGAAAAAGGGCTACATGAGCCATGATCAGAGAGCTGATGGGTCATGCAGGAAGAGGGAAATTTCCTAATGGACAGGGTGGTGGTGCTGATAATTGGTAATAGAGCAGGGCAGGTCCCCTGTGAAGTTCTTCCATGACTGGCTGCAGCAATCTCCAGATTTTTCAGGGATGTGCATGACCATAAAACTTTAGGCCTGGGATGTCAGCTCAGGTGTTAGGACACCTGTCCCTGGTTAGAGTGTTTAAGTTGGTCATAGCAGCCAATCAGGGTGGTGACACACCAAAGTGGCAGTGTGTAGGTATGGGCCTCTGCAGCCAATATGCTGCATATCCCATTGAACAGGCCTCCTTTATGAGATACTCCCACCTCTGAACTCTCAGATGAAGGCATCATCTGCCTGCAGCCCATGAAACGGAATAGCAACAGCATTCTGCATTTGGAGGATTGTGCACAGCTGAGAAGCCACTTGTCAGCCCTTAGCACCAGGTCTGCAGAGACAGACTATCTGCTGGGAAATGCTGGCCCTCTGGCTTGTAAGTGATGAAGAAGACTGGCTCCCACTCCCTCATAGTCTTCACGTCCATGCACTTCTCACCTGAATTTAATCTGGTTCCTACTTCTAAAACTCCACTGAAACTGCCTTCTGGAAGGACCCCATGAACTCCACACCACCACATGTCAGTCTGCATCTTACTTGACTCAGTAGAATTTGACACTGCTAACCACTTCTTGGCTCCCTGCCTTGGCTCCTTTGAAACCGCATCATCCCGGTTTCCCCCCCACCCCCAATTCCCTGCTTCTACTTGCTCATTCTCGTCTACTTGACCTTTAAAACCAACATGCCCAAGGTACAATCTAGGCATCTCTCCTTTACCCTTTATATTCTCTCACTAATTGCATCCATACACATGGGTTTCATTACCATCTATTCATGACTATGTTTTTACCCTAGCAAACTCCTCCATTTATAAATTTGCTCCACAAGAAGTTTTGATGATTCACAGGCAGTGGTGTGTGGAGCTGGAGAGCCTATTGTAAAATTTCCAAAAATTTTTCAAGCTGATTGTTAAAACATTGGTAGCTTGAAACCAGTCCTGATAGAAGTATTTACTCTATGAAAATCAGAAAATGCTACAAATCAGGGCTCCCCATCCATTTTCTCTCCCCCAGAGAAATGGTTTATAATGCACTACTGCCACAGGCACCTTTAATTCAACACTTCAATATTGCTTTCTCAGTACTCTTTCCTCACCTCAAACCCAGTTCCGTTCCAGCGTTTTTTCCCAGAATGGTGATGGGAACCCCCATCCCCCAAGTTACTCCAATTTAAGCATTAGAGACAACCTTGATATTGCCCTAATTTCTTCATATCTACCCATTTTTCTGATATTTTAAAATTCAATTCTATTACATTATTATTATCTATTATACTATTACATTAATCCTACATGTAATAATATGTAGCCATTTTAACAGTGTAGTTTGATGAGTTTTTGATAATTGTATATACATATGGATCATCCCTATCAAGATATACAATATTTCCACCACTAAGTAAGTTCCTTCATCCCTCTTTATAGTCAATCACCCCCACAACTGGCCTCAGGTAACCAAAGATCTGTTTTCTACCTATCTGGATTAGTTTTAGCTCTTCTAAGTTTTTATAAAGAAGGAATACACATATATACTCTTTTGTGTCTGGGCCCTTTTACTTAGTGTAAAGTTTTTGAAATTAATCCATGTTATTGCATGTATCTGCAATTTATTCCTTTTTATTTTTGAGTAGTATTTCATCATATAATATACATGTATTACAATTTTTTATGTCTTATCCTGCTAATATATATTTAGATTGTTACCAGTTTTTACCTAGTATAAATAGCTATTCTATAAAGATTTTTATACAAGCATTTTTATGGAGACACGTCTTCATTTCTCTTGGATAAATACCTAGGAGTAGAATTGCAGACTCTGTTAGGAAGGCAGTATCCTAATAGTGTCACTGGTGTTATCTTTTAATGCCTGTCCAGTGGCAGAGTCATATATTATCATCTTCCCTATTTTATGAAAGAGATTGTGTAGGATTATTATTTCTTCCTTAGATGTTTGAAATAATTCCCCAGAGAAGTCATCTGAGCTGGGATTTTTCTTTGTGGAACATTTTAATGGAGAAATCAAAATATTTTTAAACAGAATATTTAGAATTTCTATTTCCTTCAAAGTCATTTTTGGTTATTTGTGTTTTTCAAGGGATTCTTCCATTTCATATCAGATGTTGAATTTATTGGCATAAAGTTGTTCATATTAGTCCTTATTATCATTTTAGTGACTATAGAATCTATAACAATGGTCCCTCTTTCATTCTTGATATGAATAATTTGTGTCTTCTCCCTTGTTTTCTTGATGTATTTATATAGAAGTCATTAGTTTTATTGATCTTTTTAAAGAATCAACTTTTGGTTTCATTGATTTTCTTTGCTATTTGTACATTTTCAATTTGGTTGATTTCTGTTCTTACCTCTATTATTTCCATTCTTTCCACTTATGTGAAATTTAATTGTCTCATTTTTTGGTAGCTTTTTAATATGTAAGCTTAAGTCATTGATTTGGCTTATTATTTTCTAATGTTATCATTGCAAGTTACACATTTTCCCCTAGGTTCTGCCTTAATTGTGTCCCACAGATTCTGATATGTTGTGTTTTTATTTTCATTAAGTTCAAAATATTTCCTAATTCTCTCTGAGATTTCTTGTTTGACCCAAGAGTTATTTAAAACTATGTTGTTTCACTATTTTTAGATCTTTCTGTTTTTAGTTTCTAATTTAATTCTGTGTAATCGGAGAACATACTCTTTATTATTTATCTTTTGAATTTATTGATTTTAATCAGTTGAAGGATTCACCTTATTTGTATTCCTACTCCCAGTATTTACAATCTTGTGTTGCCTATTGTTCCATATCTGAAAATAGTTTTTTTCCCTCATGAATTTTGCCCAGTTTTCTACTTGTTTACAGTGGGAGTACAAGTCCTGCACCTGTTAGTTCATCATGGCTCAAAGCCTCCCTGACTTACTAAATCTGGCTCATAGTGATTAATTTCCTTTACTGTTCTCTATCGTCCTTCAGGTTTCAACATAGACGTTATTTTCTCCTAGAGGTCTTTCCTGACTGCTTACCTCACTGAAAACGTGGTTAGAACCCTCTTTCATGTTTTTTTTTTTTCAGCAGAATGCACAACATTTACTTGTCACATAGTACATATCCCACACTATTATGTTCGCCTGTTCCTTTTTTCCTTGCTTTCCATGAAGAATATATATTTTATATATTAGTTTGAGCCATATGAAATTTCTGCTATCTGACCGTTTTTGACCTACACAACTAGAAATGTCCCCTGGTTCAAACTAATATGTATAATAAATAATTTATTTGTACATACCCAGAGAAGTTGTGGGACTCATAGCCCTGGTATCTTAGGAATTGTTCTTAATGGGAGAGTTCTCCTTTATATACTAGTAATCTTTCCCCAGTACTTTTGAAAGTGGCCCTAACACATTCTCTAATTTTGATTATAAGGCTGCTGTGAAGATCAAATGAGGTAATGTGTATCGGGCACGTAGAAAAGTCTCTGGCACATAAGTGCTGAATAACGTTTAGTTGTGATTGCTGTTTTGTTGGTGTTGTTTAGGTTGTTAGCTTTGTCTTTGCTAGATGCCAAGCAATTTCCTCAGACCGTTGCTCACTCTGTGGTGTCCCTCCCTTGAGGCAGCCCTGGAGGACCCCTTCTCAGCCTTTCCTCCAGCTCTCTACTGTTAGTTAACCCTGAGGAAAGGGAGTCCCTTCTTTTGTGACAGTGATTAGTTACCTTGGCTTCAGGTTGGTTGGGAAAATTCTTACACTTAACCCCTTCATGTCTTCCCAGAAGCTTCTCAGGTCCCTAGAATCAGTTTCTTGACCAGCTGCTCTCAATCCCGAGGGAGAGAGAGGGGGCTTGATCTCAAGCACATTCACTAGCCCTTTTAGTGCTTGTTGTTTTGTTTTATCTCTTCAGTGATGTGTGGCTTTCTTAGCCAGAGTTTCTAGACTGAGCCCTGGATTTAGGTGTCTAGAAATAACATGTCGTTGATGGAAAGAATCACTGTCCCAGAGACCTAGTGTTTCTATAACTGCACCCCTGTCAGAAGCTCCCAGGGGCTGAAGGCAGAAGTGGCCACTGCCCTTGCTGCAACCTTCAGTTGAACCGTGGTGAAGGCAGCCCTTGTCTGGAGGTCTTAAAATCTCAGTCTTGCCTACCCACTTCCTGGGTGACTTAGCCAAGTCCTGCTCCCTCTTTAGACCCCAGTTTCCTCATCTGTACAAGCCCCTTTTAATTCTCAGGTTCTATGACCTTCTTGAGTTATTTTGAAATGCATTTCAGGGATTTCTATACAGAAGACATTGGAGGAATCCTTTATTTCTCAACTGCTTATTTCTTGTACAACCCAAGTCAACAGTGTGTTAGCCAAAGCCTTTTATCCTTTAAGTGGAAGCTTAATTTATTATCTAGGAAGGAGCCTTGTGCCTTCAACTTAAGGCCAGGCAATAATAGATTTTAATACAAGAGGAACTTTGAATCCTCCCTCAATTATGTGAGTGAACATGTCAGCTCCCAACTTGAGGGTACTACTTTTCAATGATAACATGGGGGATAATGATTCTTGGCCACCTACCCACATCAGCATGTTGTCACCACACAATACTTAAAAGGCACTCTAGAATAGTGTTTCTCCTGGGATAACTAAATGACTGGAAAATGGCAGTAATCACAGGTATATATTCCTCTGTGGGCTGCATTAGCCATGGTCCTTTGGCGGAAGTGGGGGTTACTGAGTTGATAGGGAAATTGTAAGCATGTGGGCTCAGGTTCTGTGAGGAGCACTTGCAGCCCAGAATACAGAGAAATTGTGGGAGGAAGTTGACAACTATAATTGAAGAGTGTAATATTATAAATCAATGGAGTAAAAAGGAGAAAAAGGGGTGAAATTCACAACAGCAGGATGGCAATGAAACACCTTGTGTTTGATCATTTTGTGTCCCGTTTCTCCGTCTATAGAGAAGGACCCCACAGAAATCAGATCAGGATTGAATCTTGACCTTGCCTTTTACTAATGGTACCATCTTGGACAGATCACTTACCCTCTTAGGCTTAATTCCTTCCTCTGTGGAAACTAGGGTGGTAATGCTCTGCAAAATCATCGCAAGGAGTAAATGAATTGGCATATGTAAAAGTAGTGGGTGATGACACTTCAAATTAGCAAAAATATTTTCTGAGTTCTCATTATGTGCTAGGCACCGTACTAGTCATAGAGGAAATGCAGCTAAAAATGAGACAATTCCTGCCTTTGAAGAGAATAGAGGCTACTGGATGAGACAGGCACAATTACCCAAGATCAGAAGGTAAACCATTGATTTGCCCTAAGAAAAAACCAACTCATTTAAAATTATTTCTTTTCATATTTTTAAAGATGTCTCTGATTCTGTTTTATTGTTGAAAAGGATCATTTCCATAGTCTAGTAAAGGTGGATTTATTTGTGTATTTCATTCAAGGGCATCACAGTGAGTTATTACTTTAGTAACGACTATCACAACCACAAATTGCTCTATTTGTAATGTCTTCCATGATTCTGAGGATTTGAGGATATCCCTTTTTTAAAACTCTGTGATTAAATTGAATTTTCAAGTAAAGCCAATGTTCTAAATTGTATCATTTACAAGCACTAGCCATCTAAAATAAGAGTTAGATTCAAGAAAATTCAAGATTTGATTTGAAAGTCTAAGGGACATTCCATTGATGGATGGAGATGCCCTGGGCCCCAAATAATTGCTTTAGATTTCCCTAACTCTTGGTCTCAAACTTTGGTCAACCTCCTTGATTCCTAGGAATGTGGTAGGAAGTGCTTGAGATTCTTACTTTAATAACATTGCTGTATTCTTGTATCCTTTTCCTGCAATAAACCTTAGGTTTGTAAGCATTGTCATTTTGGGTCCTGTCAGTCCTCTTAAGCAATCAAACCCTGACTAAATGCCACTGTTAATGCAACCCAAAATTAGAACCAATCCATATGTCCACCAACTGGTGAATGTAAAAACAGATGTGACATATTCACAGCAATTGAAAGAAACAAACTACTGATAAATGCTAAATGAAAGAAACCAAACACAACAAACCACACATTTTATGCTTCCATTTATATGGCATTTTTAGAAAAGGCAAACCTATAGAGACAGCAAGCAGATCAGTGGTTGCTGGGGGCCAGCTGTGGGAGTGGGGATTGACCACAGTCTGGAATGAGGGACTATTGGGATGGTAGAAATGTTCTAAAATGGATTGTGGTGATGATTACACAACTGTGTAAATTTGCAAGAAATCACTTAACTCTGCATGTAGGATGAGTGGATTATATGCTATGTGTTTTGTGTCTCAATAAAGCTGTTTTAAATTGTTGAAAACAATTATGCCTTGGAAGAGAATAAAACAAATCATGGATGAAAAAGAAATGTTGTTACACTAATCACCAAGGATCCAATATTGGCACATTATTAGCTATTCTTTTCTGTGGAAGTTGTATACTCAACTTGAACCCAACACCACTGTGGCTGGGAAGATGACTTTCTCCAGAACTTCCTGCCTAACCCATTATCTCCTTGGCTTTCTCAGCTTTCAGCATAGGGAATGTCAGTGCTGGAAGGCACACAAGGTACCTGGGTTTCTGACAGATTTGGGTTTGAACTCTGGCCCTGGTCATCTACCGGCTGTGTGACAGGGGGCAGAGGCATATAATTTGAGTTCTCCAAACTTTGGCTTTCTCACACATAAATTGGGACTAATAATTCATATCTCATGGAACAGTTATGAGGATTATGTAAGATAGTTCCAATTAGCTAATGCTGCTTAACAAATTAACCCAAACTCAATGGATTAAAAACAGCCATTTTATTATGTCTAATGATTCTGTGGGTCAGGAATTTTGGGAGGACTAATTTGGATGATCTACGCCTGATCCATGTGGCATCAGCTAGGGCAGTGAGGGCTAAAGGATCGACCTCCAAGATGCCTCCTTCACTCTCGTCTGGTGCCTCAGTGATCCTTGTCCTCTGTCCCCACATGGCATCTCATCTGCCACAGCCTTTCAGTGTAATTTGGGCTTCTCACAGCATGGTGGTCTTAGATAGTTGTACTTCTTAACTGGCAGCTGGCTTTCCATAGGCAGGAAGCATAAGTTGCAGTTAAGTTAAGGAAAGGCTATACCTGGAATAGCTATACAACTTCATTTCTATGTTATTGATCAAAGCAATAACAGGGCCCACTCAGACACAAGTGGATTCTACCTCTTCATAGGGATGGGGCAAGGTCACATTTTTATAAGAGCATGTGGGTTGGAAGGTACTATGTGGACATATTTGGAAAATACAATCTGCCACAGAGATAATGACCACATAATACAGGGTTCAGAAACTTTTTCTGTAAGGGCCAAATAGTAAATATTTTAGGCTTTACAAGCCATGTGGTCTCTGTCACCGTTACTCAACTCTGCTATTATAGCACAAAGGTAGTCATAGACAATACTTAAATGAATAGTTATAGCTGTATTTCAATAAAACTTTATTTACAAAAACAGGAGCCGGACAGATTTGGTCCATGGGCTATAGTTTGCTAAACTCTGACATAATTCATGACATATAATAAGTGCTCAGTAATGGTAGAAATTATTATTGTCACTCCTAAGAGCCTTTGTCATTCCTAAGTCACCCAATCCATTACTCAACCTTCTCTTCTCTTTGCAGATATAACCTGGCTGACTCAGAATTCACAGTTTGGTGCTGCTGGCCACCTGTATGCACCCTCTTTTCACTTTACCCCCCAACTTGCTCCTAGACTTCGGATCCCAGTTAATATCATTCCCTCTTCCCCCAACTCCACCCCAGCCTCTCCCTCACTGCCAGATGGCAGCAGGTTTGATGGAGCCTGAAACCTATAAGATACATGAATACGAAGTTAGGAGAGAAAGTGAATATGTATTTAGAATGAGCAAAAACATCATAATAAATTAAAAATTTAAAAATGCTGACAGATACCACAACTACCACAAAATCCAAATATATAATATAGCCTAACATACTGTAATGCTTTCTCCTCTACAATTTGATCAAATTTTTTTGATTCTATAATATCATTCTGATATTTCCAATAGAGAGCATAGAAAAATAATACAGTTTTCTTCTAGCATGGCTAATCAGTTTTTTAGTATTAATATTTAGATAAATTGCTTTTAGCCTTACGACTCTTTATTTATTTATTTATTTATTTATTTATTTATTTATTTATTTATTTATCTTTTCAGAGATGAGGACTCACTATGTTCCTCAGGCTGGCCTCCAACTCCTGGGCTCAAGGGATCCTCCTGCCTCAGCCTCTTGGGTAGCTGGGACTACAGCCCATGCCACTGCACCCAGCACACAACCCTTTATTAATAATATCACACAAAATTTTAGGATTATTGTCTAATTAGGGAAAACCTTTATCAAATTTCTTTCACATGTAAAGAATAGGTCTTCAGGACATTTCTGGTTTCTTTGTATAGTGACTTACCTTAAATACTCTTTGAATTGATGAGTACAAAGTGTGTTATCATTTTTTATGAAAAAGTTTGTCATCGATATTCTTGTTTTGGTGGTCAATTACCAGTTTTATAGTATCTTTGTCAATATTAGCATTCCATGTCAAATATACAGAATATCTTTGAATTTTCCAATATGTTTATATGTTTCACTCCACTCATTAATTGGATTACCAAATTTTCCAATATGTTTATATGTTTCACTCCACTCATTAATTGGATTACCAAACAATCCAAAAGCCTATCCATTATTGTTATGGGAAAGTTATCTTTTCCACTTAATGAATTATTTCCTTTGGTAGTGTTTGTTTTTGTTATAATTTGCTTCTCAATATCAGAAAACTTCTATCAATTTTCTTACTCATCTTGATCATTATTGTTTCATGTCCCATTAATTTTAATTAAAAAAACAGTCCCTGCATTTTTTATTAATTTTTTATTAATTTTATTTTAAATAATTTTAATTTTAATTAAATAATTAATAATTAATTAATAAATAATTAATTTTATTTTATTTAAATTTAATTTTAATTAAAATTAAAATTTTAATTAAAAAAACAGTCCCTGCATTTTTATTAAGAAAATTTTTATTTTTTATTATTTTTTATTAAGAAAATTTTCAAACATACAAAAAAAATTGAAAAAAAGGTACAATAAGTAAGCATTAATTTTTATCTGAATTTTCCTCAATTCTTTAATTTTTTAAAGAACAAAGCAATATTTTTTTGTGTATGTCCAAATCAAGAGTCAGTAAATTCTTACTTGATTTACTGAGATGTTCCAATGTCTTTTCAGTTAAAATGGTATATTTAAACATTACCAGCTTCCTGCATAAAATTGTGTATCTTATTCATGTTCAGATATGTGAAATACATAAATGTATTCCACTAAATCCAGACTAAATGTACCCGCAATTCAACTTCCTTATGGTTGGACCCCAAAAATGCCTTCAGCCTATCTTATGTCATGTGACACTACTGACTGTAAGATGAAGGCAGATTCATAGTTGGAAAAGATCTCAGTCTTAACCCAATGTAATTAAAATGCCTTAATTTTGAAAATTTACAAGAACAAGTGAATACATTGCTAACCAATGTAATAATTCTACCCCCATGCCCAGTATTGGTTTTTGGTTTTGTTTTTCTCCTTTTTAAGAGAGTAGGAAAGGTAGGCAATGTAGTACAGTGAGAATTTATGGGATAGGGATCAGCAACCCTTTCCACTAACTGAGCTGTGAGACTCATCATCAATCTCTTTCCCTCTCCAAGTCTGGTTTTGTGTTCCAGCTCAGTAAGAATCTACCTTGGCCTAGTTACGAGTGTAAAGACGTAAGTGCTGAAGAGGAATCCAGATACCCAAGAAAAAGTCATGAGAAGCATTTGATTGACATGATCCCTTTGGGTTTTCACTCTTTGGTATTATTCTTCTCCAAACTTTCTACAAAACAAAGGGCCATAAGATTTTTACCAAGTCTCCCTTTCCTGCACCATAAATATAATCAAAACATACTTTTAGCTAAAAATATATTATTCCAGAGGCAAAAAAAAAAATCCCACATAATTTTCTACACAATGACTCCAGAGAATTTTTGCAGAAGACAATTGATTTCCACCAGCACACTCATTAATTTTCATGACACCCTCTCAAGCTTTGGAAACAAATGGAGTTATTAATATTTGAAGACACTGGGCAGTATTTTCTGAGCCACCTCATTATAAAGGCTCCCTGTCAACTAAAGACAAGGGTGGAGGGTCTAAACCCAAAGTCTAGAACTAGAGCTGGGCAGATGAAAAGCCAGAGGCTCTGCCATTGTGAAGGGAAGCGGGGAGTTGGAAACATTGGAGGTGTCAAACGAGTCTTCAAAATTGATGTTTCCCAATCCCGTTTGAATAGAAAAAGAGCAGATGGGAACAGGCCGAAGGAAATGAGAATTTCGGACCTGAGTTTGCAGTTCCACTCTGGATAGGGGCTGAGATTGGTTTATACCTTTCTAAAGTAGAAACAACAACCTCTACCTCCAGAATACAATTTTAAAGAAGTACAGGCTATAAAAATGTGTTTTTAAAGCTGCAGAATTATGTAGAAATATGAGTGATTGTTGCTTTTAAAATGGCTACTTATTTAGAAGCCTTTATTAGTTACCATCAAATTGCCCAGCTTTTTAGTGATAAGACGACCTCAGAAATAAACAAGAAGTGGTGTTTAAGAGAATGATAGGCCAAATTCCCTAGGCTTTCTTACCCTCAATGGTAATTTTTAAAGGTCACTTTAATATTCTCAAAGGGTAGAGCCTTGGACAGGCTCCTTCCTCTTTCTGCCTCAGTTTCCCCAGCTAAAAAAGAAGGTGTGACGCTGTGACTTGTAAGCTTCCTTGCAGCTCAGACAGTCCGTAACTCCAAGTATATGACAAGGTCAAAGTGGTTCCTGTTGCCCTTTACCAATCCCACCACTTTTATGAACTTCTCTATGAGCCAGGGCTGGGGTCTTTCTCGTGCACAATCTGAGAATGGAAGACGGGCTCTGCTTGTAAACCCAGATATCGAGCAGTCCCGTGTGACCAGGAACTTAGGGAGGGCTATGCTTACAGAGGACTTCCTTATGGTCACTGAGATTCCCTCACTAATGAACCTTAGTGCACTATCAGTTGTAAATGCAGCCACTACCTCTTGATTTCTGGGAATAACTTTCGTTTCTTTCGTGGGAGAAGAAACAAACCAACATCACTTGGCCTTAAAAGACAAGATTCTCTGGGAAAGGAAGAGGGGATGAAGAGAAGTTGATTAATGGGTACAAAAATGCAGTTAGATAGAAGGAACAATTTCAGGTATTTAATAGTATAGTAAGGAAATTATAGTTAACCATAATTTATTGTATATTTAAAAATAGCCAGAAGAGAAGAATTCTCATGTTCCCAACACAAAGAAAAGATATTAGAGGTGATAGATATCTCAATTATAGTGATTTGATCATTACACATTGTATACATGTATCAAAATATCACATGTACCCCAAAATATGTACAACTATGACATAATAAAAAATACAAAAAATTAAACTAAATTTTTAAAAAGACAAGATTCTTACCCAAGGACGCCTGGAGATTCTGCAAGGTGGATGTTTGTAGAGAACAGTAGTCCCAAGGAAATCTCAGCAGAAGGAATAGACAAGGCCCAGTACAGACGTAAAGGACTTCCCAGGGGAGGTAAGCTTTGAGAGACCTTGAAGGATGAGGGGGATTTGGACTGAGACAAGAAGAAAGAAAATTCCGGGAGTCAGAGTATCCTATGGCCCCCACCAGTACCCATCAGATAGATCAGTTGCTCAAGAACGAACACCTCAGGAGTCAGCTTAGGTTTTGCGTCAGACTCTCCGCATTCTGCTCTGTGCAGGCACTTCGGTTCCTCTCCCGTTGCTTCGCGGCCTACTCTGCTTCCCTTCCCAGCTCTTTACGGTTTATGCTTTCACTGTATTTTCTGCTTGGCTCTTGTTTCTGTCTTCACCTCTGAATTCTGTGTGGCTTAAACAAACAGGGAATTTATCAGCTCCTGTAACAAAGCCCAGCGGTAAGGCAGACCTCAGAGTTCACATAGGCCTGTGGCCCTGGCTCTGACTTCCTCTGAGGCTTCACCCTCAGCCTACTAGTGAGATGGCTGTGGACGTTCCAGACCCCAAACCTGAGCACAGGCTGTCCAGAGAAAATGAGAGGGTCGCTTCTTGGAAATTCTATTTGAAAAGTGAGGAATGACTTTCCCAGAGGCCCTCTGCAAACATCTCCCTGCAGCCCATTGACTAACTTTGCGTCTGATACTCAATTACGAAGCCATCACTGGCCAGGGGGATGTGTTTTCCCTTGAATAAATCAGGCCATCCCTTGGAGTTAGGGGTGAAGTATGCATGCTTTGTAAGAGAGAGGTAGACACCTGAAAAAAATGGAGGCCCTGTAAACAAAAAGTGGATAATGGATGCTGGGCTGGCAACGCACCTTGTCCACTGGATGAGATTTTTACATCTCTTGTGGCCTGAACTTAACGCTCCGTCCCCTTGCCTGTCCCAGCTTTTCTGATTCCAGCATGGACCCAACGAAAGTAGCTCCCCACTTGTCTGGAAGTGGGATTTAGTTGCCGGGGAAGGAAGCAAGATGAGAGAAGGCACAGAGATGGTATTAAGTGTGGGAGACAGGGCGCAGTACCCAAGAGCAGGTTTGGGAGTGAGGTGTCCACCTCTGTGGCCACCAGCTGTGGCATCTTGGGCAAGGTACTCAGCCTCACTGAGCCTCAACATCCCCGTTTATCGAATGCGGACAACCGTACTGGCCTTAGTGTTGCTACGAAGGTCAATTGAGATAGTGGACATAGAGTGCAAAGAGCTTGGCCCTCCTGATGGACGTTTGATAAACATTACTATTTTATTATTATTTCTGAGATGTGAGGAGACGGGTCACGGGGAAAATGTGGGGGAGTGAGGGCAACGAGAGATGACAGAGGTCCTGGAGGCCTTGAGAGCAGAAATGTGGGATGAACAGGAAAGGTTTAATTTCAGCAGAGGGGAAATGGGCTGAAGTTACCCCTTCCTATCTCTGTTCTCTTTGTGTTATAGCTCAAGCCTCAGAGTAACAGCCTTAACTCCTGGCCGGTTAGCAGGAAGGGTACTAACTTCCCCATCTGTTCCTCCTTCCTCGTCCCCTATAAATCACATACAAAAAAGTGTGTCTCAACACAGCTGTGTGAGCTTAGGCAAATTATGCTCCTTCTCTGGGCCTTCATTTCTTAGTCTGTAAAATGCTGCTGTCTCATATTCCTTTGGCCCTGATGTATTGTGAGTCAAGGAACAAAATTGAAATCTTGGCCCAGTACTTTCTTATTTCCATCCCAGACTTGGGGTCTAAACTTTATAGTATGATGGTTCTCAACTTTACTAGCCGTAAGGGACTTATGCTCCTTAGAATTTTTCTCTTCTTTTTATTTAGAGGATAAAAAAAGTGCAAAAACAAACCTCCAAATCAGGGTGTGGGGGTAGATGATTCATTCCCATCGTGTTCTTTTTTGAAAGGTTAATAGCTACCCCTGTGCTACCCCATTCCTTGTCTACCTGAATTCCATTTCAGACAAACAAACAAAATGATCATGAAAAAGGCAGTCTTACAGAGATGCTGTCAAGGCTGATGGACTCTGGTAATGAAATTATTCCAACCTCTGCCACCCACATAAATCTGGCAAGAACAAAAGGATGGGTGTTTGTGCAGATTCCTTGTCATAGTGTTAAGCAGCTCAGTGTCACTTGCCTCAGGCTCCCAAATCTCATGCTCAGAGTCCTCCCAGAGGGAAGGACATTAGTACTCACTTTGATGAGGAGCCAGGAAATTAGACTTATCTTACAGCCAAACAAGGCCAGCTTTGCAAAACCACCTGAGGCTTTCTAGGTTTTATGTGTATGTAAATGCTCCCATTTGGGGGAATAAACTATTACAAAATTCTTGAATTTAAGCACTGGTAGGAATTTAAAGGACAGCTATGCCAACTGAGCACATTCAGTACTTAACTCCTGTTCCTTAGTATCTCAGTCACTTGGACACGTCCAATGGGGGTTCCCACTGAGCACATGCGGTAAGAGCTCAGAGGTGCAGAAAGGGAGTCACAGAGTCCAACAGGGAGCCCAGAGGCAGCCAAGTATGAGAAGTAAGTGAGTGTGTGCGGGTGGGGTGGGGTGTCCAATGGGGCTGGAAGGAAGCAGGAAGGTATCCAGACCACGCCTTATGTTTGAGGAATGTGGGAACAAGGACCCAGGTGTTTGCATAAGAAGCTCTTTAAGGAGGAGGGAAGGGCTGGGCTGGTAGGGAGTAGGGGACCCACCCCTTCTCTCAGCAGTCCATTCTACCGCTGACAATTTAGGTTTGGACATTCTGGTCTTTCTGGATTATGTTGTGAGGACAAAAATATTGGGTTGGGCATCATGAGACTAGACTTCAACTATCTTACATCTGCTGGCAATTACCAGTGTGACCATGGACAAGTTAAAAAAAATTAACTGAAACTTGGAAATAGGCCAAAGAGAATATTAGATATTCTTTCAGTGCTGGACTTAACTTTCTATTTACTAGACTATTTTACTACACTGTAAGGCAAAATTTCACTTGGAAATTTTGTTCAGTAGAGATGCAAATAATTTATGCCCAGTGGAACTAATAGCCCCAAAGTTTACAGTTTATGATCCTGTTAAACATAAACTAGTTTTTGTACAGCTTGTGTAACCCAGCAAGCTATTAAATTGCATATATATATATATATATATATATAGCTTCTCAAAAAACCAGCTCTTTGGGCTGGTCTTAAATCTTATTGTTTCCCCATTAACTAATGAGTTCAATAAAATCTTTGAAACATGTTTATTTACTATTTGTATGAGAGACACGATTTTACCTTTTTGAAAATTATACTTTAATAGGCAACTCAATTCTGCCTCCAAGGGTTTGGTTTCTTTATCTGTTAAAAGACGCATTAGGACTAGAGGGTCCCTAAGAGCCCACTGTAAGCCATCTGAGTCACTAAGCCACCTGGGACCCCCTCTGCCCCAGCATCCCAGGGTCTCCAGAGAAAAGACCATCTTAACTCTCTGTAGCTGAGAATTAGTGACTGCCAGTGCCGCTTCCTGCCATACCCAGCTCCCAAATGGCTGGTCAAGTCACGTTAGAAAACTGCAGGCCTTCACCAACTCTGAGATTGTTGGGAAATTCCCAAGAGCCAGAATACATTGTTTTGCCCCATTTACTCCCATTCTTCTGTCTCTCACTCCTCTGGACCTCTCCTTACTTTCCATTGCAAACTTGAAAAATTCCTGATTCCACATTCACAGCTTTTAGTTTAATCCAGAGGCTAAGGCATCACCCCTGAGTGCTCACCTCTTTGACATCCTTAAGTGGAAATCATCAGTGCCTTTTGGCCTCAGCTGAGGCAACAGGGGTCAAAAGTGACTCTTCTTACTCCTGCTGAAGGGGGTGGGTCAGGATTCTGCTCTCAAATCGCTTCCGGCTCTGACATCTAATGAATCGTCCTTCAAACCTCCAGAGGCTTTTCTCTCTCTGCCCTTTTGGCCTGAGGATGCTCAGAGGGCATCATCCTCTAGGAAGAAAATGCCTTGAATTCACTGGGGGTGAAGATGTGATGTGTAAATGAGGCAGAAAGCATGAAAGGCAGTTTAGAAAAGGCCAGAAATTGCACTTAGCACTCCTTGAAATCCATGGCTTTTGGTCCTTGGCTACAACCAATGACCAATACATGGAAAAAACCTTTTCCATTTCAAGGGATGACTGATTTTGTTAAGCAGTTTTTGCTAAGCTTACTCAGGTCAGATCTGTTTGCCTGAGACTTATCTCAGTGCTTACAGTGTTTATAAGATAAATTTGTTTCTGTGTCTGATCCCAGCTTAGCTGCCTGGTCTGACTGGTAAGACTCACTCATGGTTGGTGGGGTGCTGCTGAATTTCTCTCTTCATCTTTCTTCCCTCCGGTGATGTCCCAATCCAGTCTAAAGACAAGTCTCCCCAGGAACATTGGGGGTATTTGTCTGCAAAGGAAAGAGGCTAAGGCCAACTCCAAACAGATCCCATAGCCCTTTACAGACCCTTGAGCCTCTGGGACGCAGTTCTCCCCAGGCACACATCCCAGGCAAGAGAAAGTAATCAAGGGAGACAGGCACCCAGCTAGGGAAAGACTCGTCCCTCATCCCTGGTCACTCTTGGAATTCTGTGGAGTAATTGAATTTCTAGGCTGGGGATCTGTCCGCAGTGTGATTTCTTGATTAGAACAACGCTTATATACGTATTATTAAAACTCAACAGAAATTGCAGCTATTGTTTAGAATTTAGGCCAACAAAACATTACTTGGGGGAAATAATTCATCACTGACATTGTTCAGAATTGGTAGCATTTGGTGGTAAAAAGAAAAATAGACAATTTTTCATTGGCTTTATTATAAATTTAAAATTCTCCAGTCAATGCACCCCTTCCTTGCCTACACCAGAGCCTTTCATTGGCTTTATTATAAATTTAAAATTCTCCAGTCAATGCACCCCTTTCTTGCCTACACCAGAGCCCTCCACTGCCGCTTCCCTGGTGTTCACCTGCAGCGATGGACTGGGTTCTTAGTACGCGGTGTTAGTTGAGGCCGTCTCATCGTCTGCAAAGTAGAAAGATCCACACCATCGGCTTTGCTACGATTTTGGTTACATCTAAATTGTGGTTGGAGGAGGAGTCAGAGAAAAGAAAAGAGAAGACAGGGGATGTGAAAAGAGAAAGGGGAGAGAGGCATATAAGAATAAGGGAAATAAATGGGGAGAATGTGACAGGGACAAATTTGCAAACCTAATAAGCCATTATTCTTCAAGAGTGGCATCTTATTTTTTTTGCAAAGTCATCTGTGTATGTAGCTTAACAAAAGTAGAGTAGTTCTATAATGCTTGTAAAAATCGGCCCTTGTTGGCCCCTCTCGACTTCCATTTTCTCTCCCCAGAAGCAATCACCTCCCTCTCTTTGGCTTTTCTTCCCCTAGTATTTAGCTCCATATCTTTTGATATTAATCACTGATTTCCTACCATCAAGATAAGAATTCAATTGTTTTACACCATTAGCCCCTACTCAGGCATGCTTCTCTTACCCTTGAATTTTTTTAAATTATAGTTTTTTTGTTAAACAAATATTCATTCATAATACTTAACAATATGACTATCTGAATATTATTCATAGCTAAGCCATGTAGAGTAGTCTAATGGCATTTATTTTTTCTTTGTCTGTTTCAACCTTTTTTTTCCCAACCCCTGAAGTTAATAATTGCCTTGGTTTTCATTTTTTGTTTCTCTGCTTACTTTTCTATGTAATTCATAGAATTACAATTTTTCTACCCAATTCATCCTCAAATTCTGTTGGAAACATAAACTCCTCTTTATACATTGAAGTGCATCAGGTAACCTCTTGGTTCCTTTTGTTTTTTTCTTGGGGACGTCTCCTCCTGAGCCTTCTGTCAGTCTGCTTCAATCTGGACGGGTTTCTCTTTAGACCAGCTGCACAGCCAGTGTCTGGGAGCTGGCTTTTCCAGCATTTTAAGAACTCTCTTTACCTCCCTCTACTTCCTGGGCCCCATGTCTTCACCATAAATGGTTTACTCAGTCATTTTTTGGAAGCATTTCATCTAGTAGCTTCCTGAAAATGGGTGCATGGAGAGAGGCAGGTACAATTTTGACTTATTGAATGTCTGAAAATGAAGTTTACTCTACACCTACATGTGATTAAGTTTTGTCTGGGTATAGAATTCTATGTTGGAAATAATTTTTTAATCAACACATTGTAATTGTACATATTTATGATGACAATTTGATGTTTCAATACATATATATGTTGTATAATGATCAATCAGCATATCCAGCACCTCATATATTTATCATTTCTTTGTGGCAAGAACATTCAAAAGCCTCTTTTCTAGCCATTTTGTAATATACAATGCCTTACTGTTAACCATTGTCACCCTACTATGCAATAAAACACAGAACTTATTTCTTCTATCTAACTGTAACTTTGTACCCTATTAAACAACCTCTCCCCAGCTCCCCTTATCCCTTCCCTCCTCCATCTCTAGTAACCATTGTTCCACTCTCTGCTTCTATATCGACTCTTTTTTTTTTTAGATTCCACATATGAGTGAAATTGTGGTGTTTGTTTATCTTTCTGTGTCTGGCTTATTTCACTTAACATGATGTCCTCTAGGTCCGTTATATTGTCACAGATGGCAGGATTTCAACTCCTTTTTATGGCTGAGTAGTATTCCATTGTGTATATGTACCACATTTTCTTTATCCAGTCGTCCACTGATAGACACTTGGGTTGATTCCATATCTTTGCTATTGTAAATAATGCTGCAGTAAACACTGGAGTGCAAATATCTCTTTGACACACCAATTTCATTTCCTTTGAACATATACCCAGTAGTGGGATTACTGGATCATACTGAAGTTCTATTCTTTTTTAATTTTTTGAGGAATCTCCATACTATTTTTCATAGTGTCTGCACTAATTTACAATACTACCAACAATGTACAAGAGTTCCCTTTTCTCCATATCCTCACCAAAAACAAGACTTGTTTTCTTTTGTCTCTTTGATAATAACCATTCTAACTAGAGTGAGGTGATATCTCATTGTGGTTTTGATTTGCATTTCCCTGATGATTAGTGAAGTTGAGCATTTTTCATAGATCTCTTGGTCATTTATATGTCTTCTTTTGAGAAATGTCTATTAAAGTCTTTTGCGCATTTTAATCAGGTTTTTTTATTATTATTGAGTTGTTTATATATTTTGAATATTAACCCCTTGTCAGATAATAGTTTGCAAATATTTTCTCCCATTCTGTGGGTTATCTCTTCATTTTGTTAATTGTTTCCTTTGCTGTGAAAAAGCTTTTCAATTTGATGTAATCCCAATTGTCTACATTTTCTTTTGTTGTCTGTGGTTTTACTTAAAAAATCTTTGCCCAGCCCAAAGTTGTAAAGTGTTTCCCCTATATTTTCTTCTACCAGTTTCATAGTTTCAGGTTTTATATTTAAGTCTTTAATTCATTTTGAGTTGCTTTTTGTATATGATGAGAGGTAGGAATCTAGTTTCATTCTTCTGCATGTGGCTGGAAATAATTTTTCCTCTGAACTTTGAAGGCTTTGTTCCATTGTCTTCCAGATTCCAGTGTTCCAATCACTATGTTAGTGTCTCACACTTGGTCTTGGACAGAGAGTCAAGGATACTTTCATATTTGAGGAAATCCTTTAACATGAAAGTCAGAGACCAAAACAAACATGGGAAAATTGAGCCAGAAGAGATAATCAGTACAAGAATCAGAAAATGGCACACCCAAACAAACAAAAGCATTAATGCCTCAGAAAGATATTGAGATGTTGAGAAGTCCAGTGCCATTATAATTCCAGGTCCTCTATATGTGATCTGTTTCTGTTTGTTTGCTGTTATAGTTGTTTCTTTTTTTGTTGTTTGTTTTGGTTTTTCTCTCCAAAGACTTTTAAGATCTCCTTTATATCTTGAGTCAAATTTCATAATGATGTGACGGTATGAATCTTTGTCCATTTACTGTGTACGTGGCCCCTTGGTCAATATTTTTAATCAGGTAATCATGTCCTTAAGTTTTGGAAAGGTAATTTTTAAAGTATTCCTTTCATAATTTTCTTCCCTTCATTTTCTCTGTTTTCTCTTTCTGCAGCTCCTATTGTTTGGATATTAGGTGTTCTGGACCAATCCACTAGTTTTATCTATTTCTTATTTTCTATGTATGAGCAAGTAGGTGGGCATTCAGTAAGGGTATTTCTCAATTTATACAATCAAAAGAAATCAAGAAAGAGTACTGAGGAGACTTAAAACAGCTGACCCAATAAAAAAATCAAGACTTCTTGTCTTGACTGAGACCTGAGCCAGTTTTCAGACTCATAACTCATGGACTGAAAAGGCTAGGTCCCCAAGAAAAAGAATGCTATGAGGAACTCCTAGCTCTTCCCCAGAGAGATGTATGGCCATTTATTTGGGTAACTGCATTCTGGAGAGGGAGGAAAACCCAGATATTTTGGGAACTTTTTGATTCAGGATCTGAATTGATATTGATCCCTGGGCATCTAAAGCAAATCATGGCCCACTGTTAGGTGGAAGCATATGGAAGCCAGGTAATAAAAGGAGTCCTAGTCCAGACCAGGCTCACAATGGGTACACTGGTTTCATGGACTCACCCAGAATTCATTTTTCCAGTTTCCAAATATAAAATTGGAATGGATACATGTGGTAGACAGCAGAACCCCTTGTTGATTCTTTCTTTAAAATTTTATTTCAATAGATTTAGAGTTACAAATTTTTTTTGTTACATGGATGAATCATGTAGTGGTGAAGACAGGGTTTTTAGCGTACCCATCAAGAAAATAGTGTACATTGTACCCAATAGGTAATTTTTCATCCCTCAGCCCCCTCCCACCCTCTCCCCTTCTGAGTCTCCAATGTCCATTATACCACTCTGTATGACCATATATACCCATAGCTTAGCTCCCACTCACAAGTGAGAACATGTGGTACTTGTTTTTCCATTCCTGAGATACTTCACTTAAGGTATTGATCTCCAGTTCCATCCAAGTTGCTGCAGAAGACATTATTCCATTCTTTTTTATACTGAGTAGTATTTCATGGTATTTATATATATACCACATTTTCTTTATCCACTCATCAGTTTATGTGTATTTAGGTTGCTTTCATATCCTTGCAATTGTGAATTGTACTGTGATAACATACAGTGCAGGTGTCTTTCTTATATAATGACTTCTTTTCCTTTGGGTAGATCCCCAGTAGTGGGATTGCTGGATCTAATGGTAAATCTACTTTTAGTTCTTTGCGGAATCTCCATACTGTTGTCAGGAAAGGACACAACAAAAATAGAAAACTACAGATTAATATCCAAAAGCACAGCACAAAGATAATTCACCACAGTCAAGTGGATTTCAATCCAGTGATGCAAGGATGGTTTGACATACAAAAATCAATAAATATGGTTCACCACATAAACAGAACTAAAAACAAAAACCAAACAATCATCTCAATAGATGCAGCAAAAGCATTTGATAAAATCCAGCATCCCTCCATGATAAAAGCCCTCAACAAACTAGACATAGGAGGAATATACCTCAAAATAATAAAATCCATCTATGACAAACTCACAACCAACATTATACTGAATGGGGAAAAATTGAAAGCTTTCACCCTAAGAACTGGAATATGACAAGGATACCCACTTTCACCACTTCTATTCAACGTAGTACCAGAAGTCCTAGCCTTATTGATTCTTTAATCTGTGGGCTAATAGCTACTATAATGAGAGAATCTGAGGACCCTCCCCAAAAATCCATCACAAAACAAAACAAAAAGAAATCACATCTCAAGGGAATGGCAGAGATTAGTACCATACTTAACACTTAAAGATACAGAGATGGTGATCTCCAGCATATCCTCATTTAGTTCAGTAGTCTGGCCCTTACAAAAACCAATGAGATCCTAGAGTATAACATTGGACTATCTAAAACTCAACCAATTAAAGCTCCACATTGCAACTAGTGTGCCAAAAGTGATATTTTTGCTACAGCAAATTAATATAACTTCAGATATATAGTATGTGGACATTGATCTAGCAAGTGCATTCTTTTTTAGCCCTATCAAGGAGGACCAAGGTAGTTTGTATTCATATAAGGAGGATAACAGCATATATTTACACTTTTGTCCCAAGGCCATGTTCACTCTCTTACCCTCTATCATAATATAATCTGCAAAACCTAAGCCATCTAGACATTCTAATGAACATCACACTGGTCCACTCTATCAATGACATCACGTCAGTCAACCAAGATGAGTAAGAAGTGGCAAGTGTATCAGAAGCCCTGATCAGACACATTCACTCCAGAGAGTGTAAGATAATCCCTATAAAGATTCCCTATCATATTAGTAAAGGTTTCAGGGGTATAGGAATTTGGAGCATGCCAGAACAACATTTCTAAAATAAAGGTCAAATTATTGTATTTTATCCTTCCTACCTTTAAAAGGAAGCACAGCACCTGGTAGTCCACACTGCTCTGACCTATTTACCAAATGACAAAGAAAGCTTACAGTTTTAAGTAGTACCCAGAATAGGAAAGGGCTCTGCAGCTGGTCCATAGTGCAATATAAGCATCCCTTCCTCGGGGGCTGTATAATTTGGCAGACCCTATGGAATTAGAGTTATCTATAGTGGGAAACTGTGCCATGTGTTATTTTTGACAATCCCCAATAGAAGAAATAAAATTGATAACACTTGTGTCCTGAAGCAAGACCATGCCATCTGCATCAGAGAATTATATTATATTCAAAAAAAATTATATTCCAAAAAAACCCACACCAACTCTTGCAAGCTATGTGGTCATGGTAGAGGTAAAGCTCATGACCATGAAACATCAGGAGACTATGGGGCCAGAGACATCCATCGTGGCCTAGGTTCAAAAAGGCCTGTTAAGTCATAAGGTTGAGCAGGCCCAGCAGCAGGTTGGTGAAGCCAGGCTAGAGAAGCACAAGTCAGGGCTAAAGAACACAAGTGAGCTGGATGAACTGGTGCCCCAGCCCCCATGTCAGCCACCACTGTTGCACTGGTACCTTTTCCTCAGCTCACATCTGGCCACGTAGTAGGATGAAGGGTGAAGGGTTGTCACTTATGACCAGCCAAAAGTGGAAGGAAAAGGCCAATTTTGGTTCACTGATGGTTTAGTTCAATATGTGGTGAAACCTGAAAACAGACTGTGGCTGCACCACCCAGATCACCTCCTTTGGAACCAAGGCACTTATTCCCTAAGATTCTGGTAACGTTGCCCACTGAAGGCTTGTAGCTGAGACTCTCCCAAGGATCTGTCTCCAGCCAAAGATAGCTGCCTCACTCAAGGTCATCCCAGAGGATTGTGTCTAATTCTTGTTTTATGAATATTATACCTTCTCATCTCTCTAAGGTATGAATAATAGTTTTACTTTTAAAACAGTTTTGGTTTATTTTCTCACCCTTAAATCATCTCTGTTTCTTCTGAGTTTCTTTTTTTTTTATCTTTTCTTTTCTTCTTTGCCTTTATATTAACAGACTTGATCAAATATTTGATAATCCCTTGACAATCTGTTCAAATGCAAGCATGAGACCTTAAAGGACTGATGGGAAGTTCTGTGGGAGGGGTTGTATCTGATGGGTTTACTCTGGGGTTCTCTGAGTTGACTATTTTATTGGAGAAGCTCCACCCCCTTTTTAGTATATGTATTTTTATTTCTGGAGCTGATCTGTTTTCCCAAAGAAGAACCATCAATTTTTCTGCTTATTTCAGGGGTGGGTGGGTGAAGCAAACCTAAAACATAATTGCCCATAATAGGGCAATTATGTGATGTCGATAACTTCTGTGATGTTGATAACTATATTAGTTTCTTATTTCTGGTATAACAAATTACCACAAACTTAGTGCCTTGAAACAAGACAAATTTACTACCTAACAGTGCTGGTGGCCAAAAGTCCAAAATAAGTGTCACTGGGCTAAAGTCATGTGTTGGCAGGGCTGGTTCCTTCTGAAGGCTCCAGAGGAGAATACTGTTCTTTGTCTGTTTGGATTCTGCCTGCACTCCTTGGCTTGTGGCCCCTTCCCACAACTTCCAAGCACATCACTCCAACCTCTGGTTCCATTGTCAAATCTCCTTTTTTTGACTTTGACCTTCTTGCTTCCCCCTTATAAAGACCTTTGTTATTATCCACCTGGATAATGCAAGGTAATCTACCCATCTCAATATCCTTAAATTAGTCACATATGAAAAGGTCAAGTCTGCCATGTAAAGTAACATATTCATAGTTTCTGGGGATTAGGACATGCATATTTGGGGGAGGGGGCCATTATTTGGCCTACTACACTTTCTGATAGTGCTCATGACCTTCAGTTCTTGTCAAGATATGATCTTTATATTTATTGATATCAATGAATGAGTAAGTAAATGAATGAATGAAGACTTTCAGTGATTCAACAGATGTTCATTATTTGGTCCATTATGTGCTTGGTCATGTTTTAGACTATTTTCAGAGGATATCTAGGAAACTAGTGCTTATTCTATAAACCTGACCATGCTTGGTCTCAAAGTAAATTCTGTCATATGAAAATGGCTGCCAGTTCATTGATTACCATGAACTTAAGATCAGAGAAGAGAAGAAGCCAGGCCTATGTTTATCATTCTTATTTAAAGCATTTAACTGCAATGAAAACCAACAAGAAAATACAGACCCAGATGATCAACGGATCCTGGCCAGGGCTGGGCACTGAACCCTTACCCCCACTTGCCTTAGCCTCCTTTGCCTGAGCTGACTGATTTATGGCTTGGTTTGGGATTTGCACATCACCAATTAGAGGCAAGGAACTCTCAATTTCCAGGTGGGAGGGTGGGGATATGGGCATCTCTGTCATGCGGCTTTGCAAGCCCTGTGCACAGAACCCCAGAGCACATGCCTCGCAGTTGGCCCTGTCATGGGACCCTTCCAAGGGCACCTCCTGGATCACTGACATCTTTGGAAACCTCCTGGTCCCATCCCCATAGTATCTCTTCAGAATATGCTGGACCAGGTTGTTCAGAATCCTTGTGGTGCTATCCGGGGAGAACTCGGGCGTCTCATATTGGGACCAGGAACACTTCTGGCACCTCTGAGCAAAGAGTCGCATAACCACCTGGCCCTGGTCCGTCCGGCGTTCCCAGTACGTGTGGCACAGAATCTGCACTTGGGCAGAAGCCCAGCTTCTCAGGCGTGAGGAACACTGGAACCTGCAGTCAGAAGGAAGATGCCCATTGTGTCCTCAACTGATAGTTAATCCGAGGGGAAATAGTCCTCTCTCATCTCTAAGACCCCTTTCAATTCAGAAAAGTTCATGTGATTTCTATTTTCCCAGTTATTGACAAACAGGAACAAGGGAAGTCATGTTTCAGATAAAACTTTTTCTTGTGACCCACTGAGCTTCCACCCGTATGAGGTCCCCAAGTCTATCCTTTGCTAGTAAAACATCTCTAGATGTCTCAGAGGGGAAATCATTTCTGCCATCTGCCAGAGAAATGTGTTCCTCATGATGGTCACAGAAAACTTTGATAAAGTACCTGTCATGAGGCAGGCACGGCAATTGGTACTTTACAGTGTTATCCAATTTCACCTTTAAAGCATTCCTATGAAGTAAGTATTATTGAACCCAATATCCAGATAAGGAAACTGAGTCATAAAAAGGACACACAAGGTAAGTGATAGAGGTATGTTTCTAATCTCAGGCCATTTGAAACCAACCTTATCTACCTACTATACCACATTACCTCTAATGAGCAACATGGCTAGTCTTGCACCTTACGGACTAGGACCTGGAGCCCTACTACCTGTGTTGAAGATCCAAGTCCACAGTTTACATCAGGGGGACCTTGGGTAAAGCACTTTCATTCTGTACGCTTCAGTTTTTACATCCATAAAATAACATTAAAGGTTTTTTTGTCAGCATCAAATGAGACAATGTACGTGAAAACAATTTGTAAAATGCAAAATGCTTTTCAAAAGCTGATTGATATTTTTTTAAAAGTATGCTGGTATGTTGCTTTTCCTATCTCAAAATGACTATCAAATTAATTCATCTGAACAGGAGAAACACCTTCCTGTCTGGGGGAGTGCCAAAATGATAAAAGACATAATGAGTTCCTCAAAGAGCTCTGGCTGATGTGGAGAGAAACACACAGCTCACTGGGTCGCAAAGCAGAGCAAGATGACTGCTATATGGGATCTGGCAAGTGGCTTGAAAACCATTCTGCAGAGCCTTAGGAGGCTTTTATTTAAACAATAGATTCTGCAGCTAAAAATAAATATATGCTGTATTTTATATAATATGTAATATATAAATACATAATTTATAAATGTATTCTTTTAAAATGTACAATACATATTTATATAAATATATATACATATATGCATATTATATATATATTTTTTAATCTTATCCTGTTATCCCATTATCCTATGGAGAATGCAGAAGAAGGAACATTTACTCTGCCTAGGAGGCCCAGGGAATGCTTTTAAGAGGAGGTGACACTTGAGTGGTCCTTGAAGGATAAGTAGGGAGAAAATGAGGAAGGGCCTGCCAAGCAGGCGGAACACCATGAGCAAGGATATGGAAGTCTGAAAATGCATGGTGTGGCTAATAGTCCATAAAGAATGGGCTATCAGGGAACAGGGCATGCCTGAGGCAGGACAGGGGCAGGCAGGCAAGCAGAGTAATAGGTTAGATGAAAAGTAGACTGAAGGTCCTGTGTGCCATATAAAAACTGGCAACTTGATTGTCCAGGTCAGCAGTTCTCATCCTCCTAACATGGGCAAGGAAGCTGGTTCCTGAAACCTGGAGGCTTGTTAGAGGTTAAACAGGGAGAGGGCTGATAAGGAAGGGGTTACTTGGGAACTTCCGGAACCAGGTTTTCAATTTAGTTTTTGCAGCATCATTCTTTCCTAGTTTCCCCAGGCCTTCAGTAAAGCAATGTTCAAAGTGACTGCTTGATCTTAGCCAATGCTTATTGCATTAAAGGAAGAACCCAGTCCCAGGCTGGACTGAAAAGGACAGGGCTTGGAGAGCTGCTACAGTGTGGGGAAGCCAGTCAGGACTGATAGGGGAGACTGTAGGAGACTCTAGAGGTAGTCTGGAACAAACAGGGTGGCAAGAGAATAGAAGGGCAGATTTCTGGAGCATGGAGGAATTCTTCAGGGTTTTCCAGAAATATTCAGGGATGGAAACCTAGTAAAAGAAGAAACTTCCTGTAGCTAAACAAGAGGGAGGCTTGCAGTCTTATCATTTAGACCCTAAAGAGCACTGTGACCACAAAAGGACGGGGAGCCTGGTGACATTTATTCTTTTTAACAAGCTCTCAAAGGAATAAATAATGCTAAGCTGAGCCTCTCTGTTCAGAAGGTCTAGTGCTGGGGAAATCCACACTCACCAGCCGAAGGCTCTCTGTTGGTACTGCTTCCACCCTGGGGCCATGCAGTCCAGCTGAAGGTTCCCATCCAAAGTCAGGGTCCATTTGGCCCAGGGTTTCACCTCCTGGATCAGTTCTTGAAATGTCTGCTCCCACAACCTGATATCCAAAACCATTCTCTTTTCTGAGGCTGTCAGTGTTCAGTGAGTAACTTTCAGCTTTGCCCAGCTAGAGAAAAACACAGTTTCAGTGTCTGTGTTCACTTCAGTTTCAGTTTCTGTGTTTGGACATAAGCTATTTTTTAACTTTCATTTTAGACTGTTTGGATACATAGAACAAGTCTTTGTTCCGAAGACAGAGAGCAGCAGAATTTCATTAGTTTGTTGACAGGCCTTGCTGAGAGAAATGTCTGAGTACAGAGCTCTGTTCTAGATTCTGGGATGACATGTAAATTAGCTTTTATTTTCTTTTCCTCTAATTTTTATAATAGGCAAAGCACTACATTCAGCACTGGGATAAAGGAGTATCCTGTGTCTAAGAAACAGTTCCCACCCTACAGGGGCTCATACCCTGGTGGAGACATGGGGGATGGGGGTAGGGGTGGGGTTGTTCAACACTTATTTCATGCACCTGATGAGTCCTCACTGCAGTCTCCTGAGGGAGGATTATTCCTGGTATTTTGTAGGTGAACTGCACAGACAGCTGAGGTACCTTGCCCAAGACCACCCAACTAGAGTAAGCAGTAGAGGTGAGACTTGTGAACCTGGGTCTGTGTGGATCCAAAAACCTATAATGTCTCCACTCACCTTGCTACCTGAGAAGGTGAGAATGGTATTTCAGGTTCCAGGCTAGCATACTGGAGCCAGCTAGTAACCCTGAACTAGCAGTTTCAGGCTTTCATCAACCGTTGGGTCCTTATCACAGATTGGTTAAAAAATTGCTGAGAGACAGCTGGAAAATAGGAAGAATCCCCAAAAGGAAAAAAGCACAGATCAATTCTGAAAAAGAAGGGCCTAGAAAAATTTAGATTTTTGATAGTTCAGAGCTGGAATGAATGGATCATCTAATCCTGGAATGGCAAGTGACATCCTTCCCCTGCCCTTGCCCAAAACAGACATCGCTAACCAATCCTCACAACCTGTCCTCAGGGTTTGGGTGCAACTCCAGAATCCCTCTCATCACAGTGCTCTAGGAAGCCACGACCGACTGGTTGGTAGATGAAATGATGTTTTTGCCAGTCCTGCGATAGTCCAACTCTCTTATTTTACAAGTTGCACAAACTGAAGCCAAGATAAATTTGACGTAACTAAGGCTTAAGTTTAGTTCTTGTCATCTTAGGTATGCACCCATTTTTGGAATATTAGGTGACTCATCACAAATAGGGCTAGCACAAAGCTCAACACAAATAAATGTGGTCTTCTTGTGGACATTTTAGGCTTGGAAAAAAAGGAGATGAGACATAAGTGATAAATGTTTATGGATATCAGACTGAAAAAGGAGATGGAGGCCCTGTCTATGGCACTTGGCTGGCAAGGCCAGCTGCTCTCCCAGAACACATGTCCAGCCTCCATCTTGATGGCCAACTACCCTGTAAAAGGTTCAACAAGAAGTAGAACAAAGTGTTACAACAATGAAAGGGAAGTTTAACATAACTAGCTCCATTTTGCTTTTGACCCACTGAGGTAATATCTTCTAGGTTAAAAGCTTCTGCTTAGCCCTGCACATAGGCTAGAAGAAAGGTAACAACCATCCCTTTCCAAAACTAACTCCTGGGGAGCTAAAAATATATACACACAAGTAATAACTCTATGTTAAAGATTTTGAGGAACATTCTGACCTTTAACCTCCAAAGTTAACTGACCAAGAGCAAAGAAGTTTGTTTTACAACCTCCTCAGACCTCACTGATGCTCAGATGTCTGTGGTCCTCAGTTACCTCTTACAACCCAACTCCCTTTCCCCTTCCCTTAAGACAAAAAGGAGCCTAAAGTTCATACTAACTTAAGATGGTTCTTTGGGATATTAGTGCACCATCTTCTCTGTTTGCCAGCTCTCCAAATAAAAGTTGCTTTCCTGGGCTCAATACCTTGCCTCTCGACTTATTGGCTGTCCTGCAACGAGTGGTACGAGCTTGACCTCAGTTACAGTATGGCATCCAGAGCCTTGTGCTGCTCAGGCCCAGGGGATAAGCCTGCTAAGAAAACTGATAGTGACCAGGTTTATTCTGCCCACATGCAGCAAGCCAATAACTGTGACGATGGGTTTTGCAAAAGAAAAAAGATTTTATTCACAAGGCTGCCATGTGAAGAGATAGGAGAACAAATCTCAAATGCAACTATCCCAAAATAGGGGTTGAGGGTACTTACAAGATAGAAAGTGGGATGGTCTAAAGTATGGAGAAAGGTGATTGGCAGGTAGGAAAAATGAGGTAATCAGGATTTCTGTGCAGGTGTAATCAAGCTGCATGTCTCTTCAGAGGACCCTTATGCAGAAAATGGTGTCATTAGCATGATCTGAGGGTGGAGTTTCTGACCCTCTGACATCAAAAGATCACTCTTTAGGCACCCACACAGGCCCGTTTGAAGGGTCGGTGGTCTCAACTGGCTTGAACTGGACAAGAGCTGCCCCCTAGTTCCTGAAAAATAACTTTAAGCACCTATTACTATAGTGACCCTCAGTCAGAGATGTTATAAATAAGGAAGCTAGTAGGAGTTTAGTTCTTTATTGTTTGGCTAGTGACTTGCTAGTGGAAGATTTAAGATCAACTAGAAGTAAGAGATTAAAAGCAAGCAAGGCAGGTTAAGTTTCAGGCTTAATCAGGTTAGTCCTCAGTTTCAAAACCATTAAAGAGCAAAGATCATACTAAAAGAAACCTCTGAGAAAGAACTAGAAGAAATGTGTAAAATTGAAAGAACTTAGGCAAAAATTTACAAGTTTCCGGGGCAGGGGGAGGAGTTTGTTTCCTAACTTCTATGAAAACCTGCTTGGCCTCAGGTCCATTGCTGGGATGTTGGGGTTTGCCTCGATAGACAACCATTTGGATATTTTTTTGGTAGAGAGAACTTCCACGAACTTGAAGAAAGCTGAGCCCCAGAGAGGAGAGGTGACCAGCACAGGGCTGTTCAGCTCGTTGAGGCCACTGATGCCCATTCTTGACAGCCACTTCCTCTTTTTCAGCACAGGTGACCTTAAAACCAGAGACAGAACTATCCATGCTCTGTTCCAAGGCTGTGGTGAACATGTCCCCTACAGAAGCAGGGTCTTTAACCAACTCCACATTAAGCCAGGGTCAGGAGACAAGTGGCTCAAAACTATACCCTTTAATGAGCTTTCCTCCTGTCCTGACTCACTTTACCAAACCCTCACTCCTGTCCTCAGGGATCACTTCTCAAATTAACTACTTGCACCAAGTTCTTGTCTCAGGCTCTGCTTTTAATAGAACTTCAACCAAGACAGAGAGCAATTTATTTTATTTTTCTTCATTTTCTTCCCGGGTACAAAACAGTCAGTTGCCAGTACTATTGTAAGGCACTTGGAAGTCATCACTCCTATCTTCATAACAAGAGAAAAGCTGAACAAACTGCAAATCAACATCTTTTCTTAAATCCTTCAGAGAATTGAGGTCACAGGGAAAACTGCTGTCCTGGAAACTGGACGGACAGATGGGTGGATACAGAGAATCACAGTTTACCAAAGCCAAAGCCCAGGAACAGAAGCCCAAAGCTGGAACTAGTCACTCGTAGGGTAGGAACACTCTAAACTGTAAGTGCTGATGGCTGGAAGCTCAGTGAGAATAAGCGTGAGAATTAAAAACTGCAGGGGGCTCAGTTTTAAAGGGGGGGGCCACCTTACATGAGCTTTACCCCCAGATGCCCCACCAGGTTGTCACTGTGAAGATGGAGAAAAATCTTCTTGTGCTTCCAGTAGGGGAGGAGAAAAATAGCCATTTTTAAAAATACTAGATCTCTGTGTTCTCCCTAATACTGTCTGCCCTCAAAGGCAGTTTCGACAGAGCATAACAAACTTGAGTTCACCAACCCTAACCAACCTGAGAGAAGGAAAATAGCCAATGCCGGCCCTCTCTAGCCTCAACGTTGGGGTGGGAACCACCCCACTTTTTCCCCGCCTGCGACTTTCTTTCTGCATGGTAATAAGGACAAAGCCCACCACACTTGCGGTGACAGGAGAGGAGAGCCTGGCATAAGCTCAAGGAGGCAGGGCCACGTGTGTGCTTTTCTCTGGGTGAAGAACCAAGTCCTGCACCATTCAAACTAATTCTGTACTCAGCTCATAATGTCTGGGGGAGATATAAAGAATTCAATCAGTCATCATAATTTCTAAACATACTATAGGAATCATTAAAGCACCAAGCTATGAAAGAGATTTTAAAGGTCCTCTAAATCCCATTCTTTACTTGTTGGCTTTGTAATAGTTAACATTTGAATTATAAGTAAAAACTCAGATACTATTCCTGAGCAAGCCAATGGGGAAAGTAATGGACTTAAAATTAGAAGACAAGGGTATAAATTCCACCTCCAACACTTACTGAGCTACTTGACATCTTTGACCCTTAATGTCCTTGTCTGTAAAATGGAAATAATAATACCTGCCCATTAGACTTAATGATAGGTACACTAATATAATATAGTTACGGGCCATAATAACAAAATATCAGATAATATTATTTCAAAAAAGAAAGATTATAAAGAGGCGTGAAGTAATAGCATTTGGATGGAACAGAATATTTGAACTCAATATTTAAAGACCAAGGAAGAGATAAGGGCCCAAATATGGAAAAGAGAGATTTAAACCAAAAATCTAGAAAGTGTCTGTGTCTGTGTGGTGGGGAGAAAAAAACCAAAAGATAACATGAATAACTAAAATTTAGAGCACTTTATCTCTTAGAAAGCAGTTTCATCCTCATATTTATATGGTCCCTGCAATAACTCAGTGGCTAACAATCCTTATCAAGGAATGTTTTAGAATGGGTGCATCTAATGGAGCTTTATAAGATATAGCTGTCCAGGCCCACCTTTGGAAATTGATTCCACAGCTCTAAAGTGGGGTCTTGGATTTTTAAAAAGCTCCAAGGATGATACTGAAATACACTCCTGGATAAAACTCACTATAAATAAAAAATCTGAAGCTGAGGAAGTTTGAGTGACTCGCCAAGATCTAACATCATGAGTGCAGAGGCAGGCTGTGAAGCAAGGTCGTGTGCTTTCTCCTGTGGTGAACATCAGCAAGGCAAGGTCAACCTTCATGAGTCTAGTCATTATGGCTGAACTGACCTGGCACCAGACAGCAGCTTGCTTTCTGATGGACTGAGTCCAGGAGACAGCCCCAGTCATAAAGTATGAATTTAATTAACGGCAGAGCACATTGAAAGCAAAGGAGGAGAGAGCAATGGAGACACCATTTAGGGCCATTGCAATGCTGAGGAGAGGCCACACAGCCTGGCCCTGATAATGCCAATAGGCAGAGACTTGACTTTGTACATCTGCAGTCTCAGTCTGGGCATGAGAATGCGGCATAGGCCTCAGTGAGCCCCCTGCGGCCCTCCCCCTCCCGATGTCAGTGAGAATTTCAAGGCTGTGCAAAGAGCAGCCAAGACCCCGGGAAACAAGCAGAAAACAAGCAGGCTCACCCAGGGCTGGTTTAGTGAGTATATTAAAGGACTTCTGATTTTGACCTCAATGCAGATGTCCTGCAAAGATTCAGACTTGTCCTCGTCCCTCCCCAGGAAAATTCACAAGATTCATGCTGGAGTAGTTTCGGAATTTGACCTAGAGCCTCCCACAGAAATTATTGATTTCTCCCGAGTTCATTCTGACAGGTCATTTTCACAGCCTGTTGTGTGTACCTCTCTGCGGGGCACTCTCCACTTCTCAGCCGCGGGATCGGATCGTGGATTAGGTTTTCTGTTGTTGTTGGGGCAAAGATGTCAGTTCTCTCTCTCTCCCTGCCAGCTCTTCAAACAGAGATTTTTATTTTTTCATTTTCGTTTTTAAAAATCCAGATACATTATAACCCTTCTTCATGAGGAAGGGCAAGGCTGGCCCTGAGTGCTTTAATTATTGGGTATCCATCACATATATCAAGAATGGAGAGAGAGATCATGAGGGCCATTGCTTCAGAACAAAACCCACTGTGTGCACAACGTGCTCCGAAGTCAGTGGGCTGGAGACCACAGGTGGTGAACGTTGCTTGGGGCGGCAGGACTACTGCACGGTTTTCTCTCCCTGCTCTTCCCTCACAGCCCCAGGATTTATAATGCTCTGTCGTATTCAATTTTGGTCACAGCTTGATGGATGTCATAAGGCAGTAAAGACTCTGAGGTTTTACTTTTTGGGTGTGTTTTCTCCTACTTTGTATTTGTTATAATCCATGTCACCCAATAACGAATTAATTTTTGGATCCACTTTTTGTTCTTGCTAAGCTCCTGAGGTTTGGGAAATGAATATTCAGAGGATAAATATGTGAAACTGAGCTGAAAATTATTCTGGCACAGATATATAAGGAGAAGAAAATGCAATATTGTCCCAGGGAATTTGGTAAACATAAAGAGGACCAGATAAGGGCTAAGATGACCTGGATTTGAATCTAGGCTGTGCCACTAGCTAATTGCCATAATCTAGATGAGTTCCTTCACCTCACCACCTTGGCTTCCTATTCCGTGTAATAAAGCACTGGACTAGGTGGCCTTGAAGTTTATTTGCAGTTTTGGCATTCTGTGGGTGGATCAGGGCTCTGGCTCTACATTAGGTAATACAGGAGGTCTTCCTATATCTCATGTTGGTGCTGAGACAGGTCGTCGCAAGAGTGTAGTGGAGTGACATCCACCTGCGTCACTGAGGTCGAGGGACTACCTCCTAGTAGAGCTTACTTTCTCCCAGAGAAAACTGGGGAGTGGAGGAGAAGTGGAAGAGGAGGAGGACAGTGTGTGTCAGTCAGCGCCTGGGAAGAAGGAAAGGGGGTAAAGTAGGTAGGAATGAACATTCTCTAGAATGATGGCTGCTTGACAATAACAAAAAAGACCTTGCATGTGCGAGAAGAATCATTTTATCCCTGATGACTCTAAAGGGCCAAACTACACACAGGAGAGAGAAGCCACAAGGAGGGCAGCTCACTTAACACAAGGGAAGACTGAGCAAAATATTTCGAGCTGCAAAGGACCATGTGGGTTACCCACCCAGCAGCTCCCTCCACCTAGCGGTAGCCCAGGAACTTTTTTTTTTTTTTTTTTTTGAGACAAGAGTCTCACTCTGTCACCCAGGGTAGAGTGCAGTGGTGTCATCATAGCTCACTGCAACCTCAAACTCCTGGGCTCAAGCAATCCTCCTGCCTCAGGCTCCCAAGTAGCTTGGACTACAGGCTCACACCATCACGACTGGCCAATTTTTCTATTTTTAGTAGAGATGGGGTCTCCCTCTTGCTCAGGTTGGTCTTGAACTCCTGAGCTCAAGCAATCCTCCCGCCTCAACCTCCTAGTTGTGAGACACCGCACCAGCCCAGGAATTTTGATGTAGCATAAAGAAGGCCAGATTAAGAATTAAAAACCTGGATTCGAATCCTAGCTCTGCCAGGAATGGGTTGCAGTGTCTGGGTGGTGTGGCCACATGATGAGAATATTGAATAGTTCAGCACCAAATGTCAGCTAGAGAAGATGACTCTAAGGCCTCTCCAGTCCTAGATTTATGAAAATCTTCAGGTGTATCTCCCTCGTCCTCTGGAATTGAAAATAAAATATGGTAGAAATTGGCACGGTCCTGCTTGGTCTGGTGTAAGTCAAACTCTTGGTATAAGTGGGTTAAGTGGGTGTTTGTTTACAAAAAGATTATCACAAAATCGAGGCTACTACATCCTCCATAGCTTCCTCAAACCTTCAAGTCAATGCACACACAGTGATCTGTATTCATTTGTTTCTAAATGTTTCTATTGTTCTCTGTGTAATTTCCTTAAGTGTAAGTGCTAGACAGATATGAAGTATAACAGTACTATTGAGTATAGCTTTATAGATAAAACCCAATGGAGAATTGAAACAAAACAAGACATTACTTAGAATCTGCACTTACCCAGAGAAGCATGATATACTTTTATTCTGCCACGACAAGTCAGCTTTGATGAAGAAAATCCATCTTCTACTCCTGACTCCATTCATTTTCAATGCCCTTTACCTTCATTCATTTAAGTCACCCAGTCCCATGGGCACGTACTTGATCTTATCATGTCCTAGGTCATCTCTTTGTCTAACTACATCCAGCTCTCTAATTCAGCTACTCCCACCAAGCATGTTGTTAGACCTTGCCGGTCCCTGACCTGTCCATCCATCAGTGCTTTACCTCCTTCTCTCTTCAGTTTAGAAGAAGTGGTCCAACTCTAAAAGTTATCTCATTTGACTGTAAAAATCTCAATTTGGGATTAATCTACTTCCTGCTTTATTTATATACTTATATAAATATATAAGTAGCCTGCTAAGTGCTGTTAGGAAAACACACACACGCACGCACGCACATGCACACAGTGATGCCATTGCACACTTATGTTCCCTCATCTCAATAGGGGAACATAGGGCTTCCATATGGCCCCTAAATCCTTCTGCTTTCTTTTCTCCTGCTTTACTGCAGCTATTTCAAATTCTGTCCACTATCCACAAAATTCCGACTCTGCTGTTTCACTGGCTCACTCTCAGGAGATGACCTTACCTCCTTCATAGGGAAAGCCGAAATCCTCAAAGGAGAATTTCCTCAAATGTGTGCCACCAAACCTGTAAACTTTCTTGGTCTGTCCCCATGCTTTCACCCTTGCTTCCTGCTTTAATAGCAGAGCATCCTTCAACCTAAGTTGAACAATGGCTTCAGTCCTTCCCCCAAAGCCTGATATTTTAATTTCCCCTATTCTATATATCTACATGTTTTTATACTGGCCCCCTCTACTCAGCATTTAAACATGTGGAAGTAAGTCTTTCTTGTCTCAAAAAGCCCTTGGCTCCAAGTCCCCTTCCAGCTACCCCAGTCTTTTTCCCCCGATCACAGCCATCTTTCTCAAATGAGGCGCCCCCACTCACTGCTTTCCTTCCTCCCCTGCTCAGTATCTGACACATCCCCGCTGACTTCTGTCCTCCACATGCCACTGAAACCCATCTCACCGCAGTCACCCTCAAATTCCTTGTGGTTGAATCCACTGGGTAGTGCTCCATCCTCATATCGTATACTACAAATTGCGTACTGTGGCCTCTTTGAAACCATCTTTCTTTGACTTCTGATACCACACAGACCTGGTTTGGTTTGGTTTTGCTGTTTTCCTCAAGTTGCTGTTCACTTTCTAAATCTCCTTTAAGTTCTTCATCCTGTGCCTTTTAGTGTTCCTCCGAGCACTGCCATCTTGTCTCATGCCACACTCTTCCTGGGCTGCCCCATGCATTCCCACGTACAATTGCATCATATACCCTGATGCCAACGCACAGTCCCTCTGTCTCCAGTGCTCCGGCCTTATCCTCAGTTACCCTAGAAGTCTCCACTTTGATTTTCACAGGACCTTCAATGTGTCCAACATTCCGTTTGCCATTTTCTTTCCCAAGCCAGCTCCTTCACCTTTGTTTGCTATCTCAGCCAGTGACCTCACAGCCACCACCTACTAGGGCAGCTGGAAGCCAGGATGCCAAACTGCCCCTTTCTCCATGTTCCCGAACACTGCGTCAAGCAAATCACCATACCCTACGAGTTCCTCTGCCTAAGTTAGTATCTCTCAAATCCTTTCATTCCCTCTGCTCCTACCCTACCTGGGTCACTGTTATCTCTATCCTCCCTGACTCTAAGCCATTTTCTAAGCTGCACCCAGAGTGATCTATCTGGGTATCCAGTGGAGAATTTCATCATGCCAGTCCTTTGCTGAATACCTCCTATGAGGAAGGCCAAACTCCTCAACTTGACCCCAGAATGCTTTATGACCTGACCTCTGCTCATCTCTTTAGACCAGGGTTTCTCAACCTCAGCGCTATTGGTATTTAGGGCTGAACAATTCTTTGTTGTGGGAGGTTGTCCTGTGCATTGTAGGATGTTTAACCCTCTAGTAGCATCACCACCTCAGTTGTGATAACTAAAAATGTCTCCAGACATTGCCAAATATCCCCTGGAGAGCAAAATTAAACCTAGTTGAGATCTACTGCTTTAGACTAATGTCTCACTACTCCCTGCACCCTATAGGTTTGAAGTTCTAGACATACTCAACTTTTCTCTATTCCACTAATGAACCATTTTTACTTATTTTATTTTTAATATTTGTAAGAGCTTTATTGAAATATAATTCACATGCCATACTTTCCATCCATTTAAAGTAGACAATTCAATGGTTTTTAGTATATTCACAGAGGGGTGTCCATTACCACAATCAATTTTAGAATATTTTCATTACCCAAAAAGAATTTTCATTAGCAGTCCCTCCCAATTTTCTCCCAATTCCCTCACCTCTAGGCAATTACCAGTCTACTTCCTGTTGCTATAGGTTTGCCTTTTCTGGACATTTCATATAAATGGATTTATACAATATAATACATGGTCTTTGGTGATGGGCTTCTTTCACTTAGCATAGTGTTTTCAAAGTTCATCCCTGTTGTCGCATGTGTGATTACTTCATGCCTTTTTATTGCTGAATAATACTCTCGACAGTGATATTTTTGTTCCTATTTTATGGATACTCTGCATTTTTTTCTCTTTCATTCAGACACTGCTCTTACCTCCATTATATGACTCTGTCCTTGTACACTGCCAACCCACAATCTCTACCCCAAGTTCTAGAAACAGAGTTGTATTATGGAGTGGCTTGGATGGGCCAATCTAGAAGCCATCTTGCTTTGCTCTCACATTGATAACTGGGTTCCTCCTCAGTGAAGACCTTCTTAGCCCTATTTCCTAGCCTGCCTCCCTTCCTCACCGCTCTTCTCACCCTTGCGACTCAGGTTGGTAAGGTCAGAACTTTTGGGTTGTTAACTTAATGCACTCTGCATATTTTTATCAAAGCATCACATCCTCTGATATGTCCGTCTTCCTAACTAATTTAAACCTTTGAAAGGCAGAGACAATGTATTATTATTAATGCTTTCAGTATCTGACACATTGTCTGGCACACATTAAGTACTTTAATAATGTTTTTGTTGAATGAGTGGAAGAAAGAATGAGTCACTCCTTTGATAACCTGCCTGATATTGTGGTTTTCTTGGATCTGGACCTGGCTCGACCCTAGTCAGACTTCCCAGACATGGAGTTTTGCCTTGTCACAGGGTGTGGAAGCTCTGACAAGGCCCTGTTGTCAGTCTCTCTTACTGCCTGCCCAAATCACTGGCTATTGCCTTGCCAGCTTTTATCTTAGATGTACATGCCGTTGTCTCTCCTGGGTTCCTCGTGGACCCTCTCCACATGGCCTCGCTGACTGCACTGCTGTCTCTCCACTCCCACTGTTCTCTTTTGATCTTGCGCTTTAGCCTGTCTCTCGAGCAGGCCAGAGATTTAGTCCAGGGAAGGAGCAAGCAGGCAGTCTAGTTCGGGCAGCTGGACCTACTGTTGTGGAGGTCGGAGAATAAGCATGACTATCTCGAACAGGAGACATTAAAGAGTAGATTCTTTCTGACTCATTGTTGACTGATGCAGTATGGACAGATTTATTTTGTTTTATAAGTTTTATTTCATTTTTTATGTAAGAAACAAAGCACTGTTCTAAGTGCTCTACAAATATTAACTTGCTCAATCTTCATAACATCTTCATGAGGTAGCTGCCTGCCATTCTTATCCCTGTTTCACAGGTGGAAGCACAAAGGACTGAAATAACTTGTCCACGATCACACAGTGGAAGACTCTGTGATTTAAAACCAGATAGTCTTACTCTGGAACCTTGTTCTGCTGCCCCTCTCGCCTCTGGGCCTTTCCACATGGGCTCTCCATGTCAAGAGGCTCCTTCAGCAGCTCTTTACCTGGCCAACTCCAACCCACCTCTCAAGTCTTAGCTCAGATATTTTTCTCTAGCAAGTAAGCTTTTTCTGCTTCCCCAAGCCTAGATTTGGTGCCTGCCCCATGTGCTCCCATGGTAATTGGTGCTTCTCCTTTTACAACAATTTCACACTTAAAAATCTATTGATCTCACTATAATCTCTTCCATGGCTTAAACTCTTTAAGAGCAGGAACATTTTTCTAGCTGGTACATTGTTGTACTCTCACAGTCAACGATGGAATACAGTTGACCTTTGAACAACACAGGTTTGACCTGCCTGGGTCCACTTACATGCAGATTTTTTTAGTCTCTGCCACCCCTGAGACAGCAAGACCAATCCTTCCTCTTCCTCCTCCTCCTCAGCCTACTCAACATGAAGACAATGAGGATGAAGACCTTTATGAGATCCACTTCCATTTGATGAACAGTAAATATATTTTCTCTTTCTTATGATTTTATTAATAACATTTTCTTTTCTTTAGCTTACTTTATTGAAAGAATACAAAATATAATACATATACCTTACAAAATATGTGTTAATCAACTATTTATGTTATCAGTAAGGCTTCCAGTCAACAGTACGCTAAGTACTAAAGTTTTGGGGGAAGTCAAACGTTATATGCAGATTTTCAAGTGCTTGGGGGCCAGCACCCCAACCCACATGTTGTTCAAGGGTCAACTGTACCTGACAAGTAGTAGGTGCTCAAAAATGTTTCTTACATGAGTAAATGAATCCAAATATTGCTATTTTAATATCAAAGTTTAGTTATTCTATGAGCTTCCATTAGCCTCCTTGCTTCCCCCTCATTGAGTTTGGATTGAGTATCAAAGTGAAATAAAACCAAAATTACAGCTAAGGGGCTTTCCCAAACCCACTCTCAAAATTGGATCACACTATTTTGATAAACTGTGTGGTTGATAGAATAGGCTGACAAAGCTAAATAAATCTACCCCTGCAGTGTCTCTACCACTTCTGGAACTTACCTCTAACTCAGAACACACAGGAGGGGCATTAAAAACCCAAGTATATTATGGATGAATACCCATTTCCCATTTAACCCTTTCCCCCATGTAGTAGCTTTGTGGTTGTGCAGGGAATAAGGAATTGGCCCCATACCAGCCCTGGGGGCACAGGGAGTGCCAAGATGGGTCTAAGCCAGTTAGTGAAATCTTATTCCCCTTCAACAATAAGTAGTCGGGGTACTCCAGCCTGAGCCAGTCAACTCCCTCTCTTGCTGGGTCATGTGCTGTGCAGAGATGAACTCTGGAACTGATGCAACTACTTTGTCTGCTTAAAGAAGTTCAGACTTGGGGTGAAGCTGACATCTGAGAGGCAGAGAAGGGAGATCAAAAGAAACTTGGTCCTTGACAACTTCACTAAGCTGTGGGAAAAAAAACCTTTGCAAAGTTCAGCTTGCCTCAGTTAACTGAGCACCTCCTTCCCTTTATTGTCTGGACCTGTTTTAATTAGGTTTCCTGGTCTTTGCAACATAAAGTGTTTCCTGGACCACTAGAGCATGTCCAAGGACATATGAGCCAAGTGGCATGAAACCCTGAGGGCAAGCAAATAAGGCCACTGCCCAGCTAACCCCTGGATCACAAAAAACATAGGAAAGAAAAGAAGCCCTGGCGAAGAATTCAAAGCCTCTGACCATCCTTGCCTTGAGCCTGCAGCATAGCCTTGCCAGTCTTCAGGAATGCAGACTACAAAGAAAAACTACCGTAAACCCAAACATTTTCAGGCTTTCCTTGTCTAGATCTAAACATCTGAAAGGTCCACAAACAATTCTTGAGAAATTCTGGATCAACACCGGATATTGGGAAAGCACAGACTTCTGGAATCAGAGCATCATCTTTATTTTAAATAAAATTACCAGGGAAAAGACAGGACATTCAATTTGTACTCTGAGAATGTTTAATTAAATAAATATTTCATTTTAGCAGTATGATGCAGTTTTATAAAGGAAAGACTGTCTGAAAACAAAGAATACCACCAACAAAATTCAAACAAACAAGAGGGCACTGGATACCAAGGAAAACCAAAGCAGGAGTGTCCAAGTTCAAAAACGTCCCCTAAAATCAAAGAAAAGGGAGAAGGCAGTGAACAAATGTAAGGAAAAAAAGGGTGCAGGGAACAAATGAAGAAGACCCCATTTGGGTATAAATAAAATGTGGTAAGGAAAAAGTACAAATGAGGAGAAATAACAAAAGAAGGAAGAGAAAACGAAACCTTTCTTAAGTCAAAGAAAAATTAAAGAAGTTTCCGTTTGAAAAGATTTTATAAAGAGCAATCATAATCCATTAATAGAGTTCTACGGTGAGGGGTTGGCGGGAAGGTACATGTATCCAGGCAAGGATGGGAGGAAATGGATTACCTACAAAGAAACAAAAATTAGGTTGTTTTCAGATCATTCCTCATTAATATTAAATGCCAGAAGAAAAGGAAGCAACATTTGCAGAGTTTAAAGGAAAAATATTCAAGGCTGAAAAACCTATCAAGTCAAGTTATTTTCACTTGCAAAAGGGGGAAAAGATATTTTTAACAAGTAAAAACTCAGATAGCACATACATCTGCACTTCCCAGAAACCTTATTAAAATTGTGCCCTGAAAGATATTATTAATTAAAAACTTAGGATGGGAATGTCTTTAGTGCTGCAGTATTTAACATAAATTTTACCATTATCTTCTGACAGTTATTTTTTACCATATTTAGGATAGTTCACATTCTTACTATTTTGCACACAGTTTTAATCACTAATATGTAACCTCCATGAGGCAGGGATTTTGCCTGTTTTTGTTCACCCGCATACCTAAACTAGAAAAATATCTAGCACATAGCTGGTGCTTAAGAAATATTTGTTGGGGGAATGAATCAACTAACCAGAAATGAATGCTGAATCGAGTCCAATGGCTTTCCCCCACATGGTTTTTCTTTTTTAAAAATTAATGTTCTGATTTCCATTCATAGACTTCCTAATATTAAACCACCACAATCTAGGAGTGGACACGTAATCCATGCCTGGCCAGTTGAAGCAGTGGATTTACTGGCTACAATTAATGATTTAGTGATGCATGAGAACTAAGCTGGACCAATGAGATCTCCTTCTGGGGACTTGCTTGTGCTGGAGTTGTTGGTAGAGAGACGCTTTCACTATTATGCTGTAGTGCCAAGCTGATAGAATGTCAACTTGTACCTACTGGTAGATGACTTGCCACCGCCAGCTGAAAATGTGCTTGAGAATGAAAGCAACACAAAGGAAAGCTTCAAGTACTTGTTTCCACCAAGCCAAAAAACATACCCCCATACTTTTTGGTAACATGAGCAAATAAGTTCCTTTTTTTTCTTAAGTCACTTTGACATGATTTAATATAACACTCATAAATAGAATTGTCTATATTTTTATTTTTTGTGCTCTCCTTGTTAAGTTTTGGTGTCAAGTCTATGCCAGTGCAAAAAAAGATTTGGGGGGATTTTCATATTGTTTATACTCTGAAATATGTTGGAAAAGCTAATTACTCATACCTTCTTCCACCCATATTCAGAACACACTGAAAAATAGACTCTGACCTAGGAGGGAATTAAAAGGCAGTGTACCCTTTATTATTGGCAAAGCTGGACTGAAGAACATTCTGAGCCCTGCAGCCAAAGTGAGGTCATCCTAACTGAACTCTCCAGGCACGAGAAGGTTCCAGAGAACCACAGCCTCTCCCGCTGCCACCCCTATGCCCAACTACACCGGAGAGCCCTGTCTTGGATCAATTTTGGTTATTTTAATTTTCCTAAAGAATGATGTATTTCATTTATATTTTTCATCTAGTTATACTTTTCTCATTCCTAATGCTTTATATTTTTATTTTTTCCTTTTATTCAAAGCCCAGATTCCTAGGAACTTGCTTATTTTATTTATCTGTTCATTAATTGTATTTTTTATTTTTAGCATTCTGAGTTATTGATTTATGCTTTTATTTTATTAATTGTATAATAATTACATAATTAAATAGATTTGGCTTATTTTGTTAACTTTTCTACCATCTTGAGTTGAAAGTTTGGTTGTTATTTTGGGACTTTCAAATTTAAATCTATTAATAGTATTTATGCTCATAACCAGCCCATAGTTTTTCCATGTACTATTCTCATTTTATTGATTTTTAGATAATCTCAGAGTATAGTTTTGATTTAACTTAAATTTCTTTCAAGAAGTTTCTTGAAAGAAATTGTAGAGTTTCATTTGTTTGGTTTTTGTTTTTAAACTTTTCAAGAGGTTTCAGTTTGATCTATCATTTATGTGGATCTAGCTCAATTGCATGATAGTCCCAGAATGTAGTCTGTAAGATTTTTACAATTTGAAATGTATTATTAAGAATTTTTTATGACTAATTACATGACTTTTTTCTATTTCTATAGATATATGAGAATATATATTCTCAATAAAGTACCAAGTACTAGTTTATCTAGTAAATTCATCCTATTAATTATATGATTAAACTCTTTTTTTTATATATTTTTTATCTGTTTGGTCAATCAAATTCTGACAGATGGTGTTAAAAACTCTTTAATTCTGTTTTATCAAATTTTGCTTTTATGTCTAAGAATCATACTTTCTTTATCTCACAATATATTGTTTATAATACATGAAAGTTTATGACAAATATAGTCTTGGTGTTTTTAATCAGATAGAAAATATTCTCCTTTTCCATTTTTACTCTTGGCCTCAAAATTTACTTTATCTGATAGTAACATTGCAACCCTCAGGTTTTTGTTTTTTTTTTAATGTGTGTGTTTACTTATTTATTTTATTATATATATTTATGGGTACAACACATATACATTGAGGAATAATTAAGTCAAGATAAATAAGATATCCATCACCTCACATACTTATTTTTTTGTGGTGAGAACATTTAAAAACTACTATCTTAGCAATTTTCAAGTATACAGTATATTATTATTAACTATAGTTCCTATGCTGTACGACAAATCTCCAGAATTTACCCCTCTTATCTAACTCTAAGTTTGTGCCCTTTAACCAATATCTCCCATTACCAACCACTCCTGCCCCCCCAGCCTCTAATAATCACCATTCTATCCTCTACTTCTATGAGTTCAGTGTTTTTAGATTTCACACACAATGAGAAAGCAATCTCTTCAATAAATGTTTCTGGGAAAACTGAATATCCACATGCAGAAGAATGAAATTGGACCCATATCTCACCCCATATATAAATATCAACTCAAAATTAATTAAACACTTAAATGTTAAAAACTACTAAAAGAAAACAAAGGGAAAAAGCTGCTTGTCATTGGCCTTGTCAAAGTGTTTTTGGATATGACCCCAAAAGCACAGGCAACAAAAGCAAAAATAGGCAAATGAAATTACATCAAACTTAAAGGCTTCTGGACAGCAAAGGAAAGAATCAACAGAGTAAAGAGACCACCTCTGGAATGGAAAAAAGTATTTGCAAGCCATATATCTGATAAAAGGTTAATATCCAAAATACATAAGGAACTCAAACAACTCAATAGCAAGAAAACAAATAATCCAATTAAAAAATGGGCAAAGGATCTGAGGAGATAATTCTTAAAAGAAGACATTCAAATGGCCAAAAGGTATATGAGGAAAAATGTTCAACATCACTAATCATCAGGGAAATGCAAATTAAAGTCACAATAAGATATCATCTCACACTCAAAAAGACAAAAGATAACAAGTTTTGGTGAGAATGTCGAGAAAAGGGAACGATTGTACACTGTTGGTGGTAATGTAAATTACTACAGCCATTATGGAAAACAGTATAGAGGTTTCTTAAAAGTTAAAGATAGAACTATATGTGATTCCACTTTGGGCAATATATCCAAAGGACATGAAATCAGTATGTCAAAGGGATATCTGTACTCCAGTGTTTATTGCAGCACTAATGACAATAGTCAAGATATGGAATCACCCTAAGTGTTCATCAACAGATGAACAGATAAAGAAAATGTGGTATATCCACACAATGGAATACTATTTGGCCTTAAGAAAAGAAGGAAACTCTGTCATTTGCAACAACATGGATGAATGTGGAAAACATTATGCTAAGTGAAATAAGCCAGGCACAGAAAGAAAAACCTTTGGGTTTTTGTGTTTGTTTTGTATTTTACTGATATATGGTAAATATTTTATTATAAAATATAACATGCAAAAAAGATGCATAAAACATAAATGTATGACTTAAAAAACACTCATTTGTTCACTACCCAGGCCCAATAATAGAATGTAGAATATTGACAGAACTCCAAAAGCCAACAGTTCTTTTCTTCACACTTACCCTCAAGTATTACCACTATCCTGACTTTTATAGGAATTGTCTCCTTTCTCTTCATATTTTAACCATCAAAGTGTTCATAATTTAATCTAAGGTTTAGGTTTGCCTGTTTCTAGAATTTACACTAAAAAAATTATTCAGTATAAATTTTTTATGTCTCACTTCTCATGCTCAAGTTATGTTTTAAAGGTTTATCTAACTCACAATCTCACAAGATATGACTTTTTGGGTTGTTAGTGATGATGCTTTATACTATTCCATTGTTTAAATTTACATTAATTTATTTTTCTCTTCCACTATTGTCTGCCATTTGGGTTATTTCCACTTCGGGGCTGTTTCATATAATGCTGCTATGAACATTCTTGAACAAGTTTCTTGTGCATACATTTACATTGGCTATAATACAATAAGTAGAATTGTTGGGTCAGAGCGGGTATCATCAAATTTGAGATTTGCCAAACTCTCATACAAAGGGATTGTATCTATTTATAATTCCCACAAGCATGTATGAGTTTCTATTGACTCACAATCTCACAGATATATGATTAGCCTTTTTAATTGCAATCATTCTGATGACTATGTGGTGCTATCTTCCAGTGGTTTTAATTTTGCATCTCTGGGATTACTATTGAAATTGGGTGCTTTTTCACATGTTAATTTCCCATTAGATTTTCTCTTTTGTGCAATTCCTGTTCAAAATTCTTGCTAACTATTGGGTTGTCTGCTATTTTCTTATTGATTTGGTTTTTTTGAATTATATCTTCTGAATATGAATCCCTTGTAAAAATCTTCTCCCACTCAATGGCTTGTCTTTTCACTCTTGATAAAATCTTTTGATTAAAAGGATTTCTTCATTTTAATATACTCAAACTTCTCATTCTTTGCTTTTATGGTTAATGCTTTTTGTGTCTTTTTAAATTAACCTTTATTTACCTTGAAGTATAAAGAAATTCTCCTATTTCATCTTATAAAATACTTATTTGTTAGTCTTTCACATGTAGGTCTCAAATCCTCTTGGAATTAGTTTTTGCATGTGTTGTGAGATAGGGATGGAGCTTAATATCATCTACCGAAAAGAACCGTTCTTTCTCTACTGCTTTGCGTTGTCACCTACATCACATATCAAGTATCAATATATGGTGGAGTCTTTCTCTGGGTTATATCCCTATTCTAGTCTATTGGTTATATCCCTGTGCTGATATCCCAGTGTTTTAATAACTGTAATTTTATAATAAGTATTCATACCTTGCATAGCATATCTTTTTACCTTAGTTTCTTCTTCAAAACTATCTTGGCTATTTGACTATTAAAATTTCTGTATAAATTTTATAATCAGCTTATCAAGTTCCTTTGGGAACTTTTGGGAAAAATAATACTTTGGGATTTTAATTGGGATTGCATTGAATCTTTAGATTAATATGGGAGAAATGTCATATTTACAATACCAAGTCTTACAGTCCATGAGCATGTTATATCTCTTCCATTTAGTTTGGTCTTCCTTAATGTCTCTCAGCAATATTTTATGGTTGTCTGCAAAGACGTCTTGAACATCTTTTGTTAGATTTGATCCTAGATATTTGATATTTTTATGCTCTTTTAAATGATATATTTTTAGAATTTATGTTTTAACAGCTTATTGCATGTATATATGAATGTATTTGATTTTTGTACATTGATTTTTTATCTAGTAGACTTACCAAATTTTAAAATTAATTCTAGTAATTTATCTATAGATTCTTTTGGATTTTCTGTATATATAATCATATGTTTACAAAAATGACAGTCTTAATATTTCCTTTTAAACTTTTTATATGCTTTTTTTTAATAGCCTTACTACACAAACTATTAATAGAACCTCTGGAATAATAATGAATACAGAAGTAGAAATCAGGCATTTTGTACTGTTCTTACTCTGAGAGAGAAGCTTTCAACATTTTATACCATTATGTATGAATTTGCTGAAGGGTTTATGTAGCTACCTGCCAGCCTTGCTAAAAGCTTTTATCATGAATAGATGCTAAATTTTATCAAATTGTTTTTCTTTATCTGTCCCTATGATTATATGATGTTTTCTCTTGTATTTGTGTGGCAAATTAATTGGTAATTTTTTGTTATTATTAAATGAACCTTAAATTTTTGTAATGGAGTTACAAAATGGGAAGCATTATCTTTTTTATATATTGCTAGCATCTATTTGGTACTATTTTGTTTAGGACTTTATATTCATATCTATAAGTGAAAGTGACCTACAATATTCCTTTTGCACATCATCCTTGTCAAATTTTGATATCAAGACTATGTCAACCTTAAAAAAACAAGTTAGAAGGTGCTCTCTCTTTCTATTATCTGAGATAGTTTGTGTAATACTGGCAGTATTTCTTTCTTAAAAGCTTAGTAGAATTACTCATTCAAACCATTTTGAGCTTGAGTTTTTTATTTTGTGTTTTATGTTTATATAATTTCTAATTACTTGCTCTTTTTTCCTTTCCTTATTGTATCTGATTTCATTGCCTTTTTTCATTTCATTTTTTCCTCTTGTGACTTTTTGTAGTTCTACTCTGCATTTCTATTTTACTAATGGTTAGTTTTAACCATTTAACAAACACACTTAAACCTATCCAAAATATAAAACTTAAAAAGTTAAATACCTATGTTTATATTCTGTCAGGAAGAGACTCTTAGGATGGTTTCTCCTGCTATCTTCCTTGTGCCTGTTAAAATGATTGGAATTTTTACTCTGAGTTGTTAAAATATTTCTTTTAGTACTTTGCTTCTATTTTAAGAAACTTGAGTTAAATTTAAAAATGAATTTACTGGATTCATTTAGAATCAGTATTTTCTTGTATATTTCATCTTCCCCAATCTAATATCTTTTTTCCTGATTAAATTTTAATGTATAAGGTCCTTTGTAAGAGGTTCATGGGTTCACACTTTTTGAGTCCTTACAGGCCTTGGTTGTGTGAGATCCTGGAATTATGGTCCTTTTCCATTGATATTCTTTAAATATTTTCCACTGTCTTTTAGCTTCCGGTCTTGCAGATGAGAACTCTGATGACAAAATCATTCCCTTCCCCTTGTAAGTAACCTATTCTGTCTTCCTAAAAACTTGTAAAATGTGCTTTTTATTCCTGGGAATGAAAATTGCACCATAAAATGTTTGTTTGTGCTATTTTATTAACAATGTACCTAATTCTTTCACTTTCAGTCCAAAATGTTGGTCTTTATTCAACTCCAGGATTTTTTATTATTATTATGATTATTCTTTCTTCTCTTTTTTCCTCCTCCAGAGCTGCATGTCTTTTTGAATGACATATTTGAAGTCTATCCTCCATTTCTCTTTTATTTTCACTAATATTTTCATTAATTTGTCTTTTTTGCTTTATATTCTGGAGTACATTTTTAACTCTATCTTTTAGATCAATAATTCAGTTTTTAGCCCCTCCACAAATTTTCACTCATTCTGTAGATGACTTTAATTTCAGAAATCAGTTTTTAAATTTTTCATAATTTCTGAGAGTTCTTTGGTACTATCAGTTTTCTCTTATATAGTATCTTCTTAAATCTCATTGAGAATTTGTAACAGAGACTTCTCTTTTTTGCTCTTCTCTTTCCCCCATTCTGTTGAAACCAGCCCCGCTTTATTTTGATTTTTCAATATTATACATCTCCCTTTAGGTTTCTCATTCTCTTAGATTTCCACTATGCATTGCATAGTATTTTAGGTCTTTTTGTTTTTCTATTTTCATTCTTATGAACATAGGCCTCGCACCATCAGCCAGTGTAAATCCCTTCAACACTATTCAGGCTGGGCTGTGGGGGACTTCAAGGTGTTGGTCCCTTTGCAGGTAGAGCAACAGCAATAAGATAGACAGGGAGAGGCTTAGAGTCTGCAATTTAGGAGAGGAAAAAGCACTGGGTTCATGAACTTCTCAAGATACATTGAGAGGGGAAGATGTGCACTACAAAAGAGCAGTGCCCTTCAGCAGGACTGGTCCCTACCAAGACAGCAGTGTCGGCAGAGCTGAGCTTCTCCTGGGGCTGTGGACCACATGCTAACTGGAAGGCCATGCTCTTCTCACACTTTGCTCCTTGCCCCCTGAAATGCAGACCCCCAGCCACTGCCTGAATCATGTCCGTGGAAACCGAAGCTGCAGTCAGACAGGTGGGACCTCTTTCAGGCTGCCTTTCTTCCCTGGATTTTGGCCACGTAGTTAAGCCATTTCAAAGAAGTACTGAGACAGGGAGTGAGTTCAAAACATGCAGTTAGAATATTTGATTTCCTCTCTTCACGCTTAGAAAATATACTCAATTATTTAAAAATTGGAAGGTAAAAATAATTGTTATTTTTAAAGAGGGAATTCCTGGTGTAGTTGAAATCGCCATACATGGGTAGTCAGAAGACCCTTTACTAGATTCATGGCTTGGAACCAGGCAGGCCTGTGTTCCTCATCAGTGACGCAGTAGTGATAGGATAGGCCCAGGCCTCGTCCCAACGACCTTGTGAAAATCAAACAATACAAATGTGAAAATACTTTCTTGCAGGTAAACAATCACGAGAAAGAAAGCTGATGTCACCATTAATATCAGTAAGAATTAGAGTTACAAGAAACAAGAAAGAAATGGGCTGCCCCAAATGCCATAAAACCCCGTCACTGTAAGCATTCGTGAGGAAGTTGCACAACCTCCTCCGAGAAATGTTCAGGGAGATTGATGCACAGGACCTCAGAATTGTTAATCTCTGAGTCCCTTTTCAATTTTCTAAAAGTCTGTGATTTATCCAGCACTTGGAAGTGTCATAGGCCTGGGAACCAAAATTTCCCTGAAGTTAAACTCAACTCCATGAATTTGAAATCAAGTGGGAGAAAATATATATTCTAAATTGGGGTAAAGTGTGACAGCAACATGTGGCTAATGCACACAGACTTCTCTTCCACTAATGACAGAAAAAAATTACAGTGGGAATTCCGCAGGAAAATAAGTAGCTGCAGCCCACTGGCATCACCCTGGCAGGCTGAGGGAGAGATGAATCCCAGATTAATTAGCAAAATTTGACAAATTCTCTCTCGAGCCCTAGGCTCCAAGCCCACCTGCTCCTGCTGCTTTGGAGGCTCAGAACTCAAAAGTCTTCGGTCTTTTCCTAGAGGTGGTACAAATGGATGAGTTTATAGGCTACAAGTTATCAAAAACACCCATCCACCCAGCTCAAATGAAATGTGAGCAAAAACCGCATCTCTGTGAGTTATCATATCGAATGTATTCTGAAAACCCATGAGTCTTGTTAGAAACTAATGAGGCTTATAGAAATTGATAGTAGAGCCCCATCCTCATGAAACCAAAATATAAGAATGCACAATGAAAGGAAAATCAATCTGGCTGTTGAGGGTTTGTTTGATTTACTTGATTCATTAATTCAACCAACACTTACCAAGAATCCTTTATATATCGAGGACCTTGGTTCAGCACTATAGAGGGATCCAGAAAAGGACTGGTGACATATTTTGCCCCTATGACATGTATAGCATCAGGTACCAAACAACTATGACAAAGTAGAAAATAACTGTGATATGTAGCAGTAGGAGGTTCAGTTAAGAGGTGAGTGGAACATGGGAAGGTTATTTCTTACCAAGAGAATCAGGAAAATTTTCCTGGCCAGTCAGTATTTGAGCTCAATCTTGAGAATGAGAAGAACACAGATGTGCCACGATGAAGGTGAGCCAAGGCCTTACCCAAGAGGCAGGTAAGTATAGGGAATGTTCAGGAGACAAGAAGCTAATTTATCAAGTGCTTATTGTATGCCAGGAGCTATGCAAAGCTCTTGAAACAAATTATTTTGTTTGATTGAGAAAACTGAGGCACAAAGAGGTAGATCATCTTGCTTGAAGTCACAAAACTTAAAAGTGACAGAATTGATACAATGTCTGGTGTTGGTTATAGGAAGATGTGTAAAACTGCTGACACTTAATCAAGAGGACAATGGACTCCAAGGTTAGGAAGCAAATGTGCCCAGCTCTTGAGATATTCTTTCTAGATCTTGTTAATGAAAAGATTGATCATATCTGTATTGGCTAAATTTTCCACTCATCACAGTGGTTTGGGAAATCCTGAAAACCTAGACTTCTTTGACAAAATGAAAATGGTCAACTGCTGTTACTTTCTTCACCACGTGATTCTTATCTCTGAATTATGTAGCACTCCAAAACAAAGTCTTACCATAGTTGCAACCCCTTGACTCTGAAGAAGTAAGGAATTTTGCTGCAGGTAGGTAACAGACTGGTCTAGAATGGAGTCCCCACCACTCACTTCAGACTAAGAAGGCCCTATTATGTGGAGAATAGATAGAAAAGACTAGAACGAAGGTCAACAAACCAAGATTCAGCAAACCAAGTTCAGCTTGCCACTTGCTTTGTAAATAACATTTTATGGAAACAAAGCCACTTTCATTCATTTATTTACTGTCTATGGCTGCTTTCACACAATGACGACAGTGTTGAGTAGTTGTGACAAAGCCCATGTGGTCCACAAAGCTTAAAATATCTGGTTCTTTACAGAAAAAAAGTTTGCAGACATCTGAAATAGAAAACTCAGAAAATCCTAGCATATCCACATTGGAAGAAAACTCTGAAATAGAAAACTTAGAAAATCCTAGCATACCCACATTGGAAGAAAGACTGGCCATCATGTAATCCACTCCCTTCTCCCCTTTTCCCACTCCCCTAACACAGATAAAGAGTCTGAGCCCGAGAAAGAGGAGACTTGCATAAAATCACAGAACAAGTAAGGGAGCGTAATTGGAGTCCCGAGCCATTAGACTAATGCTCCTTCTACCACACCAATCCTGAAAGACTAAAGTACCTTGTTTTCTAAACAACTATTCAGTAATTAACTCCTGAGACACTGGGTGCCCAGCACCATCCTTTCTCAGGCTGCTGTAGTAGAAGGCTCGATGCCTTCCCATGATGGGGTCTACACCAGGAGTGGTGACAGACCTCACACAGTGGAGCGGTACCTTAACACCCTCCGCCTATGAGGGGAAATCATACGGCATCACAATGTCCCTTTAAAGTCTCAAGAAGGCCCCACAGTGCAAACTGACTTAATGTCTCTCAATGAGTCCAACGCCAGCTGTTGACCCTCCAGGGCTGGAAATGATTTCTGCTTGTTGGTGGTGCCTCAGATGGAGTTGCTGGCTTGCGCTCAGCAGCTGTATGAATCAGGATGCCTACAGCTCTGAGCGGCACACAGGGGATGAGACACGGTGAAGGAATGGCAGGCTCTCAGCTCCCTCACGCGCTCAGCCTGGCCAGGTGGCTGCCACACATTATTCAGATTATTTTCTTGCTCTTCTTCCCCCTCAAGCTCTTATAGTTAAGTGTGTGTGAGTGTGACTCCACTGAACATTGGAAGCAATTTGAGAATGAGGCTGTGTTTGGTAAAGTTCTCATTGTCCAGTGGAGATTGTGCTGGGGAGTGTGTGGAGTGGGGGTGGGGGATGGGATCAGGGCACAAATGCTCAGGGAGGTGGGAGATTTCCCCAAATGGGAAAGTCTTTTTGGAAATAGCAGAAGTTGGTCTGGATTTTGTATAAGAGATTTATAGAATCTTGGAATTAGAATGTTGTTTGAGGGCCACCAACTCCCAGATGATGCTCAGAGCAGAAAGTGCACATGCAGCATCTCGGACAGACAGGGTCTACTGAAGGCTCCCAGTGGCACACTCACTATTTCCCAGGGGAGCCCGCCTTGTGCTGAAACAACTTCAGTTTTGAATAATGATTCTTTACATTGAAATGAACTTACAGCTTCTAGTCCTGTCTCCCAAAGCCACATAGAATGAGTCCATTCTTGCTTTCCTCGTGTTGGTTCTTAGGGTTTTTGCCTAAGGCAATCAGACCCCCTTTCTGCCCCATCTTCTGTCCTCCAGATCATGGAGTGGATGGATGTATGGATGGTATGTGTGTGAAAGAGAGAGAGGGCATGTGTGTATGCACATGTATGTATGTGTTGGGATGTGTACAGGAGGGAAGACGGGGGGAATTGCAGCAATTCTGAATTAGTAGAGTATAAAAACCAGGTGGAAGAGAGTGTTTAAAAAGAGGCAGGCTGTACTGCATAAGGCATTATATGCCAAACTAAAATGGTTGGGCTTAAGGTAAGAGGGAGACACAGCCAGACTGGCAGCTTAGAAAGCTCATTCTGCCTATACTGTAGAGGAGAGGTCTGCAGGATGAGGACACAGAGGCCCATAAAAAAATACTGTAAGAGTCCAAGTGAGAGAGGATAAGCCTGAGCAAATCAGAGGACACAAAGATGAGGAGACAAGGATACCTTCAAGAAATGCTCAGGAGGGAACCTTGGCAAGATTTGACGACTGATAGAGAGTTTGAGATAGAGAAAGGGATTTGGGATGATGCCAGGGGATTTGGCTTGGGGCGATAGGACAGTCAGCAGAGGGAACATATCCAAAAGTCTGCCACTACCAGAAAATTTTATTTCGTGGCCTCCTCGGAGCCCTCCCAAAGGAATTTCTACAGAGAGCAAAATGATACATTAACTGCATGAGTTGGCAAGGAGTAAGGAATAGGAAACACTAATTACAGGCCAAGATAATTAACCAGCAAGTCTGGGATCAGCTGGATGTAACCTCAGCTCATCTGCTCCTGAAAATGGCCAAGGGAAGATGTGAGGGGAAGAGTGTGGACAGCCATTTTGCAAATGCTAAGGAAGCAGCTGAGCTCAGACCTTGGTGACACTTGAGTTTGATGTACTTGGCACTTTGGCTCTGGTTTCTGGAGCCCTTGGGGTGCCAAATGCACTGCAGCTGGACAGCCAGTTGTCCAGACGTCATTTATGCCTCTGGGCCACTAATTACCAGGCTCCCCTTTAGCCTTATCGCTGCACTCCATTAGGGGCTTGTTGGTGACACGCACAGGAAATGGATTAGAGGCCATTAGACCATCCAGGTTGAGGAAGGTCAAGTCTTGCCTCCTGGGAGAAAAGCCTAAACTCTAGCTTTATAATCTGGTGCTTGAAGCAGGAGAAAGATCTCAGGACTAGAAAAGAGGAATAAATTCTTGTCCCAGCCCAGGCAGATGACCCTGGGCAAGCAAATCATTTCACTTCTCACAGCCTCTGTTTTCTTGTCTATTGCCTGGGCATAAATAACCCCTGGTTGTGTAGATCAGATGGTATCAGAAGCATGGAAACACCTTGCAAACAGTGAATGCATTTAAGGAGCTGTGGTTACTGCTGTTGATGTTAATTGCTAACATGAACATTTAGGTACATTGAACTGGGAATAAAGAAAACAGAGCTTTAATCCCATTTCCGACACTAATAGTTGTGTGACCTTGGGTAAGTCACTTCTCTCTAGGCCTCAGTTTCCTCATCTGAAAACTGGAAAGGTTGGTCTAGATCAGTGATTCTCAACCAGAAATGTACATCGGAATTGCCTGAGGAACTTCATAAATATGACCATGCTCCACCCCAGACATGTTGAAGTAGATTCTCAGGGGAGTTAGAATCTCATGCCCACTGAGAGCCATTGGAATGGACGGTCAGGCCCCGCCTGCCTCCATCTCTTCATGCTGACTCCCCCACAGCTGGAACTACTTGACCTCCACCATCAGGATGGGCTGACCACAGCCTCCAGCACCTGTCCTATCCTTAGGCTGAGGCACTCAGCCCCAGGCCAAAGCTCTGGAGCTCAGCACCAAGTGCCCCTTGTGCTGAATTGGCTCTGACCTCTTGTTTCAGTCTCTCATCTGGGTCCCACCCAGATTTCAAGATGTAGTACTCATTTTCTTCCCTAGGTAAGCTGCACAGTGGCCCTGTCCCACCCTGCCTGGCTGAAAGATTGTTCTGACCACCTGCTGGGACTATCCAACTCTCACATGTTGTTGGACCCTTCCTTTTGTCTTGCCCCCCACCTCACAGAGAACCCCCCTCCCATCCTGGATTCCTGCTGGACACAGTGATGCTGTTCCCAGGACCAATACATGGCCTGTTGTATGACCAAGCAGGTGGCATTTTCTGCCAATAGACTGCCTTCTCCAGGCCTATGGCTTCATTCTTTCCCTACTCCAACCAGATTCCTACCCTGCCCAGCTGTAGCTAAAGTCATTTTGGCCAGTTCTGTCCCACCATGTGATTTCAGTGGTTTCTAATACCCTGCTGAAAAGTCAGAACCAGAATGGTTGCTCTGAACGTTAGGAAAAGCAATGATACTCTCTGGGCCTCAGTCTGCTCATATGTACAACAGGAGTAACAACATCTGCCAGAGAATTCTCTGACTCGCTTGCTCCCCCCAATCTATTAACTGAATTAACTCCTTGTTCTCCAGTCTTAGGTCTTAAACATTGCTTCATAAAGAAGTTTTCCCTCACCAGCATTCCCCCACCGCTGCTCTGCACTCTAATAGCAACCTGTAGTTTTCCTTTGCAACTCCTTAAACTTGTGTAACTGTTAATTATTAGCTTAAAGTCTTTCTCCCTTACTATATGATAAGCTCCATGAGGGCAGAAACTGCCTTGCTCACCACTATTAAATCCCCCATGCCTGGCACCTAGTGGCTATGAGATATATACGTCTGATGACTGGAAGATGAAATGTTGAATGTGTCTGGCACATAGCAGCTGCTAAGTGAATCTTACTCCCTCCTCTCCTCTCCCGGAGAACAGAGAACACCCAGGCAATCCCAGGAGGTGAGACTGCAGCACAGGGGAGCAAAGGGCAGAGCTGAGCTGATGCTTGAGGCCCACGCCGGCCCTCCTTCTGGGCCCTGTGCAACTGCAACCCCAATAGGAAGCACAAGCAACTAGAAGTCTGGTGAGAATGATGCCCATATCAGCAGTTATCAACCCTCAAATTCTCGATATTACAGAAGTTCTATCTAGAAATCTTTTCAAAAATACTGGTGCTTGAGCTTACCCGTAGAGATTTTAATTTAATTGGTCTGGAATATAGCCTGGGCTTTGGTATTTTTAGATAACTCCCCTGAGTAATCCCCACATGCAGCTATGGATGAGATTGGACCACCCAAAAATGGTCCAATCACCATTTTTCAGACACAAAAGCTGAGGCACAGGAGGGAAAGGAATTCGCCCAAGAACCTGCAGTAGCTTTGGCAGAGCTGGAGCTAGAACTTAGAAGAGCTAACTTTCTACCCACGGCTCCTTCTACTGCACCAAATAACAAACTGTAATCCCCTTTATCAATAGCAGAGGCAGCTTTCCTGGCATCAGACAAGGCTAGGGGCAAAGAGCTTGTTTTTCCACCCTGGAAGATCTGTTATTAAAAGCCTGTTTATGCAAGAAGGATATAATTGAAAGTGAATGAGTGTAATTCCTTTATCACAATGAATATTAATTATAGATAAACACTGCATCAATATTCATTTAGAAAAAATGGACGCTGAAAGGCAGAATGCTCATACCAGGGTTATCAGTCACATCAGGCAGTACTGACGTGACAGGACTCCAATAGCAAAATGTTCCCCCATTTTCCTCAAATCCTCTTGGATTTAGAAGTTAGCCAAAATGCAAATCTGCTGTCAGGTTGGGCTCCACAACCGTGCATGATGGCTTGGGCACGGGACTGCCTTGCTCGGGGTACACCCCCAGAAGGTTTCAGGCTGTTAAGACTCTTCCTTACGCAGCAGCAGGATGCTGGAGGAACAACTGGCCTCTTCCGTCTTACTGTAGAGGGAAGGGCCAAACAGACCCAATGACTAGCCACGTTGTTCCAGACTGTGAGCCCTGGGACAAGGGCAAATGCACAAACCTCTCCAAGAAGAATCCCCAAGGCCACAGCATGTCCCCAGAACTGATAAATTAGACTCAACTGGGGAGGCTTTTGAAAATGCAGAATTGCCCTGATCTTACTGAATCGAAATCTTTTGGGCTGAAGCCTGGAAATAAGCATTTTAACAAACTCTCATGTTAATTCTGATTTTTAGCCCGACTCAAGATTTTTCTTTTGCCAGGTCAGTTAGGGTCTTAGATGATTTCATTCATTTATCTGATAAATCGTCACTAGGAAGTATGCTAGCTTTGGGTGAAGACAGAGACTTGTCCTCTGTTTTCCAGTTCCTTGTGGTCTAGCAAGAGAAACTAAAATGTAAGAAATGTGATTATAACCCACAGTGATGACTGCTGCCCTGAGGAGGGGAAGCAAGGTGAGGGAGCGCAGAGGAAGGAGAACTCAGCTCTGAATGGGGAGTCCAGGAAGGCTTCGCAGAGATGAGGGACAGAGGACTTGGTTGAGTGGCATGTTCTCCCAGCAGCAAAGGTGCACAGCCTTAGAGACGTGGGCACATCCCAAATAAGCATGGAGGAGAGGAGAAGGTATTTCAGGCTGGGCAAGTCTTGGCACTGGGACCCGCATCAGCACACAGCAAGGGCCTTGACCACTATCATAGACCAAAAAGGTCTTGAGGGGCTTTATTACCTGTGGCTGTGGGCAAAGGCCTAACAAGTTCCTAATGAGAAGGAGGCAATGTTTGGCTGCTACTGCACAAACAGAGCAGCAGAGTGGGTACCAGTTCTGACCACCAAAAGCAGGTGAATTCTGTACTCATACGAGTCCCATGTGGTGCATTTTACAAGGGAGTAAGTGGATTCTATTTTTCGTGAGACTGGCCTTATAGAATTAGAGTTCCTCAGCTCTGGCAGGGCCTGTAGAGCTCCTCCATACCAACTCCTACAGCTTAGAGAAGGACAAACGAATGTCTGAGATTCAGGGACCTTCCCACTGTAACTCTGCCATCTAGTCCCACCCAAAATGCAATTTTCTCCCTTGAAATACTTGTCCTCTATCGCCCTGCTTAGCAAACTCAACTGCACATTGGAATTACTTGGGAGTTTTAAAACCTGTTGACGTTTGTGTCCCACCCCCAGAGATCCTTATGTAATTACTATAGGGTGGGGCCTGGACATTGAATATTATAAACATGACCCAGGTAATTCTAATGAGCAGCAAAGCTTGAGAGCCACAGCTTCTATTCTTTGTCTTATTTAGATAGTCAACCGACAGATGTTAGAAGGAATTTAAGGAGTTATTCAGTAATCAAAGTGTTAGCTAAGAATGCTATTCCCATTTTAGTAGAGGATTCTCTTTTTTTCCTCTTATACGTATTGTTGATTTTCCTTTCAAACTCTAAAAGCAGTGCACACTTACGACTGTAGTCCAAACAACACAATAACATATTTTTGTATAATCTAAAATTAAAATGATACCTATATTATTTTCCATATATAATGACAAAAACTTCCTTCTCCCTACATCCTATACAGGGATGATTTTGGATTTGGGATAAGCATAATATTGATTTTTTTAAAATAGTCAACATTTAGATTTAATTAAAATTTTTGTTTGTTTCCTTTCTCTCTCCTGTGATTTCCCCTTGCATTCCTTTTCATTTTATGTACTAGAGCTTTCAGAAATTCTTATAATGAGAGTTGTGCAGACTTTATTTGTCTAAAATGCTTTTATTTTGATCTTAATTAGTATTTCAATGATCCTTTGAGTCAGTATATGATTCTAGGTTGAAAATTATTTCCTCTCATAACATTGAAGACATTATTCCATTGTCTCTTGTAGCCATTATTTCTAATCAGAAGCTTGTTGTTTATTGTTGTTCAGATTCTTTCTCCTTTGTACATAATCTTTGTTTTCTTTCTAGAAGCTTTATGTTGTTTTTCCCTTCGTTTTCCAAAATATGTCCAACGTGGATTTTTTTTTCATTCATTGTGCTCAGAAATCTGTTGCTCTTTCAATCTAGAAGTCCCAGCACTAGGATATTCTCTTATAGTACATCTTTTATTTTTTCCCGTTTATTTTGTCTGTTCTCTCTATCTCGAACTCTTATTTTACAGATATTGGATTTTTGACTCTGTCCTTCAAGTGTCTTGACCGGGAGTGCAGAACCTGCGGTCTTAAGGTCACATGAGGCCCTCTAGGTCCTTAAATCCAGCCTTTTGACTGAATCCAAATTTTACAGAGCATATCCTTTTATTTTTATTAATACATTTTTGTTCATCTTTTATATTTTTATTTTATTTTTTAAATGAATGTTATTTAAAATACCAAAGAATAAAATAAGTTTCAATGAAATAATCCTCCCAGATTGACCAGCACAATTAGAACATTAGGAAGCCATAAGGGCTAAATTGACGGCTGCTACACTCATGATTTAGTTCTAACTTCCCCTGCCTGACTGGTGCCACTACCCCACGAGGCTGGTTGGTGAGAGTTTACGGGGGTCGAGTACACCAGTCTGTTATCAGCTTTTGACAGCAGTGCACTGTGTTTCTGTTTGAAGTGGAATTAGTGACTAGTTGCTCAGCTCAACAGTATTTTTTAATTCTGTCTGGTTAACAGCCCATCAAGTCAAAGAAGACCAAAAGAATGCTGAAAGAAGAAAACAGATTTTTTAATGAGGATTGGGAATTGCAATATTATATTGTTTCTGCTAAAGATGATTTGCTTGCTTTGTGATACTGCAATATTAACGAAATTCAATGCTTATCAGCATTATAACACTCATAAGGACCACAAATATTTTAAATTAGAGGGAGAGGTGCAAAAGGTTGTATTGCAGAAATTAAAAGATGAAAAGCAAAAGCAAAAGCAATTCTTTCAAGCAGCAATAAGACCTGGAAATAGTGCCACTGAAGCAACTTATAAAGTAGCTTATATACTCAGGGAAAAAAGGGAAGCCATTCAGTGATGTAGAAATTGTGAAAGAATGTGTTATCGAAGTTGTAGGATGCTTAGACCCCCAAAAATGTTTCAAAGTACAAACAACTGCCTCTTTCAAGGAGAACTGCAACTGATCGGCAGCATGAATTGTCCTTCAACTTAACAGAACAACTTCATGCAATACGTCAAAAGGAAAATATATATTATTCAGTAACTTTGAATGAATCAACTGATACTACTGACTCGGTGCAGGTTTTATACTTCATTCAAGTCATAACAGAAGATTTTCTTTGCTATGAGGAGTTACTTGCTTTGAGCACTCTTGGGAACAGAACATGGGGAATAGATATCTTCAACAACTTTCAAGATAAATGTCTGAAGTTGGACTGAATTTGGTGAATTTAGTGAGTGTATGTACAGACAGTGTACCTTCCATGACAGGAAAACATGAAGGGTTTATTGCACAGATAAAAAAATTATTAACAGACCCAGATGCCCTCATTTCCTTTCATTGTATCTTGCATCAGCAAAATCTTTGTGCTAAAGCTACTATTTTAACTGACACTTTGCAATGAGTTTTAAGTCTTGTTAACTATATTCGTGCAAATGCAACATGGCATCATTGGTCTCATAACAGGCTAAAGTTGAACAACAAGGTATTCAGTGTGGATTCCACAGTGCATTGGCTATTGCAGGGACAGGTGTTCACCAAAATTTTATCTCTGCAAGAACAGATAGTTAAATTTTATGAAGAACAGAATCAGCAATGTGAATAAGATTTCTATAGGAATGCAGCATTTTTGTGTGATATCATGTGAAAATCAAAAAACAACTTGAATATTTCTTTGCTGGGTAAAACTAAGTCTATATATGATATGTGGCAAAAAAAATCCAAGCATTTCGAAAAAAAGTTATCTTTTTTCAAAATGCTTCTTTAAAACAAAAATTTGGATGAACATCTCTACAGTTAGCAAAGGTCATTGATGAACAAGATGATAAGCAAATCATTTGAAGAACACGTGGCTGTTATAGACCTATTAATTGGAGAATACAATGAACGGTTCACTGACTTTGAGAATCATGACATCACACTCAAATTAGCATTTCAGCCTTACCTAGTTGATATCACCAAGGCACCTGAAGAATTACAAATGGATTGATTGAGCTTCAGTAGATGACATTTTAAAGTGGCTGTTTGATGCTAAGAAAGATCCAATTGAAATACGGAAAAATGCAGTAAAATACCCATGCCTTTGGCAACATGCCTGAAAAATGCTTTCTTGCTTTTCAACTACTTATTGCTGCAAATCTTCATTTTCCCCTAACCCAAATCAAGATGCCCTTAAGGTCACAAATGACTGATACCCATCTAGAGAATCAACTGAAACTGCGGATCTCCATGCTGCAACCAAATATTCAAATGCTTTCCAACAAAAAGCAGACACAACAGTCATTAAAAGGTTAGTTAACTTTAAAATTAATGAATAGTTTTCATTTTTTGATATTATTAAGTACATAGTAGTTAGATTTTTACAAAATAATGTACATTTTTAAGTATATCTAATTGAAGTTTCTTGAATGTGGCCTTATTTGATTACAGCTAAATTAATGCAGCCTTCCAACATGAAAACGTTCCCCACCCCTGGTCTTGACTTTCTCCATATATTCTCTCTCCTGGTCCTTCTGTTCTAAGTATTGGCAGAATTGCTCCATTCAGTCTTGCAGCACACTACCTTTTTCTTCATTTGTGTCCAAGGTGTCTCTGAAGTCCATTTTCTTTTCAACAAGCTTATTATTTTTTCATTTCTAAGATCTCTCATTGGTACTTTTCCATAACAGCCTGCTCTTATTTTATAAATGTAAATATTAATTACATTTTCTCCATTTTATTTGTTGACTTTTCTCTTTCCTGGGATGCTACTTTTTCTATTTGTTAATTTTAGTTCCTTTCTTTCACAATATTTGTTTTTTTAAATATTCAACAATTCTTGGTACCATATTCAACCTTATGTTTGAGATTACTTTGGAGGCCATATAAAAGTTCTTTTCTTTTATCAAAATCTGACTCTAGTCCGGTGGTGGAAGAGTGGGATGTGCTCTAGGCAATGAGTCGAACCTGTGGCCAGACTTCCGGATGTGAGAGTCCCCAGTTACTCCCGATGTCACAGGCACTCAGAGGCACTGTCCTGTTGTAAGGACACTCACTAGTGCAGCTTGCTGCTCGGCTCAGTGAAGGGGATTGGAGGTGAAGACTGTCCACACTGCTAGTGGGTCTTGAGACCATCCGGACCTGGGGAATATATGCCAATGCTCATGTGAGGAGGAAGTGCCTCTCTGTAAATTATATTAGCACTGGGCTCAGAGACAGTTGGGAAATATATGAATCCAGACATAACCTAACCCAAAGTCAAAAGGACCTTTAAACATTTCACTATGTCGCCTCTCCTAATTCTAAGGTGAATATATGCATTTATAAGGCCATACCCTAGTAGTTAAGTGTGCATAGTTAAATATGTTGTTTTCCAAGAGACCTGACACTCAATAAATGACAGTTACTGTGAAAAAGCATTGGCAGAAGGTATTATTGTCACTGAAAGTCATACATTCTCCTCTTATTTCTTCTGTCTTTACTCCTCCTTTCTTTAAAATCAGATTTTGAAGTGGAGTGGGTCTTAGAAGCCATTTGCTTCAATCCCTTCATTTTTACTTTTTTTAAGGTTAATTATTACATTAATATTTTAAGGTTAATTAAAACATTCTAATTTTAGCAAATATGGAAAGTACAGAAAAGGTAAAATACTATAAAGAAAAAAATCAATCATAAGCCCATCACCAGAGACAATTAGCAATGTCAGCTCCATAATTTATGAACTATGGCTCAGGAAGGAGTAGTGGGAGGCCGACTATCTATCCGGTCAATGGGCAGAGGACTCCTCCAGGCCAGTCCTCTGTACCTCTCTCTGAAACAGGAAGACTTTGTTTTTCTGTAGTGGTTGGAGAAATACAAGGTTGACTACAAGCCTGGGTAGAGTTTTTGTCTCATACAAGAAGCCTGGATGAGCCCTCAATTCTCCCTGCTCGTGCCCTCTTTCCTGCACCTAATCATGTTGGTCACAGATCCGTCTCTTGAATTTCATGGGCTCTCAGAGCTGAAGAAATCATTCTGCTCTTTGCTTGTCTTAAAGTATTAGTGTGGTGTGGGGCTTTGTTATCTTTGTCATTGAAGGTGTGGAGGCCATTCTAAGACAAGTCAGGGGAGAGCTGTGGCATCTGTACGATTATTCCCCTGCACTGCCTGGAAAACTCCTCTAAGGAGTAACAGATGTCACCTACAGCTTGAAGTCCTTTTTCCTTGGCCCAGTCAAGTGGTCAGTCCTAACTCTGTGCTACTTAGCACTTAGTACATATCTCCCATACAACATTTATAGTGTAAATGTTATTTATAGGTTCATCCTACCTGATGGGCTATGAACTTCCTAAAGGCAAAGATATAACACCTAGAACAATGCCAGGCACATAGCAAGAGCTCAGTGAAAGTTTTATGAATGAATGACAGAATGTTTGTATAAATAGACTTTACTAAGGAGATTCACTAAATATTTCAGAAGCATTTTTGTTTATATAGGAAACATCCCCAAGAACAACAACTTCACCTTCCATACTAAACATGAGGTAAATATTAGCACTTCATTTTAACCAGGCTTTCTTCTGGTAACATGGACGTTTACTCCCTGATGTATCCTAGAGTCAAGGGCAGAAGGCCTGTGAGTGGTCATTTAGCCTAATCCACAATCATTGCTTGCATTTATTCTATAGAATCCCAGCAAAGGGCTAATGTAGGTTCCTGAGCTCCCCCAGTGTAAGGGATACACCTGCTCTCCAATTCACCTATTTCAAATTCAGGAAAACACAATTTTTAAAAGAAAGTATTTTAGGAGATGGAAAGAGAGTTGAATTTAAAGTTAAGGTTTAGATTGAGGTCTAGATCTGCTAGTAACAAGCTTTTGGGTTCATCTCTTCACTATTCTAAGCCTCACTGTCTTATCTTGACAGTAGGATTAATAATAACTGCCATCACACAGTAGCTGTGGACAAAAAGTATGAAAATGAACATAAAAGATGTTGTGGACAGTGAAATACATTTAAAGGAAGAAAGGAAGGAAGGATGGGAGGTTGGTAGAATAAAAGAGCAAAGATCCTTTTCCAGAGAGGGGGAAATCATTGGCATCATGGAATGTCATATTTCAGGGAACAGGAATGCCTTGCTTATTGGTTACGTGGCCAATCAGTGGAGACAACAGTCTCATAACTCTAATCTGATGCCCTGTCCTTCCTACTTCTGTCCTCCCATCCTTCTGATCCTGTGTCTCTCTCACAAGGAGCTTAGAGCATGGGCTCTGAGCCACACAGCCTGGATTTGGATTCTGGTTCTGCCACTGGTCAAACCTCAGAAAGTACTTACCTTCTGTGGACATCACTTTCCTGATCTGTAACATTGGAGTATTCACACTACCTCCACATAGGATCCTCTCTTCCCTCTCACCCAATTTGATTTACTTGGTCTATCATTGTAACTTCCTTGTATTTATTCTCAGCAACCTTGCCCCTCCTTCCCTTCTGTGTTCTGTACTCACCTGGCAAAACCACAACCCTCGTTAATCACAGCTCTCCTTGAACTCTCTTCCTGCCACCATGCAACTGAGTGGAGCTTGAGAGAAATTCATGAGCACACACATAAAGGACCACGGACCACAGGTGTGCCCTTCAGCGTACCTGGCTGCCATATTGTATTTCCTTAGTTTACTCATTCTCCCCCCTGCTAGGAACAATTTTACAACTTCCCCTCTCCTCAATCCACCATCACCTGCACTGTCAGCTGATGACCTTGTTTTCCATACCTCTGAGAAAATCAACGCAATCAGAAGAGCATTTCTGTGGACTCCCACAAATATATCTATAAAACTGCCAGCATATTCAAACAAATACTCTACCTTCCCTTCTATTACTAAAGATAAATTGTCCATCTCTGATCTAAAGCTGTTATGGGTTGAATTGTGTACTCCAAAAATTCATATGTTAATCTTAACCCCCAGTACCCCAGAATGTGACCTCATTTGGGAATAGGGTCATTGCAGATGTAATTTGTTAAGACGAAGTCATACTGGAATAGGGTGGGCCTCTAATTCAATATGACTAATCCTTTAAAAAAAGGGAAAACTTCTTCACAGACATGCACGCAGGGAGAACGCCATGTGAAGATGAAGGCTGATGTGTCTACAAGCCAAGGAACACCAAAGCTTGCCAACAGCTAGGGAGAGGCAAGGAACAGATTCTCCCTCACAGCCCTCAGAAGGAATCAACCCTGCCCACAGCTTAATCGTGAACTTCTAACCTCCAGAGCTGCGAGACAGTGCATTTCCATTGCTTAAGCCACCCAGTTTGGGTTACTTTGTTATGGTAGCCTAGCAGACTGCTACAAAAGTCATCCCTTCCATCACCTAAGTGCCAGATCTCACCCCCTTTTGACTACTCAAAGTCATTGTTCCAGCAGCGCCCCCTTTTTTCTCCTACAGCCTTAGTTTTTCCCTCTCTATTGTATCATTCTTACCAGCATCCACACAGGCTGTTATTTGTCCCATCCTATAAGAAAAATAGTTTTTAGCTTCCTTTGACCCCACTTCCTCAGCTTTCTGCTACCTCTTTTCTCTGCAAAACTTTGCAGCTAAAATTCTTGTGTGGATGTACTTGCTGTCTCCAGTTTCTCTCCTCCTAATTTCCATTAAAAATACTCAAACTTGGGTTTTCGTAATCATTATGCCACACACAGGTTCTTGTCAAGGTCACCACTGACTCCACATTGCTAAACCCAGTGGCCAATTCTCAGCCTTGCTCTTAGCTGGGCCACCTGCACCGTCTGATGCAGCAGATCTTTGCTTCCTCCTTGAGGCATTTCCTTCCTTTGGCTTCTGGAACGGCACCGTCTTGGCTTGGTCCTTCTTCTCCGACTGCTCCTTCTCATCCTCCTTGGGTGGTTCCTCATTTTCTCTCAGACTCACGATGTTGGAGCCCCAGGGCCTTGTCTTCGGTCCTGCTCTCTGTCTACACACATTTCCTTGGCGAGCTCATGCAGGCTCAAAGTTTTAACTACCACCTGTATATCAAAGACTCCTCAATTTATACCTTTGGCCAGGCCTCTCCCCTGAACTCTAGACTCACACATCCAGCTGCCCCTCTAATACATACCACAAACTTAACATGCCCCAAACTGAACCCCCGTCTTCCTCCAAAAGCTTATCACCGACATTCTTCTGCATCCTTATCCTTCCAGGTGCTTGGGCCAGAATCTAGTAGTCACTTTTAATTCTTCACTTTCTCTCAGGCCACAGAGCCACTAAGTTGAGAAGTCTAATTGGCTCTACACTTAAAATATGTCTGGAATCTTAACCTTTCTCACCTCCTCTGCTGAGCTGTCATCACCTCGCCCCAGAATGATTGCAGGAGCCTCCTGACTGGTCTGCCTACTTCTACCCTTAACCCTACAGTCTATCTCAACATAAATCACATTAGATCAGCTCCCTCTTAACATCCTTCATTGCCCCCCACTTGATCCTGTTGATTCAGAGAGAAAGCCAAACCTTACAGCAGCCCCCTAGGCCCCTCGTGGCCTCTTCCCACGCTTATGTCTCTGACCTCATCACTCCTAGCTTCCTCTGCCTCCATTCCAGCCACAGGGCTCCTTGCTAGTCCCAGAGCATCCAAGTTGCTCTCACCTCAGAGCCTTTGCACTGGCTGGTCCCTCTGTCTGGACTGCCGTGGCTCCAGGTACCCACAGAGACAACTTTCTTACCACCTCTGCTTAAATGTCACTTCCTCAACAAGCCTTACCTGGACCAACTATCTCAAATTATAATACCTGTTCTCAGATACTCCCTTCCTTTCCCCCTGCTCCATCACTTCCCAACATTCACTATAATTTACTTACTTATAATGGTTATCACACATGTTCTGCCTCCCTATGCTAGACTATAAGCTCTGGAGGGCAGGGATTTTTTTTTCTGTTTTGTTTACTTATGTATATAGTAAGTACCTAATATATATTTGATGAATGAGTGAATAAATGAATGAATGAATATAAAATATTTGAATAGTGTTTAGCACTAAGAGAGTGCTTAATAATTATTAGCTGTCATCAACATAACCACCCACTATTCAGATCAGATTTTACAGCATAAAGATCTACGAACTTGGTTGGCAAAGCTTCCCTTGAAGGAAAGACAATGGGTGAGGGGGATGGGCAGGGAATACCTGCAGATTAACGGGGCTCATCCAAGGCTCATTTATTTCCAGTTGACCTTGCATGGGCTCCTTCGGTTTTCCACCAAATGCTCTCTTATGCTAGCTTTGGATGGATCCCTTGGACCCATCCTGGCAGAGTTCTGCTAAAATCACTGCTTTGGGCTTCTCAAGAGAACCACAGGCCCAATTTAGCTAGCAGGAAATAAAAATTAATAACCTCAATGAAATCTCAAACTATTTCTGCTATTACTATCATTTCCGGAATTTTTCTGTCTTTAAGAGTAAATAAGAGAATTAAGCCCAAACCCATGAGCTGGTAGTGGTTAATGCTACTGAACAAAGAACAGGACGTTTCTGCACAGGCTGCCAGGACATTTTGATGATCAGTAGAAAAATATAAATCCTTTTAACTATTTTTTTTTTGATGGAAGGATTTACAAGGGAATAGACTTAATAAGTTTATGTAAGTTCTGCTTTATAGGAATACTCCGGCTATGATTTTTAAAATAGAGTGCAGGGTGCAAGGGCAGACCGGGAGAGACCAGTTGGGAGGCTATTACCGTCATTCTGGTGAGAGGTGGTGATAACTTGGATCACAACCGTGGCAGTTGAAGAGGTGAGAAATGGGTGGATCCTAGATGTGTCTTGAAAGTAGGGCCTACAGGATTTCCTGACTGGTTGGAACTGTGGCATTAGAGAAAGAGAGGAGTCAAAAAGGCAGCATGGTTTTGGGGCTGAGCTCCTGGAAGGACAGAGTTGCCCTCAGCTGAGAGGGAAGGAGCCTTCAGAGCACCTCACATGCCTCCGGGACACTGTTGGGGTTCAGAAAATGTGTGTGTGGCTGCATTGAATTGTTTTGTACATGAACACTTCACATGCCTTCTTTAAAGCAGAACAGACTCGTGTTTTTCCATTTTCTCAGAAACAAGAGAGAAGAATTCATTCTCAGAGTCCCTAATCATTAATTCCTCCTTTCCCTGCCTTTTTACTCTGTCCAGGAAAATGAGTTTTCTGAATAATTTTCACAGAATAGAAATAGCTCAAATCTGACATGTTCTTCAATAAAAACGCAGACCTCTGCACACCCACACCCTCTCTTGAGTGAACAGACCTTCAACATCCAGGTCTTGTCTGAAAGCCTCAGTGTCCACTTAAAGCCACCCAATTAGAGGGGTGGCTACTTCCACCACTGAGAGGGGATTGGAGAGAGGCAAGGGACAACAGTTTACATTTCCAAACACCAGGGATAAGAAAGAGCCCCACTTTGTAGCCAGAGTCCTCTGGGCAGTTGGGCTTGTGCTGCTGCTCGTCTGTAGCCTGTCCACTGACAGCTCCTCACCCAGAGACAGAGCCCAACCCGACGAGGGGACTTGTTGGAGATGAAAAGGGGATAAGAGTGGGAAATTGGAGTCGCAGGCCTCCCAGTTCCCCGTTACTAACATTAATTTGCTTCATGCATGTAACTTATGGTTGTGGGAATTTAAGACCACATGAAGCAGTAAAATCAAGTGGAAAGCTTGACCTGGTTGTTTTGGGGAATCAATTTGCCTGGAAGGCTCAGGGTACACGGGGAGAGAGTGCATACAGTGTGAAAGCATGGCTGTTGCTGGTGCCCAGGAGACTCCATGAGTTCAGCTACGACTGGGAGAGCCAGGGGCTCCATCCTGTGGCCCCTGGGAGAGTTTGCACACACCGGTATTCCTTTAATAACGTCACCCTCATCTCCTCTTCCCATTTGCCTTCTTAAAGAGCAAAAGAAGTAAAATTAAAGCTTCAAGCTAAAAATGTTGGCAACCCTGGGAATGTCTACAAGAGTAGTTCAGGCAAGTGGGCCTCATAGGTCAAGTGTGGAGTCATTGAAAATGTTCAGGGCCAGGCACAGTGGCTCACGACTATGATCCCAGCACTTTGGGAGGCCGAGGTGGGAGGATCACTGGAGGCCAGGAGTTCAAAACCAGCCTGGACAATATAGTGAGACTCCATCACTACAAAAGTAGAAAAATTAACCAGGCTTTGTGGTGCACGCCCGTAGTCCCAGCTACTCAGGAGACTGAGGCAGGAGGATGGCTTGAGCCCAGGAGTTCGAGGTGGCAGTGAGCTATGATTGTGCCACTGCACTCCAGCCTGGGCAACAGAGTGAGGTCCTGTCTCAAAAATAAAACAAAATGAAATGAAATAAAATATAGAAGGTTAAAGTCAGCTGTCCTAGGATGTAGGGGCTCACCTGTCTCTCAGATCAAGAGGGGCCTGAGCCTATCTCCAAACAAAGCAAAGGAAAACTGGGAAGGGTGGATTGGAATGATGGCAAAGTTGTCATGTTCTAGGGGTGTCACTGGGAACCCCTGCTGCTCAGTGCTTCTTGAGGAGCAGCAGATTAAGCATCAGCCTAGGGAAACTGTGTCCTTGATCACACACCAGTCATTTTTGACGTTTGAGGAGAGGTTTTCTAACTTTTGAAATGCTCCGCGGTGAAGAGAGAGTAACAGCCATGTTCTGTCGGGAAGCCTGGTATGTGATACATAGAATAGACAGATGGGAGACAAGAATGAGCTACTCTGACCGGGTAACAGATTTCCAGTGCAGGGAAAGAGCCTCAAACATAGAATCTAGAGATTTTATTTTCCAGTCTTGGGCTGACTGGGGCTTCCTCAAGTTTTTGTCATACGGACAAGTCCCATTATGTCTCTAGGCCTCAGTTTCTTCATCTGTGAAATGGATAAGATGATCCTCATGGCCTCTTCAGGTAATGATTCAGGTTAGTCTGACAGCAGAGTGGAGGCTAGATTGGAAGAATGTAGCTCAGAGGCCAGGAGATGAGTTACCACTGAATAACCAACGAATTATCACTACCACAGCCTAAGAAATAGATGATAATGACCTGGGCAGAGCAGATGTATCAGCTAGGTCGTGTTGCAAAAGAAGTCACCCTAAAACTTACCATCTATTATTTTTATAAGTCTGCGGGTCATCTGGGTAGTTCTGCTGATCTGAGCAGGACTTGACCAATCTTGACTGGGCTCACTTGTGTGCCTGTGGTTGGTCAGCTGGCAGGGGGGCTGGGGACTCTCTGGCCAGCTCTGCTCCATCACATCCCTCCAGCAGCCTGGCCCAAGCACGTCCTCACGGCTTGAGTGGCCAGCACCATCCTGCCTCCATTCTCTGCAAGGTCACACTCTTCTGCCCAAACCTCAATGGAGGACTTTGTGTTTTGTTTGAATAATGGAGGTTCCAAGCCCACCAACTTATCTTCCAGGAGGAAGACTGTGAAGGAGCAAAAAGGACAGGCGGGGCCATCCCCACGACAATTTTCTGTTAACCAGAGCCCAGGTCCATCAACTCTGCGTGGAGAAATCTTGCCCATATGTGTGATATTTGCAACCCTGAGTCTGCATTTCCTGCCACAATGGCTGTAAAACCATTCAAACAAAAACAGTAGGACGAGCATGTCAGGAGAGCACTTCCTGGTTAACAGAAGGTGTCCGGATATGTTTTCTGATTTGACTCTCAAACTACCTTGGACTATCAGCTTCATCAGAACAGAGAACTACGTCTGTCTCATTCATTCTGTACAAAGTGCTTGGGGCAGACAGTGGCACATAACAGGTGCTCAGTGCATATTTGTTAAATAAAAGAACCCAGTAAGGCAAGAAATAGGAGTCAATATCCCTATTTTACATGAAATAACATGCATGTTATGAGTATTCTGGAGGGGAGAGTGTATGGCTTTCATCAGATCCTCAGAGGGGATCAAAGCCAGACTCATGAAGATCTAGAATTACCTCTTTAGCCCCCTACTCCCCAGCTTTGCTCAAAACCCCGGGGATGGGAAGTCAGTCATTTGCAAGGCAGCCCAGGCCACCTCCTGTGATTGATGCCTCTTCCCCACAGAGAATGAGAGAAGGGCAGGTGGTCCCACTAAGACCAGAGCAGAACATCTTCCTCCAGGTGCCCAGCATATGAGGTCCAGACCAGAGCTGTGGGCAGGAGTACTGGGATGGCGCAGAAGGGGCTGCTTTTTAAATTTGTGCATTTAAAGACAACTCATGGCTAGTTTAATTGCTTCCCCCAAGGTGAGGTTTTTAATGAAAAATTCTGCTTGTATGTCTCAGAATAATCTTACATGGAAATTAAGCGTGGACCTGGTGGGACGCATCCGTCCCAAATCCTAGTAGACCACCCCTACAATGCGGTTTAAGCGACGGAGACAAAGCCCCGAGTTTGTGCTGAAAGAGATCCTTTAGTGTCATCTGGTGGCTATGACATGTTACTGCACCTTCCACAACACATTCGTTCCACATTGGTATTTCTGATCTTTTCAAGGATTCCAAAACTGAAATCAGTTTAAAGTCATCCCTTTGCTTCCATGTGGGTTTGGGCTCAGGGATTGCATAATCACCATGTCTTAGAATTTATCGATGGCCGTGCCCACACTGGAGCTTAGTCCTTTCCTTTCATTCCAGAACTCTTTCCCACTTTGCGGCCACATCTCCATGTTTCACCTTTCCTCCCATTTCTGTCTTTCCTGGGACAGGAATTTCCCATCCAAAACCGAGGTCTGGGATGACTTCCCTTCCCTTTGCTGCCACAGATCCCTGCATTTCCCCCTGTAACAGCATCCTTTACCCCAGGTTGTCATTACTGACTTTGCAGGGTCCCTCACTCAACAATATACCTTAAGGGCAGAGGCTGACTCAGCTCAGCCACACCCTGCAACCCCCGGCCCACCCTGGAGGCTGGCATCCGTGAGCAGGTGAGCAACTGGCACCAGTCACCCAGGTGGGCAGCACAGCCTGTGTCTGGGCCAGCAGCACCCTTGCCTTACTTGTCATCGTGACCAATTATCTTCCTGTCTGTGTCCTGGAGAGAACAAGATGTAATTCTCATTGTGCTGAGCTCACAGTCAGGTAGGAGGCCCGGAGAGTCAGTAACTGATTACTGTGTGGGGAGTCTTACACATGGAATTCCTAGGAGCAAAGAGGAGAGACACTGGGGTGCGACTGTGAAGTTCAAGGTAGTTTCTGAGACTTGAAGGTAACTTTAGGTAAACCCTAGTGGAAGGTATTTTGGCAGCAGGAACTGCCAGGCTCAGAGGTGAGAGCAAGCAGGGGTGTTAAAGGTATCCCTGGAGTACAGAGTACATTTGAGAGCTGGAGGGTAATCCAAGAGCTGCATGGGGGCCAAATCACAAAAGGCCTTTCATGCCAGAACACGGAGCTTAGCCTCCACTTTTAGGGATAAGATCCCCATAAAGAATTTTGAGGGGAGCAATGAGATGGGGTCCAGGCAGCAGTGGGGATGATGAGCAAGGAAATGTTGAAGAGGGTGGCCCAGGCAAAGTCTGTAGAATCTCCAGGATAGATAGTTTATAATGCAGACTCCTAGGCCCCCTCCAGAGATTCTGAGCTGGTAGGTCTGGACTAGGGCCCCTACAATTCATACCTTCAGGAAGCAGCAAGCTCCTTGGGTGCTTGCGATACAAATGGTTCTGGAAAAAGCAAGAACCATAGGGACAGCACTTGAAGAACCGCTGGAGGAGAACGGGAGGAGGGGAGAGCCAAAGACAGCAGGCAACACGTGAGGAACGGGAAATACAGAGCACTTCAGGATCACGGCTAAAAAGGAAGAGGTGGCAGGAGGAAAAAGAGCAAGCAGTGTCCGAAAAGCTGAAGGAAGATTGTTTTAAGGGTAGGAAAGTTAAATTAGGTAGGAACAGAAAATGGTTGATTGGATTTGAGCCACCAGGGGAGACTAACTGGAGAAGAGAAATACAGGCACTCAGAGGCTATTCCTCTCTCCAAAAGCTTGACTGGGAAAGAAAATGAGAAAGAGACAAAGGCTGGCTGGGAAGGAGAATTTTGTGCCGGAAGGATTTCGTTTTTCAGATAGGAAAGACGTGAATATCTGTCTACTCTGCGGAGGATGCGCAGGCTGAGAGTCACAAGGTGTGTCTGCAGCACAGAATGGGCACAGCTGGAGAAGGGCGGCTCCTGAGGCGGAGGAGGAGGGGAGAGGGCCAGAGCCCTGAGGCAGCAGGAGGGGACCCACCTCTCCTGAGGCAGGTGGGAAGAAGGAGCTGGAAGGTGGGGGTGGAAATAGGTTTGCAGGTTGGTTACAGGTCGGGAAAATGAAAACAAACGTCATGAATACAAAAACGCACTTGGTAAAATTTGAATGAATATAAATCTGGGGGAAATAGTGAGTTCATTAAATAACTGAATGAAGATTCAAAAAGATATTAAGAGTCTAAGTGAAGGGCTACAAACTGGCTTCAACAGTGTAAACGAAAATTCTGCAGTTGGTTTTCAAATTAGCTTGCACAAATACAGGAGGACGACTTGACCTAAGAGCGGCCAACAACTAAAAAAATTAATTGACGATATTTTCCATTTGACTGGAAAGGGTTATGAGGCTTTTAAAAGCTGAGAATTCGAGGTTATCCATGTGGGTTCTCAGGGGTCTGCAGAATCCTAGCCTGCCAACTGTTACTCCTTCTCTTTCTAAAGACATAAAGGCAAGGAATGGTGAGTGATGTGATCGTGGAGACAACTTAATCTATACTCTGCTTTATCAATTTTTCTAACAGTCATTTACTTGCAAATGTTGGTGTTTTAACTATAATTGTGATCTATCTCAAAACTGATTACACCAAAGAATATGGCTACAAATGAAGCTCATAAACCTCCCTGACCACCTGGGGAAACTTTTTAAGAAGTGTCCCCCTCAGAGATTCTGATTGTGGAGGTCTAGGCAGGGGTGAGAAGTCATGGATCAATCTGATGATCAGTTAGGTCTGAAATCACTGAACCGGTTAGGAAACCACTAAGCTGGTTTAGAGGTGACTGGCTCCATCCTAAACTACTAAAGAGAGATAGAACGTTCTTCCTTGTGCTCCGTGAGCATTCAGAACCATTAGATTGTGTCTTTAGTGAGTACAACAAACTTATGCGCTTGAAACTGTGGCTTCATTATGGTTTACTGGTGGCGTTTGTTGCCATTGGATATAAAAATGTAGGAAGACTTGCTTAGATTCATAAAACTCGTTTTCTTAAAAGAGTTGTTTTCAAAATAAATTGCATCAGTATGTATCTATTCTTTTTTAATGTGTTCAAGTGACTAGTCATTTATAAGCAATATCTATGTGTGGTAATGCTGTGGATGTTATGAAGAAAGACTGATAAAATAGTAAGAGGTGGTTTGGAACTAACTCATCACACCCAAAGAACACAAAAAGTCACATGAACAAATCATTTATCACCTTTGCTCTTTAGGTTTAATTTTATTAGTTGTCATATATCTTTGAGTTATAATTTATATACCATAAATTCATACATTATTGTAAGTGTGAGTTTGATGATTTTTAGTAAATTTATACAACTGTACAACCATCACCACAGTGGTAGAGCACTCCTATCACCTGACAAAGTCCCCTCCTGCCTGTTTGCAGTCCTATACCCAGTAAACCTCTGATCTCCTTTCTGTCTCTATTGTTCTTGCCTTTTCCAGAAACTTCCTATGAATGGAACAGTAAAGTTATTTAGTCTTCCGTGTTTGGCTTCTTCACTTAGTATAGCATTCGTGAGGGTCATCCCTGCCCTTACGTGTGTTAAGGACCATAATTCATCCCTTTTTGTTACCTCTTACATTTGTCTATAATCCATTTTTTAATTAAGTTTTGTACATCAGGTGAATGCTATACATGTGAAGGCCTACGTGTATGCATTTATGTATGTATGTATTTATTTTTTGCATCTGGAGATCCAATTGTCACACCACCATTTGAAAAGACCATCTTCCCCCACTCAATGACCTTGGCTCCTTTGTTGGAAACCAGTTGACCACAAAGGTATCGGTTTATTTCTACACTTTCTCTTCTGTTCCATTGATCTACATGTCCTTGTAGAAAGGATAAGTATTGATTTATGAAACCTTTGTTTCAGTTATGTATAGTAGGTTACTGTGGAAAATGTATTTCTTACTGAGGATTGTGGTAAAAATATTTTTTAGACGACATTTGTCTAGGCAGTGTCAGATAATATTCACAAGACACACAAAAAGTATCCTCGAATAAGTAGGCTATTGGGATCCATAAAGATTGTGGAACCCAGTACAGCCTCATGCTTTGCAGAAAGGGAAACTGGGCCCGTGGGGAGGAAGTAATCTTCCCAAGGTTATGCCAGAATACAAACTCAGGTGCCCTGCCTGGAAGCCCCCGTCTTCCCACTGCACCAGCTGGGCCTCCCTGCCCTTCTGCAACTCCCTGGGCTGTTCCCACCTCCCTGCTCCACCAAGGTGCTGCTGGCAGCAGCTGGCAGAGCCCTCATGGGCACACGGCTGGGCAGCAGCCCACTGGTGCTCCTGTCTCCCCCCACCTTTGCCTCTCTCTGAGTCTCACTGAGAAGAGTCTGCCCAGACACTGCAGTACCCTGGCGTATCAAGCCCCAAATGACTATTCCCTGTGTTCCTGCCCCTCCTTCTTGAGGGATGGAGGACTTGGCTCTTCTTCAGGACCTCTTCTCAGAAAGGAAAAAAGAAAGCAGCACCATGGACGTCAAATGGCTATTGCACAATGGCGGCATCATGCTGAGAATTGGGTAAATAACCCATGAACATATGGATTGAATTTCCTTAAACATACCCAGGAATGTAATAAGTTGGGGCCATGGAGAAAGGCTGCCACTCAGCCCTGGTACTTAGAACACTTGAAAGAGTTGTTGTGTCAACAACCCCAGTGACTCCTTACCCTGGAGCGCTCCCATCCCTTTCAAGTTCCAAGGGCTCCTACCCTGGGCAAGGCACAGACTGGCTGGCTTGGCTCTGTCTCTGACAGGCTGGCCTCAGTCATGACTGCAGTGCCCCAGGCAGCTCCCACCCCTTCCTGCAGAGGGAGACTGAGCTTCCACCCTCTCAGACAGGGCTGGTCGTATCTGTTCATTAGTTCATTCATTCGCCCATTCACTCAACTAATTTGTATTGAACACTCTGTTGGGGATAGGAATATAGCAGTGAACAAGAAAACACAGACCTGCTTTCATGCCTAGTGAAAGAACTTTCTAGCATTCAAAGTTAGCAAAGGTTTTGGATAGGGGGGAGTTCTCAGTGCTGGAAGTGTTCTGCAGAGGTTTATTGAGACTCAAGCATGAGATGAAGAATTGGGTGGTTGACCTCCAAGATCCTCCCAGGCACAAGGTTTCAGGAGGTTTTTGAGTTCCTGCAACACTGCCACTGCTCCCTTCCTGCCTCCTGCCTGTGCAGTTCTCTTTGGTCAGCACATTCAGGAGCTCACAGCCAGAGGTTTTTGTTGGAAGCCATGAGCAGCCCCTGGAAAAGCAATGATGTGTTCAGAAAAAGCAGATGCCCACCTTTCCTGCCTGAAAGTAACCCTTTTTGTTTCTTTTTATTTTCAGTTTTCTCTATCCCCTTAGAAGATATTTGAGAACTTTCTCCTGAGGATGAACCTGAGTGATAAAACAAAAACGCTTAAACAAATATAAAAGTTCTGGATAAGAAGTTCCCAATGGGGAAAATTGCATAAAGGATACATGGAAACTGTATTATTTCATATAACTGAATGTAAATTTACAGTTACCTTGAAGTAAAAAGTTTAATTAAACATCCCAAGAGCTCTTCATAATTGTACTATAGGTATGTAAGATGTTACAGTTAGGAGAAGAGGAGAGAGGGAATGTAAGAAACTTTATACTATTTCTTCAATGTTTCTGTAAATCCAAAATTACTTCCAAAAAAAGTTTTAAAACAAATTGTTTAAACAATGCAAAACATAATTATTGATATGGTAGGGAACAGAGCATGGGCTTAGGAATTAGTAGACATTGATTTTCTATATGACCTTGGGCAAGCCCTTTCTCCTTTCTGGCCCTCAGTTTCCCCATCTGTAAAATGAAGGCGTTCCCTTCATATCTAACGTTCTATCCCACTGATGCACCGATGGTGCAATCTATGGTCCAATATCTCTATTCCTCTCACCCTTTTCTCTTTACTCCTTTCCAAGCCCAACTCTTCAGATTCCTCATTTGTAATGTAGGGGTAAATACGTAGCACTTACTTTACAAAACTGATAAATTACAATGAAAGGAAACAGTAGATGCCAAGTGCCTGGCACGTAGTAGGTAATTAGGAAACACTGGATACCTGCCCCTTCGACCCCTTCCTCCCCCAGAAGCAGAATTCAGCTACTCAATCTCCCCCACGTCTCCCCACGCCTCCCCACGCCTCCCCATGCCCTGACTCCTGTCCCTGGAGTAAGCACACAGCCTTTAACAAAAACTCAGAGCAAAGTGGAATGCTCAGGCCTCCCCATTTCTTTTTCTGTTTGTTTCCTTAGAACAGTGGTTTCCAAATTTTAGCATGCATCAGAATTACCTGAGAAGCTGGTGAAAGCATAGATTGTTGGTTCCCACTGCTAGCATTCTCATCCAACAGGTCTGGTGTGGGGCTTTAGAGAATTTGCATTTCTAGCAAGTTCCCAGGTGGTACTGATTCTGCTTTGAGCCCAGAGGACAACTACACTCCCCAGGTTCCAAAGAGAGATGAGACTTCCTGGGAAGTTTGGCCCTAGGGATTAGAGAAGGACTCTAAGCAAAGGAGCAGCAGATCCAAGCCTGGGAGAGAGTGACCATTGGCATGGGGTCTGGGAGATCAGAGCAGTGGTCGCCCCTCCAGGAGAAAGGGAACAGGGAGGAGTTGCTCTAGCTTTTCTTCTTTTTTCTCCCTTCCTACCCACAAGGAAGCACTGTCCCCCTGCACCCCACCCCCACCCCGCCCCTGTGGCTCCAGAGCCAGGTGAGGCTGGGGCTCAGACTGAAGCACTGGCTGCAAGGGCAGAGGGAGGGAAAAGGAGGAGTGGAGGGAAATCCCCAAAGTTCAAGACACGCAAGCTGGGGGGAAAGAAGAAATCTAGTCAAGTGCAGACTGGGTTGTTGGGGGAAATGTTCCTGGGAAGTTTGGAGAACTGCATAAGTTGAAGGTTGCCTATAGCTGTGTTTGTCAACGCCCTTGTGCTCTAGTGGGAAGTGAGGTGGAAGATGAAGAAGAATGGCTAACTTTGGTAAGTGTTTAAGTAAGTGCCTGGCCCTGCACTAAGCATATTACATATTCTGTCTTCACGAAGGAGGCATTATCTGCATTCATTATCCCTGTAGGTTACACAGGTACCCAACTTACACAGACAGCTTAACTGGCTAACGCAGGCATCAGACATTTGCTCTATCTACTGTGTTTATTCATAACCTCCTGGGCTTTGTCACCTCCTACAAGCTTTGTGACTTTCAGCAAATCAACTTTTCTGAGCTTCAGTTTTCTTGCCAGTAAAAGAACTTATGGTAAGTATTCCCAAAATGATACTGAGGCTCAGATGAAATAGCCAAAGTATGAATGCTAGGTAAAATGCAGGTTGCTGTATAATAAGTCTCAACCACCAACCTAATGGTTACTAGTAATGACTATGGCTTCTGACATTTATGAGGGTAGCCACTTAAGAGATTTTACATCATGTGATTATAGAGGAAAAAAAAAAAAAGAGAGATTTTACATCTAGTTCTGGGTACCACTGAGTTAACATTTTTATCCTGTTTGAAATAAAACCATTACTCATCAGTGTAACTAATGTTTTATTATTACTAATTCCAGAACCATTACACCATGGAGCCAGACTTTTAAAAAAAATTGAATTAAAGACCAAAACATGTTCAGTAGCAAATGCCTGTTTCATAAATAATTTCTGTTCTAAATTCTAGCTTGGAAATTAAACAACACATTCCTGAACAACCAATGGGTCAAAGAAGAAATCAAAAAGTATTCGAGAGAAATGAAAGTGGAAACATACATACCAAAATTTATGGGGTGCAACAAAAGCAGTTCTAAGAGGGAATTTTATAGTGATATATGCCTACATTAAGAAGAAAGAAAGGTCTCAAGTAAACAACCTAATTTTACATCTCAAGGAACTGGAAAAAGAAGAACAAATGAAGCCCAAATGTTTGGAAGGAAATGATAAAGATTAATTCAGAATAAATGAAATGGAGACTAGAAAGACAATGCAAAAATCAAGAAAATGGAGGGGTTTTTTCAAAAGGTAAAATTGACAAACTTGGCTGAGTGCAGGGGCTCACACCTGTAATCCTAGCACTTTGGGAGGCCGAGGCAGGAGGATCACTTGAGGGGAGGAGTTCGAGACAAGTCTGGGCTACATAGCAAGACCCTATCACTAAAGATAATAATAATAATTAACAGGTCGTGGTGGTGCATGCCTGTAGTCTCAGCTCCTCAAGAGGCTGAGGCAGGAGGATCACTTTAGCCCAGGGGTTCGAGGCTGCAATGAGCTGTGATCATGCCACTGCACTTCAGCCTAAGTGACAGAGTGAGACCCTACCTATAAAAAAATAAAATAAAATGAATAAAAATTAACAAACTTTTAGCTAGACTATCCAAGAAAAAAAGATAGAACTCAAATAAATAAAATTATAGGTGAAAGGAGACACTACAACTGATACTACAGAAATATATAGGAGCCTAAGAGACTACTAGGAACTATTTTATGCCAACAAATTAGATAATCTAGAATAAGTGGATAAATTGCTGAAAACATACAACCTACCAAGACTAAGTGATGAAGAAGTAGAAAATCTGAAAAGGTCAATAATGAGTAAGGAGATTGAATCAGTAATCAAAAACCTCCGAAGAAAAGGCCAAGACCAGATGGCTTGACAGGTGAATTCTACCAAACATTCAAAGAACTAAAACTAATCCTTTTCAAATTCATCCAAAAAATTGAATAGAAGGGGAATCTTCCAAACTCTACCGATAAAGTCAGCATAACCTCATACCAAAACTGACAAGGACACTATAAGAAAGGAAAATTACAGGCCAATACCCCTGATGATCATAAATGCAAAAATCCTCAATGAAATGCTAGCAAACTCATTTCAACATCACATTTAAAAATCCATCATCATGATGAAGTGGGGCTTATCCCTGGGATGAAATGGTGGTTCAACATATGCAAATCAATAAATATGATATACCACATTAACAAAATGAAGGGCAAAACCCATATGATTATCTCAACAGATGCAGAAAAAACATTTGACAAAATTCAATATTCTTTCATAATAAAAATTTCAACAAATTAAGTATAGAAGGAACATATCTCAACACAATAAAAACCATATATAACAAGCCCACAGGTAACATTATACTCAACTGTGAAAAGCTGAAAGCTTTTTCTGTAAGATTAGCAACAAAACAAGGGTGCCCACTCTTGCTACTTCTATTAAACAAAGTATTAGAAGTCCCAGCCAAGACTGGGAAGAAGGACGAATCAAACCCAGACGGTGGTGGAAAGCTGACGGAGCATCTGGACTCACCAGTTTCCTTCTTTCTCCGTTAGTGGGCCGGGGTCCCTTTGCTGCTGAGAGCTAGGATCTCCATTTGCCTGTCTTTTGGAGAAAGAGGCTGGGGTAAACACCTGAACATGTGGAATCCCAATGCTGGTCAGCCAGGGCCAAATCCATATCCCCCCAACATCGGGTACCCTGGAGGTTCCAATCCTGCCCATCCACCACCTGTCAATCCAGCCTTTCCTCCAGGCCCCTTTCCTGCTCCCCCAGGGGCTCCCCAGGGAAATCCAGTTTTCCCCCCAGGTGGACCCCCTAATCCTGTGCCACAGCCAGGGTATCCAGGCTGCCATCCCCCAGGTCCCTACCCTCCTCCATACCCACCACCTGCCCCTGGCATGCCTCCTGTGAACCCCTTGGCTCCTGGCATGTTAGGACCAGGAATGACGATGGACAAGAAGATGCAGAAGAAAATGAAGAAAGCCCACAAAAAGATGCACAAACACCACAAGGATGGCAAGCATTCCTCCTCCTCTTCCTCCTCTTCCAGCAGTGACTCTGACTGAATACAGGGCCTGGACCCTTCCCTCAAGTCTCACCAGTTCTGCTCTCCCATCAAGCTTCAGATGCCATGTTGTACTGGTGGAAATTAGCCCTTGTTCCCCCTACCCCCCCACCCCCACCTGAGCCTCACTCTGCTGTTCAGCCCTGACTGGCTAGGGAAAATGGGGAGAGGATTGCCATGGCTTGCAAAGGCTGTCTTCTTGCCGCTTGGATAGATGTTATAGCTGATGAGTTTCGCAGGGGAGCTGTTTTTTGAAGATGGTGAGACCTTTGAGCTAAATGCTGAAGACAAGTTTAAGATCTGTAAAATGTGATTTTTTTATTTCCTTTTGTCATACTTGTGATTGGGGGGTTTTGTGGAAATTTAACTATGAAGAAAAAACTGTACCTTTTTTGTAATGTTGGCACACTTGGGTAATTTAGTGGGAAACACACTTCCCAGCAGGCCTTTTATTGGTCACACTAACTGCAGGGTTGCTGGGAGGTAGATCCATTTGGTTGATGAGCTCTGCCATGTTGGAACCTAATCTCTACTTCTTAGCTCCATATGTGATCTCAGGTCCTACTTTCATTCTCCAATTCTCAGTCCAAATAAAGCTATTTCTCCTGGGGGGGAAAAAAAAAAAGAAGTCCCAGCCAGAGCATTTGGAAAAATAAAAAGAAATAAAAGACATCCAAATCAGAAAGAAGGAAGTTAAATTCTCTCTGTTTACAGATGACGTAATTTTATATATAGAACACTCTAAAGACTCCACCAAAATACAGTTAAAACTAATAAACAAATTCGGTTGTTTCAAGATAGAAAGTCAACATACAAAAATCAGTAGTATTTCTATACACTGACAACAAACTAGCCAAAAAAAGAAATTATGGAACCAATCATACTTACAATACCATCAAAAAGAATAAAATACAGTAGTGTGATGCTTAATGATGGGAATATGTTCTGAGCGATGTGTCATTAGGCAATTTCATCACTGTGTGAACATCATAGAGTGTACTTACACAAACCTTGATGGTATAGCCTACTACATACCTAGGCTATATGATATAGCCTATTGCTGTTAGGTTACAAAACCTGTACAGCATGTACAGCATGTTACTATACAGAATTCTGTAGGTTATTATAACACAATAGTAATTATTTGTGTATGTAAACATATCTAAACACAGAAAAGGTAATGTGTTGTGCTACAATGTATGGCTAAGACTTCACTAGGTGATAGGAATTTTTCAACTCCATTATAATCTTATGGTACCACCACTGTACACACAGTCCATTGTTGACCAAAACATTATTATAAGGCACTTGACTGTACTTAAAAATAAATTTAACCAAGTAAGTGAAAGATCTGTACACTGAAAACTGTAAGACATTGGTGAAAGAAATCGAAGGCACAAATAAATGGAAAGATATCTCACGTTCATGGATTGGAAGAATTAGTATTGTTGAAATGCCCACGCTAACCAAAGTGATCTTCAGATTCAATGCAATCCCTATCAAAATTCCAATAGCATTTTCCACAGAAATAGAAAAAACAATTCTAAAATTCATATAGAACCACAAAAGACCCCAAATAGCCAAAACAATCTTGAGAAAAAAGAACAAAGCTGGGGGCATCACAGTTCCCAATTTCAAACTATAGTGGAAATAAATAGTTAAAGCTTTAAGAATCAAAAGAGCAAGGTACTGGCATTAAAATAGACACATAAACCAATGGAATAGAATAAAGAGCCCAGAAATAAACCCATGCATATACAGTCAACTAACCTTTGACATGGGTGCCAAGAATATGCAATGGGGAAAGGATAGGCAGCTCAATAAATGGCACTGAAAAAAATGTATATCCACATGCAAAAGAATGAAGTTGGACCATTATCTTATACCACATACAAAAATTAACTTGAAATAAATTGAAGACTTAAATATAAGACCTGAAACTGTAAAACTCCTAGAAGAAAACACAGGGGAAAAACTCCTTGGTATTGGCCTTGGCCTTGGCAATGATTTTTGGGGTACAACACCAAAAGCACAGGTAACAAAAACAAAAATAAACAAGTAAGACTATATCAAATTTAAAAGGTCCTGCACTGTAAACAGTCAATGAAATGAAAAGGCAACTTACAAAATGGGAGAAAATATTTGCAAATCATGTATCTGATAAGGGGTTAATACCCAAGATATGCATATAAGAAACTCATACAACTCAATAGCAAAAATAAAACAAAACAAAAACCAAATAACTTGTTTTAAAAAACGAGTAAAGAACACAAATAAACATTTTTCCACAGACATGCAAATGGCCAACACATATATAAAAAGTTGTTCCACATCACTAATCATTAGCAAAATGCAAATCAAAACTACAATGAGACATTACCTCACAGCTGTTAGGATGGCTATTATCAAAAAGACAAGAGATAAGTATCAGTGAGGATGTGGAGAAAAGGGAACCTTTGTACACTGTTGGTGGGAATGTAAATTGGTACAGCCATTATGGAAAATAGCCAGAAGATGCCTCAAAAAGTTAAGATAGAATTGCTATACAATCCAGGCAATGCCACTTCTGGGTACATATTCAAAGGAAACAAAATTAGTATCTCTAAGAGATGTCTGCACTCTCATGTTCATTGCAGAATTATTCACAATAACCAAGATATGGAAACAACTTAAGTGTCTGTTGACAAAAGAATAAGGAAAATGTGTATGTATATAAAATGGAATATTAGTCTTAAAAAAGAATGAAATCCTGGCCATTTGTGACATGAACTTAAAGGACATTGTCTTAAATGAAATAAGCCAGGCACAGAAAGACAGATATCTTATGATCTCACTAGAATCTAAAAATGAACTCACAGAAGTTGAGAGTAGAATGGTGGTTACCCAGGGCTGGGGGTGGGGGGGTAGGATGTGGAGACTTTGGTCAAAGGATACAAAAATTTTAGTTAGGTAGGAGGAATAAGTTCAAGAGCTCTATTGTATAACATAGTGACTATTGTTAATAACAATGTATTGTATTTTTGAAAATAGCTAAGACAGTAGATTTTAAGTGTTTGCACCACAAAAAAAAAAAGGACGTGAGGTAATGCATATGTTAATTAGCTTAATTTGGCCATTCCGCAATGTATGCATATTTCAAAACACCATGTTGTGCACAATAAATGTATATAATTTTTGTCTTTTAAAATAAATAAGATAAAATGTTTAAACACGAAAAAAATTGACTAAGGAATAGCTAGCTTTCCTGAGATACGTTTTTGTGAAGTATTTTTATTTTTAAAATCCTGCTTTGAAAAAAGTCATTGTCATTCAGATTTGCTGTGCTGTGACCACTGAAGTGTTTAAATTTTCCCTGTGGTTTGGCCAGAGCATGCAGATGGGCCACCCAGCCCTGTGCCACCATGTGCTCTGGCTCAGTCAGGAGGTCTTTCCAGCTCTTTTCCAAGTGACTTTAGTTGCATGACATTCTTCCTCAGCCTAGGGAGTGGCAAGAGAAGCAGGAGGCCTGGTACTTAGGTATTGTTAGTGCCCTGGTTTATCCTCCGGGCTCTTACCGACTCCTTCCCACCACCCATACTGCTATCCATCAAATGGGTACATTTTTAAAAACACTATCTGGTCATGTCATTTTCTGTTTAAAAACCTTTTCTGTATCCCCATTGCCTAAAATGTCAGTAGTCCTCAACCCTGGCCCACCTTTAAGACTCCAAATCAGTTGGTCTAGAGGCTGTGGCAGAAATTTGAATTTTTGACACTCCCCACAACTCTGATGTCCAGCCAGAGTTGCAGTCACTGGCCTGCGTGGTACATTTCCAACAATAGCCTGGCATGCAAGGCTCTTTACACTCTGACCCCTACTCACCTGCCACCTCTCTCCCCCCTCTCAGTAAGGGGACCAACACCATCTTACGGCAGAATTCTGGGACTTTGTTTTGCTTTCTCCCTCTCCGCCATTGCTCACTCTCAATTTGTGGTGGGGTTCAGGCTTTTCTTCTTACAAAATATCTTTTGACTTTGCCTTTGTCCTCTTGACTCTGTGTCCACTGTCACCCCTTATCTATCCAAGCCATACCCAGGGCTGCTTTATGATTTTCCTGGGCTCCCTCATCCATAAAAAAAATTAAAAATTATATGTGCTGTGTTGGTATAAAGGCAGATATAATCCAAGATGGAATTATTATTTTTTAATCCGATTTTAGAAGAAATTAAATTAAAATATTGTTATGGGCCCCTAAAGGTACTGTGGCCCCAGGCTCTGTACTACTTGAGCATATTGCATAAGAGGATCTGAGTCCTGACTACTGCCACAGCCTCCTGCCTGGTCCCCCTGCCTCCCATCCTCCAAGTCCATTCTCCTCACAATACTTAGAGGGATCTTTTATGATTGTAGATTGAATTGTGCCACACCCCTGCTTGTAATGCGTCAGTGATTTCCTGTCATACTGAGAGCACAGCTAAAGCCCTGACCATACCTACAAGGCCTGACACTAAAGGCTTTGTAATGTTATGGATAAGAATAAAACCTCTTTTGATTATACCCTTCACACAAGTGACTGTTTGAACAGTTTGTATTGTTAGCTATGTTTGAACCTTTAGACTAAGCTGTGAATAGTCATTTGATTTGTGGGTGGGGAGCTATAGGGAGACATTTAGACTAAGGAAATAGGTTTGTAAATGATTGGTAGGTAACAGTACTTGAATCTATAGTGGTGAAGTGTATGAGAAATATTCAGGAAGAATGGTTAAAACCGAGATTCAGAATTTCATGGCCCCAGGACAGCCATCAAGCCCCTGAAATTACATGCCAAGTTTTGAGAATATTTGCATGTTGAAGTTTGTCTTGGAACAAGGCCCATTCCACAAATGTTTATTAAGGTCCTACTATGTGCAAGACAAAGGCACTATTCTAGGTGCTGAGAACACAACAGTGAACAAAAAATACAAAAATGCTTTCTACTTGGAGGTTATATTATTCTAGTGAAGTGGAAAGCAAGCAATGGACCGATAAATAATTAAAATAAATAGTATCTTAGCTGGTGATTAGTACCATGAAGAAAAATAAAACAGATTACAGGGATAGTAAGTGGAGAAGGGGCAGAAGCTGCAACTTTAAACAGAGTGGTCGGGAAGGACCTTACTGAGAACTGGACATTTTGAGAAAGAACAGAGGGAGGTGACAGAGTGGACCCTGAGGCTTTATTTGGGGTGTTCCAGACAGAGGGAATCTAGCTCTCATTAGATTCGCAATGATTCACCAGAAGGGTGAAGCGCCACTCCTCCAAAGTAAGAAGACAGCCAAGAAGCAGGCAGAGAAAGCACCACCTGCAGAGGAGTAATGGCAATTGGCGTGGGATTCAGGAAGATGTACGGCCAAGAGAGTTTGATAGACTGGGAGACAAGGAAGTGGCGACAAAAAAACAGACGAGGTTGAAGTCTGGATGGAAGGTCTTTGCAGGAGTAAAAGACCTAGAGAGAGAGGAGATTGTGGTCAGAAAGTGGGGGGTAGGAGGTTAAGATCTCAGGGGTGGCCTGGCTAAGGGGAAGTAGAGGAAGTCATCACTGAAGATGAAGAGAGCATCACCCAGGCATCAGGAGGAATTGGGAAGGAGAGGTAAATGATGGTTTACTCCCTAGGCACGGGCCTAAGTTCTTAGTGAAGAGGATGAAGGATGGGACTAAGAGGTTGGAAGGTGACAATGACAGATGTAAGCAGGTATGGACTGGCCAGAGTGGTAGGAGAGCAGGGGAATGCGGAAGGGGGATGGAAAATCGATGGCCATGAAACAGCAGTAAGGAGTCGGGGAAGTGAGGACCTCACTCCTCCATGATCTGAGTCCTGCCTCCCACATGCTAGGACCCCACCATATGATCCATTTGCTTCATATGGCCTACTTTTTCCTGTCCTGTGGTTGGGTCTGCCTGGTCCATGTGGCCTCAGCACCTGAAAAACTTCTGGGAGAGGGAGACAATATGAGTGGGTAGAACTACAATTGGGTGGGGTGCAGTGGCATGTGCCTGTAGTCTCAAATACTTAGGAGGCTGAGGCAGGAGGGTCACTTGAGCCCAGGAGTTGGAGAACAGCCTGGGCAACACAGCAAGATCTCTGTCTTTGAAAAAAAACAAAACAAAACTATAATTGGTATAAAATAAACTTAGGTGAGCAAAGGTAAGGGAGAAATGTATGAGTATATTAATTTGCTAGGTCTGTCATAATAAAATACCACAGACTAGATGGCTTAAACAACAGAAACTTATTTTCTCATGATTCTGAAGGCTAGAAGTCCAACTTCAAGGTGTTGGCAAGTTTTGGGTCTTTTTTTTTTAAGGCTTCTCTCCTTGTCCTGCAATGGCTATCTTCTCCCTATGTCTTCACATGGTCTTCCCTCTGTGTGCGTCTGTGTCCCTATTGCCTCATTTTGTAAGGACACTAGTCATGTTGGATTAGTGCCCACTCAAACAACCCCATTTTAACTTAATCACCTCTTTAAAAGCCCCATCTTTATATACAGTCACATTCTTAGGTGGTGGCGGTTAGGACTTCAACATATGAATTTGGAGGGAAACAATTTAGCCCATAACAGATATATATGTCTCAAGTACTTAAGAACCCCAAGATTATTCCCAATATATCACCCATCCTTCTGAAAAATTACCATGAGGAAAACAACCAAACAGGAAACCAGACACCCTATGTTACCAACTAGGCTACTACCTGATTTCGTAGAACTGGGCTCTTCAGCAAATCTGAGTTAGATGATAAGGCTTTCTTTGATGAGATGTTTAAGTGGAGCATTCCCAACCCCTGCCAGAGCTTAAATCCTAGCCTTTATCTCCTATCACCCTATGGCCAAGTGTATGGAGAAAGAAAGTCAAAGTAAGAGCCAGAATTATATAAAGGAGGTTAGTCCTGAGTTGTTTTTCACTGTATGAAATAAGGCAGAAAGAAAGAGAAGTTAATGTACACGGCCAGTTGAGGCACACCTTCACGGCCCGCTGGTAAGAGCAAAGAAGAAGGTGAAGATAAGGTTAGTCTGAGAGGTGGAAAAAGGGGAGAGATGTCCCCCCTTATATAGTGACTAGAGTAGGTTCTAGAACTGATAAGCCTAATGGCAGTTGATAAAGTGGGAAGATTTTGCTCAAGAGAGATCAAAACATCTCAGTGTATCTCTTTATTTGGCAATACTGTGTGGTAGAAAGGCAGGTTATGTTGACCAGGCAAAGGTCACTTTGAACCTTCAAGAGAACAATTAAGTTTCTTTTTAGAGTACTTAGTCTCAAATAGAGTGGCCTACAACCTAATATAAAAGGGCATGTGAATAGCCAAGATATGGAATCAACCTAGTGTCCATCAGTAGATAAATGGGTGAAGAAAATGTGGTATATATACACAGTGGAATGCTATTCAGCCTTTAAAAAGAAAAAAATCCTGCCATTTGAAACAACATGGATGAACATTGAGGACATTACGTTAATTGAAGTAAACCAGGTACAGAATGACAAATACTACATAATCTCACTTACGTGTATGTCTTAGTCTTTTTGTGTTTTACTATGAAGGAATACTTAAGACTGGGTAATTTATAAAGAAAAAAGGTTTATTTGGCTTATTATTCTGATGTCTGGAAAAGTTAAGATGGGGCACCTGGTGAAGGCCTCAGGTTGCTCCCACTCGTGGTGGAAGGAGAAGGGGAACAGGCACTTGCAGGGATCACATGGCGAGAAAGGAAGCAGGGCCAGGCTCTTGTTAAAAACCAGCTCTCATGGACACTAATAGAGTGAGAAACACCCACAAAGGAGGGCATTAATCTATTCATGAGGGATCCACTTCCATAGACCCAAACACCTCCCATTAGGCCCCACCTCCAACATTGGGATCAAATTTGAACATGAGATTTGGAGGGGCCAAACATCCAAATCATAGTAATGTGGAATCTAAAAAAATTGAACTCGTAGAAGTAGACAGTAGATAGATGGTAGTTACCAGGGTGTGGGAGGAAAGTGTGGGCTGGGGAGATATTGGACACCAAATTGTAAGAGGAATAAGTTCAAGAGATCTATTGTACAACATGGAGACTATAGTTAGTAACAATATATTGTATTCTTGAAAAGTGCTAAAAGAGTAGATTTTAAGTGTTCTCAACACAAAAAATAAAAAGTATGTTAATTATGTTAATGCATATGTTAATTAGTTTGATTTAGCCATTACACATTGTACACATATTTCAAAACATGTTGTACACAATAAATATATATATGATTTTTATTTGTCAATTTACATAAATAAATAACGTTAAAAAAGAAAAAAGAACATGGGAGTATGGAAATCCGAGGTCTCAGCCTCACTACCTCTGTTGACTCCTATGTGACTCTGGTCGAAACATTTCTCTGAGACTCAATTATCTCATCTCAATATTGCTAATGCTATATGTAAAATAATGATAATATATGGCCTTTTTGGTAGTTTCGAGAATGAAATGAGTAATAAAGGGGAAGTGTTCTTCTTGGGAATAGCTTCTTCTGTGTCATCACAGAGTGCACCCTCCTTTTAAAACTACTTTGAGATCCTCTAAAACTTTAATCCAGTCTTAGCAGTAATGTAATAGGTATAGTTCCACACACCGAAACAGATGTTATAAATTGTTTGAGTAGGAATGTGCTTTAAAAAAAGAAAAACACCAAACACCTAATCCAACTCAACATTGTGAATTATAAATCCAAAGCCCAAGGAAGACTGACAAAGAGTTCAAGATTTTACCTTGGGTCGGGGGCAGAAGTTGACCTCCATCCCAGGCATTGAGACTTACAGTCCAGCCCTCTTCCACCATGCTGGGTTGCTTTTACTGAGTCTCCTCTCTAGAGCAATGTTTCTATATTAGTAAGGTTCTCCAGAGAAACAAAACCAATAGGTTATATAGAGATATACACAAGAGGGAATTCATTATGGAAATTGGCTCACATGATTATGGAGGACAAGAAGTCCCAGGATTTGCCATCTGCAAGCTGGAAAACCAGGAAAGCCAATGGTATAATTTAGTCTGAGTCCAAAGGCCTGAGAACCAGGAGAGCCAATGTTATCACTTGTAACTCTAAGTCCAAGGCTCAAGGACAGAGAACTTGTGGGGAGGAGGGATGGAATGGGACCACTGGTGTAAGTCCCGGAGTCCAAAGACCCAAGAACCAGGAGCTCTGATGTCTGAGCGTGGGAGAGGGTGGATGTCCCAGCTCCAGATGAGAGAACAAGCTCACTCTTCCTCTGCCGTTTTGTTCTACCCAGTCCCTCCAGGGACTGGGTGATGCCTGCCCACATTGGTGAGGATGGATCTTCTTTACTCAGTCTACTGATTCAAATGCTAACCTCTTCCAGAAACACCCTCACAGACACACCCAGAAATAATTTCTTACCAACTACCTGGGTATCCCTTAACCCAGTCAGGTTGGCATACAAGATTAACCATCACAGTTTCCAACATTTAGTTATTTATCTTTACAATTTTTTTCATATCTTGAATACCACCTATATTATTATTTATTTTATAATTTACTTAAATCTATACTGAATTTTTAAACTGAAATCCACATAGTTGAAAGTATGTCACTACCATTAAAGTAAAAATAAAGATAATGTATTTAAAAATCATCAAATTCTAGAATACTAATGCCTCCACAAGACTCTGAACCTGAAATCTACCTTTCCTTGTTAAAAGGCAAATTAGTGTTAATGGCACAATAGTATCTTGAGACTTTCTTCTTAATAATATCAGGAGTGAAAGAGAATTTAAAAAGGCAAGACTTTCTTGGCACATGATGGTAGCAGATGCTGAGAGTTGATTTATGCAATGCCCATTTCCATCCCTATTTTCCTTGCTGCCCACCTTGCTGTATAATCTGTAAAAGTAAGAACTCAATTTCCCAGCCTCCCTTGTTGCTAGTGATGGCTGTGTGACGCAGCTCTGGCCTGTGAGACTTAAGCAGAAATCTCCATCTCTTCCCCATCTCCTTTATTCCTGCTTAGAATGTGGACATGACATCTGGAGTTACAGCAGACTTTTTGTGACCATGAGGTGATGAACTTGAGAATGAAAGCCTCATCCTAACGCTGGCAGAGCAGAAAGAAAGAAAACAATCTTGAGCAGTTGCCCCAGCCCTACCTACCCCATTATTTCTCGCTATGTGAGAAAAATAAACTCTATCTGCTTCAACATTAGTCAAGATTTCTCTTATTTCCTACCAAACAGAACCTCAACTGACCCAATGTTTGTTAATTCCACGTGAGTGATGTGTGAAATGAGTGTGACATCCTAGGTGGTATGTGTCTCATACTTTGGGAGACCCTTCTGTAAGAGAGCTGTATTAGTTTGCTAGGGCTGCCATAACAAACTACCAAGGACTGGATGACTTAAACCACAGATATTTATTTTCTTACAATTCTAGAGGCTAGAAATCCAAGATGGGAGCCAATTATAATTCCAAAAGACACAGTCCCAAGTGCCATAATCCCAAATGTTGAAATCCTGAAAGATCAAAATCTTAAAAATATAATTCTAGAGAAAATAATTTTTAAAAATCTTTAAAAGATATTTATTTACATTTTTAAAGGGGATTTATTTGAGAAACATATAAAAACATGACAGAACACTTCATAGACCACTTTACACAATAAAATATGCAATAATAACGTACATATTTTTGCAAGTGTAAACAGGTATACTAACAATAATCACATGGATATAACAGTAATGATCAGATGAACCATATTCATAAATAGGTAAAAAAGGGAAATATATAAATGCTTATCACTGTAGTTGGTAATTGTGGGCACCCAGCTTTACAACTGCAGTCATCTTAAATACTGTGACAGATAACCTAAGTCTTTTGACGAGATCGATCAAAAACCGTGATGGGTGGCCACCACGACACCACTGCACCAGTCACCCAAAGAGCCAAGATCTCAAGAAATTTTATCTTTTACAAGTGTAGATGTACAAAAAGGACATATCTTCATTTACTGAGGATATTTCAACATTTTTACATACATTACATACATGCACAATGCTCACACACAGAGTCAGTGTTGTGATAATGCATTTTCATGGAGTCACATTTGCAAAAAAATGCATAAAATGAATTAGAACTCTCTAAAAGTCTTTACACAATTTAATATCTCCACTATTGGAATTGATGTGAAGATGATATACATAGCATAGTGAATTGTAAAAAATAATATTGACAATTTAAAATAGTGAGAAAAACTAAAAAATGTAAAAGAAAAAAAAAAACCCCGCAATAAACTAAAAAGAAAATTTAACATACCAAAAAAGTGTATTACAGGGATAGATTATGGGCAATTGAACGGAGATAGTCCATAAGAGCTGACCAACTTCCACGATTATTAGCTGTATTTTGAAGTCTCGTACTATTGAATAGCTGCTTTTTTTCTTCTAGGACATGGCTGTCCTCAGAGAATACGCTCACATTCATTTTCTACATGGCTCTGCTCTTTTTGAAGTTCTTCGATGATTTGATATACACTGACATGAGCATTCTCCCACTAAATTTTCCCATCTTCTGTGCCACGCTTCTACGTTGTTTTGGGTACACAGAAATCCATTCCACATGCACTCAGACACAGACCAAAAATTTGGTGGAAAGAATACTGGTGATGGAACAGCAACACCGTTTTTTAAGTGTCGTCTTATCCTACCATGCACATAATTATTTTTGAAACAATCAGTAACTTCACTGGCTTCTTCAGGCAAATGTGGCTTTAATTCATTAAAAGCTCCTGGAATGTCATCAACTGGAAGGAATGCCAATGCAGGCAAATGACGCATTTTTAAACTGAAGTTTTCGTCATTGCCGTGTTGTGTGGCCAAACCACTCATCTGAGTTTTTTGCCAAATGTATTGGGCTGAATGGAAAAAAAAAACAAACTTTATTGGCAACACCTTGAAATTCAGTTTTATAAGCCATATTTGTACCTAATTCTGAAGCTGTCTTTATGGTTGGGGATTCAATTAAAATCCATTTTCTTCTGCATAAAGACAATAACAAGGTGCTATTTGTATCTAACATTTTGCAACTGTCTTGTGATTGTGATTTTCAGGATTTTAGTTGTTAGGGATTTTAGACTTTAGGAATTTAGACTTTAGGGATTTTTATCTTTCAAGATTTCAACATTTGGGATTATGGCATTCAAGATTGTGTCTTTAAGGATTATAATCCAAACCCATCCAAGATCAAGGTGTTGGCAAGTTTGGTTTCTTTTGAGGCTTATATTCTTGGCCTGTAGACAGATATCTATCTCCTCTCTGTGTCTTCACATGGTCTTCCCTCTGTGTGTGTCTGTGTCTTAATCTCCACTTATAAAGACACCAATCACATTGGATTAGGGTCCCTTCTAAGGACACCATTTTAACTTAATCACCTCTTTAAAAGCCCTTTCTCCCAATACAGTTACATTCTGAGCTACTGAGGGTTAGGGCTTCAACATATGAATTTGGAGGGAATGCAATTCAGCCCATAATAGCCTAATAGTTTATTTTTTTAAATACAAGTTATTTTTTTTCTTTTCTGAAATCTTGTAATCACATGACAGCACGGCTCATGAGTGTTCAAAGTTCACAAAGAGTATTAGAAATCTGCAGATGAAGAGAAAGAGCCCTAGATTTGAGGTCAGGAGGGCCTCACTCACTTATGGGCACACTTAGTTTCTCTGAATCTCAGTGTCTTCAGTTCTAAAAAGGATATGAATATTACATGCCCTAATGTATATGGAAGCATCTGGCATATACTAAGTATATCTTATCAATTGAGGGATATGTCATCAATTATAAGATGTACCATTATGTTATATGTACAAAAAGTGGCAAAATCATGCCAGGGTAGATTTTAAAATTACAGATCCAGGAGCCCTACCTCCAGATTCACTGAATTTGGATCTCCTGGAATGAAGCTCAAGGATTGTCATTTTTTAAATTTCCCACATTATTCTGATGATCTGATAGGCTCAGAAGCTATGGCTTTCAGCATACTGTCAGTCAACGTACGGAACAACCCAAATTTTATTTCTGAGCTGCAACCTTTGGAGCTATTTATCAGTTTCTTAGATAGAAAGCCTGCATTTTGGCTTTTGCCAACAAAAATCCATTGCCCAAATTCTCTACATTTTCTAACACATTCATTGAATTCCAGAAACTCTCACTCAGGAGTTGCACAAAATAAATACTTTGGGTAGAACATGTAAACCAAACCTGTTCCAGTGGTAGGAATGCTGTAGCGTTTACTCTTTTAGCAGCTAGCTCTCTGACCCCTTTCCCTGACTGTAACCCGAGGGTGTTGAGCACACCACCTCTGTCATCTATACTTTCATGATTCTACACGACATACTGTTAATTCCTTGTATGCATTTTAAACATTTTTTTCAAACTTTTTTTAAAAACTAGCAAATCCCTTTAAAAATTATTTTTCTGAATATCTACGATTGAATTCTGAGTAATGGTAACACTACTATGACCATGGAAAAAGCGTGTGAAGATATAAGGGCTACTCTGGACTCTTTGACTCTCTTTACAGCTCTAGCACCACCTAGCCACCTCCGCTACAATATCATTCCATAGTCTTCACACCCATGTTTATATGCTCCATGATCTCAACTGAGTCTAATCCCCTGATTTTATGGTGGAACAAATTGATGCCCCCTCCCTCCACTCCTACACCGGCACTTAAGAAAGTGGTGACACATATAGGTGAGCCCACAGATGCTGAGCCCAGTTCTCCTACTCTCAGACCAACATCCCTTCTATGCTTCCCACCCCTCATGACCCTGTGATCTGTTAATGACACCTCAGGGGTTTTTAATCAAAAGCATAGGGCAATATGCAGTCCAATCCAATGGAAAATTGCTCTGAATTGCACCCAGATCACTCACTAAGCCACATAGTTCCTGTTTTTATGCAGATCTCATCTGAGTCTTGGCTAACTCCCAGGGAAGCACACATATCAGATCTGCTGTATATTGGCAGAACTTTGGCTTAGAACATATTTCAAATGCCTCCCATTGAACATTGGCAGCCTTGAAAAAACATGGCCAGGAAATTATTCTAGGAGCCCTAATTACTCTGTGACACTTTACAAGGAGAAGCTGATGGCTTTCTCGCCCAAGCTCTTCTCTCTGTGCCCAGAACAAATGACTGAATTTCCCAATATATTCCCCAAATTAGGAAAGGGCAAGCTTAGTGGCAGCATGAATCAAGGGAATGTCTTCACTGGGCACAGTATGAATTTTCCCAAGTTCTCTCTCCTTTAGTTTTAAAGCCCTTGTGTATTCCAAGAGAAATGTAGTCCATGTGTTTCTGATTCATTTACACTTAAATCATTAAAATGTTGTTTTGTGAGAGTTATTTGATGTGTGAGGAGCCTGTGAGTCTTCTTAATGGGAATTTTAAAGGCTTTTTTCCTACTCTTCCTGAAACAGAAAACAACATTTTGCTAAAACAGTGCCTGAGTTCAAACATACTCTCTCATCTCATATACCTGCACCCGCATTATCAACCACAGCCTCTTAATCATGCCAAGCTTGGCAAGGTTGACATTCAAAAGTGTTAAAACGGAAAATGGAGCAAGAATTCCAGGGAGAGTCAAGCCACTGCCCCCCAAAACGTGCCAAAGGAGCATTATCTGAGGGAGGAGAGAGTGTGTGTTTGCCACTTTGGTTAGAGTGACTGGTAGCCATCTCTCGGGTACCCCACTGGAAAACTAAAAAAGCACTTCCACAAGCATAATCTCATTTAAGCCTCATAATAAATCCCATCTGCCAAATGAGAAAACAGGATCAGATACGTTAGCTATTGTGCCCAAAGCACACAGCCAGCTTAGGTTAGGTAAAAAGGAAAGATTATGGATAAATTCTGACTTGGTGTCTAATGCTCTTTTCAGAATCACTCAAATTGAGTTCCTGTGAACGGGGTGTGTGTGTGTGTGTGTGTGTGTGTGTTTGTGTGTTTGAAATTCCATATGCATTATAATACATCAGTGAGAGGCAGTGCAATATAGGGGCTAAGACCTCAAATTCTTCCTCCATCAACTTTCTAGCTGTATAAACTTATTTAACCTATCTGGACAGTTTCTTCATATGGAAAATGGGGATAATATTACTACCCACCTATACATCTTTATACAGATATAAAGATGACTGAAAAGAATTAATACATTAAGCAGGTCAATAACTGTTAGCTATTAGTGGTAGTAGCAGTGGGGAGTAATAAATAGTTGGATAATCTTTGCAAGTTGTATAATCTCTCCGAGCCTCAGTTTCCTCATTTGTGAAATGAGCGTCCTAGCAGGACCCTCCCAAGTTTTGGGCAGTAATTGAGACGATGTGTGTGCATAGCACTGTGTCTAACAGAGAAAAGATGCAAAGTCAAACCTATTTTTAGACCCAGACATGTCTCTATCCAGTGTCAGTTGTTAATGGTGTGGAGGGGGTAATTTTCTTATTATTCAGCTCAGCTTAGATCCAGTGTTGATTTCTTCACAAACCATGAGTATAGACATGTATACAGGTGCAGGTCTTTCTACGCCTATTGGCTACCAGGCTTTCTTGCAGGGATAGGCCCTTTCTGGGCTGCATCAGACCCTACACGCTCTGAGTTGGTAAACAGCGCCGCAAGTATTGCCTTTAAGCGGGCAAGAACAACTAGCCAACTGCAGGACTTGGAGCTTCCCCACATTCTGGGCCAGTGGCTCTGTTCACAAGAAAACCTGTAGTTGTTTGCAGAGAGAAGCTTTGGGATTTCATCTTTTTTTCCTCCTAGAGTAGATGCTAGAATTGCCTTCTTATTTGGTTGTTTCTGTTTAATTGCTGTTCTTTTCCTGAAGAAGAGCATAAAATTATAGCCATCAGGCGAGGGAGACTAAAGAGAAATTAGACTTTGTCCGCCTCTTCTCTCTCTTTCCCTCTCTCTCTCACCACACACACACACACACACACACACACACAACACACACAGTGGTACAAATACCTATTTGAGCCTCTCAGTTATTTTCTCTCAAGGGCTGGAGTCAGCCACACAGGATAAAGGAGGGAACTGAAGGAGCAGATCTTTTAAGGAAGAAGACAGATTCTTTTCTGTCAGGTTCCTCTGAGTGTGCGTAAGAGCGAGTCAGAGCAGAGAGAGGAGAGAGGAAAAGCCAGAGGGAGAGAGGGGGAGAGGGGATCTGTTGCAGGCAGGGGAAGGCGTGACCTGAATGGAGAATGCCAGCCAATTCCAGAGACACACAGGGACCTCAGAACAAAGATAAGGCATCGCTGACACCACACCGGGGACGAGCTCACAGACAAGTCGGGCCTGGAAGACCAAGGCCAGGCGTCCGGGAGCACCCAGGGCAGGAAAATGAGGTGAGTGCCAGGGAAGGAGAGGGCACAGTGTCCTTTTGGGGACCAGGTGTCAAGTAGCAGGGAGGGTCTGACCTTGTCTCTGGACAGACTCACCTGCGTGTCCTGTGGGTGGTGGTGAGGGGGTTTCTCATCAATTCTTGGGGCTCTGAGAAGGGAGCCGTGGGCGGGCTGTGCGCCTTCCCTAGGACTCTGGAGACATGCAACTTGAGACAGGAGACTTTGTGCAAATCCTGCTCGGGACACTGCTGAAGCCCAGATTTCTCCCTCTGCCAGCACAGGGTGCTGCCTGCTGGCGAATGTGACTCTCCTCCTGTTGCCCACAAGGCTGATTTTTCATTTTCCTCCTCTGCAAAGAGCATTGATTTATCTCTTCCAACACTTTGTGAGTTAGATACGTGTTTGTGTGTTTATTTGTTCTGACCAGAAACCAGTTTCCCGCAGCTCCGCTCTGTGGTTTCTTAAACCATCACAAGTTTGCCAGTTAAACCTCAATTTGGGAAACTAAAAACCTGTCCCCATTTTATAGTTCCCTATAAATTTCTTCATTTCTCACTGAAATCGGAGGCAGCTGGTGGCACGAATCAGGCTATGAATTGTACCAAGTGGCTCTTAAAGAGATACTACAATGTTTTTTAGAGGATCTTTTGGAGTTCTGAAACCTAGGACTTTAAATTCTAATTGGTTTTAAGCTCCTCAACCTTTCTTCTTATTTCTCATCTTGCTTGATGCTCCTTACCAGACATTCCTTACAAGTTTTTTTCTGCAAGTCTGAAAACCCAAACACCCTAGTTATTTATATTATCTTTAAGTGTTAATGCTGTTAAAAATACATACACACACACACACACACACAAAACGAAAAACACTCTGCAGATGTGTAAAGTCCCTAAACACCACTTTTCCCATTAATTTTCTTTTCGATTGGGAAAGTGTTTCTATTTGTTTCTCTTCTGAAGTTCCCTAGCAACTTTGCTAGGTCTGGGGCCAATAAGGGGCTTCAGACTGTGTTACTCTCCAAACTCCAATTACCTGTGGTTCAGAGAGATGATCAGTCCCTTACAGTTAATTCAATCATTCCCTTCTTTTTAAATCCATTGTCATTTTAAACCTTCCATCCAAACTTCATTTTCCTTTCTCCTAAAAAAATGGGATTTATGTCCATCTACATGGGGTGGTGATCTGATTTACCTGTCAACCATCTGAATCCCGCCCCACCACTCAATGCCCCAGCCATACTGTACTGTAGAGCTAAGTAAACATTCTATATTTTTGCACATGCTCATCCCTCAACCTCGAACAACCCTCCCCTTTATTTTCTACCTAGGAGACCTGATTGTTCCAACTGGCTCAAATATCACTTTCTCTTTCTTGACCACCATCTTCCAGAGTGAGCATCTCCTCCTTTGTTCTCTCTGTCCTTTGTAGCTATAATACATCTCTTACCGTCTTTGTAATATCTCCTTGTTTAAATGTCCATCTCCCCTTACAAGACTGAGCGTGACTTAAGGTACACGATCTATGTCTTCATCTTTGTGTGACCAGCACCTAGCATAATGTTTATTTCCTACTAGGCATTCAATGAATATTGGTTGAATTCAATTCAATTGTAAGCAACTACTAGAAAAGTTCTTGGTTAGTAAAGTCTCTAAAGGGTCTTGCCTTACATGGATACAGTATTTCAGAGTTTGCAAAGCACTTTCATGGGCACTGGTTTTCAGATTTTGGATGAGGTAAGGATTTATGGATGATTGAGGATAAAAGCAGTTAAGCAACTTGCCCAAAGCCACACTGATGATCTTGAAAAGGCCAAGATGCAAACTTGGGTCTTTGGGTTCCAAGACCAGGATTTTTTCTGCTATATGCCACTAGACTCTTAACCAAGTGTATTATTCTACACCAATGGCTCTCACTCCTGACTGCACATGAGAATGACCTGTGGTGCCTTAAGAAAAGCCAATGCCTAGGACTCATCCCAGACCAATTAAACCAGAATTCTTAGAGAGGGGCTTTGGCATTAGTATTTTTTTTTAATTTCCACATAAAGCTGTGGGTTTTTAAAATTATTTTTCACAGGATTAATTGCTTTGGCCAAATGCCTGGGCATAATATGGGCATGGACCCAGCTTCTTCTTTGAGCTCTTGTACTTCCTTTCCTGTGCTGAAATTAATTTACCATATGGTATTGGGCATGATATGACATCTCTTGGGGTACCCTTTTCATCATCTGTCAAATTAGGGTACTGTGTAAGGGATCTATACACTCCCTTCCAACTCTTCAATTCACAAACAGAGTCTTGGTGTTGTGTAGGTAAAAATGAGGACAGTGTATTGAGAGGAGAGAAAGTGCTATTCATTCCACAATCATAGATACATGCAGGCCTTTGTATGCATTCAGAGAGCCTGCTCCTACAGTGGAGCCTATGAAATCCCAGCTCTATATATTACTTTTGACATTTCAAGCAAATGTAGCTAAACTTTTTGATTAGCTGGAGGATAGATAGCAGGTGTCAGGAATTGTACAGCCGGTGCCTGATGTACAAGAAGCCAAAAACGTTCAGAGAGTGTGATGGGGAATGAAAGCTGCCACTTACATGCTTCAATTTACAGCCCCTAAAGCAAGCAAGCATATGCTCAAGTCCATTCCATGAAAGGAGATATTTGCTTCATATGTTTGAAACCATTTTGAGATGCAAACAAAGTAGAACAGAGAGCTTCCCAGGCCTTCCTCCCACGCTGACCAGTTGCCTACCACACATGGCACTGGGCCTCCGAGCTAGATGGAGCTGTCAGCTGCCAGCCCTTGAAAGAACCGGCTGTAGGAGGCTCAGAGTCTCCTCGATGTGGTCTGGAAAAAGCAGACATGGAGAAAGTTGACCTTTCAGCCTTGCATAATCCGAGTGTCGCTATTGCAGGGAAGTCCGGCTTGGGAGCCAAAGCTCATTCCTGACTCCTGCTTTTCGGGAAACAGCATGATGGAGTAATCATAACTAATGTTTGCCCAGGGCTGGACAGTTAACAAAGCACTTTCCAATCCTCCTTTACTCTGATAGCAGCCCTGTGGGAAGTCATTATTATTACCACTAAATGGAGGAGGAAACAAGACCTTCCATGACTTCCCTGAAATGGATAGGGAACATAGTCAAAACCTATAGTTGAATCTAGCTCTTCTGACCCGTGACCTTCTCAGCAGGACTGAACTTGACCTCCCAGCCCTGTTAACATCAATTCATTTCCTCACTTGAAAATGGGGGTGCCTGGGCCCTGCCTGTTAGAGTTTCTGGACTCAGCTTTCCTACTAATTCACTGGTTAACTTGGACCTATGCCTTCCCTTCTCTCCTCCTTTGGGGCCCTCCTTCCACAGATTGGTTTTAAAAAATATTGACATTGGCTATTGGACTAAAACATTTTGTTTTCTTAATAGCAACTCACACGTTGCTATTGTAGGGCCCTTGGAAAAAAATTAAATAACTTTATTTTCTTTTTATTGAAAAAATAGTACATGGTCCTTCTAGACAAATGTAAACATTTAAAATACACAAAAAATAAACACACCCGTATTCCCGTTTTAGAGACAACCACTATTAATACTTTGGTATGTATTCTTCTAGACCTTTTTGTAATTACCTATTTACCTTTTAGGTAAACATTCCATGAGATAGCTGGATAATATATGTATGTAGTTATGTTGCTTTGTTTACACACTCAAAAGTTCATATGTATGCTTATCTACACATGTATGCGTCTGAATACATGAGAATGAAAGGGTGGATATTGGGGGGAAACAACTTCCTGATTGGCAAAGATATAACTACGAATCTGGAGATGCTGGTATGGTTTCCCAGCGTTGACTTTTTAGGCTGTCTAAGACTCCGGCTCCATTTTCATTCTTTCATTCATAATCTATTACATATCAGACTTTATACCAGGACCTTTACACACATCGTCTTTAATGCTAATGTGAGCCCTATAAATTAGGTATTATAATCTCCACTTTACATATGAGGAAACTGGTGCTCAGACAGACTAATTGCCCAAGTTTTCACAGCTAGTAAGTGGAAGAACTGAGATTTAAACCCAAGTACCTTTGACTTCAAAGGCTGTGCCTAAAGCAGCACCGTGCATTCCCTGCTGTAATAAAGGCATGTCCAGGGAGCTGTGGCATCTGGAGGAGTAGAGGGAGACTCCACAGCCTGGGAAGCTCTGAGCCAGATGGTGGAGGGTACATAAGACAACAGCAGGTGAGAAATCAGCAGGGCACGTGCAATGGGGCTGAGGCGTGGAAGGGCATGGATGCTCCCAGAGTATTCGACAGGAGGCTTGCGAGGCTGGCGCTGAGATGAGGCTGGACGGGTAAGATCAGCACCAGATCAAAAAGGGTCTCTTCAGCCACCCCTGGAGCAGACGCTTTGCCCTGCAGGCACAGTGGTGCAGCATGGTCACATCTGTGTTTTAGAAAGTTGACGTTGGCGGAAGATTGCTGGGGAGCTGGAGGAGATAAGGTAGGCACGAGGCCAGATAAGAAAGTTTAAATTAAGTAATTGACTAGAGAGGAGGAAAAATGAATTTCCACAACATAGGAAGTAGAATAAATAGGACTTGGTGAGTATTGAATCTGGTGCAAAAGGAGGGATGAATGGTATATAGTCAGGCATGAGGAACTGGTAGATAGTAACACCATTCAGAGACATCAGAAATCAGCAATGACAGCAGGAAATGATTAGGAGAGAAGTGATGAGCCAAGTTTACGATGTTTGAGTTCAAGGTCCCTGGGTCTCCTAGGGGAAGCGATTCATCAGACAGATGCCTGGCGTGGTGTGTGCTGAACACTAGGGCTTTGACCAGCCTTGGTTGTTCTACCTCAGTATTTCATCAGCCACACTGATGTGTTCGGTAGGTGTTACTGAATTTTCCTTGCCTCTTTTCCAACTCTTTAGTAGTCCATTGTCTCTGATTCCTATAGAAATAAGTTGTAGGATTTTGACTCTTTTATTATGACCCTTACCAAGAGGAAGAAAACTTGTTTTGGTCATTCTTTATTCAAGATTTCGCACACCCTGACTGATTTTGTGGTAAAACACCTCTTTCAAATGTTAAATCTGTTTAAGGTACTGCAGATTCCACCAATGAGTTTAAGTCTCATCCCAATATTACCATGTTATTATCATTTACTTTTTAGAAAAAGGAATCAAGAGTTTATGATTCTTAAATGAAGCTGAGCTGAAGAAATATCAACTTTTACCTAATTATGAAAATTACATTTTCAACAGTAAAATGGTAAGTGTCAGAATCCCAAATGTGGCACTTTCTAGAAAAGTTTAACACTATTATAAAATCTGCAAATGAGCAAAAATGGAAAAAACTTTATGGGAAGTTACCATCTTCCCATGTTGCAGACTGGGTCAGCAAGGTCCAGAGGGGAAAAGTAATCACAGCAGGCCAGAGGCAGACACATACTGAGAACTTGCTCTCCCGGTTGCTGATTTAGATTACTGTTGGGGACCTGTGTCCACAAATGTAAGTAGACCCACATGCGTGTCTTTCAGGTGGCTGCTTCTCTATCATGCTCTGTGCTTCTTCCTGTCGAATGCTTCAGCCCACACCGTAGAGCTAAACAACATGTTTGGCCAGATCCAGTCGCCTGGTTATCCAGACTCCTACCCGAGTGATTCAGAAGTGACTTGGAATATCACTGTCCCAGACGGGTTTCGGATCAAGCTTTACTTCATGCACTTCAACCTGGAATCGTCCTATCTTTGTGAATATGACTATGTGAAGGTGAGATCCCCGATGTCCCCTACCTGGGCCAGGCTCTCTGCAGGGAGTTAGAGAAGCCTAGATGAATTAGACACTGTCCTTACCCACGGGGGTAGCATGTAGTGGGGGAGATATACATCACAATGTAATGAACAAAGGCCAAAGGTCAGGGTGGTATGCTAAGCGCAAGCTGGGTGGGTGGAACCAGAAAGGTCCATGAGGAAAATCTGAGGCCAGTGGAGTGTGACTCAGCCAAACACAATATCCCTTCTTTCTTTCTGTCCCCAAATCCTTTAGTGATTCCACTAACCTCTGTTCCAAGGTCACTTTTAATTTAGCAAGCAGGAAAGGGCAGAGACCTCAAAGTAAGCAGTAATCAGACAGAAACAGAGCCATAATTATGTACAAAGTTGAGGCATTAGAAAGCATTGCCCAATTTCCGAAACAATGATCAAGTGTTTGGGAAATATAGTGTATGCAGTAACAGACAGTAGAGGATGAGGCTGGAAGGGTGGGCTGGAGAGAGATTCTTAAGGGCCTTGAATGTCTTACCAAGGAGTTTGCATTTTATCAGCACAGGGTATTGGCAGGGAGGAGAGAATCACTATCAGAAGTGGATACAAAAAAAAATATGGAGGAAGAGCAGGAGAGGATTACAACACAACATCAAAACAATATACCCTGGAATGTAGGGAGAACCCCCCAAAGTTCCATGGGTGGAACTCCTTTTAAAGTATGGCTGAGAAAGGTCAGAGTATTTCTGAGAGATCAAGTGTACTAAAGTTGTATCCAGTTCAAAAAGACGTGGATACCTAAGAACCTACTTTCTAAACTCTCTCTGGCTTCCTAGAAGAGGTTGTCATCAAACAACTCTAGAGTAGGCTTTATATATTTTTAGTATTATTGTAGTCTCATTTTCCCACAGCCAGTAATTCAATAAGACTTGACGTTGTGTTAACCAGATTTGATCAACAGCAAAGAAGTGAGTTTACAAGCCTCTTTTATACTTGCTAATCTCATTCAAACTTTAAAAAAATCATGAGATAGGAACTACTACCCCATTGCACAGGCAAAGAAACAAACCCAGGAAGGTTATGTAACTCACTCAGGGTTGTACATCTGGATGGATCAAGGTCTCAAACCCATGTCTTGTGACTTTGAGTCCCATGCTCTTTTGGCTACACCAAATAGCTCACTGAGTCCTGGATGGGAGGAGGCCACGTAAGAAGGCTGCAGCCCCCTCCCATGCTTCAACCCATTTACATGAAGAGTGTTACCATTGTATATGTTGAGTCTGCATGCAAAATCCCATTTATGATAGGTTTCTATATCTAAAAATTTCCAGAATTGGTGCTCCAGAGCAAGGTTTCTTAATCTCAGCACTATTGATATTTTGAGCCAGATAATTCTTTGCTGAGAAAAGATGTCTTGAGCATTGTAGGATTTTTAGCAGCATCCCTAGCTTCTACTCACTAGATGCCAAAGCACCTCCCCCTCCAGTTGTGACAACCCAAACTGTCTCCCTCTAGATGTTGTCAATGTCCCAAAACTACTACTGTATGGAATGATGCCCGTCTTAGAATGCCCTGTGCTCGGGACAATGGGGAATATTAGGATACGAAAGATCTGGTCCTTTACAAAAAGAGATGAACCTAGAAAAATAGCCACTGTACAAGACACAAAAGAGTAATGACAATAAAAGACTGACAGATAAAGAATGAGAAGAGGGAGAACTAGTGCTCTAAGAGATGATGTGGGTTACTAATCTAAATTGACATACAATTTCTATAAATTCACTAAAAATGGAGCCAACTTCTCAGGGTCACAGGGATCAACCAAGGAGTATTCACTGAGACCCTAAGTATGTAGCGTCCTAAACTGTTCTGACAAAATGGTCAGTTGTGACTTCCAGGATATAATCTAGCCTCTGACAGAGCCAAACTCCAGGATAAGATAGAATATGGGTGTGCAGTATTAGGTTAAGATGGATTATGGATATGGAGCATTAGGTTAAACAGACTCTCCCAGCCCGTCCCCCAAACCAATGCTGGCCATAAAAGCATAGCATTCTCTAACATTTGGGCTGGAGAATGGTCTTTACAAGAAGGAAAATGACCAAACATTGGTTTTATATGATAGTGAGTTCCATAGATTTAGACAAGCCTAGATAATGAACTTTCTAAACATTTTTTTCTCCACTTTCAACCATGTTAACCATCTAGAAATTTTGTCAGTGCAAACATTTGCTTTTATTGGTAGCTGAGGCTCAAGACCACAGAAATTACAAACTTTTTTTCATTAGTTTTAGCAATGACTTCTCATAATTTCTCCTTTTCTCCACCCCAAGAGTTGTCTTTCAACTTTATATGCATTGAACAATTGTTCCTCACAAGTTTGACTCTTGTTTAGACAGAAGATAAATTTAACCTTGTTAGGACTATTTATCAAGATGATAAATGTGCAAGAGGGGATTATTTGATCCAAATAAATTGAATCTACTGGAAGGACAGATGAAGCAGCTGACATCAGTAGCATTTTGTTAGTGGGAAAAAATGACAGGGTATCTTCAAGGGCAACAATAAAATCTGAAGACCACTTGTGACACTGAATTAAAGACACTGAAATATATTTCTATCCAAAGCTTGGTTTTTCTGGCTGCAGAATAGTTTGGAAATTGATTGATGATTCCAATCCAGGGTGGTAAGACTCCTTCCTGAAACCCTAAGTCAATGGACCTGGGCTCTCTAGAAGGGGGAGCATGGTCCTGGGTTCTTGCTTGGGATCCAAGAAATGCCTTTTCTAGTCCCAGGTCTGTCGCTAACTCCCCAAACGATCTAGAGTGGACAAGAAAATCTTATAGCACCCTCTCTGCTCCAAAATTAGACAGGTGGCTTCTGGGCCTAACAAAGAAGCAGTCTACTTGAGGCAAGTCGGGGACTGAGTTGGCTATTTGAAGTGCCCAACAGTTCTTGAATCTGTGAGTCAGATACATGTTTCCAATTCCTTTGGAAAAAGAAATTAATATGGTAGAGGCAGGGGTGGGTATGAGATATATTTCTCCACTTGTGCTTGCACAGTTGATTCTATTCCAGAATGGCACTGTGGTATCGGCATTAGCCTCCTGCAGAGGTTCCAACAGCTGTGTCGGGTGAGTGGACCTCCCTTGGCAGGACACTGCAGCCACACTGGCTGATGACGAGCCCTCATGTGGAGACATCCCTGTGCCCTTGCCCACACATGCCCTGACAGTTTCCCTCCCAGAGTTGAGAACTCCAAGTATATCAGCCTTTAGGGACCCTCCAGAGACTTATCTAGTCTCAAGTTGTTGTTATTATTTTTCAAATATTTTCTGCCCAATGAACATTTTCTTCTAACAGATCTTCAATTGGGCCCAATATAGAAAACAAACAGAAGTGGAGCTTCTCTAGGTGAAGGTGGCTCTGCTCATTCATCCTCCTTGGTTACCCTGAAGCACCTTGAGGAATTATGGCTTGAATTTTGCCACTCTGGTCAAGTTCCCATGGGACAGAAGAGAGAGGACTGAAGGTTAGAGTTCAGGGACAGAATGACCACTCTGCCTCTGAAATCTCAAACCCAGAAGCCTTCCACACTTAGTTGAAACCTACTCACCTTTTCTAATTGCCTCCCCAACCTCAGCCCCCAGAATATGTGCTTTTTCTGGCTATTAATGATAGAGAAGATCTTCCCTTTCCATCTGAATAAAAGCATAAGTGTGCCACGTGACCCCCGGGTAAGTCAACATCCCTCTCCAAAATTCTGTTTTCTCATCTGTTCAGTGAGAGGGTGGGACAAGATAATCCCTAAGGTCCCTTAAATTTCAGAATTCTAATCCTGATCCTTCCTGCTGGAACTTTCCAGATGACCCCACCAAACCCTCATTATCCTGGTCAGGGTAATACCAGAAAGCAGAGATGGTATGTTTAGAACAGCTAGTTCTCAAGCCTCCATGGCCCTGAGCATACCAATTGGAGCTTGCAGTCTGCTGGGGACACCTTGGTGGCGTATCATTTGGATAGAACTTGTAAACATATCATGCCACCACTGTTCTTTACCAAGAAACTTTAAATATCACTGATTTCCCTTTGGCAGGATAACATTCCCTGTTTTGAGGCTTTTTTGCTCTATAACTAAATTCCCCTGGCAGGCCTAGGTAGAAGTGGGTTTTAAGAACCTTCCAGCTCACAGGAACCCTTTCCAGCCCAGTCCAAGCCCACAAACTGGCCTTTCCACCCAGGCCTGTGAGGGTGATGACGATAGAACTGCTGACACTGCACATTCGTAGCTTGAAGAAGAGCAGGACCCCAAGGCTGTGGTCCGGATGCTCACATGTATGAAAATTCCTCTCCGGCCTGATTTCCCGCAGTTCTTGGTCTTCAAGGCACGTGTACATCTGCAAAGCAGCATCTGCTTCCTTGGAATGTGGCTGCAATGTGTGGATTCCTGCAGTGCACAGATGAGGCATACGAATCACAGCTAGTTAATGCTGCCAGCAAAAGGCAGAGCACAGATGCTGGTCAGGGAGCCAAGAGACCTGGATTCTGGCTGTCATTCTATACTAACTAACCTTGGGCAAGTGACTATGCCAAGGGGGGACTCTATTGCCTCCTCTGTCAAAAACAGGGAGTTGAACCAGATGTTCTCTAAGGCGCGCCTAGCCCTGATATTCTGTGCATCTGAGACCTTAGAAATCAGAGTCCAACTCCATGATCATCATGTCCAAAGCCCAGGGAAGGGCTACTCACTGGCCAAGGTCACACTTGGACCAGAATTTACATCTTAAGACTCTCAGTCTTTTCTTCTTTTAAATAGATTGAACTACAGTGAAGTCCCATCTTATGAATGCTTAGGTTTTTAAGTTGTAATGTAAGGCAAATATTGTCTATAGTCAAACTTACTCTTAAAAATCCCTTAAATATTATAGAGTACTGTCTTTTAGATGACCAGAAGAGATTGTTTTCCATAAATGCAACAAATTACAGTTCCTTTGGTTGAGCACCAGATGAAGTGGTCAACGTGCACTGACAAAGGAGCCGTGGAGCTATAGTTACATAAAGAAGTATAGTTAACTCGAAACCTGAACCACCAAGAGAACAGCAACTTCACACAATTCATTTTCAAGTTCACTTCGTGACACATTCTCTCACTGTGTGCAATAGTTCAACTGGCATCTGTTAAATGTTCATATAATGCGATGTCACTGTTCTCCTGTTAACCCTATGTCCTTGATGTATTCAGCATTTCTTCTGCCTTCCCACTGTTAGCGCCTTACTTCCAATTCTTAGTCCTCTCAACTAGTCTATTGCAATAGCCTCCTAAATGTCTAGCAGACATCAGTCTCTCCCCATCTATTCTACCCTCTACATGTATCCAGAGGGATCTTCTTAAAATTGCTTCGATTATGCCACTCTCAAAATATTTCAATGGCTCCCCATTGTCTATGGAACAAAGCCCAAGAATCCTACTGGAAACCTACCATAAGCTGGGCACTATACCAAAGACTGGGCCTGCAAAGATGAGTAAAATAGTCCCTGACCTCGAGGAATTCACAGTTCCGTAGTTTGCCATGAGACAAGGGCATAATGAAATGTATGCCAGACAAGGGAACACAAGGGGTTTCAGGCAGTGCATAGGTTTGAGGGTGGCCACTTCTGTAGCGCCAGGAAAGGCATCGGGAATAACTGATGGTTGAGATGAGTCTGGAGGGGTGAATAGGAACGCAGCAGTGCAGTCCCCTAAGCAGGGGGTCCCAGCAGAGCCACAGCAAAGGCGTGGAGGTCGAAACGGACGGGAGTGAGGCAGAACAGAGAATGATCAGGATTGGCGTGTTTTGGGGAGATAGAAGAGAAAAGCCCAGAAAGATCACCTGGGGAGGAACTGAGGAAATATTTTGGTAAATTTGGGTTTAAGCATGTGCACCCAAGGTCAAAATAAGTGGTCAACAGGTTGAATTAATTCCATAGGTATATTTTTTTTGGCCATCCTAGCATTGGCTTACACTGTTTTTTGAGGGGGGAAAAAAAGAAAAGAAAACAATTAATATCAATGTAAGATTTCCGATCTCACACAAAAATCCACTTTCTGAATTCCCGTAGAATATCAGAACATCTGGCAACTCTGGCAGCTTCCTGCATGCCAATAATCAGCTGGCACCAGGTCAAGGTGCCCCTGTGGGTAGGGTCACCACCATTCACTATAGATCCCCCCATGCTAAAGCTTTCTAGCATCTTGATGGCATCATTGATTCTCTTACAGTAAAGAAAGTGAAACTTTTTCCCTTGCTCTCTCTCTCAAAAGTAGGAAAAATGAAAGTTTCTGAGAAGGACACATACTTCAGGAAAAATGGGTGAAAAATTTATTTGTGGAGTGAAGGATATCTCTCTGTATTTAACGTGCAAAGTGTATTTCTTTCTAAAGAATTCAAGGCAGCTTGTTTCATTCATTTATGTTTTCTGCCTGGCATTTTTTGGTATTTGAGTCTAGGACCTCCAATTAGAAGCTAGGAAGCATTTGGGGTGGGGGTACAGGGAGGAGACACAGTCAGGGCTATGCTTAAGGAAGGTTAATCTGGAACTCTACGTAAGGGGAGTTAAGCACAGGTAAAATCAAAAGAAACCGGAGTTATTGAATGAGGCCATTTAGGTGGCTGTGTTGAATAGATTGGATATGTCTGCCCTGAGCACAGTATATTCCACAGGCCTCTTGGACAGCTATGGAAGCCCAGCTACAGATGTGCAGAGGTAAGTAAACTCCACAGGAACTGGCTGTGTGGGGTGAAGGAAAAAGGAGGAATCATAGGTTTCAAGCCCAGGTTATGACAGCGTAGCGCCTACTTTCCCAGAAATGGAAATCAGGAACATGAGAAGATGAGGAGATTTAGTAAGATATAGAATTGTTGAAGTGCCTTGAGTTTGCAATAGAGCTGGAATGCTGGTCTACATTTTGAGGCAGGGCTTAAAGAATCCTAAGGGTAGATGTGGAAAGAGCACAGAGATGGTGGTGGAAAGAGGGTGAACACACTGGGATTTCATTCTGTCTCTGCCACCATCTGAGTGAGACACCTTGGCCAAGTTTCTTAATCTCCCTATGTATTGACTTTGTCATCAGTTTAAAAAAAATTATAATGAATACAATATCTTCCTCACAGCTTGTAGGAGGGTTTAAATGAAATGGTGGCTGTAAGTGGGATCAGTATTGCAAAAGGCAATCGTGCTCAGTGGTTGGGAGCTCAAGCTTTGGAGCTGTTGAGACCGGGCCTCAAGTCCTGCCTCCACCCCTAACTGGAGTGGTTACTTAACCTTGCTAAGTTTTCCTTCTCCATCTGAAAAATGGGAATAATAGTGATGCTTATTGTGAATGCCAAATGAGGTCAATACTTTAATGACGTATGTCCAACACACATGTAATTAGCTCATAAATACTATTATAGAGGTGATGGTGGCAATGGTATGAGTAATAAAGTGCCTGCCTCATGAATGTCAGTTTTCTTGTCTGCTCTGACTCTACCATTAGCTGCTATATATTATATGACCTTGCTAATGTCACTAGTTCCCCACCCCCTAATTTATGGAAAAGTGCTTGGAAAGGACTATTCAAATGTAGAAGGTTGTTTACTTCTCCTTTGTGTTTACTTTGTAGAAACACAAATTTTATGGCAGTTTCCAATCCATATTACACCTAGTTTACAAAAAAGGAAACCGAGGCACAAGTGGGTTTGTCCCAGTCTCTGCAGCAAAGCCAGGTCTCAATCCCTGTCATCCCAAGTCATGGTTCTGTCTCTCTGTGGAGCCCTTCTCAGAGCAGGTTCTATTCTGGAGGGAGCCTTGACGTGCTTCCCGGCCATGCAGTATTCCTAAGGCAACACTTCGCCTGTCAGGGTAATTTAGTGAAATTTAGTAAGACAGAAGGTCCTTGAGGGTCCTTGGCCCCTGTGTTGTCTAGATTATGTTAAAGAAATTTCTCTTTTATCCTGACTTTGAGAAGAAAAATAATAGGAAATGGAGTCTGAGGTACAGAGAATGGGGTAGTGCTTGATTTATCTGTTCACGGAACACAGGTTCTAATGGTGAGCTCAAGGTTACTCCCACCAGATTGTCAGCCCCATGAGATCAGGGCCTATTTCTGTGTTTTCTCAGGTGGAAAGCACAGTCCTGGGCAGAACAAGAAAAGGCACATGTCTCCTGTCAGTGAGAGTAAAGGAAAGGGCTCTGCCTAGAAAACAGCCACTGACTCCTGCTGAGACCTTGGGCATGTTGCCTTTTCATTCAAGGCCTCAGTTTCCCCAACCCCTCCAGTTCTGATGGTCCACAACTCCCTGGTCCATTGCCCCTTCCCCTAGGCCACATTGGTCAGTGGGCATCCTGCTGTGTAATTGAGAGGTAAGTCCCTCCCAAGGGGGACTCTCCTGACCCCTGGGCTTCTCATTTCTGTGCAGTGCTCTGTGTTTACTTAGAACAAGCCCTTGACCTTCAGTCTGCACTGGCTTCACCTACTGCAGCAGCTCTGCTAATTCTCTGGGAGTACACAGGAGGTCCAGAAGGAAATGAGAAACGGATAAACATTTCTCATGAATTTCAATGGTAGCCCCCAGTGGGATTCTTCCACTCCAGAGACACCAGGTCCCAAACACCAATTCTAGCTGATTCAGAAGAATCAGAAAGTGAAAATGAGCTTCAGAAAAGTGACAAAAGCTCATTTTATGTAGGAAGTGCATACAGCACAGACTCCGGGGTGATGGAAAATAGAAGGAAGCTCCCAGTGCTGGGCGGAGTGTGAGGTAGCAGTGTCCAGGGGGTGCTCATGGTGTGCACATCTGTGTGCTTGAGTGTACACAGGCTGCTCTTGGAAACACCTTGGTAAAAATCAGAGCTTCAATTTATTTTGGTGTGCTTATAGAGGGAAAAGGTAGGGAAGGAGAGGTGTTCATTAATTCAAATATTCATTGAGTGCCTACAATTTGCTAGAGCTTAGGGTACAGCAGTAATTAGAATAGATAGAACTCTCTGCTAAGGAGGTACTTACATTGTACTAGGGTAAACAGACAATAAACTCTAAACATAATCCATAAATGAATTATGTAGTCAGTAATAAGCTGATAGATGAAGAAATGAAATTGAGCAGAGAAAAAGGGGCTCCGCATGAGTTGAGACGGGGACTCTGATTTAAATATGGTGATCAGGGCAGGCCTCATTGAGAAGGTAACATTTGGGCAAAGACTTGAGGAAGATGAGAAAGTTTGTGAGAAGCTGTGACTGAGAACATGTGGCTTTCTGGGGAGAAAGCATTCCAACCAGAGGGAACATTCGGTGCAAAGGCCCTCGGGTGGTCGCGTGGCTGGAGGGATAGGAATGGGAGATAAAGACACAGAGGCACAGGTGGGGAGCAGAAAGGGAGGCCTGGAAATAGGGTTCCTGCTAAAGGCTGCTGGGTAATGTCAGACTTTACAAGCTGCTTTCACACCCAAGGTCCCATTTCATCGGGTGCATAGAGGACAGTGTTAATGTCCACCTTTTGTGTTTGTGAAAACTGAGGGCCAGACAGTGGTGTGTGCTAACAACCACATTGGGGGCGGGGGCAGAGGTGTGCAGTGGCACACTATTCACTACTCAGGTACCATAGACATCAGTAATCTCAAGAGCATGGATAATAGAACCATGCTAAAATAATTAGGCAGTGATGAGTTTTCATATAATTTGTTTCTAATATAATTTATTTAATTGTAAGTTGATGAAGTTTAGTTTTAATGATGGCTGTGTTTAACGACAGGGTAACAAAATCCCTAAAAAGTTGACAACTGGATCCTGTAAGCTGGTGTGAGCTGAGGGCTCCTGCATGCCACTGCCTGGGGAGGTGAAAGTGACACATGACAGAGGAGTAGCAGAGCTGTGACCAGAGCCAAGGTGTTTTGGTCCCCATTCCAGTGCAAAGATTGGAGGATGTCAATTGAGGCTGGGTCAGGGCAGGGTCCTGGGCAGTGGCAGATGGACACACTAGCTCATACACTCCTGGGGGCTCTGCTGGAGGACACTGGCCCAAGGCAAACCCCTTTAGCACTGGCCTATTCACTCTCTTCACTCTGTCCTGACCGTGACATACCTTGAGCCAGGCAGCCTCCGGTTGTAGAAGAACACAACAAGCCTTTGTTTTTTCTGTCCTTGGGCTATTTTTCTGTACTGAAATGTTTGGGGCCCAGCCTCCAAGTTGCTGAAGGGATTTGCATGTGAATGAGCCCAGCTCTGAAGTCCCAGAAGGGGTGGGGTAGGGGAGTCTGAGGCATTCTCAGGCCAAAGGGAGTATAAATCCTCCCAGGCCCTCCTCCCCAGCCACAGTTCCCAGGATCTTCCCACCCGGCCCCACCCCCAGCCCTGCCCCCTCTGAGATGGTGGGCACTGCTGGTTTCCCACCTGCGGGATGCCCGCTTCCCAGGCTTTCAGCAGGACCCCTCCCCTGCCAGCTCTTTCTTCTCCCCTGCTCATGCTGCCCTTTTCTGTCCACAGCACTCCCTGAGAATGGGCAGTCCTTCCTGGCAGCAGTGGGATTCTTGGACTCTTAGGACCTGCCAGCTGTTTTTCTCAGGCCCCCACATTCTTTATGGTGCCTGGCATTTGCATGTACACAATACCTTCTTAGGGGCTCACCCAATAATCTCAGGAGGTTTTTATTCTGATTTACAAATAACAAATAAGAAGACCATCCTGTGAAATGCAGTATACCTGGGCCCTGGTACTGGGTCTGCCATTGACTGGCCATGTGACTTTGAACAAGTCTGTTTCTCCACCTAAAAAAGGAAAAGTATAGACTTGTGGTCCTTTAATGCCCTTTTCTACTCTGACCTTCTATAGGAGTCTGATTCCAGTTACTGAACCAAACCTAGAAGTCAGAACATCTGGATTTTGTCTCAGGTCTGCTACTACTAGGCTATGTGGCCTTGGAGAAGCCACATCACCTCTCTGGGCTCAGAATTACATCTGCCTGACATGCATTCATTACATGACTGTTGTTAGGAGTAAATAAAATAGGGAAGATGAACATGTCCTGTCAACTGGTAAGTTCTACATGGAGGAAGGAATTATTATTATCATTATTATTATTTTTTTAATGGCCGGATAACTTGGGCCAGGACTGGAGCATCAACCTCCAGCATCTCTCATCTGAGGTCACTTTGAGTCTTAGATCTGCCAGCTGTACTATTTCTACTTACATGGCTTTCAAGAGCTTCTGAAATGCAGCACACACAAGCAAACACACATGGCAGGTGCCTCCATTTTTTCTAGGCTCAGGTTCTTGTCTGGTGCCTGGTACCTTCAACTTGCTTCTACTCATGATCTTTAGCCTAAACTTAAGGCAACCTGGTAAAGTAGTAAGATTGGGCCATTAACTGCTGGCACAGCCCCTGGAAGTGATGGACTTTCAGTGAGGGTGAGCACAGGGGCACACAGCAGTCACCTACGAATAGGAGTCCTGGGCCCAGGGCTGTCAATGAATCACTGGCCTACACTCAACACACCTAGAAAAATCCTTTGAAACACAGGCCAGTAAAAAGAGATTCCTGGACTTGATACTATCCTCTTACAGAGGGAAGCCTTTAGAGATCCCACCCCCCAGGACTGTTAGGAGGCTTTGTAAAGTGCAAAGAGCCTATCAGACCTCTGAAGCCACCTGCCAGAGGAGGAGGCTGGGCTGAGGGGTCTCTCTAGGTTCCCTTCCAGCTCTACACACCTGGCATCTACGGTCCTCATGAAAGAAGAAGCCAGTGCTGATGGCTTCAGTGGGATTAGGAAGGAAGGAGTGAAATTTAGAAAACAGAGGGTACCCAAGACAGCTGCAGTTTCTTAATTCTTCTTCAGACCCATGAGGTGGCCCATGCTCCACCCAGCTGGGAGCCCAGGAAGGTGTCAACTCAGCTGGCTGGGTGCATCTCAGCTGTCCTGTTTTTCTCACTGATTTACTGAGTGTTGATTATATCCCAGGTACTTTTCTTAGTGTTTTACATATATTGACTCTTGTCATAGTCACAACAGTTCTGTGATATAAATACTATTATTTTCACTGTTTTACATGTGAGAAAACCTATATACAGAGTGTATTATCTTTCTAGGGCTGCTGTAACAAATAGCTACAAAGTGGGTGGCTTAATAGCCACCTTAAATTGTTAAATTCCTTAAAAACAGGAATTTATTCTCACACAATTCTGGAGGCTAGAAGTCTAAAATCAAGATGTTGGCAGGATCATGCTCCCTCTGAAGGCTCGAGGGGAGAACTCTTCCTAGTCTCTTCCAGCTTTCTGGTGGTTGTAGGCTATGTTTGGCATTCCTTGGCTTATGCCAGTGTAACTCCAATTTCTGCCACTGTCTTCGCATGGCCGTCTTCCCTCTGTGTGTGCCCCTGTGTCTAAATTTCCCTCTTTTTATAAGGACACCAGCCATTGGATTAGGGTCCACTCTAACACTGTATGGTGTTATGTCAACTTGATTGCATCTGCAAAGACCTGTTTCCATGTAAAGTCACATTCAGAGATACCAGGTGTTAGGACTTGAATGTATATTCTGGGGGGGACACAATTCACCCTACAACACAAAGACTTTAAATAATTTTTCCAACATCTAATAATTGGTGACTTTATGTATAACCCATGTAAAAATGAGGTCCCACATGATCCAGTCTCAGTAAGGGGTTGCATCCTAAGAAATAGAAAACTTAAAAAATTGAAATCAACTCACAATCTGACTCACTCTTGAGAAACCTAAAAAGGGCAGAGATGTTCTTATTGCAGTCTTTCTTAAACATCCAGTATCTATCTATCTATCTATCTTCTCTCTCTCTGTCTCTTTCTTTCCATCTCTCTCTCCCCATCCCTTCCTATTTGCCTCTCCTGTTCCTTTTCCCAAAGTCCTCATGAACTCCAGACTAAGAAACTCTCATGTCTTCTCTTCTCCATCCACTTACACTCATCTGCTCACTCCCTCTTGGACTTCACAGTCATAAACACTATCCCCTGACATGAGGCCCTCCCTGCCATACGCTGTCATATGTTAATTTTAGATATTCTGAGTTTCTTTCTTTCTTTTTCTTTTTTTTTTTTATGAGACAGGATCTTGCTCTGTCACCCAAACTGGAGTGCAGTGGCATCATCGTAGCTCACTGCAACCTCAAACTCCTGGCCTCAAGCGATCCTCCTGCCTCAGCCTCCTGAGTAGCTGGGACTACAGGTGCATGCCACCACACCTGGCTAAATTTGTAGAGATAGGATCTCAATATGTTGCCCGGGCTGGTCTCAAACTCCTGGCCTCAAGCAATCCTCCTGCCTTGGCCTCCCAAAATGCTGGGATTACAGGTGTGAAACACCGAGTTCAGTCTGTTCTCAGTTTCTTGATTGTTTTATCAGAATGTTATCTGTCACCTTATTGTTTGTAAAGCAAAGATGTTCATCTCTTTTTCAACTCTGTTGAGACCCAAGGAGGTGATAGGGTGCTGAGGTGTCCCCATGCCATGTCCTACAAGGAAGGGAAGAATTGGAGGTTATAAGAGATGAGGGACCTGAACTTCGAGGCTGGTGTAGTTGCCCCTCCTGTGTGCTCCCTTTGTTTGTTGAACGAAACTGACTCATGTTATATCTCTGAGTAAAAGCTACAGGGAAGCATCTTTGGGCCCAAGTTTCTTTGTAAATGTGAAAACAGGGGACAAAGAAAAATTACCTATAGTTCCACCAGCCATTGCTTACAGTTTCCTCTGACTACTTTCACTTTTTATTTTTAATGCATGTTTTCAACACACGTGTAATTATACCATATATACAGTTTTTTTCTGCTTTTTCACTTAATATCACCCACTAAGAATATTGCGAGATCATTGTAAATTCTCCATTAATGTGATAATTAATGGTTGCCTAATATTTACTAAGTTAATGCTAATTTATTCCTCTAGAATCGGATATTTACATTGTTTCTAATATTCTATTATTATAAGACTGTTATATATATCTTTGTTCATAATAATTTTTTTTCACATTTAGAATATTTTCTCCTAGGTTATATTTCCAGATATGGGACAAAGGGATAACTTTCTAAGTCAAGGATAATCCAGAATGATCTGTCTTGAAGGATACTGAGTTTCCCTCCCCTGTAGCTAGTAGTGAAAAAGTGGTATGGTTTTTGGTAAGGGTGTGATAAAAAGATAATAGGTTAGACTCAGTGACCTTTTAGGCCTCGAGAACCCATGAGATTGTGATTCTCCAAATTTCAGTTTATAAAATGTCTGTCTTCTTCTTTGTCCCAAATCACTTTCTTACTCCCCATAAAAGTTATCTTTTACTGTGTAATAAACCACTACAAAACTTAGTAGCTAAAACAACATCTATTTTATTTGCTCACAATTCTGTGGTCAGGAGTTTGAACTGGACCCAGAGGGATGTTCTTTTTGCTGGATTTGCCTCGGGTCGTTCATGCAGCTACAGTTGTTCAGAGACTTGACCGAAGCTGGAAGGTCCCAGATGGCCTCCCTCACTCATCCAGCGGCTGGTGGTGAATACCAGTAGGTTGGTCTGAAGATCTCAACTGGACAGCTCACCTCTGCCCTAAGTGGCCTTTGATTCTCCAGTAGGCATCACAGGGCTTCTTCACACAGTGGCCTCAGGGCAGTATTCCACACGTGAAAGTGTTAAAGAAAAAATTATTCGGTGATACTTGTTAAAGCAGAGTAAGGCAGATTTTATTCAGGACCATGATGATAAAAAAAAAAAGAAGAGACCATAGCAATGGGATTTTGCAGTAGGGGAGAGGGATTGGGCTCAATTCCAAATACAGCATGAGCAAGTGGGGATTTATAGCCAAGGGGCAGGGTGGAGGTTAGTGGATAGAAAATTACTGAGGTAACATCAGGGGTAAGGGGAATTCCAGCTAAACCAACCGAACAGGACTCTTGCTGAAGATAGGCCAGGGTGATCAGACATCACCTGGGGGATGGTGGAGGATGAGGAACCCAATCAGACATCTAGGGTGATAAGATTTCAGTTTGGGAGTTCTTGCTAAACTGATTTAGCCGTGCTCTTTGCTAATATTGGATTTTACAATGAAGTGCACAGAAGGGCCTAGGAGAAGTTTCAGAAGCCTGGCTAAAGTTTGGCCAAGCAAAGAATCTTTGTCAGTAACAACAAGGCCCCTTGAGACCCAAGTTTGGAAGTGGCATACCACTTCTAATACATCATATGCTTTTTGTCAAAGCAATTCACCAGACCAATCCATGACCACCAAAGTCACATTGCAAAAGGGTCTGAGTGTAGGCATGGAAAGGATTACTGTGGTTATTTTTTTGCAAATAATATACCACAGCCCACCCTCTGGACAAAATAATTCACATCCTTCTCATGTGCAAAATACATTTTTGCCCCATCCCCCAAAGTTTCATCCCGTTAGCAGCTCAGGTTTGAAGTCCAGGACCTCATGACCTAATTCATGTCTAGAAGCAGATGAGACATCAAGGGTATAGCTCTCTAGGTACAGCTCCAGAGATCTTTGAACCTACAAAGAAAGTTTTTTTGCCTTCATATACCCAATATCTCCTTTCCTTGGAGAGATAAGAACAAGATAACCACAACAGAACTCTTATTGAAAACATGGGAAGAATGGGAGGCATATAACAATTACTGCTCCTTGGTAATTTTAAAATACAACCAGGTGCATGTTATCTACTCCAGATACCAGGAATATCCCTGATTAGAGCCCAGTTCTGCTCCCTGGAATGATGAAAATGGTTCCCTAGTGCATTGCGCTCTGTGGCTCTTGATCCTGGCCTTGACTCTGTTTCTGGCTTTTTAGCTTCACCTTCTGAGACGTTCTTCCCTTTCTATAAGAAATGGCCAGTGTTTCCAGCTGAGCAGTGAATTCAGCCTACTCTCTGTACGTAGAAACCCCTGAAGCCCGGAGGACTCTTTTCATTTCTTAGTCATTTCTAGTCCAAGCTGATATATCTCCCTGAACATCTTTTTTGGATCTTCTATCAGCAGAATATAGGCCACTCCATGAGATGAAAAACACACGCACAGTTCTTTTCAAAATAGGCCTCTCTACTTTGGAGGGCATGTCAGGGTGCTATGAAGCAATGCCCTTAAGAGTCTTAGAGGCCTTCTGGTCTAGCTGATAGGGACTACTAGGCACTGCCTTGGATCTTCTAGATCTTAACAACACACATTTCACTTGATATTTACCTTGAAGCCATTTTTGCTTTTAAAATATTTGCTAGTGAAGAGACAGTTTTCCAATCCAGCTAGTTCAGGGCCCTCTATATTTCCTCTAAGTTCTGCTTGCACACTGAAGACTTACTTCCTGAAGTACCTTGCCATATACAGCTAGAAGCGCACACTGACACTTTCAACATTCTGTCTAGAGATCTTCTTAGCCAGACCCACAAGTTCGTTATGTAATTTTTCTACCTTCTAAGTTGCCACAGACAAGTTTTGCCGGTTGATTCACCACTACGTAACTCATCTACCTTTTTTCAAGACGCCTATAGCAGCCTCCTCAGCGCTTTCTTAGCATGTACTTGATAGCCAATCCCAAAATCAAGGCCACGTGTTCTAGTTTTTGTTACTGCAGCATTCTACTTCTGGTACCAATAACTGTATCAGTCAGAGTTCAATCAGGAAAGCAGAGTCTCTATGGGTATTATGAGATAATGAATATTATAAGCATTAGAACTCATGCAATTATAGGAAGAGCTGGGCAAGTGAAAGCTGTAAACTTTAGAGGACCACAGAAAAGGTTACCAACTGGTTCTCCTAAAGCCCTGGAATGGGTGGAAATATTGGTATCTGCAAGGGGATTTGATAAGTCAAGTCCATCTAAGGGGCCAAAGTGGGACCAAGAAGGCGAGGCTCATAGAAAGAGATCTCTGAGAAGCTGTTGGCTCTAAGCAGCTACCAGCTCTTACAGGTTCACCTGCAAGCATCTGGTGGTAGGTATGGGTCACTGTTGGCCATCAAAGCCAGTAGTTGGAAAGAAGAGCTGGATGCAGAGTAGAGGAATGTGAGAGCAAGTTAGAATTCATTGGACATGTCTACATCTGTTCATCTCTCTGTATGATCACAAAACCTTTGAGACTCATGACTATTGCCATTCAAACTTGCACAAATTCCTCTTTTGGTCAACTCTAACCTGGAACTATATAGGGAAGGAGAGTCTGGGGAATGTAGTTCCCAGACTAACTAAATTTACAACAGCATACTCCCTGAGTATACGCCTAGATTAAGTCTGAAATGCTCAAGGACCCAGAGTGGATTTCAGAAGAGCTACAGAATATAGCTTGGGAACATTGGCAAGCAAAGCCATGATGCTTTTGGACTGCAAAACAGCCTTTGTGTGTTCACCTAATGTCTTAAAGGAGCGCTGGCTAGAGAATCAGCATGCTGCAATTGTGAACCTGTATCCACCACTCACTAGATTCACTTACCACTCGCTGGATTCACCAATCACCCTGACTGATTCATTTAAATTATCTTGGCTTCAGTCTTCTCATCTATACTATAAAATGAGAACAAGCACTCCTGAGCTGCTTTCTCCATACGTTGCTTCAAGGAGCCAATTGGTGCCGATTGGTAACTGTCAATGCATTTGTTAAGCTGATGTGATGAATCTATGGACACATGGAAAGCAGTGGTTGCTGCCCTTCCACAGAAATTTGGCCAACTTCCTGCTGCCCTGCCTTAGTTTTGCCTAGGAGGTTTGTTCTGTTTCTGCCGAGATAGAAAACTCATGGAAAACAAAGACTCCAGCTTCTCCTTAGTTCTGCCTTCCCAGCTCCCTATTTTCAACAGAGCCCCTTTCTAATACCAGATGATTTGGGGTGGGGGGCATGGAGCATGGTGAAGACTCTGAGTACCCCAGGCCTTCACCATTCCCTCAGATTGGGTGTTCTCCCCACCACCCCGCAATCTCCACTCACTATTTCTGCCTGCCTAAATCCTACTCGCCTTTCAGTCCTCAGCTCAAACATCATTCTCTTCTTCCTTAATGTTTTCTGATTCCCCTCAGCTGAATGCAGTTTCTTCCCTTCTTTAAAACCCTGGGGCTCCCATATTTCCTTGAAATTTCCATATGCCCTGAAAATACCCTAACACAGGTACATTCGAGTACTTATCTTTTTCTCCTACTAAATGTCACATTCCCAGAGGCAGGGGACTTGCTTATTAAGCTCATACAACAAATAAATAATTTTTGTCATCCTCCATGTTATAGTCTAGACAGAACTTGGTACATAAATATTTGTTGAATTGAGTTGAAAAAAAACAAATTGAGGACATGCAGCCACGTGTTGGTGCCTTACATAACAATAATCTATAAGGATATGGTTGCCTACAATAATAGAAAAATGAAGAGTCTGTGATCCTCAACCACATGGGTGTCTATTATCATGAATGTCTTGTCTTCACTTGATAAGGTCCCTCCATCATGTTGCTATGATGACCCCAGAGATGGGACAGTCCAAACAGAAACTAGGGCTCAATCCTCCTATACTCAGAAGTAAATGATATTTGTAGAACTTTATACTCCACAGCAGGGGATGCAAATATTAACCAGGGCCAGTGACCCATCTGTTTAGGTTATGGCTGGAGCTGTCACAGCCACATCCTCTCTAGGAGACAGTCCATGCACCCAAGATAAGGTTTCCCTTGAGCCAGGAAAATTATTTGGCCAAGTGTCTGTGTCTTTTGTCATGTACTGAGTTGGTGAGGTCTTTTCCCTGGTCTCAGGACGGTTCCAAAAGCAAAACTGATATCAGAAAATGCTCATGTTATCTCTCTACCCTTGAACAAGTCACTTACCCTCTCTGGACCTTGGTTTCCTGTAGAAGGAGGGAGATTGAAAGAGCTTTTAAAGGTCCCTTCCCACTCTGATATTCCAGGACACTATTCTGGGCTGCAGGCTGAATTCCCAGGGCCCCAGGCTACTGGCCTTCTCTTCTCTGCTTCTATAAGTGTATATGGCTCAGGTTTTCTCATGGGTCTCTTACCTATTCTCTGGAATAGCGTGGACTATTCCATGCTATCACCACTCTGCAGGTGATGACAATTTGTCTGCCATTATGAAAAGGTCCTTAAGCCCAGAAGTTATAAGGAAGGAGGCTATTTGTTACAGACCCTAGGTAGTATCTCCCTAGTCCAAATTATCTCTGGTTTGTTTCACTTGAAAGTGTTCATGCTGTACTCACTGTAGAATCCAAGAGGCCTTGGGGATGCCAAGTTACAGAAAGGAGGCTATGTGGCTAAAAGTGTTAATGCTCAAGGCATGACTATTCATTGATAATTGATTTTGTATTACATAGTCACAAACCACAAACAAGTTCAAGTTCGTCTGCCGGCAGCAATCTATGTGTTGAAACTCCTGTTCAACATCTTCTAGTTGATTTATATAATGTATGACTATGATGACTTGTTAGAACTATGTTAGACTATATATAATGACTGCTGTGTCAGAACTGGAAGGAAATCTAGAGTTTGGCTAGTTTAAGCCCCTGTTTACAGGTGTATAACTGAGAGCTAGAAAGGGGATGGCAATATAGCAGTTTGTGGTAAAGTCAGGAATAGGACCGAGGGCTTGCAACTGCCAGGTTCATACACTTTACATTACGTCCAAAGCAGCGGTCAAGTAGTGCACTCTAAGATTCATTCCGTTTCCGCCCATCAGAAAATCCTTTTCACACTCTTCTCATTAACCACATTTAGACTCTTTTTTTAATTCCAACACATAGACATTGGTTTACTAATTCATAACATATAAAAAAGCAGATAGGAAAGTCATTAATAGATGATAAAATAGGCATAATATGCAGTACATCAACAGATCAAAATTTTAAGGCATTACATCCAGGCAATGTTCAATCAGGCAAGCAGTTACACACTCAATTCCCCAGATCTCAGTTAAAGGAACATGATTGGTACACAATAAAATGTCCTGTATCAAACAGTTTTTAATATTTCACTAAAAAGATACGTACTTTTAAATAACGTTTTATTAAAAGTTACAATAATGAAAATATTTAAAAATTACTAGTTGAGGTAATCTTCAAGTACTTTAGCAGGACTCAATCACCAATACACAGAGCTGGGATGTTCAGGATAGTGACATTGCAGCAGTGTGCAAAGCATTCTACATTATTTAGCTGTGTGTGATAAGCTAGTATCTGCAGAGAAGAGGATCCAATAGCAAAGCTATGATTATCATCTTCTTTTTTACACTTCAGTTCCAAAAGTTAGTGATTAATTGTCCTTGTGTTTTGTTGCCAGGGCAAATGTTTCTTTAAACCACTTATTAATAATAACCTTATCAAACATTAGAAGTCATATGCTAAGCAAAGACAACATGATCTTAGACTTAGAAGGCGTCTTGAGAATTTTCCTTTAATGACTTTGAAAGGCAGCAGAAATCACTCTTGGTACAAGATTTTCTCATGCTTCTTGGCTAAAACATCAGTCCAGAAGTTTCAAACACAAATACAAGCTTAAAAGAATTGGGTTAAGCATAAGACGATCAAGTGAGTAGTGGGTAGGTCAAGTATTCATAGTCAAATAAATATACCAACCAGCTAGCATATTGAGTTTCTCAAATCAGACTCTCATAAAATCTGCTTTAGGCAACCAGTTTAGGATCTCTGCTAGGGCCTCTAAATTTGCACAGGGCCTCTGGCTCTTCCAAAGTAGGGAATTTTTTAACAAATAAGTAATTTCTTGCATCTAAGTCTCGATAAACAAGCACACATGCATAGAAATACACAAACATGCACATTTTCTGGATGATTCTAATAAATACTTTCTGTATTATTAAGATTACCTATTAAATATAGTTCTGATTACATGACTTCCCTGTTTAAAAGTTTTCAATGTCTTCTACTTACTCACAGCATTAACAACATTCAAGGCCAACCATAATCCACTTTCCACATATCCTTCCAAGTACATCTTCTCCTACAATCCCCACAGACTCCCTGGCTTCTCATTGTTCTCAGAATGGGTCTTGCACTTTTAGTTCTTGTAAACAAATATTTATTGGATAACTACTATGTGCCAGGTCTTGTTCCATGCACTGAGGACACATCTGTAAAGAAAAGAAAGTCCTGCTCTCCTGTAGTTTATGTTCTAATGGGCATCTTTTACCTCCTTCTGAGTGCATACATAGTACTTGTGCTTCTATTAAAGCACTTGTCACACTGTATAATAGCTCTGTCTGTGTCTGTTTTCCTCGTTCTCAACACTGTTGTCCTGTGCACAGCACTGTGTCTTACTCATCTATCATCACCCCCATCTCATGCTTTGTTCAGTGGCAGGCTCACACTGATGCTCAGTGAATGACTTACATTGTGCATAAAGTTTCTTTGCTTTGGAAATGTGGTAAGTTCCTGTTGCACATGGAGTCCATCTGCAAGGTTATCTAACTTTTAAAAATTTTGTGATAAGTTCCTCTTGCACATAGAATCCATCTGCAAGGTTATCTAACTTTTAAAAATTTTAACATTGAATTATTTTTAATAAATTAGTCACTTGGTTGTCAATAGAAAGAATAATTATCAAGCTACTTCTGATGGAACTAAATAAAATGAATGAAACTGGTCAGATGGCCACATTACCTTAACCTGTAATGTGTCCTTCCTCAAATCCAGAATCCCTAATCCCCTTTCTTTGGATTTCCCAGGCTGTCTAGTCTACTCATGGGCAGTCCCTTCCTCTCTCTTTCTAAAGATCAGGAGAGAAGCTAAAATGGGAAGCTGCTCATCTTGTCCCCTTTCTCTTTGTGTCAAAGGTAGAAACTGAAGACCAGGTGCTGGCAACCTTCTGTGGCAAGGAGACCACAGACACAGAGCAGACCCCTGGCCAGGAGGTGGTCCTCTCCCCTGGTTCCTTAATGTCTGTCACCTTCCGGTCAGATTTCTCCAATGAGGAGCGATTCACCGGCTTTGATGCCCACTATGTGGCTGTGGGTAAGTTGGAGAATTGGGTGGCTCATCCCCAGGTCTCCCTGTCTGTCTAAAGGTGAAGCTGCATTGTGCCCTCTCCTTTATAGTGAGCACCTGTGTTCTCTCCACCTAGATTCTACCATCAATGTCTTAATGCATTTGCTCTCTCACATATCTATCCATCTAAATTCCTCTATCCATTCAGCAATTCATATTTTTGATGTGTTTCAAAGTAAATTGCAGACATCAGTACATTCCTTCCTAATTACTTCAGCGTGCATATCATTTTGCTAGAGTTCAATATCTATTCATAGTTTTCTCCTTTAGCATAAAATTTGCATATAATGAAATGCACAAATCATAAGTATACATTTGTTGAATTTTGAAAAATCTATATTTGTGTGTAACCCAAACACCTAACAAGACGGTGAACTTTACCGTCAGCCCAAAAAGTTCCTTCATGCTCCTGCCTGGTCAATTCCTGTTTCCACCTCCCTTAGAGGAAACAACTGTTCTGATTTTTTTCTGTCGTAGATTAGTTTTTGCCTCTTCTAAAACTTCATAGAAATGAACACACAGAGAATATATTTTGGGAGTGAGGAAATATATTTCTTTCACTCAGAATGTTTTTGAGATTCATTCATGTGTTGCATGCATCAGTCATTTGCTCCTTTCACTGGCAGAGTAATTTTCCGTTGTATGAATATACTACAATATGTTTATCCATTCTCCCATTGATGACCACCTGGGCTTTACCCATTTTTTGGTTCTCATTAATAAAATTTGTATGAACCTTCTTGTACAAGTCTTTTTGTGAACATATGTTTTCATTTCCATTGGGTAAATATACAGGAGTAGAATTGCTACTTCATAGTTTTATGTTTACTTTTATAAGAAATTGCCAGATCTTTTCCAAAGCAATTGCACCATGTTACATCTGTTCACCAATGTATGAGAGTTCTGGCTGCCCCACGCCCTCACCAACATCAGATGTTGTCAACTTTTAAATTTTGAACCACTTCAGTGGGTATGTAGTGATACCTCGTTATGGTTTAAATTGCGTTCCCCTGATGACTAGTGATGTTGAGCATCTTTTTGTGTGTTTGTTGGCCATTCACATACCCCTCTTGGAGAAATGCCTAGGACAAGATTTGACCCACTTTAGGGGCTTAGAAAGAAAGAAAGAGGCAGCATGGAGTATATGTTAAAAGCACAAGCTCACCTGGATTTGAATCCTGGGTCTGCCACTCACTATCTGTGTGACTTTGAGTAAGTTCTGTAAGGCCTGTATGTCTCCATTTCGTCATCTATAGAATGTGAATAATAACAGAATGTGCATCAACAAATGTGGAACGCTTCCTGAGGTTGTTGCCTGGCACACAATTATCATCACAACTGTTAGGGGATAGTGGTCCCACCAGGAGTCAGGTTGCCTGGGTTTGAACCTGGCTCTCTGTGATCTTGGGTAAGTTGCCTAACCTCTCTGAGTTCCAGTTTCCTCATTTGTCAGATGAAGATAATAGTTACCTCTGGACCTTATGTTAGGATTAAATAAGAGAATGCATGAGCCTCCCCACACAGTGAGTGTTGCATACTAAGTGCTCTATAAATGTTGGCTGCCGTATTCATCACCGTGTACACATTGACGGAGAGGCTCTTCCCGCCCCGCAGACGTGGACGAGTGCAGGGAGAGGGAGGACGAGGAGCTGTCCTGCGACCACTACTGCCACAACTACATCGGCGGCTACTACTGCTCCTGCCGCCTTGGCTACATCCTCCACACCGACAACAGGACCTGCCGAGGTAGGGCCTGGGGCTGATTCCACACCTGGCCGTTGTACGCCACAGCTGCAGTGAGACTAGATGAAGCTCAGAGGAAAGACAGATACACAGTAGGAGCAATGAAAAATGCAGTCGGAGATGTACCTCAGGTACCACATGGATGAAGACGTTGAAATGCCCACGCAGCCTGGCAGCCTGGCAGCCTGGGCTCGGGTTCTCCAAGGACCGCATGAGAGGCGCTCTCCCGTCAGGCCTTCTTTATTCCTGGGCGGCATTTCCGCTCTATAGGTCCTGTGTCCTTTCCTATGGTAGGAGTTAGGGGAGAACCTGGGCCTCCCAGTCCTTTCTCTCTGAGCCGTGAACAGTGCCTGCCCCAGCAGTTCCTTTTTCTTTTCTCTCCCATGGCCCCTAAGTCCCTCTACATGGAGAGACCTCAGCCCGAAGGAAAAGAAAGGGAGGAGAGAGGGAAATATGGACACAGCAAGGAAACTCCCCATTCTTCCATCTCCCACCAACATTCCTCCTGTGCTTTAGTCTCAGGCTGGGGGAGGATGGAGAGGTGGAAGCATTCAGCCACTTTCCAGGAGGAGCTCTTGGGCTAGTGGGGCTATAGCCGCGCAAGCAAATGGTGAAGCGCGGTCAATGCAACAGTTCCTACATTCATGTAATGGAAGCGTGGACGCAGGACAGTCAGACCCGAGGAGGCCTGGAGAAGTGGGCAGAGATGACAGAGACGAGAGAATAAGGAGAAGAGGGCATTCCAGGCAGAGAGAACGCTTCTGCAAACATTCAGGGGTGTGATGCAATTTGGAGTGTTTGCGGAACTGCCAGTAGCTGAGTGTGATCCGGGTGAGGGTCTGTGCCGGGAGCTCACTCGGAAGCTGAGGGAAAGAGCACTGGACGGGAGCAAAGCTGGAGACGACAGTGGCTTTTCTTCCTCCTTCAAAAGCTGCTGTTTTCTTCCGAGTAAAACTCTATGTAACCAGTCAGTATAAAGCAATATTAAAGCAAAAAACAGGCACATCCGGGAGTTTTCTTGAACAGGGTTGTGTTTTCTATTGCTTTTATTAAGTTAAGTTTTTCTTGAGTATTTACTATGTGCTGAGTACAGTGGGGGCTAAGAATGCTCAGGCTAGAGCAAGGTTTCTCCATCATGCTTTCCATTTTCACCCCTGCCCCCAGGAGCCTCTTTAAACATTGCTTTTCTAATAACTCCCCTCCCCTATGAAATTTTAATACCACAGATATACTGTATATTTGTTCATGTATTCTCTGTGTATTACAAATTAAAAAGTAAGACCTCCCCCACCAAGAACCAATTTTAGCCCCCTTGGGGGTGAGATCACCCCATGAGGACTCTTGGGGTAGAAAATGAAAACAGATGGGGACTCAAGGAACATCAATTTGACCTTGTTCTGCAGCTCACAGCTGTGAAACTTTGTTAGCCTTGTTTCCTGTTCTGGGCCACAGTTTTCTCATTTGCAAATGAGCAGAATGAACACAGGCTTAGAAAGACTGACATCCCAGATCTAGGATAGCTCGGCCAAGGGTAAAGATTCAGTGGCAAATAAAGGCCCTTCAGCAGTGCTAGGTCATGTCTAGGAGCGGGGACACTGGATTCCTGGTTGCAGTAACACAGTGGGAGCAAAGCAGAATCCCTAAGCTCATGGAATCTACCGTCTAGTGGGGGCAAGAAAATCAAAAAATGAATGTACGACGTAATGTCGGGGAGTTGTTAAAAGAAAAGCTTCGGCCAAATTAAGTTTGACAGTTTAATTGAGCAAAGAACGATTTGTGAAGTGGGCAGCCCCCCCCAAACCAGAATAGCTCTCAGCAACTCCAGGGGCTGCCACATGGCTGGATGACATTTATGGACAGAAAAAGGAAAGTGGCCTACAAAAAACAGAAGTGAGGTACAGAAACAGCCGGATTGGTTATAGCTCCGTGTTTGCCTTGTTTGATCACAGTTTGAATAGTTGACTGCCTGTGATTGGCTAAAACTCGGTGACTGGTACAAGAGTAGGTTATAGTCTGCTTACACCTCCAGTTAGGTTACAGTTCACTATGGACAGAGAAACTTTTAGGCTGCATGTAAAATATGCAATGAGGCAGCTTTAGGCTAAACATAGTTTAACAGAGTGGACAGCACCATGAAGAAAAGCAAAGCAAGGCAGGGGCTAGAAAGGGAGGGTGTGTGTGAGGGGCCTGTGGGAGATGAGGGATCAGGTGGCTGTGTGCAGACACCTGGGTGAAGTTCTAGGTTGAGGGGAGAGCAGGACCAAAGAGGTTCAGATGTCCCCCTGACAGCTCCATCTCAAAACCCTCCCATCTCAGACTCCCCCTGCCCCAGCCGATACCAGTTGAGAAGGGCTATCACATAGTGTAAACAGCCCTGGACAGAGAATTGAGTCTTGACTCTGCAAATTACTAAGTGCGTGACTTTGGATAGGTCACTTCCCTTCACTGAGCTTCAGTTTCTCCATCTGTAAAATGGGGATGCTGATTCCTTCCCTGCCTACTGCATGGGACCACTGGGGAAATCATACAGTAACAGATAAGCAAGAGGTTTCTGTGGCCGTGGTTGCAGTGTACCATTTCTCTGCTATGTTTCCAACAGTGGAGTGCAGTGACAACCTCTTTACCCAGAGGACTGGGGTGATCACCAGCCCTGACTTCCCAAACCCTTACCCCAAAAGCTCCGAATGCTTCTACACCATCGAGCTGGAGGAGGGTTTCATGGTCAGCCTGCAGTTTGAGGACATTTTTGACATTGAGGATCATCCTGAGGTGCCCTGCCCCTATGACTACATCAAGGTGAGTCTGCAATGGACATTTGTCCTGGGGATGCTGGAAAATCTTTACTGAATTGGGAAAATTGGTATTCTGGGCCCTTCATCTTCTCCCAGGATAGGGGCCTAAGCGGCTAGCTTCCGAAAAAGTCATTATTTAAAATAACATTTACCACATTAATCAGATCCAGTCTAGGAATTTTCTCTGATCCAAAACTAGCTCCCTGGCCACCAGGGTGATTTGAAGGAGAGAGTTGCAGGGTCAAATCTGTATTTTGGAAAGATCCCTTGGGAGCAGGCCCAGCTTCATGGGTGTGCATCCTATGCAGTCACACAAGGCTCTGGGCTCAGAGGGGCCACATGCTTGGTTTAATGTCCTGCCATCACCATCTTGAAATTCCTAATAAATTTTGAACAAGAGGCCCCATATTTTCATTTTGCACTGGACCTCACAAATTACCGTGCTGCTCCTGCTTGGGGGAAGAGGCTATGTGTAAGGCAAATAAAGAGTGAGGAGAAGGCCACAGGCCAATAACTACTCAATGTGTGGTCATCCCAAGAGTATAGGTGAGATGCAAAGGCAGCCCGAATTTGAGCCACGGCTGGGATAGTGGGGGAGATACTTTTGAGATATGCAGGAAGTGAAATCAGCAATTCTTAGAGAGTGATCAGCCGAAACGTCCAAGTGGAGCTGAATATTAGGGTTTGATCTCACGACAGACACTGAGCTGGGGATAAAGATGGGTGCCCCCAGTTGTATAAACCATGCACCTGTTTATGCACTTGATGGCACCCATCTAGAAGCTGTGCTCAGGTTCCTCCCTGCTGCTCCCTCCCAACAGAGCTCAGAAATGGTCCCTTGCATCAAATTCCCCTCACACTGCAAATCACCCTAATTTCTGCTGCTGCTGCCAACAGGAAAAAACTCTGCTTTAAAGGGCTCATGTGATGGGTTAAGCCCACCCAAATGATCTCCCTGTCTTTAGGTCAGCCAATGAATAACTTTATCTGCAAATCCTTTTTGTGTAGAACATGACATAATCACAAAGTAACACTAGGGGTGAAGGTCAAGGGGACTGCCTTAGAATTCTGCCTGCCCCACATAGTGTCCCAGGAGCTGTATGTGAAAGCCTCACCAAGGCACATAACCTCTTGGGGCTGCATTTCTTCCCCCTTTCCACAATAAGGGTGACCAGATGAAGATGTCCCCCAGGATTGCAGAAGTCACCAAATGATGGTTAAGGAGTCCTGGTTCCCAGAGATGGAAGGAAAAGGGGTGAAAGGCATAGGAGGGACCCAGGACTTGTGGGGGGGGGGGATCTGGACCAGCTACTAGCACCTATTGCCGTCTCTCCTCCACTGCCTCCGTCCCAGTTGAAACCTCATTACCTCTCTCCTGCTCAACTGCAAAACTTCCCAAACAGTTTTCTTGTTTCCACCCTTGCCCTATACAATCTATTCTCCCATAGCATCGAGGGTGATCTTTACAAAATCTAGATTAGAGTAAGATTGCACTTGGAATTAAACCTAAATTCCTCTACACGATAAGGCCCTCACATGTCTTCTGGCCTCATGCCATGGTACTCCCCCTGTCCTGGCCACCCTGACTTCCTGCCTATTCTTAACACTTGCCAAGCTCTTTCCCACTTTGGCCTTGGCCTTTACATGTGCTGTTTTCTCTACCTGGAAAGTGCTCTGCCCTTCTCTTCAAACAGGTCTCAGATCCAACCTCACCTCCTCAGAAAGGCCTTCCTTGCTCACTTATTTAAAGTTATTATCTATTATATTACTGTCTATTATATAAATGATGGATTCTATAGATTACATAGATTTTACTAGATAAGTTATAAACATACAGCATATATTTCTATTATATATGTATATCATCCTGATTATTTTTATTACCCTTATGACAGCCTATAATTCTTTTGTTTATTATTTATTGTTAGTCTCCCCCAACTAGACGGCAGGCTCTTTGAGAGCAGAGACCTTGTCTATTTTGTGTGCCAAACAGGGCTCTGCCCTTGTCTGAGCCACAATATGTTCATCTTTAAGCAGAGGATTATTAACCTGCCTTGTCTACTTTGAGGACCATTGTAAATCATAAACAAGAAAGTGGAGATGAAATCATTTGGTGAAAGGTAAGACCCACTAAAAACGTACAAGAATACCATGGGTTCACATAGAGGCTTCCAGAAAACCCCAGAGTGCAGCGTAGAGGTGTTGCCTGCAGCGGCCACCTCGGCTGCTCAGATGTGACTCTATCTCTATCTTGCCCCTCACAGATTAAAGCTGGTCCAGAAGTTTTGGGGCCCTTCTGTGGAGAGAAAGCCCCAGAACCCATCAATACCCAGAGCCACAGTGTCCAGATCCTGTTCCGCAGTGACAACTCGGGCGAGAACCGGGGCTGGCGGCTCTCATACAGGGCTGCAGGTAAGCTCTCCCTCCCAGGTCACCCTGAGCCTCTGTGCTCACCCTGACCGGAGGCAGTGGCTGAAAGAGGAGGGGCGCAGGCTTGGAACGCCTCCAGGGACCTGGTAGGACTCCCACCTGAGAAGCTTGGAGCCCTTTCTTGACTAGGTTTTCCACCTATAAAATGGGGGCAAGGGCAGCAATATTGTTGGGTGGACTAGACTGGCTTCTCTAAGTCTAGGGCTAGAATTTGGATGTAGACTAAAGCTCAGAATATTTCATTATGGTGCTTTGCCTTCTGTGGGTCTCATTCCCCAGTCCCCTGAGGCAGGCAGTCCTAGCCCAAACCCTGATAGAGCCATTTGACCTGTAGTAACTGATCTGAAGTAACTCAAGGAAGAAGAAAGTGAACATCAGAAACAAGAGACCCAGCTGGGCATGACTAATCCAGTTCATACAGGGAGACCGTGTCCTGACCTGCACGATCACCTGCAGTGCCCAGTGGGGGAGAGGAGTGGGGAGGATATTAACAAAAGAGAGTTTGTCCAGGAAACAGTGTCATGGATAGGACCAGGCCTGAGGATCCTGTCAGATTTAGTCTTTTGAAGAGAGGACTTAGAGGCATGTGGTCACAGTCTCTAATGCTTTGAAGAGGGGTCTTGGGAAGAAAGAACAATCGGGGTCATCCTGAGTGGCCCAAGAGGACGAATTGTGTGAAGTAAAAATTACAGGGGCACACATTTCAGCTGAAAAGGAAAGCATTGTTCACTTAATTACCAGAGTCCACAAGTGGAAGGTATATATTAGGGAGGTATTGAGCTCCCTGTCACTGTAGGGATGCAAATATATGTTTGGTGTCTACCATGGAGGATACTGGAAAGAAGCATCATCAGACAAGGGTTGGAGTCAATGACATTTAATATTCCTTTCAACCGTTTTAATGAAATCATCTGGTCAACCACCAAGTTAGAAAGTGACTTGCTCATAGATCCAGAGTAAGACTCTTGCAAGGCCTAGAAGGTCCAGGCCTCCCATACCCAGTCCTGTGGTTTTTCCACCTGCATCAGGCCTTGTTTTCTAGGGGCTGGCCCTTTATTGCCAGACTTCTTCTGGTTTTCTCACCTGCTGTTCTTTCCTTCACTCCCCTCCAGGAAACGAGTGCCCAGAGATACAGCCTCCTGTCCATGGGAAAATCGAGCCCTTGCAAGCCAAGTATTCCTTCAAAGACCAAGTGCTCGTCAGCTGTGACACAGGCTACAAAGTGCTGAAGGTGCAGGGCCCTGCCTGGGGAGGGGCAGCGACCAGGCCAGAGAAACTCTGCGAACCCCCTGGGGGCAGATGGGCTGCCAGAGCTTGTCATAGTCCCAGCACAGTATTTCCTAACTGGCCCATAAACCTCCTAAATACTCCAGAAATTCCAAAGCATGCGTCCCAGACCGTCTCTCACACTTCTGGAAGTGACACAAAAGGGTTTTTTGGGGTGTTTTCTTTTTGTTTTTTAATCAGAGCAGGGACTGGTTTGAATTTTTTAAAAATACAGATCCATTTTTTAACGGTAACAACATTCATCAGGCTTACCGTGTTGGGTGGGTGGCAGGAGGGCGAGATTTTGAAGGTGGCAGAGAGGCACTCCTCATTCCCCCACCCTCGGAAATGGTGGTTCTCCTAGGAATCAGCTGGCTAGCATTAAAACAAAAATCACCTCCCAGATCTCACTTGAGGTCAACTAAAGCAGAATCTTTGCGGCTGGGACTGCTGATTGGGTTTCCTCTGTTCACCAGGTAAGTCTAACATGCAGCCAAGATGGAGGACCACCACTCTCAAGGAATGGTTCTCAAGAGGGGTCCGTGGACTAGCAGCCTCGCATCACCTGGGAACTTGTTAGAAATGCAAAATCTTGGGTAGGCCAGACCCACTGACTGAGAAACTCTGGGGATGGGGCCCAGCAGCCTGTGTTTGAACAAGCCCTCCAGGTGATGCTGACTGCTTGGCCTACTTTGAGAACCACTGCTCTGAGTAAGGAGTCAAGGCTACAGTTTTCCCTTCAGAGACAATTGCCCAAACTCCTCACACATAGCCCTTGCCTCTCTCCAGGGTAGGAACAGGGAATATAAATTCAGCATTCATCTTTCTCTTATCGTTAAGCTTGCCCTTGGAGGCCCATGGGTGGAAAATCTCAGTCGAGGACAGCCAGGCTTGGAGTTTGAGTTGGTTTTGCTAGGAAGCAAACACGGACCCCACCCCTATCTCCTTCTTTCCACTCCCTTCTTCCTGTTTCTCCCCAGGATAATGTGGAGATGGACACATTCCAGATCGAGTGTCTGAAGGATGGGACATGGAGTAACAGGATCCCCACCTGTAAAAGTAAGAAAACCTAATGGGGTTAGGACAATGAGCTCCCTCACACCGGTGGGATCCAAGCAGAGACCGTGAAAGGGTGAGAGCTTGGCAGAAGCTCTCTAAGGGGCAGGAGTTCAACAGACATGCGAGGGTTGGAAAAAAAGAGTATCAATGCTCTCTTCAGCAATAATACTTTGGGATCCCAAAAGAAACTTCATGTGGGCCCCCATTCACTTTCTAAATATAATTTTACTTCAGCCTGCAGACAGGTTTCCAAGCTTGCTAAAGGAATGGCATGTCTCCAGGTTTGAAACTAGCTCTGGCAATTGCTAATTCAGGAAAGTAGTCTGTCACTGGTGCCCAGAGTTGCATGACCTTGCTGGTCTCTACATGGCCATCAGCCATGTCCACTAGGTCTTCTGGGACAGCTCATGATTTGGCGTTGTACGGGAAGGGCTGTGGGGTTGGCACAATGGGCCTGTGTGAAGCAGGGGATACAGCTCTTCCCGGGGCTCTTGGGACCCAGAGTCTCTCCCCCTAACCCATTCTGTGACCGTGGACAAGATCCTTCACCTCAACTGTAAAATAAAGAGTTTGGTCTAGCTTAGACAGTCTAGAATGTATGCCAGTGGTTCTAAAATAAGGTAGTCCATATAAATCATCTATTGAGCTTTGTAAAATATGATACCCCCTCACTCCCCACCCAAATGATTTCAATAAGGATTCATAAGGACCACAATTTTAGAAACTTATCTATGGCAATAGTGATGAGAAGAGGCACAGGGACAGAAAGAGTCAGGGAAGGAAGGAAGGGAAGGGGACAGAGGATTTGCTTTAGAATGGAGAGATGAGAAGTCAAGAATTAGGGTTGGTCCTACCACCTTCAGTTCATGATGTTTCCTGGAAACAGGAATGCCGTCTTCTTCCCTTTCTCCTAAATGGCTCCGATCCAGTAGGCAGACAAATCCACTTGGGGGACACTCTCAGTGGTTGGCGCTCCCTTAAGGCAAATCCCAGGCAAAACTTTGAAGCAGAAAGTGCTTGTTCTTAATTTTTCTTTTTCATATGATGATGTGGCTGGAATTAGAGCCCAGTGTGGGAAAAGAGGGGCATGTTATCACTTCAATAAAAGTTTCAACAAATCTTTACCGGGTGCCTGTGCAGAGTTCTACAGGGAATTCAGGTCGAAAGACAAGGTGCAGACATGGAGGAAGTCAAATGCTGGTGGGCACAGTCACCACCTCCTCCAACACTGGCTTGAGGAGCATTGCTGTGACAGGGTTCTAAGCAAAGCACAGTGTAGGACAAGGCGAGGGTCATTTTGAAGGAGGAGGTAAGGAGGATATGGGGAGTTCAGGACAGAATCTGGGTTTGGAGTCAGGAAGTTCTAGATTCACATGCAGACTCTATTATTTGAGTATCCCTAACCAATTGACTCAGACCCTTTTGGCCTCAGTTTCCTGTCCTCAAGATTGTTCTGAAGACTAACTGGTCAATATGCACACCCATATCCAAGGAGCGCCAGGAGTGTGGGAAGGCTCAATAAAAGCTTATCCCCCGCTCCCAGCCCCAGCCTAATCCTCTCACTAGGAAGAAGTTTGGTTTCTCTCATTCCTGTGTTTGGAAAGTAGGAAACGTTATTAATAACTTTTTCCCTGATTAATAATTTTTCCCTGACTTATGTTAACATACAACAGAATACCCTGTCATTTTGTGCTAAAGAAAAGGGGAATTTTTTCCCCTAATATGACCCTATTCTCCCCCAGTAGGCTGTATAAAGACTATTAGAATTCCCATTCAGACATCCCTGGCATCTTTGCTCACTCAGCAAGTATTCATTGAGCATGTCTCCGTACCAGGCACCGTGCTAGGTCCTAGGGAAGATGCAAAGACAAGACTGAAATGTTGAGAGTCCCCAGGGATTGTGGGTTAAGGGACTGGGATCAGACGAGGGAAAAGGAAGTGGGAGTTACGGGTTGTTGTCCTGGCCCTGCCTCTGCCTTGCTGTGGTGACCCTGGACATGTCCTGTTCTACTCTGAATGCTGTCTGTCCAATGAGGGTTTGGACCAGATGAACGCAAAGCTCCCTCCAGGGACAGAATTTTATAACCTTTATGAACCAGGATGTATGACTATGCAGATTCTCAGAATGGTACAAACTCCACAAGCCCAAGCTATTCTTCATACTGGCTGTACCTAAACTATGCATTCTTAATCAATTCTGGTGGAGTGATTTCTGTATTTCCTGCATAAACTGTTTCTGCTTTGCTTGCTAATTTCTTTCTCTCTCTCTCTCTCTCTTCCTCTCTCTGCTTCCTTCCTCTGTATCTCTCGATCCTTCTTTGATCTTCATCATGGTGGCAGAAAGCGAAATCGATTTGGAGAGCGAACTCAAGTCAGAGCAAGTGACAGAGTGAATGACGGGACCCCACACAGTGCAGACATCCAAGAATGGATCACTCACAAGACCCCCGGGTCCCAGAGCTGCTCCACCCCTCCCCACCTGCCAACGCTCCATTGCCCATTTCAGTGTGGATTAGAACGGGTGCTGAACAAGGCAACACAGTCTCAGCAGTTGAAGCTGCTGTGTGTGTGAGAACAAATTCTCCACTTGAGGGTTTGCCCATCATTCAAACATTACTCCAGAAAATAATGGGGGATTTTTTTTTTAATCACCTCTAAGTGGACACTGTACTCTTCTCACAGGAAAAATGCCTTCGGTCCTAGAGACACAAGATCTCTAGGCTGACCAGGTCGAAGTGGGCCCTGGTCTCTAATCCATTACATACTTCAAATTTAAATGGGCCAGAATGCCTGTGACTTTATGACCTTAAAATTATTACCTGTTGCTACTTTCTTAATAGCCATGAGTAGGTAAAACAAATAATAACTCATATAATGGCAATTTCTGAGAATCTGGACATTTTCTCATTCACAAAAGTATCCCTTCCACCCCTACCTAACACAAGGCTGAAATTCCATCATTAGAGGTTCTTTCTTCTGGGGCTTACAAGTTCTGTTTTTCTTAAAATTCACTGATTAAAAATTTTAAAAAGATAGGTATTGCACTTGAGCAATGGTCCTCAGCTCTGGTGCCATGGGACATCACTGGGTTCTAAACAGTGACAGATAAAGGGCCATGGAGTGGCAGCCAGAATCTCTGCATCAGCCTGAATGATGTCTGGATACAGATGTCAGAGAATTCCTGCATTACATTGTGACTGCCCAATCTATTTGGTGATTAAAATGCCACTTAATGAGGTCAGAATTCTGAGCAGTCTGGAGACAGGTGTTATGCTAAGTTAGATGTGCCACTGAGAGAGGAGATAGGCTGGCTGTAAAGAGAAGCATCAGTTGAATGAATATCTTTAAGCCCACAAAGTATTAACAGACATCATATGCGGTGCAATAGAGAAAATCATAATTTAAGAGTAATATTTGATATGTACCCAAATAATTGCAATACCAGGCAACATAAAATACATGCCATCAGAGAGACATGAACAAAGAGTTCCAGAACAAGGAATCAGCCTTGCCAGAAGAATTAGACAGGCTTTCAAGAAGAAATAGTATTTGATGAAGGCCTCAAGGGTAGCCAGAGCATGGACACAGGGTGTCCCAGGCAGCAAAGATGGAACGTGCAAGGCCTGAGAGTGGGAGGCAGGGAGAGGGACATACTGAAGGGGCTGGTGATGCTGGAGTGTGGGTGCACTGAGGGAAGGGAAGAAGCTGAGGGTGGGGATGGGGCCAGAGTGCCAGGGTGAGCTGACTGCATATAGCTCTCTAGGAAGCCCCTGCATATAGCAAAGCATGCTTGGAACTGTAGGTCAAGAAAGGTGTGTCTGAAGGAAAATGAATCGCAGCAAGAGATGACAGTGGAGATGGGTGTGGGGTGGAACAGCCCATCCCAGAGGACAATGAGAACGGGAGGCCACGGGAACGGGAAAGAGAACGGGAGATTCCAGGGTGTGGAAGTGGCCAGAGGGAGCTTTAGAGAAAAGGATGAAACTCTTCCCAAAGCAAAGAGGGTAGATTAGCTGAGGAATCAGGTCTGATGTGTGCTGGTTGTGCAGAGCTGCTCAAGACCCCTCGTGAAGACAAGTTGCCTCCAGGCCCCAGAGAGACATGGCATTTTGCCTGCCACTATGGATGTGGGGAAAAGGGGCACCCATTCCCTGCTCACTATAACCAAGCTGACGTGACCCTCTATTTCCCACTGTTTACTGCCCCCTTTATCTGGTTGTAGGACAAGCTGTATCAGTGGGCAAAGTCACTTCTCTGGAAAGCAGGCCCTCCACCCCAAAAATGTCTCCCTGCCAGTGCCAGCCACATACCAGGCTCTCAGTAGCCTGACCATCTAAGGTCACCCTGGAATTCCTCCACTAGGAACTGGGTAGTTAGGTCTTGAGGATACTGTAGGAAAAATGAACTGCTAGACCAAAGTTAAGGGAGACAAAATTAGTACCAATATCTAGGCACCAGTCAATGGCATTTTCTAAAACAGGAGAAAAATATCTGCTTTGAGTCTCTCTAGGAAAATAAATTTAAAACTGTTCATAGTTTTAAATAAAAAATATTATTACCTCTTATTATCATAGTGTTGAGCTTCACACATTCACTTCACAAAGTAAAAGAATGTCTCTACTTTTGGTCAAAACAAAGGAGGATTATTTGTCCAGGAGGACTAGAGGCCAAGACAAAGCCAGTTTTCTTGGCTTTTGCCTTTCTTGTAAGAGGCACCTACATTTACTCCCTTCCTTCATCCCTTTCCTGGAGAGCCTTGGAATTACCTATATTTTAAGTTAGATAACCCTCTAGTCAATTAAAAAGATGAATTTGGAGTCCTAAAGTTAAAATCATAATGTCTGAATAGCACTCGGGGTTAAACTGCCCTCACTGTTCCCCAAGGTGAGCAGGTAAAATTCAAGAGAAGGTGGGACTTTGGAAATTGTACCAGGGCTTTGGAAATATTCACAGCTAGCTAATATCTAGGATAGGCCATTTAACTAGAAAACAGATCCTTAAAAACATGGGTTTCAAGGTCAGATCTAGTTCTCGGACAATAACTCACTGTGAGACCTTAGACTAGTCAATTCTCCTCTCTGGGCTCATCTGTAAAACAAAGAGGATATTCTAGCTCACCTAGCTCAGGTTCTTTTCCAACTGTGGAATTCTATGATTCCTATATGATTCTTTGACTGTGGCATAGATTTATACCTAAGATTAGGATTTCCTTAGAAATAAGCATCATCCTCTAAAGGAAGCTCCTGAAAAGACCTGGACAAATTGGGTCCTCAGTCTCTCATGGGGCCATGAAAAGATGCCCTGAATCTCAGGTGACTCATGCTGGACTCCATCAGTGCTGGCAACTCCCCTCGGACCCCCTCTGAGGAGCAGGCATCTTTGGCCATGTTCTGTACTGGGACTACAGCCAACCCCAATATCCAGCCACCAACAATTGGAGAAAATGGGCAGAAATTGGAGAAAATAGTCTTCACAGACTAAAAGCTGGCCCAACCCTGACCCCACCTCCTTCATTCTGTGGCCAAGCAAGCTGCCTGTAGAGAGCCGGCAGGGTAGGGCCGTGCACTCATTTTTGCTGGGATTTTTGTTTGTTTGGTTTTGGTTTTTTGTGCTAACCCCAGTGTGAGCATATTAACTATCTTACTCAGCCTATGGTTGGGACTGAAAGAACGGAAGGTTTTCTGTTACCTATCAGTCAGAATTTTCTCTCTGAGCCAAGGGCTTCATGCTTGGGCAGAAGAGGCAAAGAGGATTGCACAATAGAGCTGAAAGGGAAAGAAAGGGGCCGTGGTGGGTAAGAGACTAGGGTCTGCTTAAATCTCAGCAGACCTGCCCCTGCCCTGAAACTGACACCAGGCCAGGTGAGTTGACCACACAGTGGTATATAATGGATGGAAGAGACCCCAAAAGCAGGGCCAATGGTAGCTGCACAGGTTGTACACTACACAATTCCAGTTGCACCATTCAGATACACTATAACATTGCTCTCTGGAATAGCGTGAAGTGCACAACCTGTACATCTGCATGAGACAGACCCATTAGATGGCCCCAAGAGGAAGAGCAAAATGTAGCTGAGGGGGTCTCACTTCTTCTCTATCAGTTGTAGACTGTGGAGCCCCAGCAGAACTGGAACATGGGCTGGTCACCTTCTCCACAAGGAACAACCTTACCACATATAAATCTGAGATCAGATACTCCTGCCAGCAGCCCTATTACAAGATGCTCCACAATATAACAGGTAAGCCCTCCATGCTAAACCACCCCACTTCCACCTCATGCTCTCCGGGCCTCAGGGATAGGCTGGGGGCTGAGACAGCTCTGAAAGGAATACCTTCTTACAAGCGTCTGGAGCCTTGTAATGCAATCCCACACATCATCCCATCTGATTCTCACCTCCCGGGAGCTCCCATTATTGTGTCCATTTGGAAATACACAATCTGAGACTCGGGACCAAAACCCAGGCTTTTTTTCTTTCAACTTTAAATCTAGCACTGATTCTATGGAGGATGAAGGGGTTATATGTTGACAGAACTAAAGGAAGAAATGAGAACCTACAGGAAGCTTGAGATCTCCCAAGATAAATTCCTTCATGTTGCCTGGGGCTGAGCTGGGGTTTCCAAAAAATGGCCAGTGTTGCTGCTTCAGCCAGTCCCTGCCTTGGCTCCTGGCTGAGTGTACCATCTGACCAGCCCAGACCCACTCAGCAGGGAGGAGTCTTTCCTTCACAGCCCTGGCCCCCTGACATGCACAGGGGTCAAGGTGGGGTAGGGGAGTAAGGAGAAGATCCATCTGCCTCACCAGGTAGCCCAGCGTATCCCTGATCAAGGCTGAAGCACAGCCACAGCTGTCCCCTCCAGGCCTCGTCCATACCACCTGGCAGGGAGACCCCTGGCCACCCAGGGACTGGGCAGCAGCACACAAGCCAAAGGGTGAAGGACCAGCGATCATCAGTCCATTGGCCACAGCGGAGGTTTGGGAGGCATGGAGAGGAGACGCACTTGGAGATGTGCCTCCCTCCCTACGTGCGGCATCCTCACCCTCACCCTCACACACTCACAGTCCCCAGCAGAAAAGAAGCTCTCAGGGAGGAAGGGAGGCCATCAGCTCTGCCTCCATGGCATGCAAGCACTAAGAAATCCTCCTAATTTCTCTAAGCCACTAAGTCCTCACTTTTCAAAGAGGGAACTGTGATACAGCTCGCAGAGACTCAAATGAGGTGGTGGACAAGAATGTGGCTTATTAAACAGTTTGCCAAATGGAGAAGGGAGGGAAGGGCATTTGCACCACAGAGGACTATGCAAGCCCAGGTCTTTGTGACTAATGAGAGGAAGGTGGCTGCCAGAGGCCGGGCAGCTTCAGGCAGGGAGGGGAGCAGCCCTCGGACAGGCAGGAGTCAGATTGCACAGAGCCTTGGATGCCATGCTGAAGAGTGTGGTGTTTATTTTTGAGGACGGCGGGGAGCCATTGGCAATTCTAAGGGACATGATCAGATTCCCATTTTAGAAAGATCCTTCAGGTTGCAGAGAGGACAGCCTCAGAGAGAATAGTACCAGAGGGACCATTCGGAAGACTTCTGCAATGATCCATATTAGAGGAATTAAAGATCTAGATCCATGTGCTATAAATCAACCATTTTCTCTCTCTCCTTTTACCTTTTTTTACTCACCCAGGTATATATTCCTGTTCTGCCCAAGGGGTCTGGATGAACAAAGTCCTGGGGAAAAGTCTGCCTACCTGCCTTCCAGGTACCTCACCCTCCAAGTCCTCTACCCCAAGGTCTCCCATTGAAGGCCCTAGGCCCCAGGTGCTCTGGTTGTTAATAGGGAGATTGGGGTGGGGGAGGGTGCTTGATGCTTTGATTGTTTTTTAAGAGATGTCTTCAAAAGGTTAAAGTTAAAGGTCAGAGAAGCCCAGCTTCACACCTTTTCAAACCAACCAGCCTCTATATTCCTCCTGCTTTATCCTGCCAAGAACCCTTCTGTCTTCTCTGTCCAGTTCTGTGCCCTTCCCACCAGGTTTTTCATCCAACATATCTTGTGTGTGCACCTCCTTTTGTGCCAGGGAAATCAAGAAAGTGGGCCTCCTGTTCTCGAGCACTCACTGTGCTATCAAATAACTATAGGACAGAGTAAGATGTTCTTCCAAAAAGCAATGTGTTCAAATCTCTCTGATTGCTGCCTTTCCCATGGTTTACCCACTGACCCCACTTTAAAATGTAAAGAAAGCTTTGTGGTAACAGGAAGTGCCACTAAACATATAGATTTTGGGGATATTTGCTTTAGCATTAAAAGTATGAATGATTTGCATTGCAATCACAGTGCGTACATATTCAAATCAACTTAGAAAATTATGGCCCCCAAATTCACACTGTAGGGTTAAACAAATAATCCACATTAAATTTAATATTCACAACACAGTAATTTATGCTTTAAAAAAAACAAAAATAGCAGTGATGAAATGATACAACCATTCACGACATCACTGAGGAACACTGAAAAATAAAGTGTCCATCCTAATTCCATCTGCATGTTTTCACAAACAGCAGGAGCTTTGCAATATGCTTAGACATTGGGTGACATTTGTATTTTACTGAATTAGAGTGTTGGGTAAACTGAGGTAGTGTATTATATTAGTGGTACATTTCAGTAACCCTCCATATTCACTCAGTGGCTTCCTTCTAGATATTAGATTAGACGCTAAAATGGAAAGGCTGTGGAGTCATCACCATTAATCCTCAAGAAGTGAAGAACATGTTAGCATTTGGGAGTCAGTTTTTGGCCATTGTAGGTGCTATGGGATCCCAGAGAAGAAGGAAGTAACTGTGCCTGGTTGTCCAGGAGTGCAAGGGTGAGAACTGGCTAGGAAGACCTCACATAGGAGTCTTTATGCCTAAGAAGGAACTTGTGAGGAGGTGGAAGAAGGGAAAGGCCACCCACCCACATCTGCTGATCCCACTCACCTCAGTGGGGCTGGCCCAGGAGCATACCCACGGACTCCAGGCAGGGAAGCCTCAAAGAGTAGGACAATGGTGGATTTGTGGCAAACTGCAGGATCAAATTCCCATTTTTCTAAAAGACTATGTAAGCCTAAGAACACTAGGGGTGGACTCCATTCTGGGAAGCCATGTTGCAACCTCAGGAAGGGGAAGATGCACTGAGCTGGGAGTCAGGGGCCTGGATTCTAGTTCTGGTGCTGCTGTTTCGTGACCGTGATCTTTGTAAGTAACTGCACCTCTCTAGGACTAGGATTCCATACCTCAGAAGTGAGGGAGCAGGACCGGGAGACCTAGGACATCCCATGACTCTTAATGGTCATCATCCTCTGTGTTTAAACAAAGCACCTTGTGTACAATGAGTCATGGAATGCTTTTAACACTCAGAGCTTGGGAGAACCATGTTGTATCATTGGACCAAGCCAGAAATTTCTAGATTCTGTCCTCTTAAAACTCTGAGATTAAACCGGAATGCATGCCAGGATGGAGAAAGCCATTTCTTTTAGCATTAAAAGCCTATTCTTCCAGGGGGCCTGCTAAACAAGTATTATTTGCCCCCTCATTTTACAAATGAGAAAACTAAGGATCAGAATGGTGTAGTGATTTGTCCAAGGCTACTGCCAGGGAGTTAGGGGCAGAGCTGGAAGGAACCGAAGACATTTGATGTCAACATAAGCAATGCTTAGCTATTCTTTGACTCTGGTCATGTTCCACGCCATCCTCATGAACCCAGGATCCTAGAGTATCACATCTTTGTTTTAAGGGCCCTCCCTAACTACCCACTGTCTTCTAGAGACCAAATCTTGCTTCAGCACAGTCAAAGCTAACATTTCAAGAAAATTCCTTTGTCCCAGGAAAGAATGGGTAGGGAACAGCACTAGCCAATAAGAATGACCCCATTTCAACGAGCTTTCCAAAAGGTTTGTTGTATCATTCAACCTCTTGAAAGGACAAGAGCACATCAAGCAAAAAAAAACAGATTTTAGTGAAGAAAAGAAGCTAGAGTCAGGAGAAAGGGGTTCCACTTCTGGCTCCCCTAATGGGTTCCACTAACAACTTTGAGTAAGTCACTTGCCTTCTCTGAACTTCCATTTTTCCATCTGTAAATTCACTATTCTCCAAGGTTTCTCTGGCTCTGATCTCCTGCGACCTGGGGTGTGCCATCAGCACCTTGGCTGGAGAAAGGCATCGATCAGCTCTGGCTTTGTTATGAACATGGACTGTGCCACAAACATGTCCCTCACCAGATGAGGGCCTTGCAGCACTAAGTGGGTTGTTATGTAGGGCCAGTCACAGATCTGCCTTGAGAGGTCACCTTGTAGGCCACTGCTTGTAATTGGGAGGCTGGCCTTCAACTTTGAAAGGCCAGGACACAGAGTTTACAAAGGCCAATTTACGTCTGGCCTGGGATGAATGACAGGTTGCCCCAGGATCACACAAGAAGCATTTGGTATCAGCAAGAAGAGCATCTAAAAAGCATTAGGCTGCCAAAACTGCCCTCTTAAAGTTACCAAGGAAACTCAAATGTTTCATGGTCTCTAAAGGATTGCCGCAAGCGTCCAGCCCGGTCATTTGCAACCACTCACACCAGGCTTATGCCCCAGGCCCAAGTTCCTTGCCTGGGAAGGACCCATGTGAGCATGTTCCTAACCAGCATGGGGCTGGTACTGAAGACCCTCTGCCCGTGGGCCAGAGGCATTTGGCTACAGGAAGCTGGTGGTGCATGTGCATGCTCGGGGTGCAACTCGATGGAATGAAGTTTGCTCAGACTTTTCTCCTGCCCCTGAAGGTACTACAGGGCTCCTGGGTGCAATGATGGGTGGCCCAGAGCAGGGCTCATGCATCATTGCTTGTAGATTATGCCACCTTCCCCAACCCTGAATGCCCTGGGCCTGTTTCATGGGCATCGATTGGCAGCATGAGTACTTTAGGACTGAGAAGAAAAAGTTTGAAGGCCCGACCGTGATCTTAATATGTAATGAGGCAGTATGGGATAAAGGACAAGCCATCTGTCTTAGAATCTAGTTAAGCCCCTGCTGTTCAACTTGACAGCCATGTCACCTTAGGCTGGTCACTTAACCTCTGGAGAGTTTTACTCACGTACGAAATGGTGGTGGCCAGAGCAAATGAAATAAAAATCAAAGGAGTTTGGAATGTGAGAGATCCTTGGAGATCATCTTGACCAACGCCTCACTTGGCAAATCAAAAATTGAAATCCAGAGAGGGAAATTTACTGGTGCAGAGTAACACAGAAAATAGAAGAGAACATCCAGGTCAAGGCTCCAGGTATGTTGGTTCCCAGTCCAGTGTTTGCTGTGGCCTGCTAGATGGTCTTTTGGGTTCCTTCCATCTCTCCATGCTCATGGACATGGACAGAAAACTTTCAGAAGTTTTCTAAGTGCCTACCAGGTGGACCCTTCTGTCTGGGATGAGACATGCCCTTTCTAGGGAAGAAAGGGGAAAAGTGACCACCACCAGGGATAGGCCTGGCTATAGATGGTCCAGGCGAAAAGTGGTCTTAGCCAGAGGTGGTTTAGGATGGAGAAGGCCCAAGCATGAAACAGTCCACTCCAAAGATGGCCCCAGCTACAGAAGGGCCAGACTGGAGATGGGCTGGCCTAGAGAGACTTAGACCCAAAACAACTCCAGGCAGGGCTTTCCCAGGCTAGCATGACCCACACAGGTTAGGGTCCCACCGTGGCATAATCTATAGTGGGTAATATGTGAATTTCTCTTAGTGGCTCCTTTCATATGGCTGACCTGATCAGTCTCTGTCTCCTGTCCCCACTTCCCCCTTCTCCTTACAGTGTGTGGTCAGCCCTCCCGCTCCCTGCCAAACCTGGTCAAGAGGATCATTGGCGGCCGGAATGCTGAGCCTGGCCTCTTCCCCTGGCAGGCCCTAATAGTGGTGGAGGACACCTCGAGGGTACCAAATGACAAGTGGTTTGGGAGTGGGGCCCTGCTCTCTGAGTCCTGGATCCTCACAGCGGCCCATGTGCTACGCTCACAGCGTAGGGACAACACGGTGATTCCAGTCTCCAAAGAGCACGTCACTGTCTACCTGGGCCTGCACGACGTGAGGGACAAATCGGAGGCAGTCAACAGTTCAGCTGCCCGAGTGGTACTCCACCCAGACTTCAACATCCAGAACTACAACCATGACATAGCTCTGGTGCAGCTGCGGGAACCTGTGCCCTTGGGGCCCCACGTCATGCCTGTCTGCCTGCCGAGTCTCGAGCCTGAAGGCCCCGCCCCCCATGTGCTGGGCCTGGTGGCCGGCTGGGGCATCTCCAATCCCAACGTGACAGTGGATGAGATCATCAGCAGTGGCACGCGGACCCTGTCAGACGTCCTGCAGTATGTCAAGTTACCCGTGGTACCACACGCTGAGTGCAAAACCAGCTATGAGTCCCGCTCGGGCAACTACAGTGTCACAGAGAACATGTTCTGTGCTGGCTACTACGAGGGTGGCAAGGACACATGCCTTGGAGATAGTGGTGGGGCCTTCGTCATCCTTGATGACTTGAGCCAGCGCTGGGTGGCCCAAGGCCTGGTGTCCTGGGGGGGACCTGAAGAATGTGGCAGCAAGCAGGTCTACGGAGTCTACACAAAGGTCTCCAACTATGTGGACTGGGTTTGGGAGCAGATGGGCTCTCCACAAAGTCTGGGGGAGCTCCAAGTAGAGCGGTGATCTGACTTACTTCCTTAGGGCCTATCTACTCTGCCCCAGCCTGAGCGAGGCTACACCACACTCCTCCGACAGCACACTCCATGTTACTGACCAGGCCAAATAGAATGGACCACACTGACCTAGCGGGGAGCCCATCCTCCTGAGAGGCAGCAGTGTGGTGCAGGGAAAAGGCTCTAGGCAAGAGACTTGGGCCCCTGACCTGGTCCAAGTCCCTTCCCCTCTCTGGGCCTCAGTCTCCCCAGCAATACAAGGAGACAGCTGGACCAAGGCCTCCAGGCCAACCCCAGCATTCCTCTCCAGGCTGTGCCTGGCTTCATCCCTGTGGCCTTCATTCACTCCTAAACATTTATCAAACCCACTGGTCTCACTATTGGTATAACTGAGCTTGGAGCTGATTATTAGAAAATGGTTCCTTACATTGAACTAAACTCTGAGTCTTTATATTTTCCCAGCTCTGCCTCCAGGAGAAAATCATTGAGATTTTGGGAGACAGGGTTCATAGCCTGGAAGCCCCTCTCTCCTAGTGTAATGCTTCAGAGCACTTTCATCCCTGGGGTTTCTCTCCCAAAAGCTTCTTGCAATTTAAGCCTTATCCCTTATGTTCCCCATTATAGGCATTTCAAAGAACAAAGAGAAAGTTGGGAATGTTTGTGTTGATTGGAGGGAGTAGAATAGCAATAGGAGGCTCCCCAAACCCCTTAAATTCCTACTGTTGACTCAGAACACATCATTTGGGCCCATATGCCACTCTTGAACACCAGCTGACACCACAGGGTGTCCAACCTGCTGCTCCAAATAAGCACAAAGCAACTTTTCAGCCTTTAAATGTGTTATCTAAAAAGGCTACCTGAGCTCCAGCCCCAGAGGTGAAGACTTGGCTGATTACTTGGAAAAAGAAAAGACCCACACTGTGTCCTGCTGTGCTTTTGAGCAGGAAGATGGAAGAAAGGGTGGGCTCGGGACATTAAGAGTCACCCAAATCCTGCCAGGCTGCCCAGCATCCTTGGGGCTGGAGCTAGGTGGAGAATCCACCCAGCAGGATGTGCAGAGGGATCCACTCCTTCGTTTTCCAGGGGCCAGAGGTCGAGGGAAGCAGAGACCCACCGGTGACAGGCAGAGAAGAGGGATGGAGAGCCAAGTCCTGGGTTCTAGCCCCAGCTCTGCCCCAACTGGCTTTATAACCTTTAACAAATCATTTTCCTTCTCTGAGCCTCAGTGTCCCCATCAGTGAAAGGGAGGCATGAGGACCATCTAGCACTCAGAGCTGCCCTGATTGCCAGGAGCCTGTCCCTGGGTCTCACAGGTTTGATTGACCTCCTTCCCCCTGGAGCACTCTCTCCCGGGAATCCCCACCAGAGAAAGGTAGCCAGGGCACCCCAGAAGAGGGATTCCAAGAGAACAACTGGGAAGTGTCCATTTTCCTATTGGTTCATCGGGGCACACTCCTATGTCTATGAATGGTGCATGGAGAGGATGCGATATTTTGTATATTTTATATCACCTGCTTCACTACTCTGTAAGGGGCCTCTGCACTCTGTTTATCCTGCCAGGGGTCTAAAGTGGAAATAAACCCTCTGTGAATAACCAACAGCCTTGGATTGGGTGTTTGGTTATTGTTGTTGAAGTATGTTTGTTTGTTTTGACTTTTTAAAAAAAAACTGGTCCCCTCATTAAGCCAAAATTTCCCTTGCTACAGAAAAAGTACAACTTTTGGCACCTGGACATCATCCAGGAAGAGGTAACAAGGGAAGGAATTGGTGCTGATATGTCTCCTTCTAAGATGCTGCTTGTTCCTTCATTTATGTGCTGCCGTTTAAGTCCTCGACTTCAAACTAGCCTGCGAGACAAGGTTGTGTGCACAAAGGTCTCACACAGGCGAAAGGAGTTAAATGTAAGAGGAACAGAGATTGAAGTACTATGGGAACTTAAAGGAAGGAGGGATTCGTACAGCTGGAAGGGATTGGAATAGCTTTGCAGAGGCTTCAAAGGATGTACCGGGAGATGGGAGGGAAGGCGCAGAGTGGACAAAGGTATTGAAGCAGGAAGGCAGGCCAGGATTGGAGTGGGAGCAGCAGGTGTTGCTAGAGTTGGGGGAGTCTTAAAAGCCTTACTCTATTTGGACTCTGTCCTGGAATCAGTGATTCTCTGAGTTTGGGATATATATCAGAATCACCCGGGAAGCTTTGTTAAAAATGCCAATTGCTGGGTCTCACCCACTGAAAATTTTGAATTCAGCAGATCTGATGGCAGGCAGCATGATGTGGAAAGTGAGGAGGTGAGGGCTGAGCTGGGGGGTAATTGTGAAGCTGCTAAAGGTGCTGCAACCGCCCTGGTGAGAGATGGCAAAGACCCACCAGCCCTAGGGCTGTGGCAGTGCAGACATGGGGCGGGGCCATTTAAATGCATTTAAGTGGTGTATTCGGCAGGGCTTGGCCTGTAGGCATCTCTCAAAAAGTGCAAGCATGGGGGTGCCTGCCTGGCAAAGCTAACCTGAGAGTGAGAGCTCGCCATGGGACGCACTCTGGTTTGCCTTTGTTTTGGGTTTGTATCCTAATGAAAATGTCATGCTTTTTACACTATTGAGACCCAAAAGAAGCATAAATTATGCTTTACATTTTATATGTTGCTGGCTTCGAGGACTATTTTGTCTCATGTTCTGTTACGTTTCTGATTTTCATTTTCTCCTAAATATTTGGACTTTATGTTGTGACATATTCAGACCCTTCAATATGTTTGAATATCTTGAGGTTACATAGAGAGTGCATTGTGACATGGAATTGGGGAGACACTTTACTCTCTGCTTCTCCTAGTGACTTACCACCAGCTTAGTGACAGATTGAACATGGGGGCAGAAGAAAAGGGAGGTGGTTGGTGCAGACATTAACAGACATGTGGAATAACAAAGGGGAGGTGACTGGTGACAGTGGAGACCAGGGCTTGGTTTTGCAGTGTGTGAAGAGTTTACGAGCAGTCTACCTGGAATTGTAAGTAGACAGTAAAGAAGAGTGAATTTCAGAGGGCAGGGCAGATTTAAAGACACTGATTTGAAATTCATCAGCCTGTGATGGCACGGAGGTAGATGGCATCGACTACTGAAAATCTACAGAAAAGAAAAGATGGCCAAGGGCTGAATGAAGGAAACACCAACATGGAAGGCATGAAAAAAAGAGAGGCCCCAAGAAAGACATAGACCAAAAAAACAAAAGAGGGATAAGAAACACAAGAAAGGTACTTCAGAAGCCAAAGAGGGAAAACTGTCAAGAGGGATAAAGTGGTCACAGTGTCCAATACTGCTCGAAGGTCCAGGCGAAGGCCTCCAGGATGGAAGTGCCCCAGGACAAGGGCCCAGTCTCCTGTCACCTCTGAGGGAATACACAGGCAGCAGGCTCTGTGCTTGTGTTTAAAGTCTCTAACATTTCTCTCTTCCTCTGTCCTGTCTCCCTTCTTCCTCTGTCCTCCCTGCTCTCTCTCCAGCTTCATTCTCTGCAAGAAGGGTTTTTAGCTCTTTCCTGAGAGGCAGGAAACTGCCCTTGCATCCTCCCTTCCTTTATGGCTTAGGGTAATAATTATATGCTCAGTTCTCCAGGTTTTGGTTCCTTGAAACCTACAAATGTTTATTCTTACCACAAAGCCTGACCCTTCAAATGAAAGTCTGCATTTCTAGACTTTGGTTTCTACTTTGTTCTTTTAAAAGTCAAACCCATATCCAGCCTTCCCCTAAAACAACTGATGGGGAGCCATCCATTCTTTGATGCTTAGGTAGCCACAGGGCAAGGATAATTCCTAGGGATAAAAAATACATCAGATAAAATTTCAGAAATAGTAACCTCCTACATATGTAAATATCACTGTTGAAGTTCCTTTAATGGTCCCAGAGCCATTCTATCTCATCTATGATTGTAGGTCTATTAAATATTCAAATGGCCCCTTATTTCCAAGTTTGTGCAGTACATGGCACTTTCTTCCTCTGAATCCAGCTCCAAAGGAGAGGGAAGAATGTGGGGACTGAGTGTCAACCCTCTTTGCATAAGCTTTACTGTGGGAGGGTAGAGAAGGAATGAATGGGAAGCAGGGAAATAGCAACTAATTTTTAGGAAGAAAAGTCTTGACTATGTTTTAGAGGCATAGGAGGAAAGTTGGAAAATACAGGAAAGGAGTAAGAATCCCTAAGGCCAAGTCCCCAGGAGTTTAGAAGTGCGGAGACCCAGAGCACAGAATTAGTTCTGAAGAGAAGAAAGTTTATTCAAGAGAAGATGGGGCGGATGAGGGTTGGGGGAGTTCCCACCCAGTGGGCTCTCAGCATCTGCCGGGGGTGGGGGCGGGATGTTTGCTTGGGCAGCTGGCAGAGGGTATGGGAATGATGCCGGGAGGTGCTGAGAATGTAGTTGAGGTTACAGCACATTTATCTGTGATTTTCCCGGACAGGTGACAGCTACAAAGGTGGCAGGTGACTGCCTGCTGGGGGTAGGAGTGCTCTGAGAAACCACCTAGTGAAGAGCCAGTGGTGCTGGCCAGAGCAGGAAAAGCCCAGAGTCGGGAGTCAAGAGATCCAGAATTACAGTCTTGCCACCACTACTCACAGAATAGCTTTTGGCAAGTCAATTCCCTTCTCTAGGCCTTAGTTTCTTTAGCTATGTGACAAGAGGGATAGACTAGATGGTCTCCCAGGGCTATTCAGCTGTAATGTGTGTGTGTGTGTGTGTGTGTGTGTCTGTGAAGTGGAAATCAGGGCATGGAGCAGGCAGGCACTTGTGGGGTCTCCAACCCCCAAAGGCCCCGAGTAAGGCTTCTCTGAGGAGATGAGATCTCTGTGGATGGAGCATGAGGATTCTTTCACTTGTGACAGAAACCCAACATGAACAGCTTAAGGAGGAGAGAGCGAGCGAGCGAGCGAGAGAGAATGTATGGGCTCACGTAACTGAGAAGACCACACCAAAAGGCTCCGGGTATGGTTAGATCAAAGGGCTCAACTATCAGGAAATAATCTCTCTTGCTTGCTTCACCCCTCACTTTTCAGCACCACTTTCCTCTACATTGGTAGGTAGCATCATTCTCAGAAGACTCTCCCTGAAGTGATTGTTGGCAGATCTTTGCTTATAGCCAACAGCTTAGCAACCCAAGCAGAAATGACTTTTTTTCTTCTGATATGTTTAGCAAAATTCCCAAGTCAGGCTTTCATTGGTCTGGCCAAGGTTACATAACCATCTCTGAGCAATTGCTGTGACCAGGGGGTACATGGCTTTGATCATTCACATTCTATCCCTGAGCCCAGAGGTGAGGTCATTCCAACTCTGGCTGCATAGACTAAGGATGGGGAAAGTGAAGATCCCAAATAAAAATTGGGGTGCCATTATCAGAAGGGGCAAAGAATGCCAGGAGATCAAAAATAACAGATGTTCCCCACAGGGCGATGAGCTAGTAGCTCTGGCAATGGGCAAGATGGAGCCCAGAGTCTGACCTGTCCCTCCCTCCCTTGGCTGCAGTGTGTGGGCTCCCCAAGATCTCCCGGAAGCTGATGGCCAGGATCTTCAATGGACGTCCAGCCCAGAAGGGCACCACTCCTTGGATTGCCATGCTGTCACAGCAGAATGGGCAGCTCTTCTGTGGGGGCTCCCTTCTAGGTAAGGAGAAGGTAGAAGGGTGGAAGCTAAGACACCAAACCCTCTTCCTAAAGACTGATCAAGTTTTCTTCATTGAGAATCACTCTCCACACTAGTATCAGGACCCAGAAGTACAGTGTGGTAGAAAGTACTTAACTAGAGCCATGAGACATGTGTCCCTGTTCTAACTAATTTTTCAGTCAACAACTAGCTACTGAATCCTGATCAGTCTCTGGTACTGGGAAGGTCTAAGTCAGGGAGTCAGACTCCCAACCATGAATTATAGCACAAGACACCTACATGGGCTCAGAGGTAGGGTGTGCCAGGCCTTCAGGATCAGGGTGAACCAGGCTCACCCCTGGGGAGTCAGGAAGGTAGATTTACAAAAGTCTTGCATGCTATGCTTAGGAATTTGGATGTTCGCCTGAATGCTGCTGTAGGTTTATAAGCATGTTCCAGGAAGTTCTCTCCAGAGGCAGCATGGATGAAAAAGAGAGTGAATCCGGAGGCCAGGAGTTCGGTGGGGTGGGGGGAGGGGGTCTATTGCAGTAGTGGAGATAGAAGTCACTAGCCTTTAAAAAAGAACAGGGCATGAGGGACGGAAATAAGGAGGCAGATTCAAAAGCGCTGGGAAATAGGATCGTCACCTCTGTACTGGATGGAGTGTGGGTGGGAGTGGGAGCAGGGGTGGGAAAGGGACGGCTGGTGGCTCTCCCTGCCACTGTTGATCCAGATTATCTACATCTGCTCCAGCTTTGACATTGTAAGAAAAACGAATAGCAAATATAGAGTCCCAGGCCAGCTCTGGGTATGATCCCACCACCAAGGAAGAAGGTCTAGATGGGTCGCCCCCTGTGTGGGTAGCTCCGGGGCTGCTGGGCACACCTGTCACTCAGCCTTGCCCTCCGCCAGACTGCAGCCAGGGGTGGACACCTCCAGGGCAGCAGTCCCTTTGGGGAGGCACCAGGCCTGGGCTAAAGCTGTAGTCGGGGCAGGGGGGATGTGTGAAACTCTGCAGGGAATTGATCCTTGTATTTCCACAGGCTTGAAGGTGAACGGTCTCACTCGATGGAGCCTCCCAAAGAGGCAGGAGAGGGAGTAAAGTATTATAGGGAGGGAGGTATGGCCAGGCAGGGCTAAAGGCAGTCCAGTGGGGAGCAGGGCAGGGGCGAGGACCGAGGAAGGACAGGGGAGAGTGGCACAGGGGCAGTTAGAAGGACAAGGACAGAGAGGACAGAAAGAGAGACAGAGAGTAGTGAGAGAGACCTAGAGCATAAGAGTGGGCATTGAAGAGAGAATAAGAGGAAAATGAAAGGCAGCAATACAAGGGGGAGAGAGACTGGTGGGCAGGAGACGTCCGGAGAGGAGAAATCAGGACAGACGGAAAGGGAGGGAGGAGCCGAGCGAGGAGGCAGGAGAGAAGCAGAGACGCGGGGACGCGCTGCTGGCGAGGGCGGAGGGAGGGGAGGCTCTGCCACGTCACACAGCACCGATTTGTGAGGAGACGGGTTGTGGGCACCCAGTTTTAAGAATTAAATTGGTTTTCTTAAACCCTGAGTTTTTAAGTTCAACAATGTTCAACATGTATTGGTATTTATTGCATGTTTATTCCCTATGACTTATGTTTCAAAGGTGTTTGAAGTTCACCTCTTTACCCTCAGCCAAGCTAAAGATTCCCCCACACTTCACCCTCCCCACAGAGCTCCTGATCTATTCTCTCTCTCCCTCTCTTATTCAGTCTTGTAGAGGCAGGGAGGGAGAGGGGAGGGCAGAGGAACCAGGAAAAAAGCTGAGGGGTGGAGGAAGTGGGGAGGCCTGGGGAGAGAGGGCTGCAGAGCTGGGAGGCAAAGCCGGTTCCAGACTGGCCACTGCACACCCCTGGGTTCACCTAAATAGCCCAAGCCCTGCTCTTGGGCAGGCTCTCCTAACCTGTGCACCTCCTAACCTGGGTACCACCTGACCCACCTGAAAATCTGGCCAAAAGCCCCTGGCCATGGATAGGGATCAAAAGTACCTCAGGGGGAAAGAGGGTGGCCTAAGTGGAGCTCTATCCAGAGCACACAGCTGCTGCCGAGAGGACCAAGTGGAGCCTGGAACCTGCTCCAGAAAAGTACCTCTGCCCTCAACTCTGAACTATGACCTGCTGCCCCTACCCCCCCACCACCCACCCAAGTCCTAGAGTTTTTTTTTCTGCTTGTCCCATCCCGGGTATGCCTCTGTGCTCAGCTACGTATGGGCTTGTCATCTGCTCCAGCAAAAGGATGGATGGAAGGCTGACCCTACATTAAACAAAGGGCAGGTACCTGTCCATCCAGGGGAAGAAGACAGTCGAGACACAAGAAACATACCAGGACTACCATCAGGAGACCCAGGGCCTGGCCCTGGCTCTGCCACTGACCTCCTGGCTTACCCTGGACATCCCTGCTTTCTGCAGGCCTCAGGGTCTGGGTCTATAAAATGAGAGGTTTGGATCAGAGCAGTGGGTCTCGGTCCTGGCAGCAGTAGAATTACCTAAGGGAATGTTTAAAAGTTCTCTGTGCCTAGGCTCTGTCCCCATGACTTAAATGGTCTGGATCCAGGCCCAGAAACTGATTTTCTATTTTTTAGTTCTCCAAGTTATTGCAATTTGCAGCCAGTGTAGCTAGCTACTGATCAGTACTTTTTAAAACTTTAATGTACATGGGAATTAGTTGGAGATCTTGCTAAAATGCAGATTGTGATTCAGGGGATGCAAGGTGGGGCCTAAGAGTCTCCGTTTCTAAGACACTCCCAGCGATGCTGGTGCTGCTGGCTCACAGACACACTTTGGGAAGCAAAGTCTGAGGGGCAGCCCATGAGCACAGGGTTTATGTGCACCCACCTTGTGCTATCTGTTGCTTACCAATGACATGGGTTTAAGGGATCCCCAAAACCCTCTCTAAAATGTTCAGTCCTGGCCTGGATTGGAAAAGGCAGTTGAAAGCACAGGTTTAACTCACCACCTTCAGACTGGGATCATGTGAGTGTCTGGGAAGGGGGCTGTGAAATACAGTGGAGAGGGGTGTGGCCACTTGCAGGGTCTGGAGGGGGAGGCAGGACTCGGCAGTGCAGGGCAGTGTGTACATATGTCCTGTTCTCCAGGCTCCAGCTGGATTGTGACAGCTGCTCACTGCCTCCACCAGTCGCTCGATCCAGAGGACCCAACCTTGCACAACTCGGACCTGCTCAGCCCTTCTGACTTCGAAATCATCGTCGGTGAGTGAGGGGCAAGCTGATTCCCGAAGCCAGTTATGGTCCTGGGAATAGGGTGACACCACTGCCACTTTCCAAGGCATGTCCACTCACTCACTCGCTCACTCATTTGTCAGGGCAGGACACCCGGGATGAAGGTCCAGGGACCCATGTCCGAGTCCAAGTCCAAGGCTATGTGACCCTGAGCAAGTCATTGAAGTCTAGGCTTCAGTTTTCACAAGGGTAAAATGGGGAGCCCAGTTCAGGTATTTCCAAAGACCCTTCTGGCTCCTGTGAATCCATGGTTTCAAATGGATCATACATTACAATCCAGACTCCCCTTTCCTTTATAAAATCAAGACCACCAACTGACTCACCTCACTCAACACATATCTACCTTCTGGCACTATGCCAGGATCTAGGAACACAGTATAATTAAGACCTAGTTCCTGCCCACAGGGAGATTACAGTCTAATAAAGGAATAGGATATGAAAGCACAGAGACCTCTAGTAGAAAGTAGGAAGCAGTAAGTTCTGTAGAAGAGGAACAGATAAAGTTCCATGGGAGCTCATAGAGGAAAAGACTTCTAATGAAGAAACTTAGAGGCTTTATGGAGGAAGCAATGTGTGATCCAGGCACTGAGGGTGATTATATGGATTTAACAGGTGGCAACAAGCATAAGAACAAGAATTATAAGGCAATGGGATCAGCTTATGAAGTAAGACAGAGGTGGGAAGCCATGAGAACATGGGGGGAATGGCAAGTAGGGTGGGATGGCTGGGGACAGGTGGGTGAAGGGGAGAGAAAGGGTTAGGCTGGAAGCATGGGCTGGATGGGACCTGGGTGGGGGCCTGACAGGGAACAAGGGGGGAACCTTATCCTCCATTGCCCCCATACCTCATGTGCCTTCTTCTTACTCAGGCAAGCACTGGAGGGTCCGGTCAGATGAAAGTGAACAGCATCTCAGGGTCAAACGCATCATTCTCCATCCCCTGTATGACCCCCGAACATTCGAGAACGATGTGGCTCTGGTGGAGCTGTTGGACAGCCCGACGCTGAATCATTTTGTGATGCCCATCTGTCTGCCCGAGGAGCCCCCGCAGGAAGGTACCCTCCCCCACCCGATCCCACCTCTGCGGAGCAGCTGGTGCCTGAGCAGGGAATTTTTCCCTGTCACTGGTGAAGCCCTGGTGCCAGCTGAGTCAGCTGACAGGGTCATCAGCTGCCTCCCCGCAAATGGCCACATCAGAACTGGTCCCAAGGTAGCAGAAGCGTGGGAAGCACATAGCAAACAGGCAGGCCTAAAGGTCCAGATGGGAAAACAAAACCTAGACTACTTGTCATAACAGGGAGAATTGAATACAGGGTATTGGAGGACTGGATAGGTGAAAGGGGAAAGCTAAGATAATAGAAATAGTGCTTGCAGGAAGAAGCCACCAACACCAGGGAAACAAAGATAAGAGCCTGGAGATATAGAACCTAGAAGCTTGGAAAAGGGGCCTGTGGAGCCAGGACTTAGGCCTCTGAAGAAGAGGCTGATGTGCTAAGAAAAATAGCTGGAACCAGCTGCCACTACTGGGATGAAAAACCGTTACCAGGGTGATGCCAACAGTCACAGCAAGTCTTCCAGTCTCCCTGAAGGTGCCCCCTATTTTCAGGAAACCAGCTAGCAAAGCAGAACTGCCATTTCATGGTCTCATCCACTGCACCATGAAGCAGAGTATAGAAGGGTAAGTCTAGAGCTGAGGGACAAAGGCTTAATAACCAACAGGGGCTCAAACGCCACTGCTGCCGTTTCCCACTTGGGTGATCCCCTTACCTCTAATCTGGAGATAACAGCCCATGGGGGCTTGTGAGATGTAAGTGAGATGGTATACTCAAACATTTCCAGCGTAGAGTAAGAGTCCAACCCATGCCAGTTGGCTTCATTTCATTCTAAATTCAGTGGTGCCATAGTTCACTTCCCTTAGCTCAAAGATGTTAAAAAAAAAATGTCTATGATGGAACCCTGAGAAGTATTTAGGGGAATTGAGCCAATGGGGAAGGCACAGGTACAGCTGGCTGTGCCTCACTGGGCACCATGTGCCTACCACGTGCCAGTTGCTTTGTATTCATTAACTTGCTACTTATGAAAGCCTTGCAAGGTGGCATTGTAGCCTCATTTTACAGATGAGGAAACTGAGGCTCAGCAAGGTGAAGTGACTCACCTAGGATACAGCTTATCTGAAGCAGATCTGGGGCTATAGTGGAGATTTTCTGACTTTAAGCCCATGCTGTTTTCTGTATTCAAGTTCTTTTTCAAATAAAAAAATAATTGCTCTGTCAGTGTTCAACCCATTTCCACATTGCACCCAGACTGGCCAACTTCATGGACTTCTAAAATATTAGAGCTGGGTTTTAGAAAATACTGAGTTCACCATCTTCATTTTGGGACTACAGAAACTGAAGCTTAGAAGGGGAGGTGGGGGAGGGCTTGCTGAAGGCAGCATAGCATATCGCTGAGTAGGCTGGGCTTTGTATTTATTCACTATTATTGATTGAGCACCTACTCTGTGCCAGCATTGTTATAGGCATGGGGATACAGCAGTGAGCAAGACAGGAGAGATCACTGCTCTCATGGAGCCTAGGTTCCATGCTAGTTGGGGATTGGAGGGAATAGACAACTAACCAAGTAAACCAGGTAACGAGTGTCCTCAGCTCTCTTGCAGGTAACCTTCAGCCCAGCAGCCTTTCCCATCTCCCTCTCCACCACGCTGCCTTTCTCTGAAGGGGACAAGTCAGCCCTTTCTGCACAGACAGAGGACTATGGGGCTTCAAAACACAACCCTCTGAAAACCCGCAGACAGCTTCTCTGTTCTCACAGTATCTTCTCTCCCCCAGGAGCCATGGTCATCGTCAGTGGCTGGGGGAAGCAGTTCTTGCAAAGGTTCCCAGAGACCCTGATGGAGGTGACTTTCATTTTCTACCTTACAGACAGTGACACCTGCCTTGGGCCTTCCTGCTCCCCATTGCACCCTTAGGGATCTGGAGGCTTGCGCAGGGGTTGGTAAGAGGGATGTCAGGGGCCCAGACTCACCTCCAAAGTTCAGTGGTACTTTGAACCCCAGAAAGCTTGATTTGTTTGTTCTACATGTCATGGGCTCTAGTCTCTAAACACTGTTCAGTGTTCCTGGTAGCTTATTAAATGCTCAGCTTATGGAAATTCTCCCAGAAAACAGCAGGTTTAGACACCTCAAAGGATCATAATCCATCTGTATACCATGAGGACTACATACCAAATTAGCCAAGAATGAGTCAGGCTCTTCACAACTATAGTCCTTGCAGTAATGAACTTGACTATTGCATTCAGAAGTTCATATTCCTATCATTTCAGAAAAGAATACTAAACTAGGAGTAAGGAGCCATGGCTCCAAGTCCTGGCTCCTACTAACTTGCTGGGTGATCTGAAACAAGTCGTTTTGCCTCTTCAGACCATAGGATACTATTTCAAACTGCGAAGTTAACAGCAACACTAGATGTCTGCTAAGAGCTGCCTGGCGCTGACATCACCAGGTTCTACGACTGACACAGCTAGTTCCTAAATCCTTCAACATACAGTATTTTAACATACTTTAAAATTTTGGATTTGCAACAACCATGCATCCCTTCATTCATTAACTCCTAGGAGTATATTTGGTGTCCCCTGTGTTCTAGGCACAGTACTAGCTACTAGCTGTGCTGGGAGGTAAAAGGCCAGATCTGGTCCCTGGCCCCCTTGGGCTTACAGTCAAGTGGGATGGATGGAAAATAGTTATGGATGGATAGAGGGGATGAGGGAGAAGTGTGGCATGCTCCAGAACATATAATATGGGACCTGATCTTGTCTTGGGGGTTGAGGAGGGCTTCCCAAAGGAAGTGACACTTGAAATTATACTTGAACAATGAATAAAGGTTAATGGGGTACTTGGTGTTTACTGACGACATGTTGTCATGACCACCCTGCCCTGGCTTCCTCTCTCCACATATCCAGGCACAGCCACAGCCCAAGAGGGATCTGAATGGCCTCTGGTTACCTCCCAGCAAGGGAACAAAAGTTATATGTTTGGGGAATATGGCCCATTTAGTTCGTGGTTTGGCGGAATGAGACTCTTTTTATTCTAGACATTTACTCCAATATTTACCCCCATGCTGTATCCGGGATAATAATAATCACAATACCTTATTTATGTGTATCATTTTATTGCCTCAATTCAAAAAAATATTTCCTGAGGACCTACTATGTTCCACGCAATGTAAGACACAAATGGACAAGATGAGACCCAGTGTCTAGAAGCTCATACTGTAGTGAGGGAGAACAGCATAAGTAAGTGCTTGCTGCAAAGCAAGCAGTGATAACCCCTAAAGTATCTAATATTTATACAGTGTTTGTACTTTACAAAGCACTTGTTCATTCATTTCCTCTTCGTACAGTGATTAGTGATTAGCATATTATTAGTTTGTCAAATACTATGACTTCCATTTTTCAGATAAGGAAACAGAGTCTCAGAGGTCTGAAAAACAGTGATTAAGCTTACATGCCTCAGGTCTCATAGTAGGGGTGGGAAAAAAGAAAACTGAGAATGGTTTTTGTATACATATTTGAAATAATGCATCTCCTAGGCAAGTATTATTATCTCAATTTTACAGATAACAGAACCAAGGCCCAGAGAGGGCAAGTTACTTGCCTGAGTTCACGCAGCTGAGGTCTTAGTAGCTGAGACTGCACCAGAACATGGTCTCCCGATTCCCGGTTCAATTGTTCCTTCACCTATACTGTAGGGCAGTTTCCCAGACCAAGTCTAAGGCAGACCCAGGCCCGGCCAGGTATGGGATGGTGAGGAGCCAGCTCCAGGGGTGTCAGGACAGCAGGGGCTCCTCAGCCAGGATGGGGACAATAACAGCCTTGTGTTCCAGATTGAAATCCCGATTGTTGACCACCGCACCTGCCAGGAGGCCTATGCCCCACTGAAGAGAAAAGTGACCAGGGACATGATCTGTGCTGGGGAGAAGGAAGGTGGGTTAAGAGGCTGGCATACAACAGGGGCACCGCCAGCCAGGGAGGAGTGGAGACCCCCCAGCAGCCGGGTAGGCAGCCCGCGTAGGGGGGTAGGGACGGAGGGCGGTGTGGGTGATGGGGGAAGGGATTCCTTGGAGAAGATGCACCAGAGAGAAGAGCTTTAAGGAATGTCCATCACTGCCCTCTCAAGCCCAGTGCTTCCCCTCTGAAACAGAGAAGCCTGAACCAGCACTTTCTGGAATCGCTTTGAGCTCTTAGTAGGAGGCTGACATAGCGCGGCCGAGAGCCCAGGTTTGGGTCGAACGGTCTGCTGCGCCCTCTCGTGCCCAATTCTCTGAACTACAAGTTAGACGTGGGAGAAGGCGGCTTCCTTTGGATTTGGGCTGGGGAAGGGGCATTTTACTTCAATCTGCATCTCTTTTTCATCTAGGGGGGAAAGATGCCTGTGCGGGCGACTCTGGAGGCCCCATGGTGACCCTGGATAGAGAAAGAGGCCAGTGGTACCTGGTGGGCACGGTGTCCTGGGGTGTGGACTGTGGGAAGAAGGACCGCTATGGAGTGTATTCCTACATCCACCACCACAAGCGCTGGATCCAGAGCGTCACTGGTGTGAGGAACTGAATTTGATTGCTCAGCCCCAGCACCACCTGCGGGTCAGTCAGCAGCAGAGGATAATTATCTGATGCAAGCAGCCATCCTTCCTTTGCCCCTTGCCCTTCACCTGCCTTATTCAGGTCACCCGTAACTGGGGAATACAGGGGCATTCCCGCCCCTATTCACTCTCTTTAAAGAGGCAGAGCAGCAGAGTGGTCAGAACACAGAGTCAAATCTGGGCTCTATCACCAGCTTTGCAGTGCTGAGCTGTGACTTCACTTCTTTGAACCTCAGTTTCTTCATCAATAAGATGGAAAGGGCATACCATACCTACCTCATTAAAGTCTGACAAGGATGAAATTAATTAATAGATGTGCAGCACTTAACATAGTGCATAGCATAAACTAAGCGTTCAATAAATGTGACGTAGCAGAAGATCAATGTGTCTACCAGGCAGAGGAAGTTCTCTTACAAACTCCTGGCTGGGTTTTAGTGCTGATTAGGGACACACCTCAACCTTGACCAGCTCCTTCGCCTGTCCCCAGATGCTCTATGCTGCTTGCCATCATGCAACTTTCCCAACTCCAATCCCTGCCCTGCCCTCATAAAGAAGTAAAACAGAAAAGGTTCTCAGTCCCATGGCAAGTCCCTTAGCAACATACTTATGAACATGAGCTAGGTACCCAATTGGGAGAGTGCCTGAGAGAAGCTGGGGCAGGAGGGAGCCTAGGAATGGTAGATTAGGAAGGTAGACACCTGGTTCTAGAACTAGCTCTGCCCCATCTCCCTGTGTGACCCTATGCAAGTCCTTTCCCCTCATCTCAAAGGGCCCTCCCAGCTCTGACAATCTAGACTCCCATGAAGCCATTTTCTTCCCTGATGAGTTAAAGCCAATGTAACCAAAAGGCAAAAATTACATTAGGTTCCAAAGGGCTTTGATGCAGACAAAATGCTGCTGTTGCTCCTGCAACACTCACCCCCATTCACCACGTGGTGGTTCCCAAGGACACAGCCCAGGGAAAGTGCTAGCCAAGGGATCTCTCCTTACTACTAAGCAGAGCATTCTCTCTGGGCCCTAGCCTCCTTCCCTTCCTGGGAACCTGGGCTGCACAAGGTGGGCCCTAAAAGGCTAGACCTCAGGCCCCTGCACTCTCCCTCCCTACATCCACAGCTGACCCCAAGCAGCCATTTCCCCGACTTCTCACCCTTGTGCCTCACCCTGAACTCCCTAGCCCTGCAAGGTCATAAATGTTTCCCAAACAGAATGCCTCCCCCGTCCTCTCTCAGGAAGCTTCTAGAGACCTTATCCCCTCCAGAGCTCCAAGATATGAGCCCTTCAAGGGATCAGAAGCCCCAAGTTCCTGTCTTCTGTTCTATCAAAATTGGTCTTCGTGGAGGATTTTAACTCTTGACCTTATGCAGCTGCTGCAGTCATTCCGGCTCTCTTGCTGAAAGAGGAAGATAATGAAGAATGGGACTTATGGGCATTGGGCCCGAGGCTGAACACTCAGGGACAGCAATTCGCAGCCTGCCTCTGGTTCTGTGAGCAAATTGTTCTACCTTTCTGTGCCCTGCTGTTTATTCTATAAAGAAAAGATGGCAATTGGACCCAACTCCATCAGACACTAGTCAAGCAAGCTGGAGCTCTATTTTAAATGCCAAAGAATTGTGATGCGAAGTTTTGGAATTGCCCCAAGGAATTCCAAGATACCATACCATTTCACAGCACTGCCCTGTCCCATTCTACTACTATGTAGTAGAATGAACCCCATCAAGTGCTATGTTTTGGAGGGGCTTGGAGGCAGAAGAAAGCCCATTCTGGTACAGAGGTATTGGGGGAGGGAATACCAGGAAGGCTTCCTGCAGGAGATGGTACTGGAGCAGAGCTTTAAGGAGGGTGGGCATTTCCACAGGTAAGACAGAGGGAGGCCTTCCAGATGGAGGGAGAACAAGAATCAATGTCCACTCAAGCTTTCCTTGGATTATACTAGCTCCTCTCACAAAAATGGCATGTGCAGTAGATCAGTGTTCTGGGATCAGAACCAACATCTAATAAGAGCCTTCTCCTTAAAGTTAGAACGCTAAAAGGGACTTGAAACAGCTTCAGGATTTGTGCATGGATAATGACTTCTGGCTGGACCCAGTTTATTCTGTTTATTCCCCCAATTGCAACTTCATCCTTATTCTGAGAAAATGTCTAAATGGGCCATGAAACTTAGGCTTCCTCATCCTAGATGTTCTACAAACTTTTATTAGATGTTCCAGCTCTTGCACTGCTGCTCAGGTCCAAGAAGCCCAAATCTCTCATACAGTCATGGAAGCAGAGGGCTGGCGTGTCTGATAGGACCACCTTGTCTAGCTTCATGACCTCATTCTTGAGCATTTCTAGTGACGAGAAATTCACTACCTCCAAATGCAGCCCATTCCAACTTTAAAATGTGCTGCCTCCTAAAAAGGTCTGTCTTCTATGCAACCAAAATCCACCTCCCTAGAATACAGTTTGTATAACTAAAGCTATGATTTCATACCATGATGCTGTTATTAGCAATAACAATCATGCTGAGATTTTATTAGCAACAGAAGCTGTTGTTCTTATGGGAAACTACACATTTGTTCCAAAAAACATCTGCATTGAGTCAAAGCTCCCTGTTTGGCTTTTATGTTTTTCATGCACTGATGATTCTGGTGAGTTGTTTTCATTTATCAACATTTTGCTGTATTCGTTTATAGCAGCACAATTCACAATTGCAAAGATGTGGAAACAACCTAGGTGCCCATCAATACTTGAGTGGATTAATAAAATGTGGTATATGTATACCATGGAGTATTACTCAGCAATGAAAAACAATGGTGAATTAACACATCTGGTATTATCCTGGATGGAGCTAGAGCCCGTTCTTCGAAGTGAAGTGTCACAAGAATGGAAAAACAAGCACCACTGGTACTCACCATCAAATTGGCACTAACTGATCAATACCTATGTAACACATGGCAATAATATTCATCAGGGGGCGGGCAGGCAGGAGGGGGGTGGAAAAACTCTTACTGAATGGATGCGGGGTGCACAGTTTGGGGGATGTCCACGATTGTAGCTCTAACATGGGCAGTGCATGGACAATGTATATAAACAAAGTGTTGTACCCCCATAATATTCTGAAATTTTAAAAAAAGGAAAAAAACTTTGAAAAAAACCCAAACATTTTGCTGTATTCGATTAGGATCACTGTTCCATGAAGAGAGAGAGAGAGACTATGATGGGAAGATTGTATTATAGATAAAAAACATGTCTTAGGTTTTTCAGGTCAGCTCTGTTTAAATGCCCTGTCCTATTGTTCCTGTAAATTATTAAAACACCCCAGAGTGTCAATGTTTCGGCATCTAAATTACATTTATTGAATGCCACCCATACCCAGAATAGAAAAAAACAATTTTGAATCATATGTTCAATGTTTGGTTCAGAAAATATGGCACCATGTTTATGAGTAGCCTGTTCTGGATTGGACTATATACTTTCTTTCTTCCATGAGTTAATGTCATTCACTGGGGGCAGGAATGAATGAAGCACCACCACCAAGAAGCTCTTCAAGCAAGAAGTAGACAAGAGTCAGGGAGGGGAAATCTAGACCCCTCATATGACAGAATTGGTAGCTAATCTTGGTCGAGAATGAGAAATCAAGAGACAGGTTCTAGTGCTTTTCTCATCTGTAAACCAGCAGAATAATCTTTGCCCTCCCGTGGTCTGAGGTGGTTGAATCTGATGAATTAGCTGATAGGAAAGAACTTGGGAAACTCTAAACTTAGCTCAAATATAAAAAGTTCTACGGGAAATAATTACTCACATTTTTGAGCATTTACTGTCTAGTTGAGACTTCACTAAGCTGTCACACACATCCTCCGATTTAACCTTCATGAAAACCTGTGATGAAAGTACTATTCTTATCACCATTTTATAGGTGAGAAAACTGAAGCACAGTGAGGTTAAAAATGTGGCCCAACCTAGAAGCAGCAACACCAACACAGATAGTACCCAGATCTTGGTTTTTAATATCATTCTCCAATAAAAGTAATAAGGGATCTTTGAAATAGCTAATTTTAGGACTGGCAGGAAATAGACAAGTTGAGCCTGGAGCATCTTGTAGTGCCAAAAAGTAAGGAAATGCTCAAAGAACCCCACAATGCTGGGGATATGTTGAAGGGACACAGGAGCCAACTGAAAGAGTTCCAATGGCTAAAGCTGGATTTTTGAGTAACAACAAAAACAAAAAAATAAGTAGTATTGTATAATAACCCAAAGTAGAAAATAAATAAATATCCATGAGGACATACTTACAAGAATAAATTATTGAACAAATAAACTGGGAGAACAGACAAATCTCCCATGGAAAAGAATGCCAAATAGTTTATGTAAATACTCTGCCTTCAAGAGATTGAACATAATTCCCTATTCCTTAAGTATTGGCAGCACATAGTGACTTCCTTCCAGAGAGGATAGTATGGGGGAGGGGGAAGTAACTCTACAGTGGAGAAACCTGATAAACACTACCTCAGCCAGGTAACCAAGGTTAATATTAACATTGACAAGTCATATTGATAGCCTGTGACCTTGATATGCTATGATAAAATGGCTCTATTCTTCCTCTCCAAATCCCATAACCCTAGGCTACTCTTGAGAAACACATCAGACAAATTCCAACTGAGGGACATTTTACAAAGTACCTAACCAATACTCCTCAAAACTGTTAAGGTCATCAAAAACAAGGATATTCAAAGAAACTGAAGAAACTATCATAGCCAAGATAAGCCTATAATGGGTTGAGTTGTGTCCCCACAAAAGATACATTGAAGTCCTAATCCCCAGTACCTCCAAATATGACCTTATTTGTAAATACATTGCAGATGTAATTAGTTAAGAAAAGGTCATGCTAGAGTAGGGTGGGCTCTTAATTTTATCTGACTGGTGTCCTTATAAGAAAAGAGACACAGACACACGAGTGGAGAACATCGTGCAATGGTGAAGGCAGAGATTGAAGGCCTGCAGCTGCAAGCCAAGAAATGGCCAGCAAACCTCCAGAAGCCAAGAACAGGCAAGGAAGGATTCTCAAGGTTTCAGAGGGAACACCTTGATTTCTAGCCTCTAGAACTGTCAAATAACAGATTTCTGTTGTTTTAAGCCACCCAGCTTAGGATGCTTGTTATGGCAGCCCTAGGACACTAATACAGAACCTAGGAGACATAATAACTCAATGCCACATAGTATTCTGCATGGAACCCTGGAACAGAAAAAGGACATTGGGTAGAAACTAAGGAAATCTGAATAAAGTATGGACTTTAATAATAATATATTAATACCAATAATGGTTCATTAATTGTGACAAAGGTACCATACTAATGTAAATGTTAATCATAGGGGAAACTGAGGTAGGGTGTATTGAAACTTTCTGTACCATCTTTGCAATTTTTTCTAGAACTATTCTAAAAATAAAAGTGTTGTTTTTAAAAATGTGACCTAAGATCTTTCAGCTAGGAGATGGGAGAAATAGGATTTGAAACCAGTTCTGATGGGCTCTGGAACCCAATCGTTTAACTACTACACCAGTGGTTCTCTAACTAGGCCACACACAGGAATCACCTGGGGAGTTTAAAGAAATACTGACGCCTGGGTCCTACCCCCCAAAGACTCAGATATAATCAGTCTGGAGTAAGGCCTGAGCATTGGGGTTTTTAAAATATTCCCAGGTGATTCTAATGTGCATCCAGTTTCAGAGCCACTGTTCTAGGCTATCCTGCCAGTACGTAACCCCTGAAGAATGGTGGGAGTCTCTATTTCTCAAGCTTGGGTCTTTGGCTCATGTCACTCAGCTGGTAAGGGACAGAAACGAGATGGGTGCCCTGGTGATGTAGCCCATGACCCAGAACTTTTTTGTGACTCTCCGTAGCAACACCATCACTAAGACATTTTTGCACTAGTGATTTTCTAGAAAGAACAGCGCTCTTTTACTTTGTAGTAGTAAGCCAAAGAAGGGAAAAGTGTCCCAGAACTGAGGAATAGCATAAGAGAAAGCAGGGATATGAAAGGACATGGGGTATTTGGGGAAAACTGAGTGACACAGTGTCCCTGGAGAGACAGAAAGTTTGGGGGAAAGAACTTCATACCGTTCAGGAAGATCTGTAAGTGTAGGGTGATGAAAAGCCTGATTGATTAAGGTTTTTGAACCAAAGAGGGATGTGATCATCTTTCCCTTTTAAATGAGGCATTAATGCAGAGTGAAGTGAGGGAGACTCCAGACACCTGCAGGACATTAGGCAGGAGACCCGAGGGTCCTGAGTGAGGCAAACCAGCAGGGAGGACGAGAGGAATCTGCTTCTGGGGCTCTGGGAACCTATGGATGGGCCCACAGAGGCCACTGTTAACAGATTCCCAACATCTGTTAATACTTCAGAGTGAATTAGTAGAGAAGTAGAGAGAAAAGCGGGCAGGAACCAAAACCCAAAAGCAGGAATGGTTTTCCAGGTCCCTGATCTTTCTGTGACCCGCTGGCACCAGCGCTTGTTTCTAGAAAGGAAGTTCTGGGTTCTCTGAACTTGAGGGAAGGAGTCAAACAGGGCCTTTGCAGCAATTTCCTGCAGCTGGTATGTGTTGGCCTTTTTTTAAGAAGATAAGGAAAACGTCATTTGGATGCAAAAACAGACTGAATTCCCAGCAATGAGCTTCTGATCACAGGGAAAAAGGGCCAGGACCATTTCAACGCCTAGACAGATCCCACAGGCTCCAAGGGAGTCCCCTGTGTGGAATGGGGCATTAGGACAAAGTCATATTATGACAAGGGGAAGGTGTGCCGAGCCTGGACAGTGCCCAGGGCGGGCGTCTGAATGATGGAGAGATAGGCGTGGGTGAGAACATGTCTCCCCACCAGCATCTGCCAGTCCCAGTGGAGACCTCTGCAAAGTAAAAGTTTATGATGCCCCAACAGGCCAGCACCAACCAGAGCAAGCCTGGGGATCTGAAGTGTCAGTGTAGACACAAGGTCCAGAAGATGTTGACCAATTTTGAAAGCAAGGACTCTCATCGCCCCTTGGGCTGTAAGTTCTGTGACATAATCCCATTGCCTGGGACGGTCTGTCTTATTTAATCCATGCCCATTAAACATTCACACACAGCTCAGGCCTGCCAATGGGATCCAAGACAACAGAATCCTTCCTTTCAACAACTCCAGCAACATCTCCCTTTGTTCTGAGTTTGCATGTCCGATGCCGAAATCCATGTTGGCAGTCTAGGCCTCCCCCTAAGTCTTTTTATTTTAGTGCATTTTAAATTTATGAAATACTTCAAACATACTGGAAAAAAATAGAGACAAAAATCCACCTCCTACTCAGACTTGATGAAACAACACATCCCATGCAAGAGACATCAGCAGGCTTCCAATCCAAGGAGGGGGTGGTGCCATGAAAGAGAATGTGACTTGGCCAGTAGAAAGAGCTCTGAACCCCACTGTGAGGGAAGACTTGGGTTACAGTCCTTGCTCTGCTGCCTGGGCTCTGAAAGCTCAAGTGACTCCTGCTCTCTGTGCCTCAGTTTCCACAGTCTCCCTATTGGTTTCTCCCTGACTTTCCAACTTCTATACGTGGAGAGCTCCAGGGCTCAGTCCTTGGGCCTCTTTTCTTTTCTCTCTACCCTTATTCCCCAAATAATCTCATCTAGTCTCATGCCATTTAGTATCACCTAAATGCTGATGACGCGTCAATTTTATCTCCAGCGAGGGCCTCGCCTCTGAACTGCAGGTGTGAATATTCACCTGCCACTTTGGCATTTCTCTTGTTTAATGTCTAACAGAATACCTAACAAGCATCCCAAACTTGACATGTCCAAAACCGGGCTCCTGATAGTGCCCCAAAATTTGTTCCTCATGTCAGAAAGTTGAAACTCCATTCTTCCAGTTGCCCAGGCCAAAAATCCTGGCGCCTCTTTGGCTCCTGTCTTTCTCTAATACAACACATCTGAGTCATTGGCAAATCCTCTCAGCTCCACCTTTAAAATATATCCAGACTCAACAACAGTTGCTACCATCCTGGAACAGACCATTATAGCCTCTTGCCTGGATTACTGCGGCCTCCTAGGTAATATTTTCTCTTTCACTGCTGTCCCTCTGTGGTCTATTATCAACATGGCAACAGTAAATTAGGTAGCATCACCCTATTGCTCAACCCCTCCAGTGGCTTCCTGTCTAATTCAGATTAAAAACCAATGTCCTGATGATGATCTATGGTTTGTATGCTCTGATCCCCATTACCACTCTGGCCCTACTGCATTCCAGTCACACTGGCCTCCTTATGGTTCAATATTGCAGGCTGCTCCTGCCTTGGGCCTTTGCACATGCCATTCCCCTTCCTCAGTTCCATCTTTTCTTTCAAATGTCACCTTCTTACTGAGTCCTTCCCTAGCTACCCAATCTAAAATTGAACTCCATCCCCTGCCCTTCCTATCCCCCTTGTCTACTTTATTCTCCTTAGTACTTAACACTATCTAATTTACCACACATCTTACTTATATTGCTTTTTATAAGCTCCTCTGCTATCCACAATAACAGCGACTTAGTAGCTTTGCTCTCTGCTACATTCCCAAGTGCCTAGAACAATGCCTGGCACATAACACACATTCAATTAATATTTGTTGAATGAATGAATTTTGAAAATAGGGAATATTTTATTACCTTCTCAAAATATCACTATGACCTTATTAAGACAGGAATGAAGAATTATTGGGCTTGTTTTAAAAGTGAGGGGATAAATGAAACAGCCTGAAATTTCATCACTACCACCCAAGTCCTTGTACAAGGCAACACCTCTCAAGGTAACTGCATTTTAAAACTTGAATACTTTTTGAGGAAAGTCAGAGACAGAGTAAGATGTATAAAAGTTTGCTTCCAGATAGGAATGGAAAGGAAGATGTTATGAATGTTTCAGATAAGAGGATCAAACTCCAAACCAACCTAGGCAGACTGAAATGCTGGGGTAGCAACTAGATGGCCTGTTGGGAGGGTCATAGTCAGGGTACCACCTTAAATGCCCAAAACCAAACAGTGCTCAGCAGCAGTTTGTGAGCAAGTTCAAAGCTGGTAAGGACTCTTCAGATCACCTTACATCTTTGCTTTACAAATGGGGAAACTGAGGCCTAAACAAGGGGAAAGGTTAAGTCACCCAAGGTCAGCCACCTAGATTATAGTTAAACCAGGGCTGAGACCCAGTTTCCCTGACTCCCAAGCCAATGAGCTTTCTAACACCACAACCACTAATCTACCACCCTTACAAGGCCCTGTCACAAAATAGTCATACAACAGGTGGATTTCATTTCCCTGATGCATGTGGCAGTACCCAAGGAATGCCAAAAAATGACTCCAAAGGAAATTCCTTAGTTGAGAGTCCTACTGAGAATCAGAATGGGACTTGGAAAAGAATTAAATTCCTGCTGGGTATTCCAGCCAATGGGAATGGAGCCCAGAAATCACTGGTGTTTTCTGTTTGATTTTTAAAATAGCTATCTTTGAAGAATAAAGAGTGGTCACCATGTTTCTGGAAAAATGAAGTCATTGCTTTGAAATAAATATGAGGGGAAGAAAATAAATGACTCTATATATATTAAAATAAACCAGTTCTAAATTTTGGGCTACGAAGTTAATCCTTGCCTTCCATTTTTTTCCTAAAGCATTTATCAACAGAGCTTTACTGACATCACAAAGAGAAATTCTAGACTCAAAGGGAAAACTGAAAATTAAAAGGGAAATAAGAAGAAAAACCAGCATAAGCATTCAGTGTGCATGTGCTCTGTAGCAGGCATTGTCACAGGTGGTATAATACTATACTCATTCCTTACAATTGCCCTCCAAGGCAGATAGTACTATTCCCATCCTGATGAGGAGGAAAATGAGGCTTAAAGAGCTCAAGTAACTTGCCTAAGGCTATAGAGCTGGTAAGTGGCAGAGCCAGGACTCGAGTGTTTCCTGTCCCCAAATTTCATGATCTGATCTTCTCTTACTCCATGGTGTACAATGCTGGTCAAATTCCCTAATTTCTCTAGGCTTCAGTTCCTCATCTGTAAAATAAGGGCCTTGGCATCTCTAATTTTTTTCATAGCTCTGAGAGTCTATGGCCTTACTACATTGGGAATTTTCCTTAGCTGGCAGTCCTCTGGGTTCTCAGGGCTCCTGACCCCCAGGAAGAGTTCTCCCACTGGATTGGTGCTCTATCCTGATGGATTTGAGGGAAGTAATCAAGGCAGCACTTTTTGCTGACCCTGCATTAAGGATTCCAGCTGCTGGAACCACCGTTCAGTGCCTATAGATCTCTTCCTGGTTTGAACATCAAGACTAGTGTACAGAAGCTCCAGTGGGAGCGGCCCAGGATTCTGGAATGTCCCCAAGGAGTTTGTTTATAACACAGGATACATCTAACAAGTTCATCATGTGGCATGTGGCAATGTGTGCAAAGAAAGAGCCATCCCAGAGAAGTCTTTGTCAGGACAGGAGCTAAGCCCATGAGCAAACCTGGAATTCCCCATTTATAGCAAACATAAGGGACAATAAGGGATGTGAGTGAGGCCTTCTTAGACTGCAGACATCTTCCTAGCAGAGCAGGAAGAGTCCTGGGAAAGAGATCTAGGTGAAAACGAGGAGAGGGTTGGACTCCTTGTTCTATTACTACCTGACAGTGGGTCCTGGGGTAAATCACTGCCACACTCAGGTCACATTTTGTTGTCTGCAAAATAAAATGATTGAGTCTCTAACGGTTCCTCCAACTCTAACATCCCATGACTCTGCAAATACTTTCTTCCCTGAATAGACTCAGAATCACAAAGTCTTAGAGCTGGAAAGGGAGGCTATGAAAGGGGAAGCAGAGGGAGTTATATAAGTTCTTAGCAGAAGCATCAGTTCTATTCTTGAATGGACAAAATGGAGAAGAAATATTGTAGGCTGGAAGCTGAATGAATTGGAATAAGCCTGGCATAGAGAAAAGAGTAACAGATGGAACAGCGTGTGTGAAGTGTCATTATGGCCCTGTGTGGAGGCTGGGTTGTAGGAAGGCAAGAGCAGTTGAGTCTATTGCAGTGAAATGGCAGACTAAGAAGCTCCAAGCCCATGTTCCCCCACAGAAACATCAAAAAACAACTAGAAACTGGCTGAAATTTAAAGAACCTTACAGGAGCTCTGGAAAACAGTCAAAGGACAGCAATAAAGCAAACGTCTAGTCAAGAAAAAGCCACATTTGAAACATTAAGAAATTTCATGGTGTTTTTATGCACTCTTGACCCACCCTTTTTCTGGGGCAGCACAGTCTTGGTCTGGAAGAGGCAGCACCCCAGTGCCCAGTTTCTTCCCTCAAAACAGAAGGAGCAAAGCAGACCTTACTTGTAATGTTCTAATCCACCTGGGGGCTGCCTGAAGGACTGGTCTCTGTCTCCCTAGGGTTACAGTCCAGGGGCTTCACTCTGGAAAGCTACAGTGACTACAGACCCACAGATGCCTGGAGTAAGATATCACAGGGGGACACATACAGTGGACCATCTAAGACACAGAGGAGAAGTTGGGGTGAGACTCTGGGAAATGAAGACATTCAAAAGCAGCCCTGAAAACTGGGAAATTGAAAAAGCCACAGGCCAAGACAAGATGCATGCTCTGAAAAGAACCAAAAAGACTTTAAGCTTTTACCTATAGCTGATCTCTTATTGCAGGGCATGTCCATCTAATCAGTGAAGCACTTCTCTGGCACAAAAGCCAGTCTGCAAAGACTGGGAGAAGTGGCTGTTTCTTTAAATGCCCCATTTTTAACAACAACAACAACAAAAATTACCAAAAGAATTGAAAGCAGAGATTCAAACAGATATTTGTACAATAATGTTCATAACAGCATTATTTACAATAGCCAAAAGGCAGAAACAACTCCAATGTCTTTGGATGAATGAATAGAGTTTTAGGTATTCTGTTACAAGCAACAGATAAATGAATGAAGACAGAAAATTGATACCAAGAAGTAGGATGTTTTTTATAACAAATATCTGAAAATATAGAAGTGGCTTTGGTACTGGCTAACGGGCAGAGGCTGGAAGAATTTAGAGGAGGAGGCTAGAAAAGCCTAGGTTCTGGTGAGAGCTTAGAAGACAAGAAGACTAGGGAAAGCTTGGAACTCCTTAGAGATTGGTTAAGTGGTCATTTCCAGAATGCTGATAGAAATATGGACAGTTCATTTTTCACAGATCAAGAAAAAATAATCCTAAACTTCATGTGTAACCAAAAAAGAGCCTGAATAACCAAAGCAATCTTAAGCAAAAAGAACAAATCTGGAAGCATCTGATTACCTGACTTCAAATTATACTACAAGGCTCTAGTAACTAAAACAGCCTTAAACAGGTATAAAGGCAGAGACATAGACCATGGAACAGAATAGAGAACCCAGAAATAAAACCATATAGCTATGACCAACTGATTTTTGACAAAGCAGAAAAAAACATACACTGGGGAAAGCATGCCCTATTCAATAAATGGTGCTGGGAAAATTGGATAGCCACATGCAGAAGAATGAAACAGGATCCCTATCTCCCACTGTACCCAAAAAATTAACTCAGAATGGATTAAAGACCTAAATGTAAGACCTGAAACCATAAAAATTCTGGAAGAAACTATAGAAAAAACTCTTCTAGACATCAGCCTAGGCAAAGAATTTATGACTAAGACCCCAAAGGCAAACACAGCAACAATGAAAATAAATAAATAAATGGGACTTAATTAAATTAAAAAGCTTCTGCACAGCAAGGAAATGATCAACAGAGTATATAGACAACCTACAGAATGGGAGAAAATATCATCAAACTATACATCCAACAGAGGACTAATATCCAGAATCTACAAAGAACTCAAACAAATCAGCAAGAAAAATAAATAAATAAACTCATTAAAAAGTGGGCAAAAGACATGAACAGAGTTTTTTCAGAAGAAGATATACAAATGGCCAATAGACCCATGAAAAATGCTCAACATCACTAATCATCAGGAAAATGCAAATTAAAACCACAGTGAGATACTATCTTACCCCTATGAGAATGGCCATTATTAAAAAATCAAAAAACAATAGATGTTGGCATGGATGCAGTAAAAAAGGAACACTTATACACTGTTGATGGGACTGTTAATTAGTACAACCTCTATGGAAAACAGTATGGAGATTCCTCAAAGACCTAAAAGTAGACATACCATTCAATCCAGCAATCCCACTACTGGGTATCCCAAAGGAAAAGAAGTCACTATATCAAAAATGCAACTATACCCAAATGTTTATCACAGCACAATTCATAATTGCAAAGATGTGGAATCAACCTAAGGGCCCATCAATTGATGAGCGGATAAAGAAAATGTGGTGTATGTACACACACATGCACACACACACACATACACACCATGGAGTTCTCAGCCATAAAAAGGAATGAAATAATGTCTTTTGCGGCAACTTGGATGGAATTGGAGACCACTATGCTAAGTGAAGTATCTCAGGAACAGAAGAACAAATGCCACATGTTCTCACTAATAAGTGGGAGCTAAATGATGGGTGCACATGGTCCTAAAGTGGTGTAAAGGACATCGGAAACTAAGAAGGGGAGAGGGTGGGAAGGGTGAGGGATAAAAACTTACCTATCAGGTACAATGTACACTATTCTGGTGATGGCACACTTAAAAGCCCTGACTTCAGCTTTATACAATTCATCCATGTAACAAGAACACTTGTATGCCCTAATATTTTGAAGTAAAAATCATTTAAAAAAAAGAAATATGGACAGTAAAGGCCATTCTGATGAGGTCTCAGATAAACTGAGGAACAAGGTATTGGAAACTAGAGCAAAGGCCATCCTTGTTATAAATTGGCAGAGAATTTGGCTGAACTGTGTGCATGCCCAAGGGCTTTGTGGAAGGCCAAACTTGAGAGTAATGGACTAGGGTATTTGGCAGAAGAAATTTCTAAGCAAAATATAGAAGGAGGCACATGGTTACTTTTGGCAGCTTACACTGAGATTCAGGAAAAAAATAATTTAAAGACCAAATTTATAATAAAAAGAGAAGCAGAGTGGAAAGGTTTGGAAAATTCTCAGCCTGGCCATGTGAAGAGTGAAAAAGTATGTTCAGGACAGGAAACCAAGGGCATAACCCAGAGACCCTTTGCTAAAGAGATTAGCACAGCTAGAAGGGAGCCAGGTGCTGTTCCTCAAGAAAATGGAAGAAAGACCCCAAAGGCAGTTCAGAGATCTTAGAGGCTGTGCCTCCCATCACAGGCCCAGAGGCCTAGGAAGGGAGAATCGTTTCAGGCAACAGTCCTGGGGCACTCTCCATGGGCTTGCTGTCTGGGGCCACCTCAGGACTCTACTCCCTGCACTCTGGAAAAGCACCCTGAGGCCACCCAAGCCACAGCTCAAGTGGCCTCAGGTATGATTCATGCTGCAGCTCTGGAAAGTACAAGTCATAAACCTTGGCAGCATCCATGTGGTGCTAAATCTGCAGGCTTGCAGAAAACAAAAACTGTTTAAGCCTCCACCTAGATTTTAAAAGATAACCTGGGAGCCCAGCAGAGACTTGCCATAGGGACAGAGCCACCACGGAGAGCTCCCACTAGAAAAATGTTGAGCAGAAATGTGGGGTCAGAGCTGCTACAGAGAGTCCTCACTAGGGCAATGCATAGTGGAGCCCTGGGTGTAAGACCACTACCACTACCAAGATCCCAGAACTACAGAGCTACCTGCATGCAGTACCAGCCTGGGTGAGCTGGGTGGGCTGAGCCCAGCCAAGCCATAGAGACAGGGCTGCCCAAGGCCTTGGGATCCCAATCCCCACACCAGTGTGCACAATATGCCAGACATGAAATCAGAGGAGATTATTCTGGAGTCTTAAGACCCAATGTCTGCTTTCTTGGGTTTCAGACTTGCTTGGAGCCTGTTACCCCTTTCTTCTTGCCTATTTCCTCCCTTTTGGAATAGAAAGTATACCCTATGCTTGTCATACCATTGAATCTTGGAAGTAGATAACTTGTTTTGATTTCACAGGCTCACAGATGAGACTTTGGATTTTGAACCTTTGAGTTGGTGCTGGAACAAGTTAAGACTTTGGGGCTATGGAGACAGAATAAATGTATTTGTATGTCAGAAGGACATGAGTTTGGGTGGGGAGGGGAAGAATGTTATGGTTTGAGTGTCCCTTCTAAAACTCACATTGAAACTTAATCCCCAATGTGGCAGTATTGAGAGGTGGGGCTTTCAAGACGTGATTGGGTCATGAGGGCTCTACCCTCATGAGTGGATTGATCCATTCATGGATTAATGGATTAATGGGTTATCATGGGAGGGGAACCAGTGGCTTTATAAGAAGAGGAAGAGAGACCTGAGCTAGCACGTTATTATGCTTAGCCCTTGCATGTGACGCCCTGCACCACCTTGGGATGCCACAAAGAGTCCCCCTCACCAGATGCGGCCCCTCAATCTTGGACTTTTCAGCCTGTATAACTATAAATTTCTTTTCTTTATAAATTACTCAGTTTCAGGTATTCTGTTATAAGCAACAGAAAATGAACTAAGACAAATGTATAAATAAAATATGGCATATACATACAATGAAATACTAGTCAGCCCTAAAAAGGAAGGAAATTCTGATGCATTCTTTAATGTGATATGCCTTGAAAACATTATGCTAAGTGAAATGCCAGACACAGAAGGAGAATATTGTGGCTACCATGCCACTGGAAAAATTACATCATTGTTTAGAAATAAATATGAGGGGAAAGAAAAAACTGGCTCTACATATATTAAAGTAAACCAGTTAAAAATAGTCAAATTCATAGACAGAAAGTTGAATGGTGATTGCCGTAGGCCTGGGAGGAGGGGGACAATGGGAAGTTAATGTTTGATGGGTGGTTTCAAAGTTTAAGATGATGAAAAATTCTGGAGATAGATAGCAGTGATGGTTGCACAACAATGTGAATGTACTTGATTCCATTGAATTGTACAATTAAAATGGTTAAAATGGTTAATTTTATGGAACACCAAAGAAAGCAAATTTCAGAACCAGTTTGTAAAATGTTGACTTTAAAGTGCCTGTGAAAAAGTCAAATAGAGATGTCAAGTAAGAAGGAAGACATAAATGTAGGAAGCCCAGATGAGAGTTCAGGCCTACACACGTAGACTTGAGTCATCAGCATAGAGATATTAAATGAAAATTTCAGAACAGATTGGATCATCCAGGAGGTGTAGACAGATGAGAGAGGAGCAAAGAGAAGAAGACTTGGAACAGGACCTTAAAGAACCCAACACTCAGGAGGTAGGCAGAGGCAGAGAAACCTACGAACAAGAGGGGAAGAAGAAGCCAGAAAAGCTGAAGGTAAATCAGGAGAGGGGTGTCCCTGAAGCCAAGTAAAGAGAGTGTTTGGAGTTGGTCAACGGCATCGAACTCCTTTGTGAGGTCAAGAAAAATCAGGTATAAAAGTGTACACTGGCCAGGCGTGGTGGTTCACACCTGTAATCCCGGCACTCTGGGAGGATGAGGCAGGAGGATCACTTGAGGCTGGGAATTCAAAACCAGGCTGAGCAACATAGTCACACCCCACCTCTACAAAAAAAATTTTTTTTAATTACCTGGGCATGGTGGCAGGTGCCTGTATTCCCGCTACTTGGGAGGCTAAGGCGGGAGGATCGTTCGAGGTTACTATAAGCTATAAGCATGCCACTGCACTATAGCCTAGGCAATGGAGGAGACCCTGTCTCTTAAAAAAAATATATACATTGTATGTAGCCATAAGATGCCTGCCGGTGCCTGGTGAGGACAGTTTTTGTAGACTTTTGTGGGGGTGGAAGCCAGCCTGCAGAATTAACGGAAGTGGGAATGTGGAGACAGAGTGTGGACAGTCTTTGGAACATTTGGATGTGCATGGAAGGAGAAAAGCAGGTGAATGTGGGGTTGAGGCAGGAGCTTGAGCACAGAGGACAGAGAAGTTGAAGGCCCAGGGCGAGGGCAGATGGAGCTCTCATCAGAGCTGCCCAAATGGAGCATGTCCAGAGGGGAAAGACCTGGTGTGTCAGTCACAGTCGTTCGGGTGAAATGCTCAGAGACAGCAGCTGATTTAAGCATAAAAGGGAATGTATTGGAACACCATGGGGGAAGTTCACAGAAGCAAAAAGAAGAGTGGAGAACAAGACTCAGCAAAGGACAAAATCTGGCCCTGATGGGAATATGTATAGCAGAAACTATTTTACAATTATGCCAAGGGGCCACCACTGCCATTAATACCCTCCACCTGTTTTCAGTGTTTTTATCACTCTGTTTATCATTGAAATTCAACCTCTCTTGGACCACGTGCCCCTTGGTTGGGAGTTGGGGGAGGTGCAGAGTTCCTTAATATTCCACCAGATTATACTACGGGAGAGAGGTAATTCCTGGAGAAGGAAGTCAGAGTGCTATTACTAAAGGATATGGAGTGGATGCTGGGCCCCAGAAAGAAACGCAACCAGAACGGCAAAAAGTCAGAAACCAGAGCTGTTACCCTAGAAAGTCAGAGCAAGGACTTGTTTTCGGATACCTCTTCAGCACTTGTTCATTCATATATTTACCCAATCAGTGCACCCACAACCCAGAGTGCAGGGGACTTAACATCCTATGGGGCAAACACTCAGCCACTGGAAGACAAGAGCCAGTGGATAGACACCCCACCCCCACCCCCGAATGATCCGAGATGCATTTCATGTGGCTTCTCAGATGGTTCTGTGGGTCTGAGCAACCTGCGCCCAGTGGAGGCGGTCAACAAGATAAGGCCTCCTTCCACTGCCTTTCCCTCCTGCTCTGCTCGGCTCCCCCCGCCTCACTCCAGCTTCCTGGGGCCACACTTGCCAAAAAAGTGCCGACACACAAGCCTCTGCCTCGACTTCTGCTGCCTGGGAACCCAGGCTGAGGTAAAGACAAGGAGATTAGGAGCGGGAGGGTGGGTGGGGGTAGAGGCTACAGTATGAAATAGAGGAAAAAACTTCTTTAAAAGGCAGAACTATCCAAAGATGGCATGAGCTGACTTGGGAGGTAATGAGCTCCCTGTCACTGAGAATGCTCAAATAGAGGCTGGATAACTTGCCATTGCAAAGTGTATAAAAAGAATGCTTGATATGGGCTGATACAGGACAGTACAAAGAAGGACCTCAGGATGTTTCAAACCATAAGAAGACAGAGCACCTGAGACCCAGAGAGAACAATGATCAGCTGAATGTCCCAGGGGAATCAGTCCAAAATTAAATGAGGACCCACAGCTCCCAATGCAGGGTTCAGAGCCCTTTACGTGACTCCGTGCTACCATCTTTAAAACACACACACTCACACACAACTCTGTCCTCCTCCAAGTACCTTGATTTAAACTGACTTGATTTAGGACATGTAAGTGCAGGATCTAGGAAAAATGAGCGGTGGACTGAGAGGGAGACTCCAAATATTGTCACAAGCACAATAATAATATGCTAGGGGTATGAGGATCTGGCTGGAGATGGCCTAGCTTATTGGTTCACTTATTCACTTAACAAATTTTTATTGAGCACGTGTTATTCACTCAACAGAGCTGAATAAAATACATGGAGTCTGTGGTTTTTTGGAGCTTACATTCTAGCAGGGAGTCTAGCCATAGGAGAGTAATTATAACAAGTTTTGATGAGTGTCCCAGAAAGGGTGGCAGAACTTAGTAATGAAGACTTTCAGAGCAGGATAAAGCCATTGTAGCAGCAGATTTGCAAAGTGGGGAGGTGAGGGAGGGTGATGTCCCCAGGGCACAGGGTGGGGAAGGAGAGGGGAGCTGGAGAGAGGGAAGCTGAATCTTAGTCTTAGATAATCCTTGACAAGGAAGATATCAGGGCTCAGTGTTTATAAAACTGGATGTATTTTTTCGTTAGAAGGCACTATACCAGGCAGCACAGGTGGATCACCTGGGTATTTTATTCTAAGTCAGATGCTCAGGCCCCATCCTCAAAATTTCTGACCCCATTGGGCTGAGCACTGTTATTTCTTTAAAAGCCCCCCAAGATTTTGAAAGTGCAGCCAGGACTGAAAACCTCTGTAGTAAGCAGAGACGTCTGAGAGACAGGGCCTGCCTGGAGTGCCAACTCTAACCCAGCACCAGAATCAGGACTTGCTAGAGAGTAGGTGCTCAGGATAAGCGGACTGAATGAAGAAACCAATACTGTGTGGATGAAGCAAAGGGAGTCACAGCTGGTTACTGGAGCTAGAGGCAGGGCAGGAGTGAGTCTGACCGTAAGCTGATCCCCTGATGACTGACCTCCGTCCCTCCTGACTACGGACAGGATTGGCCCATAGCTGGAACTATATACAGCCTCATGTGGTGGCCCCAAAAGGAGAGCAGAGAGATAGGGTGGCAGGATGGAGGAGACCAACAACCCATTACAAGTCAGGGACAGTGTGGGGCATCTCAAACACACATTAATGACTACTAAGCCTGATCAAATATATACCGTCTTTATTAAAGTAGCCCATATTTATAAGTGGCCCTCCTCCCTCCACCACTATAGATGATTATGACTTTCTATTCAACAGAAGAGTAGGGGGAAAAGGAGGAGAGGGAGTCAAGTTATTCACAGAGGTGAGTAAATGAGGGCCCTCAAAAGTGCAGCCTCTCCCCACCAACTCCATTTCATACCCTACTATAAAAAAGTTTTCTGCCCTCCCACTACAAACAGTTTTACATCCCATCTCAGGGCAATATAAGATTTTCCCAAATATCTATGCACTTCTCTACGGGCAAAGCACTTCACATCTTTAGTGCCCTCTCTTATGGAAGACACCCCATCCCTGTGGTTCTAGGTGGACAGCAGATCTTTGGCAAAAGGGCTCATGCCTGGCCAATGTGGGAAAGCCACTTGGCTATGGTTTCAGTAAAGGACCCAGGAGGCCAGGTCCCTGCTCCTGTGTTCTGGTCATCAGCACTGCTGAGAATCTGTTAGAACTAGTCCCTGAACTCCATTATAATGGAGGGTCATTATATTTGTTACCAGGGATTTTGTGCTTTGCTTCTAAAACTCTGTCTTCTAAACCTCCCCTAAATTCTCTGCCAGTTCCTATGCAGTAGGTGGGAAGGCTAGCCCTATGGGACTCTGCCCCAACCACCATCTTTCAGCCAAGCAGACCCCAGAATCCACCCTGAGTGCAGAGAAGCTGGAAGCTGGGAAGCTGGGGAACAGAAGCACGGGGCCCTGTGTTCCCAGCAGCAAAGGGATAGCCTGGTGCCCCCACCCCTCTCCCTTCAGGAGGAACCTCTGCTGTGTGTGGGTGGGGGGAGCAGAGCTGTGGGCTGTGGAGGAGGCTCATACAGTAGGCAAAGAGATTAATTTAAGGCTGCAGCTACAAGCTGTGGGAGGCAATAAGGGGTAGGGGTGGGGGATTAACAAGAGAGCAAGATCGAGCTCATTGCTGTGGAAAGACCTTTGGAGATCACCTAGTCCTCTAATTTCCCAACTTCTTAAAAGCAGCCGAACCTTTTTTCGTACACAATTTTAAATGGAACTCCATCTAAGATAGAGCTGTCTTGACTAAAGCAAGAGGAGGAGGTAGGAGTTGGGGATGGACAGTTGGACCAGCAGTTGGAAACCCACCCACTCATTCTACCTTCCAAATCCAAAAGTCCCTGAGGCACCTATCCACAACTTGGGGGTTCTCGGTTTCACTTTGAAAAACAACGATCTAGCCCAAACCCTTAATTTTACAGATGGAAGTACTGGGTAATTTGTCCAGGATCCCCCTGAGTCAGTGGCGGCCCCAGCGCTAGAATGTGACCCCACTCCCAACCCAGGTCTCTCCTCAAGCCCTCCCACCAGCTAACTGGCACCCCTCACAGGCCTTGGGCCCGCCAGGGACTCTTAGACGGAGCTGCGGAAGGAGAACTGCAGGTAGATGATCAGCAGCAGGACCGTGGCCCAAAACAAGCACCAAGGGATAGAGCAGAAGTTGCAGCCTGAGCCTGTCTCGGTCTGCGGCTTGGTGGGGCTGGGCGCCGGGGTGAAGACGTAGGTGTTCGCCTCTTCCTCCAGCAGCTTCTGGCTGGGCTTCCAGTGCACGATGCCCTCCTGGCAGGCCTCGCAGAACTCTCTGCGGTGCCGCCGGGTGTCCTGGCGGTTGGCCACGTGGATGCGGTACTGGCCCGGATCCTCACCGTAGCACTGCTCGCGCAGGCTGGTGATGAGGTTGTCCACCAGGCCCTCGATGTTCTCCTCCAGCATGCTCGACTCGTCCAGCCGCGCCGTGCCGCACTCGTAGCACAGCTGCTTGAAGACGCGCATGCGCACTGAGCCCGCCCGCTGGGCGCGGTCCAGGTGCATGTGGAAGAGGATGACCAGGTGGGGCGACTGCCAGGTGTGCCAGCACCAGGAGCAGTGGAACCTGCGGGGATGGGGAGAGGAAGGAGGAGAGAACGAGGAGGTGTGGAGGCCTTCGAAACAGCCCTAGGAAGGGGATGGGGGAGACGTGAGGAGCCGGCAGAGCCTGGAGGTGGAGGGGGTGTGTTGCCTGCCAGTGGGTTCATTAGCGTTTCCCAGGAGGCCGCCAGCCTGCCTCCTTGTGAGCGCCCCTGGCACTAGAACGGGCTCCTCGGGATGCCACTGGGCATCCAGCAGTGCTCTGCTTCCTCGATGTTTTCCAGAGGCGTCACTCAGCTCCCCTCACCCCAGTGCCCTGGGCCTTTCCTTCTGGGCGGCATTCCCGTTCCTTATCTGTAAAATGCACACTGTGCGCTAGATGAGTCCTTCCTGCTCGGGCCTCCTGCGAGTCTGATAGCAGAGATGGCCCATGCCAGATAGGAAAGGCATAAGCCATCTGCACATTCTTATCTGTCAACACTGACTGTGAACAGGCTAGATCCAAATCAGGAGAAAATGACACTGTTATCACCTATCAGCCTCCGGGTCAGTGTCAGAGTTAATGCACCTCAAGGCCTGGAAGTGGCGACAGTCTGTACCCAAAGTGAGCCCCCGAAGGCCGTGGTTTCCCAGGCCTGACTAGGGCCAGCTGGGAATCACAGGCCACCAGCCGGGTCTGGGAAAGCCACAAGCCCTCCCCACTCAGCCCCACAAGCCTTCCAGGTCTTTGAGAAGGTCCTGAGTCCCACCAGCAACAGTCCAGCCCTTGGCACCCCTCCTGTCAGCCAATTTAGGAGCTTCATATTTTAATTCTCATCTCTTCTTGTTTACTCATATCCTTTGGGGACTTTTTCCTCCTCTCAGACCAGACTGCACAACTTGGAATGAAAAATGTCAGAACTGGAGGAACCTAGAAATCACCTAATTAATCCTTTGTTATACCCTGTGACAAAGAGGGTAAGAGAGCTATCCATGGATACATAGCTAGTTAGAGGCAGAGCCCAGCACATAACAGGTGCCAGAGATGTTTCTTGACTTGAATGGACTGAAGCAAGGAAGGCAGGAAGGCTCACTTCCTACCCCCAGGCTGCACCACTCAGCCTTCCCATCTTATGTCCCAAAGGAGAGTCTTTATGCCATAGATTCATGGACAAGAGTGCTGGAAGACCATCTCAGATACTACTGTACATACAGATCACCTATGGAATCTTCTTAAAATCAAGTTCTGATCCAAGTCTAGAATGGGGCCCAAGATCCTGCACCCCTAGCAAATTCCAGGTGATGCTGATGCTGATGCTCCCTGGACCGCAAGGCTAAGCTCTCATTTTGCAAATGGAGAAAGTGAGGTCCAAGAAGGAAACTGAATTGCTCTAGGGCCATGGAGCTAACGGTAGAGCCAGTTTCTAGCAAACCTCGTGTGTTCGATATTTTAAATTAAATCAAGCTGAATTGAACAGATTTAAACTGAACTGTCCCAGGACCAGAGCATAAACCTCTTGACCCCCATGGGCCTCAAGCCCTCCTTCTCTGGTTTTCAACTACTTTTTAAGACATCATTAAAATCTGAAAATATGTAAAATGTCAGAGTTTAGGACTAATAAATATATTCTACCTCTTTATTTTTCAGATGGGAAAACTGTGACTCACAGAGGAAGAGTTATACAGGTGATCAATGGAAGAGCTGAATTGAAACTCAAGTGTCCCAACTCCCAATTAGGGACTCTTTCTCTGCCTTCCAGTCTACACCAGCCTAATAGTGAGATTGAAGCTAAGCACCTGGGTTCTGTGTGTCCTCTCTCTCCTTGGAAGGTGCCCTAGGGCTAGGGACCCAGGTCATACCTGCAGGGCCCTTACTTCCTGGGCTACTCACCTGCCTGAGGCATGCAACTCCAGGTACTGCTTCCAGCCAGGAGCCAGCACATTGTGCTTGAGGTTGGGGTCTATGATGAGGTCCCAGCTGTCGGCTGGCTTTGCTTCCTCCATCTTCTCATAGAAGATTTTCTTCCACTCACCTGTGGTCACGCTTTTACACATGGTGTCGTCAGTGTCAATAGTGAGGGAAGGCAAGCTCCACCTTAGTGAGAACACAGAGAGCGAGGGCAGGTGCAGGGCAGGGCAGCGCAATCTCCACGGTCTAAAAATCCTCATCGACAGAACCAGGAGGAAGCAGGACCCAGCTCCCTCCTTTGTCCGCAGTGGAACCTGTTTCCACGGCAACCAGGCAGGGCGCCAGGAGACAGAGGTTGGGGAGGAGGTAATCTCTGATGGGGTATTTCAGAGCCCTGAACTGAGGGTGCAGAGGCAGGGGTCGTGGGTCTAAGTGATCCGAGATAGGGTAGGGGGCCTGACCAGAGGCCGAGCTTCAGACCATAGCACCCTGGCCTGTAAAGGTTATGTGGAAGGGAGGACTTGGAAGCTGGCTCAGTTTTACCTTACTGCCCCTGGAGGCATTATCAGCATCTGGCTGCTATGGTAACCACGATGCCTTAGGGAGCCAAGGAGAAATAAGGGATGGGGAGATGTAGATTTGTTAGTAGATGAAGCAATAATAATAAATCCTTCCTTGGTATCCCCACCCATCTTGTGACCAGTGGTTTGCCATTTTCAAAACACAGTTGGAGGTCTCTTAAACCGTGATTACTATTGCCACAGGACAGATCAGGAGCCTGGGACTCACCTAGCCTATAAATGGCAGTTCTTGTATCCAAATCCAAGCTCTTGACCCCAAACCAGTTCATTAATTCATTCATTTAAAACATAGGCATGTGGGTAGAATTTACAGGCATGTGCCAGGCTGTATGCTGGGTGCTTGTAACTGGATATGTGCCCAATAACCATAATGCAATGGGATCCATGCTTTACTGGCCATGTACAAGAGCAGCCACCTGTGCACAAAGGTAGGAGCCATTGCATCAGCCAGGCAGGAGTAGACAAGATGATTTCCAAGATGATTATCAAAGAGCAGAAGAGGCAAAACAGCCTTTACAATAGGTGCCCCTCCTGCTATGTTTTAATAAATTATTTTTCCTTTAAAAAAGTCATATAGGTTTATTATAGAAAAATTATAAAATATAGATAAGATAAAAGTACAACTCTTCCATAATACCCCACCCAAGATGACTACTGTTAATATTATGATATATACATCCTGCCTGCCATTTTTCCATACATGTATATTTGTGGATGTGTAAATATGTGCATGTATGTATGTGTGTATATACATACACATTCAACATACAACATTGTGACATATTTTTAAAAATAACAATATATCATGAATATTTGTCTAGGTCATTAATATTATTCCATAGTAATATCTTGTAGGCTACCTATATTCTGTTATATGGATGGGCATAATTTATTTAGCCAATCCTATATTTGGGGGCATTGTGGTTTTATTTCATTTTCTCAAAATTATGTTCTTGCCACCTATTTGTATAAAACTTGTTGAAGAAGCTCATGGACATGCATTCCATGCATCAGAGACAATACTTCCTAAAGTTAGAAAACATATCTCTTGGCTCCACACTCTGCAAAAGTTTGGTATGGCTAGCAGAATCTGAGCAGGCTCTCCAAATGGTAGGAATTATGGACAGCCTGCAGATCCTGAAGTTTAAGGATGAAAAAGGAGGACTTAAAAATCCAATCTCCCATCTGATACTGGAGACCATCTTCCAAGGCTCCTCTTGCCTCTGCGTGAATGCTTGGTGCCTTGATTTACATTATTTTAACTTCAGTTTATTCATCTTGGCAATGGGATAATAACAAAGCAATATCTGTAGTGATTAAAACATGTGTTGATGTTTTATGTGAATATATTTTTAATTTGCATAGTAACAGCAATCACTATATATTAGTAACACATATTAAGTACCAGGTGTTGTTCTAAGTGCTTTATAAATATTAATTTATTTCATCCTAATAACAACCTTTATAGGTAGATAATATTAGCAACTCCATTTTACAGATATGTAAGCTAAAGTGGAAAGGATAGATAACTTGACCAAGATTCAACAGCTAATGCTTTGCTGAACTTGGATTTGAATCTGTATGACTGTCTACAAAGCCCCAGCTTTAATCATTATGATGCCCCAGCATGGAATCTAGAACATAACATATATAAAGTAAATGCATGTTTCTTCCTTCTCATCACTGGATATGGCCATTCCAGACTCCAAGCATCGCAAAGGAAATTCATATCCTTTTGGCAAATGGTTCACTAGGCTACACTGAGGCCACAGCCTCCCTGGAAGAAGAGTGAATTGTATTTGACGTGCCAGGCTCCCTGGTACTGCTGGGGATGCTGCCACTGCTGCTGAATTTAATGAAGCAATTGTATCCAGAGACCCCTGATGCTCAGTGTAAATATTTTAGAGCTGAGAGAGACATTCAGCTTGAAATCTTGCCAAAGAAAATGTAGTACTGAAAGTCATTTCTAGGCACACCAACACTGTGAAGCCACAATTGTTTGATGCCAGGCACACTGGCTCAATGAAAAGAGCACTGAGTTGGGAATCGGAAGATACAAATACATATCCCAGCTCTGCTGCTGGCTGTGTGACCTCAGACAAGTCACTCCCTTCTCCTGGCCCCAGCTTGTCCATCTGTTCAATGAGGAATTAGAGTAGATGACAACTGTAAGGTCCCCTCTGACTGTAGCCTTATATGGTTTCAAAGAGCTTTATACTTAGAAACCTGAGTCCTGGGAGAGCAGGAGGTAGGATGAAAGCCATTGGATGGAGTAGAGGAGCTTCTTAGGAGGCCTGCCAGCTACTTCCTGGAGCCAGACTCTGTCTCCTGGGGCCTGCTGCATGGCTGAAGAGCTCTGGGGAGGTGTCACTCCACTAGATTTGTACTGGGCACAGGAAGAAGGACAAAAATTAACACCAGAAAGGACTTTTAAGTTCTTTGGGACCCTATATTAAACTTTTAATTCTTCAAGTCAGTATTCTTAACTCTGAATGAAGGCTGTCAACACCCAGATAAGTAAACTAACTTAACCAGCCTCACAGGCTGGGAGCTGTCGCAGGTGGCAGCCACTGACCAAGGTAAGAATGCAGGCTGGGGACCTTTCCAGGAAATAATGTGGAAAACTGAGAGGAGCTTATAACAATCAGTGCTTCCCAACACCCAGAACAAACCCTCAAAAAGTGTTTTGCATCTGTTGCTACAATAAACACTATGATGAAAAACAAGAAGATAAAAAGAGTTGTATGTGTGTGTGTAACCGGCTGATGCAATCCCCACTGGCACAAATTAAGTTTAATTTAGAACTTAAGCTTGCTATGCATAGGCTAATGTAATGCATCCTTCTGTATAACATAGTGTTTTCTCTGATAAAAATATTTCTATCAAGACAAAAATCACTGTGGTATTGCAACTTACTCTCTATCAAAAAGGTCTGATGCCATGGAATCCAAAATTTAGAGACTGCTTGTCTAGACATCTTTAAAGCTGTTGGCCTCACCCTGCTCAATTGCTTAAAGTTTGTGATCATATTTTATGGGCATAAAATGGTATAACATTAAATTCTCAACTAGAAAATAGAGCAATGAAAAGGAAAAAAGAAAGCCATGCTTCTAATTTGTTGTTTGGCACAATAGGAAACATTTTATAAAGCTTATTATTCTATTATTGATGATCAAAATTTTATAAAAATAAACCTACATTATCACTCTTGAAATGATGAACTAATGAAAAAGGATTCTCAGCTAGGGGCAGTTCCCTATCCCTAAGTGGCATTTTGGGAAGGAGGAGGGGTGTGTTTTGGGGCTAGACCAATGTAGAAGTTTCTGTTGATACTCTGTGCCCAGGGATGAGGGATCTAAATGTGCCTGACAGTCCCACAACAAAGAATCTTCCCTCCCAGAATGTTCCACCCTTGCTAAACCAGAACGGTAAGCCCCTCAATAATCTGTTGGTTTAGTGACATAAAGAGCCCAGGTAGTAGTCTCAACTTTAAGTTTAAGGGAACCATGATTTTCTTCCCTGATGGAAACATTCCTTCCTTGGGAACCAAGATCTCTAAACCAGTGGAGCCCAAAGTTGTGGATATAGGAAGCAAAAAGAAAAATTACTAGGGTACCATTAGGGGTAATTTTGAGAGAGCCATTCCCTTTTTTACCCCTTAATTTTTGGAAGTGAAAAACAGCATTGTATCTTGGTTGCTAATTCATAGCAAATACTACATCCTGGAGAACATTCTCCCATCCCTTCAAGGTGCTGTCACCTAGCTGATTCTATAACTGCGTCTTCCAAAGACCATTCCACCGTTCAATCAGGCCAGCTGCTTCAGGGTGATATGGTAAGACCAATGAATTCCATAAGCATTAGCCCATTGCCAGATTTTATTTACTTTAAAATGAGTTGCTGATCTGAAGCAATGCTATATGGAATACCACAGTGTTAAATAAGGTATTCTCTAAATTCACTGTTGAGTGCCCAAATGCCAACAGCAGAGATCAGCACTGTTTAGGCTTCCTCATGGTGGTTAGTTGCCAAGAAGGGGCATCCTAAAAAGAAGAAAATGGAAGCTTCTAGTCCTCTTAAGGTTAGGGTCAGAAATCCCAGAACATCACTCCTGTCCTATTCTATTGGTCAAAGCCATCCCAGGGCCAGCCTGACTTAAGGGAATTGGAAATAAACTCCGCCTCTTGATGGGGAGGTAGCTGGTGCCTTCAGGAAGGCAAGGGATTGGTGGCAGCCATCTCTGAAGCCTCTCTACCACAGTGCCTGATTGTTTTTCCTTATCCTCCAAAAAGCTTAGTGCCTTGAGAAACCTATGTCAAATTCTATGATGTATGTAGAGGTTGACATTATTATAAAAAAGTAAACTAAGGATCAGAAAGGCAAAGTAACCAAAGAGTAAACTAATCCAGCAAGCCCAATCCCAAAACATAGCCAAAAGGAGCACTAGAGCTGCTCCCTTTGGAACACAGCAAAGGACAGCATTGCAGGTACTCAGCCCACCCCTGCATGCCCCATCAGGGTGTATAAGAAGCTCTCCCTCTGCTTCCTCTCCTCCCCTCACTACAGCCTCTGAGCTTCTCTTCCAAACTCTTGCTCAGCTTTGTGAGGCTTATGTGCCTATTGTCATCCAGAGAGCTTCAGAGCTACATCCATGCCTCACAGCCCCATTTACCTCAGTCACAGCCCAAAATCTAAACCCCCCAAGTCTTTATTCTCTTGAACTCTTATCCCCATAAAACTCTGTGCTTATTTTTGAGTGAGCATTTATCTTTTAAGAAGAGCATTTATCAGAAAATGTTCTATAGTGATTACCAAGTGAACAGTACCATGGCCCAGGAGGTAAAAGAAAAACATGCTTGAGAGAAATTACCAAGTTCTCAAATACAAATATCCTCATTTTCAGGATATTTCATTCAGAATAAAAGACAGCTTCCTTCCCCTTACTCAAAAGAAGGGGCAAGGCCCAGCAATATTACATGTGGGGAAGCAGCAATTTTATTCATTTATTCATTAAAATAACTCTGATTTCTCAACTACTATGTTCCAGGCTCTATACCAGGCACCTAGGATATAAAGATTAATTAGTCTCACCCATTCCACGTCCAATGAAGAGATGAAACCTGATTGATCCTGAGCTGATCATTGTTGAGACTGTATAGCAGGTACGTGGGCATTTATTATACTATTCTCTCTACTTTTTGTATGTTGAAACTTTCCATAATAGAAAGTAAATAAATAAGTAAGCATTTTTTTCTTTTGTTCATTGTATTAGTCAGGGTTCTTCAGAGAAACAGAACCAATAGAAGAGAGAGACAGAGAAATTGATTGATTATAGGAATTGGCTCACAGGATTATGAAGACTGAAAGGCCCCGCAATCTGCCATCTGCCAGCTAGAAACTCAGGAAAGCTGATGGTATAGTTACAGTTGGAGTCTAAAAGTTTGAGAACCAAGAGTACCAACGGTATAAGTCCCAGTCTGAGGGATGTCAGGCAAGTAGTCAGGCAAAAGAGTGAATTCTCCCCTTCTCTGCCGCCCTGTTCTAATCTATCCTTCAACAGGTTGGAGGATGCCCACCCACGCTGAGGACAGCCATCTACTTAGTCTACAGATTCAAATGCTAATCTCATTTGGAAATACCTCACAGACATACCCAGAAAAAACGTTTAACCAAATATCCAGGCACCCTGTGGCCCTATCAAGTCGACACATAAAACTAACCATCATTGTCCTCTTCTAAATTTTTGCTTTCAAAATAGTGGACCCACACTCCTGTTCCGCATAGCTGTGGGCTTCTAATTTTATCCTTTGTGGTCTGAATTTTTTTCATATATGTTCCTATCATTGTAATAACCTTATCTATAAAATAGTTTGAACATGTTCCTCTTACAAGCTCCCATATATTTACCAACAAATATCTATATTTGAAATATACAATGTACACATAATAAGTAGGTAATTGGCATAGTAAGTAGGTCTATTATCCAGAAGCCTAGCTTGCCAGGCCAAAAGAATTATCTGTTAAAGGAATTTGACAATCCTGGCGAACCACAAAAGTTCCATTTATTTAATATCCATCTATTGAGTAACTCCTATGTGCTAGATGCTTACAGACTGTGGGGATAAAGACAAACTATGCTTCACTTTGTTCTCTCAGACCAGTGTTCAGGTAAATTTTATAGTGTTGACAAAAATAAAAGACCACGGGATCCCTAGCATCTAGAATATTGCCCAACATGTAGTAGATGCTCAATAAATGTTTGTTGAATGAATAATGGGTGAGTACATTGCTGGATATCATGTTCCAATGCCCAACTTCTCAACAATGAATTAATTGTTGTAAGGTGACTTTTAAACTTAGTGGGAAAAAAATAGGGAGGATTTACCCTCGCATTTTCATATTTCTAAGGCCTTGGCTTTTGATTGGCTTTGGTTTGGAGATTAACTTGGAAGTTTAACTGTAACTTTGGGGTTGCAATATTTGACATGAGTGAATGAAATTGGAGAGTCATGTATGGCATGCAAACAGGACAAAAGACAGTGAAACAACCAAGTACATCCTTCACTGCCAAGCACATGAGTTGTTAAGTCAATTGCTTTACCAAAAACTGCTCTCACTTTCTCCTAGAAGCCAGTGTTGATCTTTCAAGGATCTAAGTTAATTCTTTTGTAGATCTGATTCAAGAGAAGAGAGCTAAAGTAGTCCTCCCTTGGTAGCCACTCAGGAGCCAAGAATTCTCAAACTCCAGATTCTCTTTTTGGTCTCCCAGAGCAGATATTTCCTTCCCTGGAGCCCAATTCTTGGCCTAGATTAACTCCTGTATGAATGAGGGAGAGAGAGCCCCCATTCACACACCATGGAGGGCAGCCCTTCCTTTGAGATGGATATAGGCCCCACTTGCCTTGAGGTTAGGGGGACAAGAAGTTCCATGCCAGACTCAGCCTGAAAAAGAAATAAGAAAGTGAGCCCTGAGGCTAGGACGGACAATGCCTGGGGCCAGGAGGCTGGCAGACAAGGGAGGTATGAGGTCCATCTCACTGTAGGCTGTCTGAGTCACCAGCTGCAGGAACTCACTTCTCCTCTGTCAGCTTCCAGGAGCCAAGCCCCTGCTCAAGGAGCCCTGACAAACCCCGCAGGAAAGGAGATGGCTTTCACACAAGTATAAGGCCAAGGGGTCCAAAGCCCCTCATCTGAGTACCATGGGAACAGGTTCAGAAGCCTCAATCAAATAAACACTCCAGCCCAGAACTGGCCACATCCATACCAGAGTAATCTCATGAGTCATACTGACCCTGGTGTCGCCTTACATGGCAGCTAATCCAAGGCTGACTAGTGTAAAGGCATTGGCATCCATAAGCCTTTTTTGGTTTAAGCAATATCATTACTATTTTCTTTGGACTTCTTGCCTTTGTTTGACTAAATTGAGTTTCAGACATCTGGGACCCATGCTTCTGAAAGCAACTAGCATGTGGTATGGTGAAGTGGTGCCACATACCCCTGCACATATATGCAGGTCTGTCTTAGATGTAAATATGATACTTGGTTAATACATGTCTACGTGTGGAACTCAGAAACGACAGGAGACCCGTGTGGAAAGAATACGAAAGGGAGAGACGAGAGGTCCACATTCCATCACTGCTATGTGACCTGCCGTGACCAGGGAGTGTGGCCTCTGCTCCTACATTCCTTTGTTTCTAAAAGCAGTAAAACTGTACCACATGATCTTAAAGTTTCCTCCCTGCTCCAAAAAGTTGTGGGTCACAATTACATGAAGCACCTATAGCTTTGGTAAAGGTAGGATTCTCCTCTGCAAACCCCCTAGATACTCAGAAACATATACAAGGAGCTACTTACTGTTTTCCCAATAAGGAGATAATGCTATGCTTGTAATTTTTCCTGATTAAAATTTTCTGAATAAATAAGGACTGAGAGTTATCTAGAAACCTCCCCAGATTTTTTTAATGTCCAAAGCTATAAGATAACCACCCCCTGATGCAGATAGTTCTTGTTTATGTCTTTACCTGAATCAGTATGTCCTCCAATTTTTTTCATATTCCAAGTAAACCCAGCAGGGCCTGCAAAAGAATGACATATAGGCACAGAAATCAAGCCCTGCCCTCACACTTTAAAGCCACCCCCCTGGGTGAATTTCTAAGTGTGGCACTCAAGTTCCCCTCATGCTCTGGTCTCAATCTCACTTGTGAAGAATAGCTCCCACCACCTGACCCTTTCTCAGCAAACCTGGCTGATGGTTTTCCTTTCCCAGGAAAGGACCTGGAATCCCACCTCTATTTCTTTGTTCTTGCTCTTTTTTCCACCTAAAATATCCCATCCTCACAGAGCACCTTTTTATCCAGCCTAATACGCTTTTGTCCTATACTGGGGTGGGGGGAGGACAAGTTTCTATGCTCTCTATAGCAGCCCACATTTTTCACACCACAGCGTTTTTAAAGATTGCTAGCACTTACTGTGCACTTACTATATGCCAAGCAGGCACCCTGCTAAGAATTTACATTTTCTCCTCATATCACCCCTAAGAAGTAGGCTCTTATTTTTCTCCCTTTCATGGGTGACTCAAAGAAGCCTTGAAATACTTCAATAACTGGGTCACTTGGTCTGCAGGTGATTAAAGGAGGGACTTGAACCCAGGCATTCTGATGGCAGCACCCACTCTCTTAACCACTGGGCAGGGTAATGGCAGGATTAATTATTTGTCTTCTCCAATAAGAGGTAAGCTCTCCAAGGACAGATTCCACACCTGGCTTACTTGCTGATGCAACCCCAGCATCAAGTAGAGCATCAAAGCAAGTTGAAGTTGAACGAATGAGTTATAATAATCCTGCCTGCACTGGGACAATTCCCCCACTGTTCCCCTGAGGATATACTCTTTCTTCTAGGCCACTGAAAACCCTTTCTGGTACCTCTATTATTTGCATGTATTTTGTATATGAGTGAGTTGTGACAGTGACAACAATTCTAATAGTGCACAAGCTCCTTAAGGGCAGGGGTTGTGTCTGCTTGAACTACAGGTACTTAGTGCTCTTGTCTGTGAACCCAGAGTTACTTGCAGGGGGAGAAGAGGGTACTGCTACACCCCAGGCACACAACTACACTTTCTGCCCCAAGGACCCTCTGGTCAGATTGGAAAACTAGGTCACACATTCATAGTGCCCCTCTAACTTCACAGGAGAAGCAAAGAAACACATCTGCAAATTTACTCCACAAATGCTAAATAACCCACTGTTTAGAGACTGATTGTCAAGGGTATGGTTATCTCATTCTTGCTCTGAAGTAGTAGGCAGTGATGCGTCCCTTGGGTGATAGTATTTGTAGACATTTCATAGATTACTGAGCTAAGTAACTCATCAAATGGAGGGGAAATTTGCTAACACGTCAGAGTCCATCATTGTTGTCCCTGTGCTCTTTCTACCAATTTTCTCAATGTCACACCTGTTGTGCAATGATGCCACAGGTTCAAACACTATGCTCTTACAAGTGTAGTGAAGAGAGTGGATTTTGGAATCAGCCTGTCTGCACTCAAATCCTGGCTTCCCCACTTACTGGCTATATGACAATGGACTAAGGGACTAGGTTCTTCTAGGTCTCAATTTCCTATCTATAAAATGATCAAAATAATGGTGTCCTCTTTATGAACTTGTGAGGATTAAATGATGTAATCTGTTCAGAGTTCTTATAATAGTATTTAGTATTCTTAGAATTGTATTTAACTAATATAGTAAATGTTGAATAAATGTGAGTCATTATTATATTATTTCTGAGCTGGAATGGGCTTTAGAGGTCATCGAGGTCAACTCTTTTTCCCAATGAAAGAATGCTCTATAACCTTGTCTGCATTTCCAGCTTCTGCTTGAATTCCTCCTCCTACAGTTACTCACTACTTCATAACCTGCTGGACTTTGACAAGGCACTGCCTTTCATTAAACTTTTTCTTTCAATGAAGTCAGGCACCTGCTTTCCTGTTTCACCCATATAGTGACCTTAGGTTTTCTCTTTGGACCCACATTGAATATATGTTTTCTCCCCACTGCCCAGCTTCATGTCATCCTTCAGATGTTTAAAGGCAGCAGCTATTATGATCCTTAGAGCTTTTCCAACCCTCAGCTCAAAACACATGTCTTGGAAAATGGCTCTGAGACTAAACTTCCGTTAAATACAGGATGCCAAAGTCACAGGGGAAAGGAGAAGAGTTTCCAGGGAACACCTCCACACCTGCAGCTTCCCGCCATCTTCAAGGTATTAACACATGAAAACACCTCCAGGGCAAGGCTCCTTGGGCTTCCCTTACACTCTATACTACTTGCTCTATGCTTTACCCCAGGTCTTCAAGGGACATTTACTTTAAGGAAGCAGGACTTCTTTATTCACAATGATCTGGAGCTTGGAGACCTGCACAGACTTCAGAGTACAGTCCTTCCTCGGTATCCATGAGAAATTGGGTCCAGAGCGCCTGAGGATACCGAAATCCGTGGATGCTCAAGACCCTGATATAAAATGGTGCAGTATTTGCATATAATCTACACACATCCTCCTAAATACTTTAAGTCATCTCTAGCTTACTCATAATACGTAATGCAATGCAAATGCTGTGTAAAATAGCTGTTGTATTGTTTAGAGGATAATAACAAGGGGAAAAAATCTGTACATGTTTAGTACAGATGCAACCATCATAAGCCTAAGTATATTTTTTATCCCGTTGGTTGAATCCAAGGGTGTGGAACACACAGATACAGAGGACCGACTGTACTTCAAGACGACTACCTCTGCCTACATTTTTGCAGCCCTATCCCTCATCCCTACCCTTCAAATGCTGGCCTTTCCCTCAGGCCCAGTGCAAAGCTGCCTCCTCAGGGAGACTTCCCCGATTGTCTCCTGAGGATAATATCTCCCCTTCTTGGTTTTTTTCTTGTGTCTTTATTATTTTGGTCGTCATCTCTTTGTATCTTGTAAGGAGGCCCAATCCGTGGTCTGATTAACCCATGTCTCAATCACCACTACGGCTGCCGAAGGAAGGAGTGTACTGGGTGGGTGAAGACAAAACACCCACATGATGTGCACCCTCTAGTTATCACTCCAGACCCCACCGAATTCCCCTCCTCTCTCCAGATGCCCCCATCCCTCAGTTGGGAATACTGGCTGCTAATGGCTCACTGGGAATTGCTCTTTGTAACAGGTTCCCAAGGCCGATGACTGGCTGATTGAAGGATCCAGAGGCCTATCCCCTTTGCCTGACTTGAGACAACTCTGAAGGGCTGTCTCATTTCCTGAGCTCCTCGCAGAATGGGCTGAGGCTCAGTTGCAACCATATTGCATGTCAGTTTCTTGTTTGTCCATTCCTGCCTTCTTCACCTCCCTACAGGTGTACCTCCCAAGAGCATTTCCCAGAAAACTCTGCATGCAACTCTCCATCCCAGAGTCTGTTTCCAGGAAATTCAACCAAAAGCACTCTTAGATTCAACACAGGGCATCACCACTGCCACACACCTGGTGCATCTTACCTTCCTTAACAAGCCTCAACAAGTGCACATGGAACCAAGGGAATGCTGATGTAAGACACGAACTCAAATGTTGCAAGGGAGGGAGCCACAGGAAGAGAGATTTCCTCCAGGAGGCTCAGAGACTGAGAGGACATGTAACTGCAGACCCCAGCATGCCCTCCATGACATGGGATGAATAACAAGGGGGAGATTTAAGGATTTCCAGCATGTCGTTCTTAGCAAGGACTACATAAACCGAAAGGATAAAGGGGGAAATAGGAAAGTGAGACACAGAGGGAGGGAGGGCCTGTGCAGGGGAAGACAGAGGAGAGAGAAAGAAGGAAGAAAGGAGGTAGGTAGGACAATGGAGCCACAGAAAGAAAGAAAGAGTTGGAGAGAGAAAGAAGGCAGATTCTTCATAAGCATGTTTTGAAACCTGTAGTAACTTATTTTAAGTTTGTACATCCTTTGCATCTTTAGAGTATTGTTATACTTTTTTGCGGCTTATTTTCACAGATTCCATTTGGGTTGAGTTTTTATTTATTTATTTATTTTGACTTGATTTGGTTAATTTTTTGTTTTGAAGACTTGTTTTTGCTTGAAGACACACAGAAGCTCAATTTCTGCCAGCAGACAGGTGGCAGGGATGCCCCTCCTTCACTGCCTGCCTGCCTGTGCTCCACTCGTTCAGATCACACCCCAGAGGGAGTGACTGTCTTGACATGCATCAAGAGTGACTCACTTGAGGGATGAAAAATTACCTATTGGGTACAATGTACACTATTCAGGTGACGGGCACAACAAAAGCCCAGACTTCACCAATATACAATTCATCCATGTAACCAAAAACAACTTGTACCCCTAAATCTATGGAAATTAAAAAATTAAAAATACTTTAAAAAGAAAAAGAGTGACTTGCCCAGACCAAGAAGGAATCCTTGGCTTCTTCCACTGCCTGTTTGCATGACTGAGAAGAGGATGTAAGTGTGGACACCTCACAGTCATTCATTATGTAGAGCCACAGCAAAAAGAAGCACCTTCTAAAAGACATCAAAAAATAATGGATATGATCGTTGACGTCTCTTGAACAAGTGCCAGGTGAGTAATTCCACTGTGTAATGCAAAGTAAAGTGTCCTAGTCTCCCTTTCTACCCAACCTTTTTCCGTTTACCATAGCAGCAATCCCTCTAAAATCTTTTTCCTTTTCTTTCTCCTAAACTCCACCCAGAAACCCATCCCTTGCTGGCTCTCCTGACAACCTTCCCCCAACACAATCTGTTAACTTAGCCTCCTCCTTCTGCCCACATCTCTGAGTCCTTTCCCAAGCGGCCCCACGGCCAATTTGACCTCCCTTTGCTCCTCTGAATTCCCCCTTTCATTACTGCTGTTGGCACAACAAAGACATGTGGGGGAGGGAGGAGCAGGGAAGTGTGTCTCAAGAAACCAGCCCCAACCACGTTGCCCCTAGGCTCTAACGCTCCGCCTAGGTTTTTTATACTAAATATCTTGTGCCAGGAACAAACTAACACAAACTCCACTTCTGTTTTCCTCCCACCCTGGGAACTGCTGTGTTTGGTGGATGTGGTGACTTAGAGATGGGGGGTGGCAGGGCCTGGAGAGAGAAGTAGGGGGAGGGGAATGCCAAATACACTTTTCAGCAGCATCATGACTAGCCTTACTGATCTGTTTCACAGGCCAAAGGGAGTGTTGTCTCACCAAAAGTTTGTCATTTTAAGCCCTCCACATCCACTTAGTGGGAAACTTCTCAGATACCAGCAAATGGTCTGTTGCCATCCTTAATTCCCAATGCTGTGGCAATTGTGTCCCTTGTGTGATTTTGCACATTTTGGTGGGAAGTATGGAGAAGACATCAAGACAGCCACGTTTTAAAAGGGACAATTGGTCAGCAGCCTGAAGGGTGAATTGAAGTGAGGAGAAACAGCAGAATGGCCATTTGAAGGCCGCAGACATAGTTCACCCCAGAGAGGACTTGGCAGGGAATACAGTGGTTAAGAGTGTTCACTTTGGAGTGAGGCAGACCAGATTGACTCTGCTCCTTAGCTAGGACTGTAACTTTGGAGAAGTTTGTATCCTCTAATGCCTTATTTCCTATTTTGGCTGATGGGAGGGAGAGAGGTAACCGTTCCTACCTCACAGAGCTCTTGTGAGGATGAATGAGATAAATATATGGAAATTTTACATTACATTTAAAAACTTTGAGATGAAACCAGAGCAGTGAGCAGACAAAGAGGGAGCTGACTTCAGGGTAAATGCCAATATCAGCACAATAATCCAGAGCTAAACTTTGGGCAGAGGGTGAGCAGAATCAACTCAGGTTTTCATATTAATCCTGACAAAGGGAAAAAGGCTAAAGGAATTGCAGGTCTGTAACTTCCCCAGGCTGCTGGCAACACAACCTCAAAACTTCTCTGGAGGAAAGAATCTTGAATTAACCCCAAGGTTTTCCACAGACTGAGATAAACTAAACCAAGGATTACAAAGCACTTTTCTCAGGGAATGGGTTTCCCGTCAGCCCTCAAGGCCATTAGGGACCAGGCCCAGAAGGCTCCTTTCCAATGAATGAATTGTGTGCAAGGCAAGATGTGCCTGCTCCTGGGCTTTGATCAAGGGCAACCTGACCTTCATTTCTCCTTAGATGGCAGCCATGCTTGCCAACACTTTGATGCCCTAGACTATTCTGTTTAGCTAATGCATTGGCTCTGCTTAGAGTCAATTTTATTTTCGGTTGCTATTTCTGTTTTTTCTTCTTTTTTAGACATTTTGCCAGTGATTCATATAATTTTATTACAGAAGACCTGGATTCAAGTATTAGGATGTAAGTAAACATCCGGTGTGATTCAGTCTTGCCTTATAGGTCTGCTTATAATTAGAAAGAGACATACCTACATTATAGGGCTGTGGATGGGCAGCACATAGATACTAATTCATACATAACTTATTTCACACTGACAGCAACTTAAGTCTCAATATGGTATTATCTGTGAACTCTTAGGTGCTCTCATTATGAAGACCTGATGCCCTATTGAAACTACAGCCCACATAGGTCAGTCTCCACGTGGCATCGTGTTGAAGATACACGGAACAAGAGTCAGAAAATTATAGAAAAATTTTATTAACTTGCTTTTCTAAAAGGATACAAGAGTGGCTCAAATTCACAAGCTATAGCAACATGTCTCATATTGCTATGTTTCTTCCCCTCTACTTTTGACCATCCACGTCCTCTAGCACCTCTCCCCTGCTGCCTCCTCCTCTCCAACACATTGTCCACCTCCAGCCACCACCGCCTCTGCTTTTCTCACCTCCCACTCCTCCACCTTTCTCCCTAAGTCATTCTCTCTGCCATAAAATCCTTCTTAACCCATTTTTACAAAAGTCTAGGGGCTGGTCTGGCAACGACAAATTTAGGTAGTGAGGGATGGGAAAGGCATGGGGAAGAGTAGGAAAAAGTTGACCTGGCAATTGCATTTGCTTTGGTGGGCTGGCGGAAGAGGGAAATCTGTGGATAACCCCTGATTCATATTAATTTCCACAACAGAGTTTTATGCCTGTAAAATATGGATATTCATATAATTATAAATTCATTTTACTTAGTGCTTTTAAGGTATTATTATAATAAAAATAAAAATTTTAAAGAAAGCTAGGGCTTTCTTTAAAAAGAGTTTAATATAGCTTTCAAAGATACATAAAATATAATACGCTCTATGTTTTAAACCAGCTAGAAATATCTAACAGGCTAATATATGTATTTCCTTTTGACCCAGCAATCCCATGTCTAGAAATTTATGCTTACAACACATTGGCAAAAACAGAGAATGATGTACACAAAAGGCTGTTCAGAACAATGTTATTCATAGCAGTCAAAATTGGAAACCACCTAAATGCTTATCAGCAGGGTATTAGAGGAATAAAATATAGAACATCATTCAGTGGAGAACTATGGAGCTAAACAAAGAAATGAGAATTATCTCTATAAGCTTTTATACAGTGATATCCAGGATATCCTCTTAACTAAAAAAGAAAAGAAAAGAAAAAACCAAAGGGCAGAACTGTATATAGATATTGCTACCTTTTATCTAAGGATAAAAGGTACATATTTGACTATATTAAAAATAAATGAAAGGATAAGTTAAAAACTAAGGAACGTTATTGCTCATCAAGGAAGGAGGGCATAAGGTGGAGGGGATAGAGATAGAAGATAGATATTTCTAAATGTGTTTTGTTATATTGTTTTTATTTTGGATCCATGTCATGTTTTACATAATTATAAAATTAAAAATTGAATTTCAAAAAATCCTTAAAACTTGAAAAAAATAAAACAAATGAACCTAACTTTATGAAATTTGTGGCTTAATTACTCACAGGTGGATTATTTTAAGTGACTTTAAAACATAATAACTTGACTGTGTTCACATATATCCTAAGGAGGGCTGAGTGCAGGGGTGGGGAGTAATCACAGTGTTATTATTTTTATTTTGAATAGGTAAGGCAAAGAAGACATATTAACCTTTGTATTAATGTCACTAGGAACCAAGGTTTCCATGGTAATAAAAAAGACATTACAAATACATAAAATCTAAGAAGGTAATCTGAAATTTGAATTGGAAATATAAGTATTACATTGTGATGAATTTTTATTACCAGTAAAAATTATTGATAATAAACTTATGAATTTTTATTAACAATAAAATAGAACTTCCTAACTTTGTCTACTGCAGAGCCCTGGAACAAATAAATCATCAATCTAGTAGCAATGAGTACCCCCTAGCGCCCAGATTGTGATCTCTAAATACTATTTCCCACAAAAAGTGACCAGAACTCCCTGGAGAAATAACTGCTTCAGATCTAAGTCAATAAATGTATAAAGTGAGCCTGGAACATTTTATTGTACCAGACATCAAAGATTCCTGGAGTCATGTTAAAAGACAAAAAAGGCACATGAAACTAACTTGAAGAAGCTTTCATTGGTCAAAAATAAAACAATTGGATCATCAAAAAAATAATGACTGAAACTGAAATACATCAAATATTTTAAAAATTCATGAATTAATAATGATATTTTAAATAAAAGCATGCCAACTAATTATTTCAAAAGAAGATAAAAGAAAAATATCTCAAGTTACCCTGGCTTGCTTATGTAAGCTGCATTTTATGTTAACCAAATAATAGTTGAGGGAATATTATTCTTTATAGAAGAATTCCAGCTAATAAAAGAAAAAGAAATAATGGGACCAGAATATCACCATTCTGCAACCCCTAATGAAATAATGATGGAGACAAAAATCATCTAAATCTGCTAAGCCCATTAGTTGAAATGCTGTGGGGAACTTTATAGTGGATGAGTCAGGCTGACACCATCTGATCCCACTGATCAATTATGAAAAGAGAGACAACTAGACATTATATGCCACCAATATAATGCCAGAGGAATTGTACAACACTATCCATGCAATGTTTGTATCAAAAAAATTAAATCCAAATCTGATCAGGCCTCTAGATAACCTGGAGAAAATACAAAGTATAAGGAAATATCTGAAACAACACCATACGATGTTACCAGCAAAGTCCAGAATGTGAAAAATTCTACAAGACACATGACTTTTTTAAAAAAATAAATAAATCGTAAAGGAAAAAAAGAGGGAGAGGACTATTATAAATTAAAGAGAACGGGGATATACAACTAAATGTGATGTGTGTCTCTTCTTTGGATACTGGTTGAATCAAGTCAGCTATAAAAAGGATCATGTGAGATAACATGAGAAATTTGATTATGGACTGAATTAGATGATTGTGAGGAATTCTTTTTGAAGAATTATAACAAATTATGAAGAATGGTTATGAGGAATTATGAACAATTTTGAGGTGTTATGTTTGAAAATTTCAAGCTAAAAATTTTTAAACAGTAAAAACAAAAGCAATTAAAAAAAAAAGCAGAGAGTGAAAAAAAATAGAACTGTAAGTAAGATGGATCCAGGACTGGAGTTTGGTACACAAATGAATGTCATATGAATGTCACGTGTTGCACAAGTGCCACAAAACTGGCTCTATATTTGAAGGAAATAGAAATAGTGAGGAGGTTCTCAGCCTATACAGCAAGATTTTCAAGTAGAGCACCATTCTGATGCTGAGTCCTGAGCAAAACCTTTCCTATGGGTCTTCATTAGAGAGCCCCTGTGAGGTGCCAGGGAAAGTGTCCTCAATGACACACTCAGAACAAACCCAGGAAGGCTTCCCTTTTTGATTCACCAAATGTTTAAAGCCTTTACTTCATACCCCAACTACCAGGACTATAAGGCCAAAAGATCCTTTCCCGCATCATTCAAGAGACATTTGTTGAAATCTATGTTTCAGCATGTGTGCTAAGAGTAGAGTATATGTTTATAAATAAGGCAGTCTCTACACTCACAGAACTCAGAGTCTATTGGGAAATCCTGGCATTCATATAACCATAAGATCACGCAAAGATGAGATGTGGCATGACAGCAGAATAAGGAAGGTCTCTAGAAGTACAGAGAAGGGCTGCAATTCAAATTCTCAGGACAAGGTAAGTTGTTTTTCAGAGAAGTGGCACTAGCCCAAGATGTGTTTTGCCGGGGACTGAGGGGCACTCCACATAAAGGGAGCAAAGGCCCAGAGATGGCCTGCACCTCCTTCTTTGGCACTTAGGACAGTAGTCCCCCCTTATTCGTGGTTTCACTTTCCATGGTTTCAGTTACCCATAGTCAACCACAGTCTAAACATAGGTGAGTACAGTACCATAAGACATTTTGAGAGAGAGAGAGAGAGAGATCGACCACATTTATATAACTTGTATTGCAGTAGATTGCTATAACTGTTCTATTTTATTATTATTGTTTTTAATCTCTTACTGTGCCTAATTTGTAAATTAAACTGTATCATAGGTACGTGTATATAGGAAAATACATAGTATATATAAGGTTCAGTACTATCTTCGGTTTCAGGCATCCTCTGGGGGTCTTGGAACCTATCTTCCATGTATAAACAGGGACTATGGTACAGTGAAAGCATTTAATAGGTGTTCACAATTGCCTATCAGTCAGAAAAATTATACACAAATTTTGATATGTTCCTACAGTGGTAGTGATGCTCATAGGATCCAAGGACTTTAGTGACTATTCTTTCCTCCAAGTAAAACTAATAAGAGATCAATTAACAAGACAGTAGTAGGGGCTTAAGTTTGTTTGGTAGTATTTGTCCAGCTCTTGAGATGAATTTAGTCCTGTGTGTTAACTTTTAAAATGTCAAACTACTAGGAAATCAGGTCTATATAATTTTGTTTACATGCACATATATACATGTGAGCTATTTGGCTATATACATGTGAGCTATATGCCTATAGAAGTATATATGCACATATAAATACGTATCTGTATGAAGTACAGCTTACATGTAAGCATATAGGTTTATGTATACATCCGTGATGTTATTTTCCAAAATCCAATGACATTTTCTATTCTCAATGTCTAGAGAAGTATTCAATATGAGCTCTGTATCAACACTTAAGAGATTAAATCTATAATATGATGACATTTCTCCAAAGCCAGCCTTGGGCCCTGTCCAGATAGCTGAAACATTTGGCTGCCCAGTGCTCTGGAGGATTGCTAAAATTACGTAGAGGGAAAAGAGGCAGATATATCTTAAGGATGGGCTGGAGCTGAGTTGAGCTTCACTTCTTTCCCAATGAAGTGGCTGTCAGAAAACAGTAAGCTCCGGGCTAAAAGAAGCTTTAGAATCCATTTGATTTAAGTTCCAACTGATGTGTGAATTTCTTATACAGCCCTAAATTAGTTACCTATTGCTACATAAAAAATTATCCTAAAACTGGGCTTAATTCAACAAAGACAGTTATTATCTCACACAGTTTTTGTGAGTCAGGAAGTAATGAATGGCTTAGCTGAGTCATTCTGGCTCAGGGTCCCCCATGAGGTTGCAGTCAAGATGTTGAACAGGACCACGCTCAGATGAGGGGTTGGCTGGAGTTGGAGGATCTACTTCTAAGTTAGCTCATTCAGATTGGTGGCTGTTGTTAGGAGGCCCCAGTTTCTAGTCACATGGACCTCTGCATAAGGCTGCTGGAGCAGCCTCCTGACACGATGGCTGGTGTCTCCCAGAGGCCATAATCCAAATGAGAGGGAGGTAGAAACCACAGTGTCTTTTATGACCTAGTATTGGAAGTAACACTGTCATTTCTGCAATCTCCTATTGGTTGCATAGGTCAATGCTATTCACATTGGTGATCACTACCCAAGGCATGAACACCAGAAGGCAAGGACCACTGGGTCCCATCTCAGAGTCTGGCACACCTACCTCTCCTTGAAGGCTTACAGTAATGGGAGCTCATTCCACAAGGCAACCTACTTTACCATTAGCCAGTTCTGATAGGAACGTCTCTCTTGCTATGCATTGTAAATATTATCCCCATCTTTTCAGTTCTTCCCTGGATGAAGAAGCTCACAAAACCATTCTAATCCTTCTTCTGAGAAAAATAGTCCTTCAGATATTTGGTGACAGTAACTCCATTCCTCCTAGTCATCCTAAGCTACACTTCACCCTCATTCCCCCAGTTCCTTCAGCTTTTTGTATGTGTGGAGCTTTAGGACAAGATTAATTGCATATCCTGAAATATTTATTTAAAAAAAGGTGCAGGCACTTATCCTCTCTCCAGCTGTCCCTCCAGCTACTGTCCCAGCCATTGTCTCAGAGTCTACTCCTCTCCTTACACAGGTCATCTACCCAAGGGTAAGTGCTCAGGTGCCATACCATTGGCTACCAAAGTGAGACTCAATTTTCAATCAGGAGCTCAGTCCTTCTTTGAAAAGGCTAACTGAATCCCATAAAAATTTTATGTGGAGGCAAAAGAAGGAAAAGAGAGACTTTACATACCAGGGCTTCTCATCAACTTCATGACCTACACTAATCCCAGTGACCCCTGACCCAAGACACAGGTTTAAGCAATAATGAACTCTGTCTTAGAGCTGTCTATATTCAAGGGTGATGGAAATGTCTCTGTCTTAGTCCGTTCATGCTGCTATAACAAAACATCTAATACTAGGTAATTTATAAAAAACAGAAACTTATTTCTTACAGTTCTGGAGGCTGGGAAGTCCAAGATCAAAATGCTGGCAGATTTAGTTGTGTGGTGAGGGCTGCTGTCCACTTCCAAGATGGTGCTTTGGAATGCATCCTCCAAAGGGGAGGAATGCTATATCTTCACATGGTGGAAGGCAGAAGGACAAGAGACCAAATCCTGCATGAAATCCCATTCACAAGGGAGGTGTCCTCACAGCCTAATCACCTCTTAAAGTCTCCACCTCTTAACACCATCACACTAGCCATTAAGTTTCAACACCTGAATTTTGGAGGAGACACATTGAAACCATAGCACTTGCTATTCAAAAAGCCCTAAAAAGCTTCAGGATGGCAGTGATCTTATGACCAGATAAATGTCCCCAATGGTGGCTTAAAGTCAATCCTTCCATATTATCCTTAGGGCCTTCAGAAAACAGGCCCAAAGATTCATATTCATTTTTATTTCTAGAGATGGGGTCTTGCTATGTTGCCCAGGCTGGCCTCAAACTCCTGGGCTCAAGGGATCCTCCTGCCTCAGTCTCCCAAGTAGCTGAGAATACAAGCCACCACCACACCCAGCTCCCTAGCTCAAAGTTTCACATTCTAACTAAAGTTCCACCCAAAGCTCACAGTAAATGTTAGTTAGAATAGGCTGCAACTGTAGTGGACATGGATTTTTCTTTTACACAGCCAAGTGGATAGGCAGTATAGGGCTGGTATGGAAAGTTCGTGGTGTCAGGGACCCAGGCTTCTCCTACCTTGTTGCTTAAGGTAAGCATGGTCTGGACCTTATGGTCAGAGAAAGCAATACCCATGCTCCAGGAAGCAGACAGAAGAAGAAGGAATGAAGAAGCAGCACAGGGCACATCTAGCTCTCTGTTAAAGAAGGTTTCCAGAAGGTAGCATATGATACTTCTACTCACGTTCCATTGGCCAGAATTTAGTCACATGGCCACATCTACAACAAAAGGGGCTGAGAAATGTAGTTCCTATGCTTGATGGTCTTGGGGCCAGCTAAAAATTCAATTACAATGAAATAAAGGGAAACAGACTATCAGGGATAATCAGTAGTCTCCTCCACCACAGTGCCCCTGAGTGAGATCCCAGACCACACCACACTGGTCAGACTACAGATGCCAGCTACAGATGTATAATTGAACTATGCACTTAGAAATCCCCTGCCTATTGTATTTATTTAGGGGATTGGATACCGTTAGAGTCAAAAATCCTCATTATTTCCAGGAGCAGTTTGTATATCATAACTTTGCATCAACTAATGTTTGGTCATCCTTAACCCCAACACCTAGAAATAAAATGGCATCTATCTATGTAATAGTTAATTTTATGTGTCAATTTAACTGGGCCATGGGGTGCCCAGATATTTGGTCAAACATTTTTCTGGGTGTTTCTGTGAGGGTGTTTTTGCATGAGCTTAACATTTAAATCCATAGACCGAGTAAGGCAGACTGACCTCCCTCATGTGGGTGGGCCCCATCCAATTAGGTGAAGGCATGAATAGAACAAAAAAGCTGACATTCCCCCCAAGTAAGAGAGAATTCTTTCCTGCTTGACAGACTGATAACTAAGACATGACATTTTTCCTTTCTTTAGACTTGAACTGAAACATCAGCTCTTCCTGGGTCTTCAGCCTACCAGCCTTTGGACTAGAACTACACCATTGGCTCTCCTGGTTCTCAGGCTTTTGGGCTCAGAATGGAACCTACACTATCTACTCTCCTAGGTCTCCATCTTGCTGACTCACCCTGCAAATCTTGGAACTTATTACCTTCATAATCATGTGAGTCAATTCCTTGTAATGAATTATATTATATATAAATTTTATATACACATATATATCCTATTAGCTCTGTTTCTCTAGAGAATCCTGATTAATAGTCTATAACTAAAGAATTGCATATATTGCTTTATAATATGAAGCTGTAAACATTCATATAAATGTGAAACTTATTTGCAATGTTGGAATTCCAAGGGATATGCCCTGATATTTTGTATATATCAATTAGCTATGAAATGCCATTTGGGTGAAAACCTACAAACATTTCAATGACTACATGGTCAGCTAAGAAATTATTACTTGCCTTATTCAAAAAGATATTAAATCAGTTTTTAAAAATAATTCAACAAGAAAACAATTTTTAAAAGTTACATTAAATAAGAGAAAATGTGGTCAAAGAGAAATAAGAGTAAGAAAAATAAGATGAAACAAATCTGCAAGGCTATTAAATTCATGTTTTAAAAAGGAGATTGTGTGCAGAATTACAGCCATTGGTACACCCTCCTGAGCCAAGCCAGCCAGCTTTGCCCCGACAGACTGACTGATGATGTCACATATCTAGTTATGCGATCCATCTTTAAGTGATATATAATCTAGGCTGGCCTTGTTTTTCACTTAACCTTTAAGCCATTTAGATGCAAAACAGAAGATTTCTGTAAAACTTTGCAGTGATTTTCCTCCCAGCAAACCATGGAGGCATTTTGTTGTTGTTAACTTTTTTTTTTTTTTTTTTGCCTACCTTTGGGGTTGGCAGATATAAATTCAAAAAGCACAGAAGCCCTCTGAAATATTGATCAATCTTTAGTATACTCAACCTCCTAGAAGCATGAATTGCATTTCTTGAAGAGTCTCGAATGTCTACTGAAAATCTCTACATCCTCCTGCTTCCTGGTCTTAACTCCATCCTTCGCAACCAAGCTTCCACCCCACCACGCCCACTGAGATCACGCTTGCCACGGCCACCAATGACTCCCCCTTGGAAAATCCAGCAGTCAGTTTTCAGTTTCCATCTTTCTTGACCTCTCAGTAGCATTTTTGTTGTTGTTGTTGCAGTTTATTACTTTTCTTCTTTAACTACTTGTCAAAATCGGTTTCCAGAATGCAAAACTCTCATGGTGTCCCTGTACCTCACTGGTTAATCCTACTCAGTTTCCTCTGCTAGCCCCACCCCCTCTGCCAGCAATATAAATGTTGAGCACCCCGGAGTTCAATTCTCAGCCTTTTCTTCTACCTTCACTCATTACATCACCTTGTTCAGTTCCATCTATTCAATGATGTCCTGCACCTCCAGCCCTAATCTTTCTCCCAAGCTTAAGACTTATGTACCACCTATCCACTGGACATGTCTACTTAGATGTGTAATAGGCATCTCAAAGTTAATGCACCCAAATAGAACTCAAGATATGCCCCTTCTGCCTACTCTAACCCCACCCTCCACTACTAGTTGAGACCAAATCCAGGAGTCACCTGGATATCCATCTCCCTCATCCCCCACACCCAGCACATCCGCATGTCTTCAAAATACACCTTGAATATGACCACTTTTCACAGTCTCCATCATTTCACCCAGTTTAAGGCTGTCCCATTTCTTGCCAGGACTTTTAAAATAGTTTTCTATTTTACTAGCCTGCTTCCACTTTTGTCCCCCTAGAATCAATTTTCTGCCCAGTAGCCAGAGTGATAACTTCAAAATGTAAATTATATCATATCATGCCCCTGCTTAAACTCTCCAATGGATTCCCATTACTCTCAGAGTAAAATCCAATTTTCTCACCATACCTACAAGGGCCTATCTGTCTCTCCATCTCAACTCCTGCGACTTTCAGCGTCCCTCACTCTGCTCTCACCATCCTCACCTTTTTGCTGTTCTTCAAACATACCAAGCTCTTTCTACCTCAGCACTTTTGCCCTTGCAATTCCTTGTGCCTCCACGCTTCCCAGGACCTTCCCATGGCTTGCCGTTACTTCATTCACATTTTTCCATGTCACCTTCTCTGAGTGGCTTCCCACAAACCTCCCCATTACCCTCTATTTCTTTACCATTAATTCATTTTGTTTCTAGTACTTATCACTAACTGGCAGTATATTGCAGTAGTTATTTGCCTATTTGCTTATTGTGTTTGTTCGATTTTGTATTCTAATGCCAAGAACAATGTCTGGCACTCAATAACTTCCGGTGAATAGAAGAATGAAATACCCATTAAAATGAATTTTCCTAGCCTGCTTTCAGAGTAGGACATTGTATCTGAATTAATGATACTAGAAAAGATCACTTTTTTGAAAACATTCTGTTAGGTACCTGAGCACCTCCCAACTGTACCTTGGTACATCTAGTCATGCCAAATTCCTTTCTGTTCTGATGATTCAAACTTCAGCAGAGTAAAACAGAGCCGAGCTTGGTGCTAGTAATAAAGACCTCTCCCTGGCTGGGCATAGTGGTTGATGCCTGTAATACCAGAACTTTGGGAGGCCAAGGCAGGAGGATCACTTGAGGCCAGGATTCAAGACCAGCCTGGGCAACATAGCAAAACTCCGTCTCTATAAAAAATTTAAAAATTAACCAGGCATCGTTGTATGCACCTGTAGTCCTAGGTACTTGGGAGGCTGATGCAGGAGGATTGCTTCAGCCCAGGAGTTCAAGACTGCAGTGAGCTATGATCGCGCTACTACACTTCAGCCTGGGTGGCAGGAGGAAGACCCTGTCTCTAAAAAAAAAAAAATTTTTACAAAAACCTTTCCTTCTGAACAGCTCATTGCAACTGAGAGGTGTGGTCTCCTAAACCCTTAGGTGTAATTTGAGCAAGGAGGCGTGGTGAAACTCAAGCTGGTTTGGAGGGTACTTGTTTGCCTGTAAGGAGTAAGAAAGGATATAAATGATGATGTTGTTATAGCTGTTGTAAGACAAGAGGGGGCAGAAAATTCAAGTCTTTAAAATAGTATTAATATTATTACAACATATAATGATGAGAGATAATAATATATAATATATAATAATATACAATATTGTTAGTCTTTTAAATATTTTTAAAAATATAAAGGTAAAATAGGGATTTTGATAACTACAATTAGCTGTTCAATAGATTGGATAAATTTCAGTATGTCCATACAATTAGTATTAGGCAGCAATGAAAATAAATGAACTCTAACTGTGAGCAACAGGGATGAGTCTTATAAACATACTGTTCAGTGAAAGAAGCAAGACACAAAAGATACATACAGGATGATTCCATGTACTAATATTCAAAAATAGACGAAAAATAAACTATAGTGTTTAGGATGCATACATAGGTGGTCAAATGATAAAGCAAGGAAATGACAGCCACAAAAATGAGGCCTCTGGGGATGGAAAGCTTGTGGTCAGGATGGTACACACAGGAGGCTTACGGGGTCCAGGTGAGACTCTATTTCTTCACCTTTGCAGAAGTTCCATAGGTGCTCAACTTATATTTATTTGCTGAACTTTACATTAATTATCTGTGCCCTTTTTTATATGTATGTCTGTATTTCCCACTATAGTGTTTTTTTAAGAAAAAGAAAGGGAAGGAAATAGGTTAACAAAGTGAGAGAGAAGAGAGAAACACAGAGATGGGCAGAAAGAAATAGAGACGAAGAAATAAAGTAGCGAAGAGAAGCGTGAAGTTAGAAAAGAAGAAAAGAGAGATGCTGGGACAGAGGAGAAGAGAGAACAGGAGGAGAGACTGGAAGAATCAGAAAGAGCCAGGAAAATCCAGAAGGAAGTTCTTAGAGGAAGACAGTACGAGGGAGTGGTGAGGAAGAGGCAAGGGAAGGAAAGAAACAGAGAGACAGTGAAGAGAGAAAGAGTTGAGGTGGGAGACAGAAAACGTGTAAAAGATGAAGTGACAGAGCTACCGAGCGGGAAGGCCCGGGGAGCCGCATTTGGCTGGGTAGACAGGTTGGGCAGACAAGCTTGCGCCTCGGGGAGGCTTCTTCATGCGGTGGCTGCAACTAGAATATGGCGACATCAGGGTGATATGCCAAGGTATTCTGAGACCTTCGGTGTCAGCTTCATGCACGGATCTGCCATAGACAGACAGGGCTGTGAAGGCAGTGGCAGGGCCAGGGCAGGCATGATGGTTAATCCTTAACAGGCATTAAAAAATTGGGCTCAAGTCTTCATAACTGCTCATTTTATTTGGAGACTTTTATGTAAACCAGTACTCTCTCTCTCTCTCTGCCTATTTTAAGATTTAGTCTCTAACCTCCCCTCCTCCCCTTCCCCACCTCCACATGCCGGCTTACCTGGCGGGGGTCCTAGGCCTACTGGGCATGCTGGACACAGTGCTGATGCCCTGAGACACCAGTGGTTCCCATGTTAGGAAGCAGGTGCACCAGGCTAGGGTAATCTCCATCCCAGGGCTCAGAGAAAGAAGTTTACTCCAAATTATACCATGATCAGGTGCATTGACCAGGTAAGCAGGGACTTTAGTTACCTTCCTCAGCACCTTATCACTACTCACTTTCTCAGCAACAACCATGTCTATGGTTTGGAAAAACCTCAAGGGTTACCAGGAGTTTGGGTCTTAAAAAGTGCTACTATTATTTCTTTTCTAACCCTTCTTTCTTCATGTGGCCAAATTGTGCCTTCCCTAGACATAGAATTTATTAAAAGACACAACTCTGGGGACTTGAATCCCAACTCTGATTTCTCCTAGAGGAGTCCAGTAATAATTCTAGCTAAAACTCAACCTTGGCCTGAGTTATAAAAAGGCTGACTGGCCAAGGAGTGAGGACATAAGTGTTACCGGAGGGTAACAGCCCCCATGCTTGTCAAGGTCATTGGGAAATTTGTGAGGAGGTGAGCCAGAGGAGGACATGCATCCCTGAGTGAGTGGGGCTCCTGCTGTAATCACAGTTGTAAGAAGCTTAAACTCAAATGCCACCCCCTTGGGCCTGCACACCAGGGGCAGGGAACCTGCCAAGGCATCCTTGTCAAGATATGTTTTGGTGCCTACACTCTTAGCTCTTCTTCCACCTAACTTCATAAAACATCCAAAAAAGTACATAAATATTGAATAATCATCTGTAACAACCTGAACAACAAGGAATAGTGTCATCAATGGACCCGAAACTTGAAAACATTTTTTCAGAAAATGATGCAGATGGGAAGAGATTGCAAAAAGTCTTGATCAACCAGTCACATGTGAAGAAGCCCCCTGCCAGGACCCGAGGAAACCACCAAAGTAGAGCAGGCAGGCTGTGGGTAGGGCAGGCCCTGGGCAACTGGGGGGATCTGGCAGAAGGAAGATGGGATAGAAAGGAAGTCGTGGTAAACAACAAAGTGATCATTACAAACATAGTTATGAAACGATGTTAGGTTACAACATAATTCTTGAGCAACAAGATACATGATGCAAAAAAAATTAATAATCTATTAATATATAACTTAATAATACTAGATAAGTTTTTTGAGTAACTACTATGTACAGGCACTGTGCTAAGTGCTTTACATGCATTGTCTCCTTTAATCCTGATGTACTATCTATATGGTAGATACCATGGTTATATCTATTTAAAAGACGAAACACACTCAAAGAGAACTTGCCCAAAACCACACAGCAACAAAATGCTACCAAGGCTGTTATGACTCTGAAGCCCATGATTTTAGTAACTGCAGAATGTTTCCTCTCATGTAATTCTAACAAAACTAAACAGTCAATGAGAAGGACAGAGTTAGATGTTCACAGACCTCTGTTTTCTAAACTACCCTGACTCCAATGCACTGTGTGATACTGTTTCCTGTTTCTCCACATGACACTGGAAGCATAGTATAATTAGAGCGTGTTCTTTAACGTCTCTTCCAGCTCAAACAATTTGTGAAACTGATCCCCCAGGGACTCTTTCAGGAATGATGTTTCTGGGGTTTTTCTTTGTTGTTGCTGTTTTCTTTTGTTTTTTAAAATGTTCATTCTTAATGAATGATGGTGAACAAGAACATGGTTAAAGATTCTGAGAACAGATAATTCTCACTTCAGGATTTTTCATTCTGGGATTTTCTGGGCCAGGAAGCAAACACAGTTAGAAAAGTACCCTTAGAAAGTATTGTCCCTGACATCCAGCTGTTCCCTATAAATCTGCATCCCCTTCCATGGCATCTCCATGTGTCTCAGTCAAAGAGAAGATGTAGGGATGTGATGCAGGTCAAGGGACAAAGAGCCTTTGATGGGTGTCCACTACAGCACTCACACACTCCTCGGAGTGCTCCAAACCAGCCCTGTAAGCACATGCTGGCTCCAGGGCTGTGTGTTCAATGGTTGGAAGTAGGTGGAGGCTCAGAGGACAAGCCACAACATCACCAGGGAGCAGTAAGCACCCACAGACACCAATCTTCAAGTCACAAGCTCAGAAAGCCCCCTTGTACTTCACCCCACCTCAGACTACACACCTATTAATTCCATAGATCAGAATTTGTCTACCTGCCAAGACATATTGAATGCAAAGGCTAGGATGTACTGACCAGCTCTAGTGTAATCTCTGAGAGACCTTCTCTGCTCCTCTCTCCATCTCCACCTGTCAAAGCAAAGCCATCCTTCAGGGCCTAGCTCAGATACCACCCTCTCCCAGAAGCTTTCCTGATTCTCTCAGCCACAGTGTCTCTCCCCCAACTCTGATGCCAAGAGTCATGTTGTGGTTTTCTGGGCATGGAGGAAGCACTGGATATAGGTTCAGGCCCAACCCTAGGTGTGTTAACTTACATGGCCCCAGACCTTGCCGCTGTGTGTCCAGCCTAATGTGCTCACATTAGCAATCACAGCGCATATTTTCCTGGCTTATTAATATGTGCCTAACCCAAGAAGCAGATATCTCAAGAAGACCACCTCAGCTGAGACCTAGGCAATGTGGGACACACAGAAGAGGACCCACCCAGAACAGAGCCTCCCCTTAGCCTTAGCCAAACATGCATTCTGAATGGAGGATACTCACTGGCCACTTGCACAGTCCATTCCCTAGAAGGAGGTGCAAGCAGGAATAGTCAGGGATCATTTCAGAGTGTATGAGTGTATGAAGGCAGCTTCAAATATTCTTCCTGTTGCCTTGATAAAGCCAAGATAAAGCATTCTTAAGAGGCTGCCCAATCAACATCAGAACCAGGTAGCCCAAAGTTCCTGAGCCCTGACAGGGTACACCCACAGCAACCAGTCTCACAAAATTTGCCATCACCATGACTGCTGGAGGAAGTGCCTCTGCACAGGCATAGGAGGAGAGAGGAGGGGCTACAGGAAGAGCAGTTTGTTCTATCTGGACTCTGACTTCAGGCAGCAAGCAGGACCCACACTGGACACACTCCTCAAGGTGACACCCCCCTCCCCGCCCCCCAGCAGTGGGGTCCTGACTCCTGACTCCTTTGGCCTCTCTTGGCATTGTGAATGTGGGAGCCAAGGTCACGTGGCTGCAAGCCTGGACCTCCGAACCCTGCTCAGCAGGGAGGCACAGGAGGGAGAGGCCCCAGGACAGGAGCAGGCCCCAGCTTCACAAACCCAAGAGCCAGAGAGAGGCAGGGACCAGCCCCAGTACTTCACTGTCCTGCGGGGCTAGGCAGCTGGGGCAGAAGGTGGACCACAGCAGGGGAGAAAGTCAGAAAGGAAAAGGGAGAGAGGAGAGTATATGGAGAGGAAGGACAAAGACATAACAGGGATAAACGGAAAAATGGAAAAAGCGTTTAAAAAGAGAGAATCTTTAAAAAGAATAAAACCGACAGAGGGAAAAGGAGAGAGAGGAGAGGGAGTGAAAAAAAGAAGATGAGGAAGAGAAGCAAAGGAACAGAAACAAGGACGACAGGCAGAAACAGAAGGGAGAACAAGAAGGAGAGAGAAAGCCTGGGCGGGAAAGACCAAGCGACAGAAGAGCAGGAAGAAAGCGACTGGGGAGCAGAGGCGGGAAGGGCAGAAATGGAGCAAGAAGAAGGCGAGGGACAGCGGCAGGGAGAACGAGAGGCAGACACAGACAGGGGGCGGGGAGGGAGCATCCTCGAGACCAGCACCTAGAAGGGGATGAAGAAAGCAGAGAAAGGACAGTCTCAGAATACCAGGAAAAAACAGCAGGAGAAAGGGAGAAAAAAGAAGGGGGAGAGAAGGGCAGAGAGCATAAAATCCGAGAGGAGGGAAATCGGAATGGGGAGAGAAAGGGCCAGGGGGAAACACTACGCAGAGAAAGAGTCTGAGCGGGAGGGAAAGGTGTGGATGGCAGAGTGGGAGAAGAAGGAAGCGCGGTGGGAACAACAAGCAGGAGACAGAGAAGAGTAGAAGGGAAAGGGTTGGGTGGGAAACAGGATGCAGGGGCTCCGTCCACCGGGCAGCTCATTGGGATCCTGTCTGAGTCTCACTTTTATGAACTGGAAAACAAAATATTTACTTTATTAATTTTTATAACAATTAAATACAAGAATGTATGTAAAGCACCTGAAACACCACAGTCACTTAATGATTCTTTTTATTTTGTGGATTACAGTTCTGATGCCGGCAACAAACTAAGTTTCAGGAAAAGAAGGCTCTTGTTTTACTCACCTTCTTATATCCACCACCTAACACACACCCTGGCACATAGCACACTTCTCATGTGTGTCAAAGGAATTGAATGAAGACAGAAGGGAAGATACAGAACTCTCAGAAGCAAAGAAGACAGACACAAATACAGAGAAATGGAGACAAGAGAGAGACATAGAAGAAAATAAAATAAAATAATAACAGTGGACAAAGAAGAACAATGTAGAGAAAAAAGAAAGAAGCAGCAAAGAACTTCCCCTTGCAACAACCAGGCAGCTCAGTAAGGCGCTCCCACTAGGCAGGGAAGCCTGTAGTTCTGTGGATCTTACCCGGGGTAGAGCTGCTGTGAGTGGCGGGGCAGCAGGCAACTTCTAGGAGCATTACAGGGGATCCTCCTCCGGATGACCCAGTGACATCAGATGGGGCAAGGCCATTCTGAGTATAACATGCTGCTTGTTATGTGTTCTGGGGAATGGGGGTGGAGTGGAATAAAATTAAAAGAGATATTTCACTAAATACCATGTCGAACATTTAGGCACAAGCATCGTGGTTGTGGTGCCTAATGATAAAATGTACCACACAAAGGAGAGAGAAGTTCTCCCCCCTTGAATGCCATGGATCTTAGCACATGATGGCTCTACTGTGTCATGGTCACCAATCCCAGCAGGAGCTGTGGTACCCGGGAGAGCACAGTAGTGCCCAGTGGGGCAAGGTGCTACCCAATGGAAGATGGTAGTTCCTGAGAAAAGATAGTGGTATCCAGAAGAAAGCAAATAGCAACATTGTTCAGCAAAGAGGACACTGTGCAGCTGAAATAGTGGCAATGCCCGAACAAGTAGCAGAATGTAATAAAATGAACAAAACCAGCATGAGTGTCAGCAAAGTGTGTGGTTGGCAGATAGAGCACTGCCCTGCACCCGCATGCCAGGACAGAAGAAGAAAAACCACAACTGCCCTGGTAAAGCCCAAAGATAATGCTAAGGAAGTGCTTCCTTTACTCAAATGATAATTCTGTCCTCAAAACCGTCAGAAGGGACATGTGGCTGAACCTAATAGTCTATGGTTCTCATTCCTTGAGAAACACGTCTGTATTGGTCAGGAGCTAGCAGCCAACTTGCAACCACAAGGAAAAGGCCAAAAGAATCAGACAGCTGCTTATTCTAACATCACTGAGCCATGGCCTTCCTCTAGACTTATTATATGAGAAAAATTAACTCTAGTTTATGTAAGCAACTGCCAAACTAGTTCATGTCACTTACAACTAAAAGCATGCTATTTCCAGCCTTGAAAATAATTGAAAGGAATTATACCCAAGAACATAGAGCTAGCTACCAGATATAATCCTTCTTGAACCTACAACCTACAACCCATCTTCATGGTTCTCTTTATTGGGTTTTTTGTCAGCTACTGACCCTCTTAGTGTCACCAGCCATCTATCATTCATCACCCAAAAATATTCCAAACAAAACAAGACTCCCTAGAGTTCAGACCCAAAAGAGGAAGAGCTAAAACGAGTGAGAAGTAGACCTGATTCAAGGGATAATAGGAAGGGGTGGGTGTTGTTTTACTTATGTTATAACTACGGGAGAGACATGCACAAGTTTGTAGTACCTATAGAGATGGAGCATTTGAAAATACAGAATTCCAAGGGAAGGAATTATGATGCAAGATAAAGGGATTGTTCTGAACAGAAGTTCCTATTCTTCTGGGCCTAGGAAGAAAGGAGGTGAAAATGATTAAGGTTTCAGGTAGGTGGGCAGGAACTAGAAGGAGTTAAGTTGGAAGGAAGGCTCTACCGGGTGAGATGTGTGCAGAAAGTAGGATGGAGGCTCAGGGGGAAGTGAGGATGGTTTGTAACAGCCTCTGTGGGGAATGAAGCAGGAGCTATTTGAAATAGTCAGGAGGCTATGAGGATTTGCCCCAAGCTTACATTTAATCAAAGTAGTCTTCTGGTTATAAATGGCAGCAGTTTGAATACTTGCTTTTATTTCCATTCCCAATGCCACGTAAAGACAAGATAAAATAAATTTTTTTTTAATTTCAGGGTATTATGGAGGTACAAACATTTTGGTTACATAAATTGCTTTTGTACAGTTTGAGTCAAAGTTATGGTGAACTAATACCTCTTGTATTACCCTGGATGGAACTGGAGCCCATTCTTCTAAGTGAAGTATCACAAGAATGGAAAAACAAACACCACGTGTATTCACCATTAAATTGGAACTAATCAAACAACACTTATGTGAAAATAAGTTTTTAAATGTATAAATCCAAAAGGACAGACAGAAGGTAAATGGGACTGTCAATAACAGAAGAAGTTAATAAAATTTTGGAAAATAAAATTGGTTGGGTGGGTATAAGAAGAAAGTAGATGGGCAGTGCTGGGAAAACTGAGAGTGAAATGCGTGCAAGTAAAGGGATGTGTCACTCCCCTGAGGCATCAGCATGGCCCGGGAGCTCGTTAGAAATGCAAATATTCTGGCCCCAACATAGACCTACTGTATAAGACCTCTAGAAGTGGGGTCAGCTATCTGTGGTTCAACAAGCGCTGCTGGTGATTTTTATACATGCTAAGTATGAAAAGAACTGCAGTAAGTAGTGTGTCAAAACAGAGTCTTGGGAATTTGAAGCACCTGGTGTCCCTGATGGCAGGAATTCAACATGAAGCTAAACCTCAAAAGAACTGGCTGAGAGTCTGTTTGAGAGTGATAAGAAGCCCACATTCCTTCTTGCAGTTGAAGCATCCAGATAACCATACTAACAAGAGGTTTACTTTCTGAAGATCATAAAGCACGTGGACTTGAAGCAGTTGGACTGGGACAAGAAATGGCTGAGCGTAGGAATGAGTCAGCACACCAAAGACAAGGATATTATAGAAAAACCTGCTTATTAAAAAGTACCCTCTTCTCCCACTTGATTTCCAAAATGGAAAGCAAGATTATAATTGCCTCCCACTCTAAGCAGGAGATGAGAGGATTCTTTGCTAGGTAGACTGAGCAGCCTATAGGTACTGATATGATGGGGTAGTCCCCCCAATAAAGGCTGGGTGTCTTGCTGTCCAGTCACCGTGCAGTGAGGCCCGCCAGCCTGCAAGCCTTACCCATACGCTTCCAATCAGCACTTTAGTGCCTCCCTTAAATATGAAGTGGCAGCCAACAATCACAAGACATTTGAAGAAAGCATATAATGTAAAAGACACACCAACAAACAGACAAAAAAATGGAACTCTAAGGAAAGAGACAGGCTTTTTCTTCTGCAGGAAGCAGAAGGAAAAGCCTTAAAACTATAATCAATGCCTTCTGAATTATAAGAAAAGATGTTACATACATAAAACAAAAACAGGGCTATAAAAAAAGAGTACTCGGAGAATAAAGAAGAGCTCTCAGAAATTTTCAAAGGGTCTTTAGGAGAAATTAAACTTGTAAGAAAAGAACTGAGAGGTAAAGTTGAGGTTTCTAAGAAAGCAGAAGCAAAAAAAAAAAGAAAGCAAAGAAAAAAAATAGAACATAGGAGAGAAAAGAAGGAAATTAGAGGATCAATGCAAGAGATTTACTATTGAATAATTAAAAAGAAAAAAAGGAAATGAAGGGGATAAAATTATTTAAAAAACAAAAAGAAGAAAGAATTTCTCAGAAGTGAAAACCATGAATTTCTTAATTTAAGGGGCCCAGGGGAGATGTGGCATATTGACTATAAAAACAACCACAAGACATTATTTTAAAATTTCAGAGTGCTAGTAATAAGAAAATAATCCTATAATTTCCCAGAAATGGGGAAAAGAAGGTTACATAAAGAAGTTCAAGAACCAGTCAGGCATTTTTTTGATTTCTCCACAGCAACCCTAGAAGCTAGCATGGGGAGTAAGACCTTCAGCATTCTGAATAAATTATCTCCAACCTAGATTTTTTTAATTAAAGTGAGGAAAGAATAAGGCCATTTTCAGACATATAATGTCTCAAAAAATGTTTCTCTTCTCATGCATTCAATCTTAACAGGCTAAAGGAGGTGTTACATCAAAAGGAAGAAATAAATCAAGAAAGAGGAATATCTGAGCATACAGGAAATAGAGGAATTGCCACAGGAGAAAGAGGAAGGGAATTTTTATTTTGATGATGTGAGGAAATCTTCTGCCCTGCAGAGTATCCTAGGAAGGATTTCAGAAAGGAGAGATCTCTCCATGAAAGGCAGATTGCCGGTCTTTGCTTCCAATGTCACAACCTAAAGTGTCTTTGTATGGTTTCATTTCAGATGTTTCCAGGAGGTAGGAAACATTGAAGTCCATTGTTGGAAGAAGACTCAGGGTACATCGAGTGCATTTCTGATGGCAGGGAATCTTCAGGTGGCTCACAAATGAGATGGGAACTACTAAGACAACAAAGGTTGCGGTAACATGTATAACACAGGGAACAGAAGACCTAGGAAAAATACATCCTTTATTTAGGCTATGAACGAACACTACTTATCTGGCTAGAAGAGCTCATTACTAGGACAAAAGTCAGGAAAGAGTCACCATACTAAATAATCAAAGGGAAATGTGCAGTAAAACAAATATCCACTGCTGTAGACTGAATGTTTGTATCCCCTCAAAAATTCATATGTTGAAATCTAATCCCTAATGTGAGGGTATCAGGAGATGGGGCCTTTAGGAGGTGATTAGATCATGAGAATGGAGCCCTCATAAATGGGATTTGTGCTCTTATAAAAGAGACCCCAGAGAGCTCATTTGTCCCTTCCACCATGTGAGGACACAACAAGAAGGTGTCATCTATGAACCAGGAAGTGGGCCCTCACCAGACACCAAATGTGCCAGTGTCTGGACCTTGGACTCCCCAGCCTCCAGAACTGTGAAAAATAAATTTCTGATGTTGATGAGCCACCCAGTCTATGGTATTTTGTTATAGCAGCTTGAATGGACTCAGAAATCCATGATTGGAAATTTCTCACCGGCTACATTTCCCAACATAGTCCAGTCTCCTACATGCATCAAAAAACTCTCCATTAAGTCTTGATGACTGTAAGTTGGACATTGCAACTGATGAAACTTCAGCAAGGTAAGAGTTTAGTTTAAGGACTTCTGGTTTGAGGACAGGGCATAAGGTTTCCATTTCCTGCTTTTCATGGAAATCAACCCAAAGCAACCAGCAGAATGAGAAGCAGAAATGTAAATTCTTTCTTTAAAAAAAAATAGGAGATTGCTGACATCTCTAGTCACAAAACTAGAGGAAGCAGGAAGGGATAGGTAAGGCATTGGAAGTCAGAGGAGTATGGAGTAAACAGAAAGAGGATGCCCAGAGCTGCAAAGCTCAGAAAGAGATGATTAAGTACATAAAGAACACTTTTTAAGGACAGGGGCACACCCTGAGTTGCAAAACCTAAATATTTTGTTTTTAACTGAAGGAATATAGTGTAAGACAATGGCAGGTTCCCTAGACCTGGTTTTGATAAGAAAAGTGGAGAAGGCAAGGTTGCATCATACAGACAAGACATAATTTCAGTAACAGTCTATGTGGTAGGGGGAGAGGAGAGTGGAAGAAGAAGTGAAAAGCTCTGTATCTGCTTTTTTCGATTACTGGAAATAATTAAGGGCTATAAAACTCATACTTAAAACTCAGAATCAAAAGAATATTTCTGCTTACCTAAAACATAGGCCTGACCCCCACTCCATATGAACCTCCCATAAATATCTGATGCAGGAAAAAATCATCTCAGTCAAAAATGAGGTCACCAAAAAGAACTGCAAAAGATTTATACAAAGACTCTATACGAACAAATGAGAAAAAGAAGATGAAAACAAATAGGATACAAAAGACATTTACCAGGAAAAAAAGTTGGCTTGGAAAACTTGAATACTGTCACTATTTTGTCATGAAATTTTAAGACTTAATGAAGAAGACACACATACACATATATATTTGCATGTGTGTGTGTATTTAAATGCAGAAATACAAGAGATCAGGGAAGAACGGACAGAATCATAGAAACAGATGAATTATGAGCCGGCACAGTTTAGGAAAGAAATGAACAAAATTAAACAATTACAGAAAAAAGGCAAGCATGGGAGCAGCACGGGGAAAATACAAGCTGCAAAAACTCAAGAATGGACACAGAGGAAAAAACAAGAAGATAAAGCCAAATAAAGAGTTAAGAAAGAATACAGAGAAAATAATAAATAGGAAAGATACTCACACACAAAAAAGCCTATATAAGTAAATATTTGGAATCTCTATGTTTTAATACAGACCAGGATAAAAATTAAAGAAATAATTTAGAAACACTTTCCAAAAAGAAAAGAAAATTTGATTAAAAAATTGAAAAAGCACATTATGACCCAAGAAAAAGTAACACAGAAATATACTGTAATAAAGCTACTGAACTTCAAAAACAAAGAATCCTTTGGGGAGCTATGCAAAAATATTAAGTTATTTACAAAGGAAAAGAATAAAGCTGACCTCAGATTTCCCCAGAGCAAATTCCAAGCCAGAAAATAGTGGAGCAATGCTTACAAAATCCCCAAGAAGAGAAATCGTAACCAAATAATATCTTACTCACTCAGAATGCCATTCAAATATACTGGCAAGAAGTGCACATTTTGAATATATGATGAGCTGTTCTTATAGAAAGTACTAGATGATGAACTTCAGTCAACCCAGAGATAAATGAAAAAACAACAACAGTACTGGCATCGAGACTGAATCTGCTTTAATGTAGGAGAAAGATTAAAGCAAATGCAGAGATTATAGCACAGAGCAGACTGCAAATTAGTAATCCTGACAGTACAGAAATGACATATCTAACAGATTGTAGAAAAGAATTGGTAGAATAAGTAGGTATTAATGTATATTGAATTCACTCATCCTTTATAGCGAGGGGTCAAAAGATATCCATTAAAAGCTGATAAATCAAGTAAAAATAATGGAAATTTATTTAGTAGTACAAAGGTAAATACTTAGAAAAATAGCAACTAAAAATGAAGGGAGGGGTGAGGGGGAAGAAAAAGGAAATATACTAATTTGGGACTGTTCACAGTGTGGAGTTAATAGATCTCTGTCTAAACAGAGGATTAAAGGTTTTATCCTAGTTATGGTTATAACAGTAATCTTTAGATAAAAAACAAATATTTTCCAAAGTGTTAGAATAAACACGCATTCAAAAAAATTACAAAACACATTTCATGGTAGATATTACAACATAAAAACATAACATAAAATAATATGATAGAATTAAATCAAACTTAGTGATAGCCAGTGGTGTGCTGGTAAATGCTTAACAACAGGATTCACGGGGTAGGGGGATAGAACAAAACATCTTGACTTGTAGCTTTGCTGATCTCCATGGTGTACATACGCCCACCATGGCCAGTCTCAAGCTATGAATCTGACATTGCCAAATGTGGAGTTAAGGAGAAATGCTCACCTGCAGTTGTTGGAGCCAGTATGAGCTGGCTCCAGCACACCACCGGTAATAGCAATAAATCAAAGTTAGCTAAGGAGAAGATTATAAAGCAAAACTAACTTAGGACTGTACACAGGAGACCCTCTTAAAACAATGTAGTTGAAAACTTTGAAAGTAAAATGGTGGGTAAATATATATGTGCTAGGCAAATGGGGAAAAAAGGTGGGGAGAGAGTTCACTCTCTTACATCAGGTAAGATGAATTTAAGGAAAATGGTATCAAATGAGATGTCTCAAGGAGTGCTTTATAGTGATAAAGTATACAAATAACAATTAAAAATAACAATTATGAATATCTGTGCACCAAGAAACATAACATCGATACCCATAAACAAAAATTACAGGAGTTATAAGGAAAGACAGATTAAAAATATAGTAAAAAGAGACTTTATCACTCTTAGTCCAAGAAATTCCAAGTGAACAAAAATAAATAAATAAGGATATAGAAGACCTAAATAGCATAATTACATGTTGATGTATTTTATACCAAATTACACACCCTGGGGGGAAAAAACTTACCTTCTCTCTAAGAAACTATGGACTATGGACATGACCAGTCATGAATACTGATCATATATTAGGCCACATGTAAACGTCAATTTTTTTTATAGAAAATAGAGAAATACTATTCAGGCAATATTCTCTAATCACAAATAATAAAAACTAGAAATTTATAATAATTTTTTAAAACACAATTCTCTTACCACTTGGAAATTTTAATTTCACAATTTTTAAATAATTCTTGAATCAAATGGGAATTCAAAACTGAAATTGCAGAATATATCCAAACAAATAATAATGATCACATTACATATGAGCACCTGTGGGATATAACTATACCAGCGTTCAGAGGAAATTTTATAGCCTAAATTCTTACCTTGATAAACAAAAATAAAATAAAATAATTGAAGGAAGCATTCAACTTTAGACATTAGAAAAAGAATAATAAAATAAAAGGAAAATAAAGGGAAGGGATTAATAAAGAAAAAGATGGATATAGTATGAATTCAAAATCAGAAAAAAATTCAGAATATTTTTTAAAAATCTAAAACCTGGTTCTTTGCTGGGCAGAGTAGTAAACAAAAAAATAAATCTCTTGTTAATCTGATTTTTAAAAAGAAAAATGAATTACATAAAATGAGATATAATGAAGGAAATAATTACAGACACAGATGAACTTGTCAGAACCATAGGAGACTACTTCAATAAACTCTGTGTAAATGAATTTTAAAACCTGGATGAAATACATAATATTCTAACAAAATTAATTTTACTAAAATATATGTCACCAAAATTGGTCTAAATAGATTGGTTTAAATAAGTCTAAGTATCACAGATTTATTTAAAACTTTTCAAAGACTTATCTTCCCGAATATACTATGTCAAGATAGTTTTACATGGGACTATTTCTGAACCTAAAAAAAGCAGGTAATCCCAATGCTATTTGGACTGTTCTAGAGCATAGAAAAAGAATGAGTTTCCATTTTGGAACTACTTCCTCCAAGAAAAGACTCTATAGAGAAAAAACATATAGAACAATCTCACTTAGGAACATAGATGGAAATTCTAAAGAAAATATTTGCAAACAAAGCAGCATATTAAAAAGCTAATACATTATGACTAAACATGGCTTATTCTAAGAATAAAGGACTGGTTCTGCATCAGAAAATCGGTTAGTATTAATATGAATTGCCACATTAGCTAAATAGTATTTTATTAATAATTATTATTTCCTTAGACATTGAAAAGCCATTAGACAAAATTCAATACCTGTTCTGGATAAAAACTTTTGAACTGTAAACAGTATATAATATCATTAGTTTGATAAAATATATTTATTTCAATTCCCAAATCAGCATTTATACTAAATGTAGATTAGACACATCCTCATAAAAGTCAAGAATAAGACACAAGTGTATATGGCACAAAACACTGATATAGGCAATAACCTGGATGAATCTCCAGAGAATTATGCTGAGTAAAAAAATGCCAATCCCAGAAGGTTACATGCTATATGTTTTCCTTTATATTACAGTCTTGAAATGACAAGATTATAGAAATGGAGAACACATTAGTGCATATCATGGGGTAAGGAAAGGTGGAGAGAAGTGGAAAGTGAGTGAGTGGCTTATTAAAGAATAGCACGAGGGATTCTTACGGTGATGGAAATGTTCTGTATCTTGACTGTATCAATGCCAATATCGTGGTTGTGATATGTCTGTATAGTTTCGCAAGATGTTACCTTTGGGAGAAACTGGGTAAAGGGCCCATAAGATCTCAGTACTATTTCTTACAACTGCCTATAAATCTACAATTATCTCAAAATAAAAAGGTTAATTTTTAAAAAGCTGATTGACAGGATTTTTTGCCTTCAAAATTACTAACAATGGATACAATGAGGTGTTAACGTTTGACACACATTATTTCATGAAAACAATTTTAAAAATCATATTCCAATGTCATTATTTGAGCATCTGCTGCAGTTGGGTAGTAATGTGTAGCGTCAGGCTTTTGGCAACTGGCTACATTATTCATCAACAACACTAAGTCAATGAGACTTAAAAACAACACAACAATGAATTTAATCAATGAACAATGAATGTTATCAAATCCATTAACAAAACTAAGAGGAATCCCTTGAATGATATTTTTAAATTTCACATTAACAACAATTAAGAGTTTGAATGTCTTATCCTGCACATGGAAATCAGATGGGTCTTTGAAGAAGAAATATTGTAAAAATATTTTGTTCACTACTTGAAATGACTATGGAACGCTTTGTTTCAATCAATAGAAAAGTAAAAAATAGAAATGTGAAATTAGCATATCTTTCAGATATATTTGAAAAGTTAAAGTCCTCCTTCAAGAAAATGAGATTAATCTCCTTAAAATGAACAAATTGTGAGATTTATCAACAAATTTATATTATGTCAACCTCATTTATCAAGACCTTTCAAAATTTCCATCTTTGCATCAGTTAAATAAGGATAAAGACAGATTTAGAAATATACTGATTTTATTTGAATGCAGTTTTAAACGTGATGATTAAATGTAAAGATCTGTGTGATTAATCTATTTGCAATTATGTAGAACAGAAGTCAATATCTACAGGATAATGTAGGTAGGTTAGACTCCTGTTCTACCATTGTATGATTTAATTGGTGTAATTAGGAAAGGTTTTATATCTAATTTGAACTTTCATACCCACCTATTTGGAAAGAAGACACGCTTCTTATAATAGCATTTCCAGTTGTGTATTTGTTTGAAAGTTTCAATGTGCTATGGCAGTTACTGCAAAGGTAACAAAAGGTAAGCTGCTAATACATAGCAGAGGAGATCTGACATTCCTCCACCTAGATTTAGAACTAAAACCATTAAAATATAGATATTTGCATTAACAGGAACCTTATTTTGTTAAGTTATTTTTAAATAAAGTGACTCTTTTTAAAAATTTAGTTGCTTAAAAATATCTGTGTTGTGGGAATGGCATATTGACTCCAGGTAGAAAAATGATTATTACGAGCGAGCGAGGAAGACACCGGGCTGAGCGGTCGTCTGGTCTCAGAGGGCCCGGCGGTGGCTGGATGGGCGAGAGGGCGCCCCCTTGGGGCCTTGGCGGTTCCTCGCTCGTCGACCGGCGGGAACCCGAGCGGTCTGCCTCTCGCCCGCCGCCGCCGCCGCCGTGGCGCGCGAATCTTTTACTCGTTTATTCAGCGGATGAGTATCAAGTCACAGTCTGTGCCAAGCGCCGCTGCCAGGGTTGGGTAACGCGCTATGGCAAGACGGAGGGCTAGGGAAGAATTGGGAACCCCAAAGACGACCTGTCCGCATCACGCGCTGCAGTACCACCGGCGGCGCGCAGCTCCTCCGAGGGGCGTGGCCGGGCGCGCGGCAGGGGCGGGGCCTGTCTCCAGGGAAACCACCTGCGGGCGGCGCGTGCTTCCAGGCCCAGCTGTCTGTTGAACGGCCGCGACCTGGGCGGTTGCCGCCCGGAGAGCAGTGAAGGACGAGGGGTCAATGAGACAGGGACACCGAGGCCCCTGTGGCCGGGGGCGTCAGGGGCGATGGGGCCGGTTCCGGTGGGTTGCGCCCGGACCCGAGGCAGCGAACCCGCCCGTCTCCGCCCGCGCCCCGGTCGCTTGCAGATGGAGGTGTGCGTCCCCTAGTGGGGGAGAGGTGGCAGCGCGGACGCGGGAGAGAGCTCCCGCTGGGCATGAGTGAAGAAAGACCCCTCTTCACCCCCAGCCTGGGCCCGGTCCGCCCGAGCGAGGGGTGACTCGGCTTGAGGGTCAGAGTCTGGAAACGAGACCACGGCTCAAGCAGACTCCCGCAGTAGTAGCTTCTGGAGGCCACTCATAGTCACCACCTGCTGGAAAGGGGGAAAGTCGACATTGAAGGAGCCTGGAAGGAGTGAATTCACGTTCAGGCCTGCAAGTCACCTTTTCAGATGTCAATCTGTTGCCCAACTAGGGTCCACAGGATTACCCGTGATGTGAGTGACACTGATTACAGTGGTTTAATCAGCAGAACCAGGTGTCTTACCTACCTACCTCATCTGCTCACTACCTCTTTCCAAGGGGTTCTCACAGGTTCAAAAACTTTCTCTTCCTCAGTGAATTCCAATAAATATGTTGGAATCTCCTCTAAGGTCCCGGTTCTTCAAAGGTATCCCAGGGAGTCTCCCCACTTCCTTGCCTTTTACACATCTGGATTGCTCCAGAGACATATCCCCCAACTGGACCAGCTCCATGAGGGTCCAGCCTATGCTGTCACACGTGACTCAGAAGGGCCCTGTGCTTATTTTAATGCTCTGCTGTCGCAATCTTGAAGTTCTTAATTTTTGAACAAGGGGCCCCACATTTTAATATTGCGCTGGGCCCGGCCCCAACTCTCATCTTTTCTCAAAGGCTTTCTTTGCTGATATTCAATTATATAAAAATATAGTTAAAAGTAATTCTTCCCTAGGCCTGTCAGTAGTTGCTAAGCCATCAAGAGACAGAGGAGGGATGATTCCATTAACTAGCTTAGAGTTGCTGGGATCATGAGACCTTTGTGATCCAGTAGCCACTCTCCACCCCTTCTCGTTATATTTAGAGGCTTTGAAGAATATGAAGAATGGGAAAATGCCACACTTTTGAGGGCACCAGTGTTTGGCTCCTTGCCTAAGGATAGAGGCAGGTGAGGAATCAGCTGATCGTGTATGAATGGAGTCCTCTGGGACAGGGCTTTGACAGGTGCCCTGCAAAGGCTACTGCAGGTGGGTGTGGTGGGTGGGGAGGGGCACTGCATTGCTGTGATGTGGGGGAAGTAAAAGACTTTGCTTAAAGAAGGAGCCTGAGAGGTCCTGAAGCTGGGCTGCCCAGTACCAAAGCCGTGAACCACACATGGCTACTGAGCACTTGAAATGTGGCTAGTCTGAAATAAGATGTGCTACAAACGTAAAGTGCACACCAGATTTTAAAGTCCCATTTTAATTTAAAATATTTTATTAATTTTTATATTAATTACATGTTAAATGATATTTTGGATATAGCAGGTTAAAGAAAATATATTCAAATGAATTTTACCTGTTCCTTTTTACTTTTTAATGTAACGGCTAGAAAATTTTAAGTTATATATGTGGCTCACATTGTATTTCTTTTGGAAAGCAGTATTATACAGGTTTTGGACTATTGGAAATGACTTAAAATGTTCAGAAAAACTGCCTTTTCCCCAAAAAACTCACATTGCCCCTTATCTCCCAGAAAATAATGCTACCTACCCTTATCCTATCTCACCCATATCAAACAACCTTACTAACCCAGCTTATCTCAAATTAAAGGTCTTGGCAGTTAAAGAAATGCAGCCTAACCACAGGTGCTCTAGGACTGCAGTATAGTCACTTTTACAGGAGAGAAAGGCTCAGACTTCTGTCATCTGTTGCACTGGATGACATTGTGAACGAGGAAGACACTGGACTGAGCGGTTGTCCTAGTCTCAGAGGGCCCGGCAGGCCCTCAATTCAGTTGCTAACAGAGATATTTCTATTGCTTTGGTTGTTTGTCCAGTTTTGCAGAAGTGAACTGTAAAGAAACTACAGAGAAGGGAAGAAAGACATAATCAAAGAGGGTGGCCACCTTACAAACTTTCACTCCAAATTATTATATTCTTACAAATTGTGATATTACACCATCCTTGGCCTGACTTCTTTTTGTCAGTCACACCGTTTTAGAAAGGAATTAGCTTTAGTGAAGAAATTGCCCCATGCTCTAGCCTGAAGTATACATAGGGACAGAAAATTATCAGTAAATTTAAGCTCTCACTTGAGCAGTCTCCTTTAGCTATTGAGTATAGAATGGGTGGACTCCAATATCTTGATCTTTAGTGTTTTGAATGGCTCTTAAAAGCACTGTGATGAGGGAAGATGTTAACTCTAAATCACTGTGTATTGAATGCTTGTCCTAATCCAATGCTCCTAGAGCCTCTAGTTCCCTGGAAAGTGTCCCTAAAGGTGTGTATTTAAGAGAGCTGAGATCCAAGCTCATTAGGATGTGAAGTTCTCAATACAAAACCTATTTTTAATGGATTGACTTGAAAAACTACTATGAAAGGAATCTGTCCCAGAATCTGTGGTAGCAACCAGAGCATTTGCTGTCATTCTCCCAACCTTTGGGGTGGCTTCCCTGGCATAGCTGCAGTTTGCTTTGATAGTGTCCACATTTTCTTGAGTGATTCAATCTTTGTTTGTGTCTCCCTCTGGAAAGATCTGGCTTTGTTTGTGAGCTACCTCACCCAAGAGTTTGCTTTGCCTGTTCGCTGCTTGCCTGTTCCATCATGAGGCTCAAGCCCAGTTGTGCTCCCGCACTGCTTTGCTTCATTAGCCACACTATTTGACCTGGATCTCTGTCGCCTTAGACACCTGCAGGGCACTGAGATGAGGCTCTGCCCCATCAGTGTGAGAGGATCTGCCAACACAGAGACATGTAATTTCTTAAGAAATTAAGAAAGCTTTAAGCAGAAAAGCCTTGGCAAGATGAGTTGGGAGAGAATCTCTACCACTGGCTCAAATTATTGCCTTTCTAAGGCTTCCCTTTCACCCAAATTGCAAAGGCCAAACTTGTGTGCCACAGCACCTATCAACCACGATCAGGTCAGCACTCTGAGACAGGATTGAGGTGTGTACATCACAGAATGTGAAATATTTGGCAGTCCCTGGAAGCATAACAGGGGCGGGAACTGGTGCTTTGGGAGAAATAACCTGGATTTCTGGACTTCCTGCAATTTCCAAGAAGCTGAAGCCCAAGCATTCCTCCTGGCACCAAGGCGGGCATATAGATGTGCACCAAGAAGGGCTAGTTTGGGCTTGTCCTGATCTCTGGGTTTTGGCAGTAAAGGCATCTGGGCCTGCAGTTTTCTTTGTTAGAAGGTTTTTAACTGCAAATTCGACATCCTCAATAGACAATAGATCTATTTAGGTTATGTACTTAAGTGAGCTTTGGTAGTTTCTGTTTTGTAAGGAATTTCTCCATTTCATCTAAGTTGTTGATTTTATGGGCATACAGTTATTTGTGATGTTGTCCTAACCTTTTAATGTCCTGAGACCTGTAGTGTTGTTCCCTTTCTCATTCCAGATATTGGTAATTGTGTCTTCGCTCTTTTTTATCAGTCAGGCTAGAGCAGTCTGGGCACTATTGACATTTTTGGTTGGATAATTCTTTGTTGTATGGGACTTGCCTGTGCCTTGTAGGCTATTTAGTGGTATCCCTGACCTCTCTACCCACTTGATACCAGTAGCACTGCCCCTTGATCCCTACCCCCATGCCCATTGCAACAACCAAAAATGTCTCCAGACATTGCCAAATGTCTCCTGAGAGGCAAAATTGCCCCTGGTTGAAAACCACTGCTTTAGACTACTTTATCTCTGTTACCATGTTTGTTATTTGAGCATTTTCATTTGATGTATAGTTTTTATCTCCACTGAAATTCCTCATCTGTTCATTCATGTTATTCTCTAATTTTTCCACTAGAACCTTTAACATATATGGTTAATATATTAATCAAAGTTATTTTAAACTCCTTTTCTCATAGTACCATGCTCTTGGATAGGCAGAGTCAACATAGTAAAAATGGCTTTGCTACCTAAATTAATTTACAGAATCAATGCAATCCCTATCAAAATACCAACATCATTTTTTGCTGATCTAGAAAAAATAATTCTATGCTTCGTGTGGAACCAGAGAAGACCCCGTCTAGCCAAAGCAATCTTAAGCAAAAAGAACAAATTGGGAGGCATCTGTCTACCAGACTTCAAACTATACTACAAGGCTATAGTAACCAAAACTGCATGGTATTGGCACAAGAACAGACATGTAGACCAATGGAACAGGACTGAGAACCCAAATATAAAACCAACCTCATACAGTCACGTGATCTTTGACAAATTCCGGAGAAACGTACACTGGGGAAAAGATTCCCTATTCAACAAATGGTGCTGGGAAAACTGGATGGCCATATGTAGAAGACTGAAAGTGGACCCACACCCCTCTCACCTCTCACAAAAATCAATTCACAATGGATAACAGATCTAAACCTAAGACATGAAACCATAAGAATTCTCGAAGAAAACGTTGGAAAAACTCTTATGGACATTGGCCTAGGCAAAGAATTTATGAAGAAGACCCCCAAAGCAATCACAGCAGCAACCAAAATAAATACATGGGACCTGATCAAATTGAAAAGCTTCTGCACAGCCAAGGAAACTATCACTAGAGTGAACAGACAACCTACAGAATGGGAGAAAATATTTGCATGCTACACCTCTGATAAAGGGCTGATAACCAGAATCTATACAGAACTTAGGAAAATCAACAAGAAAAAATCAAACAACCCTATTAAAAAATGGGCAAAGGACATGAACAGAAACTTTTCCAAAGAAGACAGAATAATGGCCAGCAAACATATAAAAAAGTGCTCAACTTCTCTAATCATCAGGGAAATGCAAATCAAAACCACAATGAGATATCACTTACCTCCAGTGAGATTGGCTCATATCAAAAAATCCCCAAATAACAAATGTTGGCGGGGATGTGGACAGATAGGAACACTCATACACTGCTGGTGGGACTGCAAATTAGTACAACCTCTATGGAAAAGAATACGGAGATACCTCAAAGAATTAAAAGTAGAATTACCATTTGACCCAGCAATCCCACTACTGGGTATTTATCCAAAAGAAAAAAGACATTTTATAATAAAGACATCTGCTCTCGAATGTTCATAGCAGCACAATTCACAATTGCAAAGTTGTGGAAACAACCCAGGTGCCCATCAATACACGAGTGGATCAATAAAATGTGGTATATGTATACCATGGAGTATTACTCAGCAATAAGGAACAACAGTGAATTAACACATCTGGTATTATCCTGGTTGGAGCTAGAACCCATTCTTCGAAGCAAAGTGTCACAGGATTGGAAAAACAAGCACCACTGGTACTCACCATCAAACTGGTACTAACTGATGAACACTTACATCACACAGGGCAATAACATTCATCTGAGGGCGGGAGGGCGGGAGGGGGGGTAGAAGGGATGGGAAAAACTCTCACTGAATGGATGTGGGGAGCACAGTTTGGGAGATGACCACGATGGTGGCTCTGACACGGGCAGAACAGGGGCAATGTGTATGGCCAAAGTGTTGTACCCCCATGATATTCTGAAATTAAAAAAATAAATTTAAAAAAAAAACTGACCACAAAAAAAAAACAAAAAACCTCCTTTTCTCATAGTTCTAACACTTAGGTTAGGTTCTAACACTTAGCTTAGGCTTCCCCTCTTGACAGTGACTTGTTTTTTCTTTCTTTTTTATGTGTCTCATAATCTTTTATAAAATGCCAGGCATCTTGTGTAGAACAGTAGAGATTAAGGTAATCCATGCCCCAAAATAAGCATGCTTCTTCTGCTAGGCCAGTAATGTGGGGTGTTGAATCAGTCTACTCAGTAGTTAAGCTGGGTTTGGGTTGTATTGTTCCACCTTCAGTACACCACCAGGTTCAGTTTCCTCTAATATTACCTTATGCTTAAGGTGCAGTGCTAAAGGTATTTTCTCAACGTCCCTGCTTCACTCTCAGCTTCTGGCCTTCCCAGTGAGCCTATACCACAAAGTGGCCTCTCTTCATGATTGTGCCTTTCCCCCTGCTTGTTGCCAGGTGCTGGCTATCTCGGCAGTGGGGGCCAGAGGACTCTTGGTCCTCCTGGTCCAACCTCAGTCTTAGGCAAGGAAGGGTCTGGGAAGGACCTTTGCCTTTTACACAGTGGGAGCTTACTTCCCATAGACCTCCACCACCAAGGGAGGCTCTCTCTAGTCTTCTGCCTTCTGTCCCAAATCTTTCTTATCAGTACCCAGTAGAGATCATGGAGAAGAGACTGACAGCAGAAGCAAACTCCCTTTCTGTCTAAGGCTCTCAGGGGTTTTATACTTTCATGCTAGCTAGTTCATACTTGACCTTAAGCAATTCATTAACAATTTTAGCTGAATTCATATCAGCTTATGTGGTACTTGATGTCTCTTCTTCAGTACTCACGTCTTATTGCTCCTTGGTGGGGTCAGTCTTTACTGGGATACCAGGCCACTTGATTGGTCTATGAGCCTAGCTAAGGTGACTCATTGTTCCGGTTTGCCTGAGACTGAGGAGTTTCCCAGGATATGGTACTTTCAGTTCTAAAACTGAGAAGGTCCAGATGGTCACCCTAACCTCGGCTCTCTGATAGGTTCAAGAAAAAACATCTTGTGAATTTTCTGGTTGTTGGGGTAGGAGTGATGCTCTTTCTAGGTTTCTACATCCTAGGCAGAAGCCAAATTACTGAAATATTTATGCATGTTGAATACGGGCAAAAGTGGTTCTAGAGATAGTGAGAAACCATACGGGGAAACATCTGTTTCTTACTAAAGCAGGGGAGTACTTATGAAATCTTCCCTAAAATAGGGAATAAAAAAGATGAGTTCAGTCTCTGCCATGCTGTTGTCTATCAGAAGCAGATTTTTCCAATTACTTAAAACAAACTCTAGCTGAAGAGGTGGATCCACACTTATTCCTTCTACAACTGTAGTCAACATTCAACTAGCACCAGACTTGTATTTTACACCCAGCAGGTGAGCATCTCCTGTAGATTTTTGAGTGAAGTTTTTTTAAAATTTTGTATTTTCTCTTATGGAGAAGGAAGAAAGCTGAGTGCAGCAATAAGCTTTTAACATGAATATGTACCACCTCTGGGTGAATAAGTATGTGTGTGCACACATGCATGTATTAGTATAATCTTGCTATCAACTGTCTGGGGGCATATTTGATTTATTCTGCCTTAGGTGATACACCTGGTATTGTGTTTTTTTATTTCAGCTATTATGGGAACAAGGAATGTCTGTGACCCCTATAGCCACCGCTACTGGCAAGAGGTAGACAGCCTCAAGGCAGTGCTCGGTATTTGGTGTGATAGTGAAGGCTCTATCGTTTGCTCAGTTACTTCCTTGAGTATCCTTGAAAAAAATATAGCCTCTTGATGAACTTACAGGCTGTGTATGTGATATGTTTTTATTAAATGGTCAAGACAGTTTGAGTAGTATGGGAGAAACAACACAGAAATCATAAAGCTAGGAGCATTTATAATTTCAAGAGGCTCATATAGCTGTAGATATAATAACAGCTAAGACTTTCATGGTGTTCATTATGTGCCAAGCACTGTCCTTAAAGTTTTACATTTATTAACACATTGAATCCTCACACATATAAACTTCACAGAAACCCTATGACGTTAGGTGTTGTTATCCACAATTACAGAATAGAAAAATGAGGAACAAAGAGGTTCAGTAAGCCTAAGGTCACGCTAATAGCAAGGGGCAGCAGTGGCACTTGAGCCTATGCAATCTGTTTCCAGAGTTCTTTTGAGCACTATGACAGTGGCCAATGACACAGAAGAGGTAAAGATTTCAACATGCAGGACGGTATGGAAAGAGTGAGAATTATATATGTGAAAAAAGCCTTTTAAATATCATTTTGATTTCAGGTCTTGCACCAACTGAGTATGTACAGAAAACTAAAAGAGGATATGCTAAGAGAGAGGATTCAGACAATGGTAGTGATGCCTTGGACTCGCTACAAGTCAGCAGAGAGCATGAATTATACAGACAGGTAGGGTCATTTGATGGAAATATCATGTGATACAGATGGTCCAATAATAGTGGAGGGGCTTAAAAAAATTGCAGGAAGAACTCTACCTATGTATATAAAATACTTGAGTACTTTCCATTTCAGAATAGAAGACTACTCAGAAGCCACTTGCCATACAGAAGAAATTTAAGCTGAAAATTTTTATCAGTCCCATTTATGACAAAGTGATTGAGAATAAAACCAATGGATGGCACGTGTAAAGAACTTTGGCTTAAAGGTGACAACATGAAATGTTATCAACCCATGTGAAGCAAAGTAGATTCTTGAATGACTAGAATGTCCCCCAAACCTCCAAATCAGTTCTTATAATCCAGAGGACACATAGGAGAGACAGGACAGTCAACAAGTATATTCACAACTTTTGTGATGTTTGTTGGTAGGGACTACGTTGAAAGCAAAGGATACTTTGAGGGCTCTGTGATTGGTTTTTCAAGCCAACTGATAATTATAACAAAGTATATTATAACTGTGTATGAGATGAAGTCTTTTAGCCTAACCCAGGGGCAATCACCAACATTCTCTCTATACTTACTGGGTGATCTAGATGACTTTATATAGCTCTTATATAAACTGATCAGTTCCATATAATTTTTTTTGAGACGAGTTCATGTTTTGTCACCCAGGCTAGAGTGCAGTGGCATCATCATAGCTCACTGCAACCTTAAACTCCTGGTATCAAATGATCCTCCTGCCTCAGCCTCCCAAGTACCTGGGACTGCAGGTGTGCACTACCATGCCTGGCTAATTTTTCTATTTTTTATAGAGACAGGGTCTTGCTGTTGCTCAGGCTGGTCTCAAACTCCTGGCCTCAAGTGGTCCTCCTGCCTCGGCCTCCCAAAGTGTTAGGATTACAGGCGTGAGCCACTGCCCAGCCCCAATATCATATTTTTCAATCTTTTTTCATTGCTTCCCTTCCCACAAAAAGACTTTCTATAATATATTTTCCCTTAAAGTTTTCACAAATTTAAGGCCAATTGATGACTATTGCTATCACCCATAGGTAAGGTTTCTTTAAAAATAGAAGGATTTTCCCTATAAATATATACAACTATTATGTACCCATCATAATTAAAAATAAAAAATTTTAAAAATAGGAGGATTTTATTGTTACTACTACCAGCACTAAATATTTCATTTTCAGATTGTATTTGGAGATTACTTCTTTGGAGTAAGAAGTTCAGATTTGTGAAAGGTAGAATTTTTTCCCCTTTCTTTCAACTTGTGAAAAAAATTAAAGCAGTAATTTTTACATCAGATACTTTTTCTTGTTAAAAGTTTTAGTTGTATTTTAGTTTTATAGATATTTTAAAATTGAGAATGAAAGCTGTAGATAGTGTATCTCTGAGCCTTAAACAACTTTTTTTTAAACCAAGTCTGAAGGCATAAACAACTTTTTAAATAGGGTTTTCAGAAACTTAGACCAACTTTTTTGTTGTTTTAACTTTTAAAGCTATTTAATTTTGTGAACTAACTACATTAAAGACTAAAATGAAAGGAGTTATACCTTGAAACTTTACAAACTTTTATGTTTAATACTTTAGGCATTGATTACAGATGAGGGTGGTGGGACAATGGCAGGCAGGATTAGTGCAGTGTCATTTGACTTATGTGATTGAATGGGAAAGGAACAACCAGTTATATTATTATGCACTAAAATATAAATGTGTGATTTAACAATTATACCTATGTAATCATCACTCAGATTAAGAAATAGAAAATTGCCGGCATTGCAGGACATATCTGCATATTGCTCCCAAATAACAGCCCTTCTCCTCCCCACAGGTGACCACTGTCCTTACCTGTCTACTGATTTCTTTTTTCATGCCAGTGGTTCTCAAAGTGTGGTCTGGCATCAGCATCATCTGGGAATTTGTTAGAAATGCAAATTCTTGGGCCTATTCCCAAACCTACTACATTTATATATTTTTTGTGGGATGCATACTTATGTGATTAAAATATAAAGCAGTGATTCTCAAACTTTAACATGTATTAGAATGACCTGAATGGACTATTAACATACAGATGCTGGGGATGCTGGGTCCTACCTAAAGTTTCTAATGATGTCTTTCTGTTGTCTGCTTTAATCATTGGTTCTAATTTTCTTATATGCTAGGTATGTTTGACCCTATGCTAGTCATTGCACTTGAAATATCATTTTGTAGAAATAACTTTCAGGCCTATCATGAAGACACCTGGCTCCAGAGAGTATTTGTATTTGCTTCTGCCAGGCCCCTGCAGGCACTACAAGTTTGGGCCCACCTGTTCAAAGTTTGATATTTCCTGGACAACTCAGGGGAGTCTTGCCATGTTTGGATTCTCTTCAGATTATTCCAGTTATTGTTCACCTTCACTCTGAGATCTTGAATCCCAGATTGCTGTAGGGGAAGGTCTCCTGTCAGACTCCCCAACTTATATGGACCCAGAGTTTTGTTTTCTGTCTCCTCTATACCCTGAAAGGCTATCAAAATGGAGACTCTAATTTTCTGGGATTAGCTAGTGCCTTCAGGGAAAAACTGGCTTCAGGCTTGCTTACTTCTTCACTTCTCTTTACTTTTGGCCTGATTTCTTACTGTTTTGTACTCTCTTTGATGCTTTTAAAAAGATTATTTTAAATATATTTTATCCAGTTTTTTAGTTGTTTTCATCTAGAGGACTGATCCAAATAACCTGAACCATCATTACTAGAAGCAGAAAATCTGAAAAATAAATTAATTATGCACAGTAGTTTTTCAAAATACTGTGGATTTTCAAAACATTAAGAAGTGATGGATGTTTACATCCTAGGGGAAAAAGTTATCTTTTTAGTCTACATATTTAATCAGACAAGGGGCACACAAAATGGTTTTGGTACAAAAACTCTTCCCTGAAAAGATACCCAGAGTTCCACATTAATGACCTTTAACCACTCCAAAGTGCTCTGATATTTACTCAGTGGGTCCAAGGAATGCTTCCCTTCAGAAAGCCTCACAAAATGTAGAGATGTGCTAGTACAGGATCTACTTCACAATTTGTGGCACTTTCTATTAGGTTTAATCTTTCCATAGCTTTAACCATGCTGGAAAAACCAAATGTAGGAAGCACCAATGGCATGCACACTTATCCTTAGGACGGTTTCTGTCTGGGATAGCACATGGAATACCCCAAACATTGCTTACTGTCAAGTTCTAAGCATTCGATGGGCAGTATTTTAAATACCTTCTTTTCCACCAACATTATATATCACATCATCTTTTTCTCCGGTTTGATTCCTATGTCAGGTTGATCCCTTGATGTAGGCAGGATTCTCAAGGAGATGATACCCCTTTCCAACCTGTTCCTGACAAGTCAGAACACATTCTTTCTGACCAAAAGGATAAGTCTGTAATACTTACCTTTAGATATCTTTTGGAAGGTGTTGGAGATGGAAATACATGAATGTTACACATGTCCATTTGGAGTGTAAACCTTTCCAGAGGTCAGAGGTAAGATATGGCATCTTGAATAATTGGTATTTGACAATTAGGATTTGTAACAATCCCTGCAGGCTGGGGTTGGGGTAGGAGAGAACAGAATCTGATAGTTATCTCCAGAGTCCTTCCAGGATGTTTGACAGTAACTTGATAAATGTCAGGATCCCCTACAGGTGGTAGGGTTGGTTGTGGTAGAGCCCTGTAAGCTTGTGGGTCGGTGTAAGTGTCAAAATTTAATTGTGATTGTAGCAAGCATTATCTTATCTCAGATAAAGACTATAACCACTAGTTAGGGCAGAGAATGTCTTAAGGTAATACAGCAGGTGCCCTGAATCTATGGATTTATGGGACCAGTGTAGGATGAGAATCCCACCAGATACTGAGACTCCTCAGTGTTTTTTTTCTTTATCAATTCAAAGGTGATGTTATTGATATCTAAACCAGTAAACCTATACTCTAACTACCTTGTTACTAGAACTGAAGTTCATGTTTTGAATATAGACTTTTAAACTGTTCCACAAGATGTAGAAACTCTCCAGTTCAGAACTACAAATAACAGAGGGTGCTTTTCACATAACGTAGGAGGTTTCCAGCCACGGCACTTCTTAAGTTACAAGGCAAGTCATGGCCAACCACAATCTACCTCTTAGTTGATAACTTTTGCCTAGAACCTGTTGAGTTTCAGACCAACATGATGCCACTATTTATTATTATTTTCACACAACTCATCACTTAAAAATCAAAGTATTGCTTTCACAAAATCAAAATTTATTGTAATTCCCACTTCTTACTATAAAATACCACCATACTAAAAGGTTTTCAGACCACATGAAGCCCAGGCAGTTTAGCCACTTCCTTATAAACATATCTTATTAGACCACATGTGTTTGGGAAATTGTCTGAAATGTAGGTATTTCCCTTGTTTAATAGCACATGCTCCTCTTCCCTTTCCAGCTAGAATGTAATCTAAAGACATGGTTTTAGATCACATTTATTATGGCTAACATTTCTTCAGCATTACTTTTGCATAGCTGCTCATAGATAGTAGCTCTATCACAGATGTCTGAGGTTGCCCAGTCAATCTGAACTTTGGAAATTATATAGTAAATTCTGTTCCTGAGCCTAATATGAACTTTTAGGAACCATTTAGTGGTTCCCAATGGTGTAGTTAGTCCCAAATAGCTGTTCCTACTGTGTTCCTCAGACAGCCATTGGTGTGCATGTGACCCTCATGTCCAGTAAGTAGAAGAATAAGGAGTGGGCCTATACTTTTCACCCAAATCCAGAGTCTACTTTTGGTTACTTAATGTAGATGTTATAGTATGGGACCTTTGTAACCATCCTTGATGTTATAAGCACTGGTGTGTATTCCCTTCAACTCACTGAGTCATATATAGATAGGGTTGGGGATTGTGCTTAGGATAGCAGAGGCCAGGAAATGCCTCAAGGTTTGGAGATAGTTCATTTCTCTGGCATCTCCTGTTAAATGGCCAAGTACAGTAAACCCTGCTGCCAGCTGACAGAGATTTGATACATCTCATGAGCCCCTGTTTGCATATGTACTTTCTTTTACCCCCAGTAGGTCTTCCTTTATGGTCACTTATAAACTTAGCCTTTGCATAGGCTGTTCAGGTTCTGGGATTTGCCCCATTGTTTACTTGGTACCATGATTTCCCATCCCTCAATTGTCTGGGATGAAGTATGTATCCCCAGTACTTGGGATCTGTATTATACAGTATCTGCAGCCTCTAGACTAATTAGATAACTTGGCATACAGCCAAACATACACAATTCAGTATTTTATTGAGAAAAGTCAATTCCTACAGGGTCTCTGAAGCACCTGAGATGTCTAGGCCAATAAATATAATCGTTCCTTCAAGGTAGATCTGCCTTTATAACCATTGCTGTTGTACTAGAATGAGGACTACTAATTTACTGGCTGTAAGCTTGTTTCAGTTGGTATTATAGTCAGTTATTTCAGGATTTATCTTCACTATCTTCAATGTGAGTAGTAGATATCTCTTTGAGTTTCTTTCCAAAAGTTTCCAGACAGAGTTAGCACTAGGTATGAGCTATATGTCATTGGTATTGAACTTCCTGGCAGTGCCTGATCAGAGCTCCTAGCCCAAAGTGTCTCCAGAGGTAAGCACTCTACTCACCCTCTTCACTGGAAACTAAACCTAGAATAGTACAATAAACTTCTTTGTCCTACTGCAATTCTTTGTCTTACTACAATAAATTTTTCCTTGAAAAGACTTTCAAATGAGATTGAATTCAGGAACCCTAGCCAGTACCACCAGGGTTTTCAAAGGAGAGCATGTGGGCTCATTGGGTTTGTTGTTGACCCAGTCCAGTTCTTCCCCTGCATTCTTTACCTTGTTTTTGAAGTGGTTGATCAAATAGCTACTGGTAGAAATTGTTATAGAAGAAATTCATATACAAAAAGTAGAATAGGATCAGCTAAATGCCTTCTTTAGCTAGCTAAAGTCAGCATAGGATGAATTGTGGTAAGCAGCTAAAGGTTCTTTGTTGTTAATGTATGAGAAAAGAAGAGGATAGGGCAGAGATAGTAGTATACCTTCCCTGTCTTTATTACCCATTCAGCACTTCTAGGCCTATCTGTTATTATCTCTGTTGGCCTGTAGACTCCTGCAGGGGTACTTGTGATTTGGTTTCCAGTGTTTTATATCCCATGGGACATTGTATCTCAACCACACCCCACCCTCTACCCCACCTTATGTACCCACTAGTCTGTTATTTGCATATAAAGTCTCCTGCCCCCAAGAGTTCCCAGCAGGAAAGTGTACTAATCTGGGGACATTGGCCTCCCCACTAAGGCAGTTTTCTCAGAACTGTCTGAAGTTTGGGTGTTAGGCTTGAAGGGCAGACAGTACAGTGGCATTCTTTTATTTCTCTTGGTACTTCCTTACCATGACATTTATGGGCTGCCCATCAATTTGGGCTTTTTCCATCCCATCTTTTAATATGTAGACCAATAGGTCTTTCTACTGAGAACTTTCTCTTTCTCTTTTTTAGATTTCCCTCTATTTTCTTTTGGTTATTTTCAGAGCTGACATTCCAAAAAGTCTTCCTAAGCCATCTTTTCCAAAATCGTGTATAGGAAAGACTACTAGTTATTTACCCCTCTATTCATTCTTCTTTTTTTTCTTTATTAACAGAACCTGATTTGCATGGTGTATGCACCATGTGCTCAGCTAAAAAACGACATTGCCCATCTTTCACTACCAACAAGCATGGCAGTGAACACAATTCTTGTCAATGACATGTAACCAAAAATGTTGAGAGGGATTTCTAGTAAAGCTCCTTAGAAGGGGGTAGCCTCAGAGCATGAACCTTTCTTTCTTTCCCTTCTTCCTGCCTACATTGTAGGGGAGACGCTGGACAAAGAATAGACATCGCACAACAATGAGGAGACCATGAGAGAAAACCCAAGAGAATAGCTTGGGTCACCCATCTGGAAAGATTGGGTTAGCATGGCAGATAGAGGCACTATGTGTGAACTCAGAGAGCCAGACTCCATACTTTTTGCACACTACCACTACCCTCACCATCTTAAAGTTGGAAAAAATGTACTTTTGTCATAACAGATCCATACCATTTATATATCTCCAACATTGTTTGCAGTAGGACTGTGCTGCCATGGTTTAATTACTCTCACCACCTGAGATATTAAATCTAAATCCATTAAAAATATCTGTTTGTGTCTCTATGTCCCAAGTTCAGAACTTGATATTTCTTAATTATGGAGGCCCAAGGTCCTCCAGAAGAGTGGTAGCAAGCAATTTTAAAGCAATTCAGTAGATGGCAAGATGGTCAATTTTGACAATTAGATAAAAATATTAATACCCACAGCCAATGACTTTTAAAATAGCAGTAATTTGAAGGTACTATGAGGTGGTTTTATAACACATTATATGTTTTCAATGTATAGATTCATATTTTAAGTTTTGTGGGAGTGAATTACTTGTTTTTTAGATTTATATTTTCGTGCCTACAAGATCTAGAAAATAGCCTCGAAAGGATAAATCTAAGACTTATTGGTCTTAAAGAGGAGGTAGAGAAAGAGATTGGGGTAGAAAGTTTATTCAAAGAAATAGATTTCTATTTTCAGCCAATTATTCCTGTTCTGTAGTATTTGTCATAGTGGAACATTGGAACAGATTGAAGATCTCCAAATATAAAGTATTATTGCAGCAGAGTTGCAAAAAAAATCACTTATTCGATGAGTTGTGGTTACAAAATAGTATCTACAATGTCTCAGTTTATAGAAAGATAATTTTCTGTGTGTACATATATCTTATCTGGAAGGCATTATATCAAGTTGTTAATATTGGTTTTTTTCTAGAGACATGGGATAATAGTTTTGTTAGTGTTCTATTGCTTTTATTTAATTGTTCTGTAATGAACTGGTATTACTTTTTTATACGAACTTTTTTGAAAGATGAAAAAAAAATTCCTCTTGATGGACATTTAACAAGAGAAGCAGAAGTGTGTTGCTGAGAAATGAGTAGCATCGAGTCAGGAAGAGTAGGACAAAAGGGACTCCTGCTTTTGCTGCTGACCGCCAGCACAGCTGCCAGACGACTCAGACTGCTGCTGGCTCGTGAACTGCTCCTGGGCTGCTTGTGGGATCCTGAGTGGCTAAGGTCCCTGGCTGTGGCACGGGGAGGCTTTTTCTTGTCTGCTTTTATTTCCTCATGTTACTTTATGCTATCCCATGTTAATAATGTCTCTGTGATCTTTAAAAACTGTCTCTTCATTTATTTAATAAACATTAGAATCTGTGTTATATGCCAACCCCATGGGTAATGCTGAGATACACTAGTGAGCCAAACAGACCTTCATGGAATTACAGCCCACGGTGGGAGAGAGAGACTCTAATCAAATCATATAGATGTATATAATGGAACAAAATGAAAACTATGAAGGAAAATAGGCTTCTAGGAGGTAGAATTGCTGGGCAAGTGGAGAGGCCCACCTTACATTATGCATTCAGTGTGCATTTGGAACTGAATTTAAGCTTACACCTATAGGAGGGGCAAGAGTCAGCTAAGTGAAGGTTGTCATGGGGGGAACAAGTAATTTAGGCAAAAGACAAGGCATGTGTGAAGACCCTGAACAGCAATGTGCTTAAGGAAGTGAAAGGATGCTGACTAGAGCATAGAAAGTAAGGAGAATGACTCTAGGTGAGTTTGCAGAGGCAAGTAAAGACCAAATCACACAGGACTTCGTAAATCATAAGATTATGTCTTTTTCTCCTAAGCAATCAGAAGCCATTGAAATGGTTTGAACTGAAAAATACATTAAACAGGTTAATTTCACCCTGGCTATGGTAAGGAAAATGGATTGGAGAGAGAGACAAGAGTGGGATTAGAAAGAACAGGAAGCTATTGATAAGGTGCAAATATCACAGTGATCAGTAAAGGGCCAGTCACAGATTTTGTCATTTATATTGCTGCTCTATTTAAATGGGACATTATCCAGAGGCAGTGGTAGACTGTGGCCAGAATTTGTAACATTGGCTGACTATTACAGTTAGCAGTCTCTGCTTTTGAAATGGCTGCCTGTCTTCTTCACTTTTTTCCCTATGTGGGTTCCTGTGTTTGCCACCGATAAACTCTTGGACAGTGGTCATGTCTGAGAGTTACGAGCTGAGAGTTATGAGGTAATGTTTTTGCTCTTCCCAAAGTAGTGAAGCCATAGTTATAAAAAGGATTGAACAAATAATGAGTGCTTATTTATTATGTGCCAGGCACTGGCATATGTTGTGAGTAAAGACAGAGTCCCTACCCTCATGGAACTCACTAAACTGGGAGCAGATATTAAATCTTGCAAACTGTGAGATGACTGTGTCTACTTGCCTTGTCAGTCACTAAAAAAAAATTTTTAAGGAAATACGCTTCATGGATCCCAGACCCAGCCCTACCTTGTATGATTGTGCAGTTTGGGTGTTGCACAGAGAGTTGCCACGGGAGTTAATCACGATTAGAATTCCCCTTGCCAAGCCACGCTATTGTATAGGGCTGTATCTGCCCAGAGGGAAGAGTATAACTTTCCTTATACTAAGGTGTCATATAGGTCAGCTTCATCTCTCCCTCTTATATTAGGACGGAATTCCCTATTCTCAGAATTGAGTGGGAGGCTTTACCCTACAGATGTGTAACTGCCCTGAGCACAGAAATGTATATGAGGTGAATGTCTAGGCATGAGTGAGTATAATTTTATGCTTAGAAAAGAAAAGGAGTACAATCAGCCCCACATATTCACGGTTCTGCACCCACAGATTCAAGCAAGCATGGATCAAAATTATTCAAAATTAAAAAATAATACAACAATTAAAAATAATGCAAATAAAAAACAATACAGTATAACAAGTATTTATGTACTATTTACATTGCATTAAATATAAGCAATCTAGAGATGATTTAAAGTATATGGGAGAGTGCACGTAGGTTATATGCAAATACTATGGCCATTTCATATAAGGGATTTGAGCATCTATGATACTGATATCCACAGGGTGATGAGGGAGGGTCCTGGAACAAATCCCCCTGCAGATGCCGAGGGACAGCTGTATAAAGACCTAGGACATAGATATTTTTTAGGACATAGATAGTTTTTTAAAACTAGCCCTTTATCTGCAGAGATTAGATCAATATTATAAACCTAAGACAAAGTGTCCCAGTTGTGGGACAGTGGAGGAAAAACCTGGGTTGTGCATTACAAGGTGGTTGTACTGGGGTTAAGAAACTTACAGGCATCATATTGGGGAAAGCTCTGATGGAGGAAAGAGGGATCAATATATAAAATCAAGTATTGGTTTCTGTATCTTGAGCCTGGTTAATTGAACAAGGCTTTACTCCCTGATATAGTTTGGATGTTTGTCCCCTCCAAATCTCATGTTGAAATGTGATCCCCAATGTTGGAGGTAGGGCCTAGTGGGAGGTGTTTGGGTCGTGGGGGCAGATCCCTCATGAATGGCTTGGGGCCATCCTCTCAGTGATGAAGGAGTTCTGGTTCTATTAGTTCCCATGATAACTGATTGTTAAAAAGAGCCTGGCACCTTTCTCCACCCGCTGTCTTGCTCCCTCTCTCGCCATGTGACACACCTATTCCCCCTTCACCTTCTCCCATGATTGGAAGCTCCCTGAAACCCTCACCAGAAGTAGATGCTGGCACCAAACTTCTTGTACAGCATGCAGAACCATGAGCCAAATAAACCTCTTATCTTTATAAATCACCCAGCCTCAGATACTTCCTTTATAGCAATGCAAACAGACCAATACACTCCCATAAAACTGGGCTTAATATTTCAGGCTCAGTTTTAAAATTGTGGACTCTCATCTTGTGGGAGTGGTCCTGCTCCTGGGAAGAATTCTACCACGGCAAATTCAGAAACAAAAAGCAAAGGACTAGGATTTAGGTAGCTGACGTCATGGCTCTTCCCAACAGTTGTATGATGCTGGACAACTGGAGTAGACCTCTCTGAGGCATAATTATTTCATCTGAAAATCAGAGAGCTAAACTTCCTCACTGTGTTATGAGGCTTGAATGAAATTGAAAAAAAGCTTTGTAAACTGTGAGGCAACTAAACAAGTGTTTCATAAAATGCTGTTTTGGAGTTTCAGAAATCTGACTTGGAGCTGAGTTGAGCTGGCTGGGTTGGCTGAACCTCTCTGCCTTGGTATGGTCTATTTCTGAGTGGGGGTCTGGGCTCATCTGTCTTCAGGCTATACCAAGGGCTGTGACTACACTCTAGCATTGATGATGGAAAAAATTTTAATAATTTACCGTAAAGACCCAAGTCAATAGATAGTTTCCTGATTCTAACAGGGTATGTTCTGAGCACAGGCTGTCTGTCTTCTAATGGAGTCTGTGGTCAATTATAGAAGAACTTTGCTCCTTTTGACAGGATCCATAAAATTGAGGTAACTCTCAGGCACCAGCACCAACCTTAACAGAGGGCACATATCCGGGATGAAAAGATACAGATGTCCTTTGTTTGCCACATATTATATGAGAATATATACTTAAAATAGTATGATGATGTAAATGGGTATGTTCAGTATACACATAATGAGTTAGGTCCACAAAAAGTATGACTTAGATATTAAGTAGTCCCCAAATCTCCCCTACCCTGCCAGTGTCAGGCCAAAGATGAGCTCTTTGGAGATTTAAATAATGTCTCTAGAACACACAAGTGCTTTAATTCAAATATCCTTTTAAAGTCTTCACTGAACAGCAGGGGTATTTTTTCCCCACATGTGTCTTCCTTGGTCGTCACTGAAACCTGTGTACAAGGGTGAATTGGAGAGCAGATGCTGGAAACCCCTCACAGCTGTTTCCTCACAGCCACTCCTCAGAATGTTATTATACTGTCTAATTTGCCCCAATCTGAAGGGTGAGAAGTGGTATCTCAGTGTAGTTTTAGTTTATATCCACTTGTTTGAGTAAGGTTGAACACCTTTTCATATGCGTAAGGGCCATTTTAATATATTGTATGTAGGTGTATGTGGTCTGTTGATGTCATTTGCTCATTTTCATGTCATATTTTTGGACTTTTTCTCCCCATTTTTTAAGAGTTCTTTACATAATAGGGATATAGCCTTCATCTATGATATGTATTGCAAATATTTTCTACAAACTTGTAAGTTGTATTTTTACTTTGTTTATGGTTTTTTTCCTACACAAAAGTTTCTTTATGCAACAAAATTTATCAAATTGTTTTTATTCCACCTAGATTCTGAGTCATAATTAGAAAACATTTCCCTGTAGCCATTTTATAAAGGAATTCACCCCATGGTTTCTTCTAGTACTTGTTTCTATTCATGGATGAAATAATTGTCAGCATATAAAATCCCAGAGATTCTACAAAGTAGATGCTAGAACTTATAGTTAAGGTTAGTAGGTCACAAGATATATGGTCAATATACAAAACTCAATTGAATTTCCATATTGTAGAAATGAATGCTTGGAAATTAAAAGTTTTGAAATACTACCATAGTACCGTTTTCAATATACCAAAAAACATGAAATACTAAAGTACAAATCTAATCAAATATGTGCAGGATTATATGCTGAAAATTACAAAACACTGATAAAAGAAAGAAAGCAAAGCCTTAAATAAGTGGAGAGATTTACTGTATTCATCGATTGGAGAACTCAATAGTGTTAAAATGTAATTTCTCCCCAAATTGGTCTACAGATTCAACACACTTCCCATTAGAAACATAGTAGGCTTTCTTATAGATAAATAAAAAGTTGATTCTAAAATTTATATATGGAAATGCAAAGGACCTAGAATATCCAAAATCACTTTGAAAAAAGCAACAAAGTTGGAAGGCCCATACTAATTGGTTCTAATACTTATGGTAAAGCTACACCAGTTGAGCAAATGAAAGAATGAGATAGATTTTTAAAATAGACCCATACATATAGGATCAATTAACTCTGGCAGGCAATTCAGTGGACAAAGGATAGTCTCTACAACAAATCATGTGCATCTACATGTAAAAACACAAAAAACAAAAAACACCACCTTCATCTATATCTTGTACCGTATGTCAAAATTAACTCTAATGGGATCATAGACCTAAATGTAAAATCTAATGCTATAAAGCATCTAGAATACAATAAAAAAAAATCTTCTTAAGTTTGGGTGAGGCAGAGGTTTCTTCAATAAGATGCCAAAAACAATTCATAAAATTAAAAAACTGGTAAGTTTGACTTTATTAAATTTAAAATTCTTTCTCTTTAAAAGACATTAAGAGAACGAAAAGTAAAATCAGAGACAGAGAAAATACTTCCAAAACATATATAGTAAGAGTCTTATATCCAGATTATAAAAAGAACTTTCAAAACTCAAAAATAAGAAAATAACATAATTTATAAAATAGGAAAGAAATTCGAACAGGCACTTCATCCTAGATGATACGTGGATGGCAAATAAACACATAAAAATACGTTCATAGTGATATGCAATTAACTTCATCATTACAGGACACAAGTTAAAGCTACAGTAAAATACCACTACTGACCTATGAGAATAGCTGAAGTTTCTTTTGAAAGAAAAAGAAAACAATTGATGATACCAAGTGCCATCCAGGATGCAGAGCAACTGAAATTCTCATACATTACTGGTGAGAATAAAAAATGAGGAAAAGTGTGGCATTTGGGGAAAAAGTTTGGCACTTTTAAAAGTTTAAACATATTTATTTCTGAAAAGTTTACTTTTAGTTTTAAATAATAGTTCCATTGTTTTATATTTCTTCTTCAAGAACTCCAGTTATACCTATGTTGCTTTGCCTATCTTCTGTGTCAGCCACTTTCTTCCTGACCCTTTTCATTTTATTTCATTTCATTTTCTTGATTGCCTGTCATTCTTTAGTGCTCTCTATTAAATTCCCATTGAGTACATTCTCCCTGGGGTACACTAGTGGGTTGAATGGTGACCACCCTCATCCCCCCCCCAAAAAAAAAGTCTACTCAAAACCTGTGAATGTGATCTTATTTGGAAAAAAAAGGGTCCTTGCTGGTGTAAAGTATCTTGAGAAGAGAAGGGGAGAAGACACACAGAAAAGGCAGAGATTAGAGCAATGCATCTACATAGCAAAGAACACCAGGATTGCTGGCAGCCACCAGAAGGTAGAAGAGAGGGATGGAACTGACTCTCCCCTCAGGGACTCTGGAAAAAACAAACCCTGTTGACACCTTGATTTCAGACTTGTGGCCTCCAGAACTTTGAGAGAATAGATTTCTGTTGTTTTAAGGTACTCAGTTTCCGGTGATTTGTTAAGGCAGCCCTAGGAAAGTAATATAGATACGTCTTACAATTTAGTTTTCAATTCTGAGATAAATTTTTCTTTTTCTTCTATTTCCTTTCTGAGTTCAAGTGGCTGTCTTTTAATTTCTTCCTGGGTTTTTTTCCAAATCCATTTATATTTTAATTTCTGATTAAAGGTAGTTTTTTGTATTTCCGAATACATATTTAAGGTTGATTCAGTCTGAGTGTTGTGTTGCAGTTTTCTTCTGCTTCGTGGTTTTTTGGTTTGTTTAGTTTTGTTTTTACCTCCCTTGGAGTGGTGGAGAATTTTTATCACTTGAGATATATTGAGTCTCTCTGTTTCTTTTTTTCCCTAAGTAGCTTTTTTATAGCTTTATTCCATTTTCTTCAATTCTTTTTGTGGATTTGTGATGATTTACAAGATTCTTAGTTTAATGGTGCCCTCTTCTGTCAATGTGGCAAAGCACAGCTTCTTTAATGATTGTGTTTAGGTGGATGGAAGAGGGATAGTGTGTCCTCTATATGAGATACAAGCCTGTTACGTGCACTAAAGAATATAAAGTTCTACCTTAAAGCCCTCACCTTTCAAATTCAATATGGTTGAAATTTATTGTCTCCCAAGGAGGAGTTTCCAAAAGCACATAGTATTCTTGCATTACCCCCAGGTGATAACTTCATATTTCCTTATATGGGATGTGTTCTCTGAACCACCCCCTCATTCACGCTACTTCTGTCTCCTCCATGTGCCTTCTCTCTCTGGAAACCAGTGTTTTGGTATGTCCCACAAAAGCAAGGAGGTTTAAACCAAGAAAGAAGTGATGTGGGGAAAAAAGGAATAGACTTCACAGAGGAGAAAAGCAAAGGGAATTCCTGAGATGAGAAAATGAAGTTCTAAAATACTTGTTTAATGTAGGATGAAAGATCACCAATTCAGGAGGTATGGCTCTGCCCCAGACCCTCCTCAAAAAATGAAGATTATAGAATATCTAATATTTATAAATAGTTGTACTGAGAAAATTTTGACAGCTTTATCAGAGTTTGGGGATAAACTGGTGATATTACAAAACAACACTAAGCAAACAAAATATAATCATTAACTCCAGGGCAGGGGTGGGGGGGAGGTTTAAAAGAAAGGACATGTAATCGTGAAACATACATAGCTCAGCCATAAATAACATTTACATAGTCAAAAAATGTAATCATAGAATATTGATTTAACCAAATAAATAGAGTATAAATATTATAAATATAATAATGCTATTATGAGTGGGTAGGGGAAGTATGTATGGATGAGGGGTGAATTGTAAGATAGCTAAATTTTCACCTTCTATTATAGTAAATAATTTTTAAAACTGAAAAATAAAAACAATGATACCCTTTAGAAAAATGCAAGTAAATACCATAATAAATAGCTGAAGATTTGAAAGTGGTTTCCTCTGGGGAACAGGAATGGAGAGGTGAATGGGTAAGAAGAAGTGGAGAATGAGCGATTTTATTATGATACTGATTTGATGATATAAGGACCATGCATAAGAAGCATTCTCCTATCTCTTCCATATTAAATACAGATGCTTCTCCACTTATGATGGAGTTACATCCAAATAAACTAATGTTTTCAACTTACAGTGGGTTTATCCAGATATAACTCCATCCTAAATTAAGAAGCGTACTGAAAGCATATCACTTTCACACCATCTTAAAGTCGAAAAATGAAAAGTTCAACCATTGTAAATCAGGGATATTTCATGATACTCCCATGTCCAGCACTAAGTGTGAAGGGGTCGTCATTGCAACCATGGCCTGATAAAAGCATGGTAACCAGGGTCTCAGGCCTCCCAGGGTTGAAGGTCTGGGTCATCTCACCAAGCGAGACACTCACACTATTAATAGCAGAAGTGCTAGGCAAGGGCAAGGGGAATCTAGAAAGGCTGGTAAAGAAAGAAAATGACAAATAGATACAATCTCAGGACCAACTGCAGTAGTGAGGGTTGTAGCTTATTCCATTAACATACCTCTTGTAAGTTTTCCCCCAGGATCTTTAACCAACCAGAATTTTGAAGTGAGATAGGATTCAGTAAACTTAGGGACGGAGTGAGAGAAACAAGCTCATCTGTGAGGTACAAAAGGTGGACTATAGCAGTTACTGTTGGTACCCACTCTCCAGATCCTTCCAGACCCCTTTTACCAATTCTGTGCACCCCAGTTACTGCATGCTGTGCTGCAAAATGGCTAAAACCTGAGATAACAAAAGGATTGATCTTTGGCATTGGGGCTGCCTAGCCTGTTCCACCACTTCTACCTCTTGATTGGCATACCTGAAATGCCTAGGAGTTTTACTTCCCAGGCAGATCCCCCAACCACAGAGAGGATCATCAGCCAATTATTGACTGCTGTGGAGTTCAAAAGCTCAGTTCTCTGGCTTCTAGGGAGAACATCTAAAGTATAACTGACACTCCAATATTCTCTGTAGGTTCAGGCTCAGGCTGGAACTTCACCTGAAAGCACTCTTTTGCTGGCTTCTTTCTCTCTCCTACCTAGCATCCATTCCTTCCTGATTCCTCTAGACAGCCCTTCCTTAATCAATCACTACCACCCAAATCCCTAACTCAGTGTCTGCTTTTGGGAGAACCTGACGTAAGACATATTCCCTTGTCCTGTATAAAACCATCCTATGCCATTAATTTTGCAGGCTTCTGTTGATACTTAGAACTAACAATGTTAACTTCACTCTTCTATGCACATGTGATGTGACTCTGTAAACTCCTTTGAAAGCAAGGACCATGTCTTACTAATCTTAGTTTCTTCATCTGCACAATGGTAAGAATAATAGTGTCTTCTCACAGTTCAACAACTTCTCAATAGTTGTTGCAAGGATTAACATGTTGGGGCTCAGAAAATGGTACCCCAGGATGAAGGCCTCAGAAGCAAAATTTTTCTCTGACCTTCTTCTGTCCTCCTGCCTCTCAGTCCCATTCTTCTCTGAGGCTAGCCATAGAAACTAGAATCCCCCTTCCCTAAGGCGGGTCATAAGAGCCAGAACCCCTTTTCCTAAAGCCAGTTATAAAACCTGAAATTATTTTGTGTAAAAACTAGGTATAAAGAAACTATCTAACCTAACTTGTTTGACTGTGGGTTGTAAGACCCCTATTCCAGTAAGGGTCCTGCCCCACACCTGGAAGGAAGGAATGCTGCTCAGAGAGGCCAAGAAGGATCTAGACAGGCAGGCTTTTCAGGGCTTCCCCATTCAGTCTATTAACATTAGATCCCACACTTCTTGTCCAGTCATATTTCTACACAGCTGTCCATACTTTGTTGATTCTAAGCATAAAAATGGATAATTTCCCCTGTATCTTTGGGTCTTCATCCTGAAGTCTCCCATGTATACACGTTAAATAAATTTGCATGTTTTTTCTCCTGTTAATCAATCTGCCTCATGTCTTGGTCCCTACAGTTAATATGTTAAGTGCTTAGAGCGTGGCAAGTGCTATGAAAGAGTTTGTCACTAATACTGTCATTGTTATTTTTGCAATTCCATCACATGGCTCTAGAACTAGGCACAATGTATTTACACAATATTTATTGGTTGAATGAACAAGTGGACAGGTAGATGGGTGGATGGGTGGATGGAAGAACATGGAAGAACAAATGCAATAATTTTTAAGAGTTCTAAAAGAAGACAATGCAAAGAGATAGCTGGCAGGATTAGGGGCACTATATTCAAAGAGTTTAAAATGTACTTTTGGTCTATACTAAAGAGTCTGCCATAACTGAAAGTTGCTAAGTTAAGCAATAGTAAAAACTTCAATGTAAGGACAAAGTTGGAAAATGTTACCACTCTTGAGTAGTGGGCTGGCAGGATTGGTATTCTTCCAGTTGGTAACCACAAAATACTGCTGTGTAGGTTCTAATGGAATTTACCATGATCTGGTGAGAAACAACTCACATGAGTGAAATTGATGGAAAAAAGTGAAAATTAATAGCTGCTGGCCGAGTGCAGCAGACAGTGAGGTCAGTATGGTTACTGCAGGCCAAACCACTAACTCCCTTCTTTTGGCGAGTGCTGCCTGGGGCTTTATAATCTAACACTGTTGGATTATTTTATTGGAAAAGCAGCTACTCAGGGTTTCTCTACATTTTTGCTTTCTCCTACAATTCTCAGTTGAATACTCCTTTATTACTCAGTGCTTCCCAGGACCACACACTTTCCTGTGCAGTATGTTCTAAGAATGGGATGTTTCTTTCACATTTGGAAAAGTACTATTCCTATGAAGTCCTAGCAGACATTTCTCTTTTGATTTCCTTCCACAGTGACTTGTGAAGTTGTCACAGCTTTTGTCTCAACCTGAGCTGCTGAGTTTAACAGATTTTCAGCCATTTTCAGAACAGTATGCCTGTGCCTACAGACCGACCCTTTTCCATTCATGTAACCAGGCCTCCAGATACACCTTTGCCAAGTGGTTTTCTGAGCTTCCTGGTGAAGAACTTTGTGTGACTTTTCCCCCACCTTTGTTAAGGCTTTTTCAATCTTTCTTTGGCAATAGGTAAAAACAAACATCTGAGAAAACACCAGCAAGAGATTTGGGCAATGCTAGGACCTAAGCCTTCAGTCCTAGACCCTGTTTATTCAGCTGGAAAGGCCCACCTGTGGACTAACACAGAGCAGAGATGTGGCCATTAGTGACAAACACAAGACCTCATCACCACAGAAAGACAGACCAGATCTGGTGTCTGGAAAAAATGGGTCACTTATAACGACTTTAAAAATTCACTTATTCAAAGCAACCACACTATTCTGTGGCTCCCACTGTTACCCTGCCCCCACATTCCCTCCTGGCTGACCTATGTATGTGCATGCACACACATACCCCACATAGGACTTCTCTCTCAGAGGCCATTTTTGCTTCCCAAGGCCTTGCTTTGACCTTGGCCCTTTAGCTGGAGACCCAGCCCCCTCTTATGTCTACCCAAACAGGTCAGAGAAGCATTAATCTGAAGTGAGCCAGTCCTTGTAACAGCCATCCGTTTCCTCCTTTTCTATTTTTTTCTATGAGCTCTAATGCCAAGAACCAGCCATTCTTGCTGCCTCTCCTTACCACCATATTTACTGCTGTTGCAGCTGCAGTCTGATCATAACACACTGAGATTTCAATATCCCATAGATATTTCATGGAATATGAACTTACAGAATCTTCTCATATTTTCACTATAGTTCTTTCATCCTAGTCCACAGGATAGGGCCATAAAACAATTAATGTCCCTTTCTCCTCCTATTGTGGCACCTTGAACTTGAGCCAGGCAGGTTCATCTTGGCTCTACCCAGACCCCTATGGATTAGTCCCTGATCAGGAGGCTCCTAACCAATGAGGCAAATAGAGGCCCATAGGCTCCCAATTTCCAGTCTCTGAGAGACAGCCAAATGGTTGAATGAACCTAGATTCTGCTGAAGTAAAACTCTTGTAATATATTTATTCATTTCAAGTTTTAATGAAAACATATTTCAATTTCTGGCCAATATGGAGTAAAAAGACTGGACTTACTCTCCTGCATGAAACAACTGAAGAACCAGGAAAAAAAAACCCAGTTTTTAAAACCTTAGAAATCAGGTAATAAAGAACAGTGATTCTTGAGAAACAGGAAACAAACAAGCTTAGAAGCAGCATCTAAAGGGAACAAGTAGTTGCCAGGAAGCTTAATTGCATCCTAGCACAAAGCCCAAGATATTTATCAGAATACAAAAATATCTAGTACCCAAAAAGAAAATATTTACAAGGTCTGGCATCCAATCAAAAATGACCAGTCATGCAAAGAAGTGGAAAAATATTACCTATAATTAAGAGGAAAATCAACTAAAATTGACCCAGAGATGACACACTTGATATAATTAGTAGACACAGACATTAAAAGAGTTGTTAAAACTGTATTTTATATGTTTAAGAATCTAAAGGAAAGATGAAAACTACAATATCTCAGATGAAAAATACTCTGGATGAGATTAATGGCAGATTTCACATTGTGGAAGAAAAGATTAGTGAACTTGAAGACATAACACTAGACACTACCCAAAATAAAATGGAAAAAAAAAATAATTTTAAAAAGTGGGAAAAGGATCAATGAGCTATGGGACACCACTAAGCAACCCAGCATTCATGTTATTAGATTCCCTGAAGGAGAAAAGAGAGAGAGGGAGTATGAAAATCTTTGAGGAGATAATGGCTAAAAATTTTCCAAATCTGATCAAAACTATAAACACACAGATCCAAGAAATGCACATAACCCTAAGCAGAAGGAACATAAAGAAAACTACAACAAGGCATATCATAATCACATTACTTAAAATCATTGATAAAGAGAAAAATCTTAAGAGCAGTAAAAGAAGAAAAGAACATTGAGAATGACATCAGCAAGATGGAAGAATAGGAATTCTCCAGTGCCACTCCCCCAACCACACACACAAAAATCCAAGAGGCAACTATCCACAGACAAAAGTACCCTTGTGAATATGCCAGAACTTGAGAGTGAGGTTGAAACACCCCCTTGGACCACAGAACTGAGAACAGGCATACATGAAGGATAAGAGGAGCGGTTTCATTTTGACCACATTGCTCCTTCCCCAAGCTGGCACAGTGCCACACACAGAGAATTCCCAGGGACCCATGGTTGTTACAAAAAGAGGAGAGAGTTGAAGGTGAACATTAAGCTTTTCCGCCATTCTGGGACCCTTCACAGGAGGTGCTCTCTTATCTCACCCCATGGAAAACATTGGGGATATCAGCAGAGCTAAACCACCTGGGATTAGTTGGAGACAAAGAACAGGTGTGGGGCTCACATTGACCAGTGCAGGAATCTTGGCAGTTGCTCTGCATTTGGGTGAGTGGAAATATATCACCAGAGAGGCTAGCTAATAGTATCACTCTGCAATAAGCACAGTCAATTGGTCTCTCAGGCTCAAGTACCTGGTCAGCTTCCACAGCCAGTCCCAGTACTCTTTTGAAACTTCCCCAGGCTGAGAGATAGAAACCAGCTGGCAATTATCTGCAAAGGGAGTATCTGGCCCTACCTGGCCTCAGCAGCCATGTGGCTAATACACCAAGCTTAAGGCTACCCTAGGATAACAGTCAAGCCCATGTTCATGCATATTTATGGAGCATAACCTGTGGCCCTGCCCACTCTGAGTGGTTAAGTAGCAATCACAGAAAACGCTCAACCTCAGAACCCAGCATGTAGCCCTGCCAAACTACAGATTCCAAACTGCAGTACTGACCAACCAGAGGATACAACCTACAACACTGCCTGATCAGAAGTGATCAAACAGCCCAGCCAGCAGCTCTGCCTTACTGCAGAGTCTAGCCAGTAGTTTCACCAGATTTCAGAGCACAGCCAGTGGTTGAACTTGAACCCAGAGCACAGTTAACAGTTCAGCCCAACTAGAGAACATGAAAACAAGGTCTTCCTGTCCAGGGTCATCATCAACCTAACCAGAATCCTAGGTTAGACTAAATAGTGAAAGCCTAACACCACCAAAGACTACCAGCAAGGTCTGGAATGGGTGGCTGTTTCCTCAAATGTGCAGGCACCAATGCAAAGACACAAAGATTATTTTAAAAAATCAGGGGAATATGACACCACCAAAAGTTACTAATAAAGCTCCAATAATACATCCTGAAGAAATGGAGATCTATGACATAACAAAGAATTCAGAATAATTCTCTTAAAGAAGTTCAGGAAAGTACAATGACATATAGATAGAAAAGTAAATGAAAATTGGAAAAGAATTTATGGACAAAATGAGAATTTTGACAAAAGATATAGAAACAATTAAAAATACAAATCCCAGAGTTAAAGAATATAATAGCTGAACTAAAAAATTCAATAGAAAGATTCAATAGCAGACTTGATCAAGCAGAGGAAAGAATCAGTGAACTTGAAGTAGGCATTTGGAATTACCTAGTCAGAGAAGTGAAAAGAAAGAATGAAAAAGAATGAAGAAGGTCTATGGGAATTATGGGACACCATCAAGAAAACAAATCTATTCATAACAAGAGTTACTGAAGGAAAAGAGAGAGAAAAATGACCAGAAACCATATTTAAAATAATAATGACTGAAAATTATTTCCTGAATCTGGGGAAAGATGACAATGTCCAGGTACAGGAAACTCAGAGGTCTCCAATCAAATTTAACCCAAAGAGCAATTCATTAAGACATATCATAATCCAATCATTGAAAATAAAAGACAAAATATCCTGAAAGCAGCAAGAGATAAGAAACATGTCACATTCAAGGGAGTCCCAATTCAGCTATCAGCAGATTTCTCAGCAGAAACCCTACAAGCCAGGAGTGAATGGGATGATATATTCAAAGTGTTGAAGGGGGGAAAAAAATGTCAACCAAGAATAGTTTGTTCAGTAATTCTGCCCTTCAGAAATGAGGGAGAAATAAAAAAATTCCCCAGACAAACAAAAGCTAAAAGAGTTCATCACCACTAGGCCAACTCTACAGGAATTGTTAAAGGGAGTTCTTTAAGTTGGAATAAAAGACTATTAACTAATAATATGTTATAAAACATACGAAAGTAAAAAACTCAATGGTTGAAGTAACACGCAGTCTAAGTCAGAATATGTTAAAACTGTAAGAGTGGTATGTAAAGCAATTTTATCTCTACTATTAGGGTTAAAGAAGCAAAATTATTAAAGATTATTGTAGCTACAATAAATTATTAAGAAATACAAGTTTTTTAAAAAAGATAAATTTTGACATTAAAAGCATGAAGGGTAGGGGAAGGGAGTGAAAGTGTAGAGCTCTTGTTTGCAATTAAAGTTAACTTGTTACCAGATTAAAATAGCCTGTTTTAAGTGTAAGATGTTTTATATAAGCCTCATGGAAACCACAGTGCAAAAAATATACCGTACATGCACAAAATATAAAAAGAAAGGATTCACACCAGACCACTACTGAAAATCATCAAACCACAAAGGAAGGCAGCAATAAAGGAAGAAAGAAACAAAGGAGCTACAAAACAATGAGAAAACAAATTACAAAATGTCAGGAGCAAGTCCTTACCTATCAATAATTATCTTGAATGTAAATGGATTAAATTCTCCAATCCAAAGACATAGAGTGGCTGAAGGCCTTAAAAAAAAAATATTCAACCTATGCTGCCTACAAGAGACTCTCGTAAGGACACACATAGACTGAAAGTGAAAAAATGAAAAAAGATATTTTGATGCAAATTAAACCAAAAGAAATATTTTAGATGCAAATTAAACCAAAAGAAAGCAAGGATAGCTATACTTATATCACATCAAATAGACTTTAAGTCAAAAACTATAAAAAGAGAAAAAGATATATTGATAAAGGAGTCAACTCATCAAGAGGACATAACAATTATAAATACATATGTAGCCAATACCAAAACATATAAAGTATTAAGTGATCTCAAAGGAGAGATAGACTGCAATGCAATAATAGAAGAAGACCTCATACTTCATTTTCAATAATGGACAGATCATCTAGATATAATCAATGAGGAAACACTAGACTTGAAATACACTCTAAACCAAATGGGCCTAACAGACATACAGAACATTCTATCCTACAGGAAGAGAATACGCTTTTTTATCAATCACACATAGAACGTTCTCTTGGATAGATCATAAGTGGGGCCACAAAAACAAGTCTTATCAAATTTAAGAGGACTGAAATCATATCAAGTACCTTTCCCAATCACAATAGCATGAAACTAAAAATCAATAACAGGAGAAATCTTTGAAAATGTACAAATACATGGAAATTAAACAACAAATTTCTAAACAATCAATGCATCACAAAAGAAATAAAAAGGAAATTTTAAAAAACTTTGAGACAAAAATGAAAACACAACATAACAAAATGTAGGATGCAACAAAAGCAATCTGAAGAGGGAAATTTATGGCAATAAGTGCCTATATTGAAAAAGAAAAAAGATCACAAATAAACACTCTAATGTTACACCTCAAGGAACTAGAAAAAGAAGAAGAAACTAAGCCTGAAGTTAGCAGAAAGAAGGAAATAATAATAGCAGAAAACACAGAAATAAATGAAATAGAGCTTAGCAAATAAATAGAAAAAAACAATGAAACTAAGACATGGTGTTTTGAAAAGAAAATTGATAAACCTTTAGCTAGACTAAGTAAGGAAAAAAGGAGACTCAAATAGAATCAGAAATGAATGTGGAGACATTACAACTGATGCTGCAAAAATACAGAGGACTACCAGAAACTATGAAAAGTTATATGCCAAAAAATTGGATAATCTAATTTGAAGAAATGGATAAATTCCTAGACATATAAAACCTACCAAAACTGAATCATGAAGAAATTAAAAATCTAAACAGACCAATAGCAAATAAGGAGATTGAATCAGTAATAAATAGTCTCCCATCAAAGAAAAGCTCAGGACCTGATAGCTTCACAGCTGAATTCCACCAACATTTAAAGAAGAACTAATACCAATCCTTCTCAAAATCTTGCAAAAAATTGAGGAAGAGGGATTATGTCCAAACTCGTTTTATGATACCAGCATTCCCTGATACCAAAGTCAGACAAGGACACTACAAAAAATAAAATTACAGACCAATATCCCTGATGAACATAGATGCAAAAATCCTTAACAAAATACTAGCAAACCAAATTCAACAACACCCTAAAAGAATCATTCACCAGGACCAAGTGGGATTTATTTCTGGGATACAGTGATGGTTAAATATATGCAAATCAACAAATGTGCTTCACCACATTAACAAAATAAATAAAAACCATATGATCATCTCAACAGATGCAGACAAGGAATTTGACAAAATTCAACACTTTTTTATGATAAAAATTCTCAACAGAATAGTTATAGAGGGAATTTACCTCAAAATAATAAAAGCCATATATGGCAAACCCATAGCTAATATACTCAACAGTAAAAAGTTGAAAGCTTTTCCTCTAATTGGAACAAGACAAGGATGCCCACTCTCACCACTTCTGTTTGACATACTACTGGTAATCTTAGCTAGAGTAATTAGGCAAAAGAAAGAAATAAAAGCATCCTAATAGGAAAAGAAGAAGTGAAGTTGTCTCTGTTTGCTGATGACATAATCTTATATATAGAAAATCCCAAAGCCTCCACCAAAAAAACTGTTAGAACTGATAAATAAATTCAGTAAAGCTGCAGGATGAAAATTTAGCAGATAATAACCAGTAGTGTTTTTATACATTAATAATATACTACCTGAAAAGGAAATTAGGAAAACACTTCCATTTATAATCACAACAACAACAATGAATAATTAGGTGTAAATTTAACTAAGGGGAAATTTATACTGAAAACTATAAAACACGATAAAAAAAACTGAGGAAAACACAAATAAATGGAAAGATATCTCAAGTTCATGGATTGGAAGAATTAATATTGTTAAAATGTCCTACTGTCCAAAGTGATCTACAGATTCAAGGAAACCCCTATCAAAATTCCAATGTCATTTTTCACAGAAATAGAAAAAACAATTTTTTAATTTGTATGGAACTACAAAAGATCACAAATAGCCAAGACAATCTGGAGCAAAAAGAATGAAGCTAGAGGCATCACACTGCCTGACTTCAAAATATATTATAAAGCAATTGTGATCAAAGCAGCGTGGTATAGGCATAAAAACAAACACATCAACCAACGGAACAGGTAGAAAGCCCCGAAACAAATCCACCCACTTACAGTCAATTGATTTTTTTAAAAGGTGCCAAGAACACACAATGACAAAAGGACAGTATATTCAATAAATGGTTCTGGGAAAACTGGTTATCCACATGCAGAAGGAAATGCAAATTAAAACCATAATGAGATATCACTGCACATCTGTTAGAATGGCTTTTATCAAAAAGATGAAAGATAACAAGCACTGGCAAGTATGAAGAGAAAAGGGAACCTTTGTACACCATTGGTGGGAATGTAAGTTACTACAACCATTATGGAAAATTTTTAAAAAGCTAAATAAGTGTTCATGGACTAGAAGACTTAATATTGTTAATATTTCAATTTTCCCTAAATTGATCTATAGATAGAATGGAGGTTCCTCAAAAAGCTAAAAATAAAACTACCGTATAATCCAGCAATCCCACTTCTGGGAATATATCCAAAGGAATTGAAATCAATATGTCGAAGGTATAGTTCCACTCCATGTTTATTGCAGCATTGTTTACAATAGCCAAGATATGGAATCAACCTAAGTGTCCATTAACAAATGAATGGATAAAGAAAATGTGATATATAAACACAATGGAATACTATTCAGCCTTAAAAAATAACGAAATTCTGTCATTTGGGACATGGATGCATCTGAAGAACATTATGGTAAGTGAAATAAGCCAGGTACACAAAGAAAAATACCATATGGTCTCACTTTATATGTGGAACCTAAAAAAGTTAAATTCATAGAAATAGAAATAAGAATGATGTTTACCAGAGGTTGGGGTGGGTGGAGTGAGGGAATGGGGAGTTGCTGGTCAAAGGGTACAAAGTTTCAGCCAGCAGACAGGAGAAATAACTTTTGAGATCTATTGCACAACAGGGTGACTACAGTCAATAACCATGTGTTGAATACTTCAAAATAACTAAGAGTAAATTTCAAATGTATCACCACAAAAAACATCAAGTGAGGTGATGGATATGTTAATTAGCTTGATTTAATCACTCCACATCATATATATTAAAACATCACATTGTAAGCCATAAATGTAATACAATTATAATTTGTCAGTTAAAAATAATAGAAATAAAAATAAGAAAGAAGGAAAGGAAAAAGACACATTACATATAGAGGAACAAAAAAAGGATGGCAGCAAATTTTTCACCAGAAACAATGCAAGAAGAAACTTTTTTCACAGATGACATGACTGCCTAGGTAAGAAAAGAAAAGAAAAAAAAATTCCAAAGAATTTACAAAAGAGCTCCAAGAACTAAATTTAGCAAGATCATCAAGTACAAAATCAATACACAAAAATCAATTGTATTTCTATATATAAGCAACAAAGATTCAGAAATTGAAATTTTAAAAAACATTTACAATAATACACTGCACTCCAGCCTGGGAAACAGGATGAAACCCCATCTTAAAAAAATAAAAACCATTTACAATAGCAGAAAAAATATAAAATACATAGGGATAAATCTGACAAAAGATTGTACACTGGAAACCACCAAGCATTTCTGAGTAAAAATTTTAAAAACCTAAATAAGTGTTCATGGACTAGAAGACTTAATATTGTTAATATGTCAATTTTCCTTAAATTGATCTATATATAGAATGCAATCTCAGTCAAAATCTAGCAGGCTTTTTTTGCATATATTGACAAGCTAGTTCTAAAATTTATATGGAAATCTAGAAAGGCCTAATATAACCCCCCACAAATTTTTTCTTTTTTTGAGAGGGGGTCTCACTATGTGGCCCAGGCTGGCCTCTAACTTTTGGTCTCAAATGATCCTCCCACCTCAGCCTCCTGAGTAGCTAAGATCACAGGTGTGTGCTACTACACCTGGCTATACCTCAAAAAATTCTTTTTAAAAAATTTGAAGCTACAGAAATCATGACAGTGTGTAATTTGCATCCAGATAGACAAATAGGCCAATGGAACTGAATAAATCCAGAAAATAGATCCACACATATGTGGTCAATTGTTTTTTGGTTTTTTTTTCCCCACGAAAGTGCAAAGGCTATCCAGGGGAGAAAGTATATTCTTTTCAACAAATTGTGCTGGAGCAATTGGACATCCATATGTAAAAAATAAACTTTGACTATACATAGCACCAATTAAAAAAATTCTTCATCAAAGAAAATAAACAGATAAAAAATAAGCACATGAAAAGATGATGAACACTGTATGTCATTAGGGAAATGAAAATTAAAACCAAAGTAAGATAACACTACATGTATATTATAATGTCTAAAATTAAAGACTCATTATACTAAGTTTAGCAAGAATGTGGCAGAATTGGAACTTTTATACACTGCTTATGAGAATGTAAAATAGTACAACCACTTAAGGAAACAACATGGCAGTTTTCTTTAAAAGTTAACTATATGCCTACTGTGAACAAATGTGAACCTGGAAAAGCCAATACTTCAAGATGGATTGTGAGTGGCTAACAGAGCCTAAGTTTAAAACGGAGCCAAGAGGCTGTTTGCTGTTTTGCTGAGATCACACATTTACTCTGAGTTTCCTGAAAACTCATACCTCTGTTAAACTTTGAAACTTTCAGAACTCACCTGAAGTAACCAATCAGAACTCAGCTGCCTTGACCAATCAGAACCAAGCAAGTTTGAATCCAGCATTTGCGTAAAAGGACTTGATTAGGAACCTAGGGGAGAACTTTCTCTATAAACGCCAAACCTTCCCTTTGTTCTCTGGAACGCATCTTCCTTTTTACACCAAAGGCTGGGTCTCCACGGTTTGTAAATAGTTGACTGGAATAAAGTCTCTTTCCTCCAAATTCCTTTTCAGAGAACTTCTGTTCATATTATCATGTGACTCAATCGTTTCACTCCTAGGTAGTCACCCAAGAGAAACAAAAGACTTGTATACGAATGGTCATAGCAGCTTTGTTTATAATAGCCCCAAACTAGAAACAGTCCAAATGTTTAACACAAATATGGTATATCTGTAAAATGGAATACAAGTTAGCAACAACAAAGAATAAACTATTAATACACACAACAGCTTGGGTGAATCTTAAAATAATTATGGTGAGTAAAAGAAACCAGACAAAAAAGAGCATGTGATGGATTTGTAATGTGTCGACTTGGCTAATATGAACCATCCCAGGATTCCCTTTCCTGTATGTTTCCTGTTAGGGTGGGCCACAAGGAAGAGGCTCTTGAGGTTTTAGAAGGAGGAAGGAAGCTAGTAGCCATTTTGCAGCTGACGCTCTTTTCTGAGAGAACAAGAGTGTTTGCTTTGGTAACAAAATGGGTTTATCGATGCGTATTACTTTGGGCTTTTTACTGGCCCGCTTAGCACAGGACATGAAACATCCAGGAATGAGATGTTCTCTATTAATTCCTTCTTTTCAATGTCAAATTTACAGTTTACTAAGTCACAACTTTAGCACAGCCAAAAATTTTGTCTGATAATAATAGAACCCTAGGAAATTGGTTAGTATTGTGTTTCTAGAACACTGTATCTTCCTGTTCAGTTTAACAAACTTTTATTCATCATATTCTGTAGACACTAGGGATAAAGACAAGTTAGACCTAAGCCCTGTCCTGAGCATCTCATAATCCTGTGGAGAGACACAGCACATTACTGTAATACAATATGTGCTGGAGCACAGAGGAGGGGCCCCTTCCAAAGTTTTTCTTGGGGGACGAATGCGGAATCAGAGAAGGCTTCCTAGAAAAGGCAATGCTCAATCTTAGTTGACTTTGCTTAGCGGTCTTAGCTAGGACACAAACTCCTCTCCAGTCCTGGGCCTTTGGCAGCAATCTACATAAATTACTACATAAAATAATTTATGTTTTGCTTAACAAGAGTCCAGTTTAAAAATTTTGCTTCTCCAGCAGATGTTTGGCCTTCTCTGCCTCAGAAAAAAGAGGACTTCAGTCAAAAGGCAAAAAGATACATAGAAGATAATCCTAGGCATTTGAGTTTTCAAGGGCCCAGACCTGAGATTGTGGGCATTTTAAGGAGTTTTTCAGGAGTGATTTTAACTATGCATGATTTTTGCCTTCTATGCTAACTTTTGAAACTTGCAACTGAATAGGAATATGATTCCACTGAGTAGTGTTTTGAAAGGAAAAAAAATTGTCATCCCTAGAATTTTATACCTAATCAATTTGTCTGTCACGTCTGAAAACAGAGACATTCTCAGATATACAAGAATTCATGTATCCTTGAAAAAATTGTTTGAAGATATGCTATAACGGAGTGATAAATGGAGCAAATAAAAAGCATCAAGAATGGGGCTGTCACAGTATAAAAGGATCACTGCTGAGTAATTAGTCAATTTAAAATAGAAATGTAACTTTGGTTATAAAGCTGAATGATAATATCAAAAATTAAGGACAATGATATGAATCTAAAATCCTAATATTAATAAAGATGGATGATAGAGAATAAAAGTGTGTCAAACTTCTTGTCTTTTATATATAAAAACGCAAGATACCATTGCATTTCTGAGTCTGACAATGGGTGAAATATAGGTAAAAGTGCTTTTGTAAAATTTATAGTGCATAAAACTTTAAGGTAGAATGAAATATACGGTATATACTATACAAAGCTCTGATGATGATAAAAGCCCTGGATGCTATCTTGACTGTAATCTATGAGACCCCAAGTCAGAAGTACCCAGCTAAACTAATCCCAAATTCCTCACTCATAATAATTGTGTGAAAAAATAAGTGTTTATTACTTGTTATGTAGTGAATTATTTCCCAACCCCTAGTACCTAAGAATGTGATGTTATTTGGAGACAGGGCCTTTAGAGTGGTGACAAAGTTAAAAATGAGGCTACTAGGGTGGATCCTAATTCAATTTGACTGTTGTCGTTATAAGAAGAGAAGATTTGGACACACAGGGACACCAGGGATATATGCACAGAGAGGAAAGACCATGTGAGGACACAGCGAGAAGGCAGCCATCTGACCTTGGACTTCCAGACTCCGGATCTGTGAGAAAATAATTTCTGTTGCTTAAGCTACCCAGTCTGTGGTATTTTGTTATGGCAGCCCCAGCAAACTAATACACTGTTCTTTTAAGCTGCTAAATTTTGAAGTCATTTGTTAGATGGCAATATATAACTAATACAGACTCATAATTTTTGAGGGTTTTACTCCTAATTTGTATAGAAAAATGGAAAAATGAATAACAAAATAATCACCCAGGAAAAGTCGCCAAGTTTTCAGCAATCTTATAACGCTGCTTTCAGTTTATTCCTTGGTCTGTCTTTTCTGACTGTCTAAAACTGTTCCAGAAGTGCCCCTAATATGATTCTGAGTCTCCCAGCCACAATTCCTGAGGAGAAAAGACTAACCATCCCACCCCCTGCACCCACTTCCACTAAAATCAGCCATAAGAACATACCCTTATATATGCAGTTATTTGGGACAAAACAAATGTAAATAAAACTATATGCTCAACTCTAGGGAAAATTGTGTGTAAATTATAATGTATCCTTATGACAGAAAATCATTCAAACATTACAAAGCATATTTACAAAGAGGTCCTTAATGATCTGGAGACATTTTTATGATGTATTTTTGAATTATAAAAAAGGATATAATTTTATTTGTGTAAAAAATATATTGTATCTTAAAATAGAATTGGAAGCTGCTGGCAGGGATTATCTTTGGATGGTAGGATGTAGGAGATGGCTTTTTCCCCCTTCTCTATGATTTTCTGCTCTTTTGACAATGAATATTTATTCTTTTGTAATCAGAAAGAGCATTTTACTTAAAGAAGAAAGTAATAATCCTGCCCATCCCTCAAGACTGCTACCCATTAAGACTCCCCAAATCCCCCTGTTAAAATGAATCTCTTTCCTCTATAACTTCATTATTATACTTTACCTTGTATTATCACGTTTCTCCATATTTGGCATTTGCATAGTATTTTCCTTTTAGGCAGTTATGAATGTGTGCCTAACTATAGCAGTGTTATCCAGGTTTACCTTTTCAGAATAGGACATCACTAATCTCTCACATTAGTGTGACAGTACCTACCCCCAGGCAGAACAGGCCTCTTCTCACAGGCTTCCATTTCTTAGAAGGCAGGTTCTGTGGATTTTCATCCCTGTCTCCTAGTTCCAGGCACATAGCGGGTGCTTGATGTGTATTCACTGGATTGAAGAGAATTCCTCTTCCCATTATAAACTTGTTTTCCAATTAACCCTAAGAAGGACTGAATGGGGGCATCGATACATTGGGTGGTGGGATTTCAGGGTTTACGTAAGACCTATTCCTCTCTCCTGAACTGATGCCATTATCCCAGCCCATGGGGATGAATTTTCTGGGTTACAACATTACAACTCCAAATAAGAGAGGAAAGCAGCCCTGGAGCCATAGTGTACTCCCTATCACATCACAACACATCTCAGAAGGCTGCCCTGAGTGCCACAAGGAGTGGAAACCACCCCAGGGACAAGGGGCTGGGACTAGGGTGGAAGTGGCAGTCCCCGAGTCCTGGTGTGCCACTTCTCCTGTCCTGCTCATGGCTGTAGATGCCAGGCACCAGTGTGGGTTCAGCACACTGCCAGGACGTGAAGCATTCTCTAAGAACGGTCTCTAGGACCCTGAGAGTCAGGCTGTGTCAGTGAGGAGAGCCCTATTGGCACGGTTGGCCTGGGGGTTGCAGTATCTCTTTCTTTATTGGCCTTTCTCTTTGGGCTTGCTTCCTTCTTCTCCCAAGCATCTGAGGAGCCAGGGGCCCATTTTTCCCTTCCCCATGCACAACACACACCCCTTAAAAAAAGAAAGAGGCACCAACCAGAGTGGGAGCCAAAGGACAGCAGCCGGGGCGGCTGCGGGGTGCACCTCCAGTCTAGGACAGCGGGGCCCAGATCACCCAGCTCACCAGCGGGAAGAACCTTACAGAGCTTTAGGGCCACCGTAAATTTGGCAAGTACAAATCTCAGTTCCCAAACTAACAGCAACCTATTTCTCTGCAATTTCTATTTCGAGTGCCCATTCTGCTGGGATTCAGACAGAACCAGAATCTCAGTCCATATGGAGATATATCTGAGCTCCAGGAAGCTTACTATGCCAAGGCATTGGGTGCAAGGGTGGGGATATTGTCACTGGTGTTCTCTGGCCACTCAGCACTACTCAGGGGTTCCTCATTCATGATCTCATCAGGAAGGGCTGCCTAAGGTCCCATATGCCTGGACTAGAGGCCCCATGAAGCCTCAGCACCAAAAACTTGCACTTTCCCCAGAGCTTTGGCTGGGAAGCAGGGCACCAGGTCCTCTGTCCAGGCCCTAGACAGCCAAGTGCCCTTCACTATTCTCTCTAGCCCCAGACCAGAGGACTGTGTTCTAGCTGGGGAGTTATAAAAGGGGATGGAGAAGGTATTAGATTAGTTTGCTAAGGCTGCAAACTCTAAAATACCTCAAACTGCATGGCTCTGTCATGGTTCTGGAAGCCAGAACTCTGAGATCAAGGTGTTGGCAGGATTGGTTCCTTCTGAGAGCTATGAAGAAGAATCTGTCCGATGCTTCTGTCCTAGCTTCTGGTGGTGTGCTGGTAATCTTTGATGTTCCTTGGCTTGTAGAAGCATCAGTCTGATCTCTGCCTTCATCGTCACATGGCATTCTCCCTGTGTGCATGTCTGTCTCCAAAATTCCCCTTTTTATAAGGACACCAGTCAGATTGGATTAGGAGCCCTCCCTACTCCAGTATGACCTCATCTTAATTAATTAACATCAGCAATGACCATATTTCCAAATAAGGTCACATTCTGAGGTACTGGGGGTTAAGACTTCAACATATGAATTTTGGGTGGACATAATTCAACCCGTTGTAACCAGTGCCTTGTTTTTCAGTGCCCCATTTTGAAATTTTCCTGCCCATTTCTTCTTATGCTCTTAATGAGGAAATACTGACCTTTACCCTCCTTCTTTCCACCAGGCACGCCCCCTGCACAGGCTTCCCTATCTAATTATGTGCTTGTTTAGAAATTCCAGAGACTGAATCTTGAAACAATCCAGACCCCTACGGGATTACCTCAAGGCCGCAGTTAATCTACAGGGAAACAGCTTTCAAGATGGCCCGGCCCATTCACCAAGTAGAGCAATAATTCAAGATAGTCATCAAGACAAGTCATGCTGCCCAGCACCTCCTTGCCATTCTTGCATGTCCTTCATACCAAATTCCATTTTTTAAACCCCTGTCCTCAGCTCAAGACTTCAAAATGGTTTATTTGAGGCATGAGCATTGGCCATTTCCCCACTGCTAGCTCTGGAATAAAGCACTTTCCTTTCACTACACCTCGTCCTTGTTAGTGACTTTTTGCAAGCAGCAAGCAGCTAAGCCTGTGCTCGATTACACCATAACAAGGGGGTGGGCAGTTCATAGGGAAAAGGAATCATCCTCTGTCCCCTAACTCATGCTCCTCCCCAGGATTTTTATCCAAACATTTTGGCTATTCTTGTGGAACATCATTCTTTTAAGGATTTTAGGGTTTTGGAAACCAAGGCGAGCACCTTCCTTTTGTTCTGCTTTCTGCCCTATTGCATCCCTTCTTTGAGGTGTTCGATGAACAATAGCTTAGTTATTTGCATCTAGGCAAGAGCAAAAGGAAGAAAAATCAATAAACCAGTCAATATTTCAAAGAGGCTAGCTATCCCTCCAAATAAGTAAGCATTCCTTTTCCTGCAGTGCTGAAGAGGGAATCTAAGGCCAGAGGAGCTGGTGGAGGAGGATTGAGGGGCTCGGGGTCTCACTTGTGTCCTCTCTGGAGATAAGAGTTGGCAATCAGCAATCATTCCCTTGCAAGTAAGAAGAAAGGAAGCAGCCTTTTTAAAAAAAAAAAAAAAACACATTTATTTCAAAGTTTTACATAATCTTTGGGTAATTAAGAATTAGCTTAGAAATGTTTCAGAAGTTTCTGAGACTAATGTCTCAACTCCATACCATAGCAATAGCTTATTTGATTGGTGGAAGGATTAGAGAGGACCCCATGATATAGGACGAGGAGATGACTCTTGAAGAAGACGGAACCTCATACAGACAGAGGCAGCATTCAGTTGTAATTTATAAATTACCTGTCACAAATATTAAACATCTCACCAGACCAACAATAACACCCACATCTTATTTGCATTTTACCAAAGTTTCTACATATAGAAAGCACAGAACTAAAAGTTCTATAGCCTTCAGAATCATATTTACATTATTTTGATTGCTTATATTAATAACAATTAAAAACTAGATTCTACCCAGTGTAGACTCAGTCTCCACACCAACATGTATCTCCTATTGACAGAATCCCACCATCCTCTGCACTCAGTGGTCATGAGTCAAAGATTACAATGAGTGTGTCAAATTAGAACATAAAGCAAGCCAGGAATTCACGGGCCCAGAGAGGGGCAAAGGACTTGTCTCATACAGCAGTTAAGTAGCCCAAGTGCTCCACCCATTCCCAAGCAGAATCAGACTTCAGCTGCAGGCGAGGAGGGGCACATTCTAGACTATCCACTGCCTCAGATGGTTTCCTGGGTGTTTCAAGTGGGGTAGTTGTTGTCTCCCTGAGGACAGGACCTCCTTCCCCCAGCCTACCTCACAGAAGGGTCCAGCCCAGGTGTGAGCACAGAGCAGGTCCTTAATAAAGGAAGGAAGGAAACCAGCATGTACTGAGCACCTACTATGTGCCAGATACAGTGCTAGGACAGGGGCTTTCATGTATTCCTCACAACAGCCCTGTGAGGTAGGATCATCACCCCATTTTACAGATGTGGAAATAGAGGCTCAGGGAAGAGAATTTGCCCAAAGTGACACAGCTAGTAAGTAGGGGAGCATCAACTTGAAAACCCAGGTCTTCTCACTCCAGAGCTCTTTCTACTGCCTACATATGCCAAGGGTTTGGCAGTAAATGAGTGTCCCAACTCCAGGACAGTTGGTTTGGAGATCAAATATTAGATCCCCTTAAGCATGTGGGGCCAGCCTGGAGAGTGCAGAGTCCTGGGTCTAGGAGCCCTGGCTCTATAGCATTACTTTGTGGCCTTGAGCAAGTCATTTAACCTCTCCATACCAGGAGCTAGTCCGGTCCAGTGGAGTTCCCACCAGGGGGAGGGGACATAGCAAAACCATCTGGGGAGCATGTTTGCAAACCACAGTGGGACAGCCTCTGCCTGGAGACTCTGATGTTGTTGCCTTGCAGAGACGAGGTGGAGGGCATGAAAATTTGATACCACACACCTCACACCTGGTGAGAATCAGTTATGATCTCCAAGGTTCTGACCGCTGAGAGTGATGTAAATCCTAGGGACACTCCCTGAGAGATCCCCCACAGAAGGCCCAAGAGGTAAAAGAAATTGGAGTCAGGATACTTGTAAAGCAGAAAATCCTTAAAACTTATTTGGGAGGGGAAGAGTACTTTAAAAGAGGGGAAAAAAGATTGTGGTCAGGAGATTGTGAGTTAGGCATTAAGAAGGAAGAGTTGGAGTACAGTGTGCAAACCCAGCTGGTGGGGTAGGGTCAGGCTAGGTCGCACCTGAGAAATCAGATTTTGGGGATCTGTGGGTAGGGGGCTTCCTCAAAACTATCTTGTGCCTCTAAGTCCAGGCAGGTCTTTGAGGATAAACAGGGAAAAGAAGGAAAACATAATTCAAACGACTCAGACAAAATCTGCTTACCAGGTTTCTCCTCCTCTGAGACCCACTCCAATGCCCCCAGCTCTGGGAAGCTTCCTATGACCCACAGATACAGTAGGTGCGTGGCCTCTCAGGCATATGGACAGCAAGCCCTCTCTCTGCAAGCCCCCCAGGGCACTGAGCACACTGAATCCTAACTGCCTGCTTAGATGTCTGCCTCGCCCACTGACCTGGAAGACAGAGACTGTATCTTTCTGTACATTTCATCTCCACATGGACAGGGAAGGTGGGCTAATCGAGACCTTTTGCTCATAAGCACCCAGGGCAAGGACCAGCCCAACCAGCCTCAGTGATAGGAACATGTCCCAGGAGCAGGGACTGGGGGAGCAACTTTATTCTAGAAGGGATTGAGCATGTTTCCAATGCCCTGAACCACCTACTTGCCTGCCAGAGCTACACTGCATAAGGCACAATCATAATTTGGGAGAGTTTCTTTAAAATATGATATCAATATCTAGGTACAGATCAAACAATACAGAGCATTGCTTTGTGAAAATGACATCATTCAGTTGGGAAAAACAAAGCCCAGCGTTGGCAGCCCAGGTGAGAAAGGTGGATCTTGCATCTGCCTGCATGGAAGGTGGGGAGGAGCTGTCTGGAAAGAACGCTGGGTGTGTGTGGAAAGAGGCTCTGGGCTCACACCCTCTTTGCGGCTACAGGGAAGGCTAAGCCTGGTTCCTTGCCCTCAGGCTCCTGAAGCCCCAGAGCTCTTGCTGACATGAGCCCTTAGAGTGCAAGGGGCAGGCTGGGACTGTTCGGGAAAACGGTCTTCCCAGGCTGGGGTGGCCTAGAGACCAGCCATAAGATGCCTGATGGACGAGAGTGGGGGGCCATGCTCAGCAGTGAATGGTCCGGAAGCCAGGCAGTGTGGCTTTTCCAAGCAGGTAAATGTCCTCATCTGTGCCCTCGTTGAGGTGTTTCACCAAATTCTTCTCAAAGAGCAGTGGGTGGTAGGCGCCCATTGTGCAGGCGCTGTCGAAGAACTTCTGGTAGTAGTAGCACACATCAGTCTTGCGCTTGGATGGGAGGAACTCGTAAATATCTACCTGGTCACACAGCGTCATCATGATGATGATACCTGGAGAGGGGAGCAGAGGTGAGTCATGCACAACAACCCAACCCAGTGCCCCAGAGCTGCCTGGTTGGCCCAGCAGCTCAAGACCCCACATTTGGAGGGATGTCCATCTGGAGTTTCTATTTATTACTATGATTCCAAATCTGAGTTCTTTTGGCAAGTTAAGCCCAGCAGAGTATTCCTTAGGATGCAGGCCATATAAGCCTTATGCACCTTTCTATCCCCAGCTCCAGGGTCGGAGCCTGGTGAAAAACAGGTCCTCCCTAACCGCTAGCAGCTTAAAGAATTCCATCAATCAGCCAATGAAGGCATCAATGGAATAAGCTATATGAAGTAAGAGGACAAAGATGACTGAGCTGATTGAGGAGATGACGACAACATGTGCAGTTAGCACTTTCTAGCACTTTTGCATCCTGAAGAGCCTCTTGGATGGTGCACTTGGGGGTAAGGTTGTTCCTTACAGTACTTGCAGGGAATAGTGTGGGGGAAGGAAGACTTTTCTTCCTTAGCTGGGAAGGGTAGTTGGAACAGGAGCACCCCGTGGTCTGTACTGATGGACTCCACTCATTCAGGCAGGGAGACTGGAGCCCAGCAGATGTGGCTTGGGTTGGTGCTCTGCAGGGAGGTTGTGCAGAACTATGGGATGCAAGCCCAACCAAGAGGCAGAAGATTCACACTACCCCCATGCTAGTCCCCAACTGGTTGAGCCATCCTGTGCAGGACACACCCCCTCTCTGGGCCCCAGGCTCTTCATCTGCCCCAAGGGGGTAATCTACTCAACCCTCCTACTATGTGATTTATTGTTAGGATTAAATAAGATCATGGTTATAAGACCCCCTTTGTACACCATAAATACTGTCTAGGGAATCTTTAAGACGGAGCAGTTCTCACTGAAAGCAAAACTATAAACTGTTAGCAGCAAATTTGCTCCAGAAGAATCAGATATGAGAAAAACCCTGCCTCTGCCCTCTCACTGCCCCTGCTTCAGTGAAGGAAAAAAGCCAGCTCTGCAACTAACTGATGTAGGACAGCAGAAGAGCTTCTGGGAATTCTGGGAGGGAGCACATCCTATGGGAAAAAGCTCAAGTAAACCTCCCGGAAGCACAGGTGTGGGGTGTGGAAGGGCAGTGGCCACTGGTGGTGGAGGTGGCAGCACAGGCAATGGGAAAGGGTGTCCCTCAGGAAGCCAGCCACTCCTGCTCAAAAGGGCTCTAGGAAGAGCCCCAGTGCACCACCCAAAAGTTATAGAAAAAGGAACGAAGAAGACATTGATACCAAAAGAACCCCAATCTCTTTCTATAAGGAGTGCCTCTGACATTAACACTTATTTATTCATTTATTCAGAGAACATTTGCCAAAGGGCTACCCCATGGCAGACCCACAAAGATAAGACAAACATAGTCTCCACCCTGAAGGAGTTTGCGGTCTAGGTAGGGAAGGAAAACAGACAAATTACACAATGGCAAGTGGCTGGGGCCACTATCTTAGGAGTAAAGGAGAAACCATAGTTGGTTGATGCCTGGGCCTGGCCAAGGCTGACCAAAATAAACAAGAAATGCCTCTGTGGAGCCGTGTTTTAACCCCAGCTTAGTGTCAAACTGCTCAACTGCCCTTGCCACCAGAGTTGTTGGAAGTCCTCAAGAGAAAATAACCCCATGTAATTAGGACACCCCACCCAAGATCACCCTTAGGTAGGGGACGCCCTCTCCTACATATCTGCATTGCTGTTGCTACATCAGACGTGGGATGGAGGCCTGCTATCTGCCCCTCTCTGATCGCCCTGCATAGCTTGAGGATTTATAAGTAACAAAAACCTCTTAAGCGTTCACATTATGGTTGTGTCATTGGAGCCATGCCCATAATCCTACAGCTGACGGCAAGGCCACCCCAAAGGGAACCATACAGGTGGATCCCCTGATGGTGCTCTTCTGTCTGGGCCTCTGGTGGCTGCTGGGGACAGTAGCCACCAGGTAAGTTAATAGGGAAACTCGAAGAGTTTCATTCAAAACTGCCATCTGGTGGGAAAAGGGTCCCACTGGGGGCAGGGGGCTCTGTATGTACATATGGATCCTGGAGCCTCACGAAAACTGACCAGTGATCCAGCCCAACTGCAGGAGAAAGGGAGGGAAGGGCACACAGACAATGAGGTGTGGAGAAAGTCTGAGAAGAAAGTGCTCTGGCCAGCATTCAAGACCTTCTGTCCTCTGCTCCCCTCATTGGCTCCCACATCTCCGTACGTGCCCCACACCCAGTCGGGCTTCACTGCTCATTCTTCCCTAGAGCCATGACTAGGGTGTTCACCAGGGCGGTAGAGGAAACACAGGTTCCAATATAACTTTGCACAGCAGTGTTAATAATCCTGTCTTTATTTAAATATTTGATATTTTGTTCATCATATTTTTGCATTAATTGTGATTTGTAAAGATATTGCACTAAATTATTATCTATCTTGGCTGGATGCAGTGGCTCATGTCTGTAATCCCAACACAGCCTTTGGGAGGCTGATGCAAGAGGATTGCTTGAGGCCAGGAGTTCTAGACCAGCCTAGGCAACAGTTAGACCCCCATCTCTACAAAAAATTAAAAAATTAGCCAGGTGTGGTGGTGCATGGCTGTAGTCCCAGCTACCTGGGAGGCTAAGGTGGAAAGATCACTTGAGCCCAGGAGTTTGAGGCTGCAGTGAGCTGTGACTGTACCACTGAACTTCAGCCTGGGCAACAGAACAATACCCTCATCTCAAAATAATAATAATAAAAAAAATTATTATTTATCTTTATCTTACTGAGTTGTGGGGGATCCCCTTAAATTGTATACCTGAGATAAGTACCTCACTTACCTCTCCGCAGGCCCAGCCCTGCTCCTTCTATGTCTTGCCTCTCCCCCATGTTTGTGTGCTTCCTTTTCCTGCAGCTCCACCTGCCAATCCTCCCTTCCCCAAGGCCCAAGCCAAGGCTACTTCCTCCGTGCAGCTATCTCTGACTGTCCAGCTGGAAAGGGTCCTCTCTCCTGTGACACTGGGTGATCTCACCCTCCTGGCACAAACTGGATATTGTCTCAGACACCCGATTGAACTCCCCCATTTGAAACCCTGAAGAAGAAGAATTATACCTTATTTATCTCTCTATTTTAGATAGAACTCAGCAAGTGTACAAGCAGAGCAAAGTACTAGTACTTGTGCAGTGAACAAACAAACAAATGAATGAGTGAGACCGCAGAAGAAAGCTAATCTCTTCTAGAAACAAACACACGAGGTTTTTCTCCAGACATGGACTCACCGAGCATCCCAGAAGATGGGGGGTTTGGCTGAATCTCTTCCGGGGAGATTTCTTGGAGGATGTCCCACAGCTCCCAGGGCATCTGGGGCTTGAGGATGTAAAAGGGCTGATTGGGATGCAGCTTACGATAGCTCTTGTAGTTATTAAAGAAGTTATAGTCCGGATTCTGGTACCACTGAAAAAGAAGGAAGTGGTCTTCTCAAGGGAGAAATGTGCCAGTGGCAGCACTCCCCCCAGACAGCCATCCTCATCAGGGTACGCGGGGAGGAGAAAGGTCCAAGGCAAGTCCTGAGGTACAGCCCTTTCCTTGGAGCAGACTGCAGACTTCTCCACATCACAGCTCTCACTAGACGGCAGGGTGGGGCCTAGCATGCAGCCTGTGCTTATGGGGAATGTTAAACTTGCTGACCCTGGAACAGCTTCAGACTTCAGGATCACAGAGTCTGGGAATGGTATCAGAGCTGAAAGGGGCTCTAGGCACCATCTAACCCCATCTTTCGTTTTTAAAGGGGAGAAAACTGGGACACAGGTTGCCACATCTATTGGTTCAGAGTCCCTCTTCTAACCCAAGCAAATTTAAGTTCTAAGTGAGATCAGTGCAAAACTGTAGAAACTGAGGTAGTGGGGGTGTCAGGGATCACCAGAGCCTGTCAGCGATTGGTGGATCCAACTTAAGAATCAAGTGTCCCAAGAATAGTGCTCTCTGCTCTCTTTCTTAAAGCCGTTCTCCTGAGGCCATACTAGGGAGCAGCCAACTGACATGCACAACAGTGAGAGGACTATTCCAGAGGGGCTGAGAGTCAGCAGGCCTGTGGCTCATGTCTCCTTCCCTGAAAGAGCTGGTGTTGCAGATCTGCACCCTCTGCTTAGTAAATCAAGTCCTGGGACAGGTTACTTCCACTCTCCACATTCCAATGTCCCCATCTGTAAAATGGGAACAATCATGCTTCCATCCACTTCCTTAATTGTTATGAGAATGCAATGAGAAGAATTCTGGAAATTGGAAGTATGGACAAAAGTGTAGTAATATTATTTATAGGAATAACAGTAACCACTCTCTATCCCTGCTGGTGCTCACCAGGAATAATTGCATCAATGAACACAATCTACCCCAGATGGTGAGAAATCCAGCCACCATTACTCCCAGTACACACCATAATTGGGAGACAAATACATGGCAATGCAGGGCAGAGCATGGAGAACAGCTGCCATAGGATAGAAATACTTCTGAATCTGCCAGTCCAGATGATGTGGGGTGCCCTAAAACTCAAGTAGCCAGCCCTCAGGGATGGCCCAGCTCAGCCATGACTTTAAAAACCTAGGAACTCAGGAAAATCTGTAGGCAAACAAGAAAGTCAACCCCTATTTCCCATGGACACCCGCTTACCTTCGGGATATCTGAATGGTATACAGATGGGTCCCACACAATTAGGATTCCCTCATTGTACAAACTGTCTTTGAGGAAGCGCCTTTCTGTGGTGACCAACTGCAGGAAGAAAGAGTCAAACTGTGACTTGGACATTGACATGTAAATGTTTGGCATGCAGTAAGAACTGACATACCACAGGTACCACCTGAGGCCCCAGACCCCCCTGTGGGCCTTCTAAGTTTTGATGCATCACTAACTTCAGTGAGAAGAAGGTAAAGGTGCCAACCTAAACTGTGTTGACCTGGAGGGACATTTACCACAAATCATCATCCATAAAGCAGAAAGTGTTCCACTCAGACTTTGAGATTATTTGAGCAAGGGCACAGTGAAAATAGCACAGTGTCCTAGTCCCTTGGAGTCACACCTTGTGTGGGGGTCAGGGTTTTAAGTCAGAATCTCATATAATCAAAATCTCTGGAAATCCTTTCAATTATCTATAAAGTCCAGTACACAGTACACACATCATGATGAAGCCTGGCATTATCTCTCACGAAGCCCAATGCAGCTAGTAATTTCTGCAGCATTGGAACAGATCGCTGTGTCTCTGGTTGAGTAGCAGATGAAGTATTCAGTTTGTGTGGAGGGGCCACAGTGTATGCAATAATATGCATCTTCCAACAGAAGGTGAGATGCTCATATGCACCTGCTAGAGGAACCAGGCACAGCCTCTCCCCCCATACTGGCTCTTGGGCTGGCCTGCAAGCTGGTATTTATACCTGCCTGGCTTAAACATGAGTGTGACAATGCTGCAAAATGTATTGAGTCTTTTTTTAAAAGCATATTTATACTCTTTGACTCTAATTCCATGTTTGGGAATCTAGCCTAAGAAAGAATCCAAATTCAGGGGGAAAATTTATGCATGGAAATGTTAACTAAATTATTTATCAAAATAAGAAAGGTGCAGTAGAAGGCAAAGGATACTGGCCTTGGATATGGAAAGATCTAGGCTGAACTTTTGGCTTTGCCACTAATTTGTTTTGTGACCATGAGCAAGTCAGGTAATCTCATTAGACCTTCATTTTCTTATTTGTGAAATGAGAACACACTTGCTTTGCTCTCTCAAGCAGGAGCTCTCTTGAGGATCAAATGGAGAACATGAGTGAATGAGAAAGACAGAAAAGTAGCCCCAAAGGCTTAGCAATGAAGGGAGCCATGTCCCTCTTAAGAAAGCCAAAACTGATATATGAGACCAGCTGTCAGACATTCCCCTTAAAAAGCAGGTGGGCGATAATGTTGCCCAGGTGAAAATTGAAGCAAATGGCAGAAACCAAATCAAGATCTACACTTACAACTTTGACTCCAGCAGTACAAAAGCAACCCCTTAATATTCTGAAATTTAAAAAAAAAAGAATTGACTGAAAATGAAAGCAAGAATCCCCCCCACCTCACTCTCCATCACCAAGGCTGAGACCTAATCGGTGTCACTGCAGCACCTGAAAACAACTATGAGCAGGGAGATGGTCTGCGCAACCCAAAGAGCAGCAATTTGCCTCTAAGATCATCAAGCTAACCCCATCCCCACACCTTCTTACAGATGTAGGAAGTTCCTGGAAGCCTGAAGAATATACTCTCATTTCCTCAGTATATCTTTAAGACAAGAAATACTGGTGGTAGGCCTGCCTTGGCTGTGCAGCTCCACTGGGTGCTAAAGAGCCAGAGGTAAGACACAGTCCCTGCCTTCCAGGAGGTCACAGGCTAGTTGGGAAGGCAGACAATTAGACAATGACTATACACACTGTGATAGCGCAACAGTAGAGTCATTGTGAAGATGGCCATTGAGTGAGCGTTAAGGGACAAATAAGAATGTGCCAAGCCAGGAGAGTGTAAGGGGCGGGGAGAGAGGATATCCCAGACAAAGGGAACAAGTGCAAGCCCCTGGGTGTGCGTATGGGAGAGATTGCTAGGTGTCACCCAGTAACTGTTCTCTCTTTCTTCTTTGATAACAAACACCTCTGATTTTTGCCTCAGCCCATGGCTACCTAAAATAGACTACCTGAAAATAAAAATTTCACAGCCTCTCTTAGAGATAAATATGGCTATGTGACTAATTCTGGCCAATGGTGTGTAAGCAAGTGTGTCTTCCAGGAAGTGTCCCTAGAGGGAGGGTCACACCCCTCCTTGTTCCTTCCTCCTTCCTGCTAACCGAAATATGGATGTGATGGCTGGAGCTTGAGCAGTCATCTTGGACCATGAAGTGGAATTCTCATGCTGAGAATGGCAAACCCACAAAGTAGAAGGAACCTGGATTCTGACGCTGTGGAATACCATACCAACCCCTGAATGTCTACCTCTGGACTCCTTTTACATAAGAGAGAAATACATTTTTGTCTATTAAGCTAGAGAGGGGGCATGGGCAGAGTGTTCCTGTCATTTGCTGGAACAACTAGTATAGCGAGCAGCCTGTTTGGGAATTTCAAGCACTTTCGCACGGTTAGGGTACAGGGAAGGAGCTGCAAAGGATCAGAGAAATGCAGGCAGGGCCTGTGCCCAGGGAGGTCAGGTTTCTTCAGTAGGTTCCAGGGACCAGTGAAGGGTGTTAATCAAGGGGGATCAGTTTTGGATTGGTGTATTCAGAGAAACGAAGACCAAATAGAAGCTCCTGCTGTAGCCTAAGTAAGAAATGATGAGTGAGGAAAAATTGTCCATCGGCGACTCGCAGACTAATGGGATGTTCAGAGTGAAGGAAAAAGGGATCAAAGGTGACTCCTGCAATAAAAACATGGGAAAAGGAACAACTGGCATATACCCGTGGGAGTGAGGTATCCTGAGGATTTGAATTTCAACGATGAGACTACCGGCCTAGAGTCCCACAGCTGAGAGGCCACAAGAACTAGGAATGGAACCCACGTCATCTACCTTTACGCGCTGTCTTCTTTCCACTGGGAACACTAACTCCCAACACGGGCACTCAGTGCTATAGTCCAAAGGCAGAGCAGGCTTCCTGGCAGACGGGGCTTTGCAAGATAGACGTGATTGAGCTGGTGACGGGGAAGCCCCAAGAACAGAAGGCCTCCCCTTCCACTATTCTACACGTCTTCCAAGACTGCGTTCTGCAACTGCACGCCCCATCCCTATCCCACCCTCTACCCCTCCCCACAACAGCTGGTATATTAAAAGCAACACGTCTTTTCTTTAGCTACACTTCTTTTTATGCAGAGTACTGATGCCAGGTGATATATACACACTCATGAGGATTAGCAACACCTGGGATTTTTAAAAATGTCTCCTCCTGCTACAGCCCCTCTCCTGCAATTTTCTTAGTATGCAAAGCAGGAGGCTAGCAACTTCTGGCTCCCTGAGACTTTCCCAGCTGTGACTTCACTGTCCTCAGAAATTCCAAAAGAGATGCATAAAGCTTTCTTCTTTACAATAAATGATAACAACAATGATAACAACAGACGCCATTTGATGATGCTCACTACATGCTAGGTACTTTCATATATCTGCCCTAGGAGGTTAGTGCTAATATGCCCATTTTATAAATTTAAAAAAATAGACTTAGAGATGCTAAGTAACTTACCCAAGTTACACAGCCAGTAAGTAACAGAGTCTGGATTTGAGCCTTATGTCTGGCTGTAGAGGCCACACTTCTACCCTACATGCTACACCACCTCACACAAAGTGGGTACCATAGCTCTTGGGGGAAGATGTCAAAGTACATTGGATAGTAGTATGGAAGTGCTATGAGAATTTGCTTCTTGCCTGAGTTGTAGCATGTCACAGCTGGAAGATCCTCAAGGGACTAAATCCAAACCTATCGTTTTCCAGACGAGTAAACTCAGGCCCAGAGAGAAGAGAGAATTGTCTGAGGCTACAGGGTGAGTTTGGGGCAGAGCCAGGACCAGAGCCCAGAGGTGGGCTCCTAACAGAGTATTCTTTCTGCTCCAGCAGTACTACACCCAAAAAACCACCAGACATTTAAATGAGCACACCACGAGGATCAGGTCACCCTTAGTCCTCCTGTGCACAACGGGAAATTGGGTCATTCGCTTGAGCTACTTGAGATGGATGAGAAGGCAATCTGTGCACTGGCAAGAAGTGAAGATAAACGGAAGTTTTATCCAGAGAGGAGAGACAGAAAGTGGCTGGGGCTGGGATCCGTGGTGGGAAAAGGGAGAAGCCAGCAAGCAGCCCTCCCCTACAACCTTAAACGGACATGGCTTTGAACTTATCTACATGAATTCCCTTCATGTGAGTTCAAAGATTTCCTCAAAAAAAGATTGCCTCAAAACTGCTCGGGGAGTTGCGAGCCTGGGTTCCAGCCCGCTGTGTGTCTAGCTTCCTCTATGGTCCGAGGTGGGCCACCTCCCAGCCCCTGGCCTCAGGGGCCTTATTTACAGGCATTACCACCCTGCGAGGCCCTGCCCAGGGGATTAGCCACGCCTGGAAGAATAAAGCCCTTCTCAAACTCCTGTACTTACCTGCGTAGGGAGTGTGACCTGGGGGGGAGATCCTAGTGGAGAGGGGGCGCTCACAGTGAGCACACTGTGAGGAGCTCCACACTGATGAGGAGCATCAGTCACTGCCAGAGCAACAGAGCCCTGGGACCATCTGCCAGGAAAAGGCTACACCAGGGAGATGGAGTGTTGCTGTTTTAAAAACTGTTTAGAGTAACCTTTCCAGTTATAAAGTAACAAATGCTCACCAAAGAAAGTTAGAAAATACAAGAATGGAATACACACACATATATATTAATAAATAAGACACATATGGCACTTAGACACTACACATATTTAATAAATGGCCCCCCCTTCTTAATGGCCCCATTAAGTAATCTGGGGACATCCTGGATAAAATCCAGTCAGCACACCCTATCACTAGACATAGGAAGTAGGTTTTCTCTCCCCAGCTAGGACAAAGGCTTCTAAGGAAGCCCGGAGTCTCTTTGCCCCATTGTCTCCTTTCTCAGGCCCACTGAGTACAGCAGGTGCTCAGCTGAGTCTCACAGAAACCTTCTTACAATTATAGTCAAAACTGGATTTATTTAAAGACCCACATTTAACCATATCATTTTCCTGTTGAATGTCATAACAACACCTGGCACAGGGGCATACATACCCGAATAGGTCTGCTGACCCGAAGCCTCACAGTACAACACCATTGTCTATAAAAAGTCACCTTCTCAATAAGAAAAGTGGCTTTTTGTTTTCCATGGCTTCGTCACAGCCCAGATGCCCAAAAGGTAGTCCTGTGCCATATGGGGAAGGGAAGCTGAACAAACATGGGTCCAGAAGACCCTCAGAAGAGAGCAAACACGCCCTCAAAAGAGAGCGGCTGTCGGGAGGATCCCTCTGTCTGGGAAGAGAACGAGCTATTCAAAGGCAGAACTCTACCAATGCTGCAACTATTTCCTCAGTGACTTCCGGGTGTCAGGTGATCTCTGTGTACAATGGCAGAGACTCAGTTTGCTCATCCATAGAACAGACACAAAATAAGATAACTGACCAGGACAAAAGATAGAGAAGACAGCCCGCCAGCTTCCCAGGATAGCAAGATAAGAAAGGGCAGTGACAGGAGGGTGTCAATCACAGCCCAGTGCCATGCCACAAGAGGCACTGCCACGGCACTGCCCATGGTGACAGCATTAAAGGAACAGCCCAGATATTTAGTGCTGCTTAGGGGAGGGGAGGAAGGAGGGTTGGTTTGCCTGAGGAGGAGCAGGAAAGACCTTCTTGAGAGTGGACAGTGTACCCTGGGAGGTGGGCCACCTTCCTCTCAGCCCTGGCATGATGGTGTACAGAGATCTAGAACTGCAAGAAAAAAAATATTGTGCTTCAGTGGAAAATCATGCATTTTCTACAGCACACCCTTCCCCTCTATTAGATTCTGATTCTCTGGGAGCTATTTTACAACTCTTTGGAAATTGTAGGCAACTAATAGACATGCTTACTGAATCTCGCTGAGTAGTTTCCATTGACTTCTCTCCTCCCCCTCTGCTGTCTCATGGAAAAACCAGATTCATTCATTTACTCCAAATTTGTGTTGTTTTGATTTTTCCTCTGAACCAGTTGTGACATCTACCTGGTTCCCTAATACCAATAAATAAAGTGTTGGTAAAATAAAATCTTTACCACAAGTTCATTTTTACGTCTGTATGAGTCATGAGCTTACTTTTTTTTTTCTGAAAATTATCCTTTAACAGAAGTCTTGCCTCCCTTCTGCTAGGCACTTCTCAAGTGGTCCCAAGCTGGGTCGCCTCCCCTGCTGGGAGACAAGATGCCCACTTGCCTGGGATTTGGGAAGGTACAGTCGTTCCCACACAGGCAGAGGCAGGCCTTCGAGCTTCAGTAGTGCCCATCGCTACCATTCACAAAGCACTTGGCTGCACATCAACCCCTGGGTGACATGCTCCACACATAGTAACTCCTTTGATCCTACAAAGACCCTGCATGGTAATGTTCTTATTTCTGTTTTATGAATAAGGGAAATGAGGCTCTGTTGTTCATGTAGGAAGTGCTAGAGGACGAATTTAATCAAAGTCTCTTTGACTCTGGTACTCTTAACTCCCAGGCAATCTTACCTTGGCTTTAAACAAAGTTCCAGAATCTTTGCAGGATCAGGATTTAATTCTTTACAGTGAGGACAACTGAAACACTATGAAGAAGTACCCAAGGAGCGGGTAGGCTCCCCAACCCAAGAGAATGTTCAGGGTTACTTCATGCTCCCCTCTCTCCCTTGCTGCTGCCTACTGACCTCCAGATCACACCATCCATGCATCAAACAGAGCTTAGTTTCTCTCTAAATTCATTCTCTCCAACCTCCAAGCGACCCAGCATCGCCTGGAAATCCTATTCCATTCCTATAGTTTACTAACTCTTCCACTCTCCTCAGTGACAATTTCAAATCTCTTTGCTCCAACCTCCTCTACTAAAACCTATTTCCCCCTCAACTTCCCTCCAACATGGCCTTGAATCCTACTTTGCAGAGAGAGTAGAAGCCCTCTCACCCTCCTAATACAAACTGCCTCCAGCGACACCCCTCCCGTCCTTCTTCCCTTCTGACTGCCTCCTGCTGGGGTTAACCCTCCACTAGGCTTTGGCTCCATCATCATCATTTTCTCAGGAACTACTCAGTGTCTCCTCTTTTTAGTACGTTCACATTTTCCCTCTATCAACTGGCTTCTCTTTGCTTTAAAAAGATTTTTATTATGATAAAATATACATAAAATTGACCATTTTAGGCATTTTTAAGCATTCAGCTTAGTAGGATTAAGTACATTCCCATTGTTGTGCAACCATCACCACCATCCATATCCAGAACGTTTTCATCCTCCCAAACTGAAACATAGTACACATTAAACAGCAACTCCCCATTGTTCCCCCCACTCCAAGGCCTCCGCAAACATCATCCTACTTTCTGTCTCTACGAATGACTACTCTAGGTACTTCATATAAGTGAAATCACACAGTAGTTGTCCTTTTGTGACTTTCTCCCTCACCGACATTTGTCCAGTTTTTTATTGTGATAAAATATGTATAACATAAAATTGACTATCTTCACCATCTTTAAGTATACAGTTCAGAGGTATTAAATACATTCACATTTTTGTGCAACTATCACCATCACCTTTCTCTAGAACTCTTTTCAATATTGCAAAACTGAAATTCTGTACCCATTGAACATTAATTCCCCATTCCTACCCCTCAGTCCCTGGCAACCACTATTCTACTTTTGCCTCTATGATTTTGACTATTCTAAGTACCTTACATAAGTGAAATCATACACTATTCATTTTTTTTGAGGGCTTATTTCACTTAGCATAATGTCCTCAAGGTTCATCCATGTAATAGCATATGTCAGAATTTCCCTCCTTTTTAAGGTTGAGTTATATTTCATTGTATGTATATACCACATTTTGCTTATCCATTCATCCGTCCATAGGCACTTGGGTTGCTTCCACATTTTATCTATTGTGAATAATGGTATTCTGAACATGGGTATATGAATATCTCTTTGAGACTCTGCTTTCAATTCTTTCGATTATATACCAATAAGTAGAATTGCTGGATCATACGCTAATTCCATTTTTAATTCTTTGAGGAACGACGAGACTGTTTTCCACAGTGGCTGACCATTTTACATTTCCACCAACAGTGCACAAGGGTTCCAGTTTCTCCTCATAAGCCATCCTAATAGGTGTGAGGTGTTTTGAGTTGCATTTCCTTAATGATTAATGATGTTAAGCATTTTTTCATGTGTTTATAAGCCATTTGTATATCTTCTTTGGAGAAATGTCTATTCAAGTCCTTTGCCCATATTTGAATAGAGTTGTTTGTTTTCTTTATTGTTGTTTCAGAAGTTCCCTATATATTCTATACATTAATCCCTTATCAGATATATGATCTGCAAATATTTTCTCCCATTCCATGGGTTGTCATTTTACTCTATTGAGATTGTCTTTTGATGTACAATTTTGAAAATTTTTCATGTACAATTTGTATATTTTTTTCTTTATTACCTATGCCTTTGGTGTCATAATCACAAAATCATTGCCAAATCTGATGTCATAAAGTTTTGCCCTATGTTTTCTTCTAAGATTTCTACAGTTTTGGGTCTTCCATTTAGGTCATGGATCCATTTTGAGTTAATTTTTCTATCTGGTGTTAAGTAAGTGTCCAACTTCATTCTTTTGCGTGTGGATATCGAGTTTTCCCAGCACCATTTCTTAAAAAGACTGTCTTTTCCCCATTAAACAGTCTCGATACACTTGTCAAAAATCATTTGACCATTTATGCAAGGGTTTATTTCTGGACTTTCTCTTCTATTCCATTGGTCTATATGTCTGTCTTTATACCAGTACCACACTAATTTGATTACTGTAGCATTGTATTAAGTTTTGAAATCAGCAAGTGAGGGTCCTCCATCTTTATTCTTTTTCATGACTGGTTAGTTATTTGGGGTCCCTTGAGATACAATATATATTTTAGGATGGGTTTTTATACTTCTGCAAAATATGTCATGGAGATTTTCATAGGGATTAAATCTGTAGATCATTTTGGGGCAGTATTGACATCTTAACAATATTAAGTCTTCTAACTCATGAAGACTTAATACTGTATAAGATACAATATATTTATATCTAATTGATATTGGATATCTTTCCATTTATGGCTTCTTTAATTTCTGTCAGCAATCTTTTGTAGTTCTCATTGCACAAGTCTTTCACCTCCTTGGTTAAATTAATTCTTAAGTATTCTTATTTTTTTGATGCTATTATAAATGGAGTTGTTTTCTTAATTTCCTTTTTAGATTGTTCACTGTTAGTGTATATAATGTAAACAATTCTGCTGATTTTTGTGTGTTGAGTTTGAATCCTGCTACTTTGTTAAATTTGTTTATTAGTTCTAATAGCTTTTATAATGGAATCTTTAGGGTTTTCTCCATATAAGGTCATATCATCTGTGAATAGAGATAATTTTACTTCTTCCTTTTTAATTTGGATGGCCTTTATTTCCTTTTCCTGCCTAATTGCTCTGGCCAGGACTTCCAGCACTATGTTAAATAGAAACAGCAAAAGTGGGTATTCATGCCTTTGTTTCTGATTTTAGAGGAAGCTTTCAGTCTTTCATTATTGAGTATGATGTTTGCTGTGGCTTTTATTATGTTAAGGTAGTTTCCTTCTATTCCTAGTTTGTTGAGTGTTTTTATCATGAAAAGGTGTTGAATTTTGTTAAATGTGGTGTGTTACATTGATTGACTTTTGTATGTTGGATCATACTTGCATTCCAGGAATAAATCCTACTTGATCATGCTATATAATTCTTTTAATAAGCTTCCAAATTCAGTTTGCTAGTATAATGTTCAAGATCAACATTCACGAGCAATATTGGTCTGTAGTTTTCTTTACTGTCTTTGCCTGGCTTTGGTATGGGGGTAATGCTGGCCTTATACAATGTGTTAGGGAATGTTCCCTTCTCTTCAATTTTCTGAAAAAGTTTGAAAAGGATTGGTGTTAGTACTTCTTTAAGTGTTTGATATAATGCACCAGTGACACCATCAAGTCCAGGGCTTTTCCTTCTCTGAAGATTTTTTTATTACTGATTCCATCTCCTTACTAGTTATAGGTATATTGAGATTTTTAATTTTTCCATGGTTTATTCTTGGTAGGTTTTGCATTTGATGAATTTGTCCATTTCATCTAGGTTATCCAATTTGTTGGTATACAACTGCTCATAGCACTCTCTAATAATCCTTTTTATTTCTGTAGAATCATAAGTAATGTTCTCACTTTCATTTCTGATTTTAGCTATTTTGAGTATTCTCTCTTTTTTTTAGTCCATCTAGCTAAAGGTTTGTAAACTTTGCTTATATTTTCTAAGAACTAACTTTTGGTTTCATTGATTTTCTCTATTGCTTTTCTCTTCTCTATTTTATTATTTCTACTCTATTCTTTGTTATTTCCTTCCCTTTGCTAGCTTTGGGTTTGGTTTGTTCTTTTTCTTGTACCTTAAGTTGTAAAGTTATGTTCTTAATTTGAAATCTCTCTTGTTTTTAATGTAAACATTTAGAGCTGTAAATTTTCCCTTAGCACTGCTTTCACTGTGTCCCATAAATTATGCTATGTTATGTTTTTGTTTTCATTTATCTCTTAGTATTTTCTAATTTTCCTTGTGATTTCTTCTTTGACCCACTTGTTTAATTTTCACAAATTTGTGAATTTTCTAGTTTCCCTTCTGTTATTGATTTCTGACTTTGTCCTGTTGTGGTTAGAGAAGATACTTTGAATGCTATCTATCTTTTTAAACCTATTGAGACTTAATTTGGGACCTAACACATGGTCTTTCCTGGAAAATGTCTTACATGCATTCTTCTCTTCTCATTCTTGAGAAGAACGTGTATTCTATTGGGGTTGGGTAATGTTCTATTTACATCTGCTAGATCTAGTTAATTTATTATGTTGCTCAAGTCCTCTGTGTCCCTATTTTCTGTCGGTTGTTCTACCTATTATTGAGGGTGGGGTATTGAAATATCCAACTATTATTGTAGAATTGTCTATTTCTCCCTTCTACTCTGTTGATTATTGCTTTGGATATTTTGATGTCTGTTATTAGGTGCATAAATGTTTATAACTGTTATATATTCTTTCTGTATTGAATCTGTTATAAATATACAATGTCCTTCTTTGTTTCTTATAAACTTTTTGATTTAAAGTCTATTTTGTCTGATATTATTATAACCACTCCTACTTTCTTTTGGTTACTATTTGCATAGAATATTCTTTTCCATCCTTTCACTTTTAATTTATTTGTGTCTTTGGATCTAAAGCGAGCCTCCAGGAATGGAAAAGCAAATACTGCATGTTCTCACTTATAAGTGGGAGCTAAGCTATAGGTATGCATGGTCACACAGAGTGTCATAATGGAAATTGGAGATTCAGAAGGAGAAACGTAAGACAGGGGTAAGGGATGAAAAATTACCTATTGGGTACAATGTACATTATTCAGGTGATAGGTACACTAAGAACCCAGACTTCACCACTACACAATTCACCCATGTAACAAAAAAACCATTTGTACCTCCTAAATCTACTGAAATAATAAAATAAATAAATAAATAAATAAATAAATAAAGTCTCCTGTAGAAACCATATATAGTCAGGTGTCACTTAACAATGGGGATGCATTCTGAGAAATGTGTTGTTAACACAATTTCATCATTATGCAAACATCACAGAGTGTACTTAAATAAACCTAGGTGATAAAACCTACTAAACACCTAGGCTATATAGTATAATCTATTTCTCCTATGCCACAAACGTGGACAGCATGTTACTGTACTAAATACTGTAGGCAATTGTAAAAAAATATTAAGTATTTGTGTATTTAAACATAGAAAAGTTAATGTGTTGCACTATGATGTTATGATGGCTATGACATTACCAGGTGATAGAAATTTTTCGGCTCCAATATAATCTTATGGAACCACCATTGTATTAATATATGTGGCCCAAAATTCACTAAAACACTGTTATGCAGTGCATTGTTGTAGTTAGATTATATTTTTTAAATCCATTCTGTCAATCTCCCATCTTTTGATGGGAAAGTTTAATCCACTTACATTTAAAATGATTATTGAAAAGGAGGACCTTACTTCTGTCATTTTGCTATTTGTTTTCTACATGCATTAGAGAAAACATTTCTATAATGTTTCTAAACAATATAACACGTCTAAATGTCCCTCATTTACTGTATTACTGTCTTGTCTTATGTTTAGTTGACTTTTTGTAGTGAAACATTTAAATTCTTTTCCCATTTCCTTTTGTGTATATTCTTTAGCTATTTTCTTTGTGGTTACCATGGGGATTACCTTTAATGTTCTAAAGTTATAACACTCTAATTTGGATTTATACCAGTTTAGCTTCAATAACAAACAAAAACTCTACACCTTTAATAGCTCCATCCCCCTGTCAGTTGTGGATGTCACACAATTGTATCTTTATACATTGTGTGTTGAAAAGCATGAACTAATAACTTTTTAATACATTAACTGCCATGTGAGTTGTATTTAACTCACCCTAGTTTTGAGCCTGGGGCCTCATGAAGCATAAGTAACTTACACATCTCTTCACCTTGGGAGCCGTGTGAACTATTTTTCAAGTTGCATATAACTCACACACAGAAAACAATAAAAAATAACAAATTTCCATTAAATTAGAACGGATCATTTTGTTTTCAAAGTTTTTATTCTATTTTTGTAATAAAACACCATGGCCTCAAGGAAAAAAGTTTTTTTCTAGTGTGGCAGTCAATGTGTTAAATACATTAGTCTCTTAAATTATGCAGAAAACAAAATGTGGAGTTACAAACAAAAGTTACAATAACACTAGCTTTTAGACCAATAGTTGTTTTTTTCAAACTATATTAGTCCCTAAATCATGTAGAGAAAAAAAAGTATAGTTACACACCATTGTTACAATAATACTAATTTCCCATGTATTTACCATTAATGAGATCTTTATTTCTTCATATGACTTTAGTTACTGTCTAGTATACTATCTTTCAACTTGTAGGACTACCTTTAGCATTTCTTGCAGGACAGTTCTAGTGTTAATGAACTCTCTCAGCTTTTATTTATCTGGAATGTCTTAATTTCTCTCTCACTTTTGAAGGACAGTTTTGCTGGATATAGAATTCTTAGTGGACAGTGTTTTTGTTTTGTTTTGTTTTTTCTTTTAGCACTTTGATTATATCAGCCCACTGCTTTCTGGCCTCCAAAATTTCTGATGGAAATATGCTAGCAATCTTATTAAGGATGCCTTGTGTTTGATGAGTCACTTCTCTCTTGCTGCTTTCAAATTTTTCTCTTTGGCTTTTGACAGTTTGATTATAACATGTCTCAGTGTGAGTATCTTTGAGTTCATCCTACTTGGAGTTCATTGAGCTTCTTGGATGTTCATACTCATGCCTTTCATCAAATTTGGAAAGTTTTTGGCTATTATTTCTCCAAATAATCTTTGGGGTTTTTTTTCCTCTTCTTTTTCTTCTGAGACTTCCACACTGCACGTGTTGGTTCACTTAATGGTGTCCCACAGGTCTCTTAGGCTCTGTTGACTTTTGTTCAATATTTCTTTCTGCTCTCAGACTCTACAATGCCCATTGTCCTATCTTCAATTCACTAATTCTTTCTTCCACCTGTTCAAATTTGCCTTTGAATCCCTCTTGTGAATTTTTCACTTCACTTATTACACTTTACAACTCCAGAATTTCTTTTGGTTTCTTTTTAGATTTTCTTTCTCTTTATTGATATTTCTAATTTTGCTCATATATCATTTTCTTTACTTTCTCCATGTCTTCTTTTAGTTTTTTGAGCATCTTTAAGATAGTCATTTTAAAGTCTTTGTCTAATAGATCTGCCATCAGAGTTTTTTTAAGAGACAGTTTTTGTTGGTTTATTTTTTTCCCTTTGAACAGACCACACTTTCCTGTTTCTTTGTGTGCCTTGTGATTTTTCATTGAAAACTCAACATTTGCTTCTCATAACATGGTAACTCTGAAAATCAGATTCTCCCTATTCTCCAGGGTTTGCTGGTTTTTTGTTTATTTGTTTGCTTGTTTGTTTTATTATCATTACAGGCTGTCTCTGTGCTGAGGATCAGCCTGGGGTCTTCTTAGGTCTTTTCTGAGCCTGCCCCTCCCCTGGGCATGCATAGTGACTTTCTAATCCCCCCATATATACAGTTGTTTTAAATATTCTAGTCTTCAATGTCTGGCTCCCAAAAGGGTAAAAGAAAAAAATGAAGGATGGGAAGGTGATGACCAGGCTTTAAGTTCCTTGAAAGTCACTCAGCCAGAAGAGGAAGTGCTTGTAACAGCTTGGGGGGAGGTGCAATAACAGTGGTCACCCCCTCTTTGTCTGCATGTCTGTGATAAGAAGCAGCAATCGGGGATCAGAGCCCAAATTCCCAATATGTGAAGGACAGGGTTCATTTTGCCCACTCTGGCTCCCACAAGCTGTGTGCAGGCTGCTCCAGGAACATGTGCACAGCTACCTGTACTGGGGCTGAGGGGTGAGGGCTGGGTGGCTGCTACTGTGCCAACAGCTGAAAAGAACAAAAACTGGCCCTGGAATCCTCAACTCTTTCTAGATATTACCCTTTCTCTCTCCTCCCCTTTAGAGCCAGACTTCTTGAAAAAACTATCCACATTTGCCTTCCCCGCTCTCTCTCCCATTCACTCCTCGATACACTCCAATCTGGCTTCCGGCATCATCAATCTCCCCCAACAGTTTTTGCTAAGGTCACCAGTGGTCTGCATTTTGCTAAAGAGAGCAGATGCTTTTCAATCTTCACCTAACTGGCCCCTCAGCAGCATCCAACACCACTGACCACTGTCTCCTTCTCTCTCTGCTTTTATTACCCAAAGCTGCTGGATAAGACTTCTGTCCTCTATCCACACTCTCTCTCTAGTGCTCTAACTCAGTCCCATCGTTTCACTGCCACATAGACACAGACAATTCACAAATTCTCACCTCCAGCCCAGACCTCTCCATTAAACTCCAGTTCCATTTGTACAAATGCCTACTTGACGTCTCTTCACAGATATCTAAAAGGCAGCTCAGACTGACCATATCTAGAACCATTTTTTCTCTCTACCTTCCCCTCAATCTCCAACCCAAAACATCTTCAAGTACAGTAGTTCCCCACTTATCCACAGGTGATATGTCCCAAGACCCCCAGTGGATGCCTGAAACCACAGATAGTACCAAACCCTATATATACTGTTTTTTTTCTATACATACATATATACCTACAATAATGTTTAATTTATAAATTAGGCACAGTGAGAGATTAACAACAACTAATAATATAATAAAATAATTATAACAATATGCAGTAATAAAAGTTATGTGAATGTTCTCTCTCTCTCTCTCTCTCAAAATATCTTATTGTACTAAACTCACCCTTCTTCTTGTGATGAGGAAGGGATGGAGCAGGCTGGCATGAGATTTCATCACACTACTCAGAACAGCGCACAATTTAAAACTTATAAATTGTTTATTTCTGGAATTTTTCATTCAATATTTTCAGATTGTAATTGACCACAGGTAACAAACCACAGAAAGTGAAACCATGGATAAGGGGAGACTACTGTACTTCCAAAGCCAGAACTGAGCCTCACCTTTGGCTCCTCTCCCTTCACTTCTTGCCTACAATCCAACATTAAAGCCTGTTGACTGCACATCCCAAGTAGCCCTTAAATTGATTCTTTTCTCACATCCACCTTCACTCCTACTCTGGTGCAAGCTACCAGCATTTTTAGCCCAGACTACACTATTGCAAGATCCTCCTGACTGTGTCTCTCCATCTACTGCAGGCCCTCTGACCAGATGGGAGCCAGCGATGTTTACAAATACAAATCTGATCATGCTATAAAGAAAAAAGTTCCTTAGCTCAGCACCACAGCTTGCTTTCTTCTTCCTTTCAGCATCATCCCTCACCACACACCCCCACGCACACCCACCTCTTCCTAAGTCCTTCTGCGCTCCTGTTCCCTCCACACAAAACCTTACCTATACTGTTGCCGCTTCCTGAAAAGCTCTTATCCCACTTTCTCATTGTCTACTCCTATTCCTCCTACACAGCCAAATATCACCTCCTTGGAAAAGCCTTGCTGACCTTTCTGAATAGCTCAAATCTCCCTTTTATGGGCTCTTCTAACACTTTTTCTCTTCCATAGTTCTCTGTTGCAACTTTATATTCACTGTATAGCTATTTCATTGTATCATGAGAACCAGGCTGAGTCTGTGTTGCTCACTATGGCATCCTCCACTACCAGCTTAGTGTCTGTGCATATAAATAGTAAGAGTAGCTAACAGTCACTGATACATGTGCCAGGTACTGTTCTAAGTATTTTTCATACATTTTTCTCATTTATATCTCACAACAACCCTGTGAGGAAAATACTATTATTCTCCCCTCTTTAGAGATGAGTAACTCGGGATGATAATTTAGCTGGTAAGAGACAGAGCTGGGTTTCAACCCCAGCAAGCCAACTGCAGAGTCTATGTACTGGCTACTACATCCTATTCAATACTGAACGTATCTGTTGAATGAATTTATTAACTAAGGGTAAGTTCACATCTCTCCTGGATGTTTAGGTAGCATCTTATGCAGAAGCAGAGATTAGGTGTTAATGCTCCCTAAAGTGCTCTCTGGCTCCAGGATTGCTGTGACTGGGGCATTAGAAGGGAAAGGTGCCAAGCTGGTCCTAACCCCTCTGTCTGAATTTTAGACTTGCCAGAGTCTGAGCGGTCAGGAAAGTCCAGCCTCATCTTCCTCTATAGGGCAATGTGAATCCCTCCACACCTCCACCTCCAACCTAGCCAGAGATATTTGAATGCCTTCTTGATTTCCTGTACAACTCTGCCCTGCCAATTCCACTTTCTGGAATGCCTCCCTACTGCTATTTCTCTAAATCCTGCTCCACTTTCAGAGTGTAACTCAAGTGCCACTTGCTCCAGAGAGTCTCTTGCCAATCGATCCATTTCTTTCAACCCTCCATCTTCTAGTAATAATAAAAGTAATATCAAAACCCAAAATATAAGGTTAACCAAACAGACAGGCATTGGAAGCACCTAGAGGCTACTAGAGGATGCTCCAGTGATAGAAAGTGACTCTCTTTAAAAAAAAAACAAACACAAAGGTATTAGAGGAAGAACAGAAAACAAGATGGTGGCCACTTACAAAGAAGTTAAGTTCCTCAATCCCTCTCCCATTATAAAAAGATTCTTAAGGCTGTGGGACTCAAATGGAAAGTAGGCTTTATAGGAAGCAGCTTCTGCCCAGCTGGTGAATTCCTGGAAGTCAGGAAATGAAGAGAGAGAAACAGAAAAATTGGAGTCCTGACAGAGGATAGAGAAATGCACATCCTACTGGGAAAGTGCTGACAGGGTGTTTCTGATCAGTTCCAGGGTACACCCCATGCCCAGGAGTCCTAGGGAAGGGTATAGAGACTAAACATTGACATAAAAACACCCAAGGCTCATACGTTTACTCAGAAAAGGGCAAACATCAGTTGTTGTGAGGTAAATAGAGTTACAGCCCTATCATACAATTTTTGACATGCGTAACACAGTTTTTTTCTGCTAATTAAATCTATTAACAGAACTTTGTAGCAAGACTACTTCTAAAGTTTCTATTAGTATTGAGAAATCAGCATGTGCTACCTGGAAATACTTCTGGAAACTAATTACCTATGGGGATTTATGAAGTAATATGTGAATTCTAGTACTGTATTACACATAATTGTATGGTGATGATGTCTTATAATACTTGTATAGCATTTTATAGTTCATAAAGCACTCCCACATGTGTTATTTCATTTACTCTTCATAATACTCCTCACTCTCCCCTGAATGTTCTCTATTCTGTTGTCCCTCATACAACTGTCCAGATACAACATGGCAGACACAAGGACAATGGAACTCTGCTTGCCTGGGCACTAGCCACCTCCACATTGGGTCACGGAATTACCATCTTCTTCTCCAATGAGGAATCTGAGACTTAGGAAGGTCAAGGGACTTAATTAGCTGGCAGCTTTGATGTGCTCCTAGTAGATACATTTTGCTTTAGAGCCTACACCAGGGTCTTTCTCCACATCTGCACAGAAGAAATTTTACCTGAGAGTTCATCAGTCGAATGGTAGTTTTCGTGCCCACATCTTGTTGGAAGTTGGCCGTGGGTGCCCCATTAAACCTCAGGACTGCATCATGATCATCTATAAACCACAAAGAAACAGAAAAGAGGTGGTGAGCACTGGCGACATGCAGAAACAGAGAAATGCTGGAGGAAGAGAAGGCAAGAGGAAAGGGTGGTGCAAGGGGATCATGCTTCCAAATCTTTATCCCATCATGATACACACAGGGAAACTGTAACATTTGTATGGTGCTCAGGCAAAGCTCATAGGCAGAGATGACCACCTGTCTGCTGGCTGCTATAAGGGCTAACGGGGTCCACATTGTGGCATTCCTGAAACCCATTCAATGACACACCTAGGCACAGCAGAAAAGTGAACAGGGCCAGTGTGCTACTTACAGTGGAACCACTACTCCAGTTATTAAGGCAGCAAACTGAATATTCTCTTGGTACCCTGTAGATCATATTTCTATAATCAATCTAGCAAAGATGCATGCTACCATATGCTCAGTCTATTCTACAAGTGCAAAGTATCCCCCTGCACTGAGAAGCATGCAGAACTCCGCAAATGGAAGGGATTCACTATGACATCCAAGACAACCCCCTAGTGTTCCATTTAGGAACCTGAAGCCCAGGAAAGGGTAGCAAACCTGGTGTGGTAGAAATGGAACAAGAGGTCATAGGGCTAAACGAAACTCCGTATTTTCCCTTTTTTTCAAAAAAAAGTAAGGACATTGTCAGAAACAATATACTAAATCCAGTCAAGATCAAACAGACTATGTCAAAAAACCCTAATTACTTCCTTGGCTCTAGCTCCTTGTCCTTGCAGCTGTTTAAGCAGAGTTTGGAAGACTTGGAGAAGTTTCTCTACCCAGCACTGACCAATCTGATGGGGGAGAGAACTGATGACTTTTAAGAATCATCTCAACTCTGTGATCCTATGAGACCTCATCCCAACCTTACTTGATCAAACATGTTTGGGGTTCACCACTGAAATCACCAGATTTGGGGGTCAGTCCAGTCCTCTGTTGTTCTATTTCCTTCCATGTGGGTTTGTTTTGGGTCATTCTTTATCCAAACAGACAGTACTGGGGAGAAAGGAGGGTATTTGGTTCAATACAAGATGATCTGGAAAGATGATGCCCACAGAATTAAGGAATGAAAGCCTCCTTCTTTATTTTAATTCCAGTATATGTTCTAACTCTCAGAAATCTAGGCACCTCATTCATAAAAATAACATAACCCTATCCTCAATCCTAGGGCAAAATGTCATCAAAATAGTTTGAAAATTACATGAGACATACATAGTGCAAACTTTTATCAGCTCACAGGGCAGTTACACTGAAGTGCACATAGGGCAGGTAGTGCATCTTTACACAACTCAGAATTGCATAAAGTTTTATCAGAATCAATCACTGGTTTCAAAAGTAATCAGCAGTGATCACATGAAAAATGCAGATCCACCAGAAACTTCACTTAGTCAATTTTCCCATTTCACAGATGAATAAATTACTGGAGAGAATCTCAGCAGAAAAGAGACGATAAGCACAAATAGAGTAATTGAGAGTTTCAAAAACGACTATTTACAAAGTTGCGGGTAGAGTTTAGGGAAATCAACGTGAATAGGCTAATACTCAGGGTTGCCTACTGCAGGGAGACACTACCAGCCCCAGGCCCACCACGGCACAAGGAGCAGAGAGCCCAAGCTGCACAGGGCCACCTGTCGGGAGTGGTGGCCTTTAGGAGAAGGTTAAATGTCCAGCTACCAAGAAGCGGGCTGAGGGAATCAATACCCCGACCACTCTCTCCTCCTTCCTAGGATCTTACAGGCCTCAGGGGAAAAGAGAGAGAGAGAGCAGGACCCAGACACTAAAAAGGCCGCCTGACAGGGGCTGAGACCTTCAGTCCGGGGAAAGACATAGCCTGAGGTTACTCTGCAAGGGGACATCCAGGAGAACAGATGTCCTGATCTCACTCTGTTCCTCAGCTTTGTCCAGTGCTTCTCCTGGACAGTCCCAAATAGAGGCCAGAGGGCAAGGTACACCAGTTGACACAGTCCAAAATTTCAATTTCTCAAGGGACAAAGCCAAGTAGAAAAGGGCGGAGGGTGAATTTGAAGAAGCAACACCCAGCACAGAAGGCTTAAGATAAGTCCTTGATGTTGACTATAAGAAAGGAGAGTTGTTTTTGTCATTCAACAAACACCAATTGAAGACCTACTCTATGCCAGGCACAGTTCTGGGTGCTGGAGACAATGGTTATGAGCAAGAAAGACCAGGTCCTTGCCCTCAGGGATCTTACATTCTACTGCACAGAGACAGACAATAAATAAGCACAGCAATCTATAAATAAGATAATTATAGGCCAGGCGTGGTGGCTCATGTCTGTAATCCCAGCGCTTTGGGAGGCAGAGGCAGGAGGATCCCTTGAAGTCAGGAATTCAAGACCAGCATGAGCAAGAGCGAGACCCTGTCTCCACAAAAAATAGAAAAATTAGCCAGGCATGGTGGTGCGCATCTGTAGTCCCAGCTACTTAGGAGACTGAGGCAGGAGGATCATTTGATGCCAGGAGTTTAAGGTTGCAGTGAGCTATGATGACGCCACTGCAGTCCAGCCTGGGAGACAGAGTGAGACTTTGTCTCACAGAGACACATCACCCTTTGATAGAGTGATGATTCTAGGAATGCCTCGGAGCTGAGACCCAAAGGATGGCCAGGCATGGGAAGGGTCCAGGGAAGTCCACTGTAGCCAAAGGACACAGCAAGCATCAAGACCCCAACAAGGGTAAGGACTTGGCTGAAGGTAAATGAATGAGGGGAGAAAAATCAAAGATGCTGTTAAAGAGGTCGGCAGGAACCAGATTGTGCAGGGCTACAGAGGCCAGGGTACAAAGTTTGGATTTGATTCTAAGAAAAAGCACAACCAAAGAAGAAAACTTTTTTGAGGCAATGGATATCCTAACTACCCTGATTTGATCATTACACATTGTACACATGTATTAAAATATCACATGTACTCCATAAATATGTACAACCATTATGTATTGATTTTTAAAAAACTTTAAAGTTTTAAAGGAAAACTTTAAAGCAGGCCACTGACTTGGGCTCATAAGAAAGGGGATAGGATCCTGTTTGTCAAACCACCCCTTGCTAACTGAAGGTTGAAGAACTTTCAAACTCCCATAGGTCTCTAGGAAATCAACAAGAGAAATCCACAACTACTGAGATCAAATCAAACAAGATGGCAAAGGGGAAGGTTGCAGAAAATAGGGGCCACCACCTCTCTCTAACTTAGAATTAGAGCTCAGAAAAAGATGCACATTAGAAAAGGAAGAATAAATGCATCACTATATGTAGATGATATAATTACATGCCTAGAAAATTCAACAGAGTCCACTCAAGTTAGTAAATTCATAAATACATCAAAATCCACTGCCTCCAGGTATAGTAACTCTAAATAGATAGAAATTACAATGAAAGAAATTTTATCACAATTTATCACCAAATATATTTATATTTTCAAATTAGCTTATTAAGTCTTATAACCATTCATGGAAGACTACCATCTGATTCTGGTTGGGGAAAATAGATATACTATAGATCAGGGTTAGAAAACTATGGCCCACAGTCCAAATCTAGTGTTTTTGTTAATAAAGTTTTATCGGACCATGGGTCCATTCATTTACTACTGTCTACGGTTGCTTTTGTACTATAACGGCAATGTCGAGTAGTTGTGACAGACATTGTATGGCCCTCAAAGCCTAAAATATTTACTATCCAGCCCTTTACAAGAAAAGTTTGCTGACCCCTCATATAACTGATCATGTTCTCCAAGGTACTCAATCCAAGCGAGTCTTCTCAGCCCTCATTCTGCCCAAGAATGTGTCCCACCTCTGAAGACTCTGATGTCAACAGCTACCGTCCCCCAAACTCCATACCCCTTTGCCTTCCATCATATGATACACACCTGGCTCTCCTCCAGCCCCTCTGTGGCCCTTCTGGATTTTTCTGCTCATCCCTTTTCTTTCCTTGTTCTTTAAATGTAAGGTCTTTTTAGGTTTTCTAATCAGTCCTCTTCCCTGGATTACAACTGTCACCTCACCTTGATACAAATGACTCCTAAATCTGATCTCCAGACCTGACCCTTCTCCAGAAGCAAATATCTAACTGCAAAGGTATCTACCCAGGGAAATCCATAAACACTTCAGACTCACGACATCCAAAATGGTATTTGCCCTCCTCCAGAAGCATGCTCCCCTGTGATGCAATATGGCCTGCTCCCAGGCCAGAAACTCTGGCTCCTGCCTGTCACTCAAGATCATTTCTGGTTAGGCGCTAAGTTCTGTCTCTTTTATGTCATAAAGCCTCTAAAATAAGGCCCTTTCTCTCCACCCCCACCACCAGTGGCCTGGCACTTGTCACCTGGATGTGGCAATAGTCCCTAATAATGGAGAGAGTAGTCTCCATAGAGAAGGAAACTCACAGAGAAATGAGAAATCTCTCCAAAACATACATGATCCCGTCATCCCTTTGCTCAGAAACCTTCTAGGGCTCTCCACAGCTTAAGGAATGAAACCCAAAGTCTTTATTGTGACTGTCAACATTCTCTAAGAGCTGACCAGGGGCTACCTTTCTGCCCTCATCACTAGCTGCTCTTCACACACTGGGCCCCACATCCCAGCCAAACAGGGTTTCTGTGATACCCAAACATACTCTGCGCTTTTCCCCATGCAGCCTTTGCTTCTTGCCTTTGCCTCAACTTGGAACGCTCTTCTCTTTTCCCCTAGGAGAACAAGTAGACAAGAATATCAAGGGATGTTTTATTAACAAGGGATAAATCATACTAAATTTTATTATGAAGCTACAGTCATTATGAGGCACAGAAGCAGAGGGGCCAGATATGGGGGTCTTTGAATCAAATCCCAAGCTGCTGTTAACTGGTTGTGTAACCCATCCAGCCTTCACAGTTAGCTCATCAGCAGAATGAGAATAATCTTACCTCCCTCGCAGGACTGCTGGGAGGATTAAAAAAGCAAGGCATGTTAGGCACACAGCAGGTGCACAATAAGCATTACTTAACAAATCTAAGATACTTTACATGCATAAGTAAACTATCAAAAATAATCAAAAGTTACTGAGCCCACCACTGGCTGGTTTGTGGGACTGCTAAGGCACAGTATGTTATTACAATCTCTCTGGTAAACAATCTCACAATGAACAAAAAAATTGCCACAAAATTTATCTTATTTGGGTCTTCTAGTCCCGTTTCTGAGGATATTTCCTCACTGAAGGGCAGCAGTTGTCACTTAAGTTGTCTGCACAAAAACTTTGTTAGCACTACTATTTGTAAGAGTGAACAATTTGAAATCATCTGACATGTTCAATCGTTGGGAATGGGCTCAAAAAATTCCGGATGTAGGAAGTCTATGGGCCTGGCATGCTGCCAGGAACTCAGAGGCTTCAATAAAGGGCCTTTCCCTTCCCTTTCCCCTTTGTATTCTAAGCTCCTATTTTGTATTGTTAGTGAATCTATGAATGAATAAAAGAATAAATGAATGAATGACTTAAAATATTTGTTAGACTAAATGCCCAGAGGATATACCCTATAAAAGACAGAGCAGTTGAAATCTAGCATGCAATTTTTATTATATCTCAGGATCAAGGTCCTTCCACGGAAAATACTTATTTGAAGTTGTAACTGCAGTCTATAGAAAAAGATTATTTTCATTAATGTTTATTTAAATCATTCCAAAGTTTTAAGGAGTGCATAAAAATAAAGCTGTAGTTCCAATTCACAGAGGTATCGGGCTCTGCCTCAGACTTCAACACAATTTCAGCCAGGCACACACTGTAACTTCACATGAAGAAGGAGGTTGACCTAACACCTGGGATATCCTAAATATTACCTTTATGCAGCAAAAATGGGTAAGAAAGAAAGTTAGCTCCATTATGAATGAACAAAAACCAATCACATTTACTTTCTAGAAAACAAAGTCCAAAAGAAACCAAACAGGCAAAAGCAAAAGTTGGGATGGGGCCAGCCATCTTGGCAGTTTTTATTAGTAAGTGCTGCCTATTCGGAGAGGTACAAAATGTGACCTCACCACTTCTTTCTGCTCTAGAGAATCCAAGTTGGGCCTACTTTTCTTCTTTGAGAGCCTGTGGTTGGTTTCAGGCCATTTTTCCTGGCAGTTATATGAAGGAAATAAAAAAGGAGACATATGACCTCACCTGCTCCAGTACCTCCGCCTGACAGAAGAGCAAGGTTTCCTGTGCTTTGCTTTCTTTAGCTGATTCATTTCACAATAATGGAAAACACATTCTCTCAAAATAAGGGAAATAAGGGGCCTTAAAGAGATCTATAGCTCTCTGTGGTACAGGTTTACAAATACAAAAAGACTTTCTGTCTCTATTAATTACAAAGGGTTTTAAGAAAAGCAAACTAATATATTTTGACCAGTAACTGTTAAACCTTTTTTTGGGTCACAGATCCCTCTGAGAATCAACTGCAATCTATGAACTCCTTCCCTGGAAAAAATGCAAACACCCTTACACACATACACACACATTATACACACCTAAGCACAGACACTTTTACATGTGATTTTAGGGATTCCTGATCTCCCTAAAGTTGGTCCACAGCCTCCAAGTTAAGAATTCCTGCCCTAATTAATGCTTTTCAAAGGGAAAAGCTGAAAATTTCCCAGTGAGTTGAAGCCAAAAGAGACCTCCATTAATTAAATAACAGAATTTCAGAATCTGAAAATGAAGTAGAGATCTATGCTTCAAATATTTTCAAAGGTCGATTGTAGTTTTTTGCCTATTGGTAGCGGTGGAACTCCTTTCAAATGAAATCTTCTGCAGAACACCAATATTTAAAACAGATGAAAATAAAACTATTCTGTTCCCAACACAAAGACATGATAAGTGTTTGAGGTGATGAATATCCTAATTACCTTGATTTGAACCTTACACATTGAATACATGTATCGAAACACCACTCTGTATACCATAAATATGTACAATTATTACATGTCAACTAAAAATAAAAGGAAAAAATAAAGCTATCCTAATCGATAAAGATGCCAGGCACCTGGATCCCCCTCGTTCAGCTGCCTTGATGGCACTTCTGACTCTCAGAAAGACACTGTCCTGGGTCTGCTCCACTAGTCCTCCTAGCCACACTTGGGTTGCTTGTCACCAGTACCACCAATATGCATAGCCAGTCCTAATGAGCACTGGCTGCTCAGAGAACCTTAACACCACAGAACGTACCTATTTCTTGGCCCAGCTGGGAGGACTTCAGAGATCCCGCTGAGGAGACAACAGCACACCTGCCCCAAGGCCCAGCCTTGGTCCTAATGTTCTCTTTGGGCAGGTAACCCTCCCACTGAGAGGTGTTGAAGGGAAAATCTGTGGCCTCCACCATGGATACATTCACATGGTCCCGGAGGTGGCAGCGCAGGGCCTCTGCACTGAACTTGACGCCTGGCCCAGGCCCCTTGTAGGACACTTTGTACTTGTTCATGTTTACATAATTCTTCCAGATCTTTTGCAGCCTGGGGATAAGGTTTTTGGAAGAGCTGTCCTTGTTCCACACCTGGAAGGAGGGCTCTGGTTTGGCCTTGGCTGGGCCCCTGAGACTGCTGAGGGCCTGTCTGCCCCTGTGGGGGTCCTGGGTGCTGCTCAAGGATGCAGACTGGGAATCAGACCCCATGGCCGGTTTCTCCAGACTCTTCAACGCCTGGAATTCCTTGGTTTGCAATTTAAGGGAATCATAGTAACTCCCTTTCTTCTTTTCCTTCCACACACAGATGACTGCAAACAGGAGAAAGGCCAGGACACAGCAGCTGAATTTTTTCTTCAGGTTGGTGTGAATCATAATGAAGATGTGTTCAGGGAAACCACTTCGTCCTGAGTAGGAAAACAAGCCTTAAAAAAGTGGGACAAGGAAAAAAAAAATGATGTAAAGAAAATCCCAAAGTGGCCTGAGGTGGGGCAATGGGCTGAGCAATGGATTTCGAGTGAGGAGACTTGAATTCCAGCCCTGGTCTACCTCCCGCCAGCTATGCAACCCTAAGCAACTCCCAAAACCTTCAGCCTCAGTTTGGCCTTTGAATGCAGAGAGCATTCCCTCAGACACTCCCTTCTTCCTCTCTGAGCCATGAACATTTATATGTCCTTCCACCACTACTTTTTATACACTGAATCTTAGTTTCTTGTTGCCTTGGTCTACCTCCCTGACTGCACTCAGGTTCTTGAAATCAGAAACCACATCTTGCACATCACTTGGTTCCTAGAGCCTTAAACCATCTGTTATATGAAGGTAAGCGTGCTTGAAAAAACAGAACGAAAGGCAAGAGTAGTTTGACCTGTCTACATCACAGAATCCAAACTCTCTAAAATTGTAAGTGGCCCGGCATCCTTTTAAAATGGCTAGAAAAAGATCTCTCGCCACAGATGATGCCATAGATTTGTGATGCGTCTCTCTAAGGGCTGTGAGGTTAGACACCTGCATGAGAAGAAGACCAAGCATTAGCTTCAAAACATAATGTTCAGTTATGTGCCATGCCCTGCAAGAACAGCACTATTGAGACAGGAAGCTGACTCACCTCATGATAGGAAATCTTGGTAAGATAGCAGACATGTAGCCAGTTAAGGAAATGAAAACAAAAACTCATTAAGCACACTAGATGTTATTTTATTTAATTTCATCACAACCAGAGCCACCATGAGGCACAACTCCAGGGAGCACCACGCATATCATAGTCTAAGATGAAGGGCATCTCCTGAGCTGTCCAGAAGGGCCCTGACCATCACTAGCCATGAAGGTGTTAACATCTCCATTTTTATAGGTTAGCAACTTGCATCTCTGACAGGTTAAGGGAAGTGCCCAAGATCACAGAGCTGAGGAAATGTTTGTGCTGAGGTTCAAATCCAAGCACACTTGATTGCATAACCCATGTCCTTTCTGCTACACCATGTGCAGAACTGCTGAAAGTTCTGGAAAATAGATTTTACTAAGAAAATAGAGGCTGAATAGTTTTCTTTATATCTGGGTAAAGACCTACTTTGTTTTCTCAGAATTTATTGTGTAACTGAATGGAAGCTGGAAGCACTTTGAACTCAAACAATGTCTGTATCTTTTGGAAAACATTACATTCTTTCCTCAACCACTGAGTTTATTTATGATAATGAGTTAAAGCAACTGCCCCCGGGGTTTTGCTAACCCACTGGGGGTCTGAAATCCCTTCCCATGGAGCCCCACTCCTAAGGACATCAGGAACAAGGTAGTAGGAATACTGGAGTGAGTATTCACAAAAGCTGGATTCTTGTTCCCATTCTTGGTGACCTTGGTCACTTAATATTCCTGCCCCTAAGTTTCTGTAGAATAATTATCTCTGTCCTATCTGATTCACAGAGTGTTGGGAGGACCCAACAAGAGAATGGTGTTAATGTGCTTGTAATAGGTAAGCAGAAAGGCACAGGACCTATCTGAACAGAGACAGGAGCATAGCCCCTCAGCCATGACGGCCATGTGGGCGTGATGTGGGGCAGTGGAAGATGGCAGAGTGCAGCACCAGCCACGACTCATCAGCCTAAACTCAGGCTCCTCATCTGAGACTCTTTCATTAACTGACATCCAGATCATTCTTGGAATCCACTGGCAGTACCAACCAAAGTGGTACTGGCCACTCTCCCAGACCTCAGGAACCCGTGGTTCTGGGGATGGTGGGTTACTAGCTTGGGCTGCTGAAATTTTGGAAGTAATGAAATGTACACAGATGAAGAAAAATTTAGACATAAGATCATGACGTGGGAGGTAGAAGGCTTGTTGTATTATCAGAAAACCAAGGAATTCAATTTGCACGGATACCCAACACAGCTACTCACATGACCAGAGAAGAGGGAAAGTAGCATTTAAGGAGAGCCTGCTGCATGGTAGGCACTCTACCTGCACTATCCCATTGAGTCTTTACTATAACACTACGGTATAGAGATGGACAACCCTATTTTAGGAAATGAAGAAAATGAAGCATAGCAAGGTTGTCAAGTTTCTCCAACGTCAATAGCTAATCAGTGTTAGAACCAGGATTCCAAGCCAGGTCCATCTGACTCTAAAAGTTCATGGTCTTTCCATTAAAGGACAGGCATCTGTAATAAGGGAAAGTGAAAAGTCAGTGTTAACCAAATAGGACTAAGAAATCAGGGTCCCTAGAGAGGCAACTTGATCTGTCAGACAATTGTAGACAGACTCCTTCCCCATCAGCTCTGTGCCAGCCATCACAAGTGTGCATTGTGTTACCACTCAGGAGGCCCTTTCACACTAATCAGGTCTTAGAGACCCACTATAATCTGGGAGATAAGCAAAGCAGATTTTATGAGCTCTATTTACAGCTGAAGACAGTGATATTTTAGAAATATAAGTAATTTTCAAAGTTGCATGAGTGATTTGGAAATAGTGGACTTGGAACTTGACTTTTACGTGTCTGAGTGAAAGAGACGGAGGGACAGGCCTGATCAGCCTCAGGAGCTAGGGCTCAGAGAGGGGGCTGTTCAGCACTTACTCTCCAAGGTGGGGCTTCTCAGGAAAGAAGAGTACCCCCAAACAGCCAGGCCCAAGGACACTCCTGCAACCATCAGATGGCCTCAGCCTTCACGGCATATGCCTCGTCATGGCTCAGAGCACTCATCTGAAACCCCTATCAGGGCTCACATGTTCACTAGTCACCACCCTTGGTTGAGGCTCTAAGTCTACCAGGTGGCTGGAGTTTCTGACCACAGGCACATAGAGATGCAAGACCCTTTCTCATCTCTCAAGCTGTTCTAAGGAACCAGAGACTAAAGAAATTTCATCTAAACATCCTAAATGAGGAAAAAGAATAGCAAATTTTTCCATACAAATTCTTTGGAAAAACACACCAAGCTTTGAATTTTCCAACCACACCAGACTGGTTCTTAAGCCTCCAGGCGTTTGCACTGCTGCATTCTCTCTCCTTGTCAGAGCCTATTAGCTCTGACAGCATTACCTTTCTGCTTCTGCTGGTTGCTGGAGATCACCTCCCCTTCAGTACTACCCCTGCTCCCTGCCGCTGGCAACCAGTGCTTTGTAATGCTTGCTGTTCGTGCCTGACTTTGCTGCTAAAGGAGAATTCCTGGCATCATTTCTGAAACCCCAATACCCAGCACAATGCTTGGAACAGAGTAGGTAGTCAATCGATGAGTCCTTACAATCACTGTGAGGCTTCCAGAAGAAGAATACAACAACTTGCATTATCACCCACAGAGACCAAGCCAACACTGAACCAGCTGAAAGAAATGCTCAAAGTAAAGGATCTTGTCCTGATCCATTCATCACAACGTGCTCAGTACAAATTGCAGTGTCTGGCACATAGTAGGTGCTTAAAAACGGTTGAATGAATTACAGAAGAACTCAAATCTTAAAATTATAGCTTACAGAGATGGACAAGCCACCTATCCTCCTCCCCAATACCTCATTGAATCAGTGGTTAAAGAGGACTTTAAAAACAAACAAACAAAAAAAAAAAAAATAAAGAAAACAGCAAAGCTACAACCAGACACTAAGATCCTGCGACTCCTTGCCAGCATACTCTACCACACCATTTTTAATTCAGGAATGAACCCCTTTGCTAGTCCATGCCTCTAGGTGTTCCTTACCTGCTTCTGGCTAATCCCCCTCCAGGTCCTCAGGAACTAGCACTGTGCTCCATGGGAGGGAGGTTCGCTTTATTGGGTCTGGAGGCCAAGGCTCATTTTTCTCAGGATGATCAGAAAACATCTGCAAAGGCAAAAAAAAAAAAAGAGAGAGAGAGCGAGAGAGAGAGAAAGGAGGTGAGAGCTGTTTCCCAGCAGAGGCAGGGTTAAACATTAACAAGATGGATAGGTGCTTCTGCAGTCCTTGGGCTATGACTCAACCCAGGAAGCCCTTAGGGCTTAGAAAAGAGAGAAGAGCCTATTACAGGTACAGTGCTCTGGATCTGTGAATAGCACAGAGAGCCCAGAAATAGACTGATGCCAAATAAGAACGTGCTAGAAAGACAAAGCAGGCACCGCAGACCAACCTGGGAAGAACAATTGTTTCATCCCTGGCTTGCGGATAGAGAGCAATTAGGTTCATCCCAAAATAAACTCCAGACAGATTTTCAAAAAAGTATTTATTTTCAAACAATATTTAATAATGTATAAGAGTTCAATCAGTATAATTTTAACTGAAAAAATTAGGTTATAAAACTGTAAATACTATCCAATTCAGAAAAAAACACATTAAAAAATACATGTGAGAAAAAGAAAGTACTAGAAAAAAATACGCCCAGCATGGTAGAAGAATGGATGTTTTCATTTTTTATAACTTTGTATATATTCCAAAATTTCTAAAATATGAATGCATTACTCTTTGAGTTTGAAAAAATATGAAAATATAATTAAAGAAAGCTAAAAATCTAATTCTATATTTGTCAGCTCTTTCTTCTTTTGATGCAATGTAGACAAACAGCAAAGAAAAAGTTTAATAGATTCAGTTGCAAGAAAATTCCAACTTCTATACAGTGAAAAATATTATAACTACAATAAGAAGGAAAACAAGAGTCAAGGTATGAAAAGGGTTAATACATTAAAAGCCTCCCAAAATAAAGAAGCAATCAACATGAACAGACAAATCACAAAATAAAACACACAATTAGCAAGCATATGACATTATAGTTAATCTTGAAAGAAACACAAGAGAGGCAACTAGAATATTAAGATATTAGTTTATAGAATTTATATTGGTCAGCAATTTTCAAAATGATAAGACTCATTGCTGGACAGATTATAATGAAATCGGTATGCATTTGAAGGAGAAACATAAATTAATTTAGCCTTTCTAGAAAGTATTCAAGCCATAGAATTAACAGCTCATGACTACTAACCAATTTACAAGAGTGAATAAATAAATAACTCAAATGAACAAGAAAGATTATATACTTCAGTTTCCTCACATGCAAAATGATCCCCCACTTTACATAGTTACGAGGAGTATTGAAAGAGAATTAAGAAGATAAAGAACGTGAGCTCTACAAAGCAATATACATATAAGAAAGGAAAAGGTTTGTCATTTCAAACCTATTTATAATGGTCAAAATCTGTTCACAACTAAGCTTCCAGCAATAGGGAAATAACTAAACTACAGTACATCCACCTGAGAGAAAATATACAATTGTGTATGAATTTATGTAGCAATAGGAAAGAAAATACTTTCATTATAATGAAAAAAGCAAAATAGATAATATTATCTGTGCACACACCATTGTGACTAAAAGTTATGCATATCCAAGTATCTAGAAAAAATGTAAACGGTTAAGACCTGAAAACAGTTCATTGGCAAACTGATTCATTTTCATCAGACTTCCTTTACTGTTCTTATTATGTTAGTTGAGTAATTAAGGCAAAACCATTGGGGACAATACTGAAAATACACTTCAGCCTTGTGTATCAACTTGATGCACAATATTGGGTTGCCCTCGAGGCCTGTCCTAGGAGATCCAGCATTCACAGAACCAAGAGGAAGCCACATGGACATAACTGGCTTTACCCTATGAACCAGGAGAAAATCCTCGTTGAAGGCTGGGAGTTCAGGTTGGGAGAACCCCAGCTTTTCATGACCAGGAGGCAGGCAGGCAGGCAGGCCCTGGGCATAACTGCCAGGGCAAAAGTGAGAAATGCCACTCTGTCCTTTGTCAAAAAATTCTGGGTTCTTCTTACCAACTCAGAGAAGAATTGGTTCCCGGGCAGCCTCCTAGGAAAGTCAGAAAATATCTCTGATATCTATCCTTCTTTTCATGGTGTGAGCTTCCTCTGTGGCATTAGCATTTGTAATTATACATGCATTCATATTAATATTTGATTACTGTCTGTCCCCATCTACTAAAAATGTAAGCTCCATGAGTAGGAACCTTGTCAGCCCTCTTCACTACTATCTCCAGTGAGTATCTCTAGACAGTAGATGAGTGTCTAGCACATAGTAGGCACTCAATAAGTATTTGTTGAATGAATAATGGTGGGAGGGTTGCCAGCTCTTATCTCGGGCATCACTGATGGAAAAGACTCTTTCTTAGCCCCCTACAGAGAACACTGTGGACAGTCATCTGACCTTTGTGTGACATGTCTTGCCTATGAATGCTGGTTTGCTGCCATCCCCCAATGCAGGAGCTGCTAGTACATGAGACTTTTGTTTGAGTTCAGCCCACAGACATCAGAAGAGTGCATCAACCCCAACTCTTCCACTCTCATGTCAACTGCATTTGCTTGGAAAGACTTTTCCTCTAAGAAGATAAAAATCACTCCCCACTTTTAATTTCCAAAAATCAACCAGTTGAAACAAAAGTGGTGCAACTGTCTTTCTAGATCTATTGTAGGGGATGAGGGCCTTCCAAAAATAGTCACTGCTGCTGATGAAATAGCAACACTGGCGATCTTCAACCAGCTACAGAAGTGATAACAGATCCCCAACTTTCTGGATGAAAACTCTAGTAATGACAATAATAGCTACCATTTATTTAGTACTAGCTATGTACTAAGCACTGACTATAGCTTAGGGGTTAAGAATGCAAGCTTTGGAATCAGACTGATCAGGGCAAGAGCCCAAACTCTGTCTCTCACCTGGTACATGACCTTAGGCAAGTTACTCAATCCTAAGACTCAAGACTTACCACTTCTTTATCCATAAAATGGGAATGATAATAACAGGTCCTATCTGGCAGGGTTATTTACAGAATGGTAAGATAATACACCTAAAGGTATTGCAATAGTGCCTATGGCCAGTATTTTACACATTACTTCATTTACTCCTCACCACCCCCTCCTCTGTGGATACCATTACTATCCCCATTTTACAAATGGGGAAACTGAGACAGGAAAGATAAGTAATTTGCCCAGATTTAGTGGCACTCCAAATGTTCCAGGCTTTTTCATGCCTTTGTAGCTGTGCACCCGATGTTCCTTTTGCTTGGAATGTCCTTTCCTACTCTGTTCCCACAGGGCCACACCCACCCAGCCTCCGATACCAGCTCAAGTGCCCCTTGACTTGAAGCCTTCCTTGGCTCCACAGCAATCAATGTGACTACACTGTGCCTGTTCAGACTCATCAGACTACACAATATTCATCGGTGTGCAGGTCTGTCCCAACCAGATTGAGAGCTCCTTTAAAACATACCTCTAGTCCCCCACATCTAGCCAGGCTCTAGGCCATAACTAGGAAATGCTCAGTTGCATTTGAATGGAAGAATGAAGCTAGCTCCTGACACAATTGTGCCCCTCCCCATGGCCTGTAACTGCTAGAATCACCCCCACCCACCCCTAACAATTATCTTCAATTGCTACAATACTCTTCACAGCACTGTCACTGCAGATGCTCATTTTGTCTGTACTGAATGACAGGGAATTTACCACCTCCCCAGATTGCACATGGCTATGGGAATAGCTCTGCCTCTCAGAAAGACCTTAAAATTGAGGGAAACCAATTTCCTATCAAAATAAACCCAGAGGTTTAAGCTCTACTCTTCGGAGCCACAATGACTCAGATGGAGAACCTCTAACACTTGTTGAGCACACACTATCTGTCAGGCTCCATGTTAAGAACCTCATGTGCATCGACCCATTTCATCCTTGTAGCAACCTTGTGCAGCCCACACCACCTACTACCATGCCCCTAGCTGCAACTATCTTCTCCCCAACCCAGGAAACTTCTCTTCACTCCTTGGATATTTTAGCTTCTGGCTTCCTGTAACTCTCCCCAATATTATTCCTGTCATAACTTTTAGTGATATTAATATCTACCTATAGGATAGTCTAGTCCTCTGGCTTCATAGTTCTTTGATCTCCTCGACCTCAATGATTGTGACCTCAGCTGCTCACTCTCAGGGTCATATCTCTGATCTTGTTATTTCCAGAAATATATACCTCCTCCATAATCTTGATTTCAGGCAACCCCTCTCCAATCGCTACTCCTGTCTTGTTCCAACTATTCCAACTTAGCTTATTGCAACTAGTACCCCAACCCCAACAAGCTTCTGTGGTTAATCCTACCACCTGCTCACTGTCCCTCACTTCCCTCACATCCTCACTTCCCTTCTTACTCAGCTTAAATTCCATGGTCAATCATTAAAGTGAATCCCTTGCCCTCTCCTTTCATACACAGTTGGCTAAAACCCAATTTCGCTTAAATCCAACTCTCTGTCCTGCTCCATACCTGCAACCATGCAACTGAACATGGTTAGAGAAAATCACACAATGATACTCACTGATTTCACTTCAAGTTCATGATCACTAAGTGCTAGTAGGTCCTTAACGCTCCCTAGCAATCACATGCTCCTCTCCCAGTCTATTCATCTCCCACTCACGTACTACTTGACTTCTTCCTTTCAATTTCACTCTCCCCTGATGAACTTGCTACTTGGTCATGCAGAAAACAGAAGCTACCAGATTAGAACTTCCTCAAGCCCCCACCATGGCCCATTTTGCTGCATTTATGCCCATACGTCTCTTGTTACTACAAATGAACTGGTTGTGTCCAACACTTGCAATAACCAACACTTGTCCACTAGATCCTACACATTCTTGTCTACTTAAGGAAATTGTTTTAGGAAAACTCCCTTTTTCTTCTGCACCAAGTAAGTATTTCTCTCTCAAAGATCATTCCCATTAGCACATAGACGTGCTGCTGTTCTCCTACCTTAAAAATACAAAAACAAAGCCCCTCTTGTGATTCAGGCAGCCACCACTCGACCCCAATCAGCCTTAGCACCGCTAGACAGTCTGTGCCTTCTGATGGGAGGCAATATGAAGCACATAGTACCACCTGTGAAAAATTGTTGCCCAAAGTGTTTAATTTGGATATTATCGAGCCTTTATATGCAATTCTGGTTTTTAGGAAATACAGAAGAAAAAAGAACAAGTTAAATGACACTCTAGGGAAGTTATCACACAAATCCAGAAAGTAGGACTTTCTGTAAGACAATTGAGTTGGTTTCATTAACAAGTCAATGGGCATGAAAAACAAATGGCTTAAAAGATATAACAATAATATGTAATATGTAGACCTTGCCTGAATCTTGGTTTGAACACTTTGGGGACAAATGGGGATATTTGAATATGGATTGGGTATTATATAATATTAGTAAATCATTGTTAATTTTGTTAGGTGTAATAATGGTATCATGGTTATATTCAAAAAACGTCCTATGCATGTGAAGTGGTAAGATATGAAATCTACTTTAAAATACTTCAGCCAAAAAATAGATAAAGCAAATATGAAACAAGGCAATGTCATTTTATAGATGTATTCAAATTAAACTATTTAAGAAACAAGAGAGATTTACAAACTCCTTTATTCTTGGATGATAATATTGTTTGGTAGTGGGGAGAGTTTAAAAGAGCTCGAAGAAAAAAGTTAGGATAGACAATTATTTCTGTTTTTCTAAAGGAATTAACTGAAAAAGACAAACGACTTTACCAAAGTCACACATGCAGCCATTACATGAATTCTAAATAAACTTCACTTCCCAGCCGCTCCCTGTAAACCTCTTGACTTCATTTCTCCTTTCAGCTCGTGCCCTATTTCTCTTTCCTTTACTGTAAAACCCCTTGAAAGATTGTCTATAGTAACTGTTTCCAATTTCTGTCTTTCCATTCTCACTTGAACCCACCCCAACCAAGCTTCCCCATCGCATGAACCTGCTCTCGTCGAAGTCCATGACCTCCGTGTTGCTAACCAAGTGGTCAATGCTCAGTCTTCACCTTATTCAGTCCGCCAGCAGCTGGTCACTTCTTCCTCCTTCATGCATGTCTTCACTTGGCTTCCAAAACCTATACTTTTGATTTTTCTCCACCTCACTGGTCACGCCTTCTCCTTAGTCTCCATAGCTGGCTCCTCCTGGTCTCGCCTCTATGCACTGCAAAGGTAGGGAACCTGCAGCCTTAAGGCCACATGTGGCCTTTTCGGTCCTTAAGTGTGGCCTTTTGACTGAATCCAAATTTTACAGAACAAATCCTTTTATTAGAAGAGGTGCAGCAGAGAAAGATGAAGCTTTTCTTGCCTCCCTTGGTGCTTAAAAAAGAACAATCTTGAAATCCGAAGGCCACAGGTTCCCCACCCCAGGTCTGCACTTTGTTCTGCCTACATTCAGTCTCTACACGTTGTAAGGATCTTGTGATCTGTTTCGCTCTACCCAGCCCACAGTGTGCACGCAATGCATGTTTGTTGCAGTGCACTACAAGGAGTTTAGGAAGTAGGTTCTGTCGGTGAATTTCTATACAAAGGAAGACTTTGAAAATTTAAAAAAAAAAAAAAAGTGGTGCAGAAATGGGGATGGCTGGAATAAAACATCGTACTCACTTCACTACCTACCCTCCCATCTACCATCTGTGGAGGGGACACAGCATCACAGAGCACAATGACTCTCAGACTTAGAGCACACCTGAATTATTAAAACTACTTGTTAAAATGCAGTTTCCTGAATCTGTCTCAATCATTCTGATTCAAGTAGTCTGAGGGGTGGGGGTTGGGTGGGGAGGCTTATAAATCTGCATTTAACAACCCCCCCAGGTAATTAATTCAGAGGCAAGGTGGTCACATCTATACACCACACTCTGAGAAACAGGTAGCAGAGGACAGTGCTACTCAAAGAGAAGTCTGTAGATAAGTGCTCGTCTGCCAAAGCTTTTCAAGATAGAGTGAGAAAAGCACAGAAATTGAGTGTAAGCAACTTCTACACTTTTAAAAAATAGTAATTTTATGCTTGCTCAATTTAATAATTTTTAAAATGTGGCTTGTATTTTGAATGTCCTTTTTTTTCATTTCATTATTCTATAATCCATTTTTATCGTATTTTATAAAACTATTGATGTGTGACAAATTGGGGAAAAACCCAGTTCTTCACCACCAATAGTTTGAGAAGCTTTGGCTTTGGCTTTGGAGAAAGAGCTCACTCAGGCTGTCATCTCAAAAACCTAGATTCAAATCCTGGTTTTCATACCTGTCAAGTTATACGATCTTAGGCCAGTTTGTCAAGTCAACTTCTGTGAGCCTCGTGTCTTCAACTGTAAAGTACGGATAATAATACTTAAAAGTTTGCCTCTGCAGGGTTGTGGTGACAATTTAATGATAGATGTTATCACTTTGTTTTGGCTAATAATTATTGAGCTCTTACTATGTGCTAAATACTTTATAGCCAGTAAAGTTCCTGTAATTCTGTAAAGCTCTGTGGCAACAATAGCGCCTGAGGCCAAGTACTGTCATCACCACCAGCTTCACAGAGTCCCCGGAGGAGCTTGTCCAGGCTGTCTAGCTCCAGCGCCCTGGCTGCTAGCTTCTGAAATCTATCGAGTGGGAGCCAGCATGGATCAAACGTCAATAGTTTTGTCAACATATTTCTGACAAGTCACTATTTTGCTCAAAAGTGCAGCAAAGATCAGAAACATGATAACCAACAAGAAACGTACTCACAGCTGCTGAATCTGAGAGTGAAAGGAAGTCATGGGAGCTTTGCAGTGTCTGAGAAGCGGCAACTGTCTCCAGGCGTTTACCTGAGTGAAGACAAGCCCAACTACAAGGCTAATGGTGGGGACCAGGAGATCCTGCCAGATCAAAGCCCTGAAGATAAATGGGCTTCCACTCCTGCCTGACCCAACCGTTCCAGACTCAGGCTGCAAAAAGGGTCTCTTACCAGAGATTAAATCTTTTCCCAGCCAGGCAGGCACTGATGGAGAAGATAATGAGGTCCTCAGAAATGCCTGAGTACATTTCCCCAGAAGTTTTCTAAGAGCCTGGAGAACAGAACTTCGTGGGGGTGCCGAGTCCCCACCATGTATAGGGCAACGGTCCCTGACCGGAGCCAGCCCCTCAGAACAGATAAGGAGAGCTCTGAACTCAGGATTAACAGAACCATGGCAAAGGGAAATCACCAGCCATTTGCTGCATCTTCAACCTTGCTCCCTACAGACAGATGTACATTTGTAGAGAAATTTTCCTTCCTATTTGACAGGTGCCTGGTGACAAGTAGGCCCCTTTACACCCCAGTGGCTCCCCTTCTACATAATGTCCACTGTCCAATACAAGCCCCGGCCCCAGCTGACATCTCCCCTAGCCTCACCACACTAAAAACCAATGTGCACTCCGTTCCACAAATCAGAGGTAAGCAGAAGAGGAGGCAGCACACGGGCCTATGAAAAGGGTTGAATAAACGCAGCACCCTCCCAAGCAACACACCCGGCCCTTCCTTCCTCCATACCTCTACCCTACACCACACCCTCAAGCTTCAGAGAGGTAGAGAGAAAAGAAAATGGGCCCAGCTCTTCCTCAGGAAGAGGAACTACCTCACCTCCTCCTAATTTTTACTATCCCCCACCACTTTCTTTTTTTCCTGGGGTAATTTAAAGCAAATGCCAGACTTCATATCAGTCTCCCCATACCAGCTCTTCCCAACTGAGGTTCCATCAAAAAATTAAACCCTAATGTTCTAATACATCCATTGCATGCAATGAATTAACTTACCTCCCTGGCATCTAGAATGATATGAGCTATGTACCATCCTTGGGAAAACTGAGAACATAAGCCCTCAAGTTATTTTCTATACAGCTTAATTCTCTAGAATATGAGACACACACACACATACATCAGGTTCTGCCAGAGAATATATGAATATATATGATAATTAAATATGACCACAATGCCAGTATCACCTAATATCCAATTCACTTTCAAATTTTTACCAATTCTCTCAAAAATCTCTTTTATACTGAATTGTTCAAATGAGGAACCAAACAAGGTCGGCACATTTTGTTTGGATGATATGCCATTTTCAACTCTCTCTGAATCTACAACAGTTCCCCACTCCCTTATTTTTTCTTTCTCATGGTATATGGTTGTTGAGGAAACTCAGTCATGTGTCCTATGGAAAGGCTCGTGTTCTGAGTCTGGCTGATGACTTCCTCATGGTTAGCATAGTCCTCTTCGTGTTTCTTGTAAACTGAGTGTTAGATTTCAAAGCTTGTTGAGATTCAGTGGTTTCAAGTTCAACAGTTCTCTCAGTTTTTTATATATATATCTAAAAGGATCTAAGTCCTGGTAGTCTAAAGGAGTTGGGGGTGGAGGAAATGAACAGGGGGGCCTGAGCTCTACTTTGCAGTGGTCCCAGAGCCTGTGAGAAACATACACCAATACTCACAATAGGTCCTTCACTCAGAAGTGCTCACTGTCTACTGCGAGCCAGACTCGAGACAGCAGTACAGAAACCCACCAGACACCCATAGCCCCTAGCGCTTGCCTTCTATCGGGGGGGGGGGGGTAAATAAAGAGTCAAACAAACTAACTATGTATGTGGTATTCTGCAAGGAGATAAATGCTATGCAGAAAACTAAAGTATGGAAGAGGGATAGCCACAGCTTGGGGTGGGAGTGGGGTGGAGATTTAAAACGGATGGCCAGAGAAAGCCTCACCAAAGGAAGACATTTGAGCAAGGATTGGAGGGAGGTGAAGGAGGGAGTAAGGCAGATTTCTGAGGGAACAGCAAAATGCCTAGGTAGGGGCATGCCTGGCATGTTTCAAGAAGAGCACAGAGGGCCGGGCAAGGTAGCTCATGCCTGTAATCCTAGCACTTTGGGAGGCCGAGGCGGGAGGATTGCTTGAGGCCAGGAGTTTGAGACCAGCCTGAGCAAGAGTGAGACCCCATCTCTATAAAAAATAGAAAAATTAGCCAGTCGTGGTGGTGCAAATCTGTAGTCCCAGCTACTCGGGAGGCTGAGGCAAGAGGATCACTTGAGCCCTGGATTTTGAGGTTGCAGTGAGCTATAATGACACTACTGCACTGCAGCCTGGGCAACAGCACGAGACCCTATCTCAAAGAAAAAAAAGGAAAGAATAGCACAAAGGCTGGAGCAGAGTGGCAAGAAGAACGGTAGTGTGATAGGAGTCCAGAGAGGTTTTAGGAGCTATATCACGTAGGGCCATAGACTAGTGCAAGCATTTTGGCTTTCACTCCGAGTAGGACTTGACTGACTTATGTTTGAAAGGGATCATTCTGACTGCTGCACTGAGAAGCAACTGTGATAGGCAGCAGGCTCTGGAGTGTGAAAACAGGATGCCCTTTCAAGAGGCTTTTTCAACAACCCAGGTGATAAAGGCCCACAATCCCATTAATGGGCTCCTACCAGGTGCTAACATTTTAAATGTTACCAAATTTAATGCTTACCCCCCCCCCGGGGGGATGGAGTATTAACAATCCTCTTTTATAAATGAAGAAACAAACTCAGAGAGTTTAAGTCGTTTGCTCAAGATGTCACTGTAAATGGTTAAGCTGGGTGTGAGCCAGGTTATTCTAACTCGAAAACTGGTCATGCTCCTCAACATATGTCCCCTACTCAGGTCCTTCAGAGGGTCGCTGAGAGCCTCTCTGCTTTACCTTGTCAACTACAGGTGCTGGTCCCCATCTTGACCTCCTGTGACACCTATTTACTCTGCCCTGATCTTCGTCTCCTTAACCTCTCAGTGTGCAAACCTCACCCTCATCTGGACCTTAGAACCCAAACTTCCTGTTCCTAGACTAGAGGCCTTGAAACCCTGTTGCCCCCCAGAGGGTATCTCCACTAGCCATAATGCCTCCAAGAGTCAGTTCACGTGTCCTAGTCTCCAGCAACCCTCTGCCAAGTTGCCATTTAATCCTGTAAAGACTCCTTTTTCTGTTTTCTCCTATGAGAAATAGCTGGCTGCCCACCAAAAATTTGCTCCTTCAGCCATATAGGTATTGCTGTAAATGACTGCACCAACAGGTATAACACACACACACAACACACCCCTTGCATCTAGGTAGGATCATTTTAGCAGTTATTGGCAAGAAATGTGAACAAAAATAATGTGTTGTCACTTCTGGGCCAAAGTGATTAAGAAGTGAGTTTATTTGTAATAGCAGCTAGTATTACCCTAGTAGGGCTACTCAGTAGAGACTTCCTGAATATTCATTTCCACTGGTCTAAGAACATCATGAGAACTCTCAGGTATAGATTTTTCATATCTCCTCATGCCAACATTTCACCAGCCCAGTAAAATAACAGAAGTGCTCCTCAATTTAGTCAAAGCCAACAGTTCCTAAATTCTTCCACACCAAGTACCTCTTGTATTTTGTTTCCCCCTGACATGATCTCAGGTTTTGAGAGATGTTGTCAACTAACTTTAATTAAAAACTTGAGTTCATATTTGTTATCAAATGAACAAAGATATTGCTGCCAATAAGAGGTTCTGAGCAGCATGAAATTGTCATTGCTACCATAATCAGTTGGTAAAAGTTCAGCATGATACAAAGAAACTTAATTTCCTTGGCTGTACAGGTTTGTTGCAGTAAATGTGCTTCTCCCGTCTGGATTTTTGAAGTACTGAATTGTCTTGTGGGTCTCCGGAGACCCTGGATGAGGAATTCTGGTTTGTATAGGTTGCCCCAAAACAATCATTGCTTTCTGATTGCAGCCATACACATAGTTCTTGCTCAGCATACCTCCTAAAAAACAGGTTCTGCTGGTTGGCTAGACACAGAAGGGTGCTTAGAAAAATTACCCCCAACTGCCCCCAACTAGACAGAATTAAAGCATTCTAAGCTTATCCAGAAGAATCTGGCTTTGAGTATTTGGAAATCAGGAGAACAGCAATGTAAAACCAGAACCTTACTGGACTGCCAGATCCAACAGATACCAGCCACCCTCTACCTCACAGCACTCAGCAGTTCAACACAGGGCAGCAGTTAGATCGGAAAGATGCCTCCCCGTGGGACAGAACAGCGGAGCTGTCACAGCTGGGCAGGGTACTGAGGCTGCCTGGGGGAGGCCACCAGGGTGAGGCTGCCCAGAATTCTAACATGCTAAGTGGCAAAGAAGGACCAAACAGCAACAAAAAAAGAGGGAAAGATTTCTACGGAAAGATTGAGAATTTTCTCTTAAGTCCCGCTAATAAGTGTCTGATAACCTAAGTGCCTCTCTTTGAACCCCAGTGTCTTTACTGAGAACAATGATGTCTGCTGACATTGTCTTAAATGCAATTCCCTCCAGAAACTTGAGGGCTGGGATTGTGCCGGGAAGTTTTACCAGTCTGGGCAGGAGAAAGTCAAGGCCAGTGTTCCTTGACCTTTCCTAAAGGTCAGAATCACCGAAGTGCAATTACATCTCCTTAAGGTGATGACTATTTCTTTCTTTCATCTTAGCAAACTGATGTCTTTCCAAGGACCAGCCCAAGGCCAAAGGCGGCACCAGGCAAAGAGAAAGGGGAAGGGAACGCAGAGGAGAAAAAGTTTGTTCACGTCTGTCCTCAGAGCTGCAAAGCGCTCCATGTGCCCCTCCTCTGTCCTCCCACCCCTAGCTCCACAGCCATACAAGCGAGACATGTGGGGGAAAGGAACCACTTAGAACATTGTTGCTGCATCTTGCCTGGGCGTTAATATCATCACCTAAGAAGCATTTTTAAAATATAGATGCCCAATAGGGGTGGGGAACCTGCAGCCTTAAGGCCACATGTGGCCTTCTAGGTCCTTAAGTGCAGCCTTTTGACTGAATCCAAATTTTACAGAACAAATCCTTTTATTAAAAGGGGTGCAGCAGAGAAAGATGATGGTTTTGTTGCCTCCTTTGGTGCATAAAAAAGAACAATCTTGAAATCAGAAGGCCGCAGGTTCCCCACCACAGCCAGATAGACCAATAAACGTCAGTAGAGGCCACAAGGAATGTTAAAGGTCACAAGAGGTTGGCCTTGGGCGGAATATGAGGGAGGCCAGGCCTTTCCTGGGCGGGAAGGGACAATGCCAGTTCAGCCTAGGGCAGACATGGTTGATGAGTTAATGCATGGCTCAAGCATTTGAGGTCCCCAATTAACACGGACTCCTCCACAACCCAGGGAGTCTGCTGCCCAATCATGGCCTAGAATTACTGAGGAAGTGGCAGAACCACAGCTTCAATCCAGGTCCCTGGGAATTTCAGACCCAACTGTCATCAATCTGGGCTCCTGGACCCAAAGGGGACCTTCATCTTTGGATAATTCATGTCTGTCAGTAGGCCAGGGTGAGTTAGAACTACCAGGGAGAGAGCGGACAGCCCTTGCATCGAGGGGGGCGTTTCACCTCTCTCTCCCCAGATCTTGTCTTTGCTCACCAGATGACAGGGCAGAGACATTACTGAAGATCAGTCTCTTGGGCAAAAAGGGCCACTACCTCCTGAGCTGTCCCAGACGAGGGCTCGAACTCAACTTCTGCTCTCAGCCCATGTCATTCCCTCCTGGAAGGCAGGGGCTTGTTCTCTGGGGGATTCACATGTGCTTCCCTCCCCACCACACATGAAGAACATTCTATATCTGCACTTTTTTGGTGCTTAATGGAGCATGTTGACCAATGTTGGGACATTTCTCTTTAGGGGCCAGATCCACAGAGGTCAGCACTCAATGGCTAACCTCAACTCCAAAGCTACCCCACTCATCCCTCCCTCCCTCCACCTCAGGGCCCCGGGCAGACCCAGCACCAGCCCATGTCGCTGGGGGAAGCTTCCCAGACTCCAGTGTGGAGTCCTCTACTTATGAAGACTTCTCCTCATACTCCTGACATGAGCAAACACTCTCTTGCCTGTTCCCCGAGGTGCCGTGTGTGGGAACCTTATTTTTTCAATCAGACTGTGCCCTAAGGGGGTAGAAATGATACCCCTTCTCTGTCTCCTTTTCAGCACTGCCAACAACAGGGTATTCAGGTGGCACTTGATGAATAGAATATCTGACTGCTGCCCACCGCCAGGGCTTGTGATGTGTGTCCTGGAGGTGGAAGGTGGTTGGTTTGTAAATAAGAAAATGGTTCCAGACACGAATTGAAACATCAACAAACACGAAGCACCTAATGGGTGGCCCTGTGCAGTGTGGCCCTGTGCAGTGAGTGAGGAAAGTCACTGTGACTGCTTTCTGGGGGGTTTCCCATGTGCCAGGCACTGTGCTAACCCTGTACATACAACAGTTCACTCAATCCTACCACAGTCCTCTGAGGTTAGCACTATGTTATCCTTCCCGTTTTGCAGATAAGAAAGCTGAATCTCAAAAACGTTAAAGGACTTCTAGTAAATGGCAGAGCCAAGACTTGAACCCAAAACTGCCTGAATCCAAACACTGCACTCTTAATGCTCATTCTAAAATGATCTCATTTGACCTGTGACTCTCTCAGCCACAACCATGCCCACCTGACCCCAGAAGCAAAGGATTTCTGTTAATGAGTAAGGTCTCAAGTCTAGAGCACACTTAGAGTGCTAGACACTTGGCATATTATACCATCAAGTCCTCCAACAACCCTGGATCATTGCTGACATTACAGTTGACCCTTCGCATTTACAGATTCAACATTTGGGATTTTGACTATTTGAGAACAACCCCAAAGGTCCTAGACATGAAACAGCCTGATTTTGCTCAGGAGCAATTATCAAGTTTGTGCAATAGAAAACTGACAGGAGCCAGTCCCTTAGTATGTAAGAGAGCTCACATCCAGGCTGGGACCCAGGGTGCAGGAGATTCTGTGCCCCCTATGTACCAGAAAGTCATAGAAATAACTGTTTGCTTGTGAACAATGGCTCCCCAAAAAATCAAACTGCTAGCCCATGTTAAGGAAATTTTATACTCAGTAATGAATTTTAATAGATTTAGAAATCCCTATATCCCTATATTTATGGAATCAATGGGAGAGAAAATATTTAAATTTTCAATTTTGCTTGATTGCACATACAGTATCGGGAAATTATGTTCTCGGGCAGTGTGTCTGATTTCCTCATCTGTCAAACGAGAACAAAACGCCTCACCTTAGGCTATTGTACACAATAAATGAGATAATTTAACAATGCCAAGGATGTTGATTCAAGAATTTTCAAAGATCTCAAAAGAAACCTCTCATGAATGTCAACATTCTGATATATGCTTTCAACATTTTATAGATGAAGAAACGGAAGCTGGGAGAGGCCGGATGACTTGCCCAGGAAAGTCTGGCTATAAAGCCAGTGAGCTTCCCTCCCCCACAACCCAGGGACAATTCATCAAAATCATTGCAACCATGGAAAGTGACTTATGAGGATGGAGGGGGAAGGAGGAGGCCCACAGAAGGGAGAGAGCTGCCCCTAGGCTGCCCACCCTCTCTCCACCCCACCCCTACCCCAGTGCTGGCCTGGGAATGGCAGAGCTGGGAGCTTACCTGTCTTGACCACATCCACCCAGATCAATCAATTCCACCAAGATGCTAGTAACTGTGAGCTCAGAACAGTGAGCCCAGAGGAAATTGTTATTCCTCCTGCCCTCCAGAGGCTACCAGTCTTAAATACCATGAGAAATCAGACAAATATTTCATTCATTAATTACTTTGTTTATTTGAACCATCTAGTTATCTCTATGTTCCTAGGGCCCAGGTCAGTGCCTGTGCTCAGCTTCATTTGCCAAATGAGTGAATGTTCTCTCCTTGCAAAGAAGGTGCTCAAGAATCTTAGCTCAGAGGAGGGGACCACATCTAGCCTGAGATCAAAGAAGCTTCACGGATGGGTGAGAGTTCAGCACCTCTGGGAAAGGCCTGGGGGCAGGAGGGAAGGGGCACAGAGTGGGAGAAGGGCAGGGTCAGCCTCAGCAGGTGCACAGAGCTGAGCTGCCTGAGGTGAAACCGAAACGGAGACTTAGCCTTACTGCGTGACATTGTGAGAATCAGGAATGTCTTTGAGAGCAAGGAAAAAGCTTCAGGGCAGGGGAAAAGCGAGAAGCCAGTGGGGTAGGAGTGCCGTGCCACTTCCGCAGCAGCAGGGAGGCAGGCTGCAGCCCACGCAGCACCCCCTTTCCCACCCCCCAAAAAGAAGAGACCTACAAACAAATAAGTGCCATTGCTTTTTGAACACCTACTACTTGCCAGGCACCGTCCCAAGCACCTGTTTAACCTTCACAACACCCCACAAGGCAGGTAGTTGTTGAACTTATTTTATAAGTGAAGAAACAGAGGCTCAGAGAAATCGTGGAATTTGCCCACAATCATCACCCCACTGTTAAGATGCAGAGCCAGGATGTCAACTCAAATGTGACTCAGGGTCCATAGGCCAAGAAAACCTAGGTGTAGCCGCCTGTGCTGAAGAGACGAGAACCAAGACTGAGAAGGGAAGAGACCTTCCCCGACAAGGCCCAGTTTGGAAGAATGGTGCTAAGTTTCATTTGAACCAGGGTTTGGAGTCAGATAAATCTAGATTTGGATACCAGCTTCATTATTCAATCACTGTGCGATTTTAGGCAAATGACACGAACCTTGGTGTCTCAGTTTCCTCATCAGTAAAATGTATGCAAAACCACCTGCCTCATGGGGTTGCTGTGAGGGTTACAAGTAAGGATCGTGCAGTGCCTGGCAGGTGCTTAATGATGGTAGCCAGTACGCCTGGACCTGGCTGGAGGTAGGAGAAGAGGGACAGGAGGGGAGGAGGGACAGGGCCCGGTTTGGCTGATGTTGGGTCCTCAGTTCTCAGAGGATGAGATGAAATTTCTAGGAGTGTCATGAATCAATATTTGTCTCTGGCTAAACACTGGACCTTGATGTTCATCTCAACAAAACCAATATTTTACACTTTTAGCATTAACTATTTCAAACCCTGCTCCACAGCAAAGAGAATAGGAGTGTGGGACACTCAAGAGAGCCAGAGGCAAGGCATGTCACCAGGAAGACCGAACTAATAGAAAAAACCTGAAGCCAGGGCACAGATGTGAGGTCCCCTAGCTCAACCAAATCACTGTATGTCCTCAGAAAAGTCATTATCCCCTCTGAGTGTCTGTTTCCTCGCGAGAAAAAGGGTTTTAAAAATCCCTATCTCACAGAGTTGTGGGAAAGCACAAGGGAAATGAAGATGAGAGGAGCTTTTAAACTGTGCAGATTAAATATTTGTTATTCTAAATTTCTCCAGGACCGTGCTGTTACGTCATCACTTCCATAAAGACATAGGAAATAAAGCTTGTAGACAAAGTACTCTTCCATTTTAATGAGGAGAAAGAAATACTGTTTGAGAAACACTTAAGGCACTAAAGGTTTCCTCAATTATGAATTGAAGTGAGTTATAACTAGTAAAAGAATCATTTCTGTGTGATCATCAAGATGAAAACACATCGTTAAATTCTCTCAGAGCTCGTACACCTCTGTGAGCCTGTGCAGATGCCTGGCAGGGAAGTTCTGCTCTCACTTCCACAGAGAAGGGGGCTTACCACCTGAGACAGGAAAAGCCAGTAGACCCAACTCCTCACAATAAAGTCTGCTGGCTCTTTTCTCTGGAGTTTGCCTCAATTTAGAAAATAGGCCAAACTCAACCCACCTCCCAGACCCAAGCTTAGACCTCTTGCACTGGAATGCGCAGGGAAGGACACAGGCAATCAGTGAGGTGGTCCCAGAGAGAAACCACTGGCAGGCTGGCAGCACCGAGGCCTGGCCCCCAATCTTGATTTCAGGAGAAATACTTCTGCGCGCAGTCAGCAGCACCCATGCTCAGAGCGGCGAGTGCAGAAGGGTTTCCTGGCCCCACCCATGAGCCTGAGCCCAGAGGGCCTACTTGTTTGGTATTCAAATAACCTAAAGGTTGCACAAAATGCAGTAAATAGAGAAAAAACACTTTTGGTTCTCTCCTGGTCTAACAAGCAGACAGGTTATTGAGAGCCACAGCCCCTGTTTCAGTTTCTGCTGTTCTCACCCTTCTGAAAGGGGTATATAGCAAGAGCATGTCCAACTTAGGGACTCTAAGCCTGGGGAAAGGGTGAGGGGAGACGAAGACAAGGGGCTAGGGAAGGGGCAGTGAAGTGAGGCAGAGACCCTAGCTTGACTAGGTTGCCCTGGAAAGATCATGTTCCAGGTCTGACTCCTGCTCCAGAGAGTAAGGTGAGACACTGTCATACAAACCCACCTGAAATTCAACCTGCTCCTCTGAGCCAAGTACTGCAAGGTACATTTCCACTGAACCAAATAAATACCATTAGCAATCAGAATTTGTTCCCCCACAATCACCAAATTGCCCAAGATAGATTCCCTGGCCTGTGATAGCTGCCTCCATGCCCAGCAGGGAATGAAAGGTCGAAGAGCAGGGAGGGAGGGGAGAATGAAAGGCGAAGAGGCAGTGACCCACACATCAGCAGCAATTCCTGCAGCGGGCCTTCCCTGTGTGGCGGAACCCCGCTCTGCGCTCCTTGCTGCCTCTGTGCAGGGGAGCGGGAGGTCGTTTCACATCCTGAGCCACAGCTCCCCAAGGACAAAAAAAGCCACCATTTTCAGACTGAGCATTGTGCACAAGGGTTTTTCTCTGTAAATCTCTGAGATTTATATGACTGCAATATGACTGCTCTATTTTTTCAATGGAAAACGTGAGGGTCGGAAAAATCAAGGATTGCACAAAATCGGTAGCTAGTAAGTGGCAGAGCCAGAATTTGAACCCAGAGTGTGTCTGTGTCTGTCTCTCATCTTTAAAGTGAGGAACGTGGAGGAGACCATAAACCCCTTTTCTTCCACCCTTCTCCCTGAATCCTCCCTAAAAGGCTGGGAATCAGTGCAGTGACAGGCTGGGAGTTCAATGTCACTGCGAATTAAAGAAATGCACATTAAAATAATAAGATACATTTTCTCCCACCAAATTAATAGACTAAAAAAATTACAATAGAGCTGACAAGGGCACTTTCACATACCTCGTGGAAAAATAACAACGGAACATCTCTTCTGAAGGGCAATTTGACAAAATGTATCAAAGCGTTAAAGATGTCCATTCTCTTTTAACCCAGAAATTCCATCTTCAAAAAGGAAATATTCAGAGAAGCTGTCAAAGACTTTAGTTTTATCTCAGCCTACTCATGACCTGAAACAATCTCAACACCCAACAAAAGAGGAATACTTTAAATGTTATGGAATGTCCACATGATGGGATACGATTAAACAATTAAAGAATCACATTAATGAAGATTTCTTAAAGTTTTTTAATGAAAAACTGCACACATAGAAAATGATAGAAAGCAGTACATTGAACCACCATGTACTCATTACCCAGCATCAACAATTATCAATTTACAGCCAATCTTGTTTTATTGATCCCCACCCACCCCTGAATGTTTTAAGCAAATCCCAGACATCATATCATTGAAACTATAAATATGTCAATATGTATCTTTTTAAAAATATAATCATAGTACCATTATCAACCTAAAATTTTTAAAAATTTAAGATTTTTTAACAAAGTAGGAAGTGTTCAAAATATAATGGGAATTGATAAAGAGTATTATAAAACTATGTACTACATAATCTTGGTTGAAAGAAAAAAGGAAGGAAGAAAGAGAGAGAGCGAGAGAGAAAAAGAAAGGATGAAAGAAACCAAGAAAAAAAGAGAGATGGTATTCACAGAGAAAAATGACTTGAAGGAAATATATCCATAATATTACCAGTGGTCTGTAGTTACCCTGTGTTACGAGATTAGAGGTGATTTTTGTTTACTTTTGTGTGTTTGTGTGTGTGTATTTAACACGGGGAATATATTAGAAATTTATAACTTATCCTGCTCTTCTTTGGTTTCTCAAGTTCAAACTTTTCCTCTGTTATAGTTTCTTTCCAGGCTGAAAAACTTCCTTTCATATATCTTTAAAAGCACGTTTGCTAGAAACAAAGTCTCTTGGTTTTCTTTCACCTGAAAATATCTTTATTTTTGCCTTCACTCCTAAAGGGTACTTTTTCTGGATATAAAATCCTGGGTTGATAGTTTGGGTTTTTTTCCAGCACTTTAAAGCTGTTGTTCCACTGTCTTTGGCCTCCATGGTTTTGGATGCGGAATCTGCAGTCATTTGAATAGGTTTCCTCTAAGTATAATGTGTCATTTTTCCCAGGATGCTCTTGATGTTTTTTAATCCTTGATTTTCATAAATTTGATTATGAAGTGGCTGAGTAGTTGTCATCAAGTTTATCCTGTTTGAGATTACGAAGATTGTTCAATTTGTAAATGTATGTCTTTCTCTAAATTTGGAACATTATCAACCATTCTTTCTTCAAATATTTTTTCTGCATCAGTATCTTTCTTTACACCCTCTAGGATGGGACTCCAATAACATGAATTTTCAACTTTTTGATATTGTCCCACTGTACCCTGTGATACTGTTCATTCATTTTTTTTCCAATATTTTTTCTATTTCATAATGTGTGTTACATAGTATATAATTTCTATTGATTTACCTTCAAGTTCACTGACTCTTTTCTCTGCCATCTTTATTCTGCCACTGAGCCCATATAATCTTTTCAGTTGTAAAATTTCTGATTATTTTCCACAGTTTCTATTTCTCTGCTGAGGACTTCTATCTTTCCATTAATTTCAATAATGGAGAATGATTATAATAGCTACTTTAAGTCTTTGTCTGATAATTTCACCATCTGAGTCATCTCAGGCCTAGAACCCGTTGGTTGTCTTTTCCCTTGAGTACTGTTTGTATTTTCCTGGTTGTTTTTATATTGAGTAAATTTAAATTGTATCCTGGACTTTTGAATATTATGTTGTGAGACTTTGGATCCTGTTAAAATCCTTGGAAAAATATTGATTTTTTGTTTATTTGTTTTACCAGGTAATCAATCCACCTAAGTTCAGACTGAAAGTTCTATCTCACCTTTCATGAGCATTAGCTCTGGTATCAGATCAGTTTTCAAAGCCTTTGCTATGACATTTGGATCTGCCTGTCACATGCTCCACTCAAGGGTTTGTCTGGGATTATAGTGGTAGTGGTCAATATCATAGTTAAGTTCTCAAAACCTCTGCAGTGCTTCTGTGGGTCTGTTCCATGTATACACACCTTGTAGTGTGCCCAGACTTAGGTCAGTCCATACACAGAATAGTGGTTCCCCTTTTCCAGCTCTCTACCCTCAGGAATTTCCTCATACTCTCTGGCTTCCAGTGGCTTCCCCCTCCCCGCCCCAACCATTTCCTCTGGCTGGAAAGACAAGGTTATCTCAGAGTCTTAGCTTCCCACACTATCATGCAATTCCACATGACAAGGGCAATTATGGGTCATTGTTCCAGTATTGACTCAAATACCCTATCTGCCTGCTATTACTTTTCAGAGTTCTTGCGTGGTTGATTTTTGCATTATATCCAGTTTTTCGTTGTAAACAGTGGTAGAGAGATTGTAGTTGGATTACTTCATCCTGGCTGGTACTACCAACACTTCCTTCTCAGCAATTTTTATTTTTCAAATAATCACTCATGTCTCAAAGCTCCACTTTCAAAATACCACTTCCTCCAAGAGGCCATCCTTTTTTTCCCAGCTAGAAAACATTCTTCATCCTCTGCTTAAGGAAGATTTGGATTTGAGAATATGGAGAATCAAGCTTAAAGACTGTCTTTTCATAATTATCTTTGTTCAAACATCTGAGTTCAAGGACATAACTGGAATGAAATCAATCTTAATCAAGAAACATAATGGGGGTTAAGAGAGTGGACTTTAGAGTCAGACTGCCAAAATCCCAGCTGTAATTGCTAGATGTGTAACCTTAGGCAAGTCACTTACTTCTATGTACCTCAGTTTCCTGATCTATGAAATGGAAAGAATAATAACAATACTTACCACACAGAATTGCTATTAAGATTAAATGAGTTACTAGTTGTTAAGCATCTAGAGAAATGCCACATTGTAGGTGATTATTATCAATCTGTCACAGATTACCATAATTTATTCTGCAGATGAGGGAACCCTATGGAGGGAAAGGGGGAACCATCAGACAGAGAATTGGCTCTATTTCCCCTTCTTCCTATTCCCTGAAAGTGACTGTAATTTTAGTTTTGATAAACACTTGAAAAAGCCCGATTTGTGTGTCTGTGTGGATCTTCTGAGAAGCCATGTGACAGAGTGGGAGGAAAAGTGTACGAGGTGGGTTAGGAGATTTGGCTTCCAGACTGGTTCTCCTTTGGGTCTGGGTTTTCTGTTCTCAATCATGACCGCACAGGTAGGCTGGTCTACCTCCACAGAGCTGACAGAGTGACCTCCGTAAAAGGCAAATGGAACTGGGTCATGTCTCAGTTTACCCTCCAATGGCTCTCTGAAACACAGAATAAAATCTAAATTCCTTAGGCTGTCCCATAAGGCCTGTTGTGCTTTTTGCTGCTGCTGCTGCTGCTATCTGTAACCTCATCTCCTGCTGCTCCCTAGCAGCCCTCAGATTCCAGCCATACTGAACTAAGGTTGGCCCATCCCACCTCACCATTGCCCTCTCGTACCACTTCCCTCATCCCTGAGCTCAAATCCCTCTCTCACCATCTAGTCAAAGATGCATGTGCCTCCTCTTCCATGCAAACCACACAAGGACTTCTGGGAGGCTTTCCCAGACTCCTTGAGACCCCATTGGTGGGCCCCTGCCTCCTCTGTGCTCCCACACCCCTCTGCTCATACCCTAGTAGCACTTTCTGGTGGATAGTTATCACTTATTTTATGGGTCATCCATCTTTCTAATTACCTATTTGAGACAAAATTTCATGAAACACTACTTGCCCTTATTATAAGCAATGAATTCTGATATTTTAAAATCTAGTTTATTCTATTTTTAAGAAGCTGGTCGTTGTGTTCTAAATTGTTTTTGAGACCCACTGAGGTAAAATAATACATATTTTGAAAAACACTGGTGTAGTGAGGGAGTGCTACTAGAAAGATGGATATAAATAGATGACAGATAATGAACCCCATGGACCCATGACCCTGACTCAGTAATTATCAACTCATGGTCAATCTTATTTTGTTTATACTCCCACCTACTCTTACAGTCCTAGATTATTTTGAAACAAATCCTGAACATCACGTCATTGCATTCATAAATATTTCAATATATATTTCTTAAAAAATAAGGACTTGAAAAAAGTAACAACAATATCATAAAATACATTTCTTATTGTTGGTGGTAGTCAAAAAATTTGTAAGACTTACAAGGTCCCAGGGAGAGATGCCACTTCATTGACCTGTGCATCGTCAGGGCCTGGCACTCACTCGGTAAGTACTGAGTAATGGAGGGAAGAAGAGGAGGAAAGAGAAATAGTAGAAGTAGAAAGGTTGTAAAAGGGAGAGTAAAAAAAGATGGCTTATTCCCTGTTAGCTCTGAATCATCTCAAAAGTACTCCTGGTGAATTTCTCAAAAAGAAACAAAATACTCACTAATCGGGGTTTCTCATCCTTAATTAATTCCCGAATAATTTACGTTTCTGTATCTGTTGTTTTCCCTCTGGGATGTTGCATGACTGTGCAAGTTGTTCACTGGCTGAAAGGGCACCTTTTCCTAATAGACACAAAAGTGCTACATGGGCTGACAGTGGCCCTGTTTCCCTCCCTGCTCTAGTGTCTTACAATAGTTACTTGGTCCACTCTTCTCTTTCTGTTGTCTTCTTCCCTTCCTCCTACACAGTGTACGGAGGCCACAGGGAGGAGATTCTCCATAAAGCTGGGTCCCATGAGGTGTGTTCTCAGTAAAAGTCATAAAAGTCATCTCTTATAGAATGACTTTGGTATCAGAGGCAGGCGCTCTCTCTTAGGAAAAGTCCTGGGTTCTGGGATTGGCTCTAACACTTGCTAGTCATAGGACTTTTAGATGATATCCCTGAAGCCAAATTTCCTTATATGAAAATAGGAATAATAATAGCTCCTCTGTCTCTTTCTAAGAGCTCTTAAGAGGACCAAAGGAAGAAAATGCTTTGGCAATGATAAAGTAACATACAGATGTAAAGGATATTTTAGTAATGATTTATGATTATACCCGAAATGGTAGTTCCTACACTTCACTGATGTCTGATGAATTGATAATTATCCTTCTCCCAAAAATTCTGCATTACAATTCTTTAAAAATGCAAGTTCACAAGTAATTGGAAAACATGTATTCATATACTATTTTCAACAGCAAAACATCAAATGCCAAGAAGCAAATTTAATTAAAGAGAGGCAAGACTTTTTTACTGAAAACTATGAAACATTACTGAGAGAATAAAAGAAGACCTAAATAAATGGGGATATATACCATGTTTATGAATTTAAAGGTTCAATTTTGTTAAAATGTCAATACTCTCCCAAATTGTAATGGTTAATCTTATTTGTCAACTTGATTTTGCCAAAGGATGTCCAGATATTTGGCCAATCATTATTCCGGATGTGTCTGTAAGGGTGTTTTGGATAAGGTTAACATTTAAATCAGTAGAGCTAGCACAGCAGACTGCCCTCCCTAATGTGAGTGGGCCTTATTCAATCAGTTGAAGGCCTAAATAGAACAAAAAAGCCAACCCTTCCACAAATAAGAGGAAATAAGAGGGAACTCCTCCTGCCTGACTGCCTTGAGTTGAGGCATTGGGATTTCTTCTGGCTTTGAAATCGAACTGAAACATCATCTCTTCCCCTGGGCCTTGAGCCGCTGGCATTTGGACTAGAACTACCCCATCGGCTCTCTTGATTCTTAGGCCTTCAAACTCAGACTGGAACTGTACCGTCAGCTCTCCTGAGTCTCCAACCTGCTGACTGCAGATTTGGGGACTTGTCAGCTTCCATAACTGCATGAGCCAATTCCTTATTTTTATGTGTGTGTATATGTGTGTGTGCATGTGTACACACACTACTGATTCCACTTCTCTGTAGAATCTTGACTAATACTTTGATCTTTAGGTTCAATGTACTCCCAATCGAAATCTCAGCAGCTATTTTTTTTAAATTAACAAGTTGACTCTACAATTTACAAGGAAATACAAAGGACTTAGAATAGCAAAGGCAATCTTAAAAGAAAAGAACAAAGTTAAAGGACTTGCCTTGCCAGACTTCTACAACAGGGTAATCAAGACAATGTGTTATCAGTATAAGGACAAATAGAGCAATGAAAGAGAACAGAATCCAGAAAGAGGCCCACACATATACAATTGCTTAATTTTTAACAGTGATACCAATGCAACTCAGTGGGGGAAAAAGAGTCTTTTCAATAAATGGTTCTGGAGAGTCTGGATATCTATACAGAAAAAAAAAGGAGCCTTGACCTCTATCTCACTATCTATAAAATTAATTTGAAGTGGATCCTAGATCTATACGCAAAAATTCAAACTATAAAGCTTCTGGAAGAAAATATAAAATATCTTCATGAACTTGGCATATGCAAAAATTTCTTAGTCAGAACACAAAATGCATTAACAATAAAAGTGGGAAAATGGGTAAGTAGAACTTCATCACATTTAAAGTGCAAGTTATTTGAAAGCAATTCTGAAAACTAATTTCAGTTTCTAACACTTCTAGCATAGCAGACAGATTTTTACAAGTTCATTCATTTAGCCAACAAACGCTCATTACCTGGCACCGGACCTGGACACTTCAGCACTCCATACATGTCTCCGCCTCCAGAGGGAGAGAGGCAGGGGAGAGGAAGTTACAGCTCCAGGTCTGGAAACAACTGTCTCTAAATAAATACATGTACTCCATGACTTTTTAGGGACTCACACACAAGGGCATCAGCCTCATATTTCACCAACATGGTAGGCCAAGGTTAGGGACATTTAAGAGAACAAGATAAGGTCTTTGTCACCGGGAGATCAGAGTATCACTAGGAGATAAGACTCACTCAGAACACACAGTGCTGATAAACTGCGTGATTCTGATCTGTAATCCAAAAGTTAGGCCATGGAGAGGGCAGGTAAGATTGGGATCAATACACTGAGGGTATGAAACAGAAGGGAATTCACAGAGCATCTGTTTTATCTCCCCCCATCCCACTTTCACAGATGAAAAAACTGAGGGCCACTGCCATAGACTAGAGCACATCATTGTGACAGAGCCAAAGTAGAATCCAGACTTCTTGGCTTCCTCTCAAATTCTGCTTCCATCACTGAGTTATGCTCCTGGCTTCAGTATCTGGCCAGGCTTCATGGCAGATTTTGGGGACTCACACTAGTCCTAAAGATAAGAGTACTTGAGATAATATATGTGAAACTCCTATACATTGCCCTGCATACAACAAGTGCTCAGTAAAGAATACTATTATTAGATTAGATTGGACCCCCTGGATGAGCAGTGACAAGACAGAAGTCCCCAAAGCCCACATTTGAATAGTAAAGCTCATTTCATGCCAAGATTATTCCCACACCTGCTTAGCACCCCACTCCACCCGATACTGCCATCCAAGGAAAATCAGTGGAGTCCTGGCCCTTCTCTAACCCACAGGGCATGAGGGGTGAAAAAGGAAATTCATCCTTTCTGCTGATATGCCCAGAGTCCAAATTTCACCCAGAAAATAGGAACAGACACATCACAGAATTTTCTTCATCCTAAATCCTAGGCAAGGGTAATTGGCACAGATAGAGGTTGGCAAGATGCTGACAGAGAGAAGGGGCTTAGGGGCCAGAAAGAACCGGGATGAACTAATGCCTCGCAGAGTGCAAAGCCATGTAAACACGGGAAAGTCCTTGGCATTTTCCAGACATGATTAGCACATTCACTTTTCCTCAGCCCGATAAGATAATGGCACTTCCCTTCCCCTTGCTTTCTTTTGCAAATCCACCTGTCAGTAATACACACACACTTCTAGCATCACAGGCAGATTTTTACAAGTTCATTCATTTAGCCAACAAACGCTCATTACCTGGCACCCGACCTGGACACTTTAGCACTTCATATCTCTGCCTCCAGAGGGAGAGAGGCAGGGAAGAGGAAGTTACAGCCGCAGAGGGGTACCACGAGGACGGCCCAGCACCCAGCCTGCATGGCTCAGGGAGGCTGCCTGCGGGGAGACACATCTCAGCTCAGACATGAAGAGGAGGAGGATGTAGACAGACGGGGTGGGGGTGAGCTGTGTCATTTCTTTGCATTTCCTAGAGAATGTGTTTTCACCTTATCATTTAGACAACTTTGGTCTGCGTTGCTGAGCATATGGAAACACTTGATAGCTTCCGTAGACCTAACAATTTCTTATGACAGCATGTGTTGGGAAAAGTCACAAAATTAGTAAGTATATGAAGTATCACCCTCTCTTTGTGAAATTATGTACTCACTAACCTCAAAAACAAGATAATGTTAAAAGCTCAGACACAGGAAAATGTTGATTTGCCTCCCATTTTTTCATGATGGCCCCAAACATACAATGTGGACTTAAAAATATACCATAACAACAAATATGGTCAAAATGTAAGAGTTAATTACAACAGAACTGCAGCTTAGACCAATGTAAGGGAACAAAGCTCTCTCTCTGATAGAGTAGAAAATAAAACTAAAAACAATGTTTTTCTTTTCATTACATTTATGGGGATATGCAAGGCACTATGCAAAATGCTATCTATGCATTATCTCGCTTACACCCCCTAACACCTCACAGAGTGAGGCAAGTGCTATAATCCCATTTTACAGATGAGAAAGCTAAAGTCCAGGAAGGTAAGTAATTTGCCCAGAGTAGGCCTCTAGAAAGTGCTGAAAGTAAGATTCAAACCCACATTTACAACATTTACTGAGTACTAATTATGTACCAGGCAATGTTCTTAGGACTTTTCAATATTATAGCAGACACTACTGTCATCCCATTTTAGACAAAGAAGTGAGGCAAAGAGATATTAAATAATTTGTCCAAAGTCACACATCTCTCTCACTTCAAAGCCCGTGACAGATCCATGTGCAACTGAAGGTATGGAAGGAAGCATATAGGCCATCCCTTTCCTCAGGCTGTGTATGGTTCGGAACAGAGTTCTATCCCACTTTTGTGCCACCGTGGAAGGTTGAGACTGAACTCAGCAAAGCACGTGGCCAGCCTGAAGATTGTGGGTCTTTGGGTTTGTTTTTCACCGGTAGTCTGCAAAGAAAAACTGTTTAACCAACCTTCCTCTGAGGAAGGCACCCCTCTGCCAAATGTGGCCCCACCTGTCACCCTGGTCAGTTACATAAGTGGTGTTCTTAGAAGCACGTGGGGAAGTACACACAAACAGTCGACACATTTTTACCCCACTTAGATTTAGCAAAACTTTGAATAAATTTTCATACCCAATGCTGGTGATCTGTGGCAAAACTGGTGTGCTCACATATCACTCACAGCTAGGGAAACAGAAGCAGGACCTCCGGAGGACAGAAGCAGTACCTCAGGACAACCAACACATTTAAAAATGTTTATTGCTTTCCAGCTGAGAAATTCAAAGGTTGGGTATTTAGTATAAAGATATAGTTCAAAAATAGAAAAGAAACATAAGCGTGTGTCTGCATGCTGTATCATCAAATATAATGTTGAGAAATTTTGAAACAACCTAAAAATCTAGCCATAGGATAAAGCAAATTATGATACAGAATTCCATGATATCCTATGAAGCCATTAACATACTACACGTATATAAAGATGGAAAAAATATTTGTGATAAGGGAAAAAACAAAATAAACTTTTCACCAACACTAAAATTGTAATCATATTAAAAATTTGCTTTGCAAATGAACAATGATTACAAGGGACTATTGTAAAGCGAACAGTAACGTGTCAGGATGCAGGATTTGAAAAGTATATCTTGACTGCTGTTGTAATGTTTGTGAATAAAACAAGGAAAACAAACGTAGAACAAGTTGGTTGCTCACACAGCAGGCACATGGCGCCCTTAATCTATTTCTCCTCCATTAGAATATAGCAGTCTTCCCTGAAAGGGCTAAGTCAGGGACTACTCCATAGGCTCTCTTGCCTTAGCATGAGCCTTAGCATGGGGGACAGAAAACACATTTATTCAGTACCAGCAACCACCTGGCCCTGGCATAGCTGAGCTCTTTCTATGCATTATATAACCTTGAATGTCACACAACTTCTGAAAGGAAAAAGGTGTTAATGGTCCCATGTTCCTTGAGAGAGGCTTACTGCCTAGTGAAAGGACTCCCTTAACTTTGGGCACATGCATTTGAAGATAATGGTTTCCTTTACTTCCCTACGATCTGTCAGCTATAGACTCAGGAGCAAGTTAAACAATGGTTTGGAAATTAGCTACCCCTGGTTTGCCCCTAGGTCCCCTTCCTGGAGGGTTGGCAGTCTGCCCGAGTGGGAAGAGGAGGGATAGACCTGGGTCAGAATCCAGCTTTGTGATCCCAGGCAAGTTACCTAACCTCTCTGGACTTCATTTCCTCAGCAATTAGGTAGTACTATAATTAACTTTGAAACATGTGAAATTTCAATGCTGTGTATGGAAACTTGTCTAAATAAAAAGTTAAAAAAAAAAAGAAATATGTGAAATAATATATGTAAAATACTTAAAACTGTGCTGTGCACAATGCAATAGCCACTAGCCACATATGGCTAGTTCGAATCGAGGTGCTCTGTAAGTGTAAAAATACACACAGGAATTCAAAGATTTCATATGGAAAAAGGAATGTAGAAAGTCTCATTAATAATTTTTATATTGATTATATGATAAATCAACAATATTTTGAATATATTGGTTAAATAAAATACAGTTGACCCTTGAACAACACAGGTTTGAACTGTGTGGGTCCACTTATATGTTGATTTTTTTCCATAGAAGTTACACCGAATGTGCCTGCCTCTCTCGCCTCCCCTTCCACTTCTCGCCTACCTCTTCCTCCTCTGCCACCCACGAGACAGCGAGACCAACCCCTCCTCTTTCTCCTCCTCCTCAGCCTACTCAACCCGAAGATGGTGAGGATGAAGACCTTTATAATGATCCCCCTTCCACTTCATGAATGATGAATATATTTCTTCTTCCTTATGATTTTCTTAATAGTGTTTTCTTTTCTCTAGCTTACTTTATTGTAAGAACACAAAACATGTGTAATCAGCTGTTTATGTTATCAGTGAGGCTTCTGGTCAGCAGTTAGGCTATCAGTATTAAGTTTGGAGGGAGTAAAAAACTATATGTGGATTTTCAACCGTGTAGGGGGTCAGCACCCCTCATCCCTGTGTTGTTCAAGGGCCAACTGTATGTTATGAAAATTAATTTCACCTGTTTCTTTTTGCTTTTTCAATGTGGCTATTACAAATTTGAAAATTACATATGCAGCCCCCATTTGTGGCTTGCTTTCTAGTTCCATCAGACAGCACTGGCTTAAAATATAGTAACTGCTCAATGCTAGTTCTTTCTATCTTTCCCCTTACATTCACTGGCCACAGAGGTTGTTCAGCATTGTCAGCACGGTCCAAAATCCTTAACATTTACACTGGGTGAGTCCCTTCTCCTTACCATCCTGAGATAAATGGCAGAGTAGAATGGAAACAGACTTAGAAGACTGGGCTCCAGCCCTAGTTCTGCCATTACTAGTTGGGTGAACTTTCCACTCCTCTGAGACAAAACAGAGGGTGATGATACCCTGTTCATCACATAAGAGAACGCATGGGACAGTGCTTGATAAACGCACAGGACTATGCAAGTCAGGATCAAGGAGTGCAATTTGTGCAGTGAAGAAGTTAGGCAGTCCTGCCTGCCTCCTCTGATATTCTATGCCTTCCATTTTATACTGTTATTTAACTATTTTCCATGTCTCATGTTTCTGAAAACAAGTTTCCCCAAGAATATGCCTCCTCCTTCCCACCTCCCCACCAATATAACCAAAGCCTAGTGCTGCAGGCAAAATCCCCCAAACCACCACAGAAACCAAGCTGCCATGCGAGGCAGACATGAGTAGCTCAAAGTGGAGAAAGCCTTGCAAACAAAGTGACGATACAACGTGGAAAGTGTACCTGATGGAGGAATCAAGTGTACCAGGGACCAAGTAGAGAGGGGCAAGGGCTGGGGGACACGTGTGAAATGGGTTTTTAAAATTTTTAAAGGACTCTAGAGTGCAGACATTTGCAAAACAGGAGGGTAGAATGGTAGGAGCTAGCATGGAATTCTATAGCATTTAGTACAAAGTAAATATCAGCATATGATGCACAGTGCCACCTGCAATAGGAATCCTATGGTGAGAAGTCCCTGGTCGTCAGGCAACTTCCTACAGATGGACACCATTGCCTTCCTGCCCTCGCCACTCCAGGTTCTCCACCTCACTCATGGTCCACTCAGGGAGGTGTGCAGTGAGCTCTTAGGAGCTTAAGTATCACATGTGGCACCTGCATAACCTCAGCTATTTGCACACAGATGCCTGTGATAGCAGGAACTCCTGTCTCAAAACATCCTTGTTCCTATTTTTAGCTAGTAAATACCACCTTATCTCCTACACTCTATCTACCTCCTTCGAAGGCCAAGTAGAATGAAAAGCACAAAGCTACACCATCATGTCAGTGGCAGGGTGGGCTTTTCTACGTCATAGCATGTTTCTTCCCAATTCCAAAATAAGATCTGAATTATTTCTGGTTAAACTAAACTGCAAACTCTTACTGTATCAAAAACACAATGTTCTATCTGCACGGCCCAGGAAAAGCAAATACACAAATCTTCTTGGGTGAAGATCTGAAGTTGAGATTTCTACAGTTGACTTGCCCTTCAGACTGGTATTCAGATATTTAAAGAGGTAATCAAAAGATCATATTTTCATTTAAAAATTTTAAAAACCCAAATGACCAGGAAGCAGGTGTTTCTAAGAGGGATGGTATGAACAATGGGAGGCAATAAGCACCTCTGCAGAAGTGACATCTGCGGGCCTGTATCCACCTCCGTGTACAGAGACAGTGCAGCCACACAACTTACCCACCCGTAAGTTTAAAAAAATCACTGTCTGATGTGGAAAATCCCCCTCCCTTCAGAAACTATTGATTAAAGGTATTTTAAGAGTCTTAAAGGTCATATCAACCTATTGCAATGTATTCATCTGGATCCTGATTTGAATAAACAAACTATTTTAAAAATCACACACACACACTCAAAAATATACATACACACATACATGTAATAATTGAGGAGGTTTGAATATTGACTCCCTATCTGATGACTATTAAGGAATAGTTCATTATTCGAATGTGATAATAGTATATTATGGTTAAGTTGTTTTTATTTTAAAGGGTCCCTATCTTTTAAACATACATACTGAAATATTTGCAGGTAAAATGAAAAAATAAACAGCTGAGTTGGAAGTTAGTTAAAATAAGATCTTATTTTGTATGGATATTCATGGGCAGTAAATGAAAGTTAAACATACAAAAAGTCCCCCTACTGTAAATCACCTGTACAATACAGAATACTTGAGTCTGTTTATACAACTCTGAACACTCATACAAAAGTTCACTCAGTGAATCCAACACAGCTGGGTTAGACTCAAGCCCCGGAAACGTAGATCACTATGTTTCACAACCCAAGAAAACATAGATCACTAGTGTGATCACAACCCAAGAAAACATAGTGATCTACGTTTTCTTCTGTGTAACACAATTATCTTCAGTTTAATACCATCTTCACATATTATCTTCAGTTTAAAAAAGACAAATATTTAAATGCTGGGATCACACCCAACACAAGAAGATGCTCACCATACAGAGACTGAGGGAATCCTATCTTGTGTCTCCCCACCTGTGCTCATGCAGGGCTATCAGCTGACCGGGTGGCTGTCAGAACCGTGGGCACTATTTCAATTACTCTGCCTCCCTCTCTCTCTCTCTCAATCTCCGAGTAGAGGTGAATCAACGTGGCACTCTGTGTGCTCATATTTTGCTTCTCTAAGGTGAAGCTATGCTAGGCCTCTACTATTTCAGCTGATATTTAGGGGATGAAGATAATCACATCTTACCACATAGAAATATGTGGAAGATAAGGAGCATGCAGAGGGGTTCAGGTCACAAAGAAACTCTTTGATGAGGAAGTACAGCCACGTCTACCTACATGCAGCTGCATGCAGAACAGAGCCCAGTATTCCTTTGTTACTGTCATCATCATTACTGTAAGTATCACACAGAGTTCTATGCCAGGTGCTTTCTTTTTTTTTTTAAATCTTCTCAGTAACTCTGTGGGTTGATTATTTTAGATGAGGAAGCTGGAACTCAGAGTAATCAAGTGATTTTCCAAAGGCCACACAGCTAGAAAATGAAAGAACCAAAATTCAAATCTTGTTCCTCAAGCCTACCCTTTTCTTCTTAGCATGCTGCTGCCCCTGGGTGGAAGGGAGGTCTTTAAGGCACAGTTATTTAACTACATCCCTTTATTTTCAAAAACATTTAGACAACAACAACAACAAAAAAAGAAACCCTGCCAAGCTGTTTAACTGAGAAGCAGAGAAAAACCCCACCCCATGATCCTGAGGGAGGACTTCTGCAAGTCTGCACACTGCTTAGTTTCACTTCCAGCTTCTGACCATTACGCCTTCCCTTCCATTTTACTGACATGCTAGAGCAAGCAGGACAGGAAATGACTTTTTTGTTTAGAATAAAAGAAGTACAGTTGACACCATGACCAAAACAAAAAAAAAGAGATAACTTTTTCTTTAAATCTCAAGTCCATTGGGTTATTATGGCCACTTAATAATTGAGTCAGACTGGCTATTCATAAGAGCAAACTGACAAAGGATGTGCTCTGCCCAAAGGCCACCAAGCAGTGACCACAGGGACCCACAGGGAGTTTGAGCTTGGAATAAATTCCTCTATGAATGTGCTATTTCAATTCCTTGTGCAAAAGGAGCCCCCACCTGAGGCTGGATGCTGTAGGGGACATGAACACTCAAGCCAGAGTGCCAGTCCGTAGGCAGCTCCAGGGGTCAGGGGAAGGGACCTATCCTCTGTCACAGGGCCTATCTCTGTAATCCCAGGAAGAATTTGAGGGGATGGGTGGTGTTGGATGGGTGAGTAAAGGATTCACCTCACTAGTGCTGACCAGCAGTGAGAACGGTCTGACCTAGATAGACAGTGGACTGTGAGCACCTTAGGGGCTCTAATTTGCCTTCGTGTTTCAAAAAAAGTTGGCCTCAAATATTCATTGTTGATTTTTTTAGATCATGGTCATGAAGTATGTTTAGAATTTTAAAAGATATGTGTGAATACTGAAACTGTTCTCAGGTACCACAGCAGAGGATGAAGGGCTCAGTTTGAAGAACTGGATTCCCATCCTCAGGATTGATTTGGCCACATGGGAGATGAGAGAGATGGGAGACGGGAAAACATATCCAAAAGGCCTCTCAAAGGGTTGGACCCACGATATCCCCAAAGATTACGGGCAGGTTGCCCTTTATCCTCAGAGGGGAAGGGACGGCTGGGGAGCAGAAGCCCATTCTGGCTTCTGTTGTGGGGAGGTGAGCAGAGGTAAGCTCTGTGATGCAGTGGACCTCACCTCTGCCCACAAGCTCAACACCCACACCCACCCCCAGCAGCAAAGTTATGGGAGCAAAGGAAGCAAGGTGAATAGGGAATACCCCAGAGGCACCAGGGCTGCTCCTACCCCTGCCCGGTGTGGGAGGAGGTCATCAGGTAAGGAGCCCATGCACCAAGGAAGCTAGGTCACAAGAACACACACCGTTACCAGTGAGACCTGGTGAGGCCAAAGGAGACAATCCCTTGGTCGGGAAAACTAAAAGGCCCAAATCAGACCATCCAGGGAGGAGCCACAAGCGTCATTTGACTCAGTGTGGGAAGAACCAGTGGTTCTGACATAAAGAGAGTGTTGAATGTGAGGTAAGTTAGTATAAGGAGCCAAAGTCTCCCTGCCCCAGTCTGAGTCAGGAGCCCCTCCCTGTGCTCCCACAGCACCCTGTGCAGACCCTGACACAGCTCCCCTCCCACCATTTCCACATCTCTCTCCCCTACTGGGGCATGATCTTCCAGAGAGCAGGAACCATCTGTTAGGTTGGAGCCGAGAGGAAGACACTCAAGCCTGAGACATAGCAAAACGCCATTTATTTTGGGCACCTGGGTGCAGGTGGGTGGAGACCAAAAAGAGCATCCACCCTGAAAAAGGGGAGAGTGGTGAGTTTTACAGAAGGTTTGGATGAAAGTTTGGGGAGGGGGAGTTCTTTCTGGAACAGCTGCCAGTTTCCGCTGGTTCCATCCCAGTCGCACAGCCGTTGGTAGTCAGAGTCGTCTTTACAACCTCTGGACTCTCCAGACCCCTGTGGCTATTGTTTCACCCTCCACTCGGTCCTTATCTGAATTCTTCATCTACCCCATTCCGTTCCATACATATTTTCCAAGTTCCCACCCTGAGCAGGCCCAATACCATCCTAGTCCTCTCTGAAGCCCAGGCACCTGACACACTACTAGGACCACACTGGGTCCTAGGAAGTGACTTTTATATGCCCTGAACACATGAATCATGAATGAGGTACCTATAGGAGAATCACACTCCACCCAAGAGAAAATAAATACCTGGCCTGACTGAAAAGCCAAAGCATGGCCAGCCCAGGAGAGGGCAACTAGGTGGGTACTATCTGCCTCTCCCATATGACAAACTGAAAGCTTCAATGAAAAGGTCTTGACTGCATGAGACAAAGAAAGAACCAGTCAGTTTGTTACCACCAAGCACAAAGGGTAGAAACCTGGCAAGGTGATCAAGGTGATTCATGACAATACCATGAAACTTTGCTCAGCTATTTGCAGATGCCCAGGGAGCAGAGGTGGAGGAGGTGGGGAGACTGGCAGCCACAACAGGCAGTGGTGGAGAACTTGCTGGAGCAAGTGTCTGAGCAAGCTGCTTCCAGATAAAGCCAGAAACTGGCTTAGATTACTTACTGAAATTTTTAAAAAGGAATCAAAAAAGCGTAATCTTGTGGGAGAGGACTACAATGATCTAAGAGAGAAGGACTCGAGAAGGTGGGCTGAGGTGAAGTCCCCAGCCAAGGCATTCTTCACACCAGGAAGCTACCCATAGTTGTCAAGTCTGACACTTATCAATAATCATCACCAATATTAACACCACTGACTGAACATGAACAATGTACTGGGTGCTATGCTGCTAGGCAGTTTGTCTTTCTCTAATTATCATTAAAGAACCTGCAAGGTAGAAACAAGTCACCTGCATTTCATAGATAGAGATTAGAATCTTTACATGAAGAGCCAAGCCCCTTGTCCAAGATCATACAGCTAGTACAGACCTAGCATTCAAAACAACTCAACTAACCCCAAAGCCCATGCCTACAAAACACAGAGGAAAGACCACCCTTACAGATAATGGTGGATAAGGAAGCATTCCTGTGAAGAAAGAAGAATGGACCTGGACCTAGCTAGAACAGTGCTGGAAGGACATTCAGGAGGTCTTTAGGGTCCCTGAGATCCCTTAGGAGAAGACACTCAAATTCAAATGCCCTGTAGTTATGCTACTATTAATATTTTCAAATAGTAAATGCTACTTGGTGGGCACTTTGGGATACTAATTGTCTGACATAAACTCGAAACTGATATATTCTCTATGCTGAAAGCATGTCAAATACAAGAGTTCAATCGTTAGATTTGCATCCAAAGCTCAAGCGTTCTGAACTGCCCCCACCCCCGTTAGCTTGCCAACAGTGTTACCCGGGTTCCCTCGTGCATGGTGCACGGGGCCCGAGTGCTCTCTGAGGCCCAGCATCACACCACCACAGCCAGAAAAGACCTTAGTGGCCAGTCAGGCCAATCCTCTCCCTGATAAACAAATTCCCCACTCAGTAGCGACCAAAAATGGCCAGCCAGCATCTACTTTACATCTGCAATAATGATAATGTCTTCTTTCAAGACAACCCATCCACAGAGAGCCAAATATTAATTATGAAGAACTTTTTACTTACTTTGGGCTGAACTCCTCCCCATGACCCTAAGCTTCCACCTGCTGGTTCTAATTCTACTCTCTAGAGTAAAACAAATGTCTGTTATTTTTTCCATGAAACAATCCTTTAAGACTATGATACTCCTCTGAATCTTCTCTTTTTTAAGCTAAACATTCTCATTCTTTGAACAATACTTTAGATAACATGGTTTCTGGACCCCCTAACCTTTCTGTTCACTGTCCTCTGGGCCTATTCCCATTGGTCCACATCACTCTTAAAAGAACTGATGTAAACGCAGTTTCCAGGTGTGACTCAACTAGTTTGGAACAGGAGAACGACTATCCTCTACAATACAAATATTAAGAGTTTCTGTTTGTTTTGAGTAGCCTCATGCTAATAATTCTCACTTAGTTGAGCATCCACTGAAATCAGGCTTATGAGCCTTTAGCCCCACCTCCCCACTGCCTTGCTTGGCCATTGGCATTTGGAGCCTACAGGTAGGTCTTCACATTTATCCTGGTACAGTCTATCTTTCTTCGCTCAGTCCTTCTTTTAGCCTGTTAAATTAATAGAGAACCTTGACCCTGGCATAAACAATTTGCTACCCCTCCCAGTTTTAAGTCATCCATAAGTGTGATTGGCAGCACTTTATGTATTCACCTAAAAATCATGGGTTAGAGTTGAGGAAAGGCACTATCCCCGTAACTAACACAAATTAGCAACTTTAATGACAGAAGCACCACATGCCTTTAAAATATGTAAGCCAGTTGGGCCATCATCCAGTCCACATTTTCCATCTTGTCTATGAGAATATAAATCCTCAGTTTTTGAGAATATGAAGATGTTCACTGTTTAATAGAAGAGTTCTAAGTTAATTACCATCACAACCAATATAAATTAAAGTTTCACTATGCTTTTATATCATACAAAAATGCCTGAACATTGAAGGGATACTTGGGATGGTCCTTAACATATACGCTAAGGGGCCATATGGAAATTTTACATATAGACACCACAAAGAGGAACTAAAACTGAGGTACAAGAAGCTGGGCATGATTGTCAACTGGGAAAGATGTTACCTTACATAATAAGACATTATGGATTGAGAAAAGCTACCATGCTTTTGAATATGAACCCCAAATTAAAAGTGTCAGGGCATGGTAACCTATGTCTCATGTCCCAGCGTGAGCAGAAGCAACAGGGATATATTTATTTAGTGATAACTAATAATTCCTTTAAGTGTCATAGTTATCACTTGTTAAGTACTACCATGTGCAATATACAGTTTACATAGGTCATCTCATTTATTGCTGGCTACTGATGGTTTATAATGATCCCTTTTGAAAATTTAAATTATATTTCCCTCATTCTTCATAAGACCTTGAAGACCTCCAACAGCACTTCAGCAAAAAACATTTGCAAGTCTCAGGGCCCTGGTAATTCATTCAACCAACCAACCACTCCTTTGCTAAATAAATGTTTCTCAAATTCTCAGGAGAATAAGACACTGTGCTGGGTGCTGGGGAATCTGACTGACTTCCAACAAACCACATTTCTTAGATTCATTCCTCTTTGGCCATGGGCTTCCATTTTATCTCCCCAGGGCTTGTTCTATCCTCTCTCCCCATTCTTAGCTGTGTGACCTTGGATAGTTTACTTAAAACACTGACATAGTGCCCTTTACCTGACAGGAACGATCGTAAGGTACACATGTGTCTAGCATAGTTCCAGGGACACAGGATACTTAATAAACAGGGGTTTCTACTTTCTTTCACTGTTTCCTATGTAGTCTGCCAATCCATCTTTTCTCAGATATGGTAAGAGTCAAATAGAAGTTGAATCATTCTGCTTTCTCCCAGGACATCTTGTGAACGTTATGCCATTTGCCACCAACAGAGAACTAAGCCTGTGTTCTTTGTATATCACTTTTTTAAAAAGTTAAAAAAGAAAGAATATGTTTAGCGAGACATGGCTTCTTGTTTTTCTTCCTTTCCTGACACTATTCTTTTTATAAAATCCAAAGGAAATGACCTTAGATCATTTAAATCCAGCTTCCAGAGTGGTGGCTGGACTTGCTGTAAGATGGAGCTGATTCAGCATCAGGCTCTGACTGCGAGTCCAGTGGCTTTTCCACCACTTTTGGCCAAGTCTCATTTCCCTTGTTCCCCAGACTTACCACCGTATTCCCTTACATCTACGCAGAACTTTTAGGTAACATTCAGTCTAATCACCCAAGTGAGTTACCTTAAGATTTACCTCTTAAAAACATAAATACTATTTATGTTTAAAGAGGAAACCATAATATAACCATACATAGCTGCTCAAAGTGCAAAGGAGTATGTCGCTAAGAAGAGAAAGATGCCACTACCCAATGGTTAGTGGGTCAAAAAGCAATCCCACTACATCAGATGTTCTTGTTATTTTGTTGTTGTTGTTGGTACAGGAACCTGTCCCTAAATTCTACAGTATTTAATATTGTATTCAACAAATATTTATTGTGGACCCACTATGTGCCTGGCACCATGATAGGGGTTTGGACTGGATAGCAATTTTTGGCATGGACCAGATACAAACTACACGATGTTTCATAACCCAGTCTGGATGTGATCAGCTTACTGTGTTATTTCCCCATCCCCACTCACCCACTCACACCCAAAAGATTATTATTTTAACAGCTAAAAAAAAATCCTCAGACAAACCACTTCCTCAAACAGCAACCTAATCTCTCCTTCCTCATGGCAAGGCCTCTTGAGTTGCTTGCACTTCCTCACTTTCCACTTGTTCCTCAAATAATCGAGGTCAGCCCACATCATTCCACTGAAATTGCCTTTCTAATTGTGAAGTCTGAAGACTCCCCTCCAATACTTACTTCAGTCAGGCCTCTCTGGGTCTCCTTCAGACTCCCTCCCTCTAGTGCCTTACAGATGTCCTCCCCATTTCCCTGCCCCCTCCCCTTATCTACCTCCTCTCAGGACCACTTCCTGCCGGCCCTGAAATGCCCACATCCCCAGAGGGCCAGCTATAGAGGTGGGCTCCCCTCACTCTGTGCCTCTTGCATGCAGAAGATTCCTGCATCCACATGGCCAGCCCCCTCTGGCATCTCTGCCAGACTCCAAACCACATCCTTTACAAAATTTTTTAATGGAGACTTGTACAGAAACTTTATATTCTATACTTACTCACTTTTTTAAAAAAAAATGTATTAAGCACTTGCTAAGAGCTAAGCATAATTCTTGGTACTTAGGATACAACTGTGAATAAACCAGATGAAGATCAGGGATCTTAGAGAGTTTTACATTCTAGCAGAGGGAGACAGAAAAAACTATCAATGTAACAAATACGGAAATTATTTTGTATCATAAAAGATGCTAAGTTCTCTGGGAAACAAAGTACAGCAGAGTACCAGAAGGGGATATCAGAAGTGCTGGGTTGAGGCAGGTTTTAATTTTCAAAAGTGTGGTCAGAAGAGTCCTCTTTGAAAAGGGGACTTTTTTTTTTTTAGAGATGGGGTCCCTCTCTGTCGCCCAGGCTAGAGTGCAGTGGCACAAGCATAGATCACTGCAGCCTCAAACTCCTGGGCTCAAGTGATCCTGCTACCTCAGCCTCAGTGGCTGGGACTACAGGCAGGTATGAGCCACTGCACGCAGCTTAAAGGGGGACATTTGAGCAAAGAATTGAAGGTGGTGAAGGAGTGAGTCCTGCAATATCTGGGAAAGAGCATTTAAGGCAAAGCCTCAAAGCAGGAGTGTACTGGTGTGCATTGGCTGGAAGGAAGCGAACAAGGGGGAGAGTACAGGAGAGAGGATCAGACAGGAACAGAGACAGTGGAGTGGGGAAGGAGGAGGAAACCAGGCAAGACCTTTGGGGTCATGGTAAGAATTTTGGCTTTTACTGAATAAAATGGGAGCCGCAGCAAGGGTTTCAGCAGAGGAACAATCTGATCTGACTTAATGTTGCCAGGATTGCTCAGGCTGCCATGTGGGGACAGGAATAGGGGACAATGATGGTAGCAGGGTGATGGCAATACTACCAGTAAGACATGCTCATGGCTCAGACCAGGTGGTTGCAGTAGAGGTGGTAAGAGTGGATATATTTTAGATGTGCTTTGAAAATCACACCTGATGTTTTAGATGTGCGTGCGAGAGAGAGAAGAGTCAAGGATGATTCCAAGGGTTGGGGCCCAAACAACTCAAAGGATGGTGCTGCTTTCAATGGAAAAGGGGAAGACGAGGGAGGAGCAGATCTTGGGGACAGAGAAGATCTGGAGTTCAGTTTTGGGTGTCCTGAATTTGAGATTAGACTGTCAAACAGAGTGTGAAGTAGGAAGACTGATAGGAAAGTCTCCAGGGCAGGAGAAAGTTACAGCTGGAAATATAAATTTGGCATTTATCAGCATGAGAGCCCTTTGGACATTCTCGATCAGCTGGCAGTTTTTCTTTACCAAGCTGCATGGGTATTTACTCTAGAGCAAGGATTCCTGAGTTCAAACCCTACCACTTTGCAGCTGCATGATCTTAGACATGCTACTCAACTGCTCTGAGTGTCTGTTTCCTCACCTGTAAAGCAGAGAAAATAACAGTACCTCTTAGGGTTATTATTTTTAAAATGAGGCAATTTATGTTAATTACCTTGCACATAATAATAAGCACTCAATATATGTGTTAGTAATTATAATCCCCTCCCTCACTGTCTACCTCTTACTATCTTGTGAAGCTTGGTATCTTCAACTTTTCCTTCTTTCTCATCTCATGTTCAACTCATCCCTCACCCTGAGTGCTCCTGGACCAATCTATCCATGCTAGTACCTCACTGCCTTTAAAACAAGGCCTGTACATTGTTTTGAATCAAACTGAATAGGTCACAAACTTCTACTATTTCTACCCTCAAAATATTTCTTAAATCTGCCTCTATCTCTTTCTTTTCTCAATATCTTTCATCTGAGTTCCCAATCAATTTTACTTAAATCTCAATTATAATTCTAATCAAATTAAAATATCATTTTAATGGTGAAATACCATGTCTGTCTTCACTTTAAACTCTAAGAATTTCAACCATCAAGTAAAAATTAGCTCCATATCCCTAGCACCTTTACATCCAGTGCCTAGACCATGGTAAGTATCCAATAAACATCTGTTGAATGAATGAAAAAGTTGTATTGGCTACTTATTACCTGCTAGACACTGTGTGAAATTAAAATACAACCATCACCACCTCCACATAAACTATAGTTCCCACCCTCAAAGGGTTTTGAGAGACAGACTTAGCATACCTGAGGCAGAAAACAAAACAGCCAAATAAATGTAATTAGATCACTATAATGAAAGAACTAATTATATACAGATGTTCCTCAACTTATGATGCCATTCCATCTGGATAAACCCATCCTAGTTGAATTTAGGTTCTTTGCTCAAATAAACTCTGTTACATGTATTTGTCTAAAGTTTTTCTTTTAACACCTCCTTCCTTCTTCTCTCCCAGAGTTGGGACCCTTCCTTACTTTGCATAGCTGCTCCACTCCACCTCTTCTAGAACATTAACATACCTAAATTCAACTAGGATGGGTTTATCTGGACATAATCCCACTGCCAATTGAGAAGTTTACTTAACATGTATTGCTTTTGCATCTTTGTAAAGTCGAAAAATCGTTAAGTTGTACCATCATAAGCCGGGGACCATCTATGGTAGTGACCATATTTATACAAGGAGATCTAAGAAAAAGATACCATCTTGGCTGCAGTTAGAAATGAAGACAGGGACTGTCACTGGAATGGCTGGCTACAGTCGGAGGCCTTCAAGAAGGAAAGGATATGTGAGCAGGGTTTTTGAACAGAGACATGGTTAGATAGAGAGAAGAGAATTGGCAGTGATTGAGAGGTCTCGGCCTGAGTGGGAAGCCAAAGGAACTGATGGAAGAAGAGGTAGCAAATAGGCAATTAAAAAGGGAACTGGGGTGGAGGACCTTCCACCTTAACACGAGCATGAGAATAATGTAAACCAAAAAGCAAGATCTGCTCACAGCTACAGAAAATAAAGCTTGAGTTGGAAAAGTCCCTCAAGTTCCTTTGCCACTCGTGCAGGATTTTTGTTTTTCTAACACATCAGATCAATATACTAGAAGATGCCATCTTCTTCTGCTTGGCAGACAGAGATGGGGGAACTCAGATGGTCCCCTTATCCAAGTTAATACACAAAGGAACCTTTTGGTGCCAAGCCCTAGGTTGATTAAATGATGTACAGCTCATGCTCTGTTCCTCCCACTTCATCTGCCCAGCTGTCATCACTCCTCAAAAGCAAATTTCTGGCCCTCAACATCCTTGCCATGGGACCCCAGTAGTTTGCAGATCGGCATTCCCCAATAGTCTGCCATGATTCTTAGCATCAAGGGAGCTTCTCTGAGAGTCATGAGTAAGTAGCAATCTATCTCTGCTGCAATCACTAAGAAATGACTTGAGGAAGGTCATACTATCCACATTTACAAAGGTTAGGGATGACTTCAAATGTAAATGCAGGAATCTGCCATTCCTTTGATGCAATCTGTACATAGCTTGCTCTGTATCACCAATCATGGGTCTTAGGAATGGAAGTATCCGAGGGCAATCTCTCAGTGGATTTCCTTCCATTTTAAGCAACGTCTTATAGAGTGCTCTTAGTCTATAAGAAAGCTTTTGCTGAGTTTTGTCATCAAGGCTGAGGTTAAAAACAGAAGGTCAATGGACCAGAGTAAAGGTAAAGTCTTTCTCCAGGCTCTGATGGGACAATAGTCCCTGACTACTTTCGGTAATTTATATGCCCACAAGATGGGCCTTGAGAACTCAAAAATGAAGACAAGCCTTGGAATGTTAATAAGAGATAGAAAGTCATCTGTCAACCATCAATCGCTGAGGAAAATGAAGTGCTTTAGCATGATGGGGAGTCTAAAGGCTCAGAAGCTAAGAGGAGACTTTGTTGCAGGTTACCCAGGGCACAAGGCAGGGAGTGAAGGCCCTGAAATACCCACTCACTTCTGTCTCTACCATCCCTCTGGTAAAGCAAATAAGAAGGAGGACACTAGCCTAAGATTGTCTCTGTAACCAGAGCTCCTACTTAAGCAAACCAAAATCCAACTCAATGTAAACAATAATATGAAAATAGAGACTTTACCAGTTGGAAACCACCAACTAACCTCTAGTAAGGGTCTTTCCACTCTGACCAATGGAATATATCTTCTTTGTCTTCCACATTCAGCCTATAAAAGCTCACCGTCCATGCTGCTGCAGCAGAGCTTTCTGAACTTCCCCTGGTTCTGAGTGCTGCCAGGTTCAGGAATGGTTCTTTGCTCAAATAAACTGTGCTACACGTATTTGTCTAAAGTTTTTCTTTTAACAGCTCCTTCCTTCTTCGCTCCCAGAGTTGGGATCCTTCCTTACTTTGCATAGATGCTCCGCTCCACATCTTCTAGAACATTAACATGTCCTTGCAGCATGCATGTGCACAGCAGACACTGACCGGCCACCAGGTCCCTGAAGAACAGCTCGACCATCACACCCAACATATGATGGCACTAATCGCTTGACCACAAGTGAAAAGGACCTTTGAAGTTAGCTCATTCCATTTGCAGATGGTTCTGAGTTTAGAGTTTTAGAATGTAGAGCCAATGATCCAGAATCTATTTCCCCTTCACTTCTGTCTTTAAGATCTAGTTCTAGGACTAATGAGCTTTTACAAAATAAATATCCTTTCACAATAAGATATGCTTTCAATCCATTTATATTATAATACTAACAGCTGACATTTATTGAGAGCTGACCATGAGCCACATCTTATAGGCAGGAAGGCACAATGTAGTGTTTCTTAAACTTGACAGATCCTAATATCATCCAAACTGCCTGTTACATCCACTTGCTCCCCAGACCCCACCCTAGCTGGGTTAAATCAGAACCTGAGACAAGGCCTGGGAATTGTTCTTTTCACAAGAGCCCCAGCTGATTCTTAGGATCAGGCAAATTGCGGACTGATGGTATAGTGGTTAAGGTGTGACATACTTGGGTCCATGACCTGATTCCATCATTTATTTGTTATACGACCTCAGGCAACTTACTTAACCTCTCTGAACCTCAGTTATATATCTGGGATTTAAGAATGATGACAGCATCTCCCTATAGAGTATTCAGAGGACTAAATGAGATATCAGTCATAAACCACTAAGAACAACGCCAGCATAGAGTAAACTCCCAACAGTAGCATCACCATCATGATCTGAATGACCCTATAAAAATAACAACCCTATTATTTTTGCTCAGTGCTATAGAATTAGCAATTGACGTGCCTGAGACCAGGATTTAAACTCAAACCTGACCATCTCCAAAGCAATAAGCAGCTACACAGTGACAAAGGAAGGAGGAATGAAATGGGCAGGAGGCCCAGAGGCACAGAGTGATCCACATATCCAGGTCCTGGCTCCAAATTCATGCTTGAATCCAGCTCATGTTGTATCCTCAGGAGCAGCCATTAGGCAAGAGCTCCAGCCAGGAAGACATCCCCAAGCACCACAGTAAGGAAGGAAAGTTTGCCTTGGACTTTTTCCTGCCTCTGCTTCTGCTCTTCTTCAGCCCAATTCCCACACACCCCCCACCCCCCGACCCCCCGCCTTTTGAGGCCATACAGAATCCCCACTCTCCAGGTCTGCACCCAGCCCTGTCCAAGGAGCCCCTCTTCTGGGAGGCAGGCCAGGCACAGAGTTTGGGAGGCTGGCCTGGGGAACAGGGATGCCCTCTGCTTCACCCTCCAATTATAAGGCCTGCCATTGTTACTTCATCCCTCTGGGACCGTCTCTCAATGAGTCCTAAGGCTCATCTAGGCACAGTGCCTGGCTCACTGGTCAATTAATCAATAGCTCTAGGCGTCAGCCTATCAACTCTCCTTTCTCTGAATTTCCCTGACCTAAGTTTCAGTTAAAGTGGTGCCACCTGTGACTCATACTTTAGTATAAGTTTGTTTTATTAATGATCCCTCATTCATTTCTCCACACAAATATCCCCCAAGTACAGGTGATAAATAGGGCCCAGCTCCTGCTGCTGAGGCCTGCGGGGAAGAGAAAGACCATAAACTAATGAGTGGAATACCATGTAAGGCATTAAGAACTAAGGGCTGCAGTGGTGCCAATTCTACTAGAGGAAGTCAGAAAAGGTAAAGTTCATCCTGGGTCTTAAAGAATGAATAGGAGTTTACCAGGCAGCACCAGGCATACCCAGCAAAGAGAACAGCAATGGACAGGCTCAGTCATGAAAGTGGCCTACTGTGCTCAGAGCTGAGAATAAGCTGTGAGATGAGGCAGGGTATGAGGCCGCAGTGGTGGAAAATGGGTTTCACTAGGATGTCTGCACCAGACACAAGTGTTTTTAGTTTCAATTTATCCTGCAAACAACTGGGACTGGTGGAGGTATTCTAAGCTAGCAAGTGACATTATTAGATTGTTTCCTCTAAACTCCGTGGTGAGCTTCTGGAACTAAAAAGGAGCTTGGATGAGACAGGAAGAGGTAAAGAGGGGCCATTTTAGCTGACAGAGGACAAGGTGCCAGAGACCATCTTTCCTCACTCCCAGTCTGGCCTGCAGCCCCACTATCCACCCCACTAAACCCTGGCCCAGCTGACATTGAATTCTGGTCAAGTGCCCACTGGAATACCAGGCTCCAGAGGATATTTACAGAGCGACGCGGAGAGACAAAGACGAGAGACAGAGGAGCTGGGACAAACTGCAGGTGAGTCAGAGAAAGGCGATTCTGTGTGTAGTGGCTCACACTGTCCTGGAAGAAGCCTGAGCTTCCAGCAAGATAGACCTAGGTGTGAATCCCACCTCCCCTTCACTACCTGCAAGCAGGACCTAAGGTCATTCACTTAACCTGGGGCTGTTTTCTCATCCATTAAATGGAGATAACAAGCTCCACCTACCTCAAAGGCTTATTTTGAAGATTAAAACTAATTTATTCCAAATGGTGAGGATATTGTCCACTCTAAGGAATGATGGCTCTCTAAATATTACTAAACTGATTATTATTAATGTCTTCATTTTTATCTGACAGGGTAGGAGCCTTCAGACTAAAAGACCTTCACAAACAGTGGGCCCCACTGAGGCTTGGGCTGGAATCAGCCCTCCCGAGAGATGCTCGCCGGGATGTTGTGTCTCCTACGTGAGACTCTGAGCAGTCCCTTCCAAGTTGCTTTCTGCCCTCCTTGGCTGTTTGCAGTTTCTGTAGGATCACATTTCCCACCTGACCCAGTGGGCCCCAGAGAGCTGTGGAGAGCTGTGGGCCTTGTGGCTCGGGGTTTTTCAGTGGTCTCACATGACAACCTGGCAGGGTGCAGCTGTTCCCAAGCATTAATAATACAGGCCTGTTTCCGCAAACTCTGGCAAACAGTCTAAAATGACAAGTGAAAACACTGGGTCCAAATTCTCACTGGGGCTTAGGGCAGAAGAGGCCAAAATAACTTGTCTTTATCAGGCTAAATCGTGGAACTGAATCAGACTTCTGCTGGGGGTGGTGGCTAAAGGAAACCGCTGGCGATAAAAGCAAGGAAATGTGGGGGAAACTGGGGGGGAGGGAGGAACAGTCATACTCCTTACAGAACAAACCTTCTCGCCTATGGCCAGTCTCGCAGGGGAAGGCTTCAGAGACCCAGGAGCAGAGACAAAGAAGGCCATGGGACTTGTTGTTTGAGGAGCAAACTGGGCTATGGGTTCCATCTCAGCAATAGCCAAAAATCACAGCAGCCACCACACCCAGCCCAGAGACATCTAGGACAGGAGACCTTATGAAGAACAGGCCCATTTCCCTCACAATCAGGAGATGAGTGGGGTCCATCTCAGCAGGATTTTTGCCTCTTTTGTTCATACTCTATCAGCACCTAAAACAGTGCCTGGCATTGAAGCACTCAGTAAATAGGAACACCTGAAGGAATGTGTATGGGGTGGGGTTGGGGGGGCATGGGCTTTGGATCCCAGCAGCACCATTTAGTAACTATGCAAATTTAAGCAAGCCATTTGGTCCAAGCCTCAGTTTCCTCATCAGGAAAATGGGATAATGACACACACTTTGAAAGGTTCTTCTAAGAATTAAATAAAATGATGTATGTAAAGGCCCCTAAAACAATGCTTGGCAGTAGCAGGCACTCAATAAATGGACCTCTCAGAATTATACCCCTATTCCTCTATCTGAAGATGTAAATCAGACCTTGACTGTCAACTCTCTATTTCCAATTCTTATGGAGGGAGGAAGACTAGGGGGAAGTGAATAAAAAGAGTGTGAAACAACTAAAAAGGATAAATCAAAGGAAAGCAAAGGAAGACCTATAAGATCACACCTCCCTGTGTGGCCTTCGGCAAGTGAAGTGCTTCTCTGGGTCTCATGATTCTTTATGGTAGGACGTAGAGTTCCTGGAACTAGCGAGTCCATAGAGAACCTGAGGGGCTGTCTTGGGATGGAAAGGAGGGAGCCCAGTGGGCCCCCATGCAGCTTCAGGCGGCTTCCTATGGGAGGCTTTTCCTCTGAAGAAACAGTTCGGAGCTGGCCTCGCCCCCATCCCAGCCCTGAGTCCCCCAGCCCTCCTTCTGCCCCCAGCCTCACTCACCTCTGCGGCGTTTGGCACTGCCAGCCATCTTCTCTGGAAATCTCTCTCCACCGCCTCCTCTGGCACTGCCTTTCATGCCTACAGTGTTCTGTTTCTTTCTGGCTCCTCTCCTTCTTCCTGGGCAAGAGGAGTGGGACAAGGAGAGAAGAGCAGCTGGGAGAACATAAAGCCCACCAGGCAAGGGGAGAACAGGATGTGGGGAGCTGTTGAGGTTGGCTGTGGACAGGCAGAGTCTGTGGGCTTGCATGAAGGGCACCAGGCAGATGGACAGGGCAGGTACAGACCAAGAGGAGAGCCACTCCCCTCCCTGGCAGAATCTTCTCGCCCATCCACTTCTTCTTTCCCTGCCCCACTGCCCCTGCCAAAGTTGGGTCCACACCACCCAATATTAGGACACTCATGACAGCCTCCTAACCCATCCCCTGCCCCTCCTCAGAGACTTAAATAGCATCTTCCATGTTTACTCCATTAAGTCCAAATTCCCCAGTCTAGCATACAAGACTGTACCCACCCTACTCCCCAGCCACCAAGCAACATCCCACCACGCACACATACATCCTTCCCTGAATTCGCCCTAGCCAGCCGACCTGACTTTGCCTGTGCTCTTTTCTTCCCTCAGTGCACCCTCACCCCAATTCCAACTGTCAAATCTTTTGCACTGTAAATAGCACACCCACTCTCCTCTCTTCTGAGATCCTGCATCCAAGACTGCCAAGGCCTAGAGATGTTTGCTGATGTGGGAGAGTACACTTCCCTCTATCTGCTCTGCTAGTCATTCAATGCAGTACCAGGTATTGCAAAAGCAAGGCCCTTGCCTTGTCTTCAAATAGGAGTCACGGGGTGGAAAGCAAACACCCGCTCTGCAGCGGCTGTGAACCTCATGTAAGCAGGTAAGTCATATTTAACAGCGTATCTTCAGCAGGAAGGCTGTCAACCATGGGCAAAGCAGCCACCACTGCTTGTTTATCCCTTTATTCCCTTTTGCACCTAGTCCAACTGTGGACTCCAGCAAGCACTCAGTAAATATTAACTGAATTAATTAATGAGATCCTCCTGCTGGCAGCATGAAACTAATTCCATAAAATTACAAATAATTCTCTTGCCTTTTGCATGTAAACATGACCCAACCAATGACAGAAATGTTCTACAACTGGACTGTGGTGATAGGTGCATAACTCAATAAATTTACTAAAAAAATCACTGTGTTGTACATTTAATGTGGGTTGATTTCATGGAATATAAATTGTACCTCAACAAAGTTGTTTAAAAAAATCTGTATGATGATCAAAACCACCATGGTGGCTTGCCGTGTTCAGCTGAGTAGTGAACTGACTGAGTCATAAGCATACCCAAAAACAAACACAGAAAAGATGACCCAGGCCTGTGAGGTGCCGGTTGCGAGTTTAGTCTCGAACACTGCAGAGTCAGCAGCAGCTGGGAATGGGTGAATATGGGTAACCTCCTGGAACAGTCTGAGTTGTTGGAGTGGATGGGAGAGCCCCAGGGTGACCAGGCATCAGGTCAGTCTGCAGTCAGGACACAGCATAAAGTGAACTGATCCTACTGAACGTTCCATATTGGCCTCTTCAGTGGCTCAAAGCTAAGGCATCAGACCCCAGGTCAGAACCACTTTCCTGAGGAAGTGTTTACTGGCCTTTCAGACTGTGGTTCACTCACACGGCACCATGGAGCTTCCTGAATAGCAATCTCCCAATTCATGACTTTACATTTGATTGTGTTATTATTTAATCAATATTTGTCTCACTCTTCAGACCACATGCTACGAGAGGTCAAAGACCATGGCTCATGTGTTCACAGTGACTAGCACAGACCTGAGCACATGGTAAGTGCTCATTTAAAAAGTTCAGTGAGTGAGTAGACACTCTTCACTGATTGAATGGGGCCAAGGCATGTACACCCTGTTTTCTGTCAGTGCAGCACTGCCCTGCAGCTGCGTGTTCATGATGAGGGCCCCCAGGACAGGAGAAGAGACAAAGAGTAAGGAGAGGGAACGAAGGCTTCTGAGGGCATTTCACTATGCCACCCCAGCTTCGCCCTCACAACAGTACACAAACTAGGTATCATTATTGCCCTGTCTACAGGTGAGGAAATTGAGGCTCTGCAACTGGAACTCAGATCTATCAGGCTAGAAAGCCCAGGCTCTTTTCCAGCCATCCCTGATAGGTGAGGGTGGAATGTGGTGGACGAGTGTGCCTATAGTGCACAGTCAAGGTCACTGCTGCACAGGCAGGTGGTTGAAATCTGAGGGCCAGTGCAGTCATGTGCTGTCCCTCAAGGTCAGGGACCCATGTCATCCTCCTCCAACCTCTTCCCCCAGTTTGTGTGAGGCCAGCCCTGCACAGCAGTCTCAGAACAGAATAGTGTCTTCACAATGGTGACTCAGAGCCTGAGCCCCACTCACACCTGGGCAGCCTGTGCTCAGTGCAGGTCTCCAGGGAACTCCCCATCCCCCTGGAAACACATTCGCCTCCCCGCTGCTCTATTCCCCATCTCAGCAGCCCAGACTGCCCCTCCCCCAGAGAAAGCGCATGACATATCCTCCTCTTCAGCCCACATGCTCCTAAGGGGAGACCCCGAGGCCCTTCAGGTTCACACAGCAAGGTGTGTGCCACATGAAGTGCACTAGCACAGGTAGTGTACAGTTAGTAACAGGTAAGACAGCACAATGACTAAGAGAACAGACTTGAGTGTCACACTGCCTAGGTTCAAATTCCAACTCACTAGCTAAGAGACCTCTTTGCACCTGTTTGCTCATTTATAAGATGAAGATACAAATAGTACCTAACTCTTAGGGTTGTCATGAGGATTAAATGAGTTAATATGTACATAAAACACTTAGTGTGTGCCATATAAAAAGTGCAATAGAATTGTTAGCTGCTATTGTCTTTTTCCCCAGCGCATTGAATTTACCTCTCTATCTATAAACAGAAAGAGTAGAAGATGCTGAGCTTAGGGAGGGCCTGAGGCCATGGCAGCTGCCTTTGGCACTGTCAGACCTGCAAACACTAAGAAAACAGTTATCCTGGGCCAACTCCAGAGTTTTCTTCTCTCGGCTGCCAGTAAGTGCAGATATTGACACACTGGCCCCAGGGAGGGACAGGGTACAGAGCACAGTGAAACATCGGCACTTGCAGGTTGTTTGCTCATCTGTGAAAAAAAACCTATCCTCCCTGTAAAAATACACAGCTCTATAAAATATCACTTTCCTGGGGCCACCAGGACTATGAAGAAGGATCTCCTGTAATTGGTTAACTGTGTTGAAGGACAAGGAAGTTATCCCTCTGGGGCAGCTCTGGAAATGGTGGGAGGGGACTTGTCAGCGCGAGATGCTCTTGCTTCCCACACTCAAGGAGTACAGGCTTAGGTTCTAGCTTCAGACAGCCAGACCCAGGGAACAGAAAGAGAGACACACAACTAGCCGCTAGGGAAGCACTAATTAAGACCACAATGAGATATCACTACATACCTCTTAGAACAGCTAAAGTAAAGAAAATGGCAACACCAAATACTGACAAGGATGTGGAGAAAGCGGATCACACTGCTGGTGGGAATGGAAAACGGTATAGCCACTTTACAAAATAATTGGGCAGTTTCTTTAAAAACTAAACAATACACTTACCAGACAACTCAGCAAGTGCACTCCTAGGCATTTATATCAGAGAAACAAAAATTTATGTCCACACAAAAACCTGCACATGACTGTTCATAGCAGCTTTATTTTTAATAGACAAAAACTGGAAACAACCAAAATGTCCTTTAATAGGTGAATAGTAAGACTGTGGTACGTCCATACCATGGACTACTACTCAGCAATAAAAAAAGAGCAAGCTATTGATACACTCAACAACCTTGGTGGACCTGAAGGGCATTATGATGAGTGCAAAAAATCCAGTCTCAAAAGGTTGCACATGACTCTATAGAATACTCTCAAATGACAAAATTACAGGCATGAAAAACAGAGGGGAAAGCCAGTGTAACCACAAAAGGGAGATTCGCCTTGGGCAGCCCAAGGGAGATCTCTGTAGTGATGAAATAGTTCTGCATCTTGATTGTAGTGTTGCCCACACTAATTTACACACACGAGGAAATGACATACAACTGTACACACGCATTGTACCAAACTCAGATTCCTGGTTTTGATATTGTACTATAATTATGTAAGATGAAACCACTAGAAGAAACTCAATAAAGGATGCACCAGACCTGTCTGTACTGTCTTTGCTACATTCTGTGAATCTATAATTGTTTCAAAATTAAAAGTTTTTTTAAAAAAAGAGGCACACAGCCAGTAAGTGGGGGAGGTGGGATTCCCGTCACATCTTTTTGCTCCAAAATTCCAATGTTCCAACCAGGTCAAATTACTCACAATTTTGCATGTACCATGACATTTCATATCTCCATGCCTTTGCACTTACAAACTTCTACCAAGACTGCCCTTCCCTCACCTAGCTAACTTTTACTTTCCTTTAACATCCAATTCACACACCTTCTCCTGCAGGAAGCTTCCCTGGCTTCCCATCCCAAAATCACTGCTCTTCCTCTGTACTTCCTGTGCACAGCACTTACTCAACTGAATTGTAATTATTAGTTTGCTTGTTTCTGTCTCCTGCCATTTGCAAGCCACAGAATTGGAAAAAATGTTTACAAAGCATATCCAATAAAGGACTTGTCTGTAGAATACATAAGGAACTCTTGCAACTCAATCATAAGAAGACAAACAACCCAATTAAAAAAAATAGGCAAAAGATCTGAACAAACATTTCACCAAAGGAAATATACAGATGGCAAATAAGCACATACAACGATGCTTGATAGCATTAATCTTTAGGGAAACATGCATAAACCACAATGAGATTTCTCCACACACCTATTAAAATGGCTAAATGGCTAAAATTCAAAAGATGACCATACCAAGTGTTGGCAAGGAAATGGAGAACCTGGAACTCTAGTACACAGCTGGTGGGAATGTGAAATGGTACAACCACTCTAGAAAACAGTTTGGCAGCTTCTTAGAAAGTTAAATACACATCAACCATATGACTCAGCCATTCTACTCTTAGGGAATTACCCAAGAGAAATAAATGCATATATCTCCAGAAAAATTTTTTCACAAACACTTATAGTGGCTTTAATAGCCCAGAATTAGAAACAATCCAAATGTTTGTCAACAGGTAAATGAATAAATAAACTGTGGTATACCCATATATCCATTACTATTCAGCAATAAAGAAATGAACTATTGATACACAGAACAACATGTATGAAATCAAAATAATTATGCTGAGTAAAAGTAGAATACATGCTGTATAATTCCATTTACATAAAGTTCTAGAAAATGCAAACTAATCTAAAGTGATAGGAAGCAGCTTAGTGGTTGCCTGGGGATGCAGGGCAGGAGATGGAAAGGGCAGGAGAGAGGGATAAGGCTCAGGAAGACACTTTTAGGGGTAATGGTTATGCCCATTAACTTAATTGTGAATATATACATATGTCAAAACTCATTAAGTTGTGCAATTTAAATATGTGCAAGATTTTTGTCTGTGATTATATCTCAATAAAGGTACATGAAAAATAATAATGAGTACCATTTAGTAGGCATCTACTTTGTGGGAAAAAACTTTACATAAATAATTATTAATCTTCACTCAAGGTGGGTATTATTTAGCCCATTTTACAGATGTGGAAACTGGGTCAGAAAACCAAGACAGTCATGCAGCTACGATCAAGTCAGGCTTAAACCCAGGTCAAATGCCTTCAAAACTAGGGCACTTTTCTCTGTATTGAGACGCCTTCCCACAAGGGCAAATTCCCGGCCTAAAGCCACAGGTGATAGCTCCCTGGCCTAAGCAAAACCTCTAAGAAAGATCCAAAGGAGGGGCAGAGGGGCAGGGGAGACCCGCAAGAGATCTCTGGCATCATTGAGATAACACCCTTTCCCTTTTGGGCTGCCATTGCCACAAATTCCTCCAGTGGCCAAGCCCAGCCCATCATAGGTACTAAACCAGACAGGCTAAGGCAGGAAGTGGGCTGTGCCTTACCCCCAGAACACTCTTCCCTCTACTACCAGAGTGATTTGGTATAAATGACCAGACCCAAATTCCACTTATGCAGCAAACAAGGCCCTTCCCTTTTCTGGGCCTCCACTTCCTCAAGTGAAAGATGGGAAAGCTAAGCAGCAAGCCTTCCAAGGAACTCTTTCAGCCCTAAGTCATGCTCTCTGAGTGCCCTGCTGAACTGAAGCTGAAGGCAGAGCACCCAACCCCGCTTAGCAGAGCCCACCCACCTTGCTCCCTCTGCCACTCTGCCTCTCCCCCTCAGCCTCACACCTCTGCAAGGATCTAGCACTTAAAACTTTGTGTTCAGGGGTCTGGGAATCCTGGGACACACAGCAACTTGAGACACAATTTCTCCCCCTAGAGTTCCCGAAGGAAAGGCTGGAGATGAGGACAGATGGGGAAAAGAAGGTTGTAGACAGTCTTGAAGCAGGGAAGTGCCTCCCCTTGCCCCTTGTCAGAGCTGTACGCCCAAGGCTGCGCCAGAATTTCTTACCCAAACAGGATGAGCTATTTGGCTGGGCACATAGTAGGCTTTCAGTAAATATCTGCGGAACTGAATTAAATCCCTCTTGCCAGAGGAATAATCTCTTCCTCATTCATGGAGGAAAACCAGACATATCCATCTCAGCGTGCTCCCCTGGACTCCTGGAAAGAGTTCTCAGAGTCCAGAGGCTGAGAAGCCCCCTGCTGCTTCTAACCGGCTGGGAGACCTGGGGGCAACAGCACCGCACCTTTCCTCCTGGGGCATCCAGTGAACAAGAGGACTACACTCTAGGACTCTGTAAAGGATCCCGGCTCTGATGCTATCTTACTCTACAAGGAAGAGCACTCGGGATTTGAAAGGAACAATGTAGCATTTTGTAAAGCTCCAAACACTTGGAGCTGCAGCTGTTCACACAGCTTCAGAGATGGAATGATGTTCTCCGAGGGGAGGGACTCTGCATGTCGGAACTGGATTGATCGTGGGTGAGTACTCACTAGCTCTGAGAAGCTGTGGAGGTCACAGACAGGCTTAGTTTACATCTCTGTTGCTTATGAGCTATGAAACTGTGGACAAGTCTCTTTACCTGTCTGAGATTCAATTACCACATCTGCAACATGGGGATAGATACTCTGTCAGGCTGTTGCAGAATCGTTGAGATAACGTAGACAAAGCACAAAACAGTGCCTGGAACCATCAGGAGCTCAATTGACATCCTTCCCTTCCCTTCATCATAAATATGCCCAAAGGTCCTCAGAATAAGATCTTAGCAGGTTCCACTGACCCAAAACACAAGGCCCCTGATGAGGACGACTTAATTTCAAACACACTAGAGAGGCACCTGAGCAAGTGCACTGGGTCTGTGGCAGCAGACACAGGGGAGGGCCTGGGAAGGGTAGAGGCAGGTCGGGCACCTGGAGACCCGCCGGGCCACCTTCCCTGACAGCTCTGTGCCTGGCTCAGTGAGCAGGTGGCCTCCAGAGCAGCGAGCAGCGTCCATCCCCCACCCTGCAACCTGGGCTCCTCTACCTCCCCAGGGCACAAGCCTTCGCCTCAAGCAGGCGCTGATAATCACCAGCTATGTGACGAGGCTTCCTAAAATGAGGGTGTGGGACCAGATGGCCTCTACAGCCCTTACTACCTTTATAATTTTCTGAACCTACAATTCTACAAAGACAAACTGGTGCCTAACTGATGCCCCGCCCTCTCCCCATCCCCTCCTTGACACAAGAAGGAGGTGCCCAGAGGGAAGGAGAAGATTCAGGAAGCACAGGGGGGAGGGCAGAGGCTGAGATTTCATTATGTTAATTTAATTAGCTCTAATCTGCTGCCACAGCAGGGCTTTGAAGAAAGAGGCTTTTGTTGAAATTTCACTTTTGGCAGGAAGTCACTCCCCACCCCCACCCCCATTAGAGATTATGAGTCAAAAGCTCTGATTTCAGTTCTGGCTCTCACAGCCTGCTTTGCTTAGGCTTCCTTTTCACACTTCTCTGAGCAACTTCTTGACTTTTCCAGGAAGGAAATCTGCCCCAGATGTTGGTCAGTAAATGGAAGGTTTTCATCTGCCTTTATAAAAGGGTGTCAGTAATTCACAGACTCCCCAAGGAGAAAGAGCCAAAGGGGGGAAATGCAACTTCTCGCCATTAATAAACCAGAGGTTTCCCTCTCAGCTAAACCCTCTCCCTAGATGGGCAGGGAAGCCTCACTGTACGCAAGACATTTGCATTTTCATTATTTCAGGGGACTCTTGCAATTGCCTTATGAGATAATAAGGACAGAAATCTGACTCTCATTTATTCATGCAACTGGTGTCATTGAATACCTACTGCTCACGGTGAGGAAACAAAGGGACACATAGGTAAAGTGACTTGCCCTGCCAGGTGCCTCGAAGCCTGTTGGTAGAGTGGGCACTGGAAGGAGTGGTGTGCTTGTCTAGTGGAAATCTCCAAAAATAAAAAAGCCCTGGTTTGTAGCATTCGCTAATTTCCATAACGTAAATTTTCCCATTTCAAGCCACCAACAGTTTTCAACAATTTTTAACAAGCTGTTTGCAAAATTCTTGAATATTTAAAAATTGGCTTTATAGAGTTTCCAGACTAGAGGCAAGTTTTCCTGGCTCCTAATTGAGTGTTCTTTCTGCCTCACCTTGCTTCCTCCATGCAAGAGAAATCAACATGCAGTGGAAGTTTAAAAAGTAACCTTAATAGAAAACTACCTGAAAGATTGTTAACAGGGGTAAAACTTCAGACATTTTATTTTCTTCCACATCAGTATTTTTCCAGTCATCCTATGAGTACATACTATCTTTATAATCAGAACTTATCTAGTTAAAATCATTTTCTAGTGAGATTACTGGAATGTTTTGGAATAATTTCCCTGCATAATTTCTGTCCGTCTGTCTCCCTTAGGTTGGAGAGTGTGTGTTTGTGTGTGTATATGTGTGTGTGTTTCCTAAAAGCTCCCTTGCAGAACAGGGGAGGTACGCTTAAGTTAAGCATTCATCTGAATCTGGTGCAGTCTTACCTGGAGGATAAAGCCATTCCCTTTGGAGTTCAATTTTCACCAGCAATTGAGAAAATACAACTCCCTGTCAAGATTCCAAAAGATCTGCTCTGACAAATCAGAAGCCTCTTTGGCCACCAAATGGCCTTTCCTCCCAATGGGCTGAGGCCAAAGCAGATGGTTTGACTGAACCAGAACAATTGCTCCTTCTTTCCTGAGCCTTAGAAGAGGCCCCCTCCTCAACAAAAGGCATTCTGTCCTCTCTTTCCTCAAGCTGGGGATCAAGGGGTCTTACCTCAGCAGTGGGATGGAAACCTGGGAACAGGGATTGGGGCAGGCTCAAGGGGGCCAGGTCACTTCAGCTGGGCTCCATGACGTCCACTGCTCATCCCAGGTCCGCTGGCTGCAGGGCTCTGCACACTTGGCTCTACCTCTGCCTGCAGGGGGAAAAATAAAACAAAGCAAAGTTGCAGGCTGAGTACCAAAAGCACATATGTTAATACACACAGGAGGGTAAGAGCCCTTGCTCCGCCCACTGCCAGCCCTGGTCACTCCTGCCCCTTTCAGAACCTCAGCCCTCACCAGAAGGAGCCAGCCTCCTTCCCAGAACCCAAACGGGCTGGGCCGCATGTTCACCCAGACCCATCCACAATTTCAGAGCGAGGTGCAGACTCTACTACAGTCATTGAATCCTTGTGCCACTCACTATGAGTGGTAAGAATACCAAGAGTTAGAAAGTCACAGATCTGACCCAAGTCTTGTGTTTAGATAAGACTTTCAGACAAGTGACTCCAATCAACAAATACATCAAGCTTACTCACAGTCTTCCTTTGACCTATAGTATGTTGTTTACACTGCTACAAATGTGAATTCAATTTCTAATTCATTTTGGAACCGTTTTTCACTGAGCCTAAATTTTAACCCACATATTATTATAGCTGTCTGGGTGGACAGCATTTGTTTTTAAAGTAATTATTGTTTTTCCTTATGCCAAAGAAATTTATGTTCAATCTATAAATTTTAGAAAATATAATTAAGTGAAAAGAAGTTACCCATTCCTTCTCCGTTCAACTACAGATAACAGACACTGCCTGGTTTTTGTTTTGGGGTTTTTTCCTTTTATTCTCCAGATTTTTTATAAAGATGTGATAAAGCTAAGCATGGTTTACTGAGTGCTGTGTCATTAAGTAGTCTTCAGCAGCAGCATTGTAATGGCTTCTCCAGTGTCATTCTAATGGCTACGTATGTACCCATGGATCTCCAATGAGCCATGTATGGCACCTACATAGCTGTACCATAAATTTTACCCAGCCCCCAAAGGCTGGACATTTAAGTCATCTTCAACTTTTTTTTCCTAATTACAAATAGTGTTTGAAACTCAATCTTTGGGGGGAGACCCATGATTATTACTTAAGACACAGTTTTCAAAATCAAATTGCTGGGTCAAAGAGTTTCCAAATTTCTCAGGCTTTTGAACAGTCTTGGCATGCTACCTCCAGGACTACTATACCATGGAAACTCCTCCCAGCAATGGAGAAACATGCCCAATCCTCTAACGTTCCTCTCTTCCCCAGTCCCTCCCTCACCCACATCCTCATTCGCCAAGTACATCATTTCTGGTGGAAATGAATGGAGGGTTCTGAAAGTCTGACTTTTTATTTTTCATGCTCACACTCAGCTCAGCCCAAATCTAAGAAGGCAAGATCCACGATGCTAAAATGAGCTGCCTCAATCAAGGCTTGGGGAAGGGGGCAGTGCATGAATAAGGATGGGTAAGGGGTTAACAGTTAGAAACCACTTGAGGGACAGAGAAGGGGTGGTAGATACATAAGGACAGTGTCCAGGGGGAAGAAACTCTTAGGTACAAGAGAAACAAGAGTCATCCCATGAGAGGGCAGATGCTGATAGGAACTAACATCAGATAAAACTGAAGCTGCAGTGAGCCCTTTGAGAGGGTGAAAACGTCAAGGCCTCACAAAGATTCAGGGTAAAACAGAGTAAACAACAAAGGCATCAGGTGAGGTGGAAAGAGAAAAAGTTGCTTGAGGCCTTGGGCACTCTGCTGCTGTCTACAATTAATGTCAACAAAACACCAGGAGCCAGAGGCACTGTGGGGAAAGGAGAGCAGTGAGGGGGAGAGCAGGGAGCTTGCCAGTGAGGAGCCTTCCTCGGGGGACAGGAGCACAGTGCTCCTGGGCTGGGGTGGGGCGGGGGTGCTATGAAGCTGCTGACTCACCTGCCTCCTTACCAGGAAGGACAAGCCCACTCTGCATCTCTGTCTAGCCAGCTTCTTGTATCCTTCCTTTCTCTCCAGGCCAAACCTCCAGTGAGAGACGGATAATTCACCAGGTAATCTGTCTAAACAGATTACTGGATTTCTTGGCCCTGAGACCCAGGCAAAGACCTGGGGGACCCGTTTTATGCCCCTTCCTAGCTGACCAGGCCCCTTGCCCTGCCTGCCCCATACACCCTGCTTCCTGGATAAGGAGAAGTTAGCCTACCAAGAGACCAGGGCAGAGGTCCAGGGAGAGGTAGACAGGAAACCATGGGGCCCCAGAGACAGCAGGTGCTCAGTGACGCTAAAGGCTGTGAGGCTCGTCTGTACTTCCTTTTATGCCTGAACTCATCCCTTGACTCCGTTCAATAAAACTCTTCTCTGGTAGAATCTGCGTAGTTCTTTCTGTTCTTTGTAATCAAATTGCCCCACCTAAAACAATCTCTTCCAGGCCCTGAGGCTGCTGCAATCTTGGGCTGGGAAACCAGGACAGTAAGAGCAGGACTTCTTTCCAGCTCTGTTCAACACAGCAAATCTATACAAATTAGAGGCCTGGCACTGAGGGAGGAGCTGCAAATAACCCAGCCTGTGAGGGCCAGGTAAGAAAGGAATTAACACAGACCTCGGTTTCTTCATCTTATAGAAGAGCTTGGTTTAAATGGGCTCTGGGGTCCCAGCTGGCTCTGCCACTGAAGTCTAAGGTAGCTGTGAGAGTAGGGGGCTCTCCTATGAACCAGTGCATGGCTGTGGGGCAGGGATCGGGCCATCCTTTGTGGCTGCTCAAAAGCCCTTTTTTAAAAAACTTTTTTCCCCAAATTTGTAGCTGGAATTTTGATAGATAAGGCTACTGGGTGGGACCATCCTGGATTGCTAAAGCACAGGTGGGTGATTTTTCTGTTCTCAATTCTAAAGATTTTCTATTAAGTAGATTATACAAATTCCTTCCATCACCTTATTTGGCGTTACACATTCAGCTGATCATAGGATCCCCAAACCACCTATATACTCACGTGTTTCCTTGCAGTTTTAACACAGCTCCCATTTAATTCCCAACCCCGCTGTAATCTGTCCCCACCAGCTCTGCTCCCTGACCTCCCTCCTATCCCACAAGGGTCACAGAGCTTGACATCTAGAGTTGGTCTCCCTACTTCTCTCCCAAGGCCCAGCCAGCCAAGACTGTACTCGACTCATTCCTAGAGCTCCATCTCTCAGCACAGCCCTCACTGCACTGTCCCCCCACCTTACAGCCCCTGGCAGCGACTCGGCCAATCCACTTTCTCCTCCAACCTTAGACCCTGAAGCATCCAGATGACACAGAAGATGAACAGCTAAATGAGAGGCTGCCTTGGCCTCATTAACTCCCTCTTGCCTCCAGCAAGTGTTTCCTTCAAGTAAGTGTACAATGTGCGAGGCACTGACCATAGATGCAGAATCAGGATTTGGAGAGCCCACCAAGAACCAAAGAACGCAAAGAAGTTCATAAAATTGAGCCAAGAATTTTATGGCCCAGCCCCTCAAAGGAAGCAAGACTACTACTGAAAGGCTCTGTTGTAAATCAGAGAATTAGCTACAGGAGTAAGCCTCTGGCCCCAGGTTCCTGGCCTCAAAGAGCAATCCCCACCAGGCACACAGGAGCCTTAGGGCAAAGATAACCCTGTTAACCCTGGATCCATTATTCTATTTTATCTGGGATGTGAGCAATTGTTCTGATTGTGTTTAAATATGGAAGCTAAATTAGCTAAGAGCTCTTATCGATTCTTGAGCATAAAACATTCCAGGATCTGGGTCTCTACAAATCTGCTGAGCACTGCAGTCAAATCAGAAAACACCACACCCAATATACAATAAAAACTTCCGCTAAAATCAGGAGACTTCCTGGATGATTTCCATCTCCCCCTTTCCCTCCCAGGGCTCATGCCCCTCCTTGATGGTTCATCTGTAGAGCCTGGACCCAACATTACGGGGCTTCTGTCCTAGACCATGTGTTAACCACAAATATTCCTTTATTTTTTTATTTTTTTTTTAAGCAATTACTATGTGCCAGGCACTTTATATACTAAAGTATTCATTTATTCATCACACAATCCTATGAGGCCAGGAATGTTTTCTACATTTTTGGATGAGGTGACAAGAGTTCTAGTAACTATTAGTAATAGTAACAGCTAGTAATAGCTATTACTAGTAATAGCTCAGGCACAAAGCTGGTAAGTGACTAAGCCAGAATTCCACACACCAACCTGCCCCCCAGAGGCCTTTCTTCCCTCTAGTGTTAGCATAAACCTAGTCCAAGAGATCCCAGTAAAGAGCTGAAATTAAATATAAGCTGCACACTGAATACATGGTGGGTTCTGACCAGAAGAGAAATGGTGTAAGCATTTATTTTCAGAGAACCAGACAAGGGAAGCTCTTCTGCCACTGCCATATACAAAATATCCAAAGGAGGGATATTTTGCTCACTTATTTGACTGTGTTGTTAATATGTTCTCTACAGCAGTCAGTTTTGGTTACGCCCATTTTAGGTACAAGCCTGAATACATAGGGAGACAGTGAGCCCTTTTTTAAATCAAACAATACATATACATGATTTTTAAGGTCCAGTGGTCTGCAAGGCTTACAAGGAGAAACAGCAGGCCCTGCCCATCCCTCCACATCTCTAATTTCTGCCTTCCAGCTCTTTTATCTTCTTCTAGAGTTATCTCAATGTATCTAAATAGCATGCTTATATGGCTCTGGGTTTTTTCAATGTTAGATGTTATTCATTGACTTCCTGCTATACGAAATGAGGACTTAGCTCTTTTACCACCATCCCATATACCTCTCTTCCTTCCCATATTCTCCCAATAGTTATACCATTTTTTATTAAGTCAACACTAGAAGTTACATTGTTATGATATGAATTATTGCTCACAGCCAAGCCACATGTGCTATGATTAATTCCTTTCATATATATTCTTTTGTTGTCATTTCTGGAGTTTGTTTGTTTGCTTGCTTAATTTTCTATGTCCCTGTCACTAATTCAGCACTCAGTTTGTTTGTTTGCTTGCTTAATTTTCTATGTCCCTGTCACTAATTCAGCACTCAGCTTTCCCAACAAAGCTGTAAAATTCATCATAGTATACCAAATACCATTATGTAATCAATCAGTTCTTTTTTTAAAAAAATAATTTCTTGAAGATCTCCCTTCTGGAAACTTCGGTCCTACTTCAATCTGAACTGGTTGCTCTCTGGGCTTAAAGGGAGATCCCATCTATTCCTAGTTTATTCCTTGGTTTGGGAGGAACATATACATACTAGCTTTCTCAGAAAGGCTGTGTGGGAGGTGAACTAATTGAGACTTACATCCGAAAATGCCATTACTCCACCCTAACATTTGATTAATAATTTGTCTGGATGTAATTTCTCAGTTGGAATTTTAAAGGTATGGTTTCATTGTCTTCTAGCTTCAGTGTTGCCATAACGATAACTGATGTCAATCACATTTCTATTCTTATATATAATCTGTTTGGGTTTGGGGGGAGTTTCTTCTGTCTAGAAGCTTTTCTTTTGGTGTGTGTCTTTTTTTTCACTCATAGTCCTGGGTACTTAAGTGGGCTTCTCAATCTAGAAGCCCATGTCCTTCAAATCTCAAAGTTTTTCTTGTTTTTTTATGTATGTATGTATTTATTTATTTATTGAGACAGGGTCTTGCTCAGACTCCCAGGCTGGAGTGCCGTGGCACAGTCATAGCTCACTGTAACCCTGAACTCCTGGGCTCAAGCAATCCTCCTGCCTCAGCCTCCCAAGTAGCTAGGACTACAGGCATGCCCCACCATGCCCAGCTGATTTTTAAAATTTTTTGTGGAGATGAGGATCTCGTGATGTTGCCCAAGCTGGTCTCGAACTCTTAGCCTCAAGCAGTCCTACCACCTCGGCCTCCCAAAGTGCTGGGACTGGAGGCATGAGCGACCATGCCCAGCTATATTATGTCTTTAATAATTCTTCCCTTGTCTCTATTCTCTTTTTCTGTAAATCTTACTATTCAGATGCTGGACTTCATAGAATAATTCTTGCTTATTTTTCATCCCATTACCTTTTCTGTTGGACTTTCTACATGCTTCTATAAGTCTTCTTCAACCTTATATTCCAAACCATCTACTGATTTATTCTGCTATCATACTTTTAATTTCCAAGAGTTCTTTCTTATTCTCTGAATACTCCTTTTTGTTGCACTCTGCTTTTATTTTATTAATGCAATATCTTCTCTTGTCTCTCTGAAACTAGCAATTATAGTTTTTGTGACGTTTTCTTCTCTTCCCTATATTGCCTCTATTTCTTGTGAGTTTCTTTTTATGTTGTTGTTTGTCTCTTTTAATTTCTGTCTTTCATGATTCGAACTTTTTTCAAATATCTAGTGATCTCTAGCTATCTTTTTAAATTTAAAAGTGAGACACTAAGAAGGTGAGTGGATGTTCTGTGTGCATGGGCAGGGCTGCTGAACTGGTGGATCTTACCAGAGGATGAGTGAGAGTAATCTGTACATTTTATCTGGACAGCCCTAAATATCAATATCTATAGGCCTTCTCTCTTGGGCTGTTGAGTTTATGCAGAAAGACTCCTCTAATCTCATTATGAGGGAAAGCAGAATATAACCCTAGCTTGCAGCACCATGTGAAAGAAGCAGAGGAAGAGCACTGGGGGCAGCAGGAGGTCTCAATGCTGAGCACATAGACTTCGCTCACTCCCTCTGCTGTAGAAGGGCATTTCACACGCGTCCTTCTCAGCTTGACCTTCTGTGCCTGATCTTAGTCGGGTCTTAAAACTGAGTATGTTCCTGGAAAGATCCTTAAAAGAGGTATTAGTTACCAGGAAGAAAAAAAAAAAACATTTTACAGACATGTATTTATAAACAGCCTCACATCAGTCCAAAGCAGCTTTTTCCACCAAATGGGTTAGGAATAAAACTTCATTTTTATAGATTTTTACACTTGAAAATTGCAGATAAGGGATTGTGTATACATTTTCTACACCTCTAGTCACATTTGGGACATTTTTCATGGAGATTTTGTCACCCTGTGGGGCTGCTTGCTTGCAACAAGATGTGGCAAAATGAGGCAGGTTGGGCTGTGGGTGCGGGGGGAAGGCTAGGCTCAACGGGGAAACAGTGTAATGACACAGTCACTTGGAAGGTTTGAGTCCCAGTTCTACACCAGCAAGCCGTGTTACTTTGAGAAAGTTACTTAACCTCTCTGAGCTTCAGTTTTCTCCTCTATAAATTGTGGGTTATTCCAACTAATTTTGAAGTGTTGTTGAGAGAATTTAGTTAAATTCAGCCAAGAAGTATGTATTATGCCTATGATTCCTAAGGCATTGCCCTGGATCCTAGGGAAATAGCTGTGAACAAAAGACATGAAGTCCCTGCCCTCATGGAAACAACTTCCTAGTGAGAAGAGACACAAGGTTGACGAACAACAAGGCAGGATAAAAGGGAAAGAGAGAGCCAGGTGCAATGGTGGGAGGAAATGCGCATAAGATTAGTATCTTATATAAGGGGGTCAAATGGCCTCTCTGATAAAGTCACATTTAAACAGAAACCTGAAGAAGAGACGGAGCAAATAGTGGGGATTTGTGAAGGAATCCAACAGAAGGGAACAGTGCACAGGCTCTGAGGAAAAATGTGCTTTATGTTTGAGGAGCAAGCTCAGTGAGGTGAAACAGAATGAAGAGCAGGAGATGAAGTCTGTAGTTCTGGAGGTCAGGTCATGCAGAACCCTGTAGTCCTTCCTAAGACTTTGGCTTTGAGTGAAATGGGAAAACTTTGTTGGTTTTTGAGCACAGAAATGACATGTTACTACATCTTTTTACATGATCGCTCTGGTTACTGTTTTGAGACTAGACCATAGGAGCAAGAATATAAGCTGGAGGCCCAGTTATAAAGCTGTTCTAAAAATTAAAAGTTGAGATTAATCTGACCTGGACCAGCGTGAATTTGGTGACTCTGATAAGCTGTTGGTTTCTTGATTTATTATGAAAGGACAGCTGACATGGTTTGCTGACAGATTGGATGCAGCGTGAGAGAAAGGGAATCTAGAATGACTCTAGAGTCTTAAGCTCTCGCAAACGGGAAAGATGGCGGTGTCGTCTATGGAAGTGGGGATGGTTGTTTTAGGGGGAAAAGCAGAAGTTCTGTTTTGAATTTGTCATATTCGAGATGTCTGTTGGACATCTAAGGAAACTCGTCAAGTGGATGGTTGAATATACGAGCATAGATTTCAGGAGAAAGGTCTGGGAAGGAGATATAAAATGAATGGTAGGAGACTGCCCTGGACACAGTATGAGAAGAGGCCAAATCCAAGGGCCTCTCCCTGGAGCGCTTCAAAGTCAACAAGTGAAGACGAGCCAACAAAAGAAATGGAGAAGCCAGTGAGAGAAGAAAAGAACCAGACAGAGTGATGTCCCAGAAGCCAAGAGAAGAAACTTTTTCGAGGGAGATGGACTGGTCAACAATGTCAAATGCTGCTGGGAAGTCAAGGAAGGACTGAGTCTGACAGCTGCATTTGGCAATAGAGGCTACAGGTGAACCTGACAGGTATCGTTCTGGTGGCCTGATGGAGGCAAAGGACTGATCAGAATGCGTTTAAATGAGAACGAGACAAGAGGCCTTGCAGGGGGCAAGTGCAGACCACTTCCCAGGAGCAGAAAAGCGAGGCAGCAGCTAGAGGGGTGGAGGAGAGCAGGGGAGGCTGTGCCTGTGCCTGTGCACGTGGGTGGGTTTAGGCGGGAGGCACAACAGGCACAGACAGAGAGAGAGAGATAGGGAGAGAGTCACATATAGAGGTGGAGGTGGAGATAAAAAGAGAGCGAGACGGAGATGGGAATGATCCGGCAAGAGAGAGAACATTGGAAAGTGAAGAAAGAGCTGATGTTGTCATGTCCTTAAGAGGAAATAGAGTTGCATACACAAGTGGAGGTGTTGGTCTTAAAACAAGAGGAAAAACAATTCATCATCCATAGGCACAGGCAGAAGGTAGAATATATGGGCACAGATTTGGTGGTAGAAATGCGCTATGGTCTGAATGTTCATGTTCCCCCAAAACTCACAAGTTGAAACCCTAACCTTCAACACGATGGTGTTAGGAGGTGGGTCCTTTGGGACGTGATTAAGTTGCGATGGTTCTGCCATCATTAAAGGGAACAGTGCCCTTATAAAAGAGACCCCAGAGAGCTAGCTAGCCCCTTCACCGTGTGAGGACACAGTGAGAAGGCTCCATCTGTCAACTAGGAAGCAAGCTCTCACCAGACACAGAATCTGCTCACACCTTGATCTTGGACTTCCCAACCTCCAGTCTGTGAGCAAAGATTTCTGTTGTTTATAAACCACCTGCTTGTGGTGTTTTGTTATAGCAGCCTGAAAGGACTAAGAAAAAAAAAGTATGAGAGTTCTCTCCTGATTGCCATTATTTTTTCAGGTCAGTGTGAAACAAGGCTGTCAACTGAGAGTAAGGATGGGGAAGGAGGTGCTAGTGGTTTGAAGAGAGAGACAAAGGTGTGTAATGGTCATCTCAATTAGAGAGAATGGCAGTGGTTCTCAACCATCACTGCCCACTAAAATTAATTGCAGAGCTTTAAAAAAAGATACTGATGCCCAGGTCAACCCCTCAAAGACTTTGATTTTATTAGTTTTGGGTGGAATTCAGGCAGCAGTACTTTTTATAGTTCCCCCCAGGTACCACTAATGACAGCCAGAGTTGAGAACTACTGAACCAAGGAAATGCAGCAAGGTAACCTACAACACCTAAGTCCACTTAAGTGTCATGGCATGAATTAGAGGATGGTGGTACACTTTTCCACAGTCACATTCAGATTTGTGGAGTGGGGATAGCACCGAGACAGAGTGAGAGCTGGACTTAAACGAGCGCTAAATGAGATACTTATAAAGTGTACAACATGCCTGGACACAGTAAGAGTTCAGTAAATGAAAGCTCTTATGTTTATTTTTATCACCAGCTAAGTGACACATGCCATCCTTATAGCAAATAAAATTCTGTCTTTATCTTATCCAAATAATTCACCTAGTTTGTGTATATCATAGGGTTTTTAATTCATTTGTGAATAACTAAAACCACAAATGTATATCCTTAAATATCAAGGAGGTCTCTGGTTGTTTTTATGTGAAACTGAGCACTGCACATGGGGTCACTGTACTTCCCAGCAATTGCAGAAGTCTCAGGTCACCCCTCCCACCCACTCACTGTCCCTATTTGATAACAACAGTTTTGTACCTCTGTTTTGTGAAGCCCCGCCAGTCCATGCTACCTGGAGCCTGCATTTTAGTGGGCTCTGCCTTTGCAATTCCTGTCTGGTAATCTGTTCCTCCTCCTCTGGGGAAGTCTACTCCTGATGCTAGCCCTGAGCCTGAGGCCCAGATACCTAGAGAGAGACCTCTGTAATGACAGGTGTCACTTCAACACCCTCTCCCCCAGTCAAGCCTGGCTGGATCCCTGCCCATGTCCACCCATCTGCTGGAAAAAGACTGCAGACTCCATCCTGACCAAACTGAGTGGGCTCAAATGCCAGCAGGAGGAGGAAGCCCTGAGGGCTCACCTGCCCAGGGAGCCCCTAATGTCAGCTCCTGCCCTCCCTTATGAGTGGACCTACAACTGCCTGGCAAACTCTTCTTCATCCTTTAGAACCCTCTGAGGGTCGCATTACTTCTTCTCTGACCTGCCTTGCAGGCAGAGTGGACCCTACACTTCCCTGCCTCTGGCTTCCCTGCCTCTAGGTGCTCTCAGAATGTGGGCAACTCCCTTTCCTCTGCACATGCCTGTCTCTCCTCCTAGACTGAGAGCCCCTCTGGGGAGAGCTCTATCTCATCTAGCTTTATATTCATAGTGGCTAGCAGAGTGGCCCACTAGGTGACCAATAACTGAGAATAACCATTAGCAAGAGCTGTGATATTAAAAATAACCACTATTTACTGATCACCAAACATGTGGCCAGCACTAGATTAAACACAATATATAGGACTCACACCAATGCTATAAGGTAGGAATGATTAATATAGATTAAGATGAGAAACTGAGGATCAGAAAAGTTAAGTTCTCAGGTTCACACAGCTGACAAGTGGCACATCTGGAATTTAAACCCAAGCCTGTCTGGCTGCAAAGTGTGTGACTTTTTCCAGATGATAAGGGCCTTCTGAGGAAGGTGACCTTGCAAATGGTAATAGGGAAAGCAGTGAGTTGCCTCCCAGCCCTCCCACTGTGAATCACTGGATCTGGCCGAAGAGACAAGGGCAGGACTCCTGACGTGCAGAGCATTTCCCTGGGAGAGGCCTTTGGTCCAACTCCTCCTTGCCTGTTCTTTCCCCTCCTCCAAATTTACAGCCCAGAATAAGATATTCATTGTATAGAACACAAAAGTAGCCACCACAAGCGCTTTGGCAGGAAGCATCTTCTGGGGATTTACTCCTCCTACTGTCATTAGCCACCTCCAGCCCAGGCCCAGGGCCAGAATCCTCCCAGCACCAGCACTACACAATTGACAAAGGCAATCCCTGCAGTCTGCTCGAAGGTAAATGATGATTCAGCCCAGCTGCCCTTGTCAACACTCCCTGGCTGCCTTCCTCCCTCTCTCACCTGGGACAAACTCCCGGGACCCCGGTTCCCAAAAGGACAAGGCAAGAAGAGCAAGGCCAGCAGCCTGACTCCCCACCAGGGCTCAGAACCATGGATCATCCTAGAGAATTTTCCCTCTTTCATCTTGGTGCCTGACCTTGGCTCCCAAGGCCAAAATTGGCAGGTAGAAAAAAGACCGCCCAGGCATGACAGCCCCAAGGTGCTCCCCCAACAGGCTGCTGCCTGCTCTCACACCTTGACCTTACCTGGAGAGCACCCACTTGTGCTCACTGGTGTCTGGCTGTGTCTGATCTCAGTGGGCAGACAGGAACATCAGGACGGCTGAGCTCACTCGGCCAGGACCCCTAAGGACTGGGCAGTGTGCCGGGCCTAGGCTGTGCAGAGATCCCAGCCACCACCCCACTGTCCAGGATGCCAAGATCTAACACAGCTAACTTCACATAGCATGCTAAGTATGGTGTAAGAGAAAACAAGTCTTCTGTTTCCTTTGTGGGCCCAGAATTTGAGGGGGCTTATCCTGAGCTATGGCTACTGGAGCAGAGGCTGAGACAAAAGCCAGGTTACAGCAGAGAGACCATGGGATGGGGAAGAATGGATCGCTTCAGCAGTATAGATTAGCCTGGTCTCCCTAAAACAGCTCCCCACACACACACACAATAGGGCTTTGGGACCCCCAGGAGTGCACCAGGCCCCATCCCAGACCCTAGTACAATCCTGGTCCTTCCTGGAGCAAATGTAAGGTGCCTCCAGCCGCACCAGCTCAGTGCTGAGTTCAAGCTGCCCGCCCACCCTGATATGTTTCATCAGAAGCCCAATTTCTCTGAGACCAAGGCCCCACCTTGCCCTCATCAGTACTTCTGGAGAATAAAGACTACCACCAAAGTCCCCTGACAACCCCATCCTCCCCATCCCCTTTCCAGACTACCAACCTCTACCAGACGTGGCAAGGGCCTGCTGGCCTGGCAGCTCTGACATTCCTTCCTGCAGCTTGGCATGTCTGGGACACCCTCCTCCACCCTCACCAAGCTGTTGACAGCCATCCTGACCCAACTCTCTAGCCCAGACATTCCCCAGAACCAGGAAGGCAGGCAGGAGCATCCTCCCACCCAGGCAATGGCAAAGTCAGACCGACAGCTGCCTCCCACCACAGCCCCCAGCTGGTTATGTGAGTCAGGGAAGCACAGCTTCTTGCCTGTTGACCAAGTTGTTTGTCTCAACCCTGCAGGGACTGTGAGAGTTTTTACAGACACCTGTGGGTGCTCTAACGGATGTATGCTCTCAGGAGAGCAAGGGGTGTGCCAGCAATAACAAACCCTTCTGTGTGGCTCTTTCATGCTTTCTCATCTCACATCTATGATCTAATTTGAACATTAAAAACTAATCTGAGGCTAGATAGTGGCACAATTATCCCCTTTTATGGATAAGGAAATTAGGGTTCTGATTAAGTAGCCTGGGGCCACACAGCTGCTGGATGGTGAAGTCTGGACCATAATTTAGGCTCTTATATTTACCTACAAGATTTACATCTAAAATAGGTTTTATTTTATAGGTAAATATTTTTACGTAAATATTATTTTTATGTAAAAATATTTACCAATAAAAATATTTTTATATTTATTTATATTTTTACATTTTACATTTCACAAAGGTGGCTAATTCAGGTCTCTGTGTGCTACAAATCATAGCACAGTAGAAAAACCATGGGCTTTGGATTGCAGGCAGCTTAGCGGGTTCAAATCAGTTTCACCACTGTGTGACTTTGGGCAGATAAATAAGTCTAGCACTCTTAACTTCAGTTTCCTCGTCTGCACAGTAGGAATAGTTACGCCCACTGTGTGGAGTTGTTGGGCAACCTAGAGGTACCTGTGTGTAGTACCTGGCATGTGCGGGCGCTGAATGAGCAGTAGCTGTTCTTTCACTCATCCTTTGCCGTCCAACCACAACAAACTTCTCACAGTGACCCAGACACGCCACCGACTTTCACCCCCATACCTGTGCTCCTGCTGCCTGCGGGCCAAGAATGTCCTCTCTCCCACTCTCCACCTACCAGAACTCCTCTCATCCTTCAACATCCAGGTCAAACTCCGTCTGTCTCCTCTGTGAGGCCGTCCCCCTCGTGCTCTGGGCCCCAACACCCAACTGCCCATCTGATTTTGTTCTGCCAACTGACTCGCCAACTCCCCCATGAAAAGACAACACCTCGTTCATCCATGTGTATCTCCCAGCCCATTCTTCACTCCCAGAGGACTAGCATTTAATGATGCCTTTTAGAATAGCCTTAGTGGTCTTATTTAAATAAGACAAGCTCATTATTTTTTAAAAATGTCCATCAATACACAAAATTATATAGAGCTAAAAATCACCCAAGAGCCCTCTATACCGAAAAAAAGAGAATAGATTAATATCACCCCTTGCATGTCCCTATATTTACACACAGATGGAAGTGTGGAGGATGGAGGGAAGACGCGTGAAAGAAGAATGGATGGTGATTACCTTATAAAATATTAAATATTCTTTATTTTTAATTTTTAAATTTTACTTTATTTTATTTTAATTCCACAGAAAAGTAAAACTAAATGGAAAGCTGAACATCTAATAAAAGTTAGCACTTACATCTCCTCTGCTTCTCCCCCTGGTTCTCTATTTCTGGTATATTCCTTTTACTTCCTCACATTCTATTCCTTAGCCTCACCTGCCCACCCCTGCTTAGCTTTGCTTCTCTATTTGAATGGATTAAGGGCTCACCAAATGACCTTTAACTATGCCTTCCTAGGTATGTTTGCTGATTAATCTCTTTTTTATCCTCTGGTGAGTTTTCCCAAGAAGGGCTCATCCGTGCTCGATTCCCTGAGTTCCTGCATGTATGAGAATGTCTGCCTGCCTTATACTTCCAAAATAATCTGAGTGCAAAAGTCTTCACTCCCGTTGCCTTTCCCCCGGAACCCTGTAAACATTTCCACTCTTTTCTGCTGCAAGTCAAGTCTGAGACCAACATGACTTTTCCCTGTGGCAGAGACTAATTGCTCCCAATATCCAGGTTTTCCTTTTAGTAATAACAGAAAGCCTTCCCCAAACTGAGTTTTAAGAAGGTACACGGTCACTCAGCTGGAGACTTTTTCCCAGCCTTTTTTACAGTTAAGTGTGTCCATGTGACTTAGTTTTGGCCAGTGGAACATGAGCAGAAGTGATGTGTGCCTCCACACACTCCCCAAGTACCCTTCTGAGGGATCACCTTTGTTCGACCTTTAGATCTCTGATTTAAGCTTCTCATCTTATTCCTCAGCATATGCTGCAATTTTCCCCCAGCCTTCCTTCTCTGTTAGTAATTTAGTTTTCAATGGATTCTATTCTGTTCCTTATTAACTTTTTCCGTAATGGTATTGCTTGTAACCTCAATTTTTTTGTAGCTCTGTAATTACTTTTTTTATTTCATTCTGTAGTTTTATCATCTTGCCTTTGAGCTCTTGATTTATTAGTTTTTAATAATTTTTATTTTAAATGAATGAACACCCCATACTGCCTCACCTACCCGAGAGTCAACTCCAACCCAGAAATTATCTCGGAGGATAGGGAGAACAGGCAAAAAGTGTCCAATTCATCATCAGGTAAAACCGAATAATTTTGCTAACATATCATGCCCTCCACCTTCCCAAATCCTACACATCCTTGCAGGGAGAGCTCAAGGCCAACTCGCCCCAGGTTCCTCCAGCCCACACCGATCACTCTTATGTCAGTCCCCAGAGGGTTTCTCTGAACTAAAGGGTTTGCAGGTAATGTCTGGGCTCCTAAATGAACCTGGAGCTTTTGAGAAAGGGGATGAATCTTCTCCTTCTCCCTTGTCACACATGGTTGAGCACAGAAAGGTTTTCTATGAAGATGTCTGGACTACTGATTGGCTGGATAAACGGAGGGTAAAAACAGACTCAGAAGAGGCTGTCAACATCAGACCCACCAGTCCCAATTTAATGTACAGTTGGACAACAGCATGAGGCAAGTGGAAGAAAGAGGATTACCCTCGAAAGATCCAGAGAGAGGGAACAAGCATCTTAGCCTGTAAGCCAGACATTCACAGCCTGTCCCTGCAGGCACTGAACTGGAGGGGGGAGCACAGCTCCAGAGGCAACCAGGCCTGCGTTCAAGTCCAAGCACAGGGATGGGGAATCTTTTCATTTGGAAGACCTCATTAATTTAGCTATAATCAAATAAGGCTGCATTCAAGAAACTTCAATTAGATGTACTTAAAAATGTACATTATTTTGTAAAAATCCAACTACTATGTACTTAATAATTTCAAAAAATGAAAACTATTTACTAATTTTAAATTAACTACCTTTTAATGACTTTGTTGTGTCTGCTTTTTGTTGGAGAACATTTGAATATTTGGTTGCAGCATGGAGGTCCGCAGTTTCAGTTGATCCTCTAGATGGGTATCAGTCACTTGTGACCTCAAGGGTGTCTTGATTTGGGTTAGGTAGGATCATGTAGATTCGCAGCAATAAGTGGTTGAAAAGTAAGAAAGCATTTTTCGGGCATGTTGCCCAAGGTGTGGATATTCTACTGCATGTTTCCATATTTCAATTGGATCTTTCTTAGCATCAAACAGTGACTTTAAAATGTCATCTACTGAGAGCTCAATCAATTCCATGTGTAGTTCTTTAGGTGCCTTGGTGATATCGACTAGGTGATATCAACTAGGCTGAAATGCTAATTTGAGTGTGATGTTATGATTCTCAAAATCAGTGAAACTTTCATGGTATTCTCCAATTAATAGGTCTATAACAGCTGCATATTCTTCAAATGCTTCGCGTATATCATCCTGCTCATCAATGACCTTTGCTAACTGTGGAATGGTCATCCAAAATTTCCTTTTGAAGAACAAGTGTTTTGAAAAAAGACAGCTTTTTTTCGAAATGCTTGGATTTTTGCCACATATCATACATAGACTTAGTTTCACCTTGCAAAGAAATATTCAAGTCATTTTGATTTGACATATCATCACACAAAAATGCTGCATTCCTATAGAAATCTTATTTCAATAATTCACATTGTTGATTCTGTTCTTCATGAAATTTATCTGTTCTCACAGAGATAAAATTTTGGCTAACACCTGTCCCTGCAATAGACAATGCACTTTAGAATGATACAGCAAATCCACACTGAATACCTTATCATTCAACTTTAGCATGTTATAGAACAAATATAGTTAACAATACTTAGAACTTGTTGCAAAGTGTCACTTAAAATAGTAGCTTTAGCACAGAGATTTTGCTGATGCAAAATCTGATACAATGAAAAGAAATGAGAGCATGTGGATCTGTTAATACTTTCTTTATCTGTGTAATAAACCCTTCATGTTTTCCTGTCACGGAAGGTGCACAGTCTGTACATACACTCACTAAATTTACCAAATTCAGCCCAACTTCACAACATTTATCTTGAAAGTTGTTGAAGATAATCTAGTCCCCGTGTTCTGTTCGCAAGAGTGCCCAAAGCAAGTAACTCTTCATAGCAAAGAAAATCTTCTGTTATGACCCAAATGAAGTATAAAATCTGTGCCGAGTCAGTAGTATCAGTTGATTCACCCAAAATGATTAAATAATATATATTTTCCTTTTGAAGTATTGCATGAAGTTGTTCTGTTAAGTTGAAAGCTAATTCATGCTGCCGATCAGTTACAGTTCTCCTCAAAAGAGGCAGTTGTTTGTATTTTGAAACATTTTTGGGGGTCTAAGCATCCTACAACTTCAACAATGCATTCTTTCACAATTTCTATATCACTGAATGGCTTCCTTCCCCCGCCCCCAGTATATAAGCTACTTTATAAGTTGCTTCAGTGGCATTATTTCCTATTGCTGCCTAAAAGAATTGTCTTTGCTTTTGCTTTTCATCTTTTAATTTCTGCAATACAACCTTTCACACCTCTCCCTCTAATTTAAAATATTTGTGGTCCTTACGAGTGTTATAATGCTGATGAGTATTCAATTTCTTTAATGTTGATATTGCAGTATCACAAAGCAAGCAAATCATCTTATCTTTAGCAGAAACAAGATAATATTACAATTCCCAATCCTCATTAAAAAAATCTGTTTTCTTCCTTCAGCATTCTCTTGGTCTTCTTTGACATGATAGGCTGTTAAGCAGACAGAATTAAAAAATACTGTCGAGCTGTGCAACTATTCACAAATTCCACTTCAAACAGAAACACAGTGCACTGCTGTCAAAAGCTGATAACAGACTGGTGTACTTGACCCCCATAAACTCTTACCAACCAGCCTTGCATAGTAGTGGCACCAGTCAGGTGGGGGAAGTTAGAACTAAATGATAAGCACAGCAGCCATCAATTTAGCCTTTATGGCTTATTAATGTCCTAATTGTGCTGGCCAATCTGGGAGGATTATTTTGTTGAAACTTATTTTATTCTTTGGTATTTTAAATATGTTCATTTTTAAAATAAAATAAAAATATAAAAGATGAACAAAAATGTATTAATGAAAATAAAAGGATTTGTTCTGTAAAATTTGGATTCAGTCAAAAGGCTGGACTTAAGGACCTAGAAGGCCACATGTGGCCTTAAGGCCGCAGGTTTCCCCACCCCTGTCCAAGCACCTCAACACACTCACCATCTGACTTTGAACAAGTAACCAAATGTCCTTCAGTCTTTGTTTCCTCACCTATTAAACTGAGATAATAATAGTATATGCCACACAAGGAGGTTATGAAAATTATATTAGATACTGCGTGTAATGGTTCCAGCCTCATCTCCGCCACTTCCTGCCTTATGCATTCCTCTCCAGGAACATCAGCCTGCTAGTGATTCCCTGACACACAAAATGAGCTGTTCTTTACCCTCGTATCTTTGCTCATGCAGCCCTTTCTCCCCCAAATGCCCTTTTCCCAGAAGCTAACAGCAACTACTTTCTAAGACCAAGCTTGGCTACTGCCTCTTCCAGAAAACTTTCCCAAACTCACTGTATCTTCTTCCCATCCTCTGTGCACACCTAAATCATAATAGTTATCACACTATCTTGTAGTCGATATGTTCATGTCTACCTCCAACTAAGCTCTGGAAGGAACAGACTGTGGGGATTATTTGGGTCTATGTTCTAAAACTGAGCATTGTGCATGGCCTGCAGCAGGCACTCAATGTTTGTTGAATGAATGAACAAAGCAAGGACTCTGAGAAAAGAGGAAAAGGGTGATATGGTTAGTTTGTTGCCACTAACTTCCAAGACTCTGCTAGTTACACTGAATATGTGTGTGTGCATATCTACAATTTGTGTTCTTTATGTAGGTATTCCCAATGCCTAGCACAATGCTTAGCATATAATAGGTGCTCAATAAATATTTTATAAACAAATTAATGTTGAATAAACTCTACAAGAGAAGAAATTGTTTAAGAATCTGGAAGCACAGCTGCAAGATAAGCTCTTAACAATGCTTATATTGAGTTCCATTTACAAGCGTAAAGGCATTTAAGGTAGACAAGCAGTGGCCATGCTCACTGATGGTGTGTTTATTCCACTCATAACTAGATAATGAGTACATGTAGATCACAGCTTTAAAGGCCAAGCCAAAAAAAAAAAAATGTACAAACCAAGCTTGACGCAAATAACTCTTACCCAAAAGGGAAAGGAGCAAATGTATGCTGAATCCAAAAGTCATGCTATTCACACATGACTGCTCATGAGTTCTTTCATATGTTCTTAGGGGAATGGTAGAAAGCTTCCATCAGCTTTCGTAAGGAGAAATTATTCAGCCCAGTGAACCACAAGAACTAAGCATTTCTCAGACCCAAAGGACTGAGAATTATTAGCAGTGGAAAAACCTGTGCTACACCCAATCCCAGCTTCTCCACTCAGCAGCAATGAAACTTTGGGTAAGTCTCTAGCCCTCTTTGAAGCTCAGTTTTCTTATCTGCAAAATAGAGCTAATGATACCGAGACACCAGATCTTGCTATGAGGATTGGATGAGAGAACACACATCAAGCCTAACCAGGGACAGGTGCACAGGAAAAACCCAGAAGATGGTAAACTTTGCCATGTTTCCCTCACTAAACTCAGCTAAAACGTAAGTCAAGATGTTCTTCCGCATTTGCACGAAAGAAAGGGATGAGCCTTAAACATGGTGGATGCTCCCAATTCCAGTCCAGAGGACCTTCAAGAGGTTGCAAAGGGTAGAGTGTTCCTAAAATTAGAGGTGGATGACATCTCAGCACTGTGCTAGGGAAAACTCCTCCAACCAGAAGACAGATGCAGATTTAGAAAGACTGTAATGAAAAAAATTTACAATCATCCTCCTGGGACATGTAGTTCTTTTCCAGTTGCCAGATTTCCTGGTCATCCAAAGTGTATGTGATGTATTTATTCCTGTGGAAACAATTTATGAATATAAGGTCAAGCAGAGCTGAAGCCAAGGACAGAACAGGGAGAGAGTTGCCAAGATCCAAGGGAAACAATGTTTAAGCCTCTTTTGAAGGCTTCCATTTTATTCCACCTTTTCCAAGCAGGTGAAAACTGCTCCGGGTTACATTGTCTATAACTTGTCGCACCCTCTCAGTCCTATTTTGCATCTTTCTGCTTCTTGTCCCATAGTCACAGATTCTCAAAGTTGGGGGGGACCTTAGTGGGCATTTAAGCCAACCCCTTTGCAATGCAGAAGTCCTCTAGTGGCAAACAAGTTTACTCGCAACTTTTGCTTGAGTGCCCTTATGACAGGGCGTTTGCTGCCTTGTAACATAGCTTATTCCATCACTGGGCAGTTCTGTTAAGTCACTTCTTCCTTATCTGCCTTCTGCAGCTCTTTCCTCTCCTCGTCCACCCCTATACATCTTCTCCCCTCCACAGCAGTAAATGCCTTTTATTTTTATCTCCTGCAGGCTAAAAAGCCCCAGTTTCCACATTTATTCCACCTCCATTATGATCTCCTAAACTCTGGTCTTGCAAGTGGCCCATTTCTGGGTGTGCTTCATTTTATCCCTGTCTGGATGGGACCAGGGAAGCACCACAGTACAGACAGGTCTGAACAACCAGACAGAGTGGAGTGGAATTATCACATTCCCTCCTCCAGAGCCTGACAGCAAACACTCCTTGTCTTTTTCACTTCTCTCTCCTCCCTCCCTACCACTTAAGTGCCAGTTCTCCCACAAGGTCCCCAATCCTGACCCTGGGAACAGAAACAAACTTGGAAGGCCCAGGGATGGTGGGCAGGGAAGGAGAAGGTGATGACGCAGCTCAGTTTTTGCATTCGCAGCTGAGGGCACCCAACCAGGCAGGCTAGCTCCAAAAATAACCTTCCATGCAAACGGTCAGCCTCTTGGTAGCTTTCTGAGAGCCGTCACTTCAGCTTCCCAGGGGGCAGTCCTCAGTGTCCCTGTGCCCACTCTCTCACCACCCTTTCCAGAGCTTGACAGACTGGCTTCGTTTCACCCGCTGACATTTAAAATCATCTGTCCATATGTTCGAGGTCCGAATACACTTAGAAATATATTTTTATGGAAACAGATGAATGTCCATCAACAGAAGATTGGTAAACACATTCAAAATATAGAATTCAATGCAGCTATGGGAAAAGATAACTATACACTGATATGAAAGACCTCCAATACACATAGTAAAGTGAAAAGGGTGAGTTTGTAAAGTGGCAGGTATAACGTAATCCATTTACTGAGTTTTTAAAATGTACTTGCACATAACCATAAATACATATATACATGCATACGAAAGGGGCCGGAAGGATCAGATCAGACTGCAAACAGTAGTTACTTTAAAGAGAAGTGGGATGAGGGAAGAATGGCAGAAGGTAAAGAGGTTAATTTTTTACCGTGTTTGAATATCCTAAAAAAAAAACCTATTTCATTTATTAATTGTGTGAAGGAGCCTCCTAATTTACACATAGTTTTCATTTGATGATCTCAGAGCTGGACGGGGCTGGGCAGGGGTGCTGAGAGCTGATTCCCTGAGGTGGCATGCCCAGGGTGGCATGCATTTGCCCCAGGCCACCCAGCTAGCTAGCAAGAGCCAGAGACCACAAGTCACAGTCCAGGCCTGAAATAATGGGAGTCCCCTTGGATTAAGAAGAGGGCTTTGTTTGATTTGACTACTAAATCACATCAATTTTCCCCTTTTATTTGAGTCAAAAATTCCCACTTGGGTATAACAGTGAGTTAGAAAAGTCCAAGACCCACCAAAGTTGAAGGTGGAAAGGGGAGCCCATCTTCCCAGAGAAGAAAGGGGCTCAGACACGGCCTGTTACTCAAGGACCAGAAACTTCTCTGCACCCCCTTGCCTGCATCCCCAAAGCGGAGGGACCAGGCTAAGTGACAGAGAGAATGGGAGATTTGCAAGCTCAGCGTGCTCTGTGTGTCAGGTGCTCATCTGAGTAACCACTGTATTGCGAGCACAGAGACTGGTTGCAACACTCCCTGAATGTATTCTGGTGAGGCTGCTGCCAGAACTCTGGGACCTTAGTTGCATATGGAAATTCTGCCTCCCAGGGAGGGAAGGCTGGGATCAAGTCTGATTTAGGTCCAACTAATATTGAGCCGCTTGGGCTGCCACATGGATTACTTCATTTAATACCAACTTTTTATTAATGTGCTTCAAGAAATGTAAAAGTCACTTGCCAAAAGCACACAACTGGTCATGGGTGGGTCCCTTATTCAAAGTCAGTTCTCCTGACACTTGATTCAGTGCTCCTTCCACCCTGTCTATTTGGAACATGGCAGGGCCTCCTTACTTGGGCAGTAAAGCTTAAGAAGTTCCTTGGTTGGCTCTCTCTCTCTCTCTCTCTCTCTTTCTCTCTCTCTCTCTACACACACATACACACACTCACACACACACACATACACACATGAGTCCCATAACAGCAACAGAAGAGACAGGCTCCTAGCCAGCACAACTCAATGCCTCAAATATGCATCATGTGACTCAGTGAAATGTCCACAGCTCAGCTGATAAGATGTCTGGGATGTGCTTCCAAGTAACCTGGGGTTGAGGATGAGGTTATAGATCAGCCATGAGTTTTGACAGTAGTTGAAGCTACGTGATGTGATATGAGGCTCATTACACCCTTTTTCCTACTTTTGTATGTTTGAAATTTTCCATAATAAAAAGACTTTTTTGGATGCATCATGCAAGTGATCATTTCTCTCTCAACTTGTCACCTGGTAGGAGGTTCCGTTTTAATTAACTTTCCATTTCCTTCAGCACAGAAAGCTACACAATGGCCTGCTGTCATGGTAAGAAAAAATATTAGAAGCAGAAGTTTCTGCAGCTGTGAAAACCCCAATTATAACAATGATAGCTATCACTTACTGAGTGCTTCCTGTATACGTGGCACTGTATTGAACCTGTTACCTATGATTTCATCTAATCCTTACAATTGCCTTATGAGATAAGGTCTGTTTTCCCCATTTTACAGAGAAGGAAATTGAAGCTACATAAACATAAGTAGCTTGCCCAAGTCCACACAGGTGGAAAATGGTGAGCAAGAATTCAAATCCTAGATCACTTGTGTTCTTCATTTCTACCATTCCCACATTACATAAAACTTGGTGACTTTAAGACTTTATATGTAATTGAATGAAATCTATGAAGTTTTTAATATAATTATACCCTTCAAAGTGTGACCCAGTAATTCTAACTTTAGTACTCTACCCTATGGAAATTACCTGGAAAATGAACAGAGATTTATTCACAGACATGTTAATCACAGTGTCAGTTGCAATAAGAAAAAATTAGGAATGGCTTGGCTATGCAATAGTGGCCCTCATTCAAGAAGCCTTCCCCACTGCTCCAGTCTTGGGTGATACCCCTCCTGTGGGCGCACAGCATCCTACACTAGTCTTTTGCTACCCTGCCTCCTCCTTTGGACTGTGAGCTTCTAAAAGCTAAGATCCTCCTTGTCATCTTTGGATTAGAGTGGGCACTCAAATATGTTATGAATTAATTAAAATATGACCCTGGAGTTGCTCATTTAACACATATGCACACTGAAAACTGGGGCATTAAAATAAGTTTTTAGAGGTCACAAGGGCAGAACTAGAACTCAAGGCCACACCCAGGGCCCTTTTCCCTCCACTCTATTGCCAGTCCCTTTAGACGTCTAAAAAACCTATGGCTGATGTTTGAACCCTTAAGGCAGGATGGGACAGCCAGGGGTAGTTTGAAGTTCCTTCCTTTACAAGCCCTCACAGGCCTTCACTGAAATGATCAGATCCCAGAGGACCACATGACCTTGGAGATGCTGAACAGCTGACATGGGTGACGAACGAAAGGGTGCGGTTTTAGTGCCACGTAAACTATATAATGCATATATGGAAAGGTTAAGCAAGGCAAGAGATTTAACTGCACATACAGCATGTTCTCAACCATTTACAGAAAACAAATTCATTTAAAAAAAAAAAAAAGACCAGAAGGAAAATTGCCAAATGTTAACAGGGGCTGTCTTTGGATAATGGAATTTTTTTCTATTTCTCTCTCCTTATTTGTTCAGTACTTTCCAAATTGTCCTCAATAGGCATGCTTTATTTTTATAATCAGAACAATAAACAAAATTTAAATCACTATATTGATTCTGAAGGCTAACCTCACCCTTCTAGTAATTACTTAGAAAACCACCCTAGTATTTTAACATGGTGAAACTGCATTGCTTAATATATTACTGTTACATATAAACCTATAAAAAGTACGTCTATAGGAGTCAGAATGCCATCGTGTGTAGTTTAAGTATACACTCAGACAAGCAAGAAAAAACTCATTTTTCCCTAATTCAGTTCTTATTGAACAAATCATTGATACCAAGTCTGAGCTATTAACTTTCTGTCCAAATTCTCAGGACTCCAATGCTTCAGAACAATTGTTGCGAATTGCATTAATGAATTATTCCTGGCATTTTTAAATGTAACCACACCCTAACATTTACAGACAGCCACATTCTCTTTGAAGCTTTCCCTCTCCCACTCTGTCATTTACCACCTGCTCTTGCCTTTACTTGTGAAGGGGACCCCCAGAGGTCAGAATTGAATTAAATCAGACCTATTTTCTGTGGGCTTTTGGGGGCAATCTCTAAGAGACAGCCAAACGTGTTCTAAGTAAGGGTGGTAGAGCTGGGCTGGGACTTCCTCAAGGCAAAGAATGGGTCTCCTTGTTCTTTGTAATCCCAGGCTGAGCCCAAGATTCCCTCCACCCCCACTGCCTGTCTGTCAGTAAATATGGAATGAATAAATAGGCTGACTTGAGATTTTACTCACTTAGGTGTGTGTGAAAGTTCTGGTTTTGTTTTTGATTTGTTTTTTACTAGGTCTATTTACCTTCGAGTCACACAAACTTCACAACTGCCCAAAGGCTCCTTTTATAGTTTGGCAGGCCTTCGTACCTCTTTGTGGCTAGGGAGGGTCTCCTAATCCGAGCATACGGGCTTACCCTATGGGGTTACTCTCCCACCATCATCCTCCACCACTGTAAAAGCTGGTGAGCACCTAAGCCTGCCAAGGGGTCTGAATGGTCACAAGTATGTGTCATGTGACTTAATACCCCCAACAAATCTAGGAGATTCATACACGTTAGTCCCTTCACTTTATATAATGTGGAGGCAGTCTGTTTGTTCTAAAGCAACACAGGATAGAGAAAGGATGACCCAAACCCCATCTTCTGGCTCTAAGGCCTGAGCATCTTCCGCTCAACTAGAACAGCCTGTGCAGAGACGGGGCAGGGAGGACTCTCAGTGTACAAAGAAGGAAACTGGAGCCCAAGAAGTTAAGTAGCATGAAGAGCTAAGTGGAGTCTCTCTGTTATGACTTATCACTGCCTTTTGCCTTATGATTACACACAAAGCAGCTCCCTAAACGGGGAAGCACAAGTCAGAGAGGTATGGGGGAGCCCAGCGCAAGAGTAAAGTGAACCATTTAGTAAACACTAAAGAAAGTTGATCCCCAATGATAACTGCAATACTCCTCAGCATATCTACCATAAGGATCCATGGCTTTGTTTAATAATCAAACCTATTTAAGTCCTTAAGGAACTCATTTCTAGCTTAAAGGGTTTTGTTATAACAACCATCATAACTGTGACTTTACTCTGGGGTACCAACAACAACTCATTTGATGCAACAATTTCCCTTTCATGCAAAATGAGACACTAAAAGTATGCTGTGTATTGCAGTGTATCATTGGGCAAGTAATTTCTCTTCTCTGGGCCTCAGTTTCCCCACCTGGAAAATAAAAAGGTCCAGTCAGATGATTTCTGAAGTTCCTTACAGGGTCAGTTAGCATTCTGATGAGAAAACCATACTCCAGTTCCACGTGGAATTACCATGAATGTGAAACACCCTGTAAACGCTAAGGGAAGAAACAAGAGTAGCTAAGAGATAACAGGGACAGAGAGAAACAACACATTAACTTTGGGGAAACCCAGCCTTGCAGTGTTTTTTGGTTTTCCAACTTCTCCTCTGCGGAAAACAAAAATAAGCAGCTACTTCTGTGGGACTCTCATAAAAAAATAATAATAAATTAAATAAAACCAATGAAAACAATGCTTTCTTCTCCCATGAGTGGCTCAGGAGTAGCCTGCTAAGAGACATTTTCCTCCCAGTGGGGCTGATGTCAACAGCCCATGCTTTTGCCCAAACAAAGGCCTCCTGGCACAGGGATGAGAGGCAAAACATCTAAGTCTCCATAGCTGGCCCTATTCCAATTGCAGGCGAGGGGGGCAGCCAGGAGAGAAAAATAGCTAAGCTTAGGAAAGGCTAGAAAGAGAGTAAGGAATTACTAAATCTATCTTTTCTCAACGGAATAAAGAACTCTTGAAAGGGATAATGGAAGGGTGCAGCTTTCAATTTAAATTACTTTCTTTGTTTAACTCTATTTTGCCTAAGGCCACTGCCTTTTAAGCCAACCACAGAATCCCGGTTGTGCCTTTAGTTGCCGGCAGGGCGGTGCAGTGCGGGAGTTGGGAGACCCACACACAACCTCTCTCTCTTGTTGATTTCGCCCGGTTTAAACTTGGACAAGTGGTTGAGCTCTCAGGCCTCAGCTTCCCTCCTGTAAAAGAAGAAGGTTCACTAGATGCTCTCTAGACCCTTTCAGTAACAGTGGTATAGGTTTGGAGGGGCTCCAGTTCTCCCCACGGACAGGTTAATCCCCAGCGGTGCTAGCCAAGGAAAAGCCTCAGCCCAACCGCTCGGCAAGCACGCACTTCGTGCGGTGGCGCCTCCACTCGTGCGCACACCACGCACTCCCACAACCTTTCGGCCTTACAGCCTCACGCCCGCACCAACACTCATCACCTCAGAGGCCAAGTCATCCCCAAACCATCTCACTGCTGCAGACCAGGTCTGATTAAGTAAAATTTGCAAACCTGAGCTGAGCATATGTAAGCAAAGAAAAAGCAAAACAAACAAGAGGCCTCTCTTTCCGGACCTCGGAATTTCTTTCAAATAAACTCAGATAGAACTGAAAATAGTACGTCCCCAGCTAGAACAAGGGGCCTCGGCTGTCCTTGTTTGTGAAAACACATAACAAGCCAAAAGGGGCAATGACACCCGCGGTGCTAGGCTCAAGGACCGACCAGGCAAAGGGTAAGCGAAACCCAAGACCGCGCTGGGCGATGTTTTAATTGGACTGTTCTTTCTGCAGGCTGAGGAGGAGCCCGCATTCCCCCAACAGAGCCAGTCGCCGGAGTGCGGGGACAGTGCAGGACTGTGCAGCGGCACTGTCCTTTTCATTGAGGGGGACCCATAGACCCTTAATTCAATCTACGTCTCCAAGAAACCTCCGTTAGGAGGAGGTGAGGGGTTGTCCTCTTCACCCCAAGGAATGCTCCACCGCCGGGGACAGACTCTCGGCCTGGGTTAACATTTTTGTAGCTGCTTTCTTGTTTCGTTTCCCTTTTTAAGTCTGGCAGTTAGTTTGATGCCTAAGCGGTACCTTTTCAATGTCTCTCTCGCCCTCCTCCAGCAAGTGGCGGCTCCAGCGCCGCTCCCTTCCCCGAGGCTAAGACAATGGCCCGGCACCTCAGGGCAGCTCCTAAGGGTTTGCGGTGCGCCCAAATCGCAGGACAGGGGCGCACTTGCTTTAGTTATTGTGCCTGTGCCTCCTCCCCCGCCGCGAGACTCAGTTTCTCGACCTGTAAACCCAGGGGGTGAGATCTGAAGGAACCCCGTCTCTGCAAGTCGTTCCCTCCCCAAAACTGACGGTGCCGTGCAGAAAGCAAGGTTCCCCAGGGTCGCGCACACGTGAGTTTGTTGTGGGTCTGCAGGCTTACGGAGCTGGGGAGAAGACAGGGCGGCCACTACGACCGGACAAATGCGCAGACACCCAGGACCAAAAAGCGGCTGGCCCCGCGGCATAGGCGGCTGAGCCCGCGCTGGAGACAGATTCCCTGCGCCCCAGGCGCGTCACGGGCCCGCAGCTCCGCTCTCCTCCTGAGACCCTTACCATCACTCCTCCCGGGGGGGCCCGGGCCGCGCCGCCGCCCTCCGCAGCCCCTACTCACTCGCTGCGCTCTCGGCCGCGGAGGCTGTGGCTGCTCCGCCCGCTCGGTGGCGGCCGCCCGCTCCGAGCCCACGCCGGCCGGGAGCCGGCTCCCTTTGTTAGCGCCAGGCAGTTCCCCAGGCGTCTTCCCCAGCCCGGCCCTGCCCAGGACTCCCCTCCCCCAGTGCCTCCAGAATCCGCCCTCGGCAGGGGCAGGAGAGCCCGGGAGCTGGAAGCCCCACAAGGGAGCCCCGGAGGAGGGGTCCGCTGGGGAGAAGCGGGGGACAGGGGATGCCGGATGGAGGGTATGGGGGAAGGAGGGAAGAAGAGCGTGGCAGAGGGGCGAGGAGGAAGCGAGCCGTCTCCGTATGCAAATAGAGTTGCGAAGACTACGTCGATCCCCCGGGGACCCCGCGCCCCAAACCAGCTTGGCCCTACGGAGGTTACTAGCGAACCGGCTCGGGGTTAAGGGTGCCTGGTTAGGGAACCGCGTTATGCTGGGACCCTGCCTCCCCTCGAGGAGGGCGGACCGAGGACCCAGGGGGAGGAGCCATTCGGCAGGGCTAGGACCCCTCTGCGCTTCTTCCGGCATGTCCCGGAGGGGCGAAGCCAGCACTGTCCGGCTTTGGTCCTAACAAGCGGGCCCTATACATCCTGGCTCTGCACCGACTGACTGCGTGACCCTGAGCAAGTCACTTAACTTCTGTGAATACTCGTATTCTTATGTAGAATAGGAAAGAACAAAATCTATTTCACAGGGTTTAACATTAACCTCCTAACATTGGGCGTGGCACGTACTAGGTGCTCTCAAAGAGCAAATACATAAGGGAAGCAGTGTCCTCGAGCCCCTGCACACCTCGACTTTCAGCCCAAACTGCAGGCTGGCAGGCGGGCAGACGGAGGCCTCAGGTAGGGTGGCGAAGGGAGCGAGGTTCCCTCCTTTCGCCCGGACTTAGGTGGGGCTGCTGGGGAAGGAAAGAGGGAACCGTTTGTAGAGCAAGCCGCATTCTGAGCATCTGGTGGCCCCAGGCCACTTCCCAAGACAAAATGCCGCCTACAGGAGTGCTGGAAGAAAACTTTAAGGCCACCGCTCCAGTCTTCCATAGCCCTAGAGGGGATGTGACTACCGGAGGCAATAATCATACCCCACATGTCTACTGAGTGCCCACTAGGCACCTGGCTCTGTGCTGGGAGGCAAGGGGGTAACGGAGCATGGGGAGAGTGGAAGGTAGTGTGGGTCCTCTCAAGGTCTTGTGCCCACTTAGAGGGCTTAAAGCCCAGGCCCAGTGTTCTCTCTCTCCAAGTGAGGTGGCCACTCCCCATCACCAACCTGGGAAAGGGGAGGTTGCACCCTCTTCCCATCCCCAACACCCTTCTTCCTTCCAAAGGCTGTTTCCTCCCTCCCCTGAGCCTGTCCCTCCCCCCCCCCCAGTGGCTGCTAACCTTCCCCTGTGGCCCAAGGCATTATATAGCTCAACACAAAGAGCTACAATTGAAGAGGGTGCCAGACAGAATGAATTCAAATCTCTATGAACAACTAGCTGTGCCTTCTTGGGTGTGTTCCACAGCCTATGAGCCTCCCTTTCCTCTTCTGTTAAGTGAAGATATTAAGGATAGCGTTGTTTTCAGGATCATGAGAAATGACTGGTGTGAAGCGCTTAGCTTAGTGTCTGCTGTATAGAAGGTGCTCCTAACAGGAAAATGTATGTATGAGGAAAGGAATGGAAGCAGACAAGCTCAGAAGACTATTTCTGGAAGGATGCTACATTGCAGATTTTAGACCTTATTCTGAAAAAAGAAAATGGAAGCTATTAAAAGATTTTGCACAGTGACATGGCATGCATCTTTGTGTTTTGCACTGATTCCTCTGGCACCATACTGGAACATGGATGACAGGAGCAGGGAATGCAAGCCAGGAGACTAGCTTGGAAGCTGACATCAGTGAAGATATAATAAGAGCCTGAACTGTGTCAATGACAAAGAGAATGAAAAAAGGTCATCTAAATAATAGCTACCATTTGAGGAGCAAAACTGAAGTCACCTAGATGGTGGAGAAGCCAGAATTTGAAGCCTCTTCCACATTCATTGAAAGCCTTAATCATTTCCTTTATCATCACTTTTGTGTCAACACTACTTATGAAGTAAGAACAAAAGTTAGAAGAGAGCCTCTTTCAAAAGGTTGTCCAGTCCTCACTCCACAGTTCTCTTTTCCAGAGGAACTCCAATCAAATTATGGAGAAATTAAGGGAAGAGGCTTACTCTGGATCCTTGGCTTGCAGGACTGAGGTAACCACAGATGCTATGTCAAGCCCAAGAAGTTCCTGGGACTCTGAGGCAGATGAATGGGCAAGTAGAGGTGCTCCTGGCAAAATTGCAGGGTGGGAGCCACTGTGGAATGGCTTCCATCAAGCTTCTGTCTCATCATTTGGGCCTTCTGACCTATAAGTGAGAAACAGAGACTAGGCCATTAGTTAGGGGACAGTTTTGTCCTCCCCAGCCTATTTGTGAGGCTTCCCCAACCATTGTCCCTGGGGTACCTGCCTTGATTTGTTGTTTTCCTTGGAAGTACAGATACCTACTTTCCCTCTGGACACTATCGCAGTTCTGGGACCTCCACACCCACCACTCTGCTATGGTCTGAATGTTTGTGTGCCCCCCAAATTCATATGTTGAAATCCTAACCTCCAAGGTGATGGTATTAGGAGGTGTGGCCTTTGGGAAGGTGATTAGGTTATGAGGGCAAGCCCTCATGAATAGAACTAATGCCCTTATGAGAGAGACCCCAGAGAGCTAGTTAGCCCCTTCTACCATGAGAAGATGCAGGTAGAAAATAATAACTTATGAACCAGAGAGCAAACAGCCTCCACCAGACACCACATTTCTGCTGTCATCTTGATCTTGGACTTACCAGCCTTCAGAACTGTGAGCAATAAATTCCGGTTGTTTATAGACCACCCCATTTATGGTATTTGTGTTATAGCAGCCCAAACAGACTAAAGACATCACCCATCCTTCCCCCCACCCTGACCTCAACCTTGGCCAATGCATAATATTTGAGGTAATGCCTTTCTCAGTCATCATTTTAGGCAGTTTACTGACTAATACAAACAATACCTTACTTTATAATGTTCATTTACAACAGTCCACCTGCAAACAGCGTTTTCACAGCACTCTTACATTGGAGGGGGTGTTCTTACAGTCTTGTGAGGGAGAAAAGAGGCAGCAGGCAGTTGAAAACTTCCTCTCAAGGACTTCTCCATCCCACTACAGATGCTCATCAGGATCCTTAAACACACCTCACAGTGTTCTGTTCTCACAGTTCTCGTCTGCATGCCTTCAGCACATATTGTCATAGGTTCAGGGGCCTAAAGGAAAAGGAGCTGTGGTCTGCCTAAGGCTCCTACATTGGTCTTCAGTGCTGCCAGCCTTAAGGATGAAGATATACTCAACTAGAACCCAAGCTAGAAAATAGAAACGAATAACAGCATCTCTAATTTAAGCACCAGGATGGCCCCTGCTGATTGGTATGTAGCAGACCTGCACACACAGGCCGGTGCAGCATGGCATGTGGGCATTGGAGAACACCACTTAGAAGCCAGAGGCTGGAAACTAGGAACAGGTCTCTTGGGAGGACCACAGCCACAAGACAGAGAAATGGCTGGCCCCACAACCCCTAGTACAGCAAGTAGTGACCTGCTGGCTGCAGAACCTCAGAGTGGAGTATGGGCATGGTGTCATCAGGATAGGTCAGAGAAACCAACATATTATGCGGGTGCATGAGTAGTTGTACTGCACTTCACCCAGTCAACTTCTGTGTCCAGTCCATCCTAGGTCCTTGGGGAGATAAAAGGAAAAACCGAGTCTGCGTTCTCAAATCATGGATGTTTTAGCAAAATATCTCAGTTCATAATAATAACTACCATGTACTGAACATCTACTCTGTGCCAGGCAAATTATGTGAGTGTTCTTATTTAATCCTCACTTGGGGGAGACACAATTATTCTTAGAACCCCGGTGTACCTAAGTCATCCTGAGTTACTCTCCCTGTTCTTGCCTTAAGGCCAATCTTAGCATGAGACTAGTGCATGGGGGAAGGGGACCAGAGGGTAACTACAAATATGACTCCAAAAACATTAAAAAGAGAGGTCTTTACTAAAGATTTCTTAAGAAGACAAAACATCATAAGGCAAGACTTCTAGATATCTGCTTACAATGTCCCCTTCTCCAGAGTTCTACTCCTCAAGGCAGCCTGCCAGATTTCTACACCTCCCTCCTCAACCACCCTCATCCTCCCCCTACCTTCCAGATCCTTTCCTATGGATGTCTTCCTTAATTTTACTCTTGTAGAAAAAAAAAAATTAGCCTCTCTCAGTGTCTCTAAAAAGTGTGAAAAAGAAAGTGGGAAGCTACCAAAAAACAAAGACAATTAGCGTGTATAGGCTTGCCTCTATATTATCCCACTTGAGCCCTCTTCAGGCTCACAATCACCTGTGAGGTAAGGATGCCTCCTTATCATCCCCTTTTTGAGAAAACTGAGGCTCAGAGGCAAAGTGAGTTGCTTCAAGTCTTCTAGTAAGTGCCGAGCTGGACCTTGACACCAAGGCCTCTTTCCTTCATACTACATCTAGCGCCCAGGCTGCAAAAGGCTGGACTAGCCCATCAAACTGTCACAGGCTAAAGCTGCCAAAACTGCTGCCCTGCTGCTCTGGGAAAGAACTCATAAACTATGCCCAGGAGAACAGATGCACCAGCAATAGCAGAAAATACGAAAGCTTGAGGACTCTGAGGAAGCAGAGATGCTTATAATAAATTCTCTCAAAAAGATTCAGGAAATTGGCTTTTCTCGGGAGACTTCTATCAGAACCAAAGTGGAAGCTGCCTCCTGTGTATTTATGATCCAAGGATGACAGTCAGAATAACCTGTAGTAATGGTCAAGGCTTTGTGCAGGAGGGTATGAGGGTCAATGAAACTTCTTTGCAGTTAACAAATGTTTGGGGTGGGGGGGTTAGTGATCAGTATTTAATGCTGGTTAGTGATTTGTCCCAAACCTACCTCTGTAAGGTCTGATGATTTTAAAAATCAATTTTTAAGAGTTTTATTTTCTTTTTTTCTGATTTCACAGGTAACATTTGCTTTAGAAAATTTAGAAAAGTCAGACAAGGTTAAAGAAGCAAGGGGAAAAAATTGTTAGCCCATCAGCCACAAGTAGAATTAACCTTTTGGCCTATTTTCCTCCAGTTTTCTTCTGTGCATTGTTCCTTAACGTTCTATAGTTAAGATTACAATGTATTTATAGTGTTACCCTGCTTTTCTCCCCCATTTAGAGGATGTCATAAGTATTTCCTATATGTATTAAACAATATATTCATTCATTCACTTTAGCCCTAATTAAATGCAAGGCAAACATTCTTCAGCAAATTATTAGTGGTTTATTGCACCAATCCTTGGCTATACAGGAGACAGTTTAGTTTAGTGTCTGAGAGTACTGACTCTCTAGTCAGGTTGCCTGAGTTTGAATCCTGACTCTGCTACCTCCTGGCTGTGTGACCATGGGCAAATTACTTAACCTCTCTGGCTCTGTTTCTTTATATGTAAAGTGAGGATAATAGGATCTGCTTCAAAAAGTTGTTTTAGAGATTAAACGAGTTAGTAACAAGAAGAGTGCTTAGAGCAATACCTGGCGCTGTAAGCACAGAGTAAGTGGCAGCTATTAGCTATATATGAGAGCATCATAAATTATTCAACCATTCTCCTGCAGCTGGACATTAAGGTTGTGTTCAATTTTTCCACTGTTATAAATAATCCTGCAATAAACCATTTACTGTATGCATGAAGGGAGAAAAGGTGAATTGAAATCTCATTGTGAAGGGATTGTAATACCAAAATAAGGCAATCAAAATTGAGAAAATTCAGGATAAGTGTGCCAGGAGAAAAAACCCTTTTTTCAACAAGGGTTATATATAATATATATATTATTGATATATAATTCCAGTTGATAAACATTTACTGAGTTCAGTGGGCCAAGAAAGAGTGTAGGCTAGGTCAGAGGACACCAAGATGAACAAGGGACAGGCTCCACCCTCAAGGAGGCTTAGAGTTACAAAAATGTCACAATCATTACCTCCAGTAGGGTGTTTTCACCATGACATAGTTCTGTGTATCACTTGTGTGGACAGAGATCACAAAATGCCTAATTTCAGACAGCCAATACAACAGAAGGTACAAGCTCAGTCAATCCTTCCTCATCCCCCCATGGGTAAGGTTTAATTAATAATGGCTACGGCAGAGAATTGTTGTGAACATTAGGGGTGGCACCCATAAAGCACTTACTATGGTGTCTGGCACATAGTGAATGCTCAAAAACTAGTAAGTAACATTTATTGAGCACTTGGCACATGTCAGGCACTACACTAAGCATGTTCAAACATTGTATCATTTAACCCTCACAGCAACCCTATTAGGTAGATACTATTGATTTTATTATTCATATTTTATAGATGAGAAAACTAAGAGATAAGTAACTTTACCAGGGTCACACAAGTAATAAATGGATTCTTTTTTGTTTGTTTTTTGTTTTTTGAGACAGGATCTCGCCCTGTTGCATGGGCTAGAATATAGTGGAGTCATCATAGCCCACTGCAACCTCAAACTCTTGGCCTCAAGCAATTCTCCTGCCTCAGTCTCCTAAGTAGCTGGGACTACAGGCAGGTGCCACCTCACCCAGCTAATTTTTAAAATTTTTGTAGAGATGGGGTCTCACTATGCTGCTCAGCCTGGACTCAAACTCCTGGCCTCAAGTGATCCTCCTGCCTCAGCCCCCCAAAGTGCTGGGATTACAGGCATGAGCCACCTCAGGTGGCCTGAAGACGGATTCTTAACCAAGGTATTAGACTAATTACAGTAAGCTGATGACCAGTGCTAAATTCTAGTGACTTGGACGTTCACTTCAAAGGATGACACCATCATTGATTGTGTTTTACCCACATGTGTTTTACATGTCTCTCCCTAAGTAAAGGTGTCATTTTATGAGAAAGGCTACACAACACACAGTGCACCAGTCTTAGGAGTCAGCAGACCTGCATTCTGCATCCAACTGTCTTGACCCAGCCTGCAGACTGCAGCCAAGGCAGTTCCCCTTTCTGGTTCTCAGTTTACTGCCTTATGAAATGAGGCCAGTTGGACCAAATAATTTGTTTCCAAGCCTGGTTGACCTTTGGAGTCACCTGCAGAAATTGTTTATAATATAAATTCTCATTCTCCCCTCCAAGATTCAATGGTTCTGGGGTTGGACCCTGGGTATCGGTAACTGTTAAGAAGTTCCCCAGGCAATGTTGATGATCTGCAGGGTTTGTAGATGTCAACTAGGTTACCTCTAAGGCTCTTTCTGACTTCTCCCAAGGAAATTTCTCCACAGTGTAAAAAGCCACCAAGCATGTCTGAGCATGCCAGTGCTCCATGACCAAGGGAGCCCCTCTCCTAGTACTGCATTGAGTGAGGAACCCTTTGCCAACGGACTGTGAGCTTTGGACAGAAGAGACATGGCTGCAGCCTCAGCCACGTTGTCATCGATTATCAGGACCAGTAGTTAATTGACCACAGATAGCTGGGCAATAACCTTTAAAAAAAGCCACATTTTCCTTCCCATCATTAAGATACTTCCTAAAATTCAAATGTCTTCTAGGAAATTATATCAGTTTTCCAGTCCTTCTTTGTATGGGCACAATGCAGAACCTTTGACAGCTTCATATTAGAAACCCAAGTTTAGAAACCTGCTGAGGTCTAAGTGTATGGACAATCAGATATACATTTGGGGAGCACTGAAAAGTTGCAGTGCAGGAAACAGCCCCTGAACAATGCCGCATTATCCATTACAACCTTACTCGGTGATATCATAAAGCACTCAGCTGTCCAGTTCAATTAGCAAGCAGGCAGTCTATAATAATAATAAGAGCCTGCACTTCTCTAACCTAATGACTTAGAGCACCACAAGGCCATGACCCAAAGGCCTCAGGATGATTACATCCAGAAGGCAAGGGACTCTAGGTCAGGCCCACTGAGGCAAAAGATTTGTGTGTGTTTGGGGAATGGGAATACAGGCTCTTGTGTTAAATATATGTGATTATATTAAAAAGGTTGTATCCAATCTGCTTGGGGTTTCATCCCATCAAGTGGGCTGTAATTCTAGAGAGCAAAGGATACCATCTATCACATCTCTTTGGCCAGTACTGAAGCCTTTCTCAAACTTATAAGAAGGATGGATACTAGGAAACTCATTTACTTGCCCAGAATAGATGCAAAGGTCTTAAGTCCATATTCAGAATGAACTACTGAAGAGGAATTTTATTGCAGAATCTGGGACTCATCTGATGGGTGGATTAGGGAGAAAGGGGTACAGTGCACCTGCTTTGTTAGTCTACTCATTTTAATATTCACTATGCATTTAGAGGACTTGAAATTGGCACACAAGTGACTTTTCTATACATCTTTCAATTGATTCCTATTTTATAGATAAATCAACTGTGAGGTCTAGAAATTCCAATGGCCTGCCAAAGATCAACTAGCTAATAAGTAGCAGAGTTTGGACTACAGCCCATCTTCTGACTCTGTTGTAAATGCTAATCAGGGGCCAGAAGGCAGCCCAGAAAATGTATAAAGAACCAAAGGCTTGAGAAAAAGCAGAAACTTCAGTGGCCTGTCTTTCATAATGAGGCCCCTGAGAGGAATCAGGACCTGCTCATTATTTCCTGACTTTTCGTAGTGCTCAGGGATCATTAGACTGGGTTTTCAGCCTGTCTTTTCAAAGTGTTATGAAAAACATGTAAAATGATAAATGGAGGTCGTGGAGAATGACCAGAAGCCTGGAATGTTATTGTTATTGCTGGGGATAAGAAGGAAATCACTCCTCTGAGATAGCTTTGTGCAAAGTTGGACCTATGATAGTACATTTCCTTTACCCCATTGTTTTTGGCATAGGGGGTTGAGGTAGTTTTACTGCTTCGTAGATCTCATGAGCTAGAAGAAATCATAATTTTCATTTACTGAAGCGAAAAAGAGCATGGTTAAGATTAGGATCTGGATATTTCAGAATGATCTGAGAGATAATAATGACTTCCTCAAATTACTGAAACAGGAACTGAACTTGTGATATTTAATCCTCATAAAGACCCTGTGAGGTGTGTGTCATCAACTGCATTTGGAAATGAGATAACTAGGGCTTAAGGAGTTTGAATAACTGGCCAAAGACTTGTAATTGCCAGAGCTGGGAATTGAACTGGGATGTGTGTGACTTCAAAGTTACCCTTAAACCACTGCGCTCATTAGTTTTTCCTTGGACCCAAAGTGACGTGAGGATGACCTAACAGTCTCCTCACTATCTCTGCCACCAGGACTTACTTGTACTTTCTCATTCCTCTGAAATGCCTCCTTCATCTCTCTCTGCCCTTATAAATATAATCCACCCTCTAAGGTCTGGTTCAAACCTAAACTCCTCCAGGAAGCCTGAAGTCCATAATGATCTTTTCCTTCTCTAAAGTCTTACAGACCCATGCAGAATTTCTTAGGACCATATATTTTATTTTGCATTCATTCAATGTATAACTAAATGGAATTTGGGTTTTTAATACCTTCTCAAATAAATACTCATTAGATGTTTCACAGAAACACACTTTGTTTTATATAAATAAATCCACAAATTGGGGAAAAAAATCCTTTAACAGATTTAGAGTTGTGAATTGAAGCCAGTCGGAACCATCTCTCCTCACTTAGCCATTCCCCAAATTTTGGCCTGGGATCACAGAGGTAGGGAAGCAGGTGTACCTCCTGGCTCCATGCATGGCTGGGAAACAGACTTGCTCTTCTTAATTGACATTTCCCTCTCTGATTCCCTCTCTTTAATAAAACTCCAAAAGGCCATGCCTCTGCAGTGTACCTCTCCACCAGGTTGATGACACAGCTCACTCCCTGAATAACTAATGAGACAGTAACTAACTCTGTGTTGTGGTGGTGCTTCAGCAAGCTTTGGGGCCAAGCAGAATGGAATTGGATTCCTGCCTTGCTTTTTACTAGCCAGATAGCTTTGAGAAAGACCCTTGACCCCTCTGAACCTGTGAAATGGGAATACTATAGGTCTTAAAGTATCACACAGTAAGGATCAGCAATAATGCTATAATGTGCCATGCCAGGCATCAAATAGGTACTCAAAAAATGAAAGATATTATAATTATTAGATACAAACCCAATTAAAAGGAGGTAAACAACTATCTTTTTTAACCCTAGGACCAATTCAGAAAAACCTAACGCTTACGGCCTTGCATAAGAAGCCTCCTCCTCCACTTCCTCCTTCTTTTACTCTTCTTTCTTCTTTTAATCCCATTCAAAATTAAGCATTGTAACTGTGATTACCAACTTTATGAAACAGATGTGTCAGTGTGAAAATTATCACTGCTTCTTAACCTCTAAAAGATTCACACTCACATTTGGAAATATTGGAAAAGAAGCAGCATGGAGACAGCTTTCTCGTGTTTAACCCTGGAATTATAGGCTTTGGGCCAGATCAGAGAGCTCGAGGCCACAGGAGGGTCTTACACTAGTGGTTGCTCATCACCATGTGAGTAAATCCAAGGTATTACTGGGCGATCTTACTACATTCTTAGAATATCAAAGATTATCTTATTTTCCTAATGAGGAAACACACCAAACTGGTAGAGAAACCTCCCCTGTGTTTCATAATGACAGAGCCAGAAGCCAAACCTGATCTCCAGGTGCTCAGATCTCTTTCTGCTACCTCCCAGCCATCAGTTTGAAGGCATCACTGAGTAACTGTGTGCTTCTTGGCGGGTAGAAGGCAGGAGGAGACAAGGTCCCAGCCCTGCAGTGGTTCACAGGATAGAAAGCAAGAGTTACCCTCAGACGGCCATGGGCAAATGGCTCAAGACCCTTTATGATCCCGAGCTAAGTAGGACAGCTCAGTCTGTCTTATACTTCCATGGGACAGAAGTATATTTGCTTTGTCTATTCCTTAGAATAGTCTAGCTGAGGTAGTATGTATACTTATTAATTCACTTAATGGACTCTGGAGCTACAGTGGCTGGTATTAAATCCTAGCTCACCCAAGGAATAGCTGAGCAACCTTGGATTAATTACCCAACCTCTCTATGCTTCCATTTTCCCATAGGTAAATCAGGGATAGTATTGTAAAGATGAAATGAGATAATTCATATAAAGTACTTTAAAAAGTGCCAACACAGAGTAAGTACTCAATAGACTTAGTCATAATTATTGAACTAAACAATCACATTAGAGAAGAAATTAATATTTGATAAACATATACATATTTTATATGTCATCAAATGATATTTGATGAATGAATTAATGCAACTGGAGTCAGAAAAGGAAGGGATTCTTGCAGGCTGAAGTGCTCAGAGTAGATTTCCTAGCAGAGGCCAGACCTAAGCCAGGGTTACACTTTAAAGAAGTGTAGGATCTGAGCAAGATGAAAGAAGAAGAGAAAAAATTTTCCACTTTCAGAAGATCTTTTAGACATAGACTTATGTTTAAAGATGTTTATTGAAGTGTTATTTTATTAGCAAAATATTAGAAACCACCTGTATAGCCACTGAGACAATTATACAAAATTTGATGAATTCATAAAATCAATTACTTTTGAATCTACTAAAATATTTTCAAACAAATACTTAATGACAAATATACTCAGATTATAATGCTAAATTACAAAAAAAACCCACATTATAGATAGTATAAACTTTAAGTAAAAAAAAATCCATTCACATACAAAAAGAAAGAAAGGAAATACATATACCAAAATATTAGAAGGGAGGAATATAGGTAACTTTGTTTCTTCTTTAAATCTTTCTAAATTTTTCAAATTGTCTACAATGGGCATGTATTTTTTAATAATTTGGGGTTTTTTATTGTGAGAAAATATACATAACATAAAATTTACCATTTTAATCATTTTTAGGCGTACTGTTTAATTAATACTATTTTCAAGTTTTGTATTTTTATCAAATTAAGAGTCCCAGGCCCAAGGACCTTGCTCACACAACTGTCCTCTCAGAGCGGCCCTGGCAGGTACTGAGAGTGGAAGCACAGCCACTGCTAGTGCCCTGGTAAATACCATTGTGGTTTCGAAGCATGTAACCACCTGCTGAGGGTTGACATTTTGGCCCTTTGGTGTAGGCAATAGTTTCTCCCTGAAATCAGGGTGTTACAAGCTTGTTATACCTGGAGAATGAGAGCCTCCTCCATCCTCAAACCTCTCCATTCTGTCTCTACTACTGCTCCACACAAATGCAGTTTTCAGGTGTTTTCTCCAATGCTCATGAGTCAGGGGAGTCCCCCTCAGGCACCAGAATTCCCCCGACATTCCTTTGTGCCTTCTGAAAAGTATACAAGGCGGGGATATAGAGCTCTACACCTACCTCTGCAGGGCTTGACTCATGCTGCAGCTTGTATAATGAATCACCACACAAATTCAAGAGAAAACACCTTGTGTAACAGAAGCCTGGCCAGAGGGAAGAGCTACCTACCTGGCCACAGGCCTGTGTGTCTGCTGTGTGCCCAGGTCCAGCAGGGAAATGCCAGCTTGCAGCAGCTCCTCGGTTCCTGTAGTTAGTTCTACCATTTCTTGAATCCATTCTCTTCCTTCTCTATTTTTATGTATCCAATTCATTTATTCAAAAATCATTATTTATCTCTTACTACATACCAGGCACTATGCTAGGATGAGATACTGAAACCAAAGATAATGGTAATAATCTTATTGTCAAGCTCTGTGTTAAAAAGCTTTCCTCGTACTATCTCATTTAACCCCCAAGAATGACTATTTCCCTCATTTTATAAATTACAAAGCTGAGGCTCAGAGAGGATAAGACATTTGCACAAGAACACTTCTGAGTAAAGATGGCAAAATGACTCTAGATTACAGAATCTGCCTTCCCCACCAACTTTTAACACAACGAACAGCAAAAGTTAAACAACAGAAAAAAAATTACTAGCAAATTCCACTTTTGGTATGGGGACAAATAATTATCTACCAGACTCTGCTCTCCCACAGATAATAGCTATAAACTCTGGACCAAAAAAAAAAAAAATCTGGAAGCACTAGAGAGTAAATAGAAGCACACAGAATCTGGAGGAGAGTCAAATCTTGGAAAAATAAAATGGCAAGTAATGAGTTATCTATTTTTGTAGTTTTTAGCTTGAATACAGGCTGAGGTTGGCACTATGAGGGATAGCTAAAATTCTGATAGAGTACGCTGGAAAGCAAGGGGTGGGGAGACACTGGAAAAAAGAGAGCCAAAGTGAGAGAGACCCAGATTCAGTGTATAAACTCTACCAAGGTTTGGTCAGATCGCTGAACCACACATACCTAAGGCAGACTCAAAGCAGCCTAAAGATCGGGGAAATGAATTGAGAGTTGAGCTGCTGCCTGAAGGATAGAGTTTTGCATTTGAGTCCAACTAAGTTAATTGCTTGCTAAAACAAAACATCAACACTCTCAGCAGAATATAACAGGATGTGGAATCTCCATAACATCAAATTTATAATGACTAAAATATAATCCAAAATTACACACCATATAAAGAACCAGAAAATATGATCCAGAGTTAAGAGAAAAAAGAATCAACTGAGACCAGCCCCAATATGATCTAAATGTTGGAATTAGCAGAGAGAGATTATCAAGCCTTCCATGCCTGTGGGTGTCAAGCAGTTATTACAACTTATCTCCATGAAGTAAAGGAAAATATACTTTCAATAAATGAAAGGCAGGAAATCTCAGACAAGAAATAGAAACTATATAAAATAAAGAACCAATGGAAATTCTAGAACTAAAAAACATAATATTTGAAATTAAAAATTCACTGGATGGGCTAATTAAAAAAAAGAGAATTTTAATAATAGAAATTATCTAATCTGAAGACCAAACAAAACTCATTAAAAAAAAGAACAAGGTCTCAGGAACTTATAGGACAGTATAAAAATATCTACATACATGGACTTTGAATTCCAGAAGTGGAAGAGAGAATGAGGCCAGAAAAAAATATTTGAAGAAATAATGGCTTAAATATTCCCCAATATGCTGAAAAACATAAATTTATAGATTCAAGTTCAGTGAGCCCCAAGTAGCATAAATGTGAATAAAGACATTCATAGGCATATCATAGTCAAACTGCTGGAAACTAAATTAAGGAGAAAATTTTGAAAGCATCCAGAGGAAAAAATGATGCATCACATAGTGGAGGAGCTATTTGAATCAGTGTTGAATTCTCACTGGACTATGGAGGTCAGAAGACAATGGGCCATCTCTAAAGTACTTGGGGAGGAGGAGGGGAGGAGAATATACCTGGCAACCCAGAATCCTACATCTATTGAAAATATCCTTCCAAAATGACATTTTAAAAACTCTACCAGCAGCAACAAGGAAAGAGGTTCAAGCTTAAGCCCTAACTGTTGAAAAGAAGGTATCAGAGAAAGAAACAGAAAGTTTTGGTTTGGTGCCACAGGGATCATAGTCTCATACTTACCTTCCCGAGAAGTCATGTGGAGGGAAATAGATGAAATGGCAACACCCTGACAGCTTTCAGGAATCGCCCACCCCACATTCCCATTGGAAGAGAATCCAACTGAGAGGGAGAAAAGGCAGCTGGGAGAAAAGTCAAGAGAAAGTGCTCATAAGCAGAAGCCACTACACACCACTCCAGGACCATGGTGAGTAAAGAATGACAGCCAGGCCTGACAGCTTCCAGAACATGTGCTGGGATAGCGCAGGCACACAGGAGTGGGATACGTTCCCAGCTGGATGGCACAGGTACTGGAATTAGACATTTTGATAGGATCTCAGGAAAGTACAGAGCCCAAGTCCTCCAGCAAGGGCTGTGCAGCCCCATCCCACCCCCATGGCCCCAAACTACAGAAAAGTAGACAGCAAGCAACTTCCAGGCCTCTCTTGCCGTGGCCCTGAAGGGAAGACTGCTGGGTTTTACATAAGATAGGAGGGTTTTCAAGGAGAAGTCACCCATATATACCAAATAATATAATTATATAAGCAAATAATCTGTGTCAATCATGAGCTAGATTTAAAAAAAACTAGGGCAGAAGATATGAAAACACTCAATATAGAGAAAAAATAATCCAATCTGGAAGAAAACATAGCCCAAGCCAAGGAACAAAAGAATACTCATCATGAATTCATCACTCTTCAGACATACATATTCTAATAAAGCATATGACTTTAAAAAGCAAGAACACAAAGGCAAAAGGATAAAATAACAACATGAGATAAAAAGGGAGTTAAAGTACTAAGGAGATAAATTGTGTAGCAAAATCCCACTTCACATCTAACAAATAACTTAGAAAAATAAATAAGCAACAAAATAAATACAGCTGAACATCAAATTATTTTCGCAGAAAGGAAAGCTTGATATAATCATAATGAAAATGGAAAGGACAATGAATTTAAAACAAAGAATAGATGACAAAAACAGCCAAACGTAAGGATTATTGGTATCGTGGAGGGTAAAGGGTTACAACAAGTAAGTAGAGAAACTATTTAGAAATGTGATACAAGAAAATTTCTGCAGCGTGAAAAAATTCAGTCTTTCAATCAAAGAAATGTTGTGTTTTCCAATAATATTGGTAGAAAAATATATTTAGGTATATGTTTGTTAATTAAAATTGAATGATTAAAAAAAAAAGACATCCAGGAAGAAAAATCCAATCACCTCTAAGGGTAAAGAAAAGTCAGGTTTTTCTCTGCAACATGCAAGGGTAGAGAACAATGGAGTAGTGCCCACAAAGTCCTGAAGGAAAGAAAAAGTGACCCCAAAATGTTATATCCTATCAAAATGTCCTTCCAGTATAAATGCAAAAGGCAGACATTCACAAATATGCAAGAACTCAAGAATATAACATGTACGCGTGAGCCCTTCTTGAAAACATAAACTCCAACTGATCAAAATCAGAATAAAAAACTCAGAAATAAAAATGCTGGGGCAAAAGTCCTGGGAGTGAACATCAAATCCACTTAAGTATAAAGCCAAAGTTTTTCTAAGCTCTTCACACGTATTAATTTACCTAATCCCGTAAAGTAGAGTCCATTACTAGCCCTGCTTTACAATAGAGGAAACAAAACACAAAGTAATCCACCTGAAGCCCCAAAGCAAGTTGTGGAGTCTGAATTCAAACCCAGACAGTCTGGCTCCACAGCCTATGTACTTCTCCCCAGATTTTCCTATGTTTCAGTGAGCATGTGAAGTGGCCAGCGTGAGACAACAGCAGTGGGCAGAAACCTGGCAAGTTAGATAGAGTGTGAATACCCTGACCCTGACCAAGGCATTCAGCTTCCATGTGTTTAAATAAACTGTGCAGCCAATCACAGTGCCTCTGTGGGTCAATATGCAGTCTGCTGGGCCCAGCTGGGGCCTTGCTTTAGAAGGGTTTAAAGAAATAGCCAATATCCCAATATCCCTCATGGTGAGGAAACATTTATCTGAATTTCAGCAATCCCTTCTTTACTTTTAAACAATAGAATATAGAATATAATCCTAGGTTATAACTTTTTGTTTATTTGTGTGTCTTTCTAACATACAGAACCATTTGGAAATATCTATAATCATGCTCACAAATAAAATCTTATTTTGGAATGGTGGGATTTGGGGGTTATTGATTGTTTTCGTCTTTGTACTTTTCTGAATAACATATATCACTTTGGTTAAATTAAAAAAAAACCTAAGTTTTTTGAGAAAAGGAAATGAGAAATTTTTTTAAATTCACATAGCTTGAAGCTGGGATGAGAACTCATATTTCCCAGACTTTAAAAACCATGCACCATTTTGCTATCTTGCCCCCCACACCCTGGGGTTAAGGAACTCAAAGCGTTAATGTGATTAATAAATAAATATGCTAGAAATTATGATGCATTTAAAGTGCTTCACAGTGTCCAGCAAATAGTACATAAATGTTTGCTGTTATAATAATGGTAATTATTATTATTCACTACTACAATACATTATTAGAAATGCTATGATAGAACTGAGTATATGATGGCATGGAAACATAGTGGAGGAAAATCTGCTAATGCAAAAAGATGGTCCAGAAAGTCTTCCCGGAGGAGGTGACAGAAGCTGACTTTCAAAGAGTAAGATTTAGCCAGATAAGAGGTGAGGAGAGCAGGGCATTCCAGGCAGGGAGAACAGTAGGATGGATTAAGGGAGAGGGTGTGGCTGGATTGGAGGACATGTGGAAATGTGGCTGGGGAAGAGGTAAATTGGTGCTAGATCAGAGATTACCTCATATGCCCTATGCCAAGGAGTCTGGATTTCAAAGTCAAAGCCACCCAAGGGTTTTAAGCAGAAGAACATGCCACTGATATCTTTCCGACAGCTCACTCTGGCTGTGTGGAGGACTGATTGGAAGGGAAGACCCTAGAGACAGAGAACTGGTTGTGGTTATTGCATAGTCTTCCTAAGAACTGAGGAGCCCTAAGGCACAAGCAGAGTTGGCTGAGAGCTCTTTAGGAATGGGGTTCTCAAAATGTGGCCCACAGACTCTTTCAGGGGGTCCATGAGGGCAAAACTATTTTCATAATAATATTAAGGCAATATTTGGGTTTTTCACTGTGTTGACATTTGCACTAAGCAACAGTGGGTAAAACTGCCAGTGCCTTGGTACAATGAGGCACTAAAGTCTGTTAGTGGTCTTGCATTCTTCACCACCATGAATTCACGGGGGAAAAAATCGTTTTTTAAATGTCCTTTATGAAGCAATAAAAATTATTAATTTTATTAAATCTTGACCTTTGAGTACACGCTTTTTTAAAAAATTTTTAGGAATATTTGTATTTTTTTAAATTTTATTTATTTATTTATTTTTATTTCAGAGTATTACAGGGGTACAAACTCTTTGGTTACATAAATTGCCTTTGCACCACCGGAGACGCGTGCCCATCCCCCAGATAGTGTGCACTGCATCCATTAGGTGTGGATTTATCCATCCCCTCCTCCCCACTCCTACCTGCCTGACACCCTATGAATGTTACTTCCCATATGTGCACATTAGTGTTGATCAATTAATACCAATTTAATGGTGAGTACATGTGGTGTTTGTTTTTCCGTTCTTGTGATACTTCACTTAGAAGAATGGGCTCCAGCTCCATTCAGGATAATACAATAGGTAGTTCATCATTTTTTTTTATTGCTGAGTAGTACTCCATGGTATACATATACCACATTTTATTAATCCACTCGTGTATTGATGGGCACTTGGGTTGTTTCCACATCTTTGCAATTGTGAATTGTGCTGCTATAAATATTCGAGTACAGATGTCTTTTTTATAGAATGTCTTTTTTTCCTTTGGGTAGATAGCCAGTAGTGGGATTGCACAGGGTGTGGTCAAGTACACACCTTTTTAATACTCTGTGTGAAGCAATCTAGGGAGGGCGTATAAAGCACTTTAGTTGCAGAGTAAAATACGATGGTTGTCTCAAGGAAAAGTACTTTTATAATTAAGTTATGAGCTGACCTAACCATTTTTTTCATGGAACCCCATTTTTACCTTAAAGAAAATGACTAATAAACTATGGTTATTCAAACTTGAGTATTTGGGAGATATTTTCTTGAAAATGAATAAAGTGAACTTCTCACTTCAAAGATAACAAGTTTTTCTCATTTTTGTTGTGGTATTTGTTACTAGTTATATTTCTTGCTAATGATGAAATGTGAGTTTTCAGGTGAAAATTAGAATTTTGGAAGACTTGTATCCACCCCTGTGATATGTGACAGCTTCCCAATTCTTACAGATTTTCCTGATGAGACTAGTGTTTGTTGTGGGTTGCATTGTGTCCACCCCCCACAAAAAAACAGATTGGAGTCCTAATCCCTGGTGCCTGTGAATGTGACATTCTTGGGAAATAGGGTCTTTGTAGATGTAATTGAGTAACAATGAGGTCATACTGGATTAGGGTAGGACCTAAATTCAATGAGCTGATGTTTTTATATTAGAAATTTGGATACAGAAATACAGCTATACACAGGGAAGTATGCCATGTGAAGATGGATGCAGTGATGCAGCTACAAGCCAAGAAATTTCAAGGGTTGCCAGCAACCATCAGATGCTGGGAGAAAGGCATGGAAGGGATTCTTCCTAAGTGCTTCAAGAGGCAACCAACCCTGCCAACATCTTGATCTCACACTTCCAGCCTTCAGAAATGTGAGAGAATAAATTTCTATTGTTTTAAGCCACTCCGTTTGTGGTACTTTGTTATGGCAGAACTATGAAACAATACATTGGTGAAAACATCAAATATGATTATTTGATATTGTAGAGGAAAATGGGCCAACATTGGAAAGATATGCATAACTCAGTGAACCAAAATTTCCAAAGTTCAATGTATAATGTCAGAAAATCATGCATGAATGGATAAAAGATCCATTCAAAGTGTAAAACAGTCCAATAGATTTTAATATAACAGAGTACAAAAAGTTCACTCATACAGTTTCAGAATCTACTTTACATCTAACCTTTAAGAAACTACCACTTGCTGAGCTTTGGTGTAGCATCAAAAAAACTATCTACAATTATCTGAAGAGGTTGTTAAAATACCCCTCCCTTTTCTACCTACTTAACAGTTGGAGGTTGGATTTTTTTCCATATACTTCAACCAAAACAATATATTATAACAAAAGCAGATATAATAATTCAGCTCTCTTGTGTTAAGCTAGACATTAGGAGATTTATAAAAATACAAAACAATGCAACTCTTCTCATTAATTTTTTTGTGTTTTAGAAAATAGTTATTTTTTATAGAAATGGTAATGTTAATATGTTAATGTGTGATTCATGTTACTATGTGATGGGTTTATTATTTTAAATAAATAAATATTTTAAAAATTTTAAATTTTAACTCCTAGAACAGTAAATATCTATAGTTATGGCTCATGTACATAGAAACTCTCCGGGATTCACAGAGATTTTTGAGTGTAAAAGGATCTAGAGACTCAAAAGTTTGAGAATTACTAGATTAAAAGCTAGAAATAAAAGAATTTGGCAAATCATTGGTGGGGTTGAGAGAGAGAACAGTCTTGGTCCTATCCCAGGAACTATTCTCCTTAAGGGGGTTATGTCAGCTGGGTGTGGTGGGTTATGCCTGTAATCCCAGCAGGCTAAGGCAGTAGGCTCACTTGAGTCCAGGAGTTCAAAACCAGCTTGAGCAATGTACTGAGACCTTGTCTTTACAAACAATTTTTAAAAATTAGCCAGGCGTGGTGGCTTATATCTATGGTCTGAGCTACTCAGGAGGGTGAGGCAAGAGGATTGCTTGAGCCCAGGAGTTTGAGGCTGCAGTAGGCTGTGATGATGCCACTGCACTACAGCCTGAGCAATAGAGCAAGGCCCTGTCTCTAAAAAAATTATTAAAAAAAATTTTTTTAAAAAGAAAGCTGGCTAGAAACCAATCTATGAGACTGAATAAGAGTACTCAGGAGGAACAGAAAACTCACAGAGAGTAATGCCACAGAAACCAAGCAAGGCAGAATTTTCAAAAAAGAAGGAGACAACATCAGTGAATATTGTAAAGATATCACTGGGTCATTAGTGACTCACTGGGAGCATTTTAGAGGGAGTAAGAGGAGAAGTCATGGAGGTGGCAGTTATGGTGTGCTCTTGAAGTGACAAGCTTGAGGTTGGGCAGAAGTTAGAAGAGTCATATTTATATGAGTCAGGAGAAAGCCAGAGGAGAAGTGAAAACTGAAAATTCAGGAGAGTGGGGTGTAAGCAATAGAACAAGACCCCCCAGGAATGCCAGAAGGGATTTGCTGGTGCCCAGTAGACAGTGGAGTGTAGAAGGCAAGCCCTTAAGGTCTTTGGAACCAAACTATCTGATTCAAGACTTGCCACTGTCATTTGCTAGGTAAGTGACTTGACAAGCTACTTAAGTTCTCTGTTCCTTGGTTTCCTTTTCTGAAAACATGGACAGCAATAGTATTTACCTTAAAGAGTTGTTTAAGAAGACAGTGTGAGCTAATGCGCAAGAATTTAAATACTGCTTGGCAAATGGAAAGTGCTCAGCCAACCACCATTACTGCTGAGACTGAAAGGAAGGGGAAATGCTGCCATCCACGGCCCATCAGAGCTCCTAGGTTGGAGGGACAACACAGAGATGGCTCCTGGCTGGTACCCCACCCTTTCCTGGAGCAGATCTGAGGGGTAGGTGGTCCTGCTGGGCGCAAACAAAAAATTGTTTTCTTTTTCAATTACTGTCTTCAACCACCCTCTTTCAGATCTCCCTTTCTAGTTTGTTGAAACTAGAAAAGTTTCAGGCTGGAGCTGGGATATCACCAGCACTTCCAGGGAGGGGTGGACAGGAGGAGGGGGATGGGGTGAATGTAGCTCTCTCTAGCCAGCCATTGTTGGGATCCTGTCTGCAGTCGCTGGGACTCTCTGGCTAGCACTAGCTGGCCCCCTTGTCCTTGGGGTAGCAGGCGTCCAAGTGCTGAGTCGGCTATGGGCTCAGGTGAGGACTCTTCTGGGGGCTCCCAGATGAGAGGTCTAGCTGGGCTCAGCCCTCTCCACGGCCCTCACCCCAACAGTCTGCCCCTCTGCTGGCTGGCCTGGTTCAGTGCAGCCCTCTAGCTGTGGGAGGTGCAAAAAGCTATAACAGGGAGGTGCAACAAGCCACATCTGCTTGACCTGCACCACCATTGGGCAGGACACTCTTGCTGTTTGCCTTGACAATCCCCCATCAAGGGAGATTGGTGGGGTGGGGCGGGGGTGTTTGCGGTGGTTGCCACGGGCAGCAGGGCTGGTTTTGCCACCTCTTAATAAGCCCCAAGAAGGTGGCTATGCCTAAGTTGACAACTCGCTGTGGGGGGCAGGGGGAGTACCAGTGTCTGTTGTTTTCAGCTGTTGGCCCTGGTGCCTGAGCAACAGGAAAAGCCCCCCTCAGCCTTGTAGGTAGCAGCGGTGAGAAAAGGAAGAGGTGCTGGCTGACCCCAGAGCTATAAGAGATAAGCTTTGGGAGGGAAACCAAGGCCAGATCTCAAGACAATGATATTCCAAGTTAAGTAGTTTGGCCTGATCCTGGGGCTTAAGGGGAGTCTTTGGAGGGTTCATAATGACATGATCAGATATGGGTTTCAGAAAGATCATTCTGGTGGGAGGCAAGAAGAATTAGGAGACTACAAAATGATTCAGGAGAGAGATGGTAAGGGCCTGCACCAGGATGTGATGGGGAAGAGAACAATCTTTGCATGGTAGAGATGCATGTCGCCCTTTGACAGGCCTTCTGGAGCTCAGAGCACTGCTGGCACTTCCGTGTGCCACTGCCGTGCTTTGCCCACCAGATAGAACACCTCATCCTCAAATGAGGGTCCCAGAGCTGAAGTGGGCTAAAGTTGGCCAAAGAGACCCTCTTCTGTCTGTATATACACCTGGGCCTACTCCCCATCCCCTGGCCCATTGTAACAGATTGGGTTTTTCAGAAGTAGACACTAAAAGGGAGTTTGGGGCTATAGTATGTTTATTAGGGATCAACACCTCTACAGAAAGAGGGAAGAAGCAGGCCCAGGCCCAGGAACAAGGTGATTGTGACGCAGGCTTGACAAAAGCTGGGAACCTGTGTGGAGCTCTGGAGTGAGGACTGCTTGTCAGCATCTCAGATCAGGTGTAGAGGCCCCAGGCTTTGTACCCCAACTTTGCTCAGTCACCAGATACAGACTGCCCCAGAAAGGGCATGAGGCAGAGTCTGAAAGAGCTGACCACTGGAGTCCCTGCACCTGGCCAGCAAGACCTCCTTTGGAGGGGGATCTAGACAAGGCATCTCACCACCACCCCCTGTCCTGCACTCCCCTCTGGGCTTCTGGTCAAGCCTGATCCTCCCAGCCAGCCAGCCTCACCCACCTCTGCAGCATCTGACAGCCCAAGGAGCTTTGCCAGCAGGGCTTTAGAAAAGGAAGCAGGAAGAACTGTACACTGGAAATGCTATTTATCTGTAATTGCAGCCCAAGGCATCTATAATTAGGAAGGTGAATTTACTTCTAAAGAAGTTGCATAACACCTTCCCTGCTAAGAGACACTTGGGAATTTTCTGCTGTGCTAGATTGTGTCTGACTCCCCTCACTCCCACCAAATAACCTAAAATCAAGAGTGCCAACCATCAAGAAAATGAGAACTTCTTGAACCTTAGATACCCCTCGCTCACCCACATTTGGGGCTAACACTGGCCAGGCCTGCCCTTGCCTGGGAAAACTTGAGTTAAACTAGAAATGGGTTTTGAGGAGTAATTTCCGTATAAGTACCGCATGCTAACTGATTGCAACACTGGAGCTCCAAAGAGTAATTTCTATGATTATCTGCAAGTCTCCCTGAGAGTTATCTTTGGAATCCAGAGTCCAGTGCATTTCCAGGTGCCCATCAGGAACTCTATTGATGTTCTCGGAACGAAACTTCTGCAAGAATCTGATTCTGTCACAAAATTTATCTGAGATGAACACAGCTCTCGGGCAACCTCCTGACCCTCAGTCATTAAATCCTCTGAAAAAGGGAAAGCAGATTTTGCTTTTAGGAAAGTGAATAGGCAGGCAGAGACTGAGAGAGATAATGGGGGAGGGACAGAGGCTCTTCCAGAAGTACAGTTTTGGACCTCAATTTATGCCAGAAAGTCATAAATTGTGTAAAAGCCCTGGGGCTCTTGCTTGCTTGTCGATAGCCCTGAGCCAGTTGGTAAGCCTTCGTTTGTAGGATGAGCATATTTGTAATGCCTAAATCACAAGGTGTTGTGAGATGAGCCAGATAACAGATGGGTTGCCCAACAGGAGGACTGACGGGTGAGGTGAGGGGACTGTAGTTGTTGTTCATCAGAATAAATGGAGGTTTGTATTTCACTGTAGAGGGGAGATGGCAGGGGAGAAGGGGCAGTGAAGCCTGGGACCGAGAGGTCTTTTCCTCAGGCACAGAATAAAGGCACGTTTTTCCCAGACGTTCATTTGTTCCGTCAGTCATTCAGCAGATATTTAGGGAGTGCCTACAAAGTGCCAGGCACAATTCTAGGAAAATAGGCAAAGATTCCTGCCCTTGTGGAGCTGGCATTCCAGTGGAGGAGACAGACAAGGAGGATAAACAGTTATTTATTTAGAAGGCGGTGAGTGCTGGAGAAAAATAGCAAAGAAGGAGAGCACTGGGTGGGATCAGGACCGAGGCGGGGAAGTGGGCGTAGAGAGGAGGGAAGGTTGCAAACATAAATATAATGGCCCAGGAAGGTAGGAAGTGACACTGAGCAAAACCTTACAGGAGGTGAACGCGCTGGACACCTGGAGGGAGCAGTCCCACAGCTAGAGCAGAGCCCTCCCGCTGCACCTGCCTGGCGAGGCCTCTCAGGGAAGCCCAGGGGGCCAGGGAGGCTGGGTGAGCGAGAAGGGCCTAGGAGCATGGACTGGCGCTCTGAATCGACGGGGCGATCCGTGAGGGCAATTCCCAGCACCGTCCTGTATGGTTGGTGCAAAGGAATCTGTTCCAGGGTAGATGACGTAGTTTTATGTGGGGCAAGTCTCAGCAGACTGTTGCTGTTCCTGGGGATTGCATAAAACCAATGCTTTCCTAGGTTAGAGAAACTCAGAAGAATGCAGATCCACACCTTTCATGCTTATTTTAATGCCCAAACCATTAATTTTTAACAAAGAAAAGAAGGTATGTTTAAAATACAGAGCAGAAAGGAAAGTATTGAGACTTCAATTTTTCCCTTTTATTTTTACTAATTAGGTTTTTAAATAGGTATTGCATGCATAGCCTATAAACTTCAAAAGATACAAAAGGATGGAAGGTGTGTCTCCCCCTCACCTGTTCACTGGCCCAACATTTCCCCTCCCACAGAAGCAGCTGCTCACCATGGGTCGTCCGCATGCCTGACTGTTGTGGGCCGAATTGAGTCCCCCTCCTGCCCCCAAATCCCTATGTTGAAGTGTCAATCCCCAGGACCTGAAAGTGTGACTGAGGTACATTTAGTAATAGGTTCTTTAAAGAGGTAATTAAGGTTAAATAAGGTCATCAGGGTGGGCCCTAATCCAATATGACTAGTGTCCCTATAAGAAGAGGAGATTAGGAGGCAGACACACACAGAGGGAAGACCATGTAAAGACACGGGCGGAAGACAGTTATTTACAAGCCCCGGAGAGAAAAGACCTCAGAAGAAACCAACCCTGCCGACACCTTGGTCTTGAACTTCTAGCCTCCAGAATTGTGAAAAATAAACTTCTATTGTTAGGCCACCCTCTAGTACTTTATTGTGGCAGCCCTGGCAAACTACTAAACTTAGGTATACCTTTGGGTATTTTTTATATATATATATATATATCCCTTTTATTCACAACTTTTAATAGATTATAAATACTATTATGCACTTTGCTTTGCTTTTTTTCCCTCTCTCTCATTTAAAACCACATCTTAGAGATCATTCCAGGTCAGTATACACGGAACTCCTTTATTTCTTTAAAGACTACAGAATATTCCATTGAGTGGATGTTTGGTAATTTATTTAACCTTTCTTTATTAATGGATTTCAAGTTGTTTCCAAACTTTCGCTATTACAAAAATGCTACAATGGGTAACCATGCATACATGTCATTTCATACATGTATATATGTATATGAGTAGGATAAATGTTTAGTAGGACTGCTTGGCCAAAAATAAATGGATTTAAAATTTTGACAGGGACCCAGGGATGGCAGTCTAGGTGCCATAGGCAGCCTGGGACTTAAAAAGCTAGGGACAAGGAAAGGGTCTTAGACGCTGCACGTCTGTAAGGTTAAATGACTCTAGGACTTGTGCAGACATAATTTATCTATGACTTACTTGTTCATGAGAGTTTTAGAAAATCAATAGAACCACCAGTTACTTAAGTTTCAATAATTGGAGGGGAGCCCCGCCTTGTGAATGGGGCATCTGGTTTAACTTCCCACCTGGTCACACACTATATTTTGGAGCTGCTAGAATGTGAGAAGACGCTTGAGGGGACAGTATGAGCTTGGTGTTGTGCAAAGTATTTATAGATGCACAGACTGGGAAGACAAGATGTGCAACCAGAAGGTTACAGGTGTCACCTTGCTTCTTCCCTGTATTTTGTTTCTTGTGGTTTTTTTTTCTTTTTTGCTCAGAGAAGAGAATACAATTCCTTGTATTTTGTAATCCAGAAACAAATAAATTGCTTTTAAAGAAAAAATAAATAAATAAATAAATAAAATTTTGACATGTATTGCCAAATTGCCTTCCCAAAAATTTATACCAATTTACCCTCCAGCAAATGTTTCTGTTTCTCCATAACATTACCAATTTGTTGTTTCATAAAACTTTTTGATTATTGCCAATATAATAGGTGAAGAATAGTACCTTGCACTTATTATAGACAAGGTTGAGTGACTTTTTACGTGTTAAAATTTTTTACATAACAAGGATTGAAATTTTGAGCATTTTTCTTCTCCCACTCTGCTTGGAAGTCTGGGTAGCATAACCACTAACCTGGCCCCAGCTGTTTGTTACTCCACAGTATTTGATTTCTTGTCTTCCTGCCACACACAGCATTTACCATTCTTTAATACCACAGGGTGCTTTCTACTGGCTCCTCCACAGTTAAAATCACCATCATGGTTGTCACTGAGACATTCACAGTCTAGCTCGTTTAGCAGACGTAGAAACAAATATTTACAATTCCATATCTACCTGGAGGAGCCCATGAAAGTTTCAAAGTGGAGGGCATTCTTGAAGTACCCATTAAAGTTGGCCAGGTAAGAAGCCATTCTAGGCAGATACGAAGGCATAAAATTTAGGACATCGCACACTTGGAACATCAAGGAAAGGCAGGCAGTCAGAGACTGAGAAATGGGAAAGTGGGCAAGAACGTGGCTGGACAGCCTCAGCCTCCACCTCCTTGTGCAGGTCTGCAAATGGGGGCAGTCACACCTACTTCTGGTTTACAAGCTGGGGCTCTGCTCCAGCCCCACAGGTATGACCCACCGGCTCCTCTCTGGGCTTCCCTCTCCTCAAGCAACCTGCTCTCACGAAGAAGGAGAAGACAAAACAAAATGACTTTAAAATACCTTTATTGATTTTTCTGATTATAATAGAAAACCTTATGTAGAAAGTTCAAGCAATACCTAACACTATGAAAAAATTTAAAATAACACAATACTAGCTCCCAGAAATAACCACTGCTAATATTTTGTTGGAAATCTTTCCAGAGTTCTTCCTAAACACATACCCTAAATATTACACACACACACGTAAAATGTTAATTTTATGTATGCATATACTATGTATAATATGTGTAATATCTGAATATTTCATGTAAATCATATATTTTTCACTAAAAAATACTTACAGAAATTTTTCATGCCAGTGAATATAGAACTGCATTATTCTGACAATTGTCTACATAGTATCCCATTCTAGAGGTACTAGGATTCATTGACTAATTCTCTATTATGGGCATTTAGGCTGTTATACAAACATTGTTGCAATGAACAACCTTGTATATATTTATGTATATGGAGTTATATTTGGTGCTATGATATGTTTTGATCGATCCGTTCACTGTTGAACTAACCCCAGGTTGACCAGGTAAGAACAGACAACTTCTAGTCAGTGTCTCTTAGACCACTTGTCTCCTTCTATGTTCAATTTAGGGAATTTATTCTTCACATCTTCCTCGTTCCCAAGTCTCCCAGATTCGTCCTGTGCAGAGTGGGCAGCGCCTCCCTCTCAGTGGGCAAAATGCAGATGTTGCTGAGATCGTTGGTAGCTTTTCCTTCCCACTCTGAGCTTCGTGATCAAGTTAGGATCGGAAAGGTTCTTCCTGGGCTCTTTCTTAGGAACTTAGACATTTTATCCCGAGCTCCCAAAGACGTGAAGCTGCCCTCTGGTTGGGTTTATGTTCAAAAATAGCCCCTTTCATCTGCTACTTCACATAAGTGACTACAGTATGAACATTGAGATTACTGTGTTGTGCTGTAGATTCTTGTCATTGGAGAAGGTAACATAGAATGTTTCATCTAGTCAAGAAGGATATCAGGACATGCGATGTCTCCAAGAGTTGACATTTTGTTGGGTACCAAGAATTACCCCAGCAGGTCATACTGTAAGTCATTTCTCCAATCTGAGCCTCAACTTCCTCATGTATAAAATGAGATAGTTAGGCAGGAAGGTTTCTGAAGTCCCTACAGCACTTAAGCCTGTAGTAAATGAATGGACTAAGCCAAATGAATGAAGGAGCATATTTCTTGAGGACAATTTTCTTATGATTTAATTAGAAACCAGAGATATAAATTTGTGAAAAGTCCAGCCATTTATTACCTCAATAGCAGCTCAGGACCACAGTGAAAGAAGTGTCCCAAGGACGTTCTGAGCAATTATGACAATAAGCACAGCAGAAGGGAGCTCTGAGGAGGTGCATATTGAAGCACGCAGAGGTGGCCAAGGAAGGGAGGCTTCAACCTGTTTACCAAGAAGGAATCTTACCCTGAATCCTGTCTCTAGTTACATCTGCAAGGTTTCAGGTTCCCCAGACTCTATTCTTCAGTGCTCTGTCCCCAAGCCACCCTGGATGTGTTTGAATTGTCAGTCTCTTTTCACCCTTCGCCTACTTGGGGGACTTGCCACCCTCCTGCCACCATGATTGGGCTCGAATTCACATTCATACACAGTGGTGACAGTATAACTAGAAGTATTAACGTTCCAGGGAGGAACCTGGCAATGTTGGTATCTGACTGGGAGAGATGAAGATCTGATGGGGAGATTGCAGGCACTGGTGCAGTCCTGTGGGGGAGACAGCAGGATGGTGATATTCATATTGATGTCCCATATTTCATATGAAAAAACAAAAGAGTACTCTTAGAAACAAAGATCTCAAGAAGGAGTTCTTAAAACAGATGATAAATTACCAAAAGGTATGGAGTTCTGATTCTTACAAATTCTGATTCTCAAGGTTTCATATATAACCCACCTCCCCTTCTCAAAGAGGATCACGTCAACAAATCTCCTAAGAGCAGGTTCTGACTTGCAAAGAACAAAAGGTAGTCTCTGCCAGGGCTCAGTTTCTCTTCTCCCTCAAAGTCTGTCTTTTTCACTTCCTGTCTTCCTCATTGGACCTGGTCTCCTTTGGGTTTGCATGTAGTCCTGCCCTGGAACCTTGGCTGTCATTTTTTGGCGGGTTGTAATATATCCTTGACAAGCCTGATGGTTGTTCCAGTTAGCTAACGGTGCATAACGTACCACCCAAAAGCTTAGTGGCATAAAACATTTTATTACCCTTACAGATTCTGTCGGTTATGATTCCAAAAAGAGGTACAGTGGGATAGTTCTGCTCTGCTCCCCAGTGTCTGACAACTCTGTTGAGAAGACTCAAATGTCTAGCAGTGACGTGAACAGCTGAGGGCTGCAACAGGCAGGGCTGGCAAATCCACTTACAAGACGGTTTCTCAACTCATATGTCTGGCCCCTTGGCTGGGATGGCTGGAAAGTGGGGCTCAGCTGTGACTGTCCACCAGAGAGCCTATACCTGGACTCTCCAGTGTGGCAGTCTCGGGGCAGTCAGGTTTCTTACATGCAAATTCAGGAATTCAAAAGTGAGTGTTCCAGCAACATGAAACAGAAGCAGTCTGGCCTTTATGAGTAGCTTTGGAAGTCACATAACATCACTTCTACCTCACTCTATTGGTGGAAGTAGTCACAAGCCTTCCTTGAACGTAGATCTTTAGGAAAGGAGTATCACAGAATTTGTGGCCACATTTCAAAACTGCCGCAGTGGTATTTTGTATAATATTCCACTTTACCAGAGTTAGTGAGGATCTAAGGAAAGAGAGCATCTGGGGATGTGAGACCTCAGTTTCAGAGTATAATTCAGTTATTTTCTAACTAGGTGATTTTGAGCCAGTCATTTATCCTTTCTGAGGCACCTTTTTTTTTTTTTTTTAAGATGGGGTCTCATTATCCTAAGTGAAGTATCTCAGGAATGGAAAAACAGACTCCACATGTACTCTCTAATAATTGGGAGCTAATCGATGGGTACAAACAGGCACAAAGAGATGTAAAGGTCATTGGAAATCAAGAAGGGGGGAAGGAAGGAGGAGAGGAAGGGTAAAAACCTACCTATTGGGTACAATGAACACTATCAGGGTGGTGGGCACACTAAAAGCCCCGACTTAAGCATTATAAAAAGTATCCATGTAACAAAAACATTTGTACTCCCATAATATTTTGAAATTTAAAAAAAAACCAGTATATTTGTACATTAGTGATTGACAATTAAAAAGACATAAATAAAATATTTTTTTAAAAAAGGATTGGGTCTGACTATGTTGTCCAGGCTCGTCTCGAACTCCTGGGCTCAAGTGATCCTCCTGCCTCAGCTTCCTGAGTAGCTGGGACTACAGACATACACCCCTGTGCCCAGCCTCCTTTTTTTGTGTGTCAGTGCAATGGCTGTGATAAATAGCAATGCCCACCTCATAGATACAATAGTGTTTCACATGTTGCCTCTATTATCTCCATCTTTTTTGTACTTTCCCATGTAAACCTTCCTGTTCTCCCACCCTGTCAAACACATGGTTTCTCAGTCTGCACCCAATCCTATTGACCCACTAGCATAGACTTAATTAGTAACTTCAGGTTTCAGTCATTACGGACAATTGTTGACCCAGTCCTCAAACCAGAAAGGAGGTCTGGGGTGAGTGAGGGGCTCCTGTCACTGGTGAGGAGTAGATAGAGACTGAGTCCCAGGGTCACTTTCCTGAGCATGGTAAGAAAGAACTTGACAGTGATTCGCAGAGCTATCTGTGGAGCTGATTCCCTCTCTACAGCAGAACAAAAGGCAGAGGCCCAGATACAGAGGAACCAACCCAACACAGAAAGAGACATCTTCCCTTGGCAGAGGTTCCTAGTCCTCAAGCAGTGATGGAGAATAACCTCCAGCAATTCCTGCATACAGGGGCACATGTGCACTGGCAGCGTAGAAACAAGGGAATACCATTGAGACTTCCATTTCCAGAAATGGCAGACTAGATAATCTGAAATAGTTCCCTCTATAAAACCTCTAAAAGAGTTGAATAAAATATGATAAACATTCTTTTAAATGCACAGCTGAACTAACAGAAAAGCAAAGGAAATCACCGGGGGCCAAAAATAAAGAGAGAGATACCCAGAGCAATCACCATAAGCTGAGGCTAAGGACTTGCCTCAGTGACCCAGGGGCATGGCTTTTAACATTTCACAATGAAAGGAGGAAAGGCCTGTGTCCTTATGAGATGGGTATTGAGAACAGGGGACTGAAAGCAATACTCTCCCAGCCCCTACCCTAGAAAAAAAAACAGAGCCAATCTGTTTTAGCCTGGTAAGGGGGAAAAGTCTCTCCTGAAACTTTGTACCACAAGCCTACTACTCCTATGAACCAAGGGCATGAGTTCCCTCTACCCATATAGTCTTTGAACCAAGAACTTGAAAGTATTAAAGGTAGTCCCTAATGATTTGCTTGGCAAAAATTTAAAAGTATGATCATGAACATGGGAGAAGAGATGTGGAGCCCAAGGATCTTTTATACACTGCTACTGGGAATATAAATTTGTGCAGTCACTTTGGAAAATGGTTTGGCATTACCTCCTAAAGATGAAAATTTCTGAACTCTGTATGACCCGGAAATTCTTCTTATAGATAAATGCCCAAGATAGACAGTTGCACATGAACAACAAGAGATATAAGATACATAAGAATGTTCTTAGTGGCATTCCTCAAAATAACAAACGTCTGATGAATCTAAATAGCCCTCTGTGGGAGAAGGGACAAAATAAACTTTGTTAAATTCATGCAATTAAATATTATATTGCAGTCAAAATTAATGAACTGTAACCACATGCAGCAATATAGAAAAATCTTAACAATATAATATTAAACGAAAAGAGCAAATCCCAAAAGATTAGACATTATACATGGCATAATACCCTGTGAATTTTTTAGGAATATATATATATATATGAAAAGAAATGATAAATGTGGAGTTTATGATGGTTACCTCAAGTGCAGAGATGCAAAAAGGTACAGTTGGAGGAACCATATGTTAGATGTAGATTATTGTCAATATTATAGCTTTTGTTTTGGGTCTTGGTTTTGTGGATGCTTATTATATTTTTTAAGCAGGCCATACACGGATCCATGAAGATAGTATGTCTTAAACCAAGGATTATGTTTGCCTCTCCTCCTTGCCTTTCCACCTGAAACTCCTGTCAGATATGTATCTTAGTGTTGGAAAAGGCAGTCTCATATGCAGTCTTTCAACACTCACAATTATGTGTATCCTGAGGTTCAAATATGAAAATTAATAAGTGGTCCCTGGCCTTCAGTATCCCTCAGGTACATAGCAAAAGTAAATAAAAATCTTTCTGGTGGGGCATGTCTTCAATCCAAGCAGCATAAGAGCTTCACAAATAAAGCCCCACTAAAAATGAGGCTTCAAGCAAAAATAACAAGACATATTAAAAGCAATCAATCATGAGGGTATGCAGTTTTAAGAAATAGCAGGATTATACTCTAGGAACTTCAAATCATAGATCTTTTTTGTAGAGGACATAAAACAAGTGAGTTTAAAGATCCAAAAGAAAAAATCAAAAACATTAAAAAAATTTGAAAAAAGTATAGGCAAATTTGACTTGTATATAACTCTAGAAATTAAAAATACATTCATTCATTTTCTTACTCAACAATTTTTTTTTTGAGATGGGATCTCACTCTGTGGCCCGGTTGGAGTGCAATAGCACAATCATACCTCAGCCTTGAACTCGTGGGCTCCAGCAATCCTCCTGACTCAGCCTTTAGAGTAACTGGAACTACAGGCATGCACCACTATGCCCAGATAATTTTTTTCATTATTTTTTTTAGAGACAGGATCTCACTTTGCTGCCCAGGCTGGTATCGAACTCCTGGTCTTAAGCGACCATCCCACCTGAGCCTCTCAAAGTGCTGTGATCACAGATGTGAGCCACTGCACTCGCCCCACTCAATAATGTTTGAGTGACTACTGAGTGTCAGGCACATTCTAGGCACTGAGGATACATCAATGAACAAAAGAGAAAAAGTTATTGCCTTCATAGGTATTTCATTTATGATTGTTGAAATTTAAAACTCAATAGATAGCTGTTTCTGGAAAACACTCAAGCCATGCTTTCCTCTAAACTTCACACCACAACAATCAACACAGAAGACTTCTATGACCAAATATGGAGGTTGTTTCCCTGCACACCAAGCAGTGGGCACCACCTGGGGGTCCTCTAATTTAATTCCAACACTATCTACCTGGAGATAGCATCAGATCCCACAGGGTGAGGATCTCAGTCCCCAAAACTGACCCTCTTCAGACACTCGTCCCAAGTCCAGGCCTCTAGAACTTAGGACCAACTGCCTTCAAGTTAGGGTTCCCACAACTCCCACTTTGGGTTCAATTAACTTGCTGCAGTGGTTCACAGAACTCTGGGAAACACTTCATTTATTATAAAGGATGTTACAAAGGATACACATGGTACTTGCTTTGGCAGCACATATGCTAAAATTGTAACAATACAGAGATTAGCATGGCCCCTGTGTGAGGATGACACACAAATGCGTGAAGCATTCCATATTTTTTAAAAAAATGAAAGATACACATGAAAAGCTGTGTAGGGTGAGGTATGAAGGAAGGTGCAGAGCTTCCATGCTCTCCTGGGGTCTGCTACAAGAAACGTCCACATGTTCGGCTATCCAGAAGCTCTCTAAACCCAGTCCTCTGGGTTTTTAGGGACAACCATTTTAAAATGTGATTAGCCTTCAGGGTATGGGATGGAACCCTCTCTGGAATGAGGGTCTTATGACCCACAATCAGAAAGGTGGGGGAAGATTAGAGTCCTGCCTTGGAGCAGGTAAAAGGAGAGCAGGAGAAGGTCAGAGATTCTGTTTTCTGCTCCTAAGGCCTAACACAGTCAGCATTATAACAAAAGACTCTAACAAGGGCCATAGGCCAGGAACCATGGATGAAAACCAATATACATATATCATAACACCACAATACCTTAAATACCAGATTAGACACAGATGAAGAGAGAATTGTTGAACTAAAAAATAGATCTGAGGAAATAACTCAAAATGCAATGTAAAGAGTTAAAGATGTAGAAAATATGAAAGGTTAAGGGACATAGTGGAGTACAGAGTGAAATGGCCTGCCAAGCAGAACACCATGCACTGGTTACCAATCCCCAGGAAAGCATAAAACAGTCAAGCACTGAATGGAAGAACACTTTACTTACAGAGAGAAGAGATGGAGCAAGATCAGCTTCAATAGTATATGCCGATCTCCCATGGCCAGTGGGTCTCTCCTGGCAGCTGATATAGGGCAATTAGCCTAGGTGCACCCTTAAACACACCCCTCTTAGGCCACAGTAGAAGGACCCAACCCCTCCTTCACAGAGTCTAAAATACTGAAAGCCGGAGACCTGCCTGAGAGCCATTGATATATACCCTTGAGCAGAACAAAAGAACACTCATTGAGCCTGAAACAGGGAAGAATATTTCCACACAAGGTGATAAACGTTGTACAGGCTGTGAGGACTCTTTATCTCTTGGTGAGGAAGTGCTCCACATCCAAGGCCCATTCGTATGTGGCCAAGCAGGGGTCAAAAGGCTGTGTTCGTGAGACTGCCTTTCCCAACACTAACGTATATATCTGACAGGAGTTGCAGATGGTGACAAGGAGGAGAAGCAATATTCAAAGAGATAATGAAGGGCTAAGAATTTTCCAGTAGTGAGAAAAGACATCAATTCTTACATTGAAGAAGTATAATGAGACTAAAGCAGAGTAAATAAAAATAAATCCATATCCACCTAACATTGTGATCAAACTGTAAAATGACAAAGAGAGAGATTTTAAAAATAATCAGAGAGAAAAGCAGATTACTTACAAATGAATAATTGACTACTAGAAAACTTTCAACAGCAAAAATAATAGAAGTCAGAAGTTAGTGGAATTTTTAAGAACTATAATTCAAACTGAACTATTATTCAAAATAAGAGTGAAATGAAGTAAAAAAAAAAAACCCAGAGAGATTACCACTAAAATAAGTCTCTGAAAAATTTGAATTTTTGAAAGAAAAAAAAAATCAGAAGGAAAGAGTGAGACGTAGGAAGCAGTAGTGAGCAAAGAGATAGCATCTACAATAATAATAATGACAACTAATTCTAAAGATATAAAAACAAGGAGTATAATACCATTTGTCTTAGTCCATTCATGTTGCTATAAAGGAATACCTGCGGCTGGGCAACTTACAAAGAAAAGAAGTTTATTTGGCTTATAGTTCCGCAGGCTGCACAAGAAATATGGCGCCAGCATCTGTATCTGGTGAGGTCCTTAGGCTGCTTCCATTTATGGTAGAAGGGGAGGGGACCCAGTGTGTGCAGAGATCACATGGCGAGAGAGAGAGACAGAGAGAGAGAGAGAGGAGAGAGAGGAGAGAGAGAGAGAGAGAAGATCCCAGGTTCTTTTTAACAACAAGCCCTAATAAAGCAAGAACTCACTCACTCCTTCTCCCCAGGGAGGGCATTAATCTACTTATGAGGGATCTGCCCCCATGATGCAAACACCTCCCATTAGGCCCCACCTCCAACATTGGGATCAAACTTCAACACGAGATTTGGAGGGGACAAACATCCAAACTATAGCACCATGTAAGGCAGGAGGTAGATTATCAGAGAAGTTAATGTCTTTGCATAGTTCAGGAAAAGAATGAAAAGAGTGTTATATACAGGTGTGTTGATTGTGCCATGCACAATGGCACCTGGCCAAGGAGCAAGTGAGGTTGAAATCTGGCTCATGCTTAACTCACTTACTTGTGTGTCCTGACATGGGGCTTTGTCCATTTTTTCTTTTTACTTTAACAGTTTTATTGAAGTATAATTAAAATACTACAAATTGCACATGTTTAAAATGTACAATCTGGTATGTTTTGACATAGTATACACCCATAAAAACCATCATCAGGATTACCTTTTTAAATTTTTTCACAAAGGTGCTATATGGACTAGGGGTAGCCTTGAGAGAAGAGACACTGACAAACTTTAGACTTAAATTAATTGTGTATGTTAATATTTTAAGATTAAAAATTAAGTAGAAAGGCTGGGCATAGTGGCTCACACCTGTAATCCTAGCATTTTCAGAGGCCACGGCAGGAGGATCACTTGAGGCCAGGAGTTCGAGACCAGCCTGAGCAAGAGTGAGACCCGACCCCATCTCTACAAAAAATAGAAAAAACTAGCCAGGTGTGGTGGCGCACACCTGTACTCCCAGCTACTTGGGAGGCTGAGGCAGGAGAATCACTTAAGCCCAGGAGTTTGAGGTTGCAGTGAGCTATGATCACCCACTGTACTGTAGGCCAGGTGACAGAGCGAGACCCTGACTCAAAAAAAAAAAAAAATTAAGTAGAAGTATAATATATACCCCTAAACCAGTATAAGGAATAATAGAAAATTAAGGGGGAAAAAACTTGATTAATCCAATTGAAGGTAGGAAAGAAGAAAAACAAGAACAAAAAAACAGTGTAAAAGAAAGTACAAAATAATATGATAGAAATAAAACCAAACATATCAGTAATTACAAAATATACACAGGACTAAATGTGCCACTTAATAGACAAAGGTAATCATATTGGAGTTAAAAATCCAGTTAGATGCTGTTTTTAAGAGACACACCTAAATCATTACGAACTTAGAAAGGTTCAAAATAAAAGGATTAAAAAATCAGGCAAGCACTTCCCCACATAGATAGTTATATCAACAACACTAAAAATAGATTTCAAGGACAATGTGAGGGTAGAAGCACATTTTATGAATAAAGAACAAGAGTTATAAATCATAAAAGAAAAAGATTAACGAATTTGATCACATTAAAATGCAAAAACCTCTGTAAAACTAAAGAATCATTTAAAAAGTAAAAGACAGGCTACAGATTGAAGAAGATATTTGTAAAGTGCTTAATCAACCATAAATGAGTATCCAAATATGTAAAAAATTCAAATAAGAAAATACATAAACCCTAATAGAGAAAATGAGCCAAGAATATAATTTCTCTGTAGAATTGATAAGCTGATCCTAAAATTCATATGGAATTGCAAGGGACCTCAAAGAGTTAAAACAATCTTGATAAAAAACAAGGTTGGAGGATTCACTTCCCAATTTCAAAACTTACTACAAAGTTACAGTAATCAAGATAATGTGGCACTGGCAAGAGGACAGATATACAGATCAATGGAATAGAATTAAGAGCCTAGAAATAAATTCCACAATTGTAGTCAACTGATTTTCAGCAAAGGTGCTAAGACAACTCAATAAATGCTGCTGAGACAACTGGATATCTACATGTGAAAGAATGAAGTTGGACTCTTACCTCACATCATACACAAAAGTTAACTCAAAATAGATCAAAGTCCTAAACATAAGAGCTAAAACTATAAAACTCTTAGCAGAAAATGTAGGGGTAAAATCTTTGTGACTTCGGATTAGGTAATGATTTCTTAAATAAGAGGGCAAAAGCACAAGTAACAAAAGCAAAAATAAATAAATCAAACTTCAGCAAAATGAAAAATTTCTGTGCTTCAAAAGACATGTTGTGGGCTGAATTGTGTGCCCCCAAAATTTATATGTAGAAGTCCTAACCTCCTGATACTTCAGAATGTGACTGTATTTGGGGACAGGGTCTTTAGAGTGGTAATTAAGTTAAAATAAGTCATTAGACTTGGCCCTAATCCAATATGATTTATTTCCTCATAAGAAGAAGAAATCTGGACACAGACATATACAGAGGAATCACGATGTGAAGACACAAGAAGAAAATAGCCATCTACAAGCCAAAGAGAAAGGTCTGGAACAGATCCTTCCCTCATGGCCCTCAGAAGGAATCAACCCCACCAACAGCTTGAAGTCAAACTTCTACCCTCCAGACAGAACTGTGAGAAAATAAATTTCCACTTAAGCCACCAGTCTGCCATACTTTGTTACAGTGACCCTGGGAAATTAATACAGGACACCATCAAGAAAGTGAAAAGACAACCAACAGAATGGGAGAAAATATTTGCAAATCATATATTTGATAAGAGACTTGTATCTAGAATATATAAAGAGTACTTACAACTCAATAATATTAAGTCAAATAACACAAAAAATAAGCAAGAAGCTAATTTGGCACTTCTGCAAAGAAGATGTACACATGGCCAATAACCACAGAAACAATGCTCAACAGCATTAGCCCTCAAGGAACTGCAAATCAAAACCACAATGAGATACCACTTCACACCCCCTAGGATGGCTATAATTTAAAAGAGAGACAATAGCAAATGTTGATGAGGATGTAGAGAAATTGAAACTCATGCACTGATGCTAGAAAGGTAAAATGGTACAACCACTTTGGAAAACAGTCTGGTAATTCTTCAAAATGTTAAACATAGAGTTACCACTCCTAGGTATAATATACTGGTCTGTCCAGAAAGTATCCAGCCTTGTAATATGAAAAATGGAGACATTTATTGAAGAAGATACAAGATACAAGAAACACTGTACATAGGACAATGGCACCTCAGTCCCCTTCAAAGTAGGCACCTTGGGACCTCCCAAGGTTCTCCCGGTGTGTCTTAACCTAACCTGCACACATTCAACATTCTCAGGTGTTCTGCTTGTTGCAGCCCTTCCAGAACATGGATCACTTTCAACAGATTCTCCACCATCTTTGAAGCATTTGCGCCACACTTTTATTTGTTCTGCACTCATTGCATCATCCTCAAAAGCCTTCTGAATCATCCGAATAGTTTCTGCTGAGGATTGTTCAAGCTTAAGGCCAAATTGGATACAGATTCGTTGCTCTACTCGCTCAGACATTTTGAATGTAAGGGCCACACAGTACACATGCTTACTCAATGGCATCTAGCACCCCACTGACTAGTACAGTGAAGTCATCATTGTTGACACATGCACATCTGAGTCCACTCTCCTTGGCTGCCAGGTTACATTAGTGTCGCACAAACCATTCTCATTATATTAACAATGGCTTGATACTTTCCAGACAGACCTCATATACCCAAGAGAAATGGAAATAGATGTGTACACAAAAACCTGTACACAAATATTCTTAGCAGCTTTATTTATAATAGCCAAAAAGTGAAAACAACCCAAATGTCCATCAACGAATGAATGGATAAATAAAATGTGGTTCCGTAGTTCCCCTTATCTGCAGTTTTGCTTTCTGCTGCTTCAGTTACCCACAGTCAACCACAGAATGAATATATTAAATGGAAAAATATCAGAAATCAATAATTTATAGGTTTTAACTGTGTGCTGCTCTGAGTATCGTGATGAAATCTCACACCATCCTGCTCCGTCCTGCCTGGGAAGTGAATTATCCTTTTGTCCAGCTTATCCACACTCTCTATGCTGCCTGCCGCTTAGTAACTTAACAGATCGACTGTGGCAGTGTCACAGTGCTTGTATTGAAGTAACTTTTATTTTACTTAATACTGGCCCCAAAGCATAAAGAGTAGTGATGCTGTATACAAGTATAACAGTTGTTATAATTGTTCTATTTTACTATTAGTTATTGTTGTTAATCTCTTACTGTGCCTAAGTTATAAATTAAACTTTCTCATGGTATGTATGCTTAGGAAAAAAAACAGTATATATAGGGTCTGGTACTAGCTGCAGTTTCAAGCATCTACTGGGGATTGTGGAACATATCCCCCTCGGATAAGAGGAAACTACTATATATCCACATAACAGAATATTAAGCAATTAACAGGAATGAAGTGCTGGTGCATGCTACAACATGGATGAACTTTAAAAACATAATACTAAGTGAAAGAAGCCAGTCACAAAATATCGCAGTATATGACATAACATGGAATGTCCAGACTAGGCTAATCTATCAGAACAGAAACTGTATCGGTAACAGCCCAAGGCTGGAGGATTTGAGAGGAAATGGGGAGTAACTGCTCATGCATATGAGGTTTCCTTTTGGGGTGATAAAATTGTTCTAAAATTGATTGTGGTGATGTTCTCACAATTCTGTGAATATACTAAAAATCATTGAATTTGTAGAGGGGACTACTTTTAAATGAGTGAATTGTATGGTATGTGGACTATAGTTCAATAAGGCTGTTACAAGAATGACGATGACTATGACATGATTCTTGCTTTGGAAGAGCACAGGTCAGACAGTTTTAATCCTCTGCATCGCATTACTGTAAACATTCCTGAATTGTTTTAGTGTCTTCAAAAAAAACCAGTAAAGGAGGAAACAGCACGGGACACAGAAGAGAATCAATAGGACAGCCAAAAAACAGAAAAAAGAAAAAAACAGAAAAAGGATTACAAGACAAGAGTTTCACTAACACTCTTTGCAGCAGGGGCTAGAGATTAACACCAGCTCTATTTATAGCGTTTGCACATAATTGCATATGGTTATGCATGTTTAAGTTGACATTTTAAAAATTACATCTAGGTCAGTGATTCTCAAACTTTTGTGTGCTTACCTGGAGGGCTTGTTAAAATACATATTGCTGTACTCCACCCGGAGAACTTCTGATTAAATAGGTTTGGGATAGGTCCCAAGTAATTTGCATTTCTAAAAAGTTCCCATACTGATGCTGCTGGTGTGAGAACCACTTTGAAAACCATTGATCCATGTCTTTCAGGATGTAAGGCGTGTCATTCTCGGTTTATCTTCCTCTTATTAGGTTAAAGAAGTCCTCTAGGTCTTGGTAAAGTCGATACCCTGAACCAGACAGGCTTGCTGACAATGGCAGTCAAGACTGGAACTCACAGAGGACAAACCAGATGCAGCAGGGCCTCTCTGCTTATTAAAGCTACACCTTACACCATCAATACTTCCTATTACAACAGTAGCCCTTGAAATTTTGCTCATCCTTCCTCATATTGCAACCACGAAGACTCTTTTCTGAGTACCTTTTCTCTGTTGGCCCTTAGTGAAAGTGGGGTCAAATAGTGAAAGCCATCACCCCTAATCACAAGGCCTCGGAGCCTGGTTCTTGGGAAACGCTTCTCAGCAGGATTTCCTGGAAAAGAAACTAAGGGCTTGGCCATCACCTAGAACCTAACCTCTGAGATTTTATCTCACAACTGCAAATCCTTCTGTCACTTACTCTCACCTTACCTGTTTTTCTTCTTCAGATTTCTGGTATGTTAATGCCTTCTCCTTTCTGCAAATCTTTCGACCCTGTGCAGACCTCCATGGCTGTGAGTCATTGTTGAATACCTGAAGCACTTTCACAGGCATCCTAGGGTTCAGCACCCTTCCTGCCAATGCTGAGTGAGTATTGTAACCACCCCTTTTCCGCTCCTACACCCGAGCCTTTTGTTTCACCCTTTCAGTCTTCTGCCAGAATAGAGTACAGCGTCACCATGCTGCATGGTTTAGAGTAGAATTGAAACCAACTTTTTTTTTTTTTTTAGCCCATTCAAAAGATACTTGGTCCCACTGATCCCAAACCCTTTGTGTGTTTTGGAAAACATACAATGCTTCTTGGCATTTTTTTCTACTCCTTAAGAGTAGCTTTTTCAGTCTGCTAAATGATTGTCATTCTTAATGCCTGAAAGATTTTATTGCTCCTGTCTACTCTCCTCTTCTACTTGTCTTTGTGCAAACATTTATGCCTTTTTAAAATTTTTGCTGTTGTTTTAGTGGAATTTGGAGAAAGAGCAGAGGTAAATATGTGTGTCAATTCCAGCATCTTTAATCAAAAGTCCTGCATCTTTCTTCCTAAAACGTGTCTGTGTGTGTTTAAAATGATTGTGAGATTCATCAGGCTGATGCTTGTGGCTTTAGGTCATTCAATATCACTGTTTCATAGTATTCTATTGTTTGACTATACAACACTTTATTCTTTTTTTTTGTGCACATTTGGTTTGTTTCCAACTTTTGCCCTTACAAAACAATACTGCTATGAAAATTCCTGTGTATGTCTCCTTGTACACCTGTGTGAATTTCTCTTAAGAAAGTGAGAGGAAGAAAGAATGGATTATAAAATATAAACCTCTTGAACTTAACCATATAATGCCAAATGTATTTCCAAAGTGGTTGGATCAACTTACATTCTGACCAGCAATAAATAAGCATTCTTATGGCTTTGTACTTCCATTAACTCTTGGTATTATCAGATTTTTAAACTTTTGCCAAGCTGGTGGATTTAAAATAGTCTTTCACCCCCAAAGAAACAAGCATATTTTTATGAACTTATTGGATATTCATATACCTTTGTTTATGTTTCACCTCTTTTTAAAAAATAAAAAATTTTCCTTTATTGTTTATAAACCTTTGAGTCTTGTTCACAAAAAAATCCTTTCTTATACTCATATTTTCTTTTAAAATTTTAAAGTTTTTAAAAAATATTTAAGTCTTTAACTTTATTGGAATTAACTTCTTTGTATGGTGCAAGGAAAGGATTCAATTTCACAGTTTTAAAAATCTATATAACCAATTATCCCAGCATCACTTATTGAACTATCCATAATTTTCCCACTGATCTGTGAGGCAACCTTCATTATGAATAAAATGTTCATATTTTTGCAGCTTCCTATCTGGTTCTATTTATTTCTTTTTCTGCTCCTGAACTAAACTTCATTGTCTTAATTACTATAGCTGTATAATTAAGTCTCCTCATCCAGAAGGACAAATTCTCCAACCATGTTCTTTATTTAGAGAAACTTGGATTTTCTTGGCCCTTTGCTCTTTCATGTAAATATTAGAACCGTCTTAATGAGCTTCATGACAACTTTGCTGGGGCTTTATTGGAATAGCATTGACTCTATAAATCAATTTGTAAAGAATTGATCTCTTTATACTACTGAGTCTTTCTATCCATGAATCATGTTTCATTTTCAAACTCATCTGTTGATCTCCCTCAAACAACCCAACAGCTGGCCCAGAGGAGAAACGTAGTATATTTTGTTCAATGGATTGATTAATTAACGACTGGAGGTAAATCCACTTCAAATCTCTGAGAGCCCTTCACCACTGCATTGCTACCAGGCTACCAAGCAGTCTTGCTTACGGTGAAACATCTGTGGGATTTTCTAACAAGGGTGTAGTGGCTCAGAGAACAGATAAAGGGCAGCAAGAAAGGCAAAGGTAAGGGTTTCCTGATGATGCCCACAGAAGTTTCTTGCAACACAGCATTTATGTTGCCCACCTCTAGCCAGGTTTTGTGTATTACCTATGTAGCATGATCTGTCTCAGCAAGTATAACCAGTTCAGTCACTGTGTGTTTAACATGAATGGAGGAGTTGATGATTTTGGGGACCATCAAAACCAATTTTTACTTTTTATATTTTTATTTTTTTCTTTAGTCAAAATCAATTTAAACAAAGCAAAGATTTTCCATTGTGCTTAATAATCAGAAAAACTGCCAGAATCACTTTTATTTCTACTGATATAAGAAGGTGTCCAAGTAAAGTGTTCATCTTAACTCCATGACAAATTGAGATTTTAAAGACTTTAACACAATGCAGCCTTAAGAAAAGATTAGTAAACTTACTGCTTTGCATTTTACATCAACTAATACAGTCTGAATTCAACATCAGTTTTCCTACTAGACACTGATTTATGACATATAATAATATGAACAATATAACAAAAACATTCAAAACAAACAAAAAAGACATTTGGCATATGAAAAAAAAGCTAAAAATAAGCCATTGCTGTGGTTTGAATGTATCCCCAAAATTCATGTGTTGGAAACTTAATTCCCAATGTAGCAGTGTTGGGAGGTGGAGACTTCTGGGAGGTGTTTAAGTCATGAGGGCTCTGCCTAATGAATTGAGTAATGCCATTATAAAAAGGGCTTGCGGGAGTGGGTTTCCTCTTTTTTGCTCTTCTGCCATATGAGGACACAGCTTTTCCCCCTCTAGAGGATGCAGCGTTCAAGGCACTATTTTGGAGGCAGAGAGTAGACCCTCATCAGATACCAGCCCTTAATCTTGGACTTTCTAGCAACAAATACTGTGAAAAATAAATTTATTTTCTTTATAAATTACCCAGTCTCAGGTACTCTGCTGTAGTAGCACAAAATGAACTAAGACAGCTATCAAATTTATGATCACTAGAAGAAAATACTTTTCTTGATAAAATTGTCAGTGGCTCAGGAAAAAATTACCAATGGTATAAAGGAAGTAGAAGAATGTATTCATTTTGAAGCATTTTTTAGCCTTCAATCTTGGAGCTAAGCACTATACTAATTATAAACTGCCTGACATTTTTTTTTTTTTTTTTGAGACATGGTCTCACTGTGCTGCCCAGGCTAGAGTGCAGTGGCATAATCATAGCTCACTGCAACCTCAAACTCCTGAGCTCAAGCGATCCTCCTATCTCAGCCTCCTGAGTAGCTGGGGTTACAGGTGCAAGCCACCAAGCCCAGCTAATTTTTTAATTATTTTTTGTAGAGAAGAGGTCTTGCTATGTTGCCCAGGCTGGCCATGAACTCCTGGCCTCCAGCAGTCCTCCCACCTCAGCCTCCCAAGGTGTTAGCCAAGGCACCCAGCCCTGCCTGACATTCTTAAATGAGAAATATTTATTTCTCATCTTAATTCTTTTTCTATTTGAGAAGAGGAGCTTAAATGATGTTTTACCATGGGGTTATAGGTAGCAACTTTCATGGAGAGTTTTGGTCTGCTGGTGTCTCCTATTCCTACAGATAGCCCTGTGGGGAGGGAATGGATAGCAGGCTGAGGGCTCTGGATAGGCCACCCTCTTCTAATTCTTGAACTCTCCATATCCCAGACAAACTCTAGGACTTCAGACCCTTTCACCGTGGCTGGCCTTACTAGTTTCTCCTGCTTGATTTCATGTTTAATCTGGAAGATTTTGCTCAGAAACAGGAAATCATTAGAAAAGTGCTGATTTGGAGGGAAAACAGGGATAAGAAAAGGATGTTTACTCAATCAAGGAAGAAGCCAGACTAAGTGATAAGATGACAAGGGGAAGTGGTACATCTGTTTAATCTGGCCAACTGACTCTGCCATATACATTTCCTGCTCCTTTCTACAAAAACATAATTAACCTGAACATTTATTTGGATAGACTGAAAAGTGAATCAGAAATATCATCATAATTGGGGAACCAGGCTCTCAGCAGTGTGATCAGCTCCTGAAAGCTCATCCCCAACAGGCATCCACCAGCTTTAGAACACACTTTTATGAGGGTCATAGGTACATATTAATAAATTCTAAATAACTCACCCCCAACTATTCATAACATCATTCCTCAACATATAGTTACCCCTATGTTAAGATAACTCAGAGGATAGCATGGAAATCTAAGATGACAAAATAAATGTATTAAAAAGCACTAATTCTCAGTACAGAGGTAACATCCAAAGAGCACCTGTAATGAAATGAACTCCCTAGGAGGGAGGGCTCTTCCTGTAATTTCAATTATCCAAATGTTAGGGAAGTCACAGAGGATTTTCCTGAGTGGACTGATATACACACCACTTTCTCAAGAGCACAGCCTTAGTCTGATAGGATAGAGATGTGTGCCAAATCCCGTATCTGTTTATTCTCTGTTAGTAGAGGCTAAGTCCTCTACCCTCACCTCACACCAATACATTCATACTTCTCCTTTCACCTGGCTCATACCAACATTTCAATTGAATTAGACAGCAAAATCTGTTCTATTATTTTCTATAACTTTATAATTATAATATAGAAATATCTCTAGAATTGAATCTTTCCTCTTCAACCCAATTACCACTCCTTTTGTCTTCACTTGCTGGGCCCAAAAACAAATAGCCTTCAATATGATCTTTCAATATCAGTAATGCCAGCTGGTGACCTTAACACAAGGTCAGTCTGATTATATTATGCTCCTGTTCAAAAGTTCTCTGTTGGCATCCCATCATGGAATGGTGACGTTCAGATGCCTTCTACCCTGCCAGTCTCTTCGTTGCTTGGCTCTTTCCACACTCAACCTCATCTCTGGCCTTTTCTCTTACATATTGTTCTCTCCAGCCACACCAAACTTCTCACCTTGCCTTATCAAACTGCTTATGTTTTTTTTTTTACTGTGCATCAGCTCTTCACTATAAATGGAATATCTTCCCTTGTAAATTCCTTTTCATCTTTTAAGACCTAGTTCAAATGTCATCTCCAATGTAAAGACTTCCTGACCTCACTGGCAGCCTAAAGCATCCTCCCATCTTAACTCTTATATCATATTTTATGAATCTTAATGGAAACAATTAAGTCAAAGAGAATATATGAGTTTATATGTCTATCTTCCTTTTAGATAAGTGCTGTCCAGTAGAACTTTCTGTATGATGAAAATGTTCTTCTGTGTTGTCCAATAAGATAGCTATTGAGCACTTGAAATGTGGTTAGTGTGGCTAACTGACTTTTTATTTAAATGAATTTAAATTTAAATAGCCAAATGTGGCTAGCAGTTGCTAAATTGAACAACACAGTTCTTTTCTGTGCCCAGTATAGTTCCTGGATAATAGGAGATGCGCAATACCTTTGTTGAATGAATAAATGGATGGATGAAAACGATATCACTCTTTTGTATTTTAAAGTCATGTGGTTATTGTATATGACCTCTAGCCCCGGGAAGAATACAAAGTTTCTCAAACATATCTATCTAGGAGGCACCTGAAAGTCACAGTACTCATTTCAGAACACAGCAAATACATATATTTAATTTAATTATATAAATCAAGAAGGAGAAAATGTTATCATATTATATCCCCCAAATATTAATACATAAAGCATTTTTTAACTTTTTAAAATAAATTTTATTCTGTATATTCAAGGTATACAACATGACATTGTGGGATACATACAGATAATAAAAAATTACTATAGTGAAGCAAATTAACTGTCTATCATCTCACATAGTTACCCATACATAAAATATTTTAAAGATCACTTTTTAGCAGAATAAATCCCTTACCAAATTTATGAGAAAGTTGAAACTGAGAGTTTCACAAAAAAGCTTGATATCAAGTATATTCTTTGACAATTAAATGTTTATTTCCAGGACGGCATCCAGGAACTTGCTGTGCTTTGTCTTGAGAAAACACGGATGGAGTGTTCACCTGAGACTGACAGTGGAGGTGGGAAGTTGGGTTCTAAAAGATAAGAAGTGCTAGCAGCAGTAACAAATGACCCCAAAATTTCATAATACAATAAAGCTTAACAAAATAAAGGTTTACCCCATCTCAACTAAAAATAGAAAAATTAGCCATGTGTGGTGACACGCACCTGTAGTTCCAGCTACTTGGGAGGCTGAGGCAGGAGGATCACTTGAGCCCAGAAGTTGGAGGATGCAGTTAGCTATGATGATGACACTGCACTTTTCTCAGTGTGACAGAGTGAAACACTGTCTCAAAAACAAACAAAATAAAGGTTTATTTCTGAGTCATGTCATAATGTAATGTAGATTGGGGAGCTCTCTAAGGAGGCTGTCCTCCAAAGGGTGGCTTAGAGATATAGGCTCCTTTCACCCTGCCACTCTGCCACTATCTATCATCATTTGCCTCCACCCTTACTACGGCAGGGGAAGACTGTGTGGGGAAGAACCTTGGACACCCATCATTCTGCTCACCTTCCACTGGCCAGGCCTACTCATAGGGCCACCTTAACTGCAAGGGAGGCTGGGATATATGGAGGAACATGCAAACATCAGTGAGTTCCATCAGTCCCTGTCACGATGCTTAAGTCATTGACTGTAGTAGTCAAGTCAATTAAAATTACTCTTGCCAATTCTTTTTGAGAATTTTGGGTATACACAAAGAAGTTGGCCTGCAGCAGCAGCTATACTGAATGAAAAATGGGTATGTTTACACAATGACACAATAGATAATACTCAGCCTGGTGAGGAGCTCTTGTCTAAGAAAGACAACTGGAGGATAGCAAGGGAAAGAACAGATTTACATCTCAGTTTTCACGTTCGCTGTGAGAGTGGTAATTCCCTACATGTTTTAAACAGATCTCTCTCGATACATGTGCATTTTTTGTGGGACTGCACAATAGTAGGAAAATATGGGATACAATGGTAGCTTCTTTTGTTATAGCTGAGAAATCATACCATATTTTTATCTGATAACTGATCAGTTTACCACATGGAAATACTTGAAATCTCTGTTACACCTGAGTTTCTCTCCATACTCCTCTTTATTGCTGAAGACAGAGGAGATGGTAATGCCTAGGCCCTAGACTGTGTCACAGTTTCCAGCTTCCGGAGAAAATACTCATTGAAAGCAGTTTGGCATGCAAACATGACAGCATTTACAGCAATGATACGGCACTGTTTCATTCCCCATGGAATCATTCATCACGATATTATTCTCTAAGAGAAAGTTTTCCAGGGTGGGAAAGCAACTCAATTGAACTTTTTCTTCGTTTGAATACCAGAATTCATGCTTTCTATTTTGTGGCTGTGAACTCATCATGAATAAGGAAAACAGTAAGGTCTTTGTCTTCAAGGTTCAGATTTAATGTATTCATATTTACTAAAATAAATGTGCCTGCCAAGTAAGTAAGACTATGAACCAGATAATATCTTCCTTCCAATAAGTCAAAAGGAATGTGTGAATCTGAGAAAGAGCTGCTGCTTCAACCCTTTACACTGATCCACCTTTGCCAAACCTCAGTCAGTTAACAGATGTGTGTGTGCAACAGTGGAATATTAAGGAAGTTTTTTACAAGCTCAAATTATAAAAAACACTTGAGCTTTATATGCTTGAATTTTATAAAATTTGCTGTGTTAATAACATCATTCAAACACATCCATGAATCTATGAGGCATTCTCCCCATATCCATTTTCCAGCTGTGATCAACACTGAGCCAACCAGTCCAGACAGAGATTTCCAAGTTATTTGGGTTTTGACACCATTCTTCAAAGTAGTCAGGCATTTTGCCCCATCTACGTACACATTTGCCAACAAGTTTCATTTCTGGTATAAACATCATCCAAGTAAGTCACTGTGACATCTGTATGATGGAATATTATGCATCCACAGAAAAATCGTATTTGAAAAAATCACACTTGCAAATTATATTTTGTAACATAGAAAAACATTCAGTTTATTTGAAAAGGCAGGGCAAACACTGGATGCTCAATAGGATCCCAATTTTTTAACAAATATATTATGTAACCCAAGTTTACAATTCCTTCTATCCTTTTTAGAGGGTCTGTTTTCTCTAAGAAAAATAGTGGGAAAGCAAAAGTTTGTCTTAGGTCACTCCAAGTGGCCCTCTTGTAAGTGGAGTGGCTTGGCAGCTTCTCCCAGCTCAGCCACAGACTACCTCTTCGCTGCCAGCCACTCCTGAACCCAATCCCCACCCTTTACTGTTTCCTGTGAAAACTACAGGTTGGTATAGAGCAAATCTCACCTTACTTGACTGTCCTGTCCTTTTCTTGTATACAACACCACCACAAAAGACTGCTGAAGGGCTCAGGGAAATTTAAGGAAATTACAACATTGCAGGAGGAGGTAATCCAACAAAATGCTCTAAATATGTCTTTTATCAAAGTCCAGAGGAAACCTCCCAAGACTTTAATCCCTGCACAGGAGTCCTCTTGTAGGAATAATCCCACTCTTAACCTGACTCCCCTGTCCTAAGATTCTTCCTTCATCTAAACATTTATTTTTATGCTGTAAAAATTGCACATTTTGGAAAATGGCACCTCCTAAACACAAATTCATCTCACCCTAAGATCCATTTATTGGCAACTATATATGGGAGCAAAGTCATGAAACTCACAGTTCTCAAATTGTGAAACAGTACAGAAGGTAAATGGATAATTAGTATGTTAGCTAAGAGTGCTTTTATACATACCATGAGGCACTATTATTACAGTAATGATGGCTGGCTTGTTTAACAAGTCCTTCTGAGTGCTGCCAAAACTTCTAGAATTAAAAGTATGCTACAAACCCAAAAATGTTGAGAATCTAAACCTAGTTTGTTTAAATATTGAATATACCCTGTATTATTTTACCTTCAAACTACGTTCTTAAACATTCTGACAATTTTTTGTGACACCCTACCCTGCCCCTCAATACTATTGTTTAAGAGATCACTATCAGTTTATATGTATAAATAAAAGAACTGGGAGAAATAACCAAAATGTTTACTGTAGTGGTTTCTGGGAACTGGAAATAAGATTGAATTTTTTTTTCTTTAAACTGTTCTATATTTTTCAGGTTTTTTTTTTTTTTTTTGCAACAAAGATGCATTACTTTGTAATCAGAAAAAAAATCCAAACATACTGTCAAATGTTTATGCCACTGATGAATGACCAACATCTTATACAAAAGCAAGTGCTTCATACTTCATTACAAAAAATACTAAAGGTACAATAATAACACTACCAACCTTTTAAAGTCTACTTATCCATAGAAATGAAGACAAAAGGAATCAAAACTTTATAAGCTGGAACTGAAATTCATTTTTATATCATTCTCCATAATATTAAAACTCTGGGATTGCACTTCCAACCATGACAGAGTACTGGAGTCTGGAATTATCCTACCACCATAAGCAATAGAAAACTGGAGAAAATATGAGAAAAATCATTTTCAGATATTGGACAACAGATGGCTCAGGACTATGATCCCTGAGAGAAGAAAAATAAATGAAGTAAGCTCTGCAATTGCCCCGGCTTTCTGCTTGATGTCAACATCCAGATTGCAGCACAGATAGCAGGAAACCAAACTGAGTTAAGGAGATAGAATTTGGAGTTCAGGAAGGCTGAGAGGGCTGAATTTGAAGGGCATAATTCCTGAAAAAGGGGAATAATGGAGAGAAAGAATTCTGGAAATCTGAAAAGGGGGTATCTTCTAATATTGGACTTAGAGGCATGCACCTGTAGTCCTACCTACTCAGGAGGCTGAGGTAGAAGAAACACTTGAGCCCAGGAGTTCGAAGCTGCAGTGAGCTATGATCCTCACTCCAACCTTTGTTACAGAGTGAGAATATATACACATACATATAGTTTTTTATATGTAAAACTAAATACCAATCTGTACATGGTAGGGTGAAACTCCACAAGATGAATCAAAGAATGACCTCTAGAGAAAGAATAATTACTAGAAGTTTGTGAGCCAAAAAATTCACAGAGCTCACAGAGCACCAGAAATTGTTCAAATCCTCACCAGTCAGAGTAGAGAGACCTTATTGAATGCACAGGGCTTTTTGCAGAGACTCCAGAGATCGAGGTTTTATGTTGGGGCTAAATTAACCCTATAGTATAGGTTACTTTATACTCTCCCTTGAAAACTAATCCACAAGTAATTTAACTGCATATCAGATTTTAAAAAGTTGACATTCTCTAAGAAAATACAACAAAAATCCTACACTCAACAATAGGCAGTGGCGCAATCAATGCTCACTATAGCTTCAAACTCCTGGGCTCAAGGAAACCTTCTGTCTCAGCCTCCCAAGTAGCTGGGACTACAGGCACGCACCACCATGCCCAGCTAAAATTTGAATTTGAAGAATAATGGCCCCAATTTTTCAGATTTGATGAAAAATATACACCTCCAGATCCAAGAACATAATCAGCCCCAAGGAGGATAGATTTAAAGAAAATCACAGCAAGGCACATTATAATCAAATTGCTGTAAATTCTTAATAAAGACTGAATCTTAAAAGCATCCAGAAACAAACAGCACTTGTGTACAGAAGAACAAAGTGAAGAATAACAGCAGACATCATCAGAAACTACACAGACAGAATGAAACCTTTAAATTGTTGAAAGAAAAACACTGTAAGCCTAGAATTCCATACTAGGAGAAATCATAGTTCAAATATGAAGGCAAAATTATGATTTTTTTCAGTTAAACAAAGAGAAAATTCATTGCCAGCAGAACTGCACCATCAGAAGTGTTAAGAAAGCTCTTTGGATAAAAGGAAAATGACCTCAGAAGAAATGATAAGAACTTGATGGCAACTTGAAGGAATAAAGAGCACTGGAAATAGCAAACATGCAGGTAAGTATGAAAGGGATTTGTTCACATATTTTATTTTTTAAAGAAGACAATTCACTATTTAAAGCAAAAACAATAACAGCATCTTGTGTGATTTACAATGTATGTAGAAATAAAATGTGTGACTGCAAGTACACTGTTATAAAGTCTATACATCACATACAAAATGTATAATATTAGTTAAAACATAGTCTTATAAATTTTGAAATGCACTTTGTAAACCATAGAGCAACAAAGAAAAACAAAACAAAGAGGTATAGTTAATAAGCCAGTAATGCAAATACAATGAATACAAAAATATACTCATTTTATCCACAAGAAGGCAGGAAAAGAAGAAATAACAAACAAAAAAAATGAGACAAGTAAAAATAAATAGCAGGATGGTGGATTTAATACTAGCCATACTGATAACTCCATTAACTATAAATAATACAAATACTCAAATAAAAGGCAAAGATCATCAGATTGGATAAATTAGCAACAACCAACAATATGCTGTGTATCAGAAACTCATTTTAAATAAAAGAACAAAGAAGTATAGAAAATAAAAGCATGGAAAGCAATAAAGCATGTAAACATCAACATAATAAGAAAATTAAATGGTTAAATTTATATAACACAACCTCATAGCAAGGAATTTTAATAGGGATTAAGAGGGATATTTCATAGTGATGAAGAGATAAGTTTATTCAAAAGACGTAACAATCCTAAATATGTATATCTAGTGGTGTGTTGATAAATGTGTAACAACTGGCTCACCAGGAGTAAAAAGCTCTGATTTGAAGCATTTTCTTATTTCCAGGGTATAAATAATTCCATCATGATCAATTTTAAACTACAACATGGCATCTCTGAATACGGAGTTGAGAAAAGATGTGCATAATCAGTTACTGTGAGTGGGAATACTGAAACCACTATATGCATTTCATAAGTTTCAAAACACAAGAAGCAAAATCTGATGGAAACAAAGCAATCGCTGTTAGAGAAATAGATCAATTCACAACCACAATTGGAGTTTTCACTACCCTCCCAATAATTGAAAGAACAAATAGAAAGAAAATCAGTGAGGATATAGAACACTTAAACAACACTATCAACCAACTTGACCTATTGACATTTATAGAACATTCTATCCAAAAACAGCAGAAAATATATTCTTCTCAAATGCACAGAAATATTCACGAAGGTAGACCATAAGTGGCCATAAAACAAGAATCAATAAATTTAAAAGTATTGAAATTATACAAATTAACTTCTAATAATTTATAACTGTGTCTCTTTCAGTTATAAGAATGATTGCTTATTGCTAGCCATTTAATTAGTTGATTTAATTTCTTGAGCTTAACTATAAGAAATGACACACTCTTGCCAGCCAAATTTGAATAATTCTGAGTTTTTTTCCTTTGCTGGGCAGGAAATGGGCATGGGAAGTGGGTGGGTGGTGGTAGTTTGCTCTTAAAAATCATTTGCTTTTTTCATTTTATGTAAGTGATACTTGTTTGTTGTAGAATATTATATTTTGTTCTGACCATCCCACGTATCAGAAGCCCTCTTTCCTATGGAGCACTCATTGCAAGCAATAGATATGGGACTAACTCTGCACACGCATATTTTCCCCTACTCCTGTACTATTAGCAGCAGAGGTGATGGAAAAGGGAGCTAGAGGACCGTGAAGAGACATCAGTCACCAGATTGTCCCAAAAAGAAGAAAAGGTTTCAGGTGATAAAGCATAGCCCAGGTGAAATACTGAGGAAAAAGTGCCAGAAATTACCCTTACCAGAGATCCCACAGGAAGAAGTTATGGAGCAGAACAAGAAGGCATAAAAATTTTGCCAGACACCAACCCCTGAGGGATTCAGAGTCTGGTGGAAAGGGTAGGTGCGAGTGTTTACTTTTCTTCCCTTCACACCTGTAGCAGTCTGCCAGCTCCCGATCTGTCAGAGAGCCCTTCTCCCTGATGATCCCAGGTACTGCTGCTATTGGCAAACTGAGAGTTTCTTGGGAGCAGAGCACTGCACTGCAGGCCTGTGTAGGGTCACTTTCCCCTCACCAGAGACCCAAACTCAGAAGTGGGCACCGTATTGCCTGTGCAAATGCTGGGTGCCTCTATCCTGCCAGAGAAGTCACAGCCCCTCAGTCTCCCTGTCACTGAATCCCACATGAACACTCCTCAGCACCTGCTTAGACTGTGACAACTACAAAGGAACAGAAAAACATAGGACAGCAGCGGTATTCCCAGAGTTCTGACCCATAGGGAAGGCTGCTCCAAGGGGACTGGGAAGTGCTGCAAATGCTTTTTAGGACAGAGGAAGGTAGAATGTGCACTCTCCTGCACAAGAGTGACCTTGGCTCATGATCCAAAATAGTGTGCACCCTTCCCAGTGGAGATACAAATGCAGAGAGGAGTCCATAGGATAGGAGACTGTCCCCACCCCATAATAGAAGCAACACCAGAGCCTGGGAAGAGACCTAGAGATGGGCCTCTACCCTCCTCCAACCACCCAATGCTGCAGACATAGCCACCTCTGTTCCCAAGCATGAGCTTTTGGCACTGGAATGCTATGGGATGGCCAGTTCTAGGCTAGCAGAGGAGGGGTACACCACCAATAATAGTCTGCTTACTGCACGTGGGTTCTGCATGGAGAATGCAGCCCATTTTTCTCCCTTCACAGACACCTTTGGCATTCAGAGTGTGCCACTTCCAGCTGAGAGAAGAGTACAGAATGCCAGAGGGTCCCTTAAGAAAAAGGGGACCAGAGCACCAGCTTCTCACCATTCTGGGCCTTCTCCTCCTCCTACCCTCCCCTGCCCACTGCTGCCAAGGCAGCTGTGGCTGTTTCCTCTCAGGACCAGTGAGGGTTTCACAGGGGATGATTAAGCCATGGTACCTGGGAGCAGCTGCCCTGCCTCTGACTGAGAGCCTATTACACCCAGGTTTCTACAGAGCTTAGGGCTCACTCCTTTCCCTCTAAAAAGCCACAGCGAGTGCCTTCATGTGCCCCAAGGACAAAAACTACCACCTCCACTGAGAGAGGTCACCTCTCCTCAAGCTGCCTGTCTCTTCTGGAAGGAGCCTACCCTCCTTGGAGGTAAGTTCTGGCACAACCACACCTCTCTGCCACATAGCATTTCAGTCACAGCTCACAGCCAGTCTGGTAGCCCTGCACACAGTGGGTTGAGCTGCCTCCACCACCTCTGCTGCAGCTGGGCCAGGATGGGAGCTGGAAGTTTGGGCACTTTTGTGCCTCTAAAGGACAGAGACCACTGCCACTGCTGAGAGATGGAGGTGTGAGTGGCTTGTGCACCCCACAGCTGCATACTTCTGCTAATCTTGTCAAGAGGGGTCTGCTCTTCCTGTTACAGGCTCACAGTGCATCTGCCCTTCTCTTGCATGAGCACTCTTCCAAAGCAGGAGATCACCCCACTTCTCACTATTACAGTCAGCACCTGAACTCAGGGAGGCTCAAGAGCAAGTTTGCCAGCCCAGTCTCAGTCTGGTCCCCCTAGAACTCAAGCACACCTGGGAACTGGGGATTACCTAACCTAGTCTGCCACTGCTGGCTCCTGAACACTCTGCCAGGGGTTTGAGGTCCAAGAAATCCTAATTTCCAGCAACACCACAGTGAGTACCTACCTACATGAGCCAAAAAGCAGCATACCTCTCCCTCTCTACAATAAGCAGCAGAGTTCCTAGCAAAGGAGAACAGGTAAACTGCAAAGCTATCTGTTTTGAGCTGAGGAAAGAGGTTCCAGATGAGAAGGAACCAGCATAAGAACTCTGGCCATATGAAAAAAAACAGGCTGTTTTGACAAGCCCAAAGGATCACACTGGCTCTCCAACAATGGACTCCAACCAAAAGGAAATTTTTGAAATGTCAGATAGGGAATTCAAAATATGGATTGTAAGTAAGCCCAGTGAGATTGATGAGAAAGTTGAAAACCAACACACACACACACACACACAAATCCAGGACATGAATGAAAAATTCACTAAAAAGATAGACATTTGAAAAAAAATAACAGAACTTCTGGAAATGAAAGAGTCATTCAGGGAATTTCAAAATACAGTGAAAAGTTTTAACAACAGATAAGACCAAGCAGAAGGAAGAATTTCAGAGCTCGAAGACTAGGCTTTTGAATAAACCCAGTCAGTTGAAAATGAAGAAAAAGGAATCAAGAAGAATGAACAATCTCTCCAAGAAATATGGAATTACATAAAGCAAACAAATATAGGAATCATAGATACCCCTGAGGGAGAAGAAGAAAAAGCAAAAGGCATGGAAAACCTATTTGAGGAAATAATGGAGGAAAACATCCCTGGTATTGCTAGAGATTTAGACATCCAGATATAAGAAGGTCATTGAACACCTGGAAGATCCATGGCAAATAGGACATCATGAAAGCACATAGTCATCAGTCTGGCTAAAGTCAAAGTGAAGGAAAAAATCCTACAATCTGCAAAATGAAAGCATCAAGTAACTTACAAAGGAAAACTCATCAGGCTAACAGCAGACTTCTCAACAGAAACCTTACAGGCCAAAAGGGATTGGGGGCCCATCTTCAGTCTTCTTATACAAAACATCTGTCAGCCAAGAATTTTGTATCCTGCAAAATTAAGTTTCATAAATGAAGGAGAGATAAAATCTTTCCCAGACAAATGAACACTAAGGGAATTTGTCACTACTAGATCTGCCCTACAAGAAATGCTCAAAATTGCTCTAAACACTGAAAAGAACAGTCAATACTCACCAGTGTAAAAACACTCAAAAGTGAAAACTCACAGCTCTTATAAAACAGCAGCACAAGGGAGAATGCAAAGCTACCAGGTAACAATCAACATGATGACTCAAACATTATCTTCCCTATCAGTATTAACATTGAATGTAAATGGTCTGAATGACCCACTTAAAAGATATAGATTGATGGAATGGATTTTAAGAACACGATCCAAATATCTACTGCCTCCAAATAACCCATTTAACCCATAAAGAGTTTCATAGACTCAAGGTAAAGGAGTAGATGCAAATTCTTATGTCAGATAAAACAGACTTTAAATCAACAACAGTAAAAAAAAAGACAAAGATGGACATTATATGATGATAAAAGGATCAATTCAACAAGAAGATATAACAATCCTAAATATATATGCATCTAACACGGGAGCTCCCAGATTCATAAAATATATACTACTAGACCTAAGAAATGAAATAAACAGCAACATAATAATAGTGGGGGACTTCAACACTCCACTAACAGAACTAGACAGATCATCAAGGCAGAAAATCAACAAAGAAACACTAGACTTAAACAGGACTCTAGAAAAAATGTACCTTACAGACATTTGCAGGACATTCTACCCCCAAACTGCAGAATATACATTCTTCTCATCAGCACATGGAATATTTTCCAAGATAAACCATATGTTAGGTCACAAAACAAGTCTCAACAAAATTTTTAAAAATTGAAACCATACCATATATCTTCTCAGACCACAGTGGAATATAATTAGAAATCAATTCCAAGAGGAATTCTCAAAGGTATACAAATACATGGACGTTAAACAAATTTCTGCTGAACAATCTTTGGATCAATGACAAAATCAAGATGGAAATCAAAAATTTTTTTTAATTGAATGAGAATGGTGACACAAACTACCAAGATCTCTGGAATACAGAAAAAGCAGTGCTAAGAGGGAAGTTCATAGCACTAAATGCCTACATCAAAAAGACAGAAAGGTCACAAATTAACAACCTAATGTCACACCTCAAGGAACTAGAAAAACAAGAACAAATCAAGCCTAAAGCTAGTAAAAGACAAGAAATAACAAAGATTAGAGGAGAGCTAAACAAAACTGAAACCAAAAGAAAAAAATACAAAGGATCAATGAAATGAAAAGTTGGTTCTTTGAAAAGATGAATAAAATCTATAGACCACTAACTAGATTAACCAAGAAAAGAAGAGAGAGGATTCAAATAAACTCAGTCAGAAATGAAAAGGGACACATTACAACTGATACCACAGAAATATAAAAAATCATCTGAGTATTACAAAAACCTCTATGCACACAAACTAGAAAATCCAGAGGAAATGTGTAAATTTTTGGAGACACACAATCTCCTAAGCTTGAATCAGGAAGAAATAGAAATCCTGAGACAAACCAATAATGAGTAGTGAGATTGAATTGGTAATAAAAAATCTCCCCCCAAAAAATAGCCCAAGACCAGATGGAGTCACAACCAAATTCTACCAGACCTACAAAGAACTGGTCCTTATCCTACTGAAACCCTTTCCATAACATCAAGATGGAGGGAATTTTCCTAACTAATTCTATGAAGCCAGTATCACCCTGATACCAAGGCCAGGAAAGGATACAACCAAAACAGAAAACTACAGACCAATATCCCTCATGAACATTGATGCAAAAATACTCAACAAAATACTAGCAAACTGAATCCAACAGCATATCAAAAAATAACTCACCATGATCAAGTGGGTTTCATCCCAGGGATATAAGGATGGTTCAATGTACACAAATCAATAACTGTGATTCACCACATAAACAGAATTAAAAACAAAAACCGTATGATCATCTCAATAGATGCAGAAAAAGTATTCAGTAAAATCCAGCACCCTTCATGATAAAATCACTTAACAAACGAGACATAGAGGGAATTTACCTCAAAATAATAAAAGTCATATATGACAAACCCACAGCCAACATGATACTGAATGGGGTAAATTTGAAAGCAATCCCCCTAAGAACTGGAAAAACACAAGGATGCCCACTTTCACCACTTCTATTCAACATAGTACTGGAAGTCCTAGCCAGAGCAATCAGGCAAGAGAAAGAAATAAAGGGCAGCCAAATCTGAAAATAAGAGGTCAAACTATCCCTATTTTCCAATCATATGATCTTATATCTAGAAAACCCTAAAGACTCCTACAAAACACACCTGGAATTGATAAATAAATTCAATAAAGTCTTAAGTTACAAAATTAATGTATACAAATCAGTAGCATTTCTATACACTAACAATAGCCAAGCTGAGAATGAAATCAAGAACTCAATACCATTTACAATAGCTGCAAAAAAATAAAATACCTAGGAATATACTTAACTAAGGAAGAGAAAGATCTCTACACTACAAAATACTACCAAACACTGATGAAAGAAAACACTGATGACACAAACAAATGGAAAAACATCTCATCCTCATGGATTAGAAGAATCAATATTGTCACAATGTCCATACTGCCCAAAATGATTTACAGATTCAGTGCAATTCCCATCAAAATACCAATATCATTTTTCACAGAATTATAATAGAAAAAACAATCCTAAATTTCATATGGAATCAAAAAAGAATCCAAATAGCCAAAGCGATCCTAAGCAAAAAGAACAAATCTGGCGGCATCACATTACCCAACTTCAAATTACCCTACAAGGCTATAGTAACCAAAACAGCAAGGTACTTGTATAAAAGGAGACACATAGATCAATGGAACAGAATAGAGAACCCAGAAATAAAACCATATACCTACAACCAACTGATCTTCAACAAAGCAGACAAAAATATACACTGGGGAAAGGACACCCTATTCAATAAACGATGCTGGGAAAATTGGATAGCCACATGCAGAAGAATGAAACTGGATCCCTATCTCTCACCATACACAAAAATTAACTCAAGATGGATTAAAGACTTAAATATAAGACTTGAATCCATAAAGATTCTACAAGTAAACTTAGGGAAAACTCTCCTGGACCATTGGCCTAGGCAAAGAATTTATGACTAAAACCCCAAAAGCAAATACAACAAAAAGAAAAATAAATAAATGGGACTTAATTAAATTAAAAAGTTTCTGTATAGCAAAATAAAAAATAAACATAGTAAACAGACAACCTATAGAATGGCAAAAAATATTTGCAAGCCATACATCCAACAAAGGACTAATATCCAGGATATTAAAAAAACTCAAATCAGCAAGAAAAAAACCCAAATATCCCTTTTTAGAAGTGGGCGAACGACATGAACAGACATGTTCAAAAGAAGATATACAAATGGCCAACAAACATATGAAGAAAATTCTCAACATCACTAATCATCAGGGAAATGCAAATTAAAACCACAATGAGATAACACCTTAACCCTGTCAGAATTGCCATTAAAATTCAAAAAACAGTAGATGTTTGCATGGACGCAGAGAAAAGGGAACATTTATACACTGTTGGTAGGAACATAAATTAGTACAACCTTTATGGAAAACAGTATGGAGATTTCTCAAAGAACTAAAAGTAGACCCACCATTTGATCCAGAAATCCCATTACTAAATATCTACCCAAGAGAAAAGAAGTCATTATATTAAAAAAGACAGCTGTACTTGTATGTTTATTGCAGGACAATTCACAATTGCAAAGATATGGAATGAACCTAAGTGCCCATCAACTGATGAGTGGATAAATAAAATGTGGCATATATACCCCATGGAGTACTACTCAGCCATAAAAAGGAATGAAATAATGTCTTTTGCAGCAATTGGGATGGAACTGGAAACCATTATCGTAAGTAGAGTATCTCAGGAACAGAAAAGCAAATACCACACTTACTCACTTATAAGTGGAAGCTAAATGATGAGTATACGTGGTCATACAAAGAGGTATAATGGACTTTGGAGACTCAGAAGGGTGGAGCATGGGAAGCGGGTGAGGGATCAAAAACTACCTGTTGGATACAATGTACACTATTCAGGTGACAGATACACTAAAAGCCCTGACTTCACCACTCTACAGTTCATCCATATAACAAAAAACCACTTGTATCCCCTAAATCTATTGAAATAAAAAAAATAAAACCAGAGGTGAGTATATGCCCATTAGATCAAGGATGAGCATATGACCTAAACCACATCAGTTACAGACTACAGCGGGATTTTATATAAAGACATCAGAAGAGCAAAAATTTCTTTAGCTCTGGTATAGAGAGCTATAAGAATGATAGAAGCTGAAATATTTTTACAGCCATCTTCCCTGGTCTCATGAAAGAAGCCAGCTACAACAAGAAGCCATCTACAACAAGTGTATTCTTTCAATACACTAAAAGAAGCAGAGATAGTTAGTCTACTTGAACAATAAATTCCTATTTTTGCTCAAGCTGGTTGGAGTTGGGTTTCTGTCACTTGTACCTGAGAATATTGATAATAAAACAGAAAAGTATAAAAAGGAAAAACAAGTACTATTAATTCCACCACCAAAAGACAACTGTATTTTCTTAGTATTTTTGTGGGGTTTTCTTCCAATCTTTTTCTATATATTTTATACATAGTTATAATTATACACCACAATTCCGTATCATTTTTTTAGTTAACATAATTATATATACATTTGTCATGCAATTAAAAATTATTTGAAAATATCATTGTTCATGCATATAAAATATCTGATCATGCAATAGTACAATAGTACTATAATTTTAACCATCCTTCCATTATTGAATATTTAGCTAGTTTCCAACTTTTCTCCATTATGGATGATGCTGTGATAAATACCTTTACACCCAGAAATTTTTTTTCCTGCATTTAGGATTATTTCCTTCACTTGTAGTCTCAAGAATTTAATTATTGGACAAAATGTATGAGCATTTTTAATGTCCATGATAAAATTTAACAAATTTATCTCAAAAGTTTGTATAATTAATAACTTTAGCAAGTGTATAGAGAATCCAAATTCATATTTCCTTATGCACACTAAATATTATCACTTTAAAAATCTTTATTAATTTTGTAGTGGAAAATCACCATATGTCTCTTTGTTGCTTTGATTTTATTTATTTGAGAGAAAATATATTTGCATAAATTTATAATTCATTTATTTTTTTCTTCTTGTGGCTGATCTCTTTGTATCCTTGCCCATGTGGTTATTAGAGACATTGTGTTTTTATTGTCAATGTGTTTGACCTCTTCATATAATTAGGATGGTAACTTGCCACATTCATTACAAATAACTGCAGGTTTCCTGATTGCCTCGTAGTTTTGGACTTTTTTTATAAAAGCACTGAAATTGAAAGTTTTATGCAGTCACATCTATTTATCTTTCCTTCCATTGTTTCTTCTGTTATTTTAAACTGAGAAGGTCTCTCTGATCTAGATACTTGGTGGCCATTTTTATGCACTTTTGTGTACTTAGAGTGGTTTTTTTTTTACCTTTAGTTAATTTAACTACCTGATCTATTCGCAACGGTTTTTTGTTTTTTGTTTTTTAAGAGATGGAGTCTCACTCTGTCACCCAGTCTGGAGTGCAGTGACACGATCATAGCTCACTGCAACCTCCAATGCCTGAACTCAAGTGATCCCTCCCGCCTCAGCCTCCAGAGTAGTTAGGATTACAGGTAAACAACAGCATGCCCAGATAATTTTTCATTTATTTTTTGTAAAGACAGGGTCTCACTGCATTGCCCAGGCTGATCTTGAACTTCTGTCCTCAAGTGATCCTACCACTCGGCCTCTAAAAGGGATTACAGTGTAAGCCACTGTGCCTGATCTATTTGCAGTCTTTTTCAAGTATCTATGAGGAAGGGGCCAGAAATGTTCCTTTTTTCTAAATAACTAAACTGCACTTTGAGAGGCCAAGGCAGAAGGATTGCTTGAGCCAGGAGTTCAAGGTTACAGTGAGCTATGATTGCACCACTGCACTCCAGCCTAGATGACAGAGTGGGACCCCATCTCTAAAAAAATAAATAAATAAAAATAAAAACCAAATAACTGAAGTGCATAAAGCTTCTTTTACCACATATTAAACTTTCACATATCTTAGAGCCTAATACTGGGCAATCTTATCTTCCATTAATTTGTCTATCTATTGTTATGCTAAAAATACTCTGTTTTAATTGTTATGATTTTGTAATATTTTTCAATACCTAATAAAACTAGCTACCCGTCCCACCTAAGTTACTATTTTTAAAAAATTCTTGGCCAGGTGCAGTGGCTCATGCCTGTAATCCTAGCACTCTGGGAAGCTGAGGAGGGAGGATTGCTTGAGCTCAGGAGTTTGAAACCAGCCTGAGCAAGAGGGAGACCCCATCTCTACTAAAAATAGAAAAATTAGCTGGGCGTCATGGCACACGCCTGTAGACCCAGCTACTTGGGAGGCTGAGGCAGGACCATCGCTTGAGCCCAGGAGTTTGAGGTTGCAGTGAGCTATGGTGACATCACTGCACTCCCTGGGGTAACGGAGTGAGACTCTTGTCTCAAAAAAAAAAAATTCTTACATAGTCTCACTTGTTTGCTCTTTCAGATGACCATCACAAAAGAAAATCATTAACACCCCTGAAATTCACCAGGAGTAACAAAATAAGAAAAGGGGTATAATGACAAGTCATCAACTTCAAAATGTGGCTATTGAGGAAGGAAAGAAAAGATTCTGACAGAGCATGGCAAGGCCTCCAATCTCACTGTAACCTCCTACCCACAGAGACTACAGAGGAAAGCAGGGGATTGGATAAATTCCTGAGAGCTCTCCTCAACCTGGGGAAAAGCAGACTCAAGAGGTAAGTAAGCAGCTCAAGGAAAAGTCAAGGAAAAACTTGTCAGCATACAGGCTAGTGTACCTCGAGATCTCAGTGGAAGATCTCATGCTTCCCAGGGCACTATCAGAAATCCAGAGAGGAACAAGATATGGCCAACAAGATGGATTGATTTGTAGTACCAGACATTTAACATCATTTCAGAAGAGAGAGTAAAATCCAGGTTACCCAACAAAGGCCACACACAACCCCAGAAGAGGTCTGCTTCTGTGCTCTCAGTCTCAGAAAAGTGAATGGAAAGTACGACTTTAGCTCTCACCCTGTGCCTGTAGCTTGGAGGTGAGATATGCAAATATCAGGGATGGGAGCCATGAGAATTCATCCTCATTGTATCAGAGCAAGTTGAAGGTCTGGAAAGACCTGCTCACACTCAACACTAGAATCAACCGGGTATACTACAGAAAAGCAAAAAAAGAAACGAACAGAGGATATCAAAGAAGAACCCAACCCAGTCTAGCAGAAAAAAATATATAAAACAAGCAAAAAAAAAAAAAAAAGAAAAAAGAAAAAAACCTTTCCATGAGTGCCTATTTTATGGAAAACTGTGAACATGAATAAAATAAAACGTGAGGAAGCTCAAAGATAAGAGGATAAAGTGACAGAACTTCCAAAACATTAAGTAAGAATAATGAAAGCAGGCATCCTTGTTTTGTACCAATTTTCATGGGGATGCATTTAATGTTTCATTATTTATTATAACATTGAACATTGTTTAGAATCCATTATTTTTTTCTTGGAAATTCCAGAAGTACGTTTCTCTTTATCATATTAAGGAAATAGCATTGTATTTTAACTTATAAATTTTTAAAATAAAGAATGGTTGAACATTGACTTAACCTATTTTAGCTGGCATAAACAAGCTATTTTGCAAAATCCTTATTTTTCTTGCATCACACTACAAAGAACCTGAGTGCAGTCCTCAGAACTTGTCCACATGAATGATGAGTGAGACATTTCATCATATTTCCTTTTAACAACCAGACTTTCTGTCATATAGCAAATTCAGTGACTCATTTTACAAAGACAAGTTCTTCCACAGTTAGTATTTACAGGATTGCTAACATTAGGGCTACAGGTTGTATAAACATTCCGTCATCCAAATATCTTGAAACTATATAAAAAAAAGGCCAATGAAATTGGAGTTCATTCTTTCTACAGATAAGGTATTTGAAGTCAGGCAACTCTGGTGTGAATCCTTGTTCTACAGTTTACTAGCTACAGCTTTGAGCCAGTTAATTGTCTTTTCTAAGCTCCAGTTTTCTTACCTGACAATTGGGTCAATGATATTTAATTTACAGGGTGTTGTAAGGATTAAATAACATAATGTATTTCAAGCAGGTACTTCAAAATGGTAATTTAAATTATTATTATTGCTATTATTTTTAAAATTATGATGTGCCTAGCACATAATAGACACTCAATAAATATTTACTGAATGAGTGAATGATCTTTGTAAAGAATTCAAAGATGAAATAGAAAGTCTTTGTCCACAAGGGATTTCTAAGTTAGGAGATTAATTGCTAATAAAATAAATATAAATGAAGTTCGGGTTCTAAGTTTGATCTTATTGGGGCTTAATGATTTGACTCTATTATTCCATTATCAAATATTCTCCCTAACTAGGCCTCAGCCTGGTCTCTGGGCACAGTCACAGAATAATTCTTGACCCTGTGTACTTTTTGGATGCAAATAAAAGAAATCAACTCAAGCTAACTTAAGTTAAAAGGGGAAATGGCATAAAAATCCAGGAACTGGTATTTCATGGGACCCATGGGTAGAGGTACAGCTACATCTCAAGAAGTACTGAAACCAAAAAGTGGAAAGCCACCAGGATCGATTTCTCTCTCTCTCTCTTTCAATTCTGTTTCTCTCAAAGCCTCTTTCTTTCTCACAACTGTGCCTCTTCTCTCTCTAGACTGCAGGGCAGAAAGTGGCCACCCATGAGTCTTGAATCTGCATGTTTTTCATCCATCCTAGTTTATATTCCTGAAGGAATCTTGTTGGCCCTGTGCTACTATAACAGAATACCACAGACTAGGTAATTTAGAAAGACCAGCAATTCATTGGCTCACAGTTCTGGGAGCACCCAGTTTAGATCAAGTATCTATCCTGGTCTGTTCAATGGCCTCTAGGAGAAAGGGATCAGATTGGACTACATGGCTGCCTAAAGGGCAGGGCCAAGGGTGGGCCCTCCATGAAGAGGGAAATGGCAGAATATCCAGCACGTGCCTACCACATCACAGCCACAGACTGACCCTTAACCTGGTCACAGCCCTAATTCTGACCACATACTAAACCTCAGATTAAACTTTGCTCCTGGCCCAGGAATTCCACTTACACTAATCTTGTGAAGCATACATGGCTAATAAATTGAAGAGGCCTCTGCATTTTCATTGTTTCACTTACTTTTGGGGAAAAAAATGTATTTTTTACATAGTAAATTTTGTTCAAAATTATCTTTATTTGCTGTAAAATAGTTGAGTGAAAACTAAAAAGACCAAAGGGAAAAATCTAGTTATTTTCAAACATTCTTAACAACCTGGATATTTCCAGACATCTCTAAGTAAAATGCTGTATGAATAAAATTTCTGAGTTTGGAGGTAAATATTTCTGCTTTGATCCCTGTGGGTGAGGTCATGCTGACCACTTTAGCCTCTGGCACAATGTCTGATGCGTTCTCATCATTCATTTCAGCCACAGGAAAAATCAGAGGCCAGAGTTACAATCGAGATCTTACTTGGCCCCACCCTCCCTTGGTCAAGGAATTTTTGGTACCCTCCTCATTCTCTCTTCAACATGGGTCTTTCTCGAGATCAGATTTATTTTCTCTGACTTCCATCAAGTTCAGGGTAAATTATATGCCGTCTTGGGGCTTCTGCCATCTCTAAATCCTTTCTCTTTTTGTTTTTTTTAAGAAGTATCATGGGATATGGGATGTCCAGTGCCAGCCAAGATGGAGTAAGCCAACTGCAGTCAACCTTTCCCACAGATTGTAACTAACATTGTAGACAAAATGCAAAAAACCAAATACCTAAAGACCCTAAAAAGTGAACAATAGCAAGGAGATTGAAGACTAAAGTCAAAACTTTGATAATGACCCATAGCCTGGGTGAGTTTTGTGGGGTGTTTTTATCTTCTTTATCTTCTTTAAATCCAGCAAGATTTAACCTAAAGGCAGGTTAAGCCTTGGAATTGTCTAAGTACCCACTGTCAGAAAACTCCAGGAGTTTTCTTGCTTCCTAGAAAACCAGGAAAAGTAACCCCTGCATGACAGAAAGTATAAGAAATCCTTGATTTTTTTTTTTTATATAAAACAAAACACATCTACTTCATATAACATTGTTCAGGACCACAAGATTTTGAAAGTCTCTTTCCCACAACTTTTCTGATTTAGGAGTACCACTTAAAAATATTTACTGATGCTATAAATATTACTGTTTTGGTACATTTTAACAATTTTAATGAATGCCATATCCACTGTACCTTTTGCTCCTTTGGTCAGAAAGGTAAATGGAAACTTTAAATTAGATGTTTGGACATTCAAAAACGATTTTTAAAAGTATACCCAAGCAAACTAAACCTACATCAACAATTATTAAAATTAGTTTTAGTAGTTTTCTTTTTTTTTTTTGGAGACAGAGTCTTGCTCTGTCGCTCTGGGCAGAGTGAAGTGACGTCATAGTAGCTTACTGCAACCTCAAACTCCTGGGCTCAAGTAATCCTCTTGCCTCAGCCTCTTGAGTAGCTGGGACTGCAGGCGCATGACATCATGCCTGGCTAATTTTTCTATTTTTAGTAGAGATGGGATCTCGCTGTTGCTCAGGCTGGTCTCTAACTCCTGAGCTCAAGCAATCCTTCCACCTCGGCCTCCCAGAGTGCTAGGATTATAGGCATGAGCCACTGCGCCCAACCAGTTTTAGTAGTTATCATTAAGAATTCCTAACAAGGAAGTACTAAAGCATGTATAAGATTTAAAAATTATATACAATTTAAAAAACAAATTTTAAATTTTAAATGATAAAGATTTATGGTCAAGTTTTTTAAAAAGTTTGAGCATCATATTTAATATCTTAATTTTTAGGCTATTCCGAAATATATTTTGTGAATAAAAAGAATTATTTCATAAATATATATGTGTGTAAATGTATATCTACAGGATCTGAGATGCTAGAGAAAACACTTTAAAGAAAAAAAAACGCACTTTTAGATTATCAGGATATTGTCAAATTTACCCTTCAAGTGAAATATAATTACTAATCCAGGTGCTTTTGGCACAAGTTTTTAGGTGAATATTGACACAATCTTAAAAACACAATGCTTTTATGTCTTATTCACTGGAATATGAAGAATCAAACAGAATCTAGAATTCTGACCGAAAATCCCAGATAACTGCAATTGCTTAATTAAATACAAAAAAATATTGTTTTAAAAAGAACTTAAACGTGCCTTTACATCTGGAACATGTAAAATTTTATTAGCAATAGGTTTTCGCCAATTCCTTCAACAAGAATTCCCAGCCTACACACAAACGTAACATCATCTTTTTCTATCCATGTATGACTTAGATCACACACCATGTTTTTGTTATATGACAAAAACTAAATGTGTAATAAAAAGATTGGATAAATCTGGAGGGGCTTTTTGGTCTTGAATTCTTTACCCACTAACAATGAAAGAGCACTGCAGGCAGCCCAAAACACACCAAATAGTTTTGTAAGTGTAGACACCACTTCAAATGATCCAACCACCAAAAATACAGGGGCTATTACAATGACAGGAAGTAATGAATATCTTATAACTCCAAGAAGTTGGCCATATACAACTTCTCCACCAAGAATTCTGGCCAGTAAGAAAATTGTTAGTGAATCAAATATCCAAATGGTTATAATCCATGAGACCACACTAAACTGTCCATAAAATGATATCATGGAAAAGAAGAACAACAGAAGGAGGACCCCAAAAGTCAGGACTGTCTCTCACCACTTGTCTATTAAAACCAAGCAATGGCACTGGCATCAAAACACATTGGATTTTGTAATAAATATCCTTTAGATTGATATCCAATTCTTCCAAGAGTGGCTTGTTATCTTCAAGATCATCATCTTCAACTTCCAAAAGCCAGCCATACCCTCTTTGTCTCAGAAATGTAGTGGCTGTGGATTCTTTGGTAAAATCTCAACCAAGGATTAATTTGACATCTGGGGATGCTACTGAACCACTGAGATCTTCTGTGTCTGCTGAGGAGACACAGGTGAAGTCCCCATTAGTGCAGACATACACCGGGGGAGGGCCCGGTGGCTGCATCTCATGGACCCTGTGAGCTAGCAGTGGTGGAGGAGGCTGTGGCTGGGCCCAGGCCCCATGGTCACCAGAGCCAACTCGCATGCTCACCCTACAGTGTGGCCTGTGAGCCGGCAGGTGCAGGCTGCAGGTGAGGCCAAAAATGAGCGCAGCGGGCCTAGGGCCTGCCCCAGAAACTGACCCACCAAAGTCATCCCTGATTTTTTTGATGTGCTTTTTAATGTCTTTTCTCCCCAGTCTTGTCCTGAGGTCAGCCCCAACCACTGGGCTTCATTGCCATAGCAGCAGTGGCAACATGGGCATCTAAAACTCCCAGAGAAAATTCATCTATCTCTGGCCAGGGAAACTAGTGAAGGGGACCATGCTGTTCAAAGACTATGGGATAATCCCTGTGAATTCTTTGTCTTTCTTTTTTCTCACTGCTTTGCCCCAAAGAAAGCCCCACTCACACAGAACAGCACAATAATTCAGAAAACTAAAACTCTGATAGAACCCTAGCTTCCTGGCCAGAAGAACAAGGAAAGGGAGAGTCCCTGGGGGCTGGAGAATAGAGGAAAGTGCCAGAGAGGAAAGAGCTGGAAAAGGACGTCTTCTAATTCTGTATATAACTCTACATGAGTCTCAAACTCAACCCCCAGTTGCACACATACAGAACAGACCCAAAGAATCATAACAAAGTCCTTAAGAACTGAACTATCGAGTCCCAGACTAAACTCTGAGTGGTGCATGAGATATATTGATTCAAATAGCATAGCAAAGTCTTGAAAACTGAACTGACATTGGAATCACCACCCACAGGAAGTGAGGCACAATTTGTAGTCTGAACCTAAGCCAATTAATTGCCAGTTAAAATAAGCAAACAAAAAAAATCAACATTCACTAAAGGATTTTAAGAGAACCCAAACTCTTATGTTGTAATATTGAAAATATCCTGGATACAATCCCAAATTATTCAATGCACAAAGAACCAGAAAAATCTGACCAATAATCAAAAGAAAAGATAACCAAAAAATGCCAACCCCAATATGACCACATTGGAATTACCAAACATAGACTTTAAAATATCTATTATAACCATGAGGTAAAGGTAAACATTCTTTAAATCAATGGAAGAATTAAAGTTCTCAGCAGAGAAAGGGAAATTATATACATGTACAGACACATACACACACATATATATGTAAATGAAAATTTTAAAACTGAAAGATTCAATATCTGAATGGGCTCAATAGCAAAATGAAGATGACAGAGAAAAGAGTCTGAACTTGAATACAGATCAATAGAAATTATACAATAAGAAGAACAGAGAAAAAAGATTGAAAAAAATTAATACAATCTCAAGGGCCTATTGAGCTACCATTCATGTCATTAGAATTCAAGAAGGAGAAAAGAAAGAGATTGATTCAGAAAATATGTTTGAAAAAATAATGGCAGAAAATTTTCTAAATTTGCTGAAAGACTTATACTTCCAGATTCAAGAAGCTTAATGAACCCCAAATAAGTGAAACTCAAAGAAAACCACACCAGACACATCATAATCAAACAATTGAAGATCATAGGTAAAGAAAGCATCTTTGATATAGTTTAGATATTTGTCCCCTCCAAATATCATGTTGAAATTTGATTTCCAATGTTGGTGGTGGGGCCTGGTGGGAGTGTTTGGGTCATGGGGGCAGATCCTTTATGAATGGCTTGGTGCCCTCTCTGTGATAATGAGTGAGTTCCCACTTTGTTAGTTCCTGAGAGAGTTTGTTGTGTAGAAGAGCCAGCCCCCTACTCTCTCTCTTGCTCTTTCCCTCACCACGTGACGCATCTGCTCCCCCTTCACCTTCCACCTTGACTGGAAGCTCCCTGAAGCCTTTACCAGAAGCAGATGCTGGTGCAGTGTTTCTTGTACAGTCTGCAAAACAGTGAGCCAAATAAACCTTTTTTCTTTGTAAATTACCCAGCCTCAGGTATTTCTTCATAGCAACACAAAACAGACTAAGACAGAAAATTGGTACCAGGGGATGGGGTGCTGCTATAAAGATATTTGAAAATGTGGATGCAGCTTTGGAACTGGGTAACAGACAGACGGTGGAAGAGTTTGGAGGGCTCAGAAGAAGACAGAAAGACAAGGGAAAGTTTGGAACTCCTTAGAGACTTGTTAAGTGGTTGTGACCAAAATGTTGTTAGCAATATGGAAGTGAAGGCCAGGCTGATGAGGTCTCAGAAGGAAATGAGGAATTTATTGGGAACTGGAGCAAGGGTCACCCTTGTTACATCTTAGCAAAGAACTTGGCTGCATTGTGTCCACAACCTAAGACTTCGTGGAAGATTGAACTTAAAAGTGATGACTTAGTCAGGTATCTGGTGAAAGAAATTTCTAAGCAGCAAAGTCTTCAAGGGGTGGCGTGGCTGCTTCTAACAGCCTATGACCAGATACAGGAGAAAGGGAATGACTTAAAGTTGGAACTTATAATTAAAAGGGAAGCAGAGTGTAAGAATTTGGAAAATCCACAGCCTGGCCAAATGGTAGAGAAGGAAAGGATGTTCTCAGAGGAGGAATCCAAGAAGGCTGTGGAGAAACCACTTGCTAGAGAGATTAGCATGACAAAAAGGGAACCAGGGACTACTATTCGAGAAAATGGAAAAAAGAACTCTTCCAGGTGGCCCTTCCCATCACAGGCTCAGAGGCGTAAGAGGACAGACTGGTTTCGGGGACCAGTCCCAGAGTGCCATCACCTGCACCACTTCCCTATGCTGCTTCCCTCATCCTTGCCACTCCCACTCCAGCTGCAGCTCAAAAGTCCCCAGGCACAGCTCAGGCTGCTGCTCCTGAGGGCACAAGTCATAGCCTTGATGGCTTCCATGTGGTGTTAAGCCTGCAGGCATGCCAAATGCAGGAGTGCTGGAGGCTTGGCTGCTTCCACCAAGATTTCAGAAGTTGAATGGGAAAGCTTGGGTGTCCTGGGAGAAGCATGCCATAGCGGCCTGGCAGAGAGCCTCTACTAGGGCCATGCCAAGGGGAAATGTGGGGTTGGAGCCCCCATATGGAGTCCCCACCAGGGCACTGCCTAGTGGAGCTGTGGAAAGGGGGCCATTGTGCTCTGGACCTCAGAATTATAGAGCCACTGGCAGTGTGCACCCTCTCAACCTGAAAAAGCCACCCTCACCAGACGCCAACCTGTAAGAGCAGCCACATGAGCGGCACTTAGGAAAGCCATAGGGGTAGACATGTGGCTTCAGAGGCCCACCTCTCGCACCGGTGTGCCTAGGATGTGGGACATGGAGTCAAGTGAGATTATTCTGTCATTTTGGAAGTTTAAGATTTAATGTCTGCCCTGCTGGGTTTCAGACTTGCATGGGGCCTATTGCCCCTTTCTTTTGGCCAATTTCTTCCTTTTGGAATGGGTATGTTTACCCAATGCCTGTACCACCATTGTATCTTAGAAGTAAACAATTTGTTTTTGATCTTACAGGCTCACAGTTGGCAGGAAATTGCCTTGAGTCTCACATGAGACTTTGGACTTTTGAGTTGATGCTGGAAGGAATTAAGACTTTGGGGGACTATTGGGAAGGGGTGATTATATTTTGCAATGTGAGAAGGACATGAGCTTTAGGGGGCCAAGGATGGAAGTCTATAGTTTAGATATTTGTCCCCTCCAAATCTCATGTTGAAATTTGATACTCAGTGTCAGAGGTGGGGCCTGCTGGGAGGTGTTTGGGTTATTGGGGCAGATCCGTTATGAATAGCCCTGGTGATAATCAGTGAGTTCTTGCTTTGTTAGTTCCACTAGAGCTTGTTGTTTGAAAGAACCTGGCCCCTCCTCCTCTCTCTCTTGTTCCTCCTCTCACCATATGACATGCCTACTCTCTCTTCGCACTTCTGCTTTGATTGGAAGCTCCCTGAAGCCCTCACCAGAAGCAGATACTGGCACCATGCTTATACAGTCTAGAGAACCATGAGCCAAATAAACCCTTTTCCTTTATAAATTACCCAGCCTCAGGTATTTCTTTATAGCAATGCAAAATGGGCTAACACAATCTTAAAAGCAGCTGGAAGAAAAAATGCTAAACTACACATAAGAGAAAAATATGACTGCAGGTTTCTCACCAGAAATCACGGAGCCCAGAAGACAATGAGACAGCATCTTTAAAGTGCTGGGAGAAAATACTACATACATACATACATACATACATACATACATAAATAAAGTGTTGGAAGAACTGTCAACTTTAAATTCTATATCCAGCAAAAATATCCTTCAGGAATGCAGGCAAAATAAAGGCGCTCTCAGATGAAGGAAAACGAAGAGATTTCATCACCAACAGACTTGCTTTAAAATAAATGCTAAAGAAAGTTTTTCAAGTTGAGAGGAAATTAGACCAGAAGGAAACATGGAACATTAGTAATAAATAAAGAACAAAAGAAATGATAAATATCTAGATAAAATATTTTTCTCCTCTTAAGTTCTTTGAAATATATATGACTATTGAAAATAAAAATTGTAACATTGTTTATAATATTTCAATGTAAATAGATGTAATATACATGACAACCACAACACAAAGGGAGAAGGATAAAGAAACTAATATGATTGTAAGCCTTCTATAGTTTACTTGAGTTTACTTGAGGTGGTAAAATATTACCTCTAAGTATATTATAAAAAGTTAAGTACATTGTAATCCCTAGAACAATCACTAAAAAATACCACAAAGAGATAAAGCCAAAACCAATAAATAAAGATGAAATACTATTAAATATTTAAATAATTCAAAAGAAGTCAGGAAAGAGAATAAAACAGAGGTGGCAAACAGAAAACAAATAAAATGGTCATTTTAAATTTAACCATAACAACAATTTTATTAAGTATAAATTGTCTAAACACCAATTCAAAGACAGATATCTTCAGACTAGATAAAAATACATGCAGTCTGCAAGAAACAACTACATGCAGTCTGTAAGAAACACATTTTAAATATGATAATATTTAAAGGAACATTGTGGGAAAAGATATACCATGCAAACACTAATCCAAAGAAAGTTGAATGCCTACATTTTTAGACAAAGTAGACTTCAAAACATGGAACATTATCAGAGATAAAGAAGGACATTACATAATGATAAAAGGGTAAATTCTCCAAGAAGACATAACACCAAATGTGTACTAAATGTATCTAGCAACAAAGCTCCAAAATACATGAAGCAAAAGCTGACAGAACTGAAGAGAAATAAACAATTGTGATGCCACAATTATATTTGAAGTCATCATGAGACCAGGAATCCTGAAATCTTGGCCACAACTTCTCTGAGGAGATGTTATGTAGAGTGGTCCCCTCTGTGCCTCTGGTCCTCTGGTTTCACAAAGAAATGACCCTGCTCCAGAGAGTTTAGAGTGACTATGACACCATGTCCAATGTTGTGAGGATTCCACTCTACCCAGATGTGGTACTGTGAGCATGGCCAGACATTAGCTACTTGTTGAAATTTTAGGGAAAATCAATAGTAATTTCCCAGCAGTATCTCTCTGAGAAACCCAAGAAAGCTCAAACATTAGGAATTTGTTGTGGACAGGTGTTGCTTTGTATCCATCATTCAATCACCCATTTCTGGTAATAGTGTTCAGATTTTGCTTTAGAAAAAACACCTCTAAATACCCTTAGCTTGAGCCACACTTAAGTATAAGTGTATTCCATCCTCCTGACTTCAGTGATTGGTCAGAGATGGGAACACAACTCAGTGAGAGCCAATGAGATGCTGGGTCTTCTGGGAAAGAGAGCTTTCTCTTTCTTCTTTGGGGACCACCAGAAAAGATGACGTCTTTTTAGATGGATGGTGTGGTGGGAGGGCACGAGAGCTGGGCAGGCTTTAGTCTTTTTGATATCATGAGGGAAAGCCTAGAAATATACTGTGTAGAGCCTGAGGGTGAAACCTACACTGTGGAAATCAGAGTGGAAGGACAGACAGAAAAGGGACTGGATTGCTTTGAGCCTTTGGTTCAAGCCGTACCTAAATACAGAACAGACAAAACAGCTCTCGTATTTTCTATTATGCAAAGGAAAATATTTTTCCTTTTTTCTTCCTTTCTTTCCTTTGTTTTCCTCTCATTAGTTTAAGCTGGGTTTCTGTCATTCACAACATAGAATTCTGACTAACCCAGTGTTTACTCTCACCTCTTCATTCCTCTCTAAACATCACATCTTTCTCAAAAATGAAAACAAAAGTCATGTGAAGCGAGTGATTTTGCATTTAATGCTGGACAGTATCTTTACTTGTAGAAAATAATGATATGTAAGCACTTTAAAAGACAAAGCTTTACATGTAGAAATAATAATTAGTTAGTGAATAGCAATATACATATAAAAAGGAACCATTCAGAATTTAAAATTGTAAGCAAAATAATTTTTCTGTATTTATACAGAATGCTATTAACTCTGCTTTTGCTAAAACCTTGGAAGAGCATCACTTGAGCGATTGCCTCCTGAGAGAATGTTTATTACCACCATCCACTACCTATAATTCTTAAAGAACAAGAATAAATTCAGGAGAGCCAGTCTTCCCTGACCCTGTTGGTACTCAAGGAAAGAATGGATTCCAAATTCCTTCATGGGTTTTGCATTTCAGGCTCAAGCTACTTCCTTGAGTGAAAATTCCTTAAGTGTTCTGAAAAGCACAATCACCCCTAACCTCAGTGGAAAAGAGTCACTATCCAGTTGAACAAGGATTGGGTGCTAAAACCAGGGAGTTCCTAAAATGAAAATGTTTCTGTAGATAAGGTTTGGTTATGTGGAGAGACTGAAATGAAGTTAATTCTGGGTAGATCTGGGATTCAAGAGATTGTTCTTCAAGAGGCATTTATCAAGCATCTGCAAGAAATTCAGGTGTGAAGAAAGCATAGTCATTACCAGGCAGTTGCCCCTAGCCTGGTGGAAGGATGGTAAAATACGAGACATCACATCATCCGTGGGGTAAAATGTGAGACACCACATCAGAAAAGCTCCTGGGCAGGTGGCCTTGAGAAACAGGGAGGAGTTCAGTGTGTGGGGATGGAGGTGGCTTTCCCAGGGGGAGGGAAGAACATGAGAAGAGTCACAGAGAAGAGGAAGTACAGAGCAGTGCAGGGGCCTTTGAGTAGTCCAGCTGGGATGGGACATACTCATAGAACCACCTTGTCTGAGAAAGCTCTGTTGGGGGGTGGGGAGTCTTAGCTTGTGATGAAGGCAAATTCAGAGGCCCTCAAGTGAGGTGGGTAACAGACCCCTATCAACAGTCCAAAGAGGCCCTGTACTTCTAAAAAGGGCACTGTCTAGTGAAAAAAGTCCACAGCTCTTGATTTGATTTCTAGCTCTGCCACTTAATACCTGTGTGACCTTAGACATTCATTTAACTCTGTCAGCCTCAGGACCTTAACTGTAAAAAGAAAAGAATAATATCCTTCCTGTGTACTTTACAGGATTGGCATAAACATCAGGAGAGATAGCGGGCACAAAATAGCATTGTCAGCAACTTCTTTGTAGTTGGTTATCTTGTCATGTATATGAAGCTCCCTACTAAATGTTATTATTATCCTTTTATCACTACTACATAAGAAATCCTTGAGGCCAGGGAACATGTCTTCTTCAGCACTGGAAACATAGTATATGATTTTTTTAATAAAATGTTACTTGAATGAATGAATGAATAAATGAATGAGTAAATGAATGAATAATGTTCAGAGCCCTCCGACTAAATAATAACCAATCTCTTAACTGTACTGAAAGCCTGTTGACTGTTCTTTGATTGACTTTTGGGCAGTCTGGCCTGGCGGAGGCTCTGAGTTAGCAGTGATCAGTTGGTGTCATGGTAGAGAAGGAAGCCTGTGAAAGTGGAGTCATTGACATTATCTGCATAGAGTCCATTATGCTCTCCTTCCCCATACACCTGGAGCCAGACTTGGTCGCCCACCTCCAGATGCAAAAGCACAGAGCCAGAGGCTTGGTCCACATTCTTGTCCTGGTACTGGTCGTAGGTAAAGAGCACAGCCTTGTCCTTCTTGAAGAGGCTAACCTTCACATCCTTCGTATAGACTGTGATGTGGTAGGAGAAGTAGTACAACCCAGGAATGTTGCAGTGGAATTTACCAGTGGTGCCATCATAGTGGTTTTGCTGATTGTAGAAGATCTTGGTAAAGCGAATGGGAACATTGGGGACGGTGACCCGATTCTCCAGTCCCACACTGAATGCTGAGCGGTATACATAGGCACTTTCTCCAGGTTCTCCTTTCCTGCCTGGGTTCCCCGGAAAGCCTCGGGGACCTTCAGCCCCAGTCACTCCAATTTCACCAGTATCACCCTTAGGACCAACAAGACCTAGAAAATGAGAGGACTTCAGTGACCACAGGGAACAGAACTCCTGCCCAGTTTGGTTCCAGCCTAAATTAGGACTCTGGTAGGGCTCCCACCCACAATCTACTTGACTTACACAGCAAGGAACCAATGAGAGATCCCAAAAGGGGAGAAATGACACCTCCTCATTCCAAATCCCCCACAGCCTAGCAGGCTGCCATAAATTCATCTCCAACTTTATCTCTTATTACTCTCCATCACAGACTCTCCACTCTGCCAGCCCTTTGTACGCTGGCCCAATTAACCACAATTGTGCTCTTCTAGCCCCTCTGTATAGGATGCCCTTCCTCTTCTATTCTGCCTACCCATCCTTCAAGGCCTAGCTCAAGCCCTGCCTCCCCCTTGGAGCCTACATGCTTAATCCAGGTCTGCACTGAGTGCATTTCCCTGTGTTTCATACTTTGGGTATTTGGTAACAGTCAGTTTGGTGTATTTAGAATAGACTTTCTTGTAGTAACCACCAGCAGACTCTTGTGCATTAGACTTATCTTCTTAAATAGACCAAGAATTCTCCAAAAGCAGGACTGTGACCTTCAGGAGGTGTGCAGTACGTGTGGTTGAATGCCACTGGATGGAATGGGAATTAAGTGAACTGGAAGGGGAATAGGAATATGAACATATTGGGAATAGGAATGAGGGTGGGATGGGAAGGGGCATGGGGAAGGAGATGCAAATGGAACAGAGTCAAAGGGTATTTGGTTGTAGAGGTACCACCTATCCTCATCCCTGGGAGACCAACCCAAAATGCATTTCAGATTCCTTATGGGTTACATAAAAAAGTCTTGCTTCTTCCCTGTGTCTAGGGCTTAGTTAGTAACTAGTGCCCTGATATAGCCCTGGAAGCCCTGGTCTGTGATGAAGGAAGCCAAGAAACTTGTTCTTACCTGGATCCCCTTTCTCACCCTTTTCACCAGGGGCTCCATCTCTGCCATCACGGCCTGGGGTCCCATTGTGGCCAGGATGCCCTGGGATGCCAGCCATCCAACCTGTGCAGGCACCCTTGGGTAGGGGAAGCAGGACTCCTGGCCCTTCAGTCGTGGTGTCCTGGCCATGACTGGGCAGGGCTAATAGAAGCAGAACCGCTTGCAGCAACAGCATCCTGGTCCCTGGAATCCACATGTGCACGGTCAGCCATGGGAGAGACAGACCCCGCATGGCGCACCAAGCAGGACCCGGACGGGATTCATCCATCTCAGCAGAGGCCACGTCTAAGAACCACTCTCTCATTGCTTACCTCTTCCAGGAAGACTTTTGGATGGCCCATCTTGATCTCTTTCTGCCCTGAAATTTGCAATTGGCCCCTGTGTGTATTTTCCTTTCCTAAGCAGGATTGTGAGTTCAGTGATGGCAGGGATGACACTAATTTCCCAATATCTGAGCACAGGACTAAGCACAGGGAAACCTCCAAGAGTCAGCTTGCCAAGAATCCATCCTTGAGCTTTCCAGGAATGATGACTTGGATAGCTCCACTCAACTCTAACCAACTTCTCTCTCCCTAGTTCTGTTCCTCTTTTTCTTCCCCTCCTTTTCTCTCATTTTCTGTTTCTGTTCCTCCTCCTTCTTACTCTCCTACCCTCTGTCTTCCTCTTCCCCTGTCCTGGTCACATGTTTGACCATTTGGTATATTATGCATGCACACGCAAACACACACACACAGCTTCACCTTGAGTTAAACAGGCAACCGGAGACACATTGTCCCATGAGCATATCCACTGACCCTTTCCCTGGGCCACATTTAACTGCTTCTCCTTCCCTGCCCGATGCCTGTTCAGCCTTTAGGACACAGTCTGGATGTCACCTCTTTCAGGAGTCCTCCCTGTCTCCCCTCCCCCACCTCGGTCGGTTCTTTCTCCTCTGCGTGTCCCCAGTGCCCTGGCTTATCTCTGTTATTGCACTTCTTGCGCAGTCCTGTAATTCCTGTTTTGCTCACGCATTTCCCCATTCAACAAGAAGCACCAGACTGCTAGCACAGAGTAGGGACTAAATAGATACTTTTATGATGAAAAAAAGCAAGAGAGAGCCAGAGGGAGGGAGGAAGGGAAAGAAAAAGGAAGGAAACAGGAAGAATGGAAGAGGGAAGGAAGGGAGAGTGAAATATATTTGAAATACGTATTCTGTATACACACACACACACACACACACACATATTCAGTTCATTACAAAGAATACTTGTATAGCTCTTTGGAAACTACAGAAAACAATCCTCAACCCCAATAATGTCTCTATTTTTTAACATAGAAATTATACTTTATAAAAAATTTATTCCCCTATTTTTGCCTTGTCATTTTCTTGTTTTTATGATCACATTTTTTTTTTTTTGAGACAGGGTCTCACTCTATTACCTGGGGTAGAGTGCAGTGGCATCATCATAGCTCATTGCAACCTCAAACTCCTGGGCTCAAGCGATCCTCCTGCCTCAGCCTCCCAAATAGCCGGGACTATAGGCGCCACGCCTGGCTAATTTTTCTATTTTTTGTAGAGATGGGGTCTCGCTCTTGCTCAGGCTGGTCTCGAACTCCTGGCCTCAAGTGATCCTCCCACCTTGGCCTCCCAAAGTGCTAGGATTACAGGCGTAAGCCACCATGCCTGGCCTATGATCACTATTTTAAATGTCTGTAAACTAGTCCATCAAGTGGATATAGCCAAAATATACTTAATTGTTTCCATTTTGTTAAATTTTTAACCTATTTCCACTTTAAAATATTGTTTTATATTCTGTAACAAATTCTACTTTGATTTTAAAGTAATATTTTAAACATCACTAGGTATATAGCTTTTCCCAAAATTATTGTCTTGTTATGACGTAATCACAGAAGTAACTTACTGGACCAAAAGGTATGAACATCTTTAAGTCTCTTGATACATATTCCTACATTGCAGTATGTTACACTGCCACCTAGTAGTGCACAAGTGTGTGTGCATAAAAGGGCCTATCTTAACTATCCTCATCAGCTTTGCATATTATCATAAAGTACATTTTTGTGTTGTTAGTTTAGCAATCCAAAGAAATGGTACCTCACTGCTGTAGTTTGCATTTTTCAATCATTAATGAATTGTGCATTCTTAAAGGCCTATTTCCTAATTTAATTCCTCAATCATGGTATCTCCGAGTGTTCTTTGTCACTTGATTTATTAGAGACACAATATGTTTCTTGAATCAATTTGTGTGAGCTCTTTGTACCAACACTTTGCATATATACTATGACTATTCAGTGTGCAGATTATTCTCTTGTTTTGTTTATCCTGATTTTTAGGAGTACAGAAGTTTTAGTTTTTATATAGCCAACTCTGTTGATATTTTTCTTTGCTTCTAAGTGTTAAACAGTCCTTATCCATGCTAGGATTTGGTAAGAATTCTATTTTCTTCTATTTTTTCCTATTGTTTGACATATTTAAAATTTCACTCTTTAATCCAACTCTAATTCTTTTTGTTTTAATGTAAGCTATGACCTAAAGTACTCAAATGATTTCTCCCCATTTAAAGACTAGCTGTTTAAACACCTTTAATTAAATTAATCTTTTCCTTTGCTATTGTATCATTTATAAAATATGAAGTTCTAATATGATCTTAAAGGTAAAATAAGAATTGAGAATTCAACTATCAGACAGAAAGGAGAAGGAGGGAGACAGAAATAACAGCAGCAGAGACAGGCGCTACCAGAGTCAGGTGTTGCCCCTTAGGTGTCAAGAGTATTTTTAAGGCCCACTCTTATTACCTATGTGTACATTTGTCGCCCTCTACTGAACTTGGAGGGAACTTTGAGCTCTGTATTTGTTTTCTCCAGAAATGAGGAGAGAAGAATCTACGAGGCTGTGTAGTTTTCCACAGGGAGACAGGAGGAGAAAATCCAGAATGTGGGAACTGGTGAAGGTGACTAAAATAGGCCCCAAAGACAAAGGGTGTTGGTGGCTTTCCCCAAACCCCGGAGGGAGAGCAAAGTCAGAGGTCTCTAGAGTTCTCAGCTTTCTCCCCCTTTATTAAAAATCAAGATCCTATTCTCCTACTCTAAGGGTATACATTTTGTCCCCAATACTTCAATGCTATGGGCAGATTTCTTCACTAACAGGTGCAGTCTGGGTTCCATGACAGTGGCATGGGATAGAGGTGCCGAAAATGGGAGAGGGGATGAGCACACAATCCTGGGGCGTTTCTGAGGCTAGGAACAGATAGTGAGTGAAGAATGAAGTTGCATTCTAACTTAATTCTGGATGGACAATGAGCAGTTGATAACAATTGAAGATTGGTGTAGAGGTGCCTAATTTTAAAAAATTTTATTGCAAAATTATTTGTGTCCTTTGTTTAGATGTAGCAATTGTTACACTTTGATTGTTACACTCTATTTCTGTAGGGGAAAGCATTATTAAATGGAACTAGGAATTGTAGTCTAAGACTCAATCGTGCCTATAAAGAAAACTTTAACACGGATCATGAAACTAAATCCCAAGTGCCACTTATAATTGTTTGCCTTTGTAGCATGCTATTTGTAAAGTCCTTATTTCACTTAATATCTCATTTAATTCTCATAACCATTTTGAGAGACAGTATGGGGTAGAATAGGGAGCACAGGCTCTATGATCTTAGTGCAGAGGTCCAAATAATTTGTTCTTACCTGTAACGTGTTTCCATTTTATGTTTGTTGGAAGATTAAATGGCACAATCCATGTAGAGGGCTTAGAATGTTGTCTGGCACATGTCAGTGCTCAATAAATGTTAGCTATGACTGTAACATATTAGAGATGAGGAAAGGGGGCTTCAGAAAGGTTAAGTGACTTGTCCAAGATCATAGAGCTGAACACAGAGTAGCTGGAAATCAAACTCTGGTCTTCCAGAGCCCAATAACAGACTCTTAGACATAGCCCAGGTAGAGAAAAGCATTGTGGTCACACATCTTGCCTTTTAATATTCCACCCCATAGGGTGGGGGATACAAGAAAAAGTAGCATGAAAAGACTCCCAGATTATGAAGCAAGTGACCTGGCTTCTAGTATAGGCTCCACCTAACTCTCTGGGCGACTTACCTGCCTCTCCCCACCTCCCCAGCTTCATGCTCTTTGCCTATAAACATGGGCTAGTAATCCTCACCTAACCTATTTCACAACATTATTGTGATAAACAATTGGTAGAAAGCATGAAGAAGTATTTTGTAAACTTATAAAGCACTCCACACCTAAGTGAAGAGAAAGGGAGCAAACAAGTATTTATGGACCGCCTGCTATGGACCACTGCTACATATCCCTCACCCTTTAATCTCATTTCGCCCACACGACTCCAGGAGGTGGGAATCAATTCCCACAACAGAAATCTGAGGACCAGAGGTTCAGTAATTTCTGCCCAAAGATAACAAGTGAAAGAGAGCAGAGATGAGATTTGAAATCCAAATCACTGTACTGCCTTTTCTGGCAAATCTCACACAGGCATAGATTCATTCACTTTTAAAATTATACAGAGGGATGACCGCGATGTTCTTGGGATCCTAAAGGGCCATAGTATGATCTCTCATTTTCATGTTAAAATATATGAAAATTTTCACTTTGACCTACTGGAATTTTAGTGGCAACAGAAGAATTCTGTCCCCTTTGGGACTGACAGGAGGCAGGGCTATACGGCGGAGAGGTCACCAAGCCTGGTGCCAACTCCTCCAGTAGGAAAGGGCATTAAGGCAACAAAATCCTTGAATGTCAGAGCCAAGGGACCCTGGAAATCACCTCACCCTTGCCCTGCTTTTGCAAGTGGGGAGGCTGAGGAGAAGGAGAAGGAATGTATTTATTAGATCCATGTAGAAGCTAGCTCTTACACTAGGAGATTTTACACATTATTTATTTTCATCTTTACAAGGACCCAAGGAAAATGACCTCAATTTTAGAGACGAGGAAACTGAGAGATTAAGGAAATGATCCCTGAAAGACTACTGTTCTGACTTCCAAACCAGTGAGCCTTCCATCACATTACAGAACCTCTAAAGGCATTACATGGAGCTTCTCAGACTCAGCTTTGTAATCTGCTAAATGGGATCATGTGAGATGAGGAACATGAGAACATTGTGACACTGGTAAGCATTCTTTTGAGTATAATTTTCATAAGGCACTTTCAAACCTTATTTCATATAATATTCCCAAAGCTCTGCTTTTGACTCTAATATATAGGAGAACCTGGGACTTGAAGTGGCCGACATGCTGGCTTAAGATTATACAATCATTGGGTTGGATTATATGAAACTGCCATTTTTGAAGGTCAAAATGTAGAATATTGGCAATTTCACGTGGTACAACCCAAAGATAAATGGCAGAACTAGGAATCAATTCAGCTTTATCTGGCTCTCAGGAGCATTGTCTGAAAGTTTTCATTCAGCCCTGCAAGAGCTGTATCTCCATGCCCAACACACACACATACACAACCACACCTACAATTGTACTCTCAAGGAACAGATAAAGCAGAGCATCCCTCCACTGCATTTTTAGGACAAGTCCTTCTCCACGTGAAGGATTTCCTGGTTGAAAGCTTCTACTCTCCAAAAGCCATTACCTCCTGGTTTCAGCCAAGTGTCTGGGGCCACTGGTCCTCAGGCTTGACAACGAGTATGCAGAAAGTTTGTCCCCACAGCCACCTTAAAAAAGACAAGGAGCAAGTCCTGTGTCTCTCCTTACAACTCCTCAAGACTGCCAATTAAGCTGTAGGGCTCCCTTCCCAGCTCGGCTCTAGAACCAAGCTGACACCATCATATTCCTCTGGACATAATCTGCTGGCATGAAGGGACTGCTTTGCCCTAATAACTAGGTAGAGCCGGCCTTACTCCTGATGGAGTCCCTGGGAGTGAGGTAGCCCCACCCTATGAGGCTTGATTCAAACCAGGACCTCCCAGAGTAGGGACCCATGTCCTCTACTACACGAGGGGCTGGCCAGGCCTCCAAAATCCCTCCCACACTGACCTTCTGCAGTGACAGCTGAAAACCACCAGGATGCCTTGGGCACAGCCCTCACTGGGTACATAGGATTGGGCTTGGCAAAGATCAGGCAGATCCAGTTGCTTCAGTATGAAAACGTCTTTAAAAATACAATTTTTCATAAGTTCCCACTCTACACCAGGCTCTTCTCACTTTATCTCATTTGAACCTCTCAACTACCCTGTCAGATATCCCCATACCTGCAGATATCCCAAATCTACAGACAACAACCATGTCACACTCATCTTTGTATCTTGAGAACCAACCCAGTGTCTGTCCCATAGAATCTGCTCAATCAGTGTTTGCTGAGTATAATCAAGTGGGAGAGCTGGATTCCAAACTCCAGTCTGAGGTCAGGGCTCAGCTTGGCTTTTCTCAAGCTGCCTTTAAACATGCTTCTTCCTTCGTCCCACCTGGGCAAGCTGAGAAGCAATTTATCCCCTCTCCTCCTTCATCTAACTGGACTTCATCTGTGGGCGAACTCTGCCACCTCACTGACCCTGACCTTTTTTCCCAGTAGGCATTCTGCTGCAGAGAGAGCTGGGCAAAATTCAGGATGGTCCCAGACATTTTAACAAGAAGGAACAACTCTCTCTGTGGGAGAATTGAGGAAGAAGCCCAAGGACTATCTGCCTCACCAGTGCTGTCCTGGCCAGAGTTTTGCCGTATCTGTCCCTACACTGCTACGGACAGGAGAGCCTGAGCACATCCTGGCCAGAGGCTACGGACAGCACCCCCACCCAGCCTGGAACTTAGTAAAATTGCTCTTACCCTCCAGTATGGAATCAGAACCACAGACTGCAGTCAGTATGGAAGTAAGGAGGAGATGGCCCAGCCTCAACAGCCTGGTACTCATGGGAGCAGGCAGTCCCCACCTCACAATTGTCCTTTTTCATTGGCCAGCCCAGCAAGGGCCAGGGGCCAGTGGGCAGACACCTTGCCCCTGGCAGCTGCCTCCAGCCTCCACCCCAGTGAACCTGGTACAACCCAGCTAGGGCTTGGGAAGCCAAGTAGAGCTTCAGTGAAAACACTTGTGTTTCCAGGCCTTGGTCTTATTTTGCCTCCTACAAGAACAACAGAAGATGGGACAAGGGTCAAGACCACAGCAGAAAAACAAGATATTTCTGCATCTGGGAGAGAAACTTCCTTGTGCCAATGAATTGCTTAGTGGTCCAGGAGACCTCCCTGTCCCATAGATTTGTCCTAATAAGTCACAATTATCACATCACACTCCTGCTCATTGTGCATGATTGAGTGTAAGATTGTGTGATTCAGACCTCGAGCATGTCAGAAGGGAGAACTGTCGGAGGGGCTGCAATAGGGTCAGAAACAGAACACATCCTCCACTCTCTGGCCTGGACCCTGCAGTTAGGACAGACCTTTTATATTAATTCTGAGAACTGAGGTGCAGGGAAGTTCCTGGGGTGGTATGGGGCTTGGCAAGTTCAAGAGGCCCTAAATTCCTAAAGTCCGTGGCTCCTATGTAATTCAAATCTAATATAACAGAAAACTTATATAAAATGTGATATTAGAATACCATCTTTCAAGATTTTCTCATTCCAAAATTCAGGAGAAGGTTTTGGCAGCTAACTTTGCGTTTGTGTGTGTGAGCCCCCATCTTGCCAGTGCCTTAAGCATGTGCCTAATCTGCCTACTGGGGAACTCGGCTCTGGGCTGGGAGGAGCCTGGAGGACTAGAAGCTGCCACCCATGTAGGTGTTCTTAAAAGGCTTGGGCTTGAAATGGCAACAATCAACACCTTGGACTCTTTCATGACAAACTAATGTTTTGTTTTTGAAGGGCAGAATCAGAGCTGGTTCTTGCAAGCCGCAAATTCTGATGAATTAAATTATGACCATAGCAAGGGCTGAGGATGCCAGCAACAACTTCAACAAGACATTCTGAAACAGAATGTTGTCAGGCAGAGGCTGAGCAAGTGTCTGCCTGCCCCCAAATACCACCTCCACTGGCCACAGAGAGCCTAAAAGTCCACTGGTAAAGTTAAGTAAAAGTCTGATATAAGGCCTTGGCCTCCTGCTAATATGCAAATATTTCTAGAAATGTCACATTGGGCCATTGAGATTGGAGAATGAGGCCCTTTCCAAGGGCCCCCAGCTTAGTTAAGTGGCCTCTGAAAAAGAGGTTCTGTGTAATTTAGCAGGCAGATTGGACTAAGAAGAAAACACAGAAACCGCAGCAACTCTCAATTACATTACACTGTTTTATTTTTGTTGTAGCATTTGCATTTTCTTACTTATTTTTGGTTTGTGTTGCTGTCTGTTGCTCCTTATTGTTAGGATGTAAACTTCATGAGAGGAGGGGCTTTGCCTATTCAATATTGTATACCTTACCTCCTATTGGTACAAGGTAGACAATAATAAATGTTGAATCAGTGAATAAAATATTGATCATATTCAATCTTCCTTTGGAGACAGCTATGATTGTCTCCCATTTTACAAATAAAGAATCCAGAGTTTAATGAGGGCAAGTGACTCGTTCAAAGCACAGATCCAAGATTTGAACACAGATCTGTCTGACTACAAAATCCATATACTTTCCAACACTTCATGTCTTTTACCCCTCCTGGTGGACTGTGAGGCCCCAAGATTCATGTATGTGCTTCAGGGTAGCTTTGGGTTGTCATAAAAAGTATTTTCTTCTAACCTTATGGGAATTCAGCTAGTTATAGCAGGCTTTAGCTATTGCACAAGGTAGAATGACTTTAGCCCCAAAATCACACCACGGCTGTGCTGGGTCTGGCTGTCAGCCAGTGACATTGTGAAAGCCTGTCACTTTGTGAGGCCTCAGGGAAATCTGCCATCTACCACAAAGGCCATGATGTGGAAAGAAGCAATTTTGTGCCATACTGGTTTAGAGATTGTAACTAAACAGAGTTCAATCAGAAATGCCTTGAGGCTAGTTTTTTCTCCCAGGACAGAAGTGTTACTACCTAGAATGAAATAACCAAATAAATATGATCATTTTCTCCAGTTTACCATGCCTACAGTGCAAGTCCCTGTTAGCATGGGAATTGAGATATTGAAACAACAGGCCAAATGACTGCATTTTCCTTGAGTATTGTTAAGTATTGCCATACATTTTTGCTTAATTATGATTTTAAAAAATAATCTTTACTGAAATAACTAAGCATAATCACTGTATCTTGAAAAACAATACAGAATATTGGAGCAAGATAGCAGAGTGAGCACATCTGCGGCATTCCACTCCATCCCCAAATCCCTAGAAATGGCAAGAAAGGAAAACATTCCTTTATCTCTTCCAAAGACTTGGCTACATTTGCACTTCATCCAAGGCAACCTCAGACAATAATTTAACTTTCTGATTTGCCACTGCATGTTTTAGACTGACTTAACCATTTCTACAAGCCAGAAGGCCGTCATGGTTCAAGCCCAGCCAGTTCAGCTAAGCAACCCTAAATTCATACCTTTGAAAGCCTGTGTCCTTGGACCACTTCTATATTGTACTACTCCAGGAATTTGTTACAATAATTTTGGAGAGGATGGAAAAGCAAGGGGGGGAAGATGGTGTTACCCACAGATCAGGAAGTGGCTACTGTGCCTGGGCTGCAACCTATGAACCTGCACTCACTGCATGTCCTGCAAGCATCTCCACCATTGCTGCTAAACAGGAGCCACTACCACTGCCACTGACAGGGGCACTCCCTTAAACAGACTAACTCCTCCTCTCCTCCGCACTTCAGTCTTGCAAGGCTGTCTCCGATGTGCAGAATCTCACTGGAACCCCTCTGGCAAAGGATTATAAGATATGTCATTTTAGGCATCCAGTTCCAAGAATACCAAATGGATTATGGAAAGGTGAATGCAGATCTAAGTACCAACAGACATGATCTGGCACAGGCCACATCAAAAAATGGAAGAATTGACACCCAAAGAAAGAAAGCTAATAGAAAAAAAAAAGCTTAAGAGTAAGTGTAACTGTTATATTTAGAGAGACGTGGTAGGAATGAACATGCATGAAAATAATTAATGTCTACTCTGCCCACAGTAGAAGGTGAAAATAAATTCCTGGTTTTGTCACCAAGTTCATGGTGATTTGTTATGGCAATTGTAGGAAATCAATGCAGGGAACTAGAGCTCGGTGAGGAGGACTTACATAGATGACAACAAAAGCATGGTCCATTAAAGAAAAAATTGGTAAGTGAGACTTCATCAAAATTATTTTAATAAAAGTTTTGTTCTGTGAAAGATCCTGTTAAGAGGATGAAAAGGCAATCTATAGACTGGGAAAAAATATTTGCAAACCATGTATGTGACAAAAGATTTGTGTCTATATTTTACAAAGAACTCTCAAAACTAATGGCAAAAAAAAATATCCAGCTAGAAGATGGGCAAAAAACATGAACAAATATTTCACCAAGTAGGATAGACAAATGGCAAATAAGCACATGCAAAGATGTTCAATATTAACCATTAGGGAAATGCAAAATTAAAACCACAAGGAGATATCATTACATACCTACTAGAATGGCTAAAATAAAAAATAGTGAGAAATACTATAATGCTGCATACATGTCACTATACAATTTCAAAACTCATGAAATGTACAATACTAATAATTAACCCTAAAGTAAACTATGGACATTAGGGTGATTAAAAGAAAAAAAAAGTGGAAAAAATAGAGAACACAAACTTTTTAAAATTAAAAATAAAGAGAACAGTAAATTTGGGCAAGAATGCATAAAAATGGATCACTCATACTTTGCTAGTGGGAATGGAGAACAACACAGAAACTCTGAAAAATGGTTTGGCAAATAGCAGTAACTCTCCTAAGCATTTATCCAAAAGAAATAAAAACTATGTCCACACAAAAAACTGCACATAAAAACTTGAACATCTATATGCATACATATCTTTGCTCATTTGTGATAGTAAATAGGATAAATTTCTAGAAGTAGAATTGCAGAATCACAGGGTATGCACATCTTTGATCTTGATAGTTATTGTAAATTGAATCCCAAAAATCCAGTATTGATTTGTACTCCTCCCAACATGGTATAAGAGTACCTATTTCCCAGTATTCCCACCAATACTCGATACTATCAAACTTTTAAATTTTTGGTATTCTAATAGATTAAAAAACAGTGTCCCATTTTAATTTGTATTTCTTCTATTATATGTAAGAATGAGCTTCTTTTCATATGTTTATTGGTTATTTGTATTTATTTTCCTGTGAACTATGTGTTCCTTTCCCTGTCCATTTTTCTTATTGAGTTATTCTTATTAATTTTTTAAATCTCTTTTATTGATACATAATATGTGGTAATTTGATATATTCGTATAATGTGTAAAGATCAAATCAGGATAATTGGGATATTCATCACCTTATATATCTTTTTTTTTTAATGCTGGGAACAGTCAAATTATTCTCTCCTCATTATCTTGAAATGTACAGTAGATTATTGTTAACTAAAGTCACCCTACTGATCTATCAAACACTAGGTCTTATTTCTTCTATCTAGACTGTATATTTGTGCCCATTAATCAACCTCTCATGGAATTATTCTTATTAATTTTTAAAAGCTCCTTGTATGCCAAGGAAATTAATCATTTGTTACATGTTTTGAAATTTTATCTTTTCACTTTAAAAAATGTTTTGTACAAAATTTTTTGCTTACTATGTAGCCTAATTTATTAATATTTTCCTTTTGGCTTCTGGATTTTATGCCATGCCTGAAAAGACTCTTCCCATTCCAAGGTTATTTTTTTAAATGTTTTCTTCTTAAGTAATAAAGTCAAAAAAAAAGTTTTCTTCTGGAATGTTCATGATTTCTTTTTCTTTTAATTATTTGACAAACCTGTAATTATTTTGTTTGACAAACAAAATAGAGTTAAAGTCTGTTTATTCAAAATTTACTGTTCTAAGGGAGTCAGCTGCCATCATTTTCACTACAGTAGAAACTGTAAGGGATTCAAAAGAAGAGTGAGTTTTATGGACTAAAAGGAGGAAGACTTAAGACAGTCTCTGATGAGTGTTCTTTTAGGTTGGAATTTTCTAATTCTAATAGGGCAAGATTTTTGGAAGTGAGGAAGTCTTTCTGATTGGCTTTTAAGTGTATTTGGTAGTCTTAGCTTCACTATTTACTGGAATATGACTGGGGGCTTTCCAGGTTACATAGGGTCATATGGTTTTCTTGTTTCAACTGAAAGAAAATCTGGTTCTCAGCTGTGGGGTCTTGCATAAGCAATTCTTCATGTTCTAAAACATGAGGGGAAATCTAGCTTTATTTTTTCCATATTCTTAGTTAGTGGACTCAACACCCACCATTTAATTTATATTTATCTTTTCAATTCTAATTTTAAATGTCTTTCATATACTTACTTTTCAAATGCATTGGGATCTATTTCAGGATTCTCTACTCTGTTCATTTCATTGTATGTGTTTATTCCTCACCGAGAGTATGTATCCTCTCAGCAAATGAAAGCAACATAATGCAAAGCTATAAGATATGACTATTAAAGTCACATCTGAAAGTTTATCTATTAATAAAGCCTGATACTAGAGTTAATATGTAATTAGGAGATTCTGTTTAGAAAACTTTCCATCCTCATACTGACTCAGGAGGACTCCATATATGTTGGCTGAGTACACTAAGTCCTTACTTAACGTTGCTGATAGGTTCCTGGAAACTGTGACTTTAAGCAAAACGATGTACAACAGGTCCTCGAATAATGTCATTTCATTCAAAGTCATTTCATTATAACATTGATGATAAATTTAAAAATTGGTTCTGTTATATATCATTTCGCTTGAAGTTGCAGTTTCTAAGAACCTATCCACAATGTTAAGTGAGGACTTACTGTACAGAAATGCTAGTGTGGTAATGAGAACCCTGGACTAGGAGCTGAAACCTGGCTTCTAGCCGCTGCTCTGTTGCAGGCTGGTGGGCAAACACGATGCACTTTAATAGACTGATAGCTATAAGAAATAACATAGAAATGGCCTTATTAGGGACCATAATTCCTCATCCTTGAAGCTAGGAGTGACCATGTATCTAAGTTTTCATCAATGGAATGTGAGAAAGGAGATGTATGCCACTTCCAGGTTGAGCTCTAAAATATTGCATGTGTGATTCTTCTATCTCTTTTTCCTACCTATGAACACAGAATGTGTCTGTGACTGAGTTTTGACCATACAGATAACGACAATGTTCTAGGGGCTGATGGGAAGCCCAGATAGAAGAAGACTGGGGATCCTGAATAACTGTGGAACTATCAGTCTTCCTACCTGCCCTGGACTGTCACATGAGATAGAAATAAACCTATTGCTTAAGTCATTATATGGTCAGGTCTCTATGTTATGACACCTCACTAATTAATACACATGGCATTTGGCATTCCACAAAGAAAAGAGTTCTGCAGTCAAAGAATTTGGGAAATGATGCGGTTAAGAAAAGTGTGCAGATTTCCTTCCTATTGGATTTCTCTGAGCCTGGATAACTTTTTTTCTCCTATAGAAAGACTTGAGGGAGAAAATTGCTGATCTCTTGTATTCTTTTGCTGGTTCTGGAAAACACCCTGGGAATGCTGATCTGGATGATTTCTATTTCCTTTAATTATTGTGTAATGCATGGCTAGTGTTTAGTTTGTATTCAGAACACCACCAAATTGTACAGAATCAGGGCTGCCTTTAGTCCAACCACTTCAGCCAAACCATGTTATCTGAGTCCCTCTAGGGGACAATAGACAATCTTATAAAATTATAGAGGGTATGAACAATTCTTCAAAAAGTGTAAGAATATTTTCATCTCATTGTTCTGTATTCTCATCTAAACAAATGGAAAGATGACAAAAGTTTTACCCACAGAAGAGTTATCCTTTATTTTTTCTTGCTTTTGAGGGGCTTTAGGAATGTATTGCAATGACAATTCATTTAGCAACCATGTCCAGAGTGGCTATTGTGGGCAAGGGCCTGAAGAAGAAGACACAGTGTCCACTCGGCTAAAGTGGAAAGACAGAGTGGATGTGTCCCAGAGCACCTGGGGGCAGCACCTCTGGAACATCCATCAATGACTGGCATTGGAATGGATCCTCTGATTGCCTACCTGTGACATGACATTTGCAGACAGGTTTCTCCTATGAGGCCTGGGAGGTTTGGGCAATTTGCACTCTGCCAGCACCATCAAGTATGGACATTTTCATAGATTCAGAAAAGGGCTGAGGCCCAAAGGATTGAGGATGTTTTGGGCTGTGTTTCTGTAGTGAGCGGCTAGCTATTCAATGGTCAAACATGTTTGAGAGGATCCAAGCGATGTGTTTCCTGAGGCAAGTGGTCAGAACCCAGTAGACTCTTCTGTTCAGCTAAGACATGAAACCATATGCAGTTCTTATATATTGTCATAGAGAAGTGGATATATTGTGATTGATAGGATAACCAGAGAGGCTGTCTTAGTCCATTCAGGCTGCTATAACAAAATACCATAAATTGGGTAGTTTATAAACAACACAAATTTATTGTTCACAGTTCTGGAGGCTGGGAAGTCCAAGAACAAGACGCTGGCAGATTCAGTGTCTGGTGAGGGCTTGCTTTCTGGTTCATAGGTGGCACCTTTTTGCTGTGTCTTCACATAGTGGAAGGGGTAAGGGGGTTTCTCTTGGTCCTCTAAGGGCAATAATCCCATTCATGAGGGCTCTATCCTTTTAACCTAATCACCTCCCAAAGGCCCCACCTCCTAACACCATCTTCTTGGGAGTTAGGATTTCAACATATCAATTTTGGAGGGACACAAACATCCTTGGCATGGCTGTGTGGGACATGGCTTCTGTTCTAAGTCCCTATTAAAGGTTTTTTCTGAGAAACTGGATTTGTTAGCATATTCCTGCAGTCTCTCAGCTTCCTCGGACTTTGGGGGTAGTTTTGAATAGAACTGCTCACCAAAGAACAGTAACATACATACATTCACACACACAGACACACACCCCAAGACTGAATGTATGCATGTGTATCAAAAAAAGTATGAATATACACCATCATATAGATTGTGTAGGACTATATTTTCTTTTGACTTGCTAAACATGCCCACTGTTGTTAATGCAGCAAAGGGCTCTGTGTGCTTTTAAAAATCCCAATCTGTTACATTCACAAGCCTGGGTTGGATCTAAAACAGGTACACCCACACACCTTGGGAAAGGCATCCCTAACACCTTCCAATTGTTGCTGAATGCAGTTGGAGGAAGTCATGAATGGTTATGCCCAGAGCCACTCCCCACCATGCTGGTCTGCCCTCCAAACTGAGATGATGCCAAGAAACCAAAGAAATGACTCAGACTAATGCAGTTTAGTGAATTAGATGAGTTTATTAGAGGTTACTTACACAGGGCTCTCATTCCTAGTCAAGATTGGAATCCTCCAGGCACTCACTTCTGGTGGGTGGCAGGAGTTCTTCAGAGAGTAAGATCCACATGGCCTGCCTGTTTGTGGAGCCTTCAATTTCTTTCTGGCAAGTGATACAGAGCTCCCTCTCTCTGCGTCATTGTATATTTATATACAATACAGGTCAAGCATGCACAGTACTTCCCATTTGGCAGGGCCTTAGTATTACAATTAACTAAAGGGTACTAAGGCAACTAAGGCAGCTTAAAACAGTTCAAACTGGTCTTAAGACTTACGAGCATCTATGCAAAAGGAGCTACTTAAGAATACTCTTTGTGGTCCATATTTCTTTCAGCTTTTTTGTTTTGATCTATATCTTTAAATTCAAAAGAAACCTGCACAGGTTCTGTTAAACATTAAAAGCCAGTAGTGGGGAACTTGTATTTTTCCCTCATCTGGCAAACTTCTCCAACCCATTCCTACAGCAGATCTTCTCTGCCCTTCTCTGCCTGCTCTGCAGCTGAAGTCACCTGCACTTCACAGCTAGCTCCATCTCTGCAGATGGTTAAGAAGAAGGAATCAAAAGGTGAAGGAGGAGAGACTCACCTCCAATGGACAAGTGAAATGGGGGTGGGCAAACGATAAAACCAGGAAAGAGCTGAAGAACTGCAGAAATATCAAGTCAGGGGGCCTTGTAAACTGTGTTTGCAACAATAAGGCCAGGAGAAGCACTAGGCTCCTGAAGTTGCTTCCTACTATCTGCAGACTTGCTTCGAGGACCAAATGAGGTAGGATCTGGGCAAGTGCCAGGGCCAGCCCTTAAGGTTTGTGCCTTTCTGAACCCTGTGGCCCAGCGGCCCCTGTCAACTCATCCTCCTGTCATGCATGGCTCCTTCGTGCCCCTGTGCCTGAGCACATGCTATACCCCCAACCAGGGTGCCCTTCTCCTCCTTCTCCACCGGGAGAAAACCCAACTCTGTAAGACCCCACTCTGGCATCACCCCTTCCCTGACTGCATCAGGAAGAATCACTGACAGTGTTCTGGGCCCCCAGAGTATTTGTCACATTGTGCTGTGATTATGTTTCCGCGTCTGTTTCCTCCACTAAACTAAGAGTTTCTCAGCCATCTTCATACCTCCCTGGTCTTGCCTGGTGCCAGAACCTTCCTTAGGGCAGAGGAGTGCTCAGGAAATAGGTGTTGAATGAGTGAATACATACACACATAAACGTTCTTATGGTCAAGTTGGAATAACATGGGCTGAAAAATAATACAGGAAGAAAAAAAGTGGTACAAATAGAAGAACTATATATATAAATATATATATACATAATATTTCCTATAGATTTGGGAACAACTTTTTTATTAAGCAAATAACAACTACTGTAGTCTACAAAGTTGAAACACACTCCATCTACCAGGAAAGATATTTTGTCATTTGGACCAGGTGTGGGCATGGAGAGAGTAGCCCTACAATATGCTAACTGTAATAGAGTCTGGCTCCATTGTGATGTTTGATGGCTGACAACTTTCAAGCTCTACCTCCTTCTTCTCCTTTTGCCCCAAATCTGGGCAAGCTGATAAGAAAGAGTGTACAGTCCATCCCATTGCACCAAGAAAGAAGTTCAAACCATGCAAATCCCAGCCAGTGCATGGGACCCCCACCCTTGCTCCACCACTGACCACAATAAAAACCAAAAAAGCCACTCACCTCTCCCTTCACCCAAGCCACTTCTGACCAGCTTGGATGCCTGCCCTCCTCTCCACAGAAAGCCTCAATCTGTGAGTCATAAATCTTTTCACATCCTCTTGATCCGTGTGTGGCATGATCATCAGTCTGGACATCAGAACAAATTTGGCAGGAGTGAAGGATGCTTGATCCCACCCTCAACTGAACCACCACAAAACATTAACTTTCTGAATTTTTGAAATACATTCTGTATCTATCAAGAAAGACACTCTGCTGTTAGAAAGGGCAGTGGGAGAAGGTGGCCCCACAAATAGCTTAAAGTTCTGAAAAATTTCAGAAAGGAACCCTCTGCTGAACAATCGTGCTAAAGAGCCCCTCCCAGGTGATCTGTCTCTTCATCTTTGCCCTTTTCTGGCCACCTAGTCAAAGGGCTTCTTTATTAACAAAACAAGACACATTATTTTTGTTTTCTTGAATTCTAAAGTGATTTTGTTGAGTCTCGTGAGAGAGACTCCTCTGAGGTGTTTGTTGGCCCACTCCATTCCAGAAACAAATCAGAGGACTTGAAGACTCAGCCAGATCCCATGTCCAGTGAAAACTTAAAACCAAATCACCCTTAACAATTCCAAAACCAACTCTAAAATTAAGTAACTGCAACGTCAATTGCGCTGGGTATTGGCCCCCGCGGGCGTCTCGCACAGGCGCGTTAGGGAGCTCCGAGGTTCCCCGCGGGCGGCGGGGCCGGAGTGGGCTCCGCGGGCCGGGGCCGGGGCCGGGGCGGGGCCGGGGCCGGGGGCGGGGCGGGGGGCGGGGGGGCCAGAGCCCTCCCCCGGCTCCCGGAAGGAGGCCCTGGGCGTCCCCTCCCAGGGCGGCAGATCCGCAGCCGCCGAGGCCCCTCGGCTGCCCTGCGCTTTAGGCGGCCCGGCCCTGGCACCTGTGCAGCCTCTCCCCCGCCGAACGCACCGCCCCGGGCTGCGGGGAGGAGGCCCTCGGGCATCGCGCCCTCGCCTGCACCGCCTTTGCCCGGAGACCCGTCGTCTCCCCCGCGGGCGCGGGCACGCCAGCCGACACCCCGACGCGCTCCTCGGTGCTGCTCGTTGCCCTGAAATTCCGAGAAGACAGTCAGAGGAGCAATGGCTAACAGCGTGGCGGCCTTTCCCGTCCTCCCGCACACTCACGTTTCCTCCGCGTCGCCGCCCTCTCCCTGGCTGCTTTCTCCCGTCTCCAGGAAAACCGATTTGGAGGGACAGGTTTCAAAACTGTCGTCCGACTGGAAAAGTCCGGCGAGCTGGAAGGCAGGGGAGGGGGTGCACCCTCAGAGTTAGCAGTGGGGGCAGTGCCCAGGCCCGGGCGAGGTGACTCCCGCCGGCAGGGTGGGGGTGGGGCCCACCCCAGCTCGCCCACCTGGGCCACCCGGGTTCCCAGCGGGAGCCCTGGTTAAGACCAGACAGTGGTGTGGGGACGTGCTGGCGGGGAGGCTCTAGAGCCACTTGGAGGGGCCAGGGACCTCCGCTTGCTGGCTTGGGCCAGGTCCTCCTGGGCGAGGATCATGAGGAGGGAGAGAGGGGACGGAGGAGAGGAGGGGAGGCGGGAGGCGGGAGGCGCGGATGAACAGGAATGCGGGAGAATATGGAAGAAGAAGGAAACAAGTTACGCTGAGAGCGCTGTTCTCCTTTTCCATGTCTTCTGCACCTTCACACTCTTCAAAGGTTTCCATGGACATAAACTCCCTGCTGGAGCAGCCTTGGGGAGAGAAAGGGAAGGTTTGGGGCCGCTGTGGGTGGGAGGACAGTCCCCCTTCCACTGGCAGGATGTAGCAGGCAGTGCCCGTCTCTGGCACGTCCTCCCCATCCTCAACGCCTGCTGCCCCACGGCCTCCACCTAGGCCGTGAGGGCACCATTTTAGGGCACGGCAGAAAGAGAAAAAAAAAAAAAAAAGAAAGAGAAGCAGAAGGAAAATGGTAAAGACAAGGGGAAGAACAGAGAAGGAAGGTGAGGACAGAGTGGAGGACTGTTTTGTGGGAGGTGGAGGGAGGTCACACACATGCCTGCCATGGTGACCCTTTTGGCATCTCCTCCTAACATAAGCCACATCCCACTCTGTGTGTGCCTTTATGTCTTTTACCGTGGACCCCAGGACTTGGCAGAAGGGACAATATCTTTTTCACCTCTGTAAACCCACAGCTCCTAGCAGAAGAGGCAAAAGCTTAGAGTACATCCCTCGGCCAAAAAATTCTCATTTGCAGGGAAGGAAACTGTGCCTCAGGAGAGCCAGCCAGCCAGGCAAATGCCCCACCAGGCCCTGGGTGCACTCAAGATTTGCTCATGAAGGGTCACAAGCATCAGTTTATTTCTAAAGTGAAAATGATATCTATTTAGAAGAGTTAGTGGGAGGATGAGCACATCAAGAACAGTGCCTGTCACACCATAGAAGCTTAGTAAGTATTAATAGCACCTGCTAGTACTATTGTTAGTAGTAATAACAGTAACAGCATCAGAATAGCACTAGCTATTACTGCCATTACTAACTTTTCAAGGAGACTTGGCTGCCAATGTCTTCATCCTAGACACAATGGAAATCCTCATAAACACCTATGGAATGCCCTTAGAAATCAAAACAGAGGAAACACATGCATACATACGCCAGCAAAAAAACAAAACAAAACAAAACACAGGCCTTAACAAATATTCATCTGGGTTACACCAACATTTTAAGTTGGTGTACAGTTTTGAAAAATGAATGGAATGATTTAGCTCCCTCACTGATTTCGCTCAGTATTTTGGGGAAGACATAACTTTCAGAGACTTTGGCCTACTCCCAGCCTATGTGCCAAAATAAACAGAGTTCTATGTAGAGATGGATAATACGCACGGGCAAGGTGGACCAGGAAAATTCAGGAAGACGGGAACTCGAGGGTTGGGGCGGGACGGGACCAGGCGAGGGCGCTCCGGAGCCTGGGGGCCTCTGTGGAGACCGCCCGATCCCCTCCGGGGTTCTGCGGGGTGGGGTGAGAGGTGTAGGCCGGTGGGCCCGCTCCCTGTCGGGATTCTGAGCTGGTGCAAGGTGGGGAGCTGAGACCGCCGCAGGGCTTGGAGCTACCACCGCCTTGTCCTAGTGTACAGCGCTCCCCTCCACAATTCCCCGGGCGCGGGTGTGGACTTTCAAGTTACCCCCTTGAAAAGATCTCCAGCTCTTAGATCCTAGGCTAGGGAGTTGGCCTGGGATGGGAGGAGGGGAGTTGGGAGGGAAGGGGGGAAAAAGGTGATGAGCGGAGGGACAGGGTGGGACAGGACGCAGGGAACAGCGCCCGGTGCGGAGCAATGCAGGAAGCGGGACCGCGCAGGAACCTCCCTGCAGGGTGCCAGTGAGAGCTGGGCAGAGACGCCGGGCCTGGGTCTCCACTGGCTCTGAAGTCTAAATGGTCTCATCGAGGAGTCCTGGTGTGAACACCTAAAATAGCATTAAAAAACAAAGAAACAGGAAAGCATACGATAAGTATTCTTTGCACTAAAGCTGTGCAATCCTTTCAGGGATCTAGGTTCTCAGTTCCTCTTAGGTTAGCAGCAGTTGTCTTTAACGTGAAGTTTCCTTCAAACTATGCCTGCTGGTTAAAAGCGTTTTTATATAGTCTTTATGTTCCGTAGCCTTTTTGTTCTTGAAACCTTAAATGTTATTTCATTTAACTTTCCTTTGGTTTTCAACTTTTCAGAATGATCACAGAATTGCAAAACAGAGTGGGAATGCAGTTGTGAAAAACTAAGGCCGCTTCTACGGATGTTCATATAATAAGAGAATTACTGCTTGTGAAAAATACAGATTCCCAGTCCCCAATGCAGCAGGGTCTGAGTTTTTTAGATCCTGGTTGGATCCTGAAATCTGTTTAACCAGCTTCCAGCTAATTCTGATGCGAATGGTCCACACTGAGAAAAATACTCTTCTAGGCCCTAAAAAAAGAAAAAAGGAAAAAACCTCACAAGCATTCTCTCTTCCCTCTGCAGATGATATGTGAAATTTATACTTTGTAGATATAAATGCTTTGGGAAATTTAGTTCTAGTGCTCAGTGTTTAGAATTCTGAGTTGTTTTTCTTTATAAAGTTAAGAGAATCTAGTAATAAGTGAACTTAGTAGATGGCTTAAATTATATTAATCAGAAAACACTTTTTTGTTACATTACAAATGTTGCCAACAAAATCATGACAGAATTATTTGGCTCTAAATTTGGCTTTTCCTGTCCTGTCCACTAGATGGCAGAATGGAACCACTCTAGATGGCGCTAGTAAGGTGGCAGCTCTTCTCCCAACATCTCTTTTGAATAGTCAAACTATATTTTTGTTTTGGTGCCTTCTAGAGATTTCTCTCATCTAATGCAAAAGAAAGGTAAACATTGCATATGCAAACTTCAAAACCATTTAATTTTGGGTTTTGTGTTTGTTTTTGAGACAGGGTCTCACTCTGTTGCCTGGGCTAGAGTGCAGTGGCATCATCATAGCTCTCTGCAACGTCAAACTGCGGGGCCCAAACCACTCTCCTGCCTCAGCCTTCTCAGTAGGAAGGACTACAGGCTCACGCCACCACGCTCAGCTAATTTTTCTATTTTTTTGTAGAGACAGGGTCTCGCGATGTTGCTCAACCTGGTTCTGAACTCCTGGCCTCAAGCCATCTCCCACCTGGGCCTCCCAAAGTGCTGGGATTGTAGGCATGAGCCACCACGCCCAGCCCCAAGACCATTTCATTTTGACTTGGAGAGCAGGAGCTGCCTTAAAGAAACTTCTTATTCCCTGGCTAAGGGCCCGAGTCAGGGCTTTATCCTGTTCCTTTGGAGGAACATTGGCAGTACCATAGTGCTCACATGAGTGAAAATTTACTCTGAGCCAGGCTCTGTGCTTGGAGCTCTCATCTCCTTTAACCCTCCTAGGGAGACTATAAGGTGTCACCCCATTTTGTAAAATAAAAGAGTAAGAATGTAAGGTACATTGAGTTAAGGCAAAAGGGATAGAGTGGGCTTGAGCCTGAATGTGTAGGATCTCAAGCACTTGCACCCAACCACTGTGCTACTGCTACTGCTGCCTTGTGTTAAACCACATGGCTAATTTCTGTCTAATCTGCCATACTAGCAAACTAGATCTCATGAAAGGAGGAGTCTCAGGATTAATTTAGGTTACTGGGCTAGATCAGGACCTTTTGCAAAGTTTTGCTCTGTGAACCAGAATTTAAAGTTGTATATTTAGACCAGTATATCTCTGAAGTGTATGTTTCCTTTTCAAAGCAGTCTAGGGCCAAAAGGAATCAGAGTTACTAATAATCACTGAGAGAGAATTGGTATCTTTTTTATAAAAATAAAAAATACTTTGTAGTAAGCTAAGAAAATCAATAATCAACATGATATCATGATATCAACATTTGATATTTCTTTTAAAGAAAAAAAAGTATTTACTCAAGCCAGCAATTTTTGCACACTTCATACAGAGGCTTATTTCAGGCTGAAAGAAAAAAAGTCAGCATTCAAATTGAAGACAATTTTAATTTGTTTTACATACACACATATTTGAATGAGCAAATATTAAAGGAACTAGACAACCACACACATAAAATACTATAACCATGTATTTAAATGTACATCTTTGATCTTTCTCTCTCTCTCTATCTCTCTCTCATACATTCAGAAAAAGTTTCTGCAGTCCCTGGCTCACTTGATCCTGGCATCCTTTCTCATTTCTGTGTTCCCTGCAAGCCTTGATTCAAGTCCATCCAAGTTTTAACAACTAGCTGTGTTAATATTCAGTTAAGCACTATCAGTGGGCCCACCAAATTCTCTGTTGTTTCATGTGTGTGTCAAAGAGAACAGAGATGAGCCCAAACTATATAAGTTTGTGGAGGAAAACTCACATATCACCAGGACAGTGATCACATTCTTTATTCAGGTGTTGTCTCAGGTATAGAAATGACACCAGCTGTGAACTCAAACCTCCCGTGGCTCCTCGTTGCCTACAACAACATAAAAGCCAAACTCCTCAGCCTGGTACTTGAGGTATACCTCCCCCTCTCAATCTTATTTCCTTCCACCCTTCCCCTGAATCTCTCAGGCTAGGCTCCAAATCGTCATTGAATATGCTCACTTAGAGGCAGCTCTAAGATTTCCAAAGTTTCCCTGGGGCCACCTTTTATTACCAATGTGACTGGCACATGTTGCCCAGTTGCTAGGATGGGACTTGGCCTTGATTTCTGCCAGGACTTGGGTTTTGCCTCATATCCTGCTCATGGTGCTGCCCCTACAAAGCTGCCTGCACCTGGTCCCTTTCCCGGGCAGGCCTGATCTTTCCCTGCAGTATCTGTGGGCCTCCTAATCACAGGTGGTCATGCCACAAATAAAGAGGTCATCCAAACCACAGTGCCTGCCTCCCTCCTTGGCTTCTCGTGCAGCTGTGTCCCACCCATTGGTAACACTCTTCTCTTCCCTGCCCAAACCCTAGCTGACTCCATAACACCTTCTCGGTACAACGCGCTCTCTGGCTGGCTGTCTCCCAGAGGCCCTGTCTCCATATCCCTCATCAGCTCCCAGTGTCTTTCTGCTCACCATGTCCCTGAGGTCCCTGTAGGCCTTACCCAGTGTACAGAGATTTTATACCCAACAATCCCCAAAGGTCAAAAGGTGTTGTAGGGTGGTGTAAGAATGAACTAGAGTGATGTTTACACATCAGAGCTTTGTAAAGTGCTCAACAGATGTGAGGTGCTGATATTCCCAGTATTCTTGATCTTGGAATCTTGGATACCACCCTCCCGCCATTGCCTGCATGCCCCTGGGTCTGCTCCTGGAGTCTCATCTCCTCTTAAGGTCCAGCCTAAGGCCCTGGCTCCTGCTCACTCACACAGTCCAATGTGAGCCCTCTGAATTCTTAGAGCCCACTGTTTGCATCACTCAGAATAACATTTCATCAGACCCTGCTTGGGGCACCAGGCTCAGGAGACCCGGTTCAGCTGTTGACAAGTTGTGTGAAATTGACCCTCTGTTTGCACATCTGTAAGAGGAAGGAAAGACACCTCTGGGCCTGTCTTTCAGTTCCAGTGTTTTATGTACAGTAGTCCCCCCCCTTATCCACAGTTGCACTTTCTGAGGTTTCAGTTACCCTCAGTCAACTGCAGTTCAAAAATATTAAATGGACAGCATAGTACAATAAGAAATTTTAAGGGGGGGGTGTCACATTCACATCACTTTTATTACTGTATATTGTTATAATTATTCTATTTTATAATTGTTACTGCTGTTAATCTCTTACTGTGACTAATTTATAAATTAAACTTTATCATAGGCATGTATGTATGGGAAAAAACATAGTGAATATAGGGTTCAGTACTATCTGCAATATCAGGCATCCCCTGGAGGTCTTGGAACATATCCTCCATGGATAAGGGGGATTACTATATATAAATTTTTTTCCTCTTTATGTAAACTTCAGGCTTTTAATTTCCATCCACAACCTAGAGTACAATGCCAGGCTCACATAGGATCCTGTAAATGTGGTTCTGTATTGAAAACTGAATAATGGGTTTCTCCTACTGATATGGTAAAATGATTTTTCGATTTGGACACTCATGTCTAATTTATATTTTTGTTCCCCATCTCATAACAACTGGATTGTTTCTAGGAGAAATTTAGTTAAAATATTGGACAGTGTAGTGAAAGGTCACCGTCTTAGTCTGTTTTGTGCTGCTATAACAGACTAGGTAATTTATAATAAACAGAAATTTATTGGCTCAAGTTCTGGAGGCTGGAGAAAGTCCAAGATCAAGGCACGGGCATCTGTCAAGAGCCTTCTTGTTAAGTCATCACATGGTGGAAAGTGGAAGGGCAAGAGCACAAAAAAGTGAGACCACTGCCAAAAGCCTTTTCTGTTGCAGCAGAGCCTTCATGACCTAAACACCCCCCATTAGGCCCCACTCACCCACACTGTTGCATTGGAGATTAAGTTTCAACATGAGTTTTGGAGGGAACAAAGACATTTAAACCATAGCAGCTGCTAACCAAAAACCTCCATATTCCACAAATACAGATTCCCAGACAACAAACCTAGAGATTCTGATTCCTTAGGTCTGGGTGGAGACTGGAAATTTGCACTTGTGACAAGCCCCTCAAGTGATTCTGATGCAAGGGTCCTAAACCACCCTTTGAGAAACATTACTCAAGGGAGTAAGGATTTTTAGAACAATCTAGAGATATATTCTGTTTCTGGGGGAAACAAGTAACATTTTCTTTCTCTGTGGGGAAAAGGTTGTTTGGTCCCCTTGAGGGATGGTGCCGTGGGGGAAAGGAGTGCTTATCATTGGTTTCAGTATATGGCAGGTTGGACTTTCAGCAGTGCAGCAGCTAGAACAGCCCATACTGTTGGACTCACATATAGCCTCCATCTCTGCCTCCATGGTTACTCAGTGCATGAACTTATTGTGCCAGTACTAGGGTGGCTCAGGGCAGAGGCTGGCTGAGAATAACTGGAAGAAATTATTCTGTTTGGTTGGCTGACTAGTGCCTCCCCCATGGGAAACGCTCTCTGCTGGCTGTTAACATACATTACAAAGATGTACACGCTCCATTCTCACTGCGTTGGTCCACTTGCCACACATTCTTCTTCGTTCCCAATCCTCCAATCTTTCTCCTTTCAAGTTCCTGCCCAACTGGCCGAGCTACTCACCACTGCCCATGAGTCTCAGTACGTCTTTCCCTCAGCCCTCATCTCTCTCTTCACAAAGAGGATAAACAGATGCACTGTCTGATGCTGTGTCATTAGGAGGGTATTCCTTCACTGGTGTCCCTGAGGGCCACCCTGAAGTGAAGCTGTAGTGCAGCAGCTGCTTATATCCACAAACCAACTGACCCATTCATGAACCAAGCTAGGCCTTTTTTCCTCTTCTGTCAGCTGGTGATAGGAATCCTCCATGTACATACTCTGTGGCAGGCAAACTCTAGGGCAACCCCCATGAGCCCTACTCCAGGTGTTCATGCTGTTAGGTAGTCACCTCCCCTTCAGTGGTGGCAGAGTGGAGAAGAGAAGGAGGTCAAACAATGGGGGAAGAGGGGAGAGATGTGTTGTCTTACAAGGCAGGAGCTTATACATACATCCCTAAGAGAGGAACATCAGCATTTCACAGGGAGGAGTGGGCTACTTCTGTACATTAAAGCATTCAGGGGAATCTAGAAATTTAAGATTTTCAAATGCATCAACCCAGATGGCCCCATTTCAGTAGTCTTATCATCTCAGCTTTTTTCCCAATCAAGGCCTTGACCTTGGTGTAGCAGACTTGCTGGGGCTGAGAACTTAATCTTCTCTGGAATTCTGCTACTCATATAATTGAGTTTTGGGGTCTGGCTCACTGATTTTTTCCCCCTCTGGCTGTAGAATATGTGAATCATATTATATGCTGCCAAATAGCCCCTCTTTCCTTCATATCTGGTCTTATATTGGCAATTAGTCACCCTCAGCCTTTCATTGTCTTTAATGAATTAATAACACCCTCCCTCAATGACCATCCAATTCCAAAATTCTTATAATTACTATTTCCTAAAACCCCTGGGATATTGTATCTGCTGAAACATTCCTTTCCACTGGCATCCCATCCCAGTTTGCCACTGATTAAAGTTTTAACAATTGCCATAGCATGCCAGGCTACTACCAGTGATGGAGTTCTCATTACCAGCAGGCTGGCAAGTGATCCAGCTTCAAAATCCCATTTTAGGCTGGGCTCTGTGGCTCACACCTGTAATCCCAGCACTTTGGGAGGCCGAGGCAGGAGGATCACTTGAGGCCAGGAGTTTGAAGCCAGCCTGGGCAACATGGCACAACCCTGTCTTTATTTTTTTAGAAAAAAATTATATTAAAAAGTAAAAAAAAAAAAAAACCAAAAAACCCATTTTAGAGCCCTTTTCAAGGACAACTTTTGGGTTGAATCCCTTGGGAAACAGATTCTGAGATTTGCATGCAGGTTTTTTATCGGGTGACACTCTAGGAAACAACACCTGAGAGGGATGAGGGAAACAGGCTGGGGCAGAAGAATTTGTATCGTGATACAGGTGCAACAGAGATCTGAGCTTGAATAACCCACACAAATTGCACCACCTTAACACAAAGGGGCTAAGCCTTTATACCCCCTGTCTTAGTCCATTATGTGTTGCTATAACAGAAAACCAGAGTCTGGGTAATTTATAAAGAAAAGAGGTCTATTTAGCTCACAATCCTTGTAGCTGGAAAGTCCAAGAGCCTGGCCCCAGCCTCTGCTCAGCTTCTAGTGAGGGTCTCATGCTGCATCACAACTTGGTGGAGAAGCAGAAAGGCAAGAGGCATGTGCTAAGAGTGAAGAGACCAAGGAGGCTAACCCGCTTTACAACAACGTGCTCTTTCAGGAGCTAATCTATTCCTGCAAGGATTAATCCAGGCTCCTGAGAGTGAGAATTCACTCATTACGTTGAGAAAGGCACCAATCTATTTACGAGGGAGGGATCCACCCCCATGACCCAACACCTCCTGCTGGGCCCCACTTCCCAATACCCACACACACTGGCAACTAAACTTCAACATGAGTTTTGGTGGGGACAAACCACATCCAAACCATAGCACCCTCCTAGACTAGTCTTCGGAGGTGTGCTGTTCCCAGGGAAGGAATGTGACTTTGGATAAAGTGGCTCTGTTTGGCTGAAGACAGTTGATGGACAGGGACACAGCTGAGAGCTGTTAGCTGCCAACACTCCCAGCAGATGTGGGAGTAAGTATCTCAGTGGCACACAAGAGCATCCACTACAACTACATTTTCTGATTTTAAAATGACATTGTCATCCACTATCTAATCCTTCCCACTCCTGACAGCTCTCTTTTTTCATTTGCTACCCAAGTCTTTTTCTTTCCTTTCCTAGTGGTCCCATAAAATGTCATCCAGGTATAGTTCTATCTTGTGTATTTCAAAGCGCAACACATTAAGTAGAGCTGTACTCAACTTCTGAAAGCCCTTTTAACATTAAAAAACTTCACCAATCAGCCAGGCATGGTGGCATGTGTGTGTAATCCAGCTACTTGGGAGGCTAAAACAGAAGGATCACTTGAATCCAAGAGTTTGAAGCCAGCCTGGACAATATAGCGAGATCCCATCTCAAAAAAAAAAATTCACAAATCTCCACATCATAGTAGCATAATATTAACTAGATGAATACCCATTAAAAATAAATAATAGCCAGGCACGCCTGTAATCCCAGTAACTCAGGAGGCTGAGCCAGGTGGATTGCTTAAGGCCAGGAGTCTGAGACCAGCCTAGGTGACACAGTAAGACCCTGTCCCTAAAAAAATAAGAAAAATTAGCCAAGGGTGCGTACCTGTAGTCCCAGCTACTTGGAAAGCTGAGGCGGGAGGATCGCTTGAGCCCAGGAGTTCAAGGCTGCTGTGAGCTATAATCGTGCCACTATACTCCAGCCTGAGCAACAGAACAAGATCCCATCTTTTAAAAAAAATTAAATTAAAAAGTGAATAAATAATAAAAGCTATTATAAATGTATTAACTGCTTTAATCACATGAGCACCCATGTATGTATAATACAATAAATTATATGTATTTACATAAAGATATTTCTTGTTCTGGTGACAGAGACAATGCTTGGTGTGCACATAAATTCATGAACTACCTAGATTAGGATGCTGCCTATAGTCGTGTAGGAGAGTGGAATGGTCAGCTGAGAGGGTAAGTGAAGGTTGAAATCCAGCGCAACCTCTTATCACCAAGTCTTTCACCTCATGCCTGGAGGAAAGTGAAACTTTTTCTAAACCAATTGCCAAAACAGGTTACCATTCAATTCTCTTTTTTCTACTTAACATAAAGGCACCTCTATGCCAGCCCTTGCACCTGCCCAGTGAGTGATTACAAGCCTTGATTCTGGAGTCAGTCATAGATGTAGATTCTGGTTTTGCCACTTATTTGCTATTAACCTTTGCTATGGTCTGAATGTCTGTGCCCCCCACCCCAAATTAATATTGAAATTACAACCCCCAGGGTGATTGTATTAGGGGGTGGAGTCCTCATGAAAGGGATTAGTGCCTTTACAAAGGAGGCTAGAGGGTGCTAGTCAGCCCTTTCCAGCAAGTGAGGTTAAAGTGAGAAGGCAGCTATGAGGAAGCGAGCCCTCACCAGACACTGATCTGCCAGCACCTTCATCTTGGACTTCCCAGCCACTAGCACTGTGAGAAATAAATTTCTGTTGTTTATAAGCTACCCAATCTATGGTATTTTGTTATAGCAGCCCAAATGGAGAAAGACCACTTTATCCATCTAAGCCTCAGCTTCCTTATCTGTTAAATGGGATTATAATATCTCCCTCTGCGTGGTTGTAGTTTTTGTTCAGGTGGCAAATGGATACCATCTATTTTCACAGATGTTTGTTTTGTCAACTCCTTTGAGGTATAATTTACATACAATAAAATATACAGACATTAAGTGCACAGTTTGCTGAGTTATGACAACGTAAACCAGTGACCAGATAGGCAACCTATGTGCTTTTTATACCCTCCAGAGATTGTACCAGGCCCTGTGGAAGTTACAAAACAACATAAAGCACCCTTAGTTAATCTGGTTAAACCCTTGATTAGGTTAGACCTGAGACAAAAGTTCTCACAGCTCCCAACTTGCTCTGCACATCACGTTGTCTGTCATCCTCCTAGCCTGAAAAGCTATTTCAGGGCATCTTCCCCAGCTTTTTCCCTGCTGTATTGCTAGCATCTCGCACAGTGCATAGGCATTCCACAGGCATTTGTTGCAAGACAAATAAATCAACATGCAAAGTTAATGAACATCATGCTGAGTTTCTGCCAAACAAAACTTACAGTCACTCATTTGGAGAAGACCCAGATGAACCTTACAGGTTAGTAAACAGTGAAGAACTGTGGAGAAGGCAGCATTTGAGAAAGGTCAGGTTTCAACAGGATTAAGGAACAATTCAGAGCTAAACCAAGCTAAACCAAGTACTTGGGAAATATAAAAGGGGTGGGCTCAGACACTTGCCTAGGTGCATAAACCTTGGTGGGGTTAAATACGATTATCAATCTTTTAACTTTTATTGAGCGCCCGCACTACCATATTCCTAAACAGAGCTCGGGAATTAAAAGATGTCCATAGCTGCATGGTCCTCCCTCTCCACAACCGGCAGACACTACTATAAGCCACGTGTCCTCAAGAGGGCAAGAAAAGGCATCTTTTTCAGAGGTCTCTGCTGTTAAAGCACACTGCGTTCTGCTCCGCGAAGCAGCAGGACCGGGAAGACAGGGATCCGCAGGGTGCCCTTTTCTGCCGAAAAATCGGCCCCACCCTCCCCAATCCCGGTCCTTCGGAGAGAAGCAGGTTGCAAGCCGAATTCTGTCGTCGCAGAGAAGCCGGTGAGACACACCCATGACTACAAATGGAGCTCACAGCGCGGTCGGGTTCCGCAGGTGGGTACCTACAAAGAGGGGACCTCCCGTGACCTTCGGTGGACCGAGCACTGCCGAGGCCCGCGCGGAGCCCCTGCCCACGTCGCCGTGCCCGACCGGCCCCAGCTCAGGCCCGAGTGGGAGCAATGCACGGGGACAGGGTGAAACTTTATTTACACCTCTTTAGTCACGCCTGTTCCAGTCCACTCCTCCCTGAAAGTCCGTGCGTCTCATCACAAGTCTAAATAAAAGCACCTACGAGCAAACCGCCCCGTGCCCGGGCTGCGCGCGCCCGAGCCGGAAATGACGCGATACGTGCGTCTTCCCGCCCTGCTCTGCGCTTGCTGTTCCGTGGCGGGAACTGAGGCGACGGCGGGGTCGGCGGTGACTGTAAGTTTCCTGGGCCCGTTATAGTCAGGCTGGGGGACGGAGCGACGACTTCGCAGCCACCTCGTTTTTTCCCTGTCCTGGAAACCCCAAGGACGAGCCGGCGGCGTGCTCGCTCCGGTGACGAGCGGCTGCTGGGCGCAGGCTGTGGCGGCTACCTGCAAGGGAAGCGGGGTTAACAGGGGACCTGCTGGAGAAATGGCAAGCTTGCCTTCGCCTTCCCAACTCCTGCCCTTGATGTCCCCGTGAAGTCTTCCACCTCCATCGTAGCCCAGTCTAGCCAACCTTTAATACCTTGCCTGTACCCCTTGGTGAAAGGGTGGTTCAGTACAGCTTCGGGCTGTTTTAATGTTTAGCAGCCCGAGACAGGGATGGAGTAATTCAATAACGTTAAGAACCTAGCCTGTTTACAGATATTAAAAATGTATTTTATTTTCTTGAGTATATACCCGTATGCCAAGCACAGAACTACGTGTTTGCATACCTTCTTTTATTTAATTTAGTAGCCTTGTGGAATAGGCCTTAGCTCCTTTTACAGAACAGGAAACTGAGTCTCATAGATGGTAATTCATTCATCAAATATTATGGAGCATCTACCATGTACCAGGCACTGTTCTAGGGACCAGGGCATGTAGCGGTGAAAAAAATAGAATTGCTACAAATGCTAGGGATTTTCAGGCAAGCTAAGGGTGCTTTTTTATCCCTAAAAACAGCCTGGAAGAATGTATACCTGAGTGTTAGTAGTAGTTATCTTCTGGGTGGAATTTTATATGAATTTTAAAAATTCCTCATGCTTTTATGCATTGTTTTGATTTATTCAAATGAGCATGTTATCAGAAGAAGCAGCTGTTTCTATATTAACAACAGAGTCCCTCACCCTTCCTTCTCCACAAAAAGTCTCTGAAGGCAGTCATTGGCTCTGCCAACAAAACAGGTCCTTGAGCGGAGCTCTGGCCCAAGAAGAGAAGTAAAGGTTCTCACTTGTGGTGTCAGCACTTTTAATTGCTGAGTCCATTTCAGGATCTGGTCTAGAGCTAGGACTTTGGCCTCTTTTATGTCCCTGTAGCCCTCAGTACAGTGCATTCTGAGTGTCCTATGTCATGGGGTGATGTCCTTTATTAAGTAATTATTGCTGCCTTTGCACAAAGTTAAGTGTGCTTTCAGGCTATACTCTCTCACAATGGTTTCAAAAACGCTTTTCATTTTCTGTCTTGCACTTGGTCAGGGTGAAGTAACCATGCAGGCATTTCTAAAAGGCACATCTATCAGTACTAAACCACCATTGACCAAGGATCATCGAGGACTAACTGCCACTGCAGGAAGCAGTGGAGAGAACAAGAAAGTTAAACCTGTTCCCTGGGTGGAAAAATAGTAAGAACACACTTGTGTTTTTGTTAAAATAATTAATAAATTGTTTCTTTAAGCAGTTCTGATCTGTTTTTGTTTGTTTGTTTTACTTATGGAAGAATGATTTGCTTTGTTTAGATGATGTCCTTGAAAATCACCCAATCATAGAACCTTGGAACTGAAAGTTACCTTAGAATGATCTAGTTTAATTCTTTTGTTTTATAGATGAACTAAGATCTCTACAACTAAAGTCTACTGTTTTAGGGGCTGGGATACAGAAATGAAGAAAACTTCTGTAAAGAAGTTTCTGTAAGCTAGCTGTAAACTCAATCAGGAGTTCTTAAATCTAAATACACAGTCTATTAGCCTTTTCATTATTAATAGGAGGAAATTGTTGAGTTTTTGTTAGCTTATGTATTTTTCACAAAAACAGTACTTAAATTGGTACTTAAATTGTCAATCAGCTAAGTGATATTATGACAAGTAATTGTAATCACTGGATGTAGCCTCAGTTATTACCAAAGGTTTGCAGATTACTTATAGGCCAAGTAAGGCCTTCATGTGTTTTGTTTGGAACCAACAATGCCTATAAAAATCTAGATATTTTTAATTAAATTACACACAGGGTGGGGAGTCTAGATTTTCAGCTTCTGATGAGATCAAGCAACACTCTGTACATGTTCTCACATGACAACAATTAGATGGACTTGTGTCCTGCTTCTCCTTTTGGAAAAGTTCCTCAATTTGCCATTGTCCCTATTATCTCTTGTTTGATATCTGCCTTTCTCACTCTTGTTGTCTGCCTGACCCCTGCAGATATTTGAATATGAGATCGTACTTTATCATATATACTGGTTTTCCTAGAAGACATTTTCTTGTATAATTCCTGCTTAGTGTTAACCTGGTTAATCAGAAAAGTATGGATCAAAGTTAAATTTCGGTTAGTTAACTAAACAGAAAGCCTAATCTTAGAGTTGGGAGTATAACTTTGTTGTAGCTTCTCTTAAAATCACTAATGGATGATATAAGATGAAAATTATATATATTATACTTCATATTGTTAAACTTGTTTTGTTAGCGCTCAATGAAGTGAATAGTTCTCCATTTTTTTGTGCAATTAGGGGATGGAAAAAATTGGTATTAACCAGTTAACACATATTAAGTATATATATATTATAATTACATTAACCAAAATAGTTACCTATCCTTAGGTTATTAAATAGTTTTCCCTTTTCAGCTTAGGTTCATGGATTTATTTTGTCAAAATATATTATTACTTTCTAAGCAAGCGTTCACTTTAATTTTTAATCAGTTAGCATTTGTGGTATATAAAATAAAATCCTTTTGCTTAATTTTTGTGTGCATAACATGTAAGCAATGCAGATGAGAGGTGAAAAATTATTTCAGAATATTTTTGCTTAAGGTAAATACAAAAGGGGTTTCCACCTATTTCCAATTATGAAAAAGTTTCTCATTTAATTACTGATATTTGAGAGTTGTCATTGGTATTTTAGTAGAAGGAACACATGAGACTTTTCTTTGTGGCTACTATAATATACTAAATAACTTCTCTTTCTCCCCGACTCCCCTCCTCCAGTCGCCCAAAATCTGTGGATGAAGTTGCTTTCCAGGATGAAGTTGTTGCAGTGCTGAAAAGGTCTTTAGAAGGAGCTGATGTGAGTAGCAAATGGTGTTCAATGTCATTGAGAGATTTAAAACTTAATTTATTCTTCCTTTATAACCTCTCACCCCCATTAAATACTATGCTGTGTATATAGTAGGTCCTTGATAAGTATTTGTAATGGTGATTAGTTCAACAAATACTTATTGAGCATCTCCTATTCAATCCAATATAGAATTATTATATAGTATTCAAGTAAATATTATTGACCAGGACAAACTAAGTCCCTTTTTTCATAAGCTTTCATTTGGTGGGAAGAGAAAGAATAAACAAGTAAACCAAATAAATAATTATAGATAATGACATGCTATAAAGAAGAGTCAGAGATTCTTTGAAAGTATAATTGCTCACCTAAATTTAGGATTTGGTTTGAACTATAATTAGATGCTGAGCATTTAATTCTGCTTATAGCACTGTGTCTCCTGCTGTGATATGTGGGATAAAATATCCTTGAGTAACTTGCATTTTAGATTATTCAGAGGCAAGATAAATTCAAATGAAGAGTTGGCAACTTAAAACTGTATATGATGAAGTGCCCAAAGTGCTTTAAGAGTTTAGTGAAGGGAGGGAGAAAGTTGTAGATAAAAGTGGGATGTGGGTTTTGCTTTATTCCCAAGATTTGTGTCTTTCCCCACAATCTGGCTGCTTTTAATTAGAGGTTCTTTTGGGTTTTGCTGCCATTGTTCTCCTCCTGGAATTATACTACTACAGGACACATTTTGAAAGAAGTTAAATTTATAAAACTATTTAGAATCTTTTTCTTTACCCATAGTTGTTTTAATTTGATCCAAATACCCTTTACCTTTTAATTTTACAACAGTACACAATTTTAATTGCATAGTAATATTTACAGAGATTTCAGAACAATATCCAATTTATTTAATAATAACTAATATCTTCAGCTCTTTAGGCAAATGTGGTAGGATTAAGATCCAGTTCTTGACTTTATGCCATCTAATTTACAAGGCTGAATTAAGAACTTTCTTCTTTAACCTCTTGTTTATGCTTCTTTTCAGACTAAGTTTTGTAAAAAGATAAAGTAATTTTTTAAATTCTAAAGAATAAAGGAGGCCGGGTGCAGTAGCTCACGCCTGTAATCCCAGCACTTTGGGAGGCTGAGGTGGGAGGATCACTTGAGGCCAGGAGTTGGAGACCAGCCTGGGCAATATAGCAAGACCTCATCTCTCCAAAAGAGTTTTTTAAAAAATTAGGTGGGTGTGGTGGCATGCACCTGTAGTCTTAGTTGCTGGGGAGGCTGAAGCGAGAGGATTGCGTAAGCCCGAGAGTTTGAGGTTACAGTGAACTGTGATCATGCCACTATACTCAAGCCCGGGCAAAAGAGCAGGACCCTGTCTGTAAAAAACAAAACAAAAAAAAGAGTAAAGGAAAATATTAATAATTTACTCCTTCATTTATTTTAAAAGGTTAGAAAGAATTATAATAGAATTTTTTCAGAAATCAATTTTAAGAACTGGTATTCCACATGTGGTTCTTGAATGTATCACATATATCAGACTATTATGTGATGTAAGCTCTAATAATTTTACCCTGTTTTAAAGAATTTAAGGTATTGTATGTGATAGTTACCTGAATGCTTTCAAATGTTGGGGTATGCACAGATCAAAAGAATAGTTATAAACCTTAAAAACTAAGCCTAGGAGGATTTTTTTGGCTTATGTTTTTAAGTAATGAGTCTCATAGTTTGTATCTAAAGCTATATGTTATCAATATAACAGTAATAGTCTTTTAACTAACATTTGTATGTTGGTTTATTCATTTATTTGGCAAATATTGCGTACTGCTGTAGATGCTGAGGATACAGATGTGAATAGAACAAATAAAGTTCTTGGTCTTTTAACTCTTACCATCTAGTGAGGTAGACAGGCATTTTACAATTAAATCCAACAGTTAAATAAGTAACAGTAAATAAATGCGTATTGCAACAAGTGCAACAAAGACTAATGAGAAAATGGGAGGAAAACAACTTTAGACTAGATGGTCTGGGAAGGTTTCTGACTTGTAATGCATTAGGAGTTGGCCATGCAGAAAAAGAAGGGGATCAAACTCCAGGTCATGGAACATATGTTCAGTCCAGAAAGTGCTTACCTGTTAGAGACCATTATAAGCTGAAGCCTGGAAAGTGAAGAAGGTGGTGGGCAGATCATGGAAGTCCTTACAAGCCATAGTAAACAGCTTGAGTTTTTAAAATTTGTTTATGTTTTTCTAAGTGGAGTGTGAAGCCAGGGAATAGTTTTAAGTAGCAAGCAGAGTGGTATCTGATTTGAATGAAGAATGAATGGACAGGAAGGGGGAAGGCTAGGCAAGAGTGGAAGCAAACAAACTCTATTGCCTGGTTTCCTGTGTGCAATGATTTCTCTATGTGAAAGGACATACTGAAGAATGTACAGTTTTGTAACAGACCTCAGTGGAATGTAGTACATTTATTAATCTTCACCAGAGATCAGTTGCCTGCTTGATAGGAGCCAAACTAGCTAGATCCAAGGTATAAAAGAAGATAGCTAGTTGTTTAATCTTATCCTTTCTTCTTCTAATGAATTTTCGCTGATAACGTGCAAGCATCCCTTCAGGATACATAATCATGTTGTGGAACAGTACCTAGCACTTAGTAGATATTTAGTTTTGGGTTTTTTGGGGTTTTTTTTAAACATTTCTGTTCTTGGAACTTCAGCTCCTTCAAGGCCCTAATATGTCTTTTTCAGTCCTTTTTCCTCAGTATTGGCCAGATCCCATTACTCCTTTGGTCTATTTCCTCTTTGAAGCAGCTGACATCTTTATATAATATGTATAACATAAAATCTCACCCAATCTTGAGCAAAGGGGTGGGAAAGGGAACTGACAGAACCCTGAGATTCTCTTCACAAATAAGAAGTTTCTAATGCCAGCTTTGAAAATTTCACCTAAGTAGATTAGCTATAGAGCAAGCATAAATATTGACTAAGTTTAAGAGATTAAAAAGACATTTGGGGGAAAAAAGACATTCTGTAATAAAGACATCTACACTTGAATGTTTATAGCAGCACAATTCACAATTGCAAAGATGTAGAAACAACAACCAAGGTGCCCATCAATACACGAATGGATTAATAAAATATGGTATATGTATACCATGGAGTATTACTCAGCAATAAAAAACAACGGTGAATTAACACATCTGGTATTATCCTGGATGGAGCTACAGCCCATTCTTCGAAGCAAAGTATCACAAGAATGGAAAAACAAGCACCACTGGTACTCACCATCAAATTGGTACTAACTGATCAATACGTATGTGCACACATGGAATAATATTCATCAGGGGTCGGGCAGGTGGGAGGGGGGTGGAGGGGATGGGAAAACTCACACCTAATGGGTGCAGGGCACACAGTTTGGGGGATGTCCATGATTGTAGGTCTGACATGGGCAGTGCATAGGCAATATATATAACCAAAGTGTTGTACCCCCGTAATATTCTGAAATTTAAAAAAAAACATTTTGGGAAAAAGTGATAGTATGTGAAAAAGCAGGATTTAAAAGTGTCAGTACTATGATATCAGTTAAATATTAAGAAATCTTCATAGTTAGACATATGTACCCTCTCTACTGGGGAAGTCATTGCACTGTTTCACATTTCTTTTAGTCATCTCTTTCATCTATTTGTGTCAGAATACAATTTATAAAAAAATTAAATTTCTACAGCTCCCTAATCTCTTGTTTTATGGGCCACCTGGAACTGGAAAAACATCCACTATTTTGGCAGCAGCTAGAGAACTTTTTGGGTAAGTTGAAATCAATCTCTCTCTCTCTCTTTTAAAGACTTGACACGAAAATTCTCTGATGCTCCTTTTTTTTCTCTAAAAATTTGCATTTGGTTTCTCTGTGGGGTTGTTAGGTTTCTATTTATTTCTGAATTTTAAAAATTAATCCCATGGGCCCATTTCCTTCTTCTCCCCCAATAAATTAGCTTGCCTACGTCTTTTGTAACCTTCATTCTGAATCTTGTTCAAATGTTTGAATGTACTACAACACAGGGAGCCTGTGATTTTTTCCATCACTTCTACTTTAAATTTGCTGTTATGATTTTGGGGCCCAGAGGGCCCAACCAATTTCTAATTGTGATGATAGTGTCATCACCTTCTTAATGATTGTATTCACATCTGCGTGGCTGTGTGAGAGAATCTGCTGTAGCTAATGGTACTGTCTGCACCATTCCTTCTTTAATTCCTTCTGCTCTGGACTTCCCAGGCCCTGCCTCTGGAGTGGTCAGGCCAGCTCCTTGTCCTCAGGTCTCTTAAGTGTGAGCAGAGTGGGTGGTAGTTGATGCAGTATGATTCCAAGTACACCAGAAAATCTCCCTGTGAGTCACCTTCTTAGGTTTCTCTTCCTAGATTGACTGTCTTGGCTTAACCAACCATTCTAGAGGAGCCCTTTATCTCAAGTTAAAAGATATATAGTGCCCTGGGTCTGGTGTACATGAAACGTGCACCAGCTTAACAAAGGCTACCTTGAATTTACCCAGAATTTTTGTATCAGAAATAATAACCAAAGGGAACATCTGAAATCCTATATATGAAAATAATTACATGCCTTTTAAGCCACCATATGTGTAAGGATAGTTATGTCAAAATATAAAAGAAGACAAAGGGAGAAGCTGCTATAATCCTAATATTTTATTTATTTGACAACACGTTTCTCAAGAAAATTATAAAAGGGCTTTTTTGATTAATCCACAACTCAATCACATAGAACCAACCTGAACCAGCCTTAGCAATGTAATCATAATGAAACTGTTATGTCATTTTTTATTATTTATTCTGGAGTAGGTCAGTCCAGATTACATAACTTTTTCTATATGCTTTATAAAATAATGTTTGTCCTTAAAGAACTAAAAGAACTTACATTAACAGTAAATTTCATATTTAATAGTATATGTGTTTTTAAAATAGAAAATACATGCACTGAGCTTTCTAAATGTTTATGCCCATAGAAAAATGCTTAGAATATCATGCTGATTAGGAAAAATAAAGACCGAACTAAATCACAACTCTTGTGTTTTTTTATTTTATTTTATTTTTTTCTTTTTTTTTAGCTAACAGTCTTACTGGAATTTTTTTTGTTATATAGAAAAAGACTACAGGGAAGTTTCAAAACAGTGGATTGACAGGGGGTGCCAATTATTTTTATTTTCTTTTGATTTCTCAGATTTCTCAACTAAGTTAGCATGTATTTTAGTAATTTTTTTAAAAACTCAACTTTAAAAAACTGTTCATGTTTTAATCCAGTAATTTTCCTCTAGCTAGCTACCCTGGAAATAATTCAAAATGTGCTATATTGTAACATTATTTAAGTTGTAACATATTTGAAACTGCCCAGATGTCTGACAATAGAAGAATGTTAAGTAAATTAAGTAAATGATGGTATACTCATAGAATGAAATACCATATAACCATTAAAAGAGCATTTACGTTTTTGATAACATGCCAAGGTGTTTATTATACAATGCAAAGTAGAAAATTGATTTAAAATTTTATATGTTTTGTAATATCTGTATTTTTTTTTAAATGCATGGAAAAAAGCCAAAATGTTAACCTCATGGCCCTGCAAAAAGAGAATACAGAAGTGATTGTGTGCCTTCTATCCATACTGTTTACTAGGTAGATTTTAAACTACTGCAAAGTGTGCAAATGTTAAAATGTGATTTAAGCCTAGGTTGTTTATATGTTCTATGTTTCATATTTGATTCATTTTGACGTAGGCCTGAACTTTTTCGATCAAGAGTTCTGGAGTTAAATGCATCCGATGAACGTGGAATACAAGTAGTTCGAGAGAAAGTGAAAAATTTTGCTCAATTAACTGTGTCAGGAAGTCGTTCAGAGTAAGTAAACTTGCCTTCCCTTCTCCATAGCATGTCATTATATTTGTTTTAAATACATGTTTCTGCCACATTTTCAATTCTTTTTTCATGTTAGAGTGTATTTTAATCTAAATTATTTAAGCCCAGAAATGACCTTTCCATTATAATAACAAATTTTGTTTAGCTGGTTAGGATTTTGTCTAAGGAGTACTTATTAATCAAACTTCATAGTTTGGAGGTATGCACTCATAATAAAAATCCTGATTTTTGCAATTGTGATTAAAAAAAAAGTGACTTCCCCTTTCTGTCAGATATCTTAAGCTTCATTGTATATTTCATAATTAGAGTGACCATGTAAGTTCTTGTCCATACTGGCACACTTTTAGAGTTCAAGAAGATATTAATAATTAAAATAGGACTGATCTGCCTGAAGTAAACAGGGATTTACTCAACTACTTATACTTTTTAGGTGGCTAAATTCCAAGATTAAATTATTGGCACCTAGACATATATTTAAATTTTACTTCAGAGCACACTTCAAAATTTGTAGAAAGTGAATGACTGATGTTTTATACGTACCTGGAATTGATGATGCAGTCACAACCTCTGTAGCACCCAGTTTCCTTTTATGTGAAATGAAGACTGGGATGTAGACTAAAATACCTTTGAGATCCCTTCTACCTGTAATATTTGAAATTCTTGGTGTAATTTTCATCCAGTTGTGTTAATGCCACTTTTGGTGGGAGAAAGAGTTTAATGGCAGATTACCAAAAATCAATGTATAGAAAGTAGAAACCCACAAAATCAGAGAACATATTTACAGATCATATATTTGAAAAGGTATACTTATATCCAGAATATATAAAGAACTTTTAAAACTCAATAATAAAAACAAATAACCCAATGAAAAAATGAGCAAAGAACGTGAATGGACATTTCTCCAAAGAACACGTGCATGGCCAGTAAGCACATGAAAAGATGCTCATCAACATTAGCCATTAGGGAAATGAAAATCAAAACCATGATGAGATACCACTTTACACCCACTAAGATAACCATAATCAAAAAGAGAGAAAATAACAAGTATTGGCAAGGATGTGGAGAAATTGTAAGCCTCATACATTGCTGGTTGGAATGTAAAATGGTGCAGCTCTTGGAACACATGTCTGCCAACGACATGTAAACAAATGTTCATAGCAGCATTATTCCTAACAGCCAAAACATGGAAACAACCCAAATGTCCAACTGATTAATGAATGAATAAAATACTATTTGACAATAAAAAGGAATGAAGCAAACACATGCTACAACGTGCATGGACCTTGAAAACATTATGCTAAATGAAAGAAGCCAGCCACAAAAGATCACATATTATATGATTCCATTTATATGAGATGTCCAGAATAGGCAAATCTAAAGAGACAGAAAGTAGACTAGAGGTTGCCTAGAGCTGGGAGTTTTGGGGGAGAGGAGTGACTCCTAATGGGCCTAAGGTTTCTTTTAGGGGTGATGAAAATGTTCTAAAATTAGATTGTGGTGATAGTTGCACAACTGTGAATATATTGAAAAACATTGAGTTGTACATTTTAAATTGGTGAATTGTATGGTATGTGTATATGTCAATAAAGATACTAAAAACAATGTACATATTAATGTTTAACTCCTATGTATTTCTCCAAATCAGTGGGAAACCATGTCCTCCTTTTAAGATTGTCATTCTGGATGAAGCAGATTCTATGACCTCAGCTGCTCAGGCAGCTTTAAGACGTACCATGGAGAAGGAGTCTAAAACCACTCGATTCTGTCTCATTTGTAACTATGTCAGTCGGTATGTATATTACCCTGAAGATAGATGCTAGGCAGCGTTATTTTGGTAATGCCAATTAGAGAAAAAATTAAAAATTTTCAAGGCTATATTTTCTTCTCCATCAAATCTTGATTTTTTCTTGATAAAAATGAGTTCTTCTGGGGAAATTTTCTTTAGACACCAACTTGTTTTTTCCAATCTTTTACAGAATAATTGAACCCCTGACCTCTAGGTGTTCAAAATTCCGCTTCAAGCCTCTGTCAGATAAAATTCAACAGCAGCGATTACTAGACATTGCTGAGAAGGAAAATGTCAAAATTAGTAATGAGGTAATTACTAATTATTAGTTATAATTACTAATTTCTTTGATGAATGCATGTGAAGAGGTCCTGATACCATTTCTTCAGACAAACTTAAGCTAAATGAGCAATAGTTGGAATGTCTAGGAATTACAAAGTTTAGCTTTTCTGGTATTTTTTATTTTAGCTTATTATCTATTAATATTTCAGAGACTCACATCTGGGGTAGATTTCATAGATGTAACAACAAATCTCTACATGACAAGATGTAAGTCTCCTAGCTAATACTCCACTTCAACTGATAGAATATATAGGACCCTTATTCATTATAACAGAATTTAATCACAATTTGAATTTTCTTTGCTTACTTTATGTGATCAAGAAAATAGGGTAAGTATGGAACATCTTTTCATCTCCACAAGTTTCTTTCAGAGGCATGAGATCTCGTCTGTCTTTCCACTGAACTGATGCTGTCTCCATTAATTCTGCCACTATACTGATAATACCCCCCCCAAACAGAAATGTTTTTCACTTTTCTTTATTAAAGTCATATGGCCTTAATTAGCCATCATAGTTACAAACAACTCTTTTCTCTGCAGGGAATAGCTTATCTCGTTAAAGTGTCAGAAGGAGACTTAAGAAAAGCCATTACATTTCTTCAGAGTGCTACTCGTTTAACAGGTGGAAAGGAGATCATGGAGAAGGTGATTACAGACATTGCTGGGGTAAGAGCACTAGATATTTGAAATTAATTCTTTTAAGTTGGCTTTTAGAGACTATTCATCCAACAAATATTCCCTGAATGCTTATCATGTGCCACATACTGTGCTAGGAAGTATAGTAAGGGAATATAACCTGGGGGAATCAGAATGCTTCAGGGAGGAGGTAATACTGACTTCACTTTGTCAGGCATGTGTGTAATAAGTCATCTCAGAAAACACAACTTTCAATTCTTACATTTATAGGAGGTAAATGGTGCCTCTGTAGCAGTTAAAATCAATTTTCAGCAGATACCCTGTTCTTATACGTGAAAACTATTTTGCTAGAGTCATATATAAAAAGGTATATCCAACTTATGGAAATCATTAAAGAAAATAAGAGTATCACACTTTTGGATACTCCCATGTCCAAACTCTCCTCAGAATCATTACCTTGAAAACTGTTCCCAAGGTGTTTTTCGGCTACATGTTAGGCAGAAGACTGATAGCATTAGACCTCTTTTAACTTTCTGGGTATTGTGGACTTTTGGCGTCTTTAAATGGAGAAAAATTTACAGAAAGGGCACTTTCCCCTTTTAAAACTCACTTTTCCATCTATTTGGCTGATTTGGCCCCTGCTCTAAAGAGTTGTTATAGCCACTGGGGTACCTCAGGGTTAGAAAAAAGGGAGAGTAGGTTTCACAAATGGGGAGAACTTTCATACCCACTGACCAGAACTGAACATGGAACTGTTCAGTTCATGGAACTGAACAGCTGTTCTTGTTCCATGTGGATCCAAACTTGGGATTGTTTTGGAAAAAAAAATTTTGTGTACTTCACAAAGGAACCATTAAAGGACTTCAGAAGCAAAATTACATCATCCTGGTTGCAAAATGGTAACTGGACTATGGAATTATGCTGGTTTCTTCTTCCAGTTCTCTCCCTTTGCCTTCCCAATTGTTTAGGGTTATCGGGGTATTAGTTGTATGTCCTGTGCTACAGGACATCAGTTTCCTTTTGCACACGAGCTACCGAGATATTCCAAGTGGAAAAGAAGGGAATTGGGGGAGGATATGTCCAAACTGTTTACACCCACAAACATCTTTAATACCTTTTCAGGTAATACCAGCTGAGAGAATTGATAGAATATTTGGCGCATGTCAGAGTGGCTCCTTTGACAAACTGGAAGCTGTCGTAAAGGTAAAGTCGGTTTGTTAACTAACTTCTGGAAGAAAAAAAGTTACTTGATCCGACCAAACTTTTTCTTCTATTATAGGACTTAATAGATGAGGGTCATGCAGCAACTCAGCTTGTAAATCAACTTCATGATGTGGTTGTAGAAAATGATGTCCTTTCTGATAAACAGAAGTCCGTTATTACAGAAAAACTTGCTGTAAGTAGGCACTCTGCACATAAAGAAAACATCTAACTATACCTGAAGGACATTTACTAACCTTTTTAAATTTCCTCATAGGAAGTTGATAAATGCTTAGCCGATGGCGCGGATGAACATCTACAATTGATCAGCCTTTGTGCAACTGTGATGCAGCAGTTAACTCAGAATTGTTAGAGAATAAAATACCTATTTGAATGTAGTTTTGGTATTTTAGTATGGGGTTATGAGAAAAATAAAATGACCAAAACACATTTAAAGTGAATATACAATTTATTTAACATTCAAACTTCATTAAGACATGTGCAATATGGCAATTTTACTGGGGATTTAACCCTACCTAGGATATGATTGCTTGCTGGGGCTAAGCAACAGGGTCCAGTTCACACTTAGCACTAATTAAATACTTTATTGAATAAATACAATACCAAACAAAACGCATTCAAATGCTTTCTAAAAAAATCAATTTTAAAGGCCTTTCTATTCAGGCTAATGACAAACACAATAAAGGCAGATATGCTAGTTTAACATAATTGGCTGATTTTATACAGCACTTATATCTTTTAGTCCACAAGTATATTATTAAATGATAGAGAACATCTAATACAACCATTTCTACATAACTAAGAAATAAATTTCTAAGAAAGAAAGATTTTACAGACCCCATCTTTTATACCCACCCCAACAGTCTAACTCTAAAGAGGATAAAGCCAATGACTTTCCTCACAAGAGCTCACGACTAATGTCTGTATTTCTGATCCGTTATGAGCATTGAGACAAGATTCAAATATTCCCAAAGAAGCACAATGCACGTTGTGATCGCCTATTCAGCAACAGCGAGCACTGCATTCAAAACTATCTCATCCCAGGAATTAAATAAGGTCAGCCACATTCATGGGCATTTCCTCCACTGTAGTATTGTAGAAAGTCTCAATGTCACGAAGAATCCTCTTGTCTTCTTCAGTAACAAAGTTTATAGCCACACCTTTCCTCCCAAATCGACCCCCTCTGCCAATTCTGTATAAAAAAAAAGAAATCAGCAATCAGAATGTTACTTCTCACATAATTTATGAACTACTGAACATGACGATCCACTTGTTAACCATCAGCTGCTGTTTACTTATCAAGGTTATAGTTCGTGCTTCTAATTGGAGCACTAGCTGCTAATCAATATCTAGAGAAAAAAGTCTTCCTTTGCAGTTAGTGGCAAAAGGATTCAAGGCTTGTCTGGCTGCAAAATGAGATTTTATCAGGTGTTTTGAGCATTATTATAAAGCAGATGACAGTATTGTGTTTGGGGTAGTGAAACTAAAGCCCATACCAAAGTGGGCCAGCCAAGAGCAGGTGTCAGCCTGGGACAGATGTAAACACCAGGGATAAAACAAAAAGAACAGTTATGTAATCCATTTCGACGCACTTCTGGAACTGTAGACTGTAAACACAAATGCTGCAAGGTTAACTATTTTCTAAAACTTAACAACTTTTTTCCAGTGGGAAAACTAATTTGGTATGGTAACCCAAACTTATCACTGCTTTTTTGCTCAGTTTCACACGTTGTAACTCAAATTACTCAAACGTGTTTACCTCCAAAACAGCTGTCTACCTTCCTGATAGAAACCAGACAATACAAACCACCTAGTAGAAATGCTCCCTAAATAAAAATGCTAAGATACAAAATGCCTTGGCTGGAGCAACTTAAAATATTAAATAATCATGACAAAAGAAAAACAAATATAAATACCGACTCGCTCTTTATTCAAACAGTGTGCTGTTTCGCTTATGATTCCACGTCCTAAATTACGTCAACGCCGTTTCTGAGTGCCATCTCGTCATCAACTGCTGCTATCGACTCCTGTATTTTTTAAAAAGTCTTTTTTTATATCATATAACAAAGTACAATTCAATTTATTTAGGGATAAAGTCACTAAAACTAAACCAGGGATCACTCAAATTGCTACCAGGCGACACCGAGAAAATCCCAACTATAGAAAAATCATCACCGAGAAAAAGCACATGGACACAAGAGCATCACTAAAAATAAAGCTCAGAGCTAAAACCAACAGATGTCAATATAAAGCAACCTGATCTGTACATTATGTCCCACAATCAGGGCAACATTTTCAAGTTTTCCCACTTTGTTCTGACCAGTCTTCCCAAATATAACTTTACACCAACCATCTAAAGTCTTTTTACTGAATCTATTCCCCTATTTGACATTACCTTCCACACAAATCACAGTAGAAAAGCAACACACGAGGGTTTTTTTTCCCCAATACACAGTCAAGATGCCATCTTCTCACCTGTGAATATAGTTTTCACGATTGGTAGGTAGGTCATAGTTTATAACCAAAGACACTTGTTGCACATCAATCCCACGAGCCTGAAATATATAATGGTGTATGTTAAAAATCTTAATTTAACAAACTGGACACCTATGTAATGTAGGCCACAAAATAGTAATGAACTATACAAAGTGGTATAGCCCACTGTGGAGTGTGGTCTTTTCTTTACTCTCCCAAATAGCCCAAGTTGGTAAAGGTTATTAACAAAACCTTCCCCCCAAAAACTAACTTTTGGTAGATTTAAAAAAGCAGGAGGAGACATACTTACCAACAAGTCAGTAGTGATTAGAACACGGCTTGACCCTGATCGGAATTCCCTCATGATAACATCTCTTTCTTTCTGGTCCATGTCACCATGCTGCAAAGTAACAAACCTTAATTCAAGAATCACCAGTTAGGTCAGTATTTAATTTTATCAGCATGTATGAGACCAAGCGTCCCTGGCTGCTACAGGAGTATAGCAGACAGGTATAGTTAAGAAACACTTTATTTTGAGCAGGGGGAACAACAACACAGCACTTTACAGCTATATTGTAGTCTGAATCCTGCTTTAATGGAAATGTAGACATCTTAATTAGAAAGTTAGAACCTCTTACCAGAGCAGACACTGTGAAGTCCCTGGCATGCATTTTCTCAGTGAGCCAGTCCACCTTGCGCCTTGTATTGAGAAATATAACAGCCTGCGTAATGGTCAGTGTCTCATACAAGTCACAAAGTGTATCCAACTTCCATTCCTACAGTATTTCAAAGAGAAAGTTAACAATCATTTAATTTTAAACTTTCATTTGTTAGAAATCCATTCTGTTAGGCCTGTCTTAAAATGTATTGCACCAAATCTTAAGACAAAGGACACTGGACATTAAGAAAGAGGTCCACCCCAGTCTTTACAATCTAGTGCAGTTACTTTTCTTCCTGTGTGTACTCTGCTAGCATTATTACAAAAACCAAGACATGGTCCTAGTTTCTGCAATTTTAGCACAGTGCTTATACAAGAAGGTAAAAAATCTGGCTAACACTTATGTGTAAGAATTAGACAAATTACCTCTCTTTCAACATTAATATAAAACTGTTTGATTCCTTCAAGGGTCAATTCTTCCTTTTTCACCAGAATTCGAATTGGATCTCTCATGAATTTTTTGGTCACTTCCAACACATCAGTTGGCATCGTGGCAGAAAGCAACACCACCTTAAAAATAGACAATGATTATGATGTAGCACAATTTTCACAGTACTACTAAAGGAAAAATGTTTGAGACCAAGCGTCTCTGTCTTACTATGGAATTAAGTGAGACAGAGATAGTTATGTATCAATTGCTTTAAGCAGGGGGAACGACAATATTAACACTTCAGTTATATTGTAACAGTACCTGCATTAAACCAAACCTCCACTTAAGAGGGGATGAAACAAAGCTTACCTGAATACTTGTATTTAATTTTTGGAAAATCTCATAGATTTGATCCTTAAACCCTCGGCTCAACATTTCATCTGCTTCATCCAAAACAAACATTTTGATCCATTTTGGAGCTGTTAAAAACAAAGTCATACTATTGCCTCTAGAGTCTTAAGATACTATTTAACTTCTTTTTTACTATTTAACAGTAAAAACACATTATACTCTTTAAAAAGGACAGTACTTACAAAGGTATCGTCTGTTTAACATATCAAACACTCTCCCTGGTGTACCAACTACAATATGTGGTGCTTCGGCCTGAAGTTTTTGCATTTCATTTCGAACATTCGTTCCACCAATGCAAGCATGACAAGTTGCTCCCATATAGTCTCCAAGTGCCAGAATTACCTTTTGGATCTAAAAACCAAAAGCCTTAATTATTACCATGCAGAATTACAAGCTCTACGACTAACTTCCAGAGCATAATGGCAAGTATCTGTTCTGCCAACAGCTTTTATGCATGCACAGCACAGAACTACTTCCAAGCTTAAAATGCACAGACTTAACTGCTTCAAAATAAAATTCCCGTAATATCTTTCTTGTGCCTTGTCAAACTTAGGAAGCTGTTGCCCCACATATCAGCTAGACAATTAAAGAACCAATGCCATTTCCTACATTATCCCTCACTGTATAGGAAGGTGTAAATAATGAAACTAAGCTCTCCAATTACAGCTAGGGCAGACGTTGATAATTTTTTTCCCACAGGGTACTGTGCCTTATGAAGTTTTGACCTTAATAAAGCCTATAGCTTTATTAGGAAGGTGTACTTCAAAGCCAATACAGCAGTGAGCTTTGAAAACATAGCATGCAACAGATGCATCACAAACTACTGAGACAGTCAAATAGTAACATGTCACTGCAGTTTTCATGTTGCACAACTGCATTCAAACTTAAAAAATGGGGATGGATCTAGTGCACCCTAAACAGAATTCTTTGGATTCTCAATCTGTTGGTATACAACCCTAGAAACCATACCTGTGCACCCAACTCCTGTTTAACTTCCAACAAAAACTCCCTGCATGCATGGACAATTTAAAAGGAGGGCTCTGATAGGACCAATTTATACTAAGTTTTAAATTCTTCACAGTTGTGAAACCTGAAACCTATGCAACACGCAAGCAGTTTTTTTGAACTACACTATCAATACCTGTTGAGCCAGTTCTCTGGTGGGGGCCAATACTAGTGCTTGGGTCTCCTTGAACTCAATCTCCAACTGTTGCAGGATGGAAATAGCAAATGTGGCTGTCTTGCCAGTACCTGACTGAGCTTGAGCAATCACATCATACCCTAAAAAAAGTAGGATACATATTTACCGATCCCACACCAAATCGTCACTTCTACTTCACACCCTGTATTCCATTTGGAACATGAATTATGCCCAAATAATCAAGTGATCAGCAAAGAGCATTCTCTTCATTTCAGGTCAGTCCCGAAAGATGATTGCCATCATTTCACTTTAAGGAATACAAATAGGTGCTAGTCCCCCAAAGGTTACTTTCCCTTTTATGGTCCAGGTCTATGTAAAACAGTGAGTTCATTTTTAAGAACGTCAGAGTTTCTTTTACCTTTAATACAAGGAATAATAGCTCTCTGCTGAATAGCTGAAGGCTTCTCAAAACCATAAGCATAGATGCCCCGAAGAAGAGACTCCTTTAAATTCATATCATCAAAGTTATCAACAATCTCATTCCAGTTGCTCTGTGATTTAAAAGAAAAAATAAAGCAATAAACGAGACGAACAAACTCACCTTTCCAGAGCTTCAAAACCCACACCCGTTTCTTACCTCGATGACACCATCGGGGTCCATTCCCTCTGGGCCGCCATGTTCTCTGCTGACAAGCAGACTGCAGTTAGACAACATCCCTTCCCCAGGCCGCCCTAACTGCACCTTAAAGGGACAGACGGGCCTCTAGCCTGTCTCATCACACTGCCCTCCGCGCTGCGAGCACACTTTCTAAGAACAAAAGTAACTGTCGCAGGGCAAATAACATACTGCGCGCCTTCCCTAAGGGTTGAGGGCTGCGGCGGCCCGGAAAGGAGGGCCCCAGGCCCTAGCGCCCGGCGCTCCCGTCTCGGTGGTGGAGCGTCTCGCGAGAGCGGCACGCGCCGAGCTCCGCCCCTAACACTGCGCAAGCCGAGTGATTGACGCGGTTGGGGAGGCCCGGCGATGGCCGTGCCAACGGTTCGCCGGCACCCCCGTGTCGGTCCAGTCCCGTCTCCTTCGCACTGTGGCGGGTGGGCGCCGCTGCCACCCATCCCCCCTCAGCTAAAGCTTAGGACCCCAACTTGTGCTGTTGACCGAAAATAAAAGCTTCGGGCCCCGATTACACTGTATTGAATGCGGACTGCGCCACGGCTTTTAACTAAACGTTTGCCGTGTTCCGCACACGGAAGCGGCCGAAATTTCATAATGTCTTTGGGAGAAATGACACCCTTTCACCACTCCGTTTTCGCACCCATGTCCTGTCTCCCCGCAATCTGGGGCCCTACCCACCATGGAAGCTTCTCGAAGGACACAGGGGTACTGTACCCCAAGGAGACGTCCATGAACCTGGCGTTTCCTGCCTCCAAGCTACCCACAACAATCTCCTCCGGCGCCATATGACCTTCGCTACAAAACACTGCCACCGAAAGAGCGCCATACCTGTTATAATCCGCGGAGCCACCAGACATGATCCGAGGAACCACTCAGCGCCCGACTGAAAAGACAGCGGGTCCGCGCCACCCGTTTTTTATAGGCTCGCGGCCGGAACCCGTTTCTTGCGGAGGAATTTTTCGTCGCTCTTCGGAAAGCCACAAAATTATGATCCTGAGATCGTCACCTCAAGTAAAATCCTAAGCAAGTCTATGAGAAAATCCAAATTTGGTAATTTCTCGATGTTACAGGGTCGCTGGAAATCCCAGGGCCTGGAGGAAGTCTGGGACTCTTTGCTGTACGGCGGAAGAATATTTCTGCGGCGGTGACCAAACGCCGCTCTCCCCGCCCGCCCTGCTCCTACGGGGTTTCCGCGTCCCTGACGCAGAGGCGGGCCGGGGGAGCCGGGGTCGGCCCGGGAGGCGGAAGCGCGGAGTGGGCTGCCCGCTGGGCAGCCCGGGCCTCCTACCGGCGAGGGGCCCAGGGCGCGGCTGGCTGCCGGCGCTCGGGTGCTGGGGGGGGCAGGGACATCCACGTCTGCGCTGGAGGGGACCAGGTTATTCTGCCTGTTCCCACCGCTGTTTAATTGGACAATAAAGAGCCGCGGCCTGGCATTTTAGCCTGATCGTTTAAAATCCATTCACATCTTGAAAGTGTGAAACTCCTGTTAGGGAAAATGTCGGCCACCCACCAAGTCCCAGAAAAGCCGGTTTACCGGGACGTTTTACAGCGCGAGAAAAAAACGTGTAGTCATTTGCAAATGTCTCTGGAGTAGCCAACTCTCTAATCTCATGTTGCTTCTAGTCTTCTCTCTCTCTCTCTTTTTAAAAACAATGCTAATGGTTTTAACCTAACAGGTGTGAGGAATGCCTCATAAAATCATAACTTTTGCAAATGGATAAAATCATCATAAACGTAAGCAAATGGATTATTGCTAAGGAGCAGTAATTTTCCTTGTAACGCGGGGATTTAAATGGATAGTTCTGGCAGATAACAGCTCAGTGCCGCTTTGGAACTAGATAGGTTTTGATTCCAGTCTATATTGGTCATATTTTTTTTAAAGACTTTGAGTTTTAATTGCCTATATATAGTGAATGTTGGTCTTACTGAAATTCAGAGAAATACAATCCTTGCTGCTAAATAAACTGCATGATCCTTTAAACTCCGGGGGTTTTCAACTAGCCCCAACCCAGGTTCCTTGATAAGAACAAAAAACAGTATATGTAATCATTTCATTTTAAAATACAATCCTATCCACGGTGCAAGATATCATCACAAATACTTGGGAAAACATTTTCTCATTAATTCCGAAGGCCAACCTAAAGCCTCATTACTGGAAAAACTGACTCTTAATTTGCTAAATTATAGAAGATATTTGGTTCTAAATACTACTTTTATAAAAAATTGTTAGAAAATTATTATTGTGCCAGATACTGTGACAAAAATTAAGACTACCAAGATGACAAAGTGGACCCAGCCCTCGGTGCAGTGATGGTGCCCCTTATTCATCCTTATGTGGTGTTCAAATCCAGATTTGAGGTGATGCGGGACATTTTCTGAGAACGATGGTTTTAAGAGATCATTATTGTCTCATCCAAAATCTAATAAAATATCCTGAAATCTAAGAAACTAAAGAAAATACTAAATCAGAAAAGTGACCATTTGGTTTCTCTTGAGTCTTAGGGTGAAATCAATTGATCATAGGGTGAAATCAATCAACAATTAATACATAATTGTTGAGTGTTGTCTTTAGCACTACCACTAGTTGCTGTGAGGAATTTTTCAGAGTCTCTTAAGAGGAAATAATAATAATAATAACAAGGGCTAAATTCTGTGGTTTGGGTTACAAGTGCTGAGGAAGTTTCAGCATAAGAAAGCTTCAGAGTCAAAATCCAGACCATACTGCTTGTAACCCTACAATATATTTCTAATAAGTGCTATGCGTACCGCAATTGCGTGTGCTTACTAAATAATAAATAGCATTAATACGTAATAAATGAATTAAAGATCAAAACATATACTTTAAAAACATGCTCTTTTAAATTTGAGAAAAGTGTTTCTACTTACCTGGAATCTGAAATCAGATAGCCATCTCAAAGTCGACTACAAACGCTTCTTTGCCAGCCTGGAGTGTGTGAGACCATTTATACTGCAAACGATACTAAAAATAAGATTCTTTCCTTATGTGAGCCAACTACTATAGTTTAGTTTTGCTCTTCTGTAACCTCATCTGACGATTCTAAACCCATCTAGCAACCAAAGGAAGCAAGGAATTTGTACAAATTTGTCAGTACTATATGGAAAAACAATAATAAAACCTTAAAAGAGTATGCTTCATGTTGGTAGTGACACTTTCCTACAGAAAGTACCATGCATTCTCATTATTCAGGGGGGAGTTGTGTGCCATCTTGAGGTTCTTACATTATTTTAAGTCCATCGGTTGATTTTAAGTGACAGCTACACATTTAAAGCAGTGTCTTGATAATCTATTGATACATAAACATCAACTAGGGTATGTATTTTGGATCTAATTATTTCTCACTAATGTTATTTTATTATTTAAAATACAGTATAATATCTGCTGTCCCTACATCTGTATTTCAGTGTTGAAAAGAACTGCCTGGAGCTGGATAGGGAAGGTAATGCTGCTCACCTCTTTTTTGTTATTCAATTACTGGAGGGAATTAGAGGCTAAGTTCTGCTTGCTTGCTTGCAGTGTCCCCTGAAGCAATTTGGAGGGTGGCACTCACTGCCATGTTCTTCATAATAATTTATAAAACCATTTGCATGAAGATAGATAAAGATATTAATGGAGTTGAAGAAAATGGAGAAAACTGAGGCGTGCCATGGAAGGACTGTCGAAATATGTAAGGACTATGTTTGAATCCATTACTCTATTGTGTAACCAAGATACAGAAGTTTTTCTACCCTTATTGAGAAAGACTAACATAAAAGTATGTTGCTATACTCCAAATCAGGAGATCTAAAACCATGGTATGCATAAAAATCAATGGGAAATTCTATTTGAAATGCAGATACCAGTGGACTCTGCCCTCTCACCCAGATTCACTAGATCTGAATTGAAGTGGGGTCAGCTTTTTATTTTAAAAAATTTTAAACCTACAGAAAAGTTACAAGAATAAAGCAATGAATACCAAATGTTTGTACTATTTACTGATTGTTAACAGTTTACCCCATTTGTTCTCTCTATATGACTTTGAACTTTTTGAAAGTCACATATGCAGTAACACTTCATTCCTAATACTTCAGCAAGACATCCTAAACATCCTTTAAACAAAGCTATTCTGTTTCCATAAAACCATAAAAATGTCATTATAGCCTAGAAATTTACTATTGATACAAGAATATTATCTACAAAACTATCTATATTCAAAGTTTCACAAATGTCCCAATAATACATTTTATGGGTTTTTTTTTAATTTCAAAGTATTACGGGGGCACAAATGTTTTTGGTTACGTGGATCGATCGCTTTTGTAATGCTTGAGTCTGGGATTACCCAGATAGTGTTCATTGTACCCATTAGGTAGGTTTTTCCCCCTCCCCCCTCCCGCCTCCCCTCTACTTATTTTTAAAATCTAAGATCCAATCAAGGATCACACATACATTTAGTGGTCCTGTCTCTTTATTCTCTTTTAGTCTAGAAGAGTACCCCCTACTTGTTTCCTGTCTTTTATAACATTGACATATTTGAAGATTCCAGACCAGTTTGTTTTTGTTTCTTTGTTTTAGAATGTCCCACAATTCGAATTTTTATCATTGGTCCCTCGTTATTAGATTCAGTTTCAACATTTTTGGCAAGAGTACTACATATAGGTGGTGAAGTATCCTCCTCAACCCATCATATCAGAAGGCACATAATGTTAGAGTTCCCATTACCCACATGTGATTTTGATTCAGGTTAGCCCACAGATGACACTTTGGGGAAAAAAAAAAAAACCTGCTTTAGGCCAGGTGTGATGGCTCACACCTGTAGTCCCAGCACTTTGGGAAGCTGAGGTGGAAAGGATTGCTTGAGGCCAGGAGTTGGAGGTTACAGTGGGCTGTGATTGTGCCTCTGCACTCCAGCCTGGGCAACAGAGTGAGACTGTGTTGAGAAAGGAAAGCGAAGGAGAAGGGGAGGGGAAGAGGAAGGGGGAAAGAGAGAGAGAGAAAGAAAGAAAGAAAGAAAAGAAAGAAACCTGCTTTAAACCTTTTGAAATTTTGTGCTTTATTTGAAGTCATGAAACTTTGTAGGAGTTCTGTATTAGCTGCTCTAATGCTTTATTTGAACTGATAAAACTATCAACAACAAACAAATAACTATTAAAGTGTATAGCATGGTACTGGGTCCTTGCAGGCATCAAGAAAAAGAAAAAGAACAATTCTCACCTTGGATCCAACTGAGAAAGTAAAATAAGCTTGTAAAAAACAACTTAAGAGAACAATTGTCAATCAGGTAATCAAAGATCAGAAAATTTGTTAATACTCAGTGGAAAAACAGACACACTTCTATTGGTGGAAGTTTAAATTAATGTAACATTTTGGAGACTATTTTGACAATATGAAGAATTAAAATGTACCTGTCCTTTGACCCAACAATTCCAGTTAGGAATTTTATTCCGGGCATATACTAGTGCAAAAACCCAGAGCCCAGCCCCCGCAACTCCCTCTACCTTCACAATGACCAGGACATTATTTCTTCATTATTTTAATAGCAAAAAACTAGCAACAACCTAAATGTCTATCAAAGGAGATTGGTTAGTAAATTGTATGCCATTCATATTACTTTGTCATTAAAAACAATGAGGTCCACTTCCACTCTGGAAAGATGGAATAGACATACTTTTCCCAGTTCCTCCTACTAAGTACAACTAAAACCCTGGACATTATACATAAAGCAAACGCAAGAAGACTTTGAGGGGTGGAGAAAAGAAGGCAGACTGGCTAGGAACATCAAGATAGGCATGGTGGCAAGTTCTCTGGGTTTTCTTTTTGCTTCACATATCCCAGATTGAAAATGAAGAAGCTAGCAACCCAGAAAAGCCACAGGCACAGACAAGAAAAGCCCCAACAAAAGTCTACTTTCTCTGTCCAAAGAACCAGGAAAGAGGCATCCTAGGAAGACTGAAAAATTGTAAACAATAATCGCATTATTTCAGCTAAACACCACAGAGGAAATTGAGGTCCTACCCATATCCATGCCAGAGAAAGCCAAGTGGGGAGCCTATAATTCTGTCCTTGGGAGGCTGTAATGAAGCACCCGGACATCCCCACCACCACTACCACCTTCATGTTGTTAGAGAAGATCACAGGGGAGACTAAGGTGCTCTTTCCCATCCCCCTGGGGTGGGATCAGAGAAGGTCTGGTGGAAAATCAGGACTTTAACCATCACTCAGTAGCTATGAGGCCACTCTACCACAGTGTCAGTGGAGACCACATGGGGAGCTGGAACTCCCACCCCCACCCAGCAGTAACAGGGAGCACCCCCTCTAGTGTGAGTGGGAAACCTGGACTTCTACCTCCTCCTGGCAGCAGAGAGGCAGTGCTCTCCTTCCCCTGCTAGAGTGGCACCAGAGAAAGCCAGCTAAAACAGAAGATTTAAGTAAGATCTAATAAGCACATGAAAAAATGCTTGAAATTATTAATCACTAGAGGAATGCAAATCAAAACCACAATGAGATACCACTTCATACCCATTAAGATGACTATTATAAAAAAACAAAACAACACCAGAAAATAACAATTGTTCATGTGGATGTGGAAAATTGAAATCCTTTTACATTGCTAGTAGAAATGTAAAATGGTATAGCCACTGCAGAAAACAGTATGATATTAGAACATGTGGAGAAAGGAAAAAAAAAATTTAAAAAAGAAGTAAAAAATAGAATTGAGAAAAAACTAAAAAAAACTCACCTCTCGAAATTGAGGCCAAAAAAAAAAAACTAAAAAAATAAAAAATAAAACAGTATGATAGTTCCTCAAAAATTTAGAGAATTGCCATATGATCCACCAATTCCACTTCTGAGTATATACTCAAAAGAAAAGAAAGCAAGGATACAAAAGGATATTTGCACACCAGTGTTTATAGCAGCATTATTCACAATAGCCAAAAGGTGACAACAACCCAAACATCCATTGATGGGTCAATAGAGAAAATATATTTTATACATACGATGGAATATTATTCAGCCTCAAAAAGGAATGAAATTCTGATACATGCTACAATATGGGTGATATTTTGCTAAATGTGATAAGCCAGACACAAAAGGACAAATAGTATATGATTCCACTTATATGAGCATAGAAACAGAAAGTAGAAGGCACCGGGAGGAAGGGAGTATGGGGAGTCATTGTTTAACGGATGCAGAGTTTCAGTTTGGTAAAAAAGATTTAAAGATGAATAGGAGTCATGGTTGCACAACCTTATTAATATACTTACTGCCACTGAACTGTACACTTAAAATGGTTAAAATGGTAAGTTTTATATTATGCATATTTTACCAAAGTAAAAAACAAAACCAAAAAAAATTTCTAGTCAAATAATCTAATTAGAATGAAGTTAATCTATTAGAATGAAGTTCTCCCACCTACCATGTGCTTGTTAATCTACTGATTAAAAAAAAAAAATATATATATATATATATACACACACACACACACTGACAGGAAAAAAAAGCTCTGGAGTCACATGACAATACAAGAGTCTCCAGGTTTCAATAGAAAATCACTTATGCCAAGAATCATGAAGATCTTAAACTGAATGAAAAATACAATATGCCAACTCTGTGATGACAGAAATCTTAGAATTACCTGCTCAAGATTGTAAAGCAGCCATGACAAAAAAAAAAGAGCTTCAATGACCAATTATGAACATACTTGAAACAAATTAAAAATAAAAAGGAAAAATTGATAACTTTGACTCAACCTCAAAATTAAAAACCTATTCTCGCTTCTTTTTTTTTTTTTTTTTTGTGCAGTGGCAGGTATCATTTTGGGCCTGGGACACACAGAGGAGGCACGCACGCCAATGGTGCGTATGTGTAGGCGGGTGAGGTTGAAGATGCCTGGTGGTTACTTGTAGAATCGCAGTTCGTGGCTGTGCTGGATGAAGGGGAGCAGAGGGCCAGGTTAGCTGGCGGCTGCAAAGCCCGGACTTTCCTGCTGGTCGCATCTGCACAGGGAGCTGGGGGTAGGCAAGGAATCTAGGGGCTGGGGGCAGAGCCTGGGATGCATGGGGCACAGGCAGGATGAACCAGGCTGGAGGAACGCTGCGGGCTAAAAGTGGCCCAGGAGGGCACAGGACTGTGGCTGAGACGGGCACTGCACTTCAGGGGACGCTGAGCTGCTCTGAGCAGCTGACCAGGACAGTAGGCTGGCTGTGTGGGCACCTTGTAAGGTAGGCGCTGAGCAGTCCCAGCAGCACCGCCTGGGCTGCCCGGGACTTGCCCATGCTTTGGGGTCCCTGCAGAAGCAGCTGCTGAGCCCACGGAGCTCCAGATGGTACGCACTGGGGGTCTGAACATCTGCTTGGCTCTGTGAGCTGCCGTGGGAGTGCCCAGCGCTTGTGCGCGCCAGCGTCCCCCGCACGCGGAGGAGGTGAGTTCCCGCGTGGACAGCCGGGCTCATCCGGTACCCAGCGATGTCAGGTGGTCGGGTCGCTCTGCTCCTTTTGCCTCCGTTTTTCTTCATCATGGAAACTTTCTTGAGCTGCAGGAAAAGCTGGTGCTTCTCTTTCTGTCGGGCCCAAAGCTTCTCCTGCAACTTGAGCATTGGTTTCTCTGTCTCATCTGGTGACATCCTCTCTTCCATCTCCCCTTCCTTTCTTTGTCCTGCTCTTCCTCCGTCTTCTGTTCCGTTATTTTGTCCACCTCTTCTTCCCACCGCTTGCGCTCCCGCCGGGGCGCTCCGAGGACGCACTGCCTGCCGGACCACCGGCCGGGCCTGCGGGGAAGCCGGCGGTCACCGGGACCGCGCCCGGCCTGGCAGAAGCCCCGCCTCGGGGCCAGCTCGCCCCGCTGGTCACAGGGGCGCCGGGCACCACCCAGCTGGCAGCCGAGGCTCCTCCAAGTGCGCCGAAAAACCTTGGCTTTTGAAAGACCCTGTTCAAATAAGGATGAAAAGACAAGATAGAGCGTGAGAACATATTTGCAAACCACATATCTGACAAGGTACTGTTATCTAGAATATATAAAAACTCTGAAACAACTCAACAGTAAAAAACAAACAATCCTAATACAGCGTGAGCAAAAGACATGAAAAGACATTTCACTGAAGAAGATATACAGATGGCAAACAAGCACATGAAGATGTTTAACATTTTTAGCCATCTGAGAAATGCAAATAAAAACCACCATGAGCTATCACTATATACCTATTAAAATGGCCAAAATAGAAAACAGTGACAACAACAAATTCTGGCAAGGATTCAGAGAAACTGGATCTCTAGTACATTGCTGGTGGGAGTGTAAAATGGTGTAGCCATCCTGAACAGTTTGACAGTTTCTCAAACAGCTAAACACAAAACCACCATACTATATAATCCAGCAGTTTCACTCTTGAACATTTAGCTGAGAGAAATGAAGACTTATGTTCCCACAAAGATTTGTATGTGAATATTCATAGCAGCTTTATTTATAACAGCCGGAAACTAAAAACAATCCAGATGTCTTTCAAGGAGTGAATGGTTAAACTGAGTTACATTCGTACTGTGGAAAACTACTCAGTAATAAAAAGGAAAGATCTATTTATTGTTACATGTAACAACCTGGATGAATCTCCAGATTACTATGCTGAGTGAAAAAAGTCAATCCCAGAAGGTTACGTACTACATGATTCCACTGATACTGTATAACAGTTTTGAAAAGACAAAATTATAGAAATGGAAAATAGATTAGTGGTCGTCAGGGGTTAAGGAGGGGCGTGTAGGCAGGAGAGAAGTAAATGTGACTATAAAAGGGCTCCTTGGGGGTGATGAAAATGTTCTGTATCATGACTGTACACTGGTTGTCCTATGATTTTGCTAGATGTTACCGTTGGTAGAAACTGGGTTGAAAGAGTACATGCATTCTTTCTTACCACTGTATGTGAATCTATGATTATCTCAAAATAAATAGTTTAATTGTAAAGAGAGAGAATGATTGCTAAATGTAACGTAGCCTCCTGGGTTGAATCCTGGCACAATGAAATGCCATTACTGAAAAACAACAATAATAAAAACAGTAACAATGAGGCCACTAGATTTGTGTGTATCCATATGGAAAGATGTTTAAGATATATAGCAAATTTTAAAAACTCCAAGAAGCATTATATTTAGTAAGGTCCTGTTTGTGTTAAAAATGGATGGATATACACATAGGTTTATGCAGAGAACCATGTATTACACATAATTGTCTCAATCAAACATTTCTAGAAGGAAACAGTGGTTTCCTCTAGAGGGAGTACAAATGGGAAAGAGAGTGGAAAACTTATTACCTGACACACTACTGTCCAGTTTATGTTTTTTGGTACCATGAGCATATATTACATTCATAATTTTTAAAATAATAATTACAATAATTACAATTCTTCAGGTTCAAGCAAAGCTATCCATATCTTACTTAGTACAAAGTAATATGTTAGGGCATGATTTTTTTTTTGTTACAAGAGTATTTCCTTTATCAAATGATTAATAGATTTACTTAAAAATAATTTATCATGTGATTTAATTTTTAAAAGTGTGCCACCTTCCCCATCCCTTTTATCTCTTAAAATTTGCTTATCCTCTTAAGATCAGCTCAAAAACCTCCTCCTCCACGATGCTTTTCCTAATTACCCTAGACATAAAGTGATTTCTTTCTTTTGGACTCCCATAGAAATTCTTTGTGCTGCTTTTGTGGTAGTTGTCATGCTCTAGCTCATAGTTCAGTAATGTGTTTCGTCACTTCTACTACATTGTACACATCTTGAGAGGAGGGATTATGCTTTATTCATTTTTATCTCTCCCACAATATAAAGCCTAATGCCTTGATGCTTGTATTAGTTTTCTATTGCTGCTGTAACTAATTACTACTAATTTAGTGACTTAAAATAATACAAATTTATTCTCTTACAGTTCTGGAGAGCAAAAATCCGAAATGGGTCTTACGGGGCTAAAATCAAGTGGTTGGCAGAACTGTATTCCTTCTGGAGGCTCTGGAGGAGATTGTGTTCCTTGCTTTTTTCATCTTCTAGAGGCTGCCCACATCCCTTGACTCATGGCCACATCACTCTGATCTGCTTCCATCACTGTCACGTTTTTTTTGACTCTTGATTTTCCTGCCTCCTTCTTATAAGGATCTTGGGATTATATTGAGCCCACCTGGGTAATACAGGGTATTCTCTCCATCTGGAGATCTTTAATTTAATCACATCTGCAAAATTTCTTTTCCTTTGGAAATTAGGACATGGACATCTTTGGGGGGGGCCAATATTCTGCCTATCACAATGCTCAATCAACTTTGTTGGATATTGTACAAAATAATAACTGAGAGAAGACAGTAAAGAAGTGATTAGACTAGAATAGTTGATTTGGAAAATCTTCTAAGAAGTTGTGAATTTTGATCCAGAAATGGGAAAATGATTTTTTTATAGTACTTTCAGTTGCTGTTTTAGAGAAAATAGTTTTTTGCCTCTTTTATTCTTAGGCCTGACAATTTGATGAGAAGATTCTTTCATTGATAGCAGTTAAGCCCTAATGTACAGAGAAAGCACTCAATAAAATATTTTTGAATGAATAGCAGGGCCATAAAGATAAAGAGATGCTATCCATTTCCTACAGTGATTGTTCTTTATTTCCTATAGTTTTTATTTTACTTCCTACAGTTTTTTTTTTGTTTGTTTTTTGTTTTTTTTTTTTGAGACAGAGACCCTCTCTGTGCCCAGGCTAGAGTACCATGTTATCAGCCTAGCTCACAGCAACCCCAAACTCCTGGGCTCAAGCGATCCTCTTGTCTCAGCCTCCTGAGTAGCTGGGAATACAGAAGCCCACCACCATGCCCAGCTAATTTTTTCTATTTTTTTAATAGAGATGGGGTCTCGCTCTTGCTCAGGCTGGTCTCGAACTCCTGAGCTCAAGGGATCCTCCCACCTCGGCCTCCCAGAGTGCTAGGATTACAGGCGTGAACCACCACGACTGGCTTTCCTACAGTGATTTGTAATGTCAACATTCTGTTTTAATTTCTTTTAGAGATTCTATTACCTCTTCCTATTCACATTTAAAAAGTAACATTTTCTGATGTTCCCTATGTTTCTATGACTAGTATTTTTATCCCTTGGCCTTATAGGCCTTCATCTACTTACTGAAATGATGTTTTACATAAACATAAAACAAAGAAAGGTTTTAATCTGTCTGGACAAAATTCAGAAATTATGGTTCTATTTGCAATTTTTTTTAAATGTAAAAAGTCTTTTTTAGAGACCAAGTCTCACCACTGTGTCTGGCTTACTTGCAATTTTTTATCTTACTTTTTTAATTGCACAAACACTAATTTAAAAACAATAAAGGACATTTAAAAAATAATATTTCTCCTAAACCTACCACATTAAGGAACAAAGCTCAGCGTGACAGAATAGTTCCTCCTATTTACTCCCTCAGTAGTTGCTTTGTTTTTGTTACTCTCCTGATGTTGTTTGTGGATTTTGTATGGTGAGTTTGTTCAAATTCAAAGCTGAGTCTGGGTCATGAACTGGGTAATGATGTTCCTTAGATCTAATCCCTGCAACTAAAGCTGGAGCACAGTAAACTCGGAAGTGAAGCAGTGATTTACAGACCTTATTTCCTTGGTATAAATCCAGTCATTCTTTAGCTATTCAGGCTTAATGATTTTTGCCGTACCTGAGTACCAACTGACTGATTTACATAATTTTTCTTAACAAATTATTGTAACTATAGGTTACAATTTGCATTTACTTAGCTTCAGTAAAATCTCAGTTTTAATTTGTTATATTTTTCTAATGCTGATTAAAATAATTACATAACTATCAAAGTGAATACTACTATGTGTTAATATACTCCACCTGAAATCCTCTGACTATTTGGGATACACTGGTACAGACAGACTGTAGCCTGCCGAATCTGTAGTCATTTAAACTCTGAATAGTGGGTCTGCTGAAGTCTATGACTAGCCAGATAAATACTGTTAGTTGTTTCTGGTGCAAATTACTTTTTATTATGTCAGTAGGACTTTGGAAAAAACAAAACAAAACAAAACACCTCCTAGAACTGCCACTCTGCCATTTTCCCCGTCTGTCCCCACTGAAATGCTGAGGCAATGAATAACTCACTGGTACTTTCTGAGGTTGTTTGAGAAGAACTTTCAGTCTTCCCTAAAGGGAGAAGAGAGTCAAGGGGTGGTGCCCTTTTATTTTTATTTTCCTTTAAAATCCTTTAGAAAAGTAACTTTAAAATTTTAGACTTAGCCTTGATCTAAGTAAAAGAAATTATAGGTTACAATATCGTCTAATAAGCTTTGTAAGAAACCTATTATGTCAAATACTTTAAATTTTCAAAGTATTGGGCTGGTTATTGTTCTCCACAAAAAGTTAAGGAGCTAGGGGTCAAGAATATGTAGTTTGGTGATATCAGGAATAACGAGATCAGACTGGTGAAGAAAAGTTTTATTTAATTACAATTTGTAAGGCCTGTGATATTATGAGATATACATACTGGTTTTCATCCACGGTTTCTGGATTATAACTCTCATAGCCCTTGTTACAGTAAACAGAATTTCTCTTTCAGACTTTCTCCTGCCCTCCTTTCACCTGTCTGAGGCAGGACTCTAATCTGATTGTGGGCCATGAGACCCTCATTCCAGTGGGGCTCCTGCCCCAAACCCTGGAGGAAGGAATGAGGCACAGAGAAGCCAAGAAGAATCTGAACAGGCAGGGCTTGTTGGGTTTAGATCATACCCTTTTTGTCCAATCACACTTTGACACAGTTGTCCATGCTTCAATCACGCCTATCCAATGAAGTCTCTGTAAAAGGTCCAAGAGGACTGAGTTTGGGGGTTTCTGGAGAGCAGAACACGTGGAGGCTGATAGGAAGGTGAACAAAAACTCATCCGCATGCCAGGAGGGTGATGCATCCCAACTCCATGGGAACAGAAGGTCCTATGCTTGGGACCCTTCCAGACCTCTCTCTATGTATCTCTTCATCTGGCTGTTAATTTGTATCCTTTAAAATATCCTTTATAATAAACTAGGAAACGTAAGTGTTTCCCCGAGTTCTGTGAGCTGCTCCAGCAAATTAATCGAACCCAAAGAGGAAGTCATGGGAACCCCAGTTCGAAGCTGACTGGTCAGAAGTCCAGGAGGATGAAACTTGTGACTGGTGGGAAGGCAGGGAGTGGACTTGTGGAACTTGGCCCTCAACTTGTGGTTTCTGAGGTTGTCTCCAGGTAGATAGTATCAGAATTGAATTCAATTGGAGGATACCCAACTAGTGTTCCTCTGCAAAATTGCTTGCTTACATGGTGTGTGGGGGAAAACTCCCACACATTTGGTCACAGAAGTCTTCTATGTTGATTGTTGTTGTGGTGTGAGAGCAGAGGAAAAAACAGTTTGAGTTTTTTCTCCAACACGAGGCTCTCTCATTATATATAATAAGAAACACCAAAACTTTTCCTGAGATGTCCACAGCTACTTAATATGTTTTTCCTGGGCTATTTATTCATGTTTAATCTTCCTTCTATTGCAAAGCAAATACAACTTTGCATTGTTTCTTTAATCTAAGAATGTTTGCAGTAGAAAATGGAATATACTCACTTAAATTGTCGATGAGCTTTAATAGACTTGATTTAATATGTCCTGTCTCTCTATTTAACTTCATGTCTTTTGTTAGTTAAAAAATCTTAGACCCCTGTATCTAGTTGTCTTTTTTGCTGGCTGTGCAAGTAAAATAAAAGGGTAATTCTAATAGATTTAAATCTAAACACACCTCAAAACCTGGTTTTTGGACAAGGTGGTACTGTGATAAACTTAGTTGGTAAACTCCCTACAGAAGACAGAGAAGATGCTCCAGTCTGAACTCCCTGATGTGCCAAAAGAAGTAAAAGGCAGAAGATCCTTTGGGGATCTTCAGGGGAAGCTTCCTGTTTTCCTGCCTATCTCTAATTTGGGATTAGCTAATGAATCTGTTAGACTCACTGAAGTACATATTGAAAGGAAAATCTATCAAGTGAACTAAGTGAGGTTCCAAAGTGAAAAAGCAGAATTGGGGAGTGTATTTCATGGGAATTCAGATTAACCAGATGAAAAGCAGTCTGATAAGATAAAGTTAGCCAATCTCTATCTGATTGATAGCCAATGCCTATCTGATCTGTCTCCAGCTATGTTTGTAGACAATGAGGAGTCTTTGAGGGGTAGATGCTAAACAGGTCATTCAGAAATGATGAGAGAAAAGCAGAGGTACAGGAAAATAATAAAAGAAAACGAAAGTAGTTGCTCAGCAGGGTACAGATTGAGGCATAATTACTAAATTTTCCTTCAGGGCACCTATTTTCCAACTTTGGCTGCCTTCTTTGCAGTGATCCCGCTTCCTAGAGGTAAAAAGCATGGAGAGGGTAGGTTGTACAGAGACTAAATAATTTATCTCAAGATGGGTGCTGAAATGCTCTGCTTGAGTGAACTGAAATGAGAGTTCCCCTGCGCAATCCCTTAGGCTAACTAGAGTGAATTGAAGTTTCAAAGCTTCCCAGGGAACTCTGCATAGTTACGGAGCTAGGGAGATTTTTTTAGGCTCTTAGGGGCATCTATGGCCCTACCTTTGCTCCACCCTGCCCTTCCTCTTCAAATGGGGATTTTGTCACTACAGATTAAAGTTTTCATTTTAAGTTAAAATTGGAATGTTGGTATTTGGCTTCTCCTCTCTCCTGAAAGCTCACTAAAATACAGTAGAAAGTGTTATTAAAAAGATTAAACACTAAAGAAAATTGGAAAAAAGACAGAAAAGCCCACAAAGCTTCTTAAATTGGGATGCAAACGGGAAAATGATGACTAAATTAGCAGATGGGAGAAAGCTTAGTCCTAAACTGGGAGTGAGGAAAACTAAGAGGCCTCATTTATACTATAGAACAACCCAAAGACTCAGGAGCTGGTAGCGCCATGTACCTTTGGACATGGGGATGTGAGAAGAGAACACGAACACTGGTCGGAAGTCTGTTAAAAAGACAGACTTCAGGAATTCCTCAGCCTACCCCATGTAGTTAGGCAACTTTCTCTCCTCCACTCTGGCTAGTCTAGAGGTTTATTCTCCCAAATTGGTGAATAGAAAGATCTCTGGATTAAGGGCCCTCATGAAGGTACACTTAAGTTTAGCGGTCATGTAGAGAAGTGGTTTTTCTGTCTCATATGGTTAGACTTGGGGAAGGGCCACATGTGCACTCAAAGGTCTACCTACAACCCCATAAAGAGGTTTTTGCCATGCCACAGGGATTTACTTTTCTGTTCTTTTGCTACTACTGTTGGCACAAAATTGAGAGTTCTGTTTGGGCCATATTAAGTTTGACATAAAAACAGGGACGTTGAGTAGGCAGTTGTACATATGAGTCTGGGACCCTGGGGTCACAGGGGGTAGCAGCGGTTGGAGGGAGAGAAATCACGTTGGAAGATCTCAGTTTGGGAGTCATTGGCATAAATTATATATGGCATTTAAAATCATTGGATTGGATGGCGCTACCTAGGGAGTGAGTACAGAATAAGAGACTGGGTAAGGGATGGAGTCCAGAAGCACTCAACATTTAAAGGTCAGAAAAGGAGCGGGAGTCCAAAAGTAGACTTGAGGAGATGCCAATGAAGTAAGGGAAAAAAGAGGAGAGTATGATAAACCAAGAGTTTTAAGGAGGGAGTTCTGAACGGTTTAAATGCTAACGAAAGACTGATATGACTTCTAAGATTTGACAACTGGATTTGCATGATGGATGTTATTGGTAATGTTGACTGGAGCAGATGATTCAGTGGTAGGGATGAAAACTTGACTAGTGTGGGTTAAAGAGAAAAAGGGGAATCAAGGTTATATGTGTAGTGAATTAATATCACCTCAAAATCCACCGGCACTATCTTTCAGAAATGCTAGATAAGTTATTACACAAATTGCCAGGAGCAGTGGTGGTGTGCACTTGTAATCCCAGCTACTTGGGAGGCTGAGATAGGAGAATCGCTAGAGCCTAGAAGTTCAAAACCAGCCTGAGCAACAGAGTGAGATCTCATCTCAACTAAAAAGAACAAACATTTTAAAAAAATTATAATACAAATTATTTTAAATTCATAGCTGAGCTTTCAAGGCAAAAGGAATATCTGCAGATACCCAAAATGAAGAAGGAAGTGAAAATAGGATCAGTATGTATATAAACTGACTTTGGCTACCTAAGAGTTGAATTAGCTTTAGTAACCTAGGGGCTTTGTTTTTTTTTAAATATACTTTTTATTTTAGAATAATTTTAGGTTTGCAGAAAAGTTGCAAGATAGTACATGTAGTTTCCGTATACCCTTCACCCAGTTTCCCCCACTGTTAACATCTCAGAATTCAGTTTCTTTTCGGGGTTTGGAGTTTGAGTTTTTTTAAACCAGTGTAGTACCCCAAACCCCAATATGAGAACTGAACATAGAAATGTGTACAAGCCCAGTGACATTCCAAGACTTTTGGCAGAAGTCAACAGAGAACAGATCTGCCAGGACTGTGTCTCATCCAGGGCACAATGGATTCTCTCAGGAAAAAGCAGACCCTGCTACAGATGAGCTTATACTCAATACTTGCATGGAAACAATTCACCATGAAAAAAAAACAGCAGGATTCAAGTGAATTGAACTGAATTCAAATTCATGAATTTCAGATAACAGAAAGACTATCTGAAAGAGAACATAAAATAAACACATTTAAAATGACTAAGACATAGAATTGAATCCCTAAGAAAAGAATAAGACACTATACAAAAAAGAAAACACTGGAAGCCAGGGTGGATGGAGAACAGAGCCCCTCCTTCTCCTCTCTCTCCAGCCTTTCTCTTCTTCCTTTTAACCACCGTAAATGTGGAATTAGAGCCAAAAATACTCTTCTGGCTTAAGAAAATTTATAGGTATTTATATCTTTTAGAAAAAAAGACAATAATTTAAATATTATTACCAGATGAGTAACTTACTAAGAATGAAAACTAATAGGAAATCAAACTTTAGAGGATAAAGGTAACATATACAAAACACAACAATCTCTGAATTAACGTATTGCCAATTTAAAGTACAATTTTTCAACCCCTAATTCCCTGAAAACCTACCAGTTCATTTATATAGGTCCCAGCTCTCAGGGTACTATGATTTGATGACTTATTTTTGCTTACAAGATTTTATCCCTGTGCTTTCAATGTCATGAAATATCTCCGAGGGGTTCCTTTAATGTGCAGTTTTTTGCAGGCATCACTTTCTCTGGGACATCTTCATCGTTTGTGTCATAGCCACGTTTCACATTTATGTTGATAAATTTACCTTCACAAAATTCCTCTGGCTTCATATCTAGTCTCAAGATTCCTCCAGCTGGAATCTTTTAATCACAACCAATTTCACTTCCAACAATAACCACTTTTCCTTTCTTTGCTGTACTTTTATCTTTATTGGATAGCTTCCTCTTTTGATTATCCGTTTTTACAAACTGTCATGTAGTTTGCGAGGAGCCAAGTACATACTTGGCTAGACTGTGCATGAATTGAATAACAAATGCACAGGGATTAATTAACAGACTTTGAAAGAATTAATGTAATTGGCAGCTGATCACATGCACATCTGTTATTTCCATAACAGTGATTTAAGGACAGTGAAGTCTGTACTTTATGTTAAGTGCTTACAGATAAATACATTGTGGTAGCTAAAATCTGCACTTTTGTTAGGGTACTAGTCTTACTTAGCTAGACTATGCTAACTGAAAGTTGTACATATTGGAACCATGAAATATATATAGTAGATCTATGTTAATCATTTTGTAGTCTTTGGAAACAGTTCACTCAGGTCAAAAGTGGCCAAGGTAAGTCTGTACCTGTGAGAAACAAAGCACAGTCTAATTCCTTAAGAACAATCTGGTCAAGTCTGAAACAAGACCTTCCTGTTCACAACAGGCAGGTTGAATGTCCCACTGGGAATTTTTCTTTCTCTTTTTGTCTCTTCTTCCTCCCTCTCACTGCCCTTTAGTTATCAAAATAATTCTTTTAATCAGAGATTCTTAAACTTTAGCCTTCAGAATTACCCATTTCTGTTAAAACATAGATTGCTGGGAATTTGCATTTCCAACAAGTTCCCTGATAATGCTGGTGCTGCTGGTCTGAGGGCACACTTTGAGAACCACTAGTTTTGATGAGAGACTCAGGAATAGAATCACAATCTTTTCAATTAAGTGGGTAATTAACACATTAACTATCAAAATCTTGTGATTGAGTGTGGTAGCGTGCACATGTGGTCCCAGCTACTTGGGAGGATCTCTTCAGGCCAGAGTTTGAATCCAGCCTGGGCAACATAGTAAGACTTTGTCTCTAAAAAATAAAATAAAAATAAAATCCTTGTGATCAAGTGGTGAAACAGATAAACGCCTTTCTCAGGTCCTAATTTAAGAAGTTCTTTAAGCCAAACCCACAATTTTATAGCATGTCACTTTTCCCAATATTAATTTAGTCTATGTTAATGTACACAAATATGAAAATTTTAAAATATTCATAATATTATCTAGTATTTTGAGTATTTGAAAAAATATTTGTGACAAAAAGTTAAAATTTAAATACAAAATCATTACTATGAGCTAAACAAATAATGTATATATGTTCTTACTAATGGCTTGCTGCTTTAATCAAGTAGGTTTTAAAACATAGCTTAAAAGCTCACAGGAAATCAGAATAAAGTCTGTAGTTTAGTTAACAGTATTGTACCAATGTTGATGTCTTAGTTTTGATTATTGTACTATGACTCTGTAAGATGTTAACATTAAGGAAAGCTAGGTGAAAAGTAGTAATACAAAAACTACCTGTACTATTTTTGCAACTCTTTTATAAGTCTAAAATTATGTTAAAGGTTTTTTTAACTTTTTAAATAGGAAGCAGAGCACTCTGCTATAGGTATACTTGTACATTAAAAAAAGCTTTTGTGTTGTTAGAAACTACCTGGGTTTCCTGGTTTATCTCTACAAAATAGTTCAGTTGCCATGTCTTTTCTACTTCACATAGTCTCAGGATATTATCAGAGACAGTATAAATGGATTTTATTGAGATATCAATTGGGTTTTGGTTGAGGTATAGAAAATCCATACAAATGAGGTTTTTGCAAATTGGTGACATTTCACTATTACTTTCCTCTCTTTAAAAAAATTTTGATTTTGATTTTTTTTGAATTGGTAATATATTGAGAAAACTTAAAATTTAAAAGGTACAAAAATATATAGAGTGAAGAGTCACCTTTCTACCCTTGTCTTCCTGCACCTAATTATTCTCTCCAGATTCAACAAATGATTAATTTCTTCTGTTATCTCTTAGATATATTTGTTAATGCATATTTATAGTCTTTTTCTTCTTTTTCATGGAAAATGATTACATACTTCACTTTTCTGCATCTTAGTTGTTTTTTGCTGTTGTTGTTTTTACTTAATATATTTTGGAGACATCAGTTCCACATCAGTACCTAACAGACTCCTCGATCCTTTCTCAGCTCTGAGTTGTGTTTCATTGTATGGATGTACATAGTTCATGTCACTGATCCCTTTCTGTGGACATTTAGATACTTTCCATCTTTTGCTATTACAATGCTGCCATGAATGACTTGGTACCATCATCCTTTGAACACGTGCAGACATATCTGTAAGAAGTGTAGTTCATAGGTCAAGTATGTGAAATTATAATTTGGAAAGGGATTATTTTATTTTATTCACCTTTTGAATAAGCAATAATATACATTGTACAAAATGCAAAATATTAATAACAAAAGGATAAATGGTAAAAAAAAGAAGTCTTCCTCATACCTCTGCCCTCCAGCTCCTCTCCCTAGAGGTGATCAGTGCTATTCGCTTCTTTTGGTATGGGCCGTATGTCTGACTATGTTAGTCCAATTTTTTCAATATCCTTGGCCAGTGGGTTGGTCCTTCCTTCCTTTCTTTCTACTTTCTTCCTGTTCTTTCCTCCTCTGCTCACTCATCCTCCTCCTCCTGTACATTTTTACTGCTACTAATTGTTGGCTTGATGTCAATATGTCTATCTCCATTCTTTATTTTGTAACTGACAGGGATACCAGGTCATCCCATGAAAGTTAAATTGTCCTTTTTCTCATCTAAAAATGTTCTTGCAAGTGTTTATATTAAAAAATAACAGGCATACTATTTAAAATTTTTAATTAATAATTTCATTATCTTTATATCATAATTTCTACATTTTACATTTCATTTTGGTCAGATATGGTTTTAACTCCCCTCTAAACTTAAACTTTTCCACTTGGAAGTCATCTTTTCCTAGTCAAAAACCTTTCTGAAGTTTCAATTTTCTGAAGACTAACTCTAACCTACGTAATGCATTTCCATAAGTCATAGAGTATAATTTTACTGCTGGGCACCTACAGACAGGATGGCAGCAGAACATTTACCTTTTCCTCCCAGCCTGGAGAGGTTTTCTTCAGCCTTTATGTCTTACTTTTCTTGCTAATCTTTAAGACCGTTTCTCTTACATTCACATAGTCTTAGTGGTCTTTTGAATCCATTTGTAGGAGCCCCTAGAATTTGAGATACTTTACTCAACGTTATTTTCTAATTTCCTTCTTGGGTGAGTTATCCTATGTAAGTCAAAGGCCTCTCTCAAAAGGGCCTCCTGCCCTCTGTCATTTGTAATATATCCACACCAGTCCTCCAGGAAGAGAAATCTTTTACTACTGAAGGTTTCAGAAAGCTTGAAGTCCCTTTTGGAGTCCTAGATCCTCCTGGGTACATATGGGCTTTCAGAAAAAATAAATCACAGCCAGATAACAAAAGAAATTAGAATACTCTTAGGTAAACCGAAATTACTCAAAAGCCTGGTAAGAACAATGCAAAAGAAAGGAGGGAAATGCATTCATTAAGAAGAGAAAGCACATTCTCCCAGTGGCCCTGAGTGTCCCATAAAGACCATCACTCATGCATTTATCCTCTGGGGGGCAGCAGTTCCCTGTAAAGGAGGAAAGGTAACCTTAGGAGAGGAGTTCTACCTCTCGGAGTCACTCCATTTCCCGTTTTATTAGCAGTGAGGAAAAGCACTCTACTAGGGCTGCAAGCACAAAAAGAATCCTCACACACTTGAATAAGATTAAAAATTTAAGCTGAATCACCTCTCAAATGTAGAAATGAGTAAATTTCATTGGTTCCTCTTGTGAGACAGCTCCTAATGACTCGCAGATGAATCTCCACCTATTTTATGGATCCATACTTCATAGTGGCAGCCACAGGGCAGTACAATAACAGCAATGACCAATACCATACTTACTGAGTTTTCTTACCGACTGCAGCCTTCCAATAGTGTGTCATTATTAAAAGATATTTACATATCTAATTATAAAAGACTTTATGGGAATCAAAAGACTTAAAAATGATCATAATATATATCAATTGAAAAATAGAGATATGTATTGTACTTGCAGCATGATCCCTTTTTTGGAATACATATGCATACAGACATTTGGAGAAAAACTTTCTGGAAAGCCATAACCAAAATTTCAACAGTAGTTTCCTTCATCTGGTGAGATTACAATAGCTTTTATTTTATTCTTTACATTATTCTGTGTTTTCTAAATTTTCTGTGCTAAACATTGAAGTATGTAATATAAAACAGTATATAAAAAGAATACACATATGAGAAACTTTAAAGAAAAATTAATCATGAATTTTAATATGTAAATGAATATCTAAATATGAATAGCCTCAGTCCTACATTTTCCTGGCTTTTCTTTATTAATGTTTATAGAGCATATATAACTAGCATAAAGTTGTTTGGAGATGGATAAGATTCAGGCCCAAGCAGTACTAGATGTCCAAAAAAGAGGGGTTAAATTCTGTAAAAGAGCACGTGCTCAGTATTCTTTCAGGGCAACTGTGAGCAAATGTCTGTGCTCGTATCTTCCTTCTTTTCCTCTTGGTCTGGTCCTATGTTAGGTCTCTAGAATTAAAGCAGCCGTCAGGTTCTAGATTGCCTCCTTACAGAATTCTAGGCTCACGGAGGAGGGTGGGCCACAGTGGTCATCTCATCCTGCCCTCCTAGCTCACTCAGAAATCCTCCCTAGAATTCTTCCAACTTCCTGCCTCTATTTCAGCACCTTCAGAGATATGGCACTCAGTACTTTTGCCTGAAATGCTTTTCCTCTGTTGACTGTCTGAAGAACTTCTACTCATCATTCAATATTCAAATCAGGTGCACTGTTTCTGTGACGTTCATGTGGCACTGTCATCTGGCAGTTATGAGCACGGACTCTGTTGTCAGAGAGACCTGGGTTCAATCTTGCCTGCCCTACTTACACGTGCTTACACTTGGCCAGCTTATCTCACGTCTCTTAGCCTCAGTTTTCTCACCTGTGAAATGGGGTTCATAGATGTGATAATATGTATAAGATCTTGTTACCAAAAGCTCAGCCACTTGTCTTCAAGGCCGCATCAGAAGAACAAGAACAAGCAATTTGTGAAGAAGGAAAGAGAAGTTTTATTACTTTGTCGGCAAAGGAGGCGGATGGTGACTCCTGTATGAAATACCATCATCCTAATAATAAGCAGAAATACAGAGCTTGTAAAGGATGGGGTGTCAGCTTCAGGCAATTACTATTCAACTACAGTTGATGATTCTGATCGACTCATCTCTGCTGAAGACAATCTCATGACCTCCACCCAGGACCTCCCTTTAGCAGGTCAGGCCTGAGCCATCTCCTTTAGCACAAACAACAAAAGACTTACTCTGCCCCTCTCAACCAGTGGCCTGAGGCAGCGATGCAGGTTTTATTCTCGAAAAGGAGTGGGGGATGTTTTAAAGAGACAGAAAATCTATTTGCCATTTTTTCAGGCCATTCCCTCTGTTACATATTCCCCACTTCCATATCTATGGGAGGAAGGGTGACTACTCTGTTACAATCTTCAGGTGGTGTCTGTTACATAGCAAGCAAGTAATTAACGATAACTACTACTATTTGTCACGTCAGTGGTTTCAACACTGACCTGCACATTAAAATCACCTGCGGAGCTTTTAAAACATCATTTAATAGGTCTGGGCTGATGCTCCTAGCAAGGTGTTAATATATATTTTTTAAGTTGTCTAAGTGATTTTAATGTATAGCCATTGCACTTGACCAGTGGTTCTAAAAGTACAGTCCCCAGACCAGCAGCACCAGCACTCCTGGGAAGCTGCCAGAAATGCAAATTCCAGGGCCCCACCACAGACCTGCTGAATAGGAAACTCCGAATTGGGCCCCAGCAATTTGGGTTTTAACAAGCCTTCTAGGAGATTCTGATGCATGATAAAATTTGTGAACAGCTGCACTAGATTGTAAACTGAGCAAAGGCATGAACTGTGTCTGTCTTTTTCAGTGCTGTATTCCTAGGGATTAACACTGTGCCATGTACAAATTCAGTTTAACTCAATTTAATCCAAGAAATATTCATTGAGGTACCCTAATTACCCTGATTGGATTAATTCATATTGTATATCTGTATCAAAACATCACATGTACCCTATAAATATATACAACAATTATGTACCCAGGATAATTAGAAATAAAAACATTTTTTTAAAAAGAAATATTTATTGAGCACTAATTTTCTGTTAGGCACTGTGCCTGGGCCCTGGGAATATGATGCTGTGTGAGATAGCTCTTTGCCCTCTCAGCTTCTTACAGTCTCTCAAACGTGACTCTTTCTTCTCTATGCTGTCACTGCAGATTAAACACACCTCTACCATTGGAATTTTTACACTGATTTATTTATATTTGTAAGTGTCTCTGTCTCTCAGTAAAGTGTGACTTTTTTTTTTAACTTTTGAGGCATGGTCTCACTATGTTGCCCAGGCTGGTCTTAAAGTATGATGATCTCCTTGAGGGCAGGAACAGCCTTTCATCATTTTCTTAGAAGATGCTCAGATGCAGTCACATTGCTGGGCCTGGTTCTGCATTTGAAAGCAACAGAACATGTTCTCCTAATGCAAAATGATAGGGTAAAAAAAGGCTGGTGTGTCAGTCAAGGTTTGATCGAAGCAGAACCACCGCGAATACTATGGCATAGGAGATTTATCTAGATCTTATGCTGTGTGGGAGGGGCTAGGAAAGAAAGGTCCAGAGAAGGGAAGTTGGAGGATCAGAAGTACTAATCAGCCTTCCAAAAACATATGTTCTGCTGGGCAAATCAGAGCTTTTAGGGAAATCTGGGCAAGCTTATCCAGCTGCCAGAGGGACTTTGCAGGGGAGTTAGTGAAGACATCTGCGAAGGCTCTTGCCTCGGGTGGGTCTAATATGTCAGCGTGGCCGGCAGTGAAAGAAGAGCTGCATGCAAAGCAGCGGGAGGGAGGACAGGCTGGAACCTTCGGCCTCTGTATTCATCTCTCACTGCCTCTTATCCTGACAACTTTCAGGGACTAATGGCTGCTGCTTTCTTCCATCTTCCAAATCTCACGCAAATTTCTCCTTTGGATAACTCTAACCCAGAACGCTACAGGAATGGGGCTTCCTGAAAACAAAAACTGCTTAGCCAAGTTGGCACAGTATAAAATCACCCAGCTGGGAAATACTACTTATCTAAAAAACTGGTACTTAATATTTTTTTTACAAGAGCTACTATATAATCCATTTCTTTAAATTTTTAATTTTTAAAAAAAATTTTTTAGAGACAAAGTCTTGCTCTGTGACCCAGGCTGGAGCGCAGTGGCACGATCATAGCTCACTGCAGCCTCAAACTCTTGGGCTAAAGCGATCCTCCTGCCTCAGCCTCCCAAGGAGCTTGGACTATAGGCCTGAACTACCATGCCCAACTTTCTCCCATTTTTAATGATTGTACTGAATAGTGTTATTTCCACACATTCAATGTGGTACCTTCTCCAATTGCCATGTAGAGAAGATAAAGGACAGAAAGGCTGTTATAACCAAGGTCTTTTGCTAGAGTCCTATTTCTAATTCAGCTGTAGAAATAGAAGTTAAGATTACTTTCGGAGAGCCTATAGAAGACACTCCTAAAAGTAAAAAGAAGGGGAATAAAAGGAAAATAAAGATTACTTTCAGAGAATAATTACTTTCTGTTCTTCTTGATACGATAAGGAGTCTTGTAATTGCAATTTCCCACGTGGTTTCCACAGCCTAGTTCATGAGTGTTTAAGGATAGTACCCTGTTTGTATGGCAAGTGCCACAGACAGCAGAGTAAATGAAATGACTCTGATCAATTTGAGCTAAAATGTAGTAGTGTTTTATACTCCATTTGTATATTGATTTCATATGTTTATTCAGCTATTGAAATGTTTTAAATTATGTGCATTTTAGGTCTGTCTGTTTCTTTATGAGCTACTAGAAAGCTTAGACCAACTCCCAGTTTCCTTGTTTGTGTCAATGGCGTCATCATTCCCTTAGGCACCTAGATTGAAAACTTTTTGTCGTCTTTGATTTATTCCTGTCATTCATTCTTCATACTCAGTAAGTAATTTGTCTTTGAAATGCCATTTATACCCATCTTGCTATCTCTATTCCGTTTTTCTTTTTCTTTCTTTCTTTTTTTTTTTGAGACATGGTCTTACTCTGTTACCCAGACTGGAATGCGGTGGCTTCATCATAGCTCACTATAACCTCAAACTCCTGGGCTCAAGCGATCCTCCCGTCCCAGCCTCCCAAGTAGCTGGGACTACAGGTGCACGCCACCATGCCCAGCTAATTTTTTATTTTTGGTAGAGACAGGGGTCTCACTATGTTCTCCAGGCTGGCCTCGAACTCCTGGCCTCAAGCAATCCTTCTGCCTCGGCCTCCCAAAGTCCTGGGATTACAGGCATGAGCCACCACTCCTGGCCACAATCTCTATTCTTATTGCAACAACTCTAGTGCATACAATACTTATAGTCATTCATCCTCCCATCCATCTCTCATGAGAAATCTATTTTCAAAAAGATGTGAAAGTGTTAATCAAGTGGAACAATGTAAAACTGGATAACTAAGATTAAAAAGATAACAGAGAGGGCCTAAATCAATTATTTTCACCTTTGGATGCCTTGGTCTGAAATCTACTGACATGCAGGACTACTCCAAGAGATTTGGATTCAAATGATCTGGAGCTCCCTAGGTTATTTTAATGTGCAGCCAAAGTTAAGAACCTGAAAAAGTAGAAATGAGGAAGAAGATACTACCAGCTACTTGATGTGAGCTGATTACAACATTTGAATCCTGAGCGTAGCTACAAAGGCAAAAAGGGCTGTATGCTGTGTTAAACACATCTCATTGTCTGACAAAGCATATTTTCCCCAGAGCTAAACTCTAAAAGTAATATATTATTATATGTATGTCCTAGTGATGTAATAATAGCTACCTTTTATTGCATGCTTACCATGTGCTAAGTGTTACACTAATTACAAATATTCATCTCCTTTAATTCTCATAACACATCAATAAGGTAAGTATATTATTAGTCTAATATTTCTGATGAGGAAACTGGGGCTTTGAGAAATTAAATAAATTGGAGGCTTTTGGACTTAGGGTGTGTAGCTACAGAACCATGGTTCTTAACCACCTCACTATACTGCCTCTAAAGTGAATACACTGGGTAATACCTCCAATTAAAGTTTTGCAAAAGACAGAATGATATTCAAATGGAGATTCTTATAAAATAAGAGCTGAAGGTATAATCTTAAATAATTTAACACAAGCATTTTTGCAAGATGTTGAGATGGTATTTTGCTTTTTGATCATCTAATAACTTAGATTCTGACTTATTATAGACAGAGACATTGGGGCTTCTGGAAGAGTAGCTTTTTACATATGTACTGGATCCTTCTCATAGGAGCCTTGGGAAGATCTGGGTTCTTCCACGAGGTAAAGGTACAGAGCACCAGCAGAGGGGGAGCACGGGTGTGGAACAGCTGGACAGACTGGGACGAGGCCAACAAGTATGTGTCCTCCTGTGAGTTAAGTCTTTTAGAACCAGGCTTAGAAGCAGGAAATGGAGGGTGGGGTAAAAGGCCAATAGGGGCGGGCGTGGTGGCTCACCTTTGTAATCCCAGCACTTTGGGAGGGCCAGGTGGGTGGATTGCTTGAGTTCAAGGCTGCAGTAAGCTATGATCACACCACTGCACTCCAGCCTGGGCAACAGAGTGAGACCCTCTCTCAAAAAACAAAACAACAAACAAACAAAGGCCAATAGGGCCCTCCTGCTTGAGGAGCTTGGCTTGGACAATGTGAGGAATGTGAGCTGGACTAGACAGAAGGAAATTCCTGCACTGGAGAGAAGCATAGAGGGAGGAAGCTGTGTGGTTCTAGAGTCAAAGTCAAACACCTGGGGTATGCCTCTGGCTCGGGAGTAGGGTTGGGTGCAGATATCTAAAAAGTGAGAAAGGTAGGTTCTGAGTCACAGGAAACTCATGTTTATATTATCTAACAAGGACCTGAAGTGGAAATACTTAATGTTGTTGAGTAAAGTGAGACTGTGGGCTTTATATAACAACCCTGAGTGGTCATTCTTCTGTTAAACATGATAGTCTGGGGATACCTGGGACAGCACCCTGACCCCATTCTCTTCACACTCTGATCCACACTGCACAGGGCCATCAGAATAATCTGTCTTAAATACTCTTTGAGCATGTCAAGTACGGTAGAAGGGACTCTATTGTCTACTTCAGCCTAAACTCCCAATTGGGCTTCATTCTATCTTTCCAAGTTGGTCCCTCCACCTCCTCAACATCTTATCACGTTGTTCGTGTCTGCTCACTGTTCCATAAATGATCATGCTTGGATTACCTCTTTGTTCCATATGCTTTCGACTTCCCAGTGGGATTGTAAACTCTTTGAGGGAAAGGATTGGTGTCTTTCGAAATTTATTTCTCTTCTTCTCAGGACCTACTGCTAAGCATATGGTAAATAGTCAATGCCTGCTGCTGGACACAGTTATAGTTTACCCTGAACAGTACTCAGAACAGCACCAGCCACAATGAGATATTTATCAAGGATTTTTTTGGATTAAGATAACAATCCTCTCAAAGTCAGAGAGGATTATGTGTTTTTTGTAATGACAACATTAATAATAAAGCCTCAAGATGACATGGTGTGATGGAGTTCAAAAGGTCTGAGTTTGAATGCCAGCTCTGCCATTTATTCACTGTGTGACCCTGGGCAGAGCACTGTGGGCTGCATGTTCCTCGTTGTAAAAGAAAGATGATCATGGGAGCCTTAGAGTGGTCGTGAGGATTAAGTTATAGGCCAAAAGTAAATTGTCTAGCACAGTAAATGGCTATAATAGGCACTCAATAAATGTTTTAATTACAGAAAATTTAAAATATCTATCACTTTTTATTTTATTGGCTTTCTATTTTCTTTTATCTGGACCAGACAGATAATTTCAGGTTTTCTTTAAACTTTTCGGATGTTAGATATTTTCTGATAATGAGAGGTTGGTAGATATCATATTAACAAAGAAGATTTTTTTTTCTTTTTTGGTAATTATCTATATCATAAAAAACAATAGTAAACAAGCCAAATTACTCTTAGCTTAGGCCTGGGGATCAGGAGAAGGGTGAAGAAGGGAAGGTAGAGAAAAAATCCTCAGATTACTGGTAGAAGAATGACCCGCTAAGCCTTCATTTAGCGCTCATGTGAGGTCTTGGTGGTAAGAAGTCCCACCTGAGGGATTTCTGCCTTGGTTAGACAGAGTGTCCCAGAGTTGGGTTACAAATCTCCATGACAGAGCCATAGTACTGGCTCTCTGACCAGCTGGAATTTGCTGGAACATGGGTGTGGCTGAAAGGAGACCATTGTGAATTAACCAGGAGTGAGAACATCAAGACGGAACTTTATTTCACCCAGAAACAGAGTGATAAAACGGCATTCTTCTCTATTTAAATTCTATTCCATCTTTCTTCTTGTCCTTCCACTCAAGATCGCTGGCAGAGGTTCTTGGGGCTATTGTGCCAGGAGTAAAGATGCTGCCCACTGGTCAAGAGACCTCACTCTCAGATGCTGGCTCTGCCTCTGCCTTTGGGGGTCGGCCCTTGTACTCGCAGGACCTTAGGTGCCTCTGTAAGTATAGCAAAACTCCATTAATCTGTTGTTATCATTTAATTTTTTTAAAAAAGGGAAGCAACCAGTTGACAAGGTGAGACTTTTTCCTGACATCATTCGTTCTTTATTTAAAAGTACAGACAATATTTAAAATGAAATAAAACTCAGAGGCTCAAAAGCATCCAATAAATTGAAGTGGCAGTGACACATGCACCTACAGATAAGCGTAGCTGTTTAAAGCCATATCTTGTTTCTCTAGGCAAAAGTATAGCATAGGTTATAAAATATATACCTTCCTTGCACTATAAGGCAATGAAAGACAATCCAATTATTCTGTTTTGCAAAAGTCAATGGTCTTCAATGTCATGGCAAAAAAGATGATGTGATCATAAAATGAGGCTAGAGAGGAATTTCCTCATAAAATTTCTTAACAAAGTTTACATTACATCCCATAACATTCCGTTTTCAATTATTAAAAAAAAAGTTTCTTTAGCAAGCCTGCTTCTATATTACTTCCTCTGAAAGCAGTAATCCTTATTCTGAAAACTAAGGATTACTCAATCTAGCCTTGGCAAAAAATAAACAAAAAATTCCTATTTGAAAGCCTTGTTGCAAAGAGTGGTTAATGAGTAAACAGAAATTATTGACTTAAGAAACACTTTCACCTAGAAAGGGAATTATCAGAATAGCTTTGTCAAGTGGGAGTACCTATTTGCTATAACCAGCCCATTCTGAAAACAGAAAGTCAATTAATTTACTTTCCACTTTCCTCCCTTTGATCAACTTGTCTTTCTTTATTATCCCTCTTTGACATCTGGAACTTTTTTTTTTAACCCAATTAATAAGTTCAGCATTCAGTCACCTGACTTCCCTTATTTTCACATGCATTCAGGGACCAGGCACCACAGTTTATTTAGAATGTCAAGAATCTTTGTATGAAAATTGATGGCATACATTTTAAGGTACCTATTTGTTATCAGAGAAGCAAATTGCAGTAGGCCATAAGGCACATTAGTTTGTCCATTTTCTGTGCTAGTTTAGAAAACTCAGAAAGGATTTAGAATTCTGGCACACGGTTTTATGTAGTCCACAGAGATTGACAGTGTCCCCATTGGGAGTCCCACCGCTTCTCTCTAGGCTGCTCTGAAGCTTCATGGCTTTTGGTGTATTATATCAGGATTATTTGTTTTTGGACAATGGGGAGAGGGGATGATGAAATGTTAAAGGAATATCCGTGGCTGCATAAATTAATAAAGAGCATCAGAGAGATTAAAATCATGGGACTCTTTCATTTCCATGTTTGGATTCATTTCCTTAACTGGCTTCCAGGGGTGTCCAGGACATTTGGGGGAGGTTGTTTCTGGAAAATCTGATATTGGGGTAAATGAAAGGCTATTGGGTCTTATCTGGATGTCAGGGATCCAATCATCATCATTTTCTGTGGGAGTTGGTGATATATTAGGCATCATAGTTGCGATGAGATCCGAGTCCTGAAAGTCAGAATAGGTAACTGCTACATCTGGCCGGGATAGGGAAGGGATGGGTGTTGGCCCTTCTGTCTTCTCTTGTGTCTGTGCAGAAGGTGTCATACTATCTTCAGAAGAGCTTGCCAAGTGCCCTGTTTTCCAACCATTGAGCTTTCCATTGTTTTTGCCTTTATTTTTATGTTTTCCATGGCCATGACCATGCTTATGTTTGTGTCCATGGTCAAGGCCATGGCCCCCTTCCTGGTCAAGACCATAGTCAAGTTCGAGTTGAGGTCCATGCCCAAGGCCATGTTGCCATTGTTGTCCATGGCCAAGGCGATGTTGTTTTTGATGTCCTTGGCCAAGGCCACGTTGCTGTTGGTGTCCATGGCCAAGGCGATGTTGTTTTTGACGTCCTTGGCCAAGGCCAAGGCCCCTTTGGTGCCCATGGCCTTGGTCATGCTCATGTTCATGGCCATGGCCAAGGTCATGTTTTATTTGCTTTTCATGGCCCCAGCCATGCCCACGAGTGGGTCCTTGTTCTTTTCTTGGATCCTGCTCTTCATCTTGTACAGGAACCATGGAAGTGTGGGGTGGACTTACAGTTGTTCCTTCTCTTATTTCCTCTACTTGTACTGATCGGAAAGGTGAGAAACCTGGAGGCCTTTTCAGCAATGATGTCTAAACAGGAAATATTAAGACAAATGCATTACTGCAAAAACCACACTATCAATGAAGAAAGAAGAGACTGAGAACTGTCAATGCTATCTTGGTTTACAGTGGGGCAGGTATTTGCCAGATTTTAAATACTATATTAGTGTTCCAGAAAGGATGATTAATACTTTTTCCTCTTTTGATTGATCTTAAAATTTGTAAACATTGAATGTTGTTCTTAACGCTACTGTAAAATAAGTTGGAGAGTTTTTTCTGCATCTGGAAAAATTGAGTGATTAACCTACCTAATCTCTAGGATATCTTCTAAGCCTACGATTATGTAAGTCCATAGCACATTATTTAATTATAGATACTATTTCTACTACCACCATTACTGCTTAAGGCCCTAAGTGGCTTTGTCAACTGACTATATAGGGAGCACATATCCATGATCACTTTGTTGGGCTAAAACACATTAGGACATATTCACAAGCTTGAAATGCAGCCTTTATATAATGTCTGTGTTAGACTATACGCATACCCACACATGACAAAAACCTAAGTCAGAAAAGGGAGAAGAGGCAACTTGCATTGCAGATTGCATTTGGTGGTGCAAAGAACATGGGTTTTGAAGTCAAGCCACACCCTACTAGTAATCAGCATCACGATGAAAAGGGTGGGCTGTGATTTGACCTAGATTTGAATCCGAGTGCCACTAGTTTCACTGTTCTCTTCTGTAAAATAGGAATCATAACAGCACCTGCCTCATAAAGTTATAAGGAAGGACTAATGGAAAATGTGTGTGAAGCCCTCAGTACAGTGCCTGGGACAGAGGAAGCACTTGATGATGTCATCATTCACTCTGGGACTTTCTAATTTTTAAGTGCCTCATCCTTGACAATGGGAAAAGTGTTACTACCTCCCAGGGTTCTTTTAAGACTTAAAAAAGATGACGTCAGCTAATGCTTCTCAAACTTGAATCCTGCATATGAATTCCCTGAGCATCTTGTTAAAATGCAGATTCTGATTCAGTAGATGTGGAGTGGAGTCCGAGAGTCTGCATCTCTCACAAGGTCCTTGGATGTAAGCAGAGCGCAGTGGAGTGCTGTATCTCACCTCAGGCACACCTTGCCTCAGGCACACCTTGCCTCGCCAGCTCCCCCACCACAGAGACTGCACTTCACTAAGAAAGAGCCTATAGAAGCTTGCACGGGACATTGGCAATGCGTGAAAAGTGACCAAGAGGATTGTTGCTCTCCTTTCTAGCCATTAAAAAAGAGAGACCAGCACAGAAATGTGAGATTCCCCCATCTTTAAAAGATAGTTCCCCAATTCATTTCAGTAATGATTCATTTTCAACCCCCAAAACATGGCTTTTCAGAATGACCAGTACTGACCCCAAGCCGACAGTAATTAGAACCATACCATTCCTAGTGGTTTACAGTTGACAGTAGGGTAAATTTTTTTCTCCCAAGGTATCACATAAACTTCAGCATTGCAGTGTAGACTTTGCTATCCATGAAAACAGAAGCCAAAAGAGAGACCAGTGTTATTCATGGGATACTTAAACAAGTGATCCTTAAAACATCAAATAGGTTTCCAGTGAAAAAGTAGACAGGTGCATTACTACTCACGCCAGGTTTTTTGGTCTCACAACTTTCGGTCAACTCTTCATTACTTTCCTTGGAACATGTGGTTTCCCTGGCCGTGAACTCAATAGAAAATTTCTTTCCAGCCACCACCTGAAAAATTAATTAGCACAAAGTAAGTGTTTAATAAATATTTATATAATAAATCATTTCTCTTTAAGAAATTTTAAGCGAGAATCTTGAAATTTTAATTATATACTGCCCAACTTGGACAGTTGCACATGAAACAAGTACAAATATTTGTCAACAAAATTTTGTATGTATATTTAAAATATTTGACTGTTGGTTGGTCCTATTTCCTTTTCTAAATGGGGAAGGAAAAGTAGGCTATAATTTTTATTTTTATTTTTTTCTGAGTTTTATCGTTCAAAAGCTGCAAAATTCACTAGTAATTCAAGGGCTTAAGTTGTAATAGAATCTAAGAGGAGTAGGAAGAAAAACTTAAAATTTTTCTTTTTTTGTCCTGCTAAATCTTGAATCATTGAAATACTGAGTTAGTACCACTATAGAAATTATGTGGATTAAATTATGCAGTTAGAAAAATTATTTGGATTTTCTATTGCTTCTCTTACAGTTTTTTAATATTAAGAAATGATCTTAATTGCTAGCAACAGTTTTAATCACTGTACAACACTGTCTTTCATTGAGCATTTTGTGGCCCAATTATTTAGTATTTAATTATAGGCTTTAAGTGTGTGTATGTGTGTGTGTGTGTTTGTAATATTATGTAGCTATTAAAAAGAATGCATGAAATCTATATCTACTGATCTAGAGGGATAGCCATTACTGAAAAAAGGAAGTTACAAGGTGGTAGTGTAATCCCATTTTTGTGAAAGCCAATTACAACAGCCTTCTTTATCTCTTTCTGTTTTTTAAAAGCACGGATGGGAGATGGATGGGGAGAGAAAAATCACAGGAAGAACTGAACTCCTCCTCTACCTTTTCTGTCATTGTTTTGCTGGCTAAGTATAGTTAAATTTTTAAAATGAATTTAATAATTACCTTTGAAAAATGTAAGTGTGTGTGGAAGTTGAGGGAGGTTCCAAGAGAGATTTAGAGTCTATCCTTTGTGCTCATGAATTCTTTTGCTCATTTCAGAATGTACCTCCAGTCAACCTTTTTATTTTTTTTGACATTAAAGTTGATCAATGTAGTGTTGTCTAAGAAAGCTAACAACCTGTGATGTGAACCACAGCTGATGGCTCAACTTTATTTAGGTTTGAGGGGTGAGACATTAAATAGACCTAATAACATCTTCCATTCAAGGGCCTCAAGATTGCATCCACATTGCCATCATTACAAGGGTCATTCTTATCTGAAGTCTTCCCTGCTTAAACTCAACCTGCCCAAGTTGTGTTTTTAAACTAGAGAACACCATATAACAATATAAATTTCAAATGCATTTTAAATTTTAAATTAAAGACATAAAAACTAGAAAAGTATAAATAAATATTCATCAGAACTCAGGATGAGGAAGGCCTTTCTTAAGTGATAAGCAGAGGAAGGAAATCTAAAAGAAGGGGAACATGTTTAAATTTAACTAGACAAAAATGAAAACTGATTCTCAAAAATCACAATCAGCAAAGTAAAAAGACAAACTGGGAAACTGTGATGTAGGATCGATATTCTTATGCACATAAATCCTAATGCTAAAAAACAGACAAAGGACATAAGCAGATATTTCAGAGAAGAATTTAAAATGGTTATTAAGCCTGGAAAAAAGTTTCTCTTTATTAATAACCAAAGATATGCACATTAAAAAAGTAATGCAACATCAATTTTAATTTTCCATGTTGGCAAAGATAAAAAACATTGATAATACCTGGTGTTGGCCAGGCATGGGAATCATGCAGCCTCAGTTGTTGTTGGTAGGAATAGAACTCACATTAAGATCCTCAACCAGTGTCTTAAACCTGGTTGATGCGAACATACATTAACATAATTGCAAATAATTTGTCAATTTGTCAATTCGCATCAAAAGTCTCAGATATATACGTATTCCTTGACATTTCTACAACTTTGTCAAAGGGAAAATTCCTGAATATGCAGACACAGATCTTCAAAGTATAATATATTCATCTGAGCAGAGGCAGGCAGAAACATCATCAGCCTTGGGACAGCATCAGTGGGGGCAGGGCAAAATAAACCGAATATGACAAAAATCACAATCACTAACACATGAAAATGGAAGACTCAAGAAGAGTTTGGTATCTGAAATATGAATCCAACTTGGAAATGACATGCATCCAAACGGGACTAAACATGCAAAGCCAAGGCAAGATGAAAAAAATAAAATAAAGCTTTAGCAATTTGGTAAATTGGTCAATTTGGAAATTGGCTTTTCGCAACTTCATCATATGTTTAATTGATTTCCAGTAAATTGGCTGCTGCCACCAAGGCTGCCTCAAGTGACTATGTCTAAGCAGCCAAGTTGCTCTCTTTAAATGCAAAAATCAATAAAGATTCATCTCTCTAAAGTAAGTTTGAAATTCTCACAATGTTCAGATTGATTTGGCAACTAACTGAAGGGTTACCCCTTGGTGTTCCCCTGGCATTCTTAACATAAGCACACACATATACGAGAATGTTAACTAGTTAATTCACAGAGAGAACTGTAACTACTAAGAGGAGTAGATATTCATGTTGAACGATGAATGGTTCTCTCCTTGACAGAAAACCTCTGACATGCAATATTTGGTGGACTATTCCTACATCATTAAGAATAAGGGAGCCGGATGCAGTGGCATGTGCCTATAGTCCCACCTACTTGGGAGGCTGAGGTGGGAGGATTGCTTGAGCCCAAGAGTTCTAGTCTAGCCTGGGCAACATAGTGAGACCCCCATCTCTTGAAAAAAAAAGGAATAGAATTTCACAAGGAAGCAAAAATATAAAGCGAAAGTGAAGCAAGAGTAGCATAGATCGGTAACCCCTTCAAGTAAGCCTAATGTGGGTCACGTGGCAGTGAAATCAGGGAAAAGGGTAGTGGCATCCAGGATAGGAATGAGTGCCCCAGTAGCAGAGAGATCAAAGTATCAGTTGTGATCCATTTTAATATATCTTGTTTACTTTTTTTTTCAGTTACAAAACTAACACAGAAAATTAGAAAGATGAAAATGGATATCCCATTGCACCATCACCTAAAAACCACCACTGTGAATAGTGTGAGACATTTGTTTATTTTCAGTTTTGCTGAAAAGTACAGACTTTTTTATAACATACTTGAGAACATTCGAGAACATAATGTATTTTCAATTTTATGGCCCCTTTTTTCATTGAATATTTTAACACAGGACATTTTCCACATCAAGAATGCCTCACAAAGATACTTTCAAATTGCTGCTTAACATGCCATCGTAAGGATATGCCAGGCATTATCTAATCATTCCCATATTATTGATCATTTTGACAGTTTACCATCTTTTGCTTTTAAAATTAAAACTGCAGTGGTTTCGTTTTATATAAAGACTCCTATTTTAGATTCCTAGAAATTCATTTACTGAGCCCAAAGTATGAACTTTTTGGTGAGAATTGTCTCACCAGATTTTGAAGATTATGTTGGCTTGCTGTAACAATTTGATTCTATTTTCATTATTTTTCTTTAGCTTGTATTTAGGGAAGCCAGTTTTGAGTCTCTAGAATAGGAATCTGTCCATGAATACATCGGTCATAGACTGTTGGAGTTGGTAGAAATCTGGGCTCTTCTAATCCAGCTACTCATTTTACAGATGGACCACAGAGGCTTAGAAAGTTCGAATGACCACCTAGAGTCCCCCAGGATGTGAGTGGTGGATGCTGTGGTCAAACTGAGTCTCCTGACTCCCAGGCGAGGGCACTCCTTATCTTCTCTTGACAGGGCATGAAAGGAGAGATGAATCCCCAGAGGGTGCATCTGTGAGAGAGAAGGGTGTCCCAGGCAGAGGGCCCAGTGAGAGAAACGACATGGAGATAAGAGGGTATGGAGTCTGGGCAGTGCCGGGTCGGCTGATGTGGCTGGGCCCAAGGCGGTAAGTGATACTGCAGTGAGAAATGAGTCTGGAAAGGCAGAATAAGTCTTGCTGTTCCTAGCCCTGAATGTTATTAATTATATACTAGTTGCTAGTATTTATATAGCATTTTAGGGTTTGGAAAGTGATTCGACACACATTACCTTATTTGATCCTCACCTCAGTCTTTTACAGATAGAAAACAGAGAGAATGTCCTAAGAGACTTGTCCAAGATCACACATCAAGCATGCAGCAAGGTTGGGACTTGGAGTTCAAATCTACCAAGTCCTGTTACCAAGTATACTGTTCCTCAATCCAGATCCAAGATCAGTGGCAAAGTCAGGAAGCAATTTGCACATAGACTATAGTATCACTATTTTTGTAGAGTAATTTACAGACCTGTACGCTTGCTCTTTTCACTGTGTCAATCTTGAAATAGAAAGTTTCATTATTCTCTGCATTAAGCTTTGCGACAGAATGAGTCAGTGCCTCCTCCAGCTCTGGGCTGTTGACAGGTATATCTCTGGGGCAGCCAGGACAAATCTTGGTAGGTGGTTGTACAAAATCTTCCACTACAAGAACCAGATTTTAAGTTAGCATGTACACGGAAGGAGCAGTCTTGCCTCGCACCTCTCCTACACAAGACCCAGCATCCACATTTATGGAGGGCCACATGGTAGCTCAGGCCTAGCAGTGAGTGAGCTAAGGTTGTCTGTGTCTGTCTGACTTTCACTTCCTGCCTCTCTTCTTCACTCCTCCTCAAAGCCCAGTGTATTTAGGGAAACATATTCAGTTGGAACATGTTACTGACTCAATCAATATGCTACACTTTTCCTGCATTTTTGCATTTTTGATGGAAACTTTAAAAAGCAGTGCTTAATTTAAAGGAATGACTCTCAAATGGAAAAATTTTAAGTCACGTGGCTCTGGTGAACAGGTAACTTCACTAATGCTTCTCATCATGCAATGTATACGACTATTTTCCAAGTATGAGAAAAGCCAACTCTTGTAATAAGAAATACTCACTTGACCGTAAACTCACACTATCTTCATTTCCCCCCATTAAACCATGCAGAAAAAAACTTTAATTGAAAGAGTTTTATTCTGAGTGGTTAAAAATGAAGTACAGGTCTATCCAACTTACAACACCTGACTTAAAGGACAACTTGTATACAAAGACCAGCTGGCATTGTACCCAAAGGCCAACTTTGCCCAGGGAACATAAATTTTTCCTTCTGTCACCATAACTCCTTCTGGCCACTTGCAGAGCAGCATCAATTGCACCTGCTGCAGCATGGCTGGGCAGGGAAGGGGTATAATGTTTTCATCAAGGTCCGTAGGTTACACAGACTTTCTGGTATATCATGGGACCAAAGCATAATTTATATGAAAAGACCCAGCCAATTGTCTGGAACCACTATTCCACTACTGAGTGCCAACATTTGTTATCCCTCACCTGGATAGACGTCACACTCCTGTGAGAAGGAAGCAATTCTTAGCTGAATATCCATGTATGCATTATCTGTACATTCACCAATATCCTGGTTTTTAAAAAGCATATAAGTGCATACATTAAAAACATTTTTTAGAATCTTTAAACAACTAGTAAAATTGAAAAATAAGATGTCTACTTTCCAAAAAACTGCATACAATAAAAATGAAACAAAACATAGTCTAATTGCAAAAGAGAGAATAAGATACAGTTAGGTAATAATATCAATAACAATAAGAAACACATACACACACATGAACACAGAAAACATGAAATAAGATGACAAGAATATCTAGTATAGAAATAAGAACCATATAGGTGTAAATGGGTAAAATTTTCTTTTAAAAAGACAAAGACTTTCAGATTAAGTTAAAACAAAATCAATTTATTATCATTTCAAGAATCATAATAAAAAGATAAATAAAGCTTAAAAATAAAGGATAAGCTAAGCTATATGAGAGAATATAAACAAAAAAGGAACTAGAGTATTAGTAATATTGGACAAATTAAAATTCAAAGTAACAAAAAACCCATAAAGGTAGTAAAAAAGATAATTTTATTTTTTAAAGGTATAGACTAGAAGGCATGGAATAAAAATACATAAAGCAGAAAACATTACACATATGAATAGAAATGGGTGGAAATAATCATAGTGGGAAAATTACTATATGAACCACCAATTGCAGTCCTAGGTATATGCCCAAAAGAATTGAAAATAGATATTCAAGCAGATACTTATATAACACATGAATGTTCATAGCAGCACTATTCATAATAGCCAAAAGGTGGAAACAACCAAAGTGTCCATCAGTAGGTGAATGAATGGATAAATAAAATGTGGTACATATATACAATGAAATATTATTCAGTCTTAAAAAGAATTGAAATTCTGAAACAGGCTGCAGTATGGATAACTCTTGAAAACATTATGCTAAGTGAAATAAGCCAGACACAAAAGTATAAATATTATATCATTTCACTTATATGCAATATCTAAAATAGGCAAATTCATACAGACAGAAAGTAGATTAGTGTTTATGAGGGGCCAGGAGGAAGAAGAATGGGAATTTATTGCTTACTGGGTACAAAATTTCTGTTTGGGGTGATGTAAACTTTTGGAAATAGTTTTATACAGATGGTATAAAATTGTATAAAACCAAGACTCATGATATATAGGCTGTTTATTAAAATGCAACAATTTGCATTCTATCAGCAATATATACCCTTGACAGAATTTAGTGATTTTTTTAAAAAACTTAATTAATTTCATAGATGAAAATATTTTTAGTTTTTATTTTCTCAATCAACAATGCAGTAAACATGCATTTATTTAACATTGCATTTTTATACATTTGTTAGAAATTTATGGGTTGAATTTATAAATTGTCTTCTACAACCTTTGTCCATTTCTCTTTGGGATAAATTTTAATGAACTGGAAAATACCATTTATATATGAAAGAAATCAGTGCTTCGTCATGTTTTCTCAGTTTTTACCTTTCAGTTTTCATTATCGTATTTTTTACTTACAAAAAGCTTTTGTTTATAGGTGACCAAATCTACCAATGTTTTCCGTTTGAATTCTTCAGTATTTGCTCAGAAGTCACTTCGTTTCTTTTTTCCTAGTTTGTCTATGGTCAATATTTTAAAACATAGCTTTTAAACCTATCTGGAATTAATTTTGATATATCTTGTGATATATCTAAATTGATTTTTTTCAAGAAAATAGCCAGATACCTCAACATTCTTCCCGTCTACATAAATTTGTGACAAACTTTATCCCATAATAGTTTTTTACAAAAAATCTGTTCTTTATTTTTGTACCAACCCTACCATAGTTTAACAGCCATCGCTGCACATTAAGTTTAAATATGTGATTTATTGGCAGGGCGCGGTGGCTCATGCCTGTAATCCTAGTACTCTGGGAGGCCGAGGTGGGGGGATGGCTTGAGCTCAGGAGTTCGAGACCAGCCTGAGCAAGAGTGAGACCCCATTTTTACTAAAAATAAAAAAAATTGCCAGGCGTCACGGTGCGCGCCTGTAGTCCCAGCTACTCGGGAGGCTGGGGCAAGAGGATCACATGAGCCCAGGAGTTGAAGGTTGCAGTGAGCTGCAATGATACCACTTCACTCTACCCAGGGTGACAGAGCAAGACTCTGTCTCAACAAAAAAAAAACAAGAAAAACCAAACAAAAAATAGCCAGGGTACCTTCTTTATATTATATATATATGTGATTTATTATTCTAACGTTTGTATCTTCAAAACCAACCTTAGAATAAGTTTGTATGAAAAACTCACATTATCAGATTTATTGGAATTACATTACATTTCTAAATTAATATGAGGAGAATTGGTATATGTACTATATTTAGTCTTTTTAGTCAAAAATTTGGTATGCCTCTCTAGTATGTATACTGTGTATATGTATCCTATGTATACTCTTTGCTGTGGGTTTCACATAGACGTTCTTAATTATGCTAAGGAAGCATCCTTACATTTCAAATACTCTTGAAAGAGTTTTTTGTTTCTTTTAAATAAGGAATGGGTGTTGAACTTAGCACATGTTTTAGAATACATGAGGGCTGTCCGGAAAGCATCCAGCCATTGTTAATAAAACAAGAACGGTTACATGGCTGGATATTTTCCGGACAGCCCACGTGTATTAAAATATCATAATATGTTTTCCCAATCTCAGCTGTTTGTTGTTTTGACAACTTTCTTAATAGTAATTTCTAGATTCTTAGACTGAACTCTATTTGTGTAAGTGTTAACTATTCTTTACGTATGCATTTGTATTCTATTCCTAGTTTATTTAAGAATTCTACATCTGTAATTATAAGTGAAATTAGCATACACTTGTTCATAATATTCTCATATATCTTCATACTTCTCTTTACGCTTAACTATGTTGCCTATTTTATGCATTTGATTTTTTCTCTTATTCCAAGAAGGACCACTTGGATGTTTTGATTAACACTAGTGCTTCCTGTTTTCTACTGTATCAGTTTTACTTATATCTTTATTGTTTACTCCTTTTTGCTTTCCTTGTTTATTGTTATTATTTTTTCCAACCTTCTTGAGACCTAGATATGGGTTTTGTTGTTTGTTTGTTTGCCTCTGTTTTTAAATGATGAGATCATGTAAAGCCATGATTAACTCTGAATGTTCTGGCAACATTATATGGAATTCTCATTTTTGTTGTTTTGTTTTTTATTTCGTCCTTACCCAAGAAAAACCCTAACTTTTTTAGGAATTGCCAAATTTCCTCACATACTCTCCCATACTTGTTATTTTGCAGACAAGAGGGGTTCTTTATGTATTCTGCATATTAAACCTTTATCAGATATATGATTTGCAAATATTTTCTCTCATTCTGTGGGTTGTGTTTTCATTCTCTTGATAGTGTCCTTTTTACTTTTTCTCCAGTTATGAAATAAACGCATGCTCAATTAGAAAATTTGGGAAGTATTGAAAAGTTCCAAAAACGTATAAAGAATCAGAAAAAGCATCCATAATTTCAACTGAAAGTTAACTATAGTCTATTTGTTTTCCATCACTTTTTATATTTATATTTACTTTATGTATTTGAATGAATCTTTATGTATAGATTTGTATCCTGCTTTTTTTTGTTTTTTACTTAACATATTGTAACTATTCTGCCTGAATGCTGCTCTAAAATAAAAAAATAAATTAAAAAATTAAAAAAAATATTGTAACTATTTTGCTATGTCACTAAAAGCTCTATAAAAATTTCTGATAGCTGTATCATATTCTACTGTATGGATATACTGTAATTTACTTAACCATTTCCTAATGTTGCATAAATAATTTATTTACAATGTTTTCCTATTAAAAAACAACACTTAAATTAACATCTTGTGGTCTGGATTTCTCATATAATAGAATTAGAAGCAGAATTACTAGATTAAAGGACTTGCAGCAATTCCTTGGTTAAAGCACCATCTTCTGCTCAAATGCAAATATCCCTAGGAAGGCATCATGTCTTAGCCATCTTATATTCACTAGCCACTGCCATCTTGATATACACCATTTTAGCATAATTTTGGTTCAGATAATAAGATAGCATCCTAGGAAGCGCCACTAAGGGATAGAGACTCAGGATGTGTTTATTAAAGATAAAGGTAGGGGAGGGAAGGTGAGAAAATAAGCAGAGTAAAGTTTGAAGTGAGGCATTGTCCAGGGTAGAGCAAGGGAACACCGCAGGGCATTGAGCACGTGGGGAAGAAAAGGAGATAGGAAAGTGTGAAGACGTAACAAAGATAAACTTGACAATTTCATCATTTTGTCCCAGGCTGTTGCTAGTCCCTGGTTATACTCTGTAAATACTTATTGCTAGATATGCAATAGGTAGATGAGGCATCTTGACCAGTGACGTGAGCATTAGGTTTCCCAAGTGAATGTGAACATGGATTGCTGAATGTCATCTAAAATTTAAGTGACAGTCTTCCCACACAGCTTGATGGTTCCTATGCCTGCAAAAACTGTAAACAAAATGCTAAGAACTTTATAAATAATTTTCTGCCTACTTACACCATTGAAAAGGGACTTGCAGTCTGGAGTTAAGAATAGAAAATTCTCCTTGGAACAATTAGTTTGCACAATTGAGTAGGTAACTTGAAAGTTCCATCCAGCCACCACCTGAAATGATTGTGGATTGACTATTTAAAGGGCAGTTTAAACATTATTCACAGTGATATATAAATGTTATGAGGAGTTTAGAACACTGTAGGGCATATAAGTGCCCAAGAAATATAAACTATTATTATTACTAGGCAAAAATATTACTGAATAAATACTGCACACCTTGAGACTCTCACACCTCTCACACAACACACACCCCTCCATCCATCTGAAAATAAAAAGCAATATATAGATGAAGTTACTGTATTTCCTTAAGACCTAATATTTCCTATGCCAGGCTGCAGAGAGAAAATGTTTTGCTGAATTTCATGAAATAATAATGCTTTTCTAGATGGATAAAGAAAACTTTGAAGGGTAGTAGCCTTTGCTGGTGGGTCCTCAAGCTCCCAGATAACCAGATAGTAAGATTCCTCCTGCTTCATTCTGGGTTGCTCCCACCCCAATAGCTGTATACAGACATAATTGGGTAAAACATGCATCTTGCATGAAAGCAAGTTGTAAAGTCTATTAAATGCAGGGAATGTTACTGACCAAAGTGAATCACTCATAATAAGAGGCTGAATTACAAGGAACCCAGTCAACTATCAGAAAAGGCTGGGTGAAATGAATCAATAAAAAGACCAGATTTATGCATATTCACTTTGTTTTTCCTGATAATATGGAAACTATAGCTTGGGGGGTACCCAGAAAGCCATGCCAACCGTTTTAGACTCCATTTACTATTTTGGAGCTATGTTTAACTCATGATAGCTAAGTGATGATATATTTCTCTTAAAACCTTAAGGCCAGTATGACTTTTCCATTTCACCATCTCTGGGAAGAACATGTTATGATGACTACCCATTCGTTAAAAACAAACTTTAAAGGAAGGGGGTCTGATTAGCCACCTTTTTCTGCTTTACATATTGCACTATTCTACTCACTGTGACTAAAGAGAAAGCCCTTTGCATCCTGTGCTAATCACATGAAAACATGGAAGAACTCCTTACCACTAGCCATGTGATCGTACACTTTCCTTTGGCCAATGGCTTCTTTTAGGTAATGAAACCCTGAACGTAAAGATCTAACACTTTTAACAATGCTGTGTGACATGAAAACTTAAAGGACAAACCTGTCTTTGGGCCCGTTTTACTTCGCTAACATCAAAGAGGTAGGAATGATCGGTGTTGTTATTGAAATGTTGAATGCCGTGTCTCAGAATGGGCTCCAGGTCAGGGCTCTCAGTTGATATGGGATGTACACAACCAAGGCAGTTATACTGGGCTGTCACCACAAGGCCCTCGACTTAACAAAGAGCAGACAAAAAGGCAACATTAATGATCAAAATCAGAACCCAGATACATTGCCCTAAGCAAAGAAGATAATTTAGAAGGCCCTGATAAACTTTCTAGGAAATCCTAGTAGGCATAGGAAAAAAAAGGACACACAACTGCTTTTTAGTCAGAGGGGAAAAAACCCTATCATTCACTCAGGAACATCTTGTATTCACAATACAATTATTATTTTAACTTTATTTTAAAGTAATTTTAAATTATAGAAGTAATATATGAATTCATCCTTTTATAAAAAATTAAAACGTTACAGATATATTATTATTTATTTTTCAGTGTTAATGAGAGCTCCTAGGCCAGGTGCAGTGGCTCAAACCTATAATCCCAGCACTTTGGGAGGCTGAGGTGGGAGGATCACTTGAGGCCAGGAGTTGGAGACCAGCCTGAGCAACATAGTGAGACCCCATCTCTACAAAAAATTTAAAAAGATAAAAAAATTAGCCAGGCATGGTAGCATATTACCTACATGGGAGGCTGAGGCAGGAGGATTGCCTGAGCCCAGGAATTTGAGGCTGCAGTAAGTCAAGATCAGGCCACTGCACTCTAGCCTGGGTGACAGAGTGAGACCCTGTACCCTGTCTCTAAAAAAAAAGAAAAAAAAAAAACTTCTTGAAGCCCAACTCAGGGTTTGATATATTTTGTATTAATTCAATCTGAAAAATTTTGTATCTGCTGTAATATGCCAGGTGCTGAGCAAGACTACATGGATGCACTAATGTGTTAGTGGTGGTCACTGCCGTAAAGGGGTGACTGTCCAGTGGGAGAGAGAGAACTATAGATGGATCATTTCAATAGGATTCAGCAAGAGCTTAGAAAGGCAGTAGCCCAGAGTTGAGGTCCGGGAAGACTTTTCTAAGGAAAGACAAAGATGTCTGTGTGAAGAAGGTTGAAGAGCCATCAGCACAGCAGCAGGAGGTGTGAGGAGTGGGGAGAAGCCTGGAGGGCTCCTGAGAAAGCAGCATGAGTCAAGGCCCAGCACAGTGTGGGACGTGGCGGGTACACAGGGAGGGGAAAATTGAGGTGTTGAGCCTATGCCTCACTCTCTAGGCCAGGGGTTACTAACTATATTCGAAGGGTCATGGGCTCTTTGGTGAATGTGATGAAAGCTATGGTCCTCTCCTCAGGGAAAGGTACATACTCATAACATTCTTCACATAATTTCAGGGTATTCATAGATCCTCTGAAGTGAGTTAAGAATGGTCTGCTGGAAGAATGGGGAAAGGAGTTTGTATTAAATTACCAGGTAATGTCCGTAACAGCTAGCCCTAACCTGCTGGTCACTAGAGGCAAACACCATAAAAAGGGAAAGGCAGCAGCAGAGCGAGCAGTGCACCTGGCGGGGCCCACCTCAGAAGCCTAGGTCTCTTCGCCCAGTGGGCTCTCGCTGCCTGCCTCTGTGAGATCCAGACACAATCAGAAGGCCACCAGTGTTGGATAGGGCTGCCAATCAGTTCTTAGCAGGTCAACAAAAAAACTGGCAACCATTTCTTGGATTTCTCTCCATAAATATGCATGTCAGGAAAACATACATCGGGCGAATATGCCTAGCTTTTCCCTTTCCTCTTTTTGCAGAATTTATGTTAAATCAGGGTCATGGGCAGAGTTAAAAAACTGGAGGGGAATTCCATATGGAAGGTGAGAGAATTACCGATGAGTACTGAACAGGAAAGATGGACACAAAAGGTGAAAAGGAGACGGAGGAAGGACCAGAGGCCGGTTTGCCTAATCTCAAGGGCCAGCTTTTATTCAGAAGATTGACTAGGGGTAAGAAAGAGAAGGACGGCTTTTTAAAGGTGAGAGGAGTGCGGTAAGATGTACATTCAGTTTTTCTGAGTGACAGAATGATTTTCCAGCCTACCCTGACATTTCTACAGAGATGTCTTTAAAATTAAAATAAAGATTTTTATTACTTGTGATTTCCTTTCTATTTTGAACTGTTTTTCTTTGAACACAACTTCTTGCAAGAACCAGAACCCCAGGGATATAATTTTTGTGGGTTCCATGTGGATGACTAAGGCCGGTATACAGAACAATGGCCACCAATGGTGACGTACAATAGTGAAGCTGAAGATGCCGTTCCAGAGCCCTCATGTGCTAAAGCTCTACCTTGCAGAATGCAATTCCAGGAAGGCTTTTGTCATTTACATCACCTAGATGTGTCCATTCCTCTATACTCGGTACCTCTGCCACATTAAGAAAGAAGCTAATAGTGGTTTTATCTGTTGATAAATTGTTCCATAATTATATTCTTAAGGAATTTCATTTATTTAGGGTTTACGCTACCAACTCTACTAGCTGTGGGATTTTGAGCAAGTTATTTAATTGCCATGGGCTTCAGTTTCCTCATCTGTAAAATGGGGATATTAATACCTACCTCATAGAGTTGTGAAAACTACAAATATTGATGAAATAAATTGAAGGGGACACAAATGGAAAGACATCCCATGCTCATGGATTGGAAGAATTAATATCATTAAAATGACCATACTGCCCAAAGCTATATACAGATTCAATGTAATCCCTATCAAAATATAATGTCATTTTTCACAGAAATAGAAAAAAAATCCTCAAGTTTATATGGAACCTAAAAGGAGCCAGAATAGTCAAAGCAATCCTGAACAAAAAGGACAAAGCTGGAGGCATCACACTACCTGACTTCAAAATAAATTGCAGGGCTATAGTAACCAGAACAGCATGGTATTGGCATAAGAATAGACACATAGACCAATGGAACAGAATGGAGAACCCAGAAATAAATCCACATATTTACAGCCAACTGATTTTCAACAAAGGTGCCAAGAACATACCCTGGGGAAAGGACATCCTCTTTAATAAATGGTGCTATAAAATTTTTTTTAAAAAACTGAATATCCCATATGCAAAAGAATGAAATTGAACCCCTATCTCTTACCATATCCAAAAATCAACTCAAGATGGATTAAAGACTTAAACATAAGATCCAAAACTACTAGAAGAAAATTTAGGGGAAACACTTCAGGACATTGGTTCTAGGCAAAGATTTTATGGCTAAGACCTTAAAAGTACAAGTACAGACAACTAAAACAAAAATAGACAAATGGGACTATATAAAACTAAACAGCTTCTGCACAGCAAAGGAAATAATCAACACAGTGAAGAGACAACCTATTGAATGGGAGTAAATATTTGCAAACTATTCATCTGACGAGGGCCTAATATCCAGAACATACAAGGAACTCAAACAACTCAACAATAAAAAAATAATCCCATTAAAAAGTGGACAAAGAATCTGAATAGATATTTCTCAAAAGAAAACATGCAAATGGGCAACAGGTGTATGAAAAAATGTTCAACATCGCTAAGCATCCTGGAAATGCAAATCAAAACCACAATGAGATATCATCTTACCCCAGTTAGAATGGCTATTATTAAAAAGAAAAAAATGATGGATGCTGGTGAGGATGTGGAGAAAAAGAAACTCTCATGCACTGTGGGTGGGAATGTAAATTATTATAGTATGACTATGGAAAACAGTATGGAGAGTTCTCAAAAAACTAAAACTAGAGCTACCATACAACCCAGTAATCCCACTACTGGATATTTATCTGAAGGAAAAGAAATCTGTACATCAAAGGGATACATACCCTCACATGTTTATCACAGCACTATTCACAATAGCAAAGATATGGAATCAACCTCAGTTTCCATCAATGGAGGAATGGATAAAGAAAATGTGGTGTATATATGCATAATGGAATACTATTCATTCATAAAAAAATGAAACCATGTCATTTGTAGCAACATAGATGGAACTGGAGGTCATATTATGTTAAGTGAAATAACCTAGGCATAGAAAGAAAAAGTTCACATGTTCTCGGTCATACGCAGGGAGCTAAAAAACTTAATCACATGGAGATAGGGAACAGAATGATAGATCCCAGAGGCTGGGAAGGGTGGGAGGGTGGCAGGGGGAGATGAAGAGAGGTTGGTGAATGAGTACAAACTTATAGTTAAATAGAAGAAGTAAGTTCTAATGTTCAATAGCAGGCTAGGGTGACTATAGTTAGTAACAATATATTTTATATTTCAAAGTGTCTAGAAGACAGAACTTGAAATGTTACCAACACATAGAAATGATGATGGATACCTCAAATACCCTAACTTGATCATTACACATTCTATGCATAAATATTTAAGATATTGTGTATCAATAAAAAGAAAAAAAGAGAATGCATGTAACTTAGAATCATGGCTGGCACATAAGTAATCAATAAATGTTAGCTATTATTAATATTGTTATCCTGATTGCCATTAACACGTGATTATGATTGCTAGGCTTTATACCTTTAGGTGCCTTGTCTCATTTCAGTCTCACAACAATCCTGTGAAGTGGGAAGTAAAAGGAAAGCCGGAAGATGAGGAGTTCTGAAAGACTCCAGGCCAGGTCTGACCTCAAAGCCTACGCTTTTCCCACTGTAGGACACTGCCTACAATTGAAGGCCGGTCTGTGTCTTCTTATCCTTTTGCAGAGCCCTTGAGGCCCGTGAGGAAGAGTCAGACAGTCCTGAGGGGAGGATCGCCAGGAGCCTGGCCCAATGTCAGACCCCTGCCGCTCCACCCCGCCCATGCCCCTACGCTCCCTAATGCTAACAATGGCATTAGCAGCCTCTGGGAGAGGGCAGCAGCCTGGTCTAGGTTGTGTTCTTGGCACACAGAAGTTGTTAATTCCTCCCCAGGGCAATGCCACTAGGTGTATCAGCTACCTGGAGTAATCTGGCAGGTCTGGGTAGCCACGGAGAATTTTTTATTCTTCCTCTTCCCCACGGTCGCTGTGCATTCTCCTGTGGCCTAAAAAGAAAAGAAAGAGACCATTTATCCTAACCTTTCAGATGGAAGAGCCCACCTAGCACTGTTGCTAAACATGACTTTCCTTTAAAAAGAAACAAAACTTGTGAAGATTTTATCCAAAAGAGCTTTCAGACATGAGAATGAATGTTTTTGTAGCGTAATAATTATTTTTTACAAGCCACTGATATTTGTGAGACATCAGAGGAATTGGTAGTATAAATGGTGGTTTATAAGCTTGAGTCTTTGTTTCAAGCCCTGGAGATATTTCTTTTTCACCAAGGTGTACGCAGTGCCTTAGAACCAGCCTGCTATACTCTCCTCTTGATTTACTCTCAATTTCAGTGGATTAATACTATTCACATAAACTTCAGTTTAACTTATTTAGAAAGAGTAAGGACCTTGGTGTCAAAGTGTCATCCAGTTCTAGCTCTGCCACTTGCTAGCTACTACCTCTGTCAAATCCCTTTGTATCTCAGAGTCTCGGTTTACCTATCTTATAGGAGGCACACCACATCTATCTTATAGGATTGTTGTGAAGAGTAAATGTGCAAACACACATAAAGCGCTTAATAGAGGCCCACCCCATGGTAGGCACTTAATAGGCAGCCATTTAACTGTTATTGTTAAACAGTGTTTTTTGTTTTGTTTAGCCTTGTCATTCTTCAGCCATATCCACTGGACTTCTCCTAAGTGACAGACACTATTCTATCAGGATAAAGCACATTTCTCTTCAACCCCACGGCCCACAGAGGCAGGCAGTATAGGGCACAACAGCTAATCATCCCCACCTTACAGATGAGATCATTGAGAAGCAGAACCAGCACTACAATCCTAGTCTCCTGACTCAGAGTACAGTGCTATTTAGTAAATGCTGATGACTAGGGTCCATCTTTTATGTTCTGACATCAAAGAAGTGAATCCTGGACTGTGAGTAGAGAGGCTTGCTTCTGAGGCAGATACCATTTGCAATCTTCCTAAATTAAGGCAAAATAACCAGCTGTGGTGTGCCAGGCACATATGTTAGGAGTTTGGTTAAGATAACCATTGTTAACAAGGTCATTTGCATACTTTTTCTCATTTCAGTCTCCAACAACCTGATAAGGTCAATATAATCTCCCTTTTATAGGGAAGCGCACTAGTTCAGAGAGGTCAAGCAGAGTACCCACCATCACACAGCTAATTGGAGGCAGAGTCAAGATTTGCACTCAGGTCTGTGCAATTGAAGGACCCACCCTCTCCCCACAGCAGCCCTTCAGCTTGGCCCAAATGTTGATCTGTTGTCTCTATGGGACCTGACCCACATGTCCCTCTTCTAGAGCCCTCTTCTCATGGGAGGGCTTTCTCCATGCTTAACTGCTGACCTCTCCATAATTTTTCTGTCTGTGCAAGAACACAGATATCAAGCATCTGACTTTTCTACACATTTGAGGGTTTATGTGCATCCCTCATAAACAGGCTCACTAATATTAGTCATCTCTGCAGAAGCAAAAAAAAATCTGACAGGCTTGATGGAGAAAACTGGAGGCTTGAAAATTGTCAACACACTTACAGCTTCTGCAGCTTCCTTGTAGTCACAATCCTGCCAGGTTTTGCTGCTTTGAACAGGACAATCACCCTCCTTGATTTGGTACTTAAAGGAATAAAATGTGTCAGAATTAACCTGAAAAAAGCAACCAAAGATATTAGGGTTCATCCAACTGATCCAACAGCACATAATTTGAGTGGGTTCTGGTATAGTTAGTATTGATCTTGATTTGATTTAATGAGAGTAAAGCATTCATTAAAAACATAAATATTTATATATAAATATATTTATATTTATATTTTTATGAGTATTATAAACTCATGTCCACTGTGGTTTTGTTTCTTTATCCTCATGTTATCACGTGGTTAGGTTTTTTTTTTTTCCATGAAGTAACCAATTAATTGCTCAACTATTCCAGAGACACAGTCTTTTATAGTGAAATTAATTTAAACATACTCTGGAAAGATTAGTATTTCTTTGAATCGTGCATTCTGCCAGGATTTGTCTCCTGTCTGAGTGCATCAATACAGTAATAAAAACATTAAAAACCAACAAAAACACTGCTGTTAAACTTGATGCATTCAGCCATACAGACTTCAGGGTAGGTATTTTGTCTAGTGCGGTAGGAGCATGCTAATCTCATTCCTGACTCCTCTTAGACATACCCCACAAAGTACCCCCTCCCACTTAAAGTTGGGAGGTCTTTGTATTTTAGTCTAGGGCCAGAGACCCAGTGATCCTCTCGTGGCAGTCTGATTGAGTTCCTAGATTCTCCTGCTCTGTTTAGTCCCTTTCAATTCCTCCATCTACCTTTGTTTCTTTTCACCTAGTATACTGCTCCTCTGACAACCCAGGAAGCCAACCAGGGTGGCCCGAGATCTAGTCATTTCCTGCCCTCTACCCCCAGGCCAGAGAGTGGTGTGTTGGTCTTTTCCAAGAGCTATAAGCTTCTACATTTGATTATCAGTTCTTGGGTGGTTGATGTGTGTGTGTGTGTGTGTTTGTGCATGCATGTGTGTGTGTGTGTGTGTGTGTGTGTGTGTGTATGAGGCCTGGGCTCCGGGTGATAGCACAGATCCCAGCTGACTTCAAGGTTAAACACAGCTCACTCACCGTCTTAGTGACCTCAGTTATGCGGTGCAATACAAACTGGTTGCCACTTCGGTTTTCACTGTTATATTTCTTCAGAGCAGCATCCACAGCCTTAAAGACTTCCTCATCATTGCAGTCAATTTCCTCAGACAATGATTCTTGGGTTAAACTTGGTAGCAGCCTGGAGCACAGGAAAAGGATGGCAATTAGTTTCATGATTTAACAGACTCCCTCTTAGAGCTGAGGGATGGTTTCACCACGAATCAGGAGCCAACTCGGATGCCGGTTTTAACAATCTCCAGCCTCTTATTTCCTTTGTCCTCTTCTCTCTCTGCCTCAGCGCTCAGGGCCCTGGCTGGATTCCTGCTGCCATACACTATTTGCCCTATTCCAAAAGGACAAATGTCTCTGCTGGGTTATCCAAGCAGATTTAAGGTTAGAACATTGCAACACTGGGGTTGTTAACCTGCTCATTTGCATTTCAAAAGCACATGGGAGCACAGAGCACATTTCCAGGTGATTGCACAACTTTGTATAGCAAATCAGGGCAGAATCAAAAGGAGAAGAAAAAAATCACCAACTAATTCGGTTATTCCCTTATGACTTTCACAAAGCCATTTACAAAGGTCACTGCATGTGTAAACAATGTAAAAATGAAGTACTATGTGCAGATACTTTTCACATAAAATTTCTTTGTGGGATATCTATCTGCATAGAAGCAGGCTGCTATCAGTTATAATGCATGCCTGGGAAGCTCATGCACAGGGGCATCGAGTAGTTCTGGAAATCCCACCTAGGACTCTGCACAGCTGAAAATGAAATGTGGGCATCCTATCAGGTCTCTGGCCAAGGCAGCCTCTTCCTGCTCAATTGCAGTAGTTCTATAAAAGAAAATGCTCACCAAGGTAGAGGAGACAGAGGAGAAGCTAAGGAAGAGATGGGTTGAGTGAAGCCCTGCATTCCTTATCCTTGCTTCTCATTTCTAGTTTGGTGGCACTGGGGTTCAGAAAATGATAGTCAAAGTATGGCATGAAAGTCTAGAAACAACTGGCTCACAGTTATTCCAGTGTTTCCTGGATAGCATCGACAGTCAATTTTTTTCACATCTAAGACTAGGTAATAGACAGTTGCAGATCCCTGAGGAATGCCAAGAAAACAGCAGGTGATTAGCATGTGGGAGCCCAGAGGTTTCTTTCTTAATAAAAGCCATGTTTTTATTTCTTAAACAGAGTTCCGGCTCCTCCCCATGTCTTTGCCGTTGTCCTACCTTTATAATATTTGGTCTATTCATTTGAGTAAATAGCTTCAGTTATTTCCAAATATTCTTTTTAAGTGGCCGTGCTGTTTCTTCTATCCACAAGCTTTGAAAGGCTATCAGTAAGTGGCAGTGATGATTCGGGTGGAGGTGTTGAAGGTACATAGCTGGAATTATAAGTGATGACGGCCACCTCACGGCCTCCAATCTGTACTTGCAGTTTCATCCAAGCACCCAGTTTGATTTCTGAACTCGGATTTCTGCCTTCATTTCAATTTCCCAAAACTGATAATGCACTCTCTTCTCTTACAAACCAGCTACCTCACTCAACTTCCCCTGTCTTTGTCAGTGGCACCATTAATTACCTATTGACTTAGATTCTGGCTTAAAAAATGTGAATCAACTTTATTTCTTCCTTTTCCTTGCTTTTGCTGTGCAGCGAGCAGGCCCTGAATGGGCTTTCTTTGAAATCTCTCTCATGCCTCTTCCTCATTTTCCTTGCTCTACTTCCCACGGCCTGGGTCTGGTCCTCAGTTCCTCATCCCGAATACATAAAGGGGCCTCCTAGTTCATGTTCCTGTCACCTGCCTCCTTCTCCCCAGGCACACCGTGCCGTGTGCCCACCCACCCGCTCTCTGCACTACCGCTCAGAGGAGGCGCTGTGCCGACGCATCCTGTGTCCTGCTCGTGTGGTGAGAGAGCCTGGGGTGGGACTGATGGTCACTGAATTACTGGTCGTATCCCAAATTCCTGTGCTCTGTTCTCTGCAACCTGCAGTGCCCCCCTCAATACCTGAGCGAGCGTCAGTTGCTCTGCTTGTCCTCCCTAGTACTCCATGGTCTGGCCTCGCTGATTTCAGGTGTTCCACCCATGGGGGAGGTAGGTTCTTTTGGGGGAGGGGAGGGAGGTAACTCTGACCCTCAAATCCAGTCCAGATAAGCATATAGTCTAAGTGAAGACAGTAGGCTTGCTTGGCTTCAAGATAAGCTCACAGTCTCTCTTCTAATCCGATGGCTGCCCCAGAGCCCACATAGAACTTCTGGAACCCCTGCTGCTTAGGTTCCATTACTCCTAACACCCTTCTTCCTCACTCCGTCCCCAGCTAGAGGTGGTGTGCCTGGAATTCACCTGGAATGCCTTTGCCCAGGCCCTCTTGCCATTCAAATCCTACCATTCTTAAGGACAAACCGAGGCTTTCTCCCATCTGATCTTAATAAACTTCTTTGATTACATTGTTCCAGTGTCTTTACTACTCACTTGGTCTCTTGAATACTGTCGCGGCTCAGACCACGATCCCCCAAAGTATGGGGCCTTGGCATGCTGAGTGCTGTGAAGTGAAGGAAACTGGAAGGCCCCGGGAGCAAGATCTATCTGACCTTCACTACCCCCCCCCCCCCCCCCCCCCCCCCGCTTTCTCCTGCTCCCCTTTCTCCCCATGGCAAGCCGTAGAAACTACAATTCCACTTCCCCGAGGCAGGTCATAGAAACTAGAATCCCTCTCCCCCAAAGCAGCCATAAACCCTAGGCGTTTCTGTGAAGGAGATGCCAAAAAGAAATTCTCTGACCTAATGTGCCTGATAGTAGTTAATAAGACCTGAATTCCAGAAGGGTCCTGTCCCATACTTGGGAAAAAGAATTCCACACAGAGAGGCCAAGAACAATCTGAAGACAGGTCTTGCTGGGTTTCCCCACCTAGTTTATTACTATTAGATCATTCTCCTTTTGTCTAATCACATTTCTACAGTGCTGTCCACTCTTCATTGAATGTATGCATGAAGACAGTTTTCTCTTGGGTCTTTGGATCTTCCTTCTGAAGGCTCCCAGGTCATTGAAACTCTGGTTAAATAAATATGCTATTTATTTATTTTTTTGTTTGTTTGCTCTTGTTAGCCTGTGTTTTGTTATAGGCGTGTTGGCAGTGACCCTTATGATGGGTGGGCAAAGGCATCACACCTCTTTGCCACCTTCTTGCCATCTTTTTACCATAGTGTCTTTCATTCACCAAGCCTAAACAACCTGTTTGGTAAAGTTAGACGATTCAGAGAGAGAGGGTCTAAGGGTAGGTTAAAGAAAAGGGTTAACCCTTTGTAGATGTTTGTCTTAAAGTCTTACCCCCACCCCCCAAAAAGAGCCAGGTTGAATTTTTTGTTGTTGGTGGTGGGATCTCTAACTTGGCATTTAAATCTCCTTGAGAGCCACTAGAAAAGAGGGGCCAGTGGGGGCCATGTGGTGGCCTCGCAGTGATGTGGCAGGAACAGAAGCATGGCAGTAATCCAGCCTGGATTCCAGTCCAGCTCTGCTGCTTAACTGCTATGTGACCCCAAGCAAGTCAGGGCCACGTAACCTTTCTGAGCCTCAGTTTCTTCAGCTGTAAAATACGAAAAATCACAATATCTTAACATGACTTTTTTGAGGAGTGAATGAGGTAATATATGTGCAGGGCCTGGCAATTAGTTCTTATACATAATATCTAAGATTGGAGAAGGATGGTTAAGAATCTGTGACTTACCGAAGTGGTTTCAGTAAGTGGTGGTGTTGGCAGGAGGTAGATGCTAATGGGGGCATGTAAGAAAAAAATGAAGGGTGAAAGAGACCCGGGTAAGTCTTTAGGCTGACAGCAAGGAGGAGGCAGCAGGGATGGAGTGGCTGAAAGCTGGGAGGATGAGGAAGGCACTTGGAAAGGAACAGTCAAGGCTGATCATCATGAGCGTTTCCAATGAAGACTCAGAAGCGGGACTTGGCAGTGTATACAGACAGTGTAATAAAGTGGAAAGAATGTAGCTATGGAGGAGGCCAATCAGAGTTCTAATCCTAGTCCTATAATGTACTGACAGTAAGATCCTAAGCAGTTAATGAAACCTCTTTGGGCTTCATCTTCCTTCTCTAAAAAATGATAATTGTGTGGCCCATTTTCCAAAGCCATTTCCCTTTCCTCCTTGGAGTACAGCTAGACTTTATTTCCCAATCTTCTGTGCATTAGGTGTGGCTAGATGACTGAATTCTAGCCAATGAAATGTGAACATAAATTATGCATGCCACTTCCAGGCCTCGCCCACAAAAACCACCTCCATGATCCTTCATCCTCTACCCATGTGAGCTGGATGCAGAGGATCCAGGAGAAAATACTAGGCCCAAGGGGAGGGCAGAGCCACAAGATAAAAGGAACCTGGGACCCTGAATCACCATGTGGACGGCCACCTGCTGATAACTGGTATTGAACTGCTACACGAGAGAGAAATCAAATTCTCTATCATTAAGCCACGGAGTTTGTTTATTATAGCAGCTAGCCTATTCTAATGCAATGATATCGCCTATATTAGAGGGTTATTGGTAAAAATTAAATTATAAAACATACAAAAATCTTCTAACTCATAATAAATGTTTAATATATCAATTTACTAAACAAACATTTCTTGAACACCTAGTATGTGCTAGGCACTTTAATGAAAACAGAAAAAGTCTGTACTGTCATAGAGTTTATTGAGGATGAAGAAAAATGAAGAATAAATAAATATTTCTATCATATAGGACCTAAATAATGGTAGTGCCACAGACAGAAAGGGTGATGTTATGAAGTGGAAGAAATTTTCTGCAGAAGAGTGAGGAGTTTGGGCTTTAGACATCTGAGAAAGGGATAATATTATATTGCCTCTATTAACATAACCTTTGAAAATTTATGGAATATTTGCAAACAAACATTCATATATTTTTTAGCCATCATGACATAAAAAATCTAGAAAAGCAATGCTCAATGGTATATTGTCTAAAATCTCTAGTAGAATGTAGGTCCTCAGGGTAGGAATGGTTTCTTACCCCATTTTTCACCTGCAGCAACCTGTGTTTGCATATGATGAATGCATGTAATTGAATTGAATTGAGAACTTTCAACTCCTATGTTTTCCAGGTTGTATTTTCATTAACTCAGGCAATGTTTGTGAAAGTACTTTATAAATGTGTAGTACACTACGCAAATGCTTCTGTGGGAGGATAACATTTGGAGTTGTTAATCTGTGCATTTTTTTGGCCTCCCTGGGTTTCACCTTCCTCTACTCCCCATTCAAGCAGCTGACCCTGTGCTTATGCCTCTGTGGAAGAGCGTGATTCTGCAGGGTAACATTTAGCTGGTGCCCGCCAGTATGGTCACACTGGTTGTTTATGGATGGCAGCTGTCCTGATTGGTTGTTTATATGGTCTGACTGATCAGTGCTTGTGTCATATCGGTTATTAAATTCTTTGAGTATCACCACTGTAGTTGGAAGGTAGAGAGAATCTGAGGTCTTTTTTTTTTTTGAGACAGAGTCTCGCTCTGTCACCTGAGCTAGAGTGCAGTGGCATCATCATAGCTCACTGCAACCTCAAACTCCAGGGCTCACGCAATCCTCCTGCCTCAGCCTCCCAAGTAGCTGGGACTATAGACGCGCATCACCATGCCCAGCTAATTTTTCTATTTTTAGTAGAGACAGGGTCTCACTCTTGCTCAGGCTGGTCTCGAACTCCTGACCTCAAGCAATCCTCCCACCTCGGCCTCCCAGAGTGCTAGGATTACAGGTGTGAGCCACTTTTTTCCCCCTTCAAATCTTAATTTTATTCTCTCAAGGGACAGGGACACCAAGGATTGGACTGTCCTCTGCAGGTGACTGATAGCCTTAGTGCAAGGACCAAATGCCCAGCCCCCCAACCTCCATACATTGTAAAGACAGATCTTGTGAGTTTCGTTACTTTATTCACTCATCTTTTCATAAATGTTTACTGAGCACCTGTTCAGCATGGGGACAGAACAAGGATAGAGGTTCCTGCCTTTCACGTTCTGAAGGAAAACACAGGCAAACACATCAGCAATGGCATGCAGGGTGGCCGCAGTTAAGGCCGATATAGATGACTGTGGAAAGTGACACCCTTCAGGGCTTTAGTTTGCAAAGTTGAGGGCAAACCTCAGCCTAAAGTACTCCCCTATGCCCCCAGTGTTCAATTTTACTCACTCCAGGAGCCCCAGGTACCCACTTCACAAGCTTCAAAAATGGGGTTTTTGAAGCCCATTGAGACCCACAATAGTCTGTTTTCTTCCCTTAAACAGACTGATAGCATTACTTTCAGAATTCACTTTTAAATTGATGGCAAAAATTATACTAGAACTTATCACAAACCTATATTAAATTTTTTCCCACTTAAATTTCTTTGCTAAATATCTTCACTGTCCCGATGATTTCTGGTACTTACTTTCTTTTTTTTTTTTTTGAGACAGAGTCTCACTCCATCACTCCAGTTAGAGTGCAGTAGTGTCATCATAGCTCACTGCAACCTCAAACTCCTGGACTCAAGCGATCCTCCTGCCTCAGCCTCCCAAGTAGCTAGGACTACAGGCACAAGCCACGATGCCTGGCTAATTTTTCTATTTTTGGTAGAGATAGGGTCTCGCTCTTGCTCAGGCTGGTCTCAAACTCCTGAGCTCAAGCGATCCTCCTGCCTCGGCCTCCCAGAGTGCTAGGATTACAGGCGTGAGCACATCTCTTGACACCCTGGGTTACTCTCTGCTCAGATTCATTCTCCAAAGTGTTTACTCTAGGCTGGGTTTTAAACTTTCTTGATCTCAAACACATGAAGTCTGAATTTCCCCTTACTCCTTTCTCTTTTTGGTTCTTCATGTGGGTCCCCACGCCTTCCTCGGCTCCTTCCTCCTCTGCTGTGTTAGGCTGGGGGCTCTTATTCTGTCCGATGGATCTCGAGCATACTCTGCTTTCACCAACTTTGCTACAAAGAGAAATTTAGATGACTAGAAATAATCACTAGGAGAGAATTTAGGTCACTTTTATAATAATAATAGTCTTTTAAGGAATAATACATACCTTTTTGGTATGTCCAGCTGTATCATAAGCAGTAACAGAGACTCTAGAATTAGAAGATTTAAGTCCAAGAAAGAATGAAATTCAGAGGATCATAGATTTGTCTTAAGTTGGCCAGTGACAGAATTAACGACGAATGTGTAGCACTGAGACCTTTTATCTCCTCTGAATTTGCCTGTCTCTTCTTATGCCACCTCAGCCCCATCCACATTTTGCCCTATGCCTGAGTATGAAAGTAAGGTGAAAAGAACTGTAATTTTCATTTATTACTGATCCCATTTTATTTATGGTTCTAATTCAAACTATTATTCATTTTTCTCCATCAAGGGAATCACATTTTATTTTGGAAATGTATGTGCAAAAAACTTGGAAACGTGTAGAAACTCATTCTTGAACGTCCCTGGACATAAGTCAGAGGCTGATTGAGGGAAGGGCTGAATCTCTGGCTTTAGTGGATTGCTGTGGTTTGGCAATGAGAAGCTGGGAAAATTTGCTTCAGGAACAGGAAGAACTTCACCTCTCTTTAGTGGAGGCAGTCGGTAAACATATCCAATTGGTCTCCAATGAAAGGGAAAATGTCCTTTACCTGGACCTCTTTCTTCTGAGTGCCTATGTGGTGGGCCATGGCCACGGCGATGGTGATCTTGTGGATTTTGGCTATGGAGTGGTGGGTCACAGGGTCCATAGTAATTGAAATCAGGACCATGGGGTCGGTGTCCATGGGGATGGTGTCCATGGGGGTGGTGCCCATGAGGATGGTGTCCATGGGGGTGGTGCCCATGAGGATGGTGTCCATGGGGATGGTGTCCATGGGGATGGTGCCCATGGGGGTGGTGTCCATGGGGATGGTGCTCGTGGGGACCGTGCTCACTGGAATTACGATCATGGGGGTGCCTTTTGGTCTCATTGTTGCCAAAAGGGTGGTGATGACATCTTGACCCTGGAGGGGGAAATAGTGGAGGCACTCCTGCTTGAAGTGGAGGTCTGCCTGCATGATCTTTTCCTTCTGGTGCAGGTGGGCATCCCAGTTCATGTGGCTTGTGGGGATGATGATGATCTCTGATTCCATCAGGCTTAAATGGAGGCTTGCCAACAGGAGAATGCCCATGCCCACCAAAGTGGGGGTGATGGCCCAGGTGGTGTTGTGCACCACCCATGTTTTTATGTTCCTGGTAACAGACACAGAAAAGGAATATTATCACATAACACAAAAGGAGAAGTTAGATCTTTAACTTGATGTAAATCAATGGCTCCCAGGCTTTTGGATTCCACAAATCAATAGAAAAAGTAGGATAACAAAAAAGGAGTTCTCAAATTTTTATCTACCAAAGTTGACATTTCAAATACAAACAACTATCATCTACCACCATCATTTCTCAAAAAATTAACATTTGGACAACAAAAGAGTCAGAAAATAATCTCAGAGTATTGATTAGTCCTTTGGACGGAAGAAATGTTTTATATGAAAAACTTTATTATCCTTATTTTTCTCATTTCAACAGAAAGTGGTGAAACTATATTTTGAAATGGTGCCCATCTGCAAACCAACATTTGAAAAATGAGTGATTTATAGTTGATATTCTCAAGAAAGTTCTGAGGGTTCATGATATCCACATGCCCTACTCCTAAAGGGTGAGCACTTGGCCTCTTCCCTCTCCTCCTTGTTCAGACTTTAATTTTTTAAATATCTATGGAGCCGTGTTCACAGTGACTAACCTGCCCTTTCTTTTTCTTTCTTTATTTTTCTGACTTGGGACATGGATGGTTGGATTATTTTCTCTTTTTTTTTTTCTGATATAGAAAATTCTGTGAAGAAAATTTTTGTGCTCACCCAAAAATAGAACAAAGATTTCTGGAATAGATGTAAAATATTGTTTTGCATCTTATTTTATATACCTTTGTATAGTAAATTTGAGGCCAATTTGTTCTCCCTAGGATCTATGCCTAATAGTAAAAGCTCGGAATTACTAAATCTCAGCACTGGAGTCCGAACTAGAAGGACCATATTCAAATTCATTCAAGGCCAATTGAATTGGTCATGATTTTACTTTTCTGTCAAATCTTAGCCTTCCCTAATTCTTGGAAGTTTTCACACTTTTTTTGTCATGCCAGCAATTGTACTTCTTTTCCCAGGGGTCAGATCTCTCTGTCTCTGTCTCTGTCTCTATCTCTCTCACCCACACACACACAGCCATAAGAACCAAATACACTATGTGTGTAAAAATATCACTTAATCTGACATTGCTCACAAGAAAGTCTACTTAGGCAACCCACTTCAAGGTTGAAGGCTTCACAGTTCACATCAAGGTCTTTTGGGGTTTCCAAGTCAGAGTCTCCTACACCATAGGATGAAACTGCTCTGCAGAATCCAAAGACCTACAAAAGAGAGAGAAGGCTGTTAGTGTGTGTGTATGTGTGTGTGTGTGTATATATGCAGGTGGTAGGAAGGTGCCCAGCCAGAGTTGTAAACTTTTAGATATTCAGGAAAGGAAGAAAAGCTTTAGAAAAATCAAGTTAATATTGTCAAATATTCCCACCAGTTATTCAATAATCTTTCATAGTCAACACTTTGGGGAAAGTGCAGTGCAGATTCGAAAGGACTTCATTTCAAATTGCTGTAGTTCTCTTCCATGAGCAGTCACCAGCACTGGGCTTCCCCATGGCTGGTGGTAAGGAACACCACGTCATTGCTGCCTTGCCTTTAGGCCAACCCTTCTGCAGAAGACCTCACTTGCCTGTGCCTACAGAGAATGAGGAGTGGTGTAAAGGAGGGATTTTACAACTAACTCGTTCCTTGGAAGGAAGTATTGGAAAGGAGGAGCCTATACACAGAAGGATTTGCATGGACCCTGTCAGTGAAGTGTCTGCGGGCTCCATCCTAAGTACAAGGGCAGCAATGGCTGGCCTGCCTTCCTCCAGAGGTGCCTAGACCCAGCTATCAAAGTTAGACTAGGACAAGAGGATGACTCTTTCCTAGAAGAAATTGTTAAATATTGAGGTTCTGAGTGCAGTTTGGGAATCATATAGACCTATGTCAATCCTGGCTTCACCATGTGCTAGTTGTGTGAATTCAGTCAAGTTACACAAAGTTTCTGAAACTCAGTCTTTGTAAAATGGGGGTAATATTGTTGACTCACAGGTTGTGGGAGGGCTTAATTAAATGAGATGATGCTGTAAAACACTTAGCACTGAGCCCCTTCTTCTCCAGCTCCCATGGTTCTGCACTGGTTTATGTTACTCACACAAAGATAGTTAAGGGTTCGTTGGGGTTGGGGTTAGGGGAGGGAGGTGTTTTTTCTGGTGGCCACTAGGCACGATTCTAGAACTGGATAAAGTTGAAAATTTGAATAGCCAGAAAAGGAACTAACAAATACTTCTTCCCTTCTGGCCAGGGAGAATATGATGTTAAATCAGAAAAATCTTGGACTTGAAATTAGTATTAAAATTCCATATCCTAGCAATTTCTAGCTAAGTTTCCTTAAGTAAGTGGTTAAAATTCTAGGCCCCATTGTCACAGAGAAATGGAGGCAGACACCTGCTTTCCTTCTCAGCAGGATGGTCATGAGGCTCCGACTAGACAATGATGTATGTGGAGGTGTTTTGTAAACTGTATGTCACCATGCAAATGTCAGGTGTTATTAATGACATCTTCCTGCAAGTACGTGGGAATCAATTTGTAAGTGATTAGGGAACAAATCCCACTGGACTATGCATGGGAAGAACTGGATTTTAATTTCAGCTCAGACATGAACCTGGGAAAGACCCTTCCTTTGCTGAGCTTCAGTTACCTGCTCATTTGTCAGATGGGATCTGTGGGTGTCAATGAGATGGAATGAATGGACCACTTGGTGTGTGGGTCTTAATACAAGCTGGTTGTTAGTTTTAGTTAAGCCTTTAATTCTAATGGATTAAAAAAACCCTCCATTTTAAGTTTAGTATATGTCATGCACATTATAAAATCATAGTCTCATAATTCAGTTAATTTATCAGTGCCTTGGTTTCCCCATATGCAAATTTGGGATAAAAATAGTCTCTATCTCATATGGTGATATGAGAGTTAATAAGTTAACATATGTGTAAAGCACTTAGAAGAATGCCTGGTGGGTAGTCAGCACTCTCTAGATGACACCTGCCACTTCACAGACATGTATTATACTCACATTATGGTGTCTGGGGAAATGGTGCTTGGAGCAATTCCTCACAGAGAATTCCACATAGTAGTTGGTTCTTTCCCCTCCTCTCTAGAACAGATGGGATCAAAAGAGTTTCAGGAACAAAGAAAAAGGGGGGGGAAAACAGCAATACATACCTACTATCCAGTAAATTGTAAAGCACTATGAGGATTCAAAATCACCAATATGTGCCATTTTTCTTATGGTTTCTGCTTTTTAAAAATTGATCACCTAAGGGAAAAGGTGACTACCTACCATTTCATTGAAAAGATTCAAATAATATAGGCATAATCGAGTATAGTGTGAAAACTCATCCTTCCTTCCCCCCAACTTCTCCTTCTCAGAGGTACCACTATCATTCATGTGTTTCTCTATTTAGCCTTTTCCCAGATACACTGCACATATACACATACATGTAAGTATTTCATATAAATGGGCTCATATTCTTAAATATTGTTCTGTAACCTGCTTTTTCCCTTAGTGATATGTCTTGAAACTCTTTCCAATACACATGGGTCCAAAATATTCCTTTTAGTAACTGCATTGTATTCATTTCAGTGATTGTATGTACCATAATCTATTTAACTTTGCATTTTCAAAATGCATGGCAAACATGAACCGGCTGCTCTACAAGACAGCTCTGGGCGGGAGGCTCTTGAGTCCTTGCACAGGCAGGCAGAGAACTGTCTAGCTCCAGCCACACCACTGGGTGTGGGGAAGTAGTTTCTCTGAGCCTCAGTTTTCTATCCTAATACAAGGAGGTTAATATTGGATAATTTTTTTTTTTGAGACAGGGTCTTGCTCTGTTGTCTGGGCTAGGGTACAGTGGCATCTTCATAGCTCACTGGGACTTCAAACTTCTGGGCTCAAGCGATCCTCCTGTCTCAGCCTCCCAAGTAGCTGGGACTACAGGTGCGTGCCACGACGCCTGGCTAATTTTTCTATTTTTTGTAGAGACAGCATCTCGTTCTTGCTCAGGCTGGTCTCGAACTCTTGGCCTCAAGCCATCCTCCCGCCTTGGCTTCCCTAAGTGCTAGGGTTACAGGCATGAGCCACCACCCCTGGCCAATATTGGATAATTTTTAGTGACTCACATAACCCTACTATACTGTTTTCTTTCCCTCTTTCCTTTTTGTGACGCTTCTCTCTGTGACATATCTACTCCCACCCCCATGCATACACCCTCTAAAAATAAAAAACTTGCAGAGAGCAGTTCTTTGGTACCTGCTGCCTGTCTATTATAGCCCCGAAGGCTGCAGCATGCCCTCAATTTAGAAGCAGCTGGTCATCTGAGGCAGGTAGAAAGGGTGTGTTGCTCAGTTTGTGCCTGCCAAGTGGGAGCCTGGGCCCTCAGACAGTAGCTGGACATAGTGGAGACTCACCGCTCTTGCAACTCTCTCTACTTGGTCCACTCTGAAAGAGGCAAAATCACCATTCTCCTCTTTGTACTTCTCAAGGGCTTGGTCAGCTCGATTTCTGTAGGGCTCGGTATCCTCAAAGAAATCTAAGAGTACGGGACTATCTTTGTTATTGGCCAATGCTGAAGAGACTAGACAAAAAAGACGGGAGTGTCATCGTTACTGGGTAGGAAACGGCAATGGTGACAATAACAACAATAACTTCCATTTTACAGACAAGCAAATGAAGTGTTGGGGAAGCTAAGTAACTTGTTCATGATCAATCAGCCCAGCAGTAGCAGAGCTGAACTGTGATCCTTCCTTCTGGTCCTTCTGATGCCCAAGTCCCTGCCGTGACCCCTCTTCATGATGTCCTCACCACTACCCCTCACAAAGTGTCAATATTTTCATGACTCTTCTGGCTTTGGCAAGGAGGAAGAGGCATCATGAAGATAAACTTTTGCCCAGAGAGAGGAGAAGATACAGCTCAACCTTTCTTTAAGGTAACCTCCTCCAGAAGTTGCTTGGCTTTGAATTTTTTTTATACTTAATCATATTCAGATTTGCTGTTTTTTGAAGGAATTCTGTGATAATTCATTTTGAAAATTTACATTTTCAAATAAAATGGAGATCATGGAGTTTAGAGTCAACACTGCTGGAATTGAGTCATGTCTTCACCACATCCTGGCTATGTTCCCAAGGCCAAGTCATTAAACGTCTTCAAGCCTCAATTATTTTATCTCTAATACAGAAAGTATCCTAATCTTTACTTCATAGCCTTGCTGTGAGATTAAGTGAGATGATATGTATAACTGCTTTGAAAACTGATCAGTAACACACAGCTTTGAAATGTTGAGGTCAATACTTATTGAGTGCTAAGAATGTTCTACCAAGTGTACTACATAGACCATCTTACTCAATTCTAACAAGAACCCTAAAAGCTAATGTTCTTATTATCCTCATTTTACAAATGAGAGAAACTTAAACAGGGTAAGTCATCCATTCTCAAAATTACACAACTAGTAAATGAGGAGGCTGGGATTCAAACTAAAATAAGTCTGACCCCAGAGCCTATGTCTCTACAATGATGTTATACTACCTCTTTTAAATCTCTATGTTTATGCATTGACTTTCTTTAAAGAAAGGTGTACTAGTAACCGGGGAAGACTGTCTCCCTTCTGTTCTCAGAAGAGTGAGTAATATAATGGAGCCCATGAGTGTAAAGACCCTTTCTGTCACATACATCATAGTATTACATGAGGAATACTACTGTATGATTGAATTCTGTATTAACCTAGAATTAATGAGCAATTTAACAGATTACCATACCAGAACTTGTAGTGCAGTTAAAGTCATCCAGCCTAAGATCCTGAGATTCACTCGAATGCCTTGTAGCTACTACCTTACATTGTCCGATCACCTGTAAGAAAGAGGGTTTTGAGTCCTTGCTGGATCATTGCATACTGCCTTCCTCTGGTTGCATATGAGAGAACAAAAAGGTGATGCAGCACACTTCTACTATTCATTTAAAGTGTATTTGGGGTTTCCTTCATCAAACCTTGTCTCAAAACCTACATTTTCCTAGTCTGTTTCTGTGTGCTGCATAATATTGGCACCCAAAATCCTCATGATAACCAGGGAGAAACTGCTTGAGGGATCATGACCATATCCCAAACATTTCAAGGGAAAAGAAGGAAAAACTCCTAGGTGTGTAAACCTCTTGTTTTCTAGAAATGAAATCTTATATCTGTGCTTACTCGTCTTTGTGTTCTCCTCCTTTACCAGAGAGTATAGCATTGGAGTCCAATGTACAGAACAAGACCCTATTCCTCACTCCATGTGCAATGTGCAGTACAAGACCCATTCCTCACTGTATCTAATCCCTTTGGCCATTCCCGCTCGCAGGACCAGTCTCAATAGGACACAATTACAAGTTCACAGATTCTTAGACACATAGACTGCCAGGGCTGGAAAGGACCTTAGGGTCCATGGACCCTAAGACCCTCCTCTCATTTTATAGTTGAAAAGACTGAAGTCTAGTGATGTTATTAGGTGACTGGCCTAAGGACTCACAGCTGGTCCTGCTATCCCATGGGGCCACAAGCCCTGCTGACATATCTTGAACTGGATTCCCAGGAATGGCTCTCAAGAATATCACTCAAGGTCAACACAACCTTCATAAGTCTCAAGGCAAAAGCTGCTCACTCTTCTGCTGTGTTAGCCCAGGCACACGGCTACCCTGAGCAAGCAGAGTAGATGGAAAGGAGGAACGGTAAGAGGAGTGAATCGTACCCTGTGTACTTACTATATCAGACAGAAATCTAGACACATCCGGCTTACAGTCATTCCAGTGTTTCCTGGAGAGGACCGAGCAGTCAGATTCTTTCACATCTAAGACTAGGTAATAGACAGTTGCAGATCCCTGAGGAATACCAAGAAAGCAGCAGGTGAGTAACGCAGAGGTTTTTTTCTTAATAAAAGCTGTATCTTTGTTTCCTAAACACAGTTCCTGTCTATCTCCCCATCTTTGCTGATGTCCAACCTTTATGGTATTTGGTCTATTCATTTGATTAAATAGCTTCAAACAGTTATTTCCAAATATTCTTTTTAAGTGGCCGTGCTGTTTCTTCTATCCACAAGCTTTGAAAGGCTATCAGTAAGTGGCAGTGATGATTCGGGTGGAGGTGTTGAAGGTACACAGCTGGAATTATAAGTGATGACGGCCACATCACGGCCTCCGATCTGTACTTGCAGTTTCATCTAAGCACCCAGTTTGATTCTGAACTCGGATTTCTGCCTTCATTTCAATTTCCCAAAACTGATAACCCACTCTCTTCTCTTACAAACCAGCTACCTCACTCAACTTCCCCTGTCTTTGTCAGTGGCACCATTAATTACCTTAGATTTTTTTACTTTAGATCTAATTGCCTTAGATTCTGGCTTAAAAAATGTGGATCGACTTTGTTTCCTCCTTTTCCTTGCTTTTGCTGTGCAGCGAGCAGGCCCTGAATGGGCTTTCTCTGAAATCTCTCTCATGCCTCTTCCTCATTCTCCTTGCTCTACTTCCCACGGCCTGGGTCTGGTCCTCAGTTCCTCATCCCGAATACATAAAGGGGCCTCCTAGTTCATGTTCCTGTCACCTGCCTCCTTCTCCCCAGGCACACCGTGCCGTGTGCCCACCCACCCGCTCTCTGCACTACCGCTCAGAGGAGGCGCTGTGCCAACGCATCCTGTGTCCTGCTCGTGTGGTGAGAGAGCCTGGGGTGGGACTGATGGTCACTGAATTACTGGTCGTATCCCAAATTCCTGTGCTCTGTTCTCTGCAATCTGCAGTGCCCCCTCAATACCTGAGCAAGCGTCAGTTGCTCTGCTTGTCCTCCCTAGTACTCCATGGTCTGGCCTCGCTGATTTCAGGTGTTCCACCCATGGAGGAGGTAGGTTCTTTTGGGGGAGGGGAGGGAGGTAACTCTGACCCTCAAATCCAGTCCAGATAAGCATATAGTCTAAGTGAAGACAGTAGGCTTGCTTGGCTTCAAGATAAGCTCACAGTCTCTCTTTTAATCCGATGGCTGCCCCAGAGCCCACATAGAACTTCTGGAACCCCTGCTGCTTAGGTTCCATTACTCCTAACACCCTTCTTCCTCACTCCGTCCCCAGCTAGAGGTGGTGTGCCTGGAATTCACCTGGAATGCCTTTACCCAGGCCCTCTTGCCATTCAAATCCTACCATTCTTAAGGACAAACCGAGGCTTTCTCCCATCTGATCTTAATAAACTTCTTTGATTACATTGTTCCAGTGTCTTTACTACTCACTTGGTCTCTTGAATACTGTCGCGGCTCAGACCACGATCCCCCAAAGTATGGGGCCTTGGCATGCTGAGTGCTGTGAAGTGAAGGAAACTGGAAGGCCCCGGGAGCAAGATCTATCTGAGCTTCACCCCCCCCACCCCACCCCCCCCCCGCTTTCTCCTGCTCCCCTTTCTCCCCATGGCAAGCCGTAGAAACTACAATTCCACTTCCCTGAGGCAGGTCATAGAAACTAGAATCCCTCTCCCCCAAAGCAGCCATGAAACCTGGAAGAATCACTGTCCCCTTCCCCCCAGGCGTTTCTGTGAAGTTGCTGCCAAAAAGAAATTCTCTGACCTACTCTGCCTGATAGCAGTTAATAAGACCTGCTTTCCAGAAGCGTACTGTCCCATCCTGAGAAGAAGGAATTCCACACAGAAAGGCCAAGAATAATCTGAAGACAGGTCTTGCTGAGTTTCCTTCCTTCTGTTACCATTATATGATGTCCTATTGCCCAGTCACATTTCTACACAGCCATCTATTCTGCATCGAATTCAAGCACACAAACGTACAGCTTTTCCTGGATCTCAGGGCCTTCATTCTGAAGGTGTTCATGTCAAGTAAAACTTTGATTGCGTAAGTTTTTATGTTTTCTCCTGTTAATATGTCTTTGTCAGTTGCATTTGAGACTCAGGAATCCTAGGAAGGTTAAGAAAACTTTTCCTCCCCGCTCAGTTCATCCAATCTTACACAGTTTGCCTTTATGTGTCAGCAGATTATTACTTCCTGGTAGGCAAGGCCCACCATTTATTCTAATTTTTCTCTAGCAGTACTTAGTATTTAACTGGGCTCACCTAAGTGCTTATAAGTATTTACAGATTGATTCATAGTTAAGGTCATACTAATAATAAACATTAGTTTGAAGTAACAAAGAACAATCTAGAGCAGCCACAGAAACGAAACAGAAAACCCTGACCAAAGCCATTCACCATGCAAAGCAGTAGACCTAGATAGAGGGTAGAGTCCCTGGTGCATGGTCACTCAGCTCAGATCTGCCATCAACGATTCCTCACCACTCTGTCCAAGTGGGCATCAGCGACGCGAAGCAACTGGAAAAGGTAGCCCTCCCGTCGCCATTTATTGATCAGGTCTAGAGCTTTCCCAGCCTCTGGCTCAGTAGCATTGCAGTCTGTGGGACTCACAGCACACGAATACTGCAGTGCCACCAAAAGCAGCACTGCAGTGAGCACCTTCATTTTGTCAAACCGTCCCTTGCTATGGTCTACTACGTAGAATTTTATATAGACTTTCTGAAACACACACACACAATTGATTAAGCAAAGTCTTTGCACATTTTTGTTGTGTAACTGGGGATGTTCACCTTGACCGCTGGTTCAAATATCCATCAACAGGCTGTAAATGATTAGTGGATCCTGGGGACAGAAAGTTGAGAAACGCTGCTGGTGAGTGGGTGAAACAGTGATCTGCACATATCAGGATATGTTTAGCAGGTAGCAGATCCAAATTGTGTCTCTGACCATAAGAACTGCTGTTGGTGTGGGGGGTGGGGTTAGGGGTAATTTTCTTCCATCTACCTGTCTGTCTCAGCTGGGAGTCTCCACCATCAGTCCCCTCTTTGGATTACGGCACTAAAACACCTCAGTGGAATGGAACTGCATTATGCAAGGGAGGTAATATGTTAAACAATTAACATCACAAAAGGCACTGACTTCAGGTAAAATAGAATGATTAAGAGACTATTGCTTTGGAGTCAGATCCTAATTTCCAACCCTGGCTCTGGTGCTTCTTACTGTGTGATGCTGGGTAAGCAACAAAACTTCTCTGATTCTTAGTTTACTCCTCTCTGATACTTAGTTTCCTCATTTATAAAATAGGGATTAATATCTCTTGGCAGACTTGTGTGATAATTAAATAAGAACACAACCAATATAAAGCAAACAATAAAATTCTTGGCACATAATAGGTGCTGAATAAATGATGCTATTTATTATTATTATTATTATTATTAGTGTGCCTGGGAATAAGTTAGGGGCCATGCCATCCCAGTTCTCTGTGGCCCTTAAAGCATGCCAAAAAGAATTGGCTCATGTGCAAGAGGGTGGTGGTGAGAGCAGGAGTCAAACAATTGGATGCCTATCCCAATGGTGTGTGGGGGGGGTTCAGCATTGGGGGACAGGGCTAGAATACAGCTCACCCCCTACTCTCACCCCTCTGAAGAAACCAATATACCTACATGGAAGCTTCATACCAGCAGAGGCCAGCAGCATCAGAATGGACCAGAGGGAATCAGCTTAGATCCCCTCCCCACTGCCAACAAACAGCCAGTGTCTTAGGCAGCATCTCCCTTCCTCCCTGCTCTTTCTCTAAAGTGACTGTCCGTGAGGGTCTACAGCAATGGTTTTCAGCCTTGGCTTCATATTAGAATCACCCGAGAAGCTTTAAGAAATCCTGATGTCTAAGACTCCCTCCAACACAATTAGATCAGAATCTTTGGGGGTGGACCCAGATATTGGTATTTATAGTTTTAAAACTCCCAGGTAATTCCAATGTATACAGTCAAGGTTGAGAACTACTGTGTCTCTAGACAGAACTGAAGGGAGGGAAAGAATTTGAAGACAGAGAGAAAAGGGGCGAGGTATATGAAAAGCAGACCTCACTTCCAAAAGACAACAGATTGTATTCATTAGTGCTAAAAATGGAAGAAACAAGTTTTGAATACTATTTGAGATTGAAATTTTAATATCAACAACCCTGGTTTTTAAACACCCAAGTGGGACCACTCCCACGTAACTCAGAATGACAGGAATAGTATGGACTCTGGTCAAGGTATTGTTAAGAGACTCCAAACCACTGGGGCAGGGGGAAAGCTATTGATTAAAAGCTCAGTCCCTGGACAGTCTGGAACCAGAGAATGGCCTCAGATGTCAAATTGAGATGGGAGCAGTGACTGTTCCCAGATGGTATCTGGGGCAGACTGGGGTGGGTAGCGCTTCCTCTCACATTCTCAGTCTGGCACTCAGGTTCTTTCTGCGTGCCTTGCCCACGTCATCAGAAAAAGGCAGCTAACAGAATTTTTATTCTTTAAAGCTTTTTGACTCATAACAGAACACACGCTCTTTGCAAAAAATGTAGAAAATACAAAATGTATAAAGAAAATTCACCCCTAATTCCACCATCATGAGAAAAATCAAATGTTATAATATATTAATATAATTTCTTCACAGACTTTTTTCTATTTGAATATATGTAATACATATGTTTTACATTATTGGAATTATTCTGTACAGACAGGTATTTTTTTTCCTCCACTGTGGTTGAGTATTTATGTACTTATAACCTTCATTTTTTCAAGTATTAATAAAACCATGTAAGCTTTATAAATGTTGTTTTTGGTTTTTTATAAGATTTTTAAAATTTGGGGTTGTTTTAATTATATGGTGTTTAGTCATAAACACAACCTCTGCACAAAGTAAAAAAACAAGCAAATGTGATTTTGTAAAATAAAATTAAGTCTCTTTCCCCCACCCCTCCCTTCCCAAACCCTTTCCCAAGGGAAGAACTTTTAACAATTCCTTGCTATATATGGTTTAAATATTGTATTTTCCCAGTATAAGGTTATACTGTGAGGACTTTCTCAGATCATTAAATATTCTTCAGAAAGATTATTTTTGAAATTATGTGATATTTTATGTTATATGTGTGTTAATGTATTGAACATTCTCCTATTTTTGGCCATGTGTATTGTTTCCCATTATTTGTTCTTATACAAAATGCTGCAGGGCACAGCCTTGTAAATCTCTGATTATTTCTTCAAGAATCAATAGATTAGTTGAAAGAATTTTATAACATTCAGGTTTTTTTTAACAGGAGTCACTTTTTAAAAAAGAAGTTTCCATTTTTATCAGTCTTAATGTGTCTATTTTATTAATTTACATTTTAAAAAATAGAAATTATTTTTTAGAGTAGCTTTAGGTTCACAGTAATATTGAGTAGAAAGTACAGAGAGTTCCTATATACCCCCTATCCATGCTCCCCACACCACAGCCTCCCCCACTACAACATTTGAACCAAAGTGGTACATTTGTTACAATCAATGTACCACTTATAATGACACAGCATTATTACCCAAACTTCATAGCTTATATTAGGGTTCACTTTCCATGTACATTCTATGGGTTTTGACAAATGTATAAATGACATGTATCCACCATTATACTGTCATACAGAGTGTTTTCACTGCCCTAAAAATCCTCTGTGCTCCACCTATTCATCCCTCCCTCCTTGCTAACCCCTGGAAACCACTGATCTTTTTATTGTCTTCCTAGTTTTGCCTTTTCCAAAATGCCATATAGTTGGAATCATATAGTATGCAGTGTTTTAAGATCATCTTCTTTCACTTAGTAATAAGCATTTAAGGTTCTTCCATGTCTTTTCATGGCTTGATGTCTCATTTCTTTCTATTGCCAAGTAATATTCCATTGTCTGGATGTACCACAGTTTATCCACTCAACTACTGAAGGATAACTTTGTTGCTTCCAAGTTTTGGCAATTATGAGTAGATCTGCTATAAACATCCCCGTGTGGATTTTTGCACAGACATAGTTTTCAACTCATTTGCATAAATACCAAAGAGCGTGATTGCTGGATCATATGGTAAGAGTATGTTTACCATATGGTAAGAGTTTTGTAAGAAACCGCCAAACTGCCTTTCAAAGTGGCTGTACCATTTTGCATTCCCATCAACAATGAATGAGAGGTTTTTTTGCCCCACATCCTCGCCAGCATTTGGTGTTGGTGTTCCAAATTTTGGCCATTGTAATAGGTATGTGGTAGTATCTCATTGTGGTTATAATTTGCATTACTTTGATGACATAAGACGTTCAGTGTCTTTTTGTATGCTTATTTGTCATCTCTATGTCTTTTCTGGTGAGGTTCACATCTTTTGCCCATTTTTTAATTGGGTTGCTCATTTTCCTGTTGTTGAAAATGTCGCTTTTAAACATTCACCAAAGATAACCTTTAATACCATAAAACTAGAAACGTCCAACTCCTGAAGTTTTAGCATGGAAGATTAGTGTTAGCGATTTGCTAACACTGATTACTTGAACACGTTAGCAGTAACCTGCGGTGCCATCAAGAAAATAGTCAGACACTGCAAATAGTCTCGGCAAGGCAAAATCTTTACTTCTGATCAGAAGGGTGTGTAGCGGCCCCCAGAGCAGCCAGCCAGCGCCAGCTATAGGGAAGTTTTATTCCTGATACAGACCTATGGCTGTGTCTCATCCCATTGGCCAGGATTTTGACCTCACAATCTTGTTCTTACCCGACTGGCTAAGGCGTGTTGCTAGGACAGAAAGGAAGAAGGGGGGTGGGTAGGGGAGGTCCTAGTGTAGTAAATGCTTAAAGTTGGCGGGCAAGTCAGGCACAGAGTGTTACTTCCTGATACTTTGGCAGAAAAGATCAAGTCAAGGTTACCTCCTCCTACAAACACAAGGGACTCAAATCAGTAACGACTGCAGCATTTTGAGATGATTGCCAAAGATGTGGATTAGCTTGTCTTCATGGAGTTTGCAGAGTAAGAGAAGATCAAGGACTGAAAGCTAGAGAAACAGCATCAAAGGGGACAGGCAGTGAAGAGGAACCCAAGGTGGGGTCTGAGGGAGAGTAGTCAGAAAGGTAGGAGAAAAACCTGGGGGATGTGGGACAAAGTGTACTTGAGCAAGTTTGAAGAGTGAGCAAAGATCAGCACTGCCAGATACTTGAAAGAGTGTAAGTAAATGTGAACAGACATGCTTCGTTTGAATTTAGAATAAGGAGGTCGTTAGAGAAAACCAAATCAGTGGGTTATGGAAAAAGGGATGAACTCACATGCACGGACCTGAGGAATGGATAGGTGGTGAGGAAATGGCAAGCATGGGGACAATCTGCATTTTAGTCATAAGAAAAAGGAGGTGGTAGTGAGAAGAAGACACAAAGTCAAGGTCCTTCCCTACCGTTTTTCAGCATAGAAGGTTGGTGCAGAACTCCCTTGGGGACATCCCCACTTGGGGCTTGTGATGGTTTTTCTCTTTGCCCAGTCCATCCCTGGGCTTTCTCTGCCGGGCCCTGTCTCCCAGGCTGACTCCAGGGATTGAAAAATCCAGGCTCCCCTGCTGGCTAGTTTACTGTTGGGTTCAAAGAGCCTATGGGAGGAGGAGATTGGAAGGAGGCAGGAAGGGAGGAGAGGGCAGGGTGCTCCTTCCCTGCTCCTCCCTTCTTCAGCTCCAAGCCCTGCAGTGGTGGCACTCCTCCCCCGAGCAGCCCCTCAGGCGGCTCCTCCTCCACAGGGGCTGCTCAGTCTGGGCTGGGGAGGCCACCCCTCCTTCTGCTCAGCCTGGGTGGCAAAGGCTGCCTGCTGTTGTTATTGTCCAGGTGCCTCAGCATCCCCTGTCATTCCCTTGGCCTGAGCCATCTGAGTACAATTCTGCTTCTTTCCAGACCCTGATTGAAACAGGGTGTAAGACCCCACATGACACCCCACATAATCATTTTTCCTTCCCATGGGAAGCAGATAAGAGTGATGGAGTGAGAGTATTGTCTACTTCTCTTATGCAAAGTACGCCAAAGCCTCTTCTAAGAACAACTGCCAGGATGAAAGACAACAGCTATGTTTGCAAACGCTCTGTCCAAATGTCAAAAGTACTATCTGTGTGCATGTGTGTGCGTGGGTGTGTGTGTGCGCGTGCACGTGTAAACACATATGTACTTCTAATTGTGGGGAAATTTGTCCTCCAGAGAAGACTATGATTGACTGTCATAATGGGCCTGCCCTCTACTGTCTGTCCAGAGAGAAATTGTGACAATGATCAATGTAGCACTGAGAACTGCTGTGGTCTGGTGCCCCCACAGTGCCCGGCACAGGCCACATGCACACTACTCTTCCCTGTGCCCCACCTCTAAGTCAGTTGTCCCACTGCTGAGACCCAGAGCCATCTAGACAGATGCAAAGGGGCAGTGGGTGGGCGATGGTATGGGCAATCCCAGCTAATGGCTGACATGTAATTAAAGGGAATGCAGAGAGTGGAACCCTGCTGGGTCTCAGCTTCTCGTATCTCTTGGTATTAGGGAAAGTATCTTTCCTCAAGGAATGCCTTAGTACTGAGATTTGAGCTGCTGAGAAGATAAAGTTCTTTGTGAGTGAGTGGTTGAAGACACAGGAGATGCATCTCTCCAGGCATGAGACGGTGGTCAGTTTAGGAGGCGACGCAGCCCTGGGTACAATGCAGTGCACAGTCTAGAGTGCAGCCCACATGCAGGTTGAGGCTCTTTATTTCCATTCCCAGCCAACATGCTGAGACCCAGAAGAGTGAAAAAGACGTCCTTCATCAGCCACTTTCTACACTTGAACTCCCCGTCTCTGTCCCCACCAGCTGTCATCTCGTGCAGGGCGCCACCCTCCCATGGAACCCTCTGTGTGATTCTCATGGTGGGAGGACAAGAGTGCTGGCCTGCTGGGCTGGTCCTGGGCACTGGGCAGAGCATTGTTCTTCTCTGGGGAAAGGCAGGACAACCAGCTTCTCCTTCATAGGCCCCAGGAAGAGGAAGGAGACATCCAGGGTTTCTCCCTGGGGGTTTGTGGTTAGATCCAGCTGCACAGGGAAGGCCTCATGAGGGCCCTTTCCCTGGGATTTGTTGGGGTTTTCATCGTCCAAGTTGGAAAGGTATTGGACAGATCCTCTTGGCCTAGCTTTGTAGGGGGAGTCAGTGAGAGATGTGTTTTTCTCCTGGGGTTCTTGCACCTTGGGAAGGCTCATTGGTCCCTTGTTAACAGCAGAGTTTTCACCTCCAGGGGCTGGAGCCTGTAATAAGAACATTTTCAAATGTAGAGTTCTATAGGGAAAGCCCTGCCATGCCTGGTACCAGGCTAAACTAATCTGTGCCTTTCTGTTGGAATGTTTCAAAGGAAGACTAGGTAGAAGGATGGGACTTCTGGTGAAAGGGTTAAAAAGTAAAACAGGTAAGGGCCAAGGGGAACCAAGGCCTGTGCAAACTTGACAGCAAGTCTCCCAATTTCAGAGCTGAGCAATGGCCCAAAGAGACTCAATGACTTGCTCAAAGTCCCCAGTGAGCTGTCTTTCTGTTCCCAGTAGTGGCAGCGGGTACCTTTCATTGATTGTTTTTTCTGTACCAGGCCCTGTATATTGCCCGTCATTCAGATCCTTTCACTTGCTCCTCGCAGGGATCTGAATGAGGCAGATGTTACAATCCCACTTTAAAGATGAGTCACCCAAAACTCAGGCAAGTACTTGCCTATTGTCACACAGCTCACAGGTAGCAGAGCCAGCCTGGATCCCAGGTGGCCTATCTCAACTGCCCGCTCAACTATACCAGGGTACCTCATAGTAAGTGCTCAATAAATACTTCTGGAAAGGGATTGAATGTTTTTAGGAAAATGACTTCTCCCAGTGGTTTGGGGTAAGGTTTCTTTGGGACACTGAATTTAATGCCACAGAGGCTTGAGCCAGCCAAGCCAGTGCTTTCCTATTTCTGAATGTGTCTTCCCTATTCCATAGGACCATATTGTGACTAAAAAAAGCCAGACAGGTCTTTGACCAGCTACCCTGTGGGTGTGGCCTTAGGGCAGCCAGAGTGAAGTGGTGATCATGGATCTCCAGAAAATCAAAGAAGCAGGTAGGGTTGTGACAGCTAAATATAGATAATTTGCTGTTCTTCACAGGAAGACAATTCGATCGAAAAAATACCTGTGTTTCAAAGAAGTCACAAGTCACAGAGACAAACTTTCCTAGGTCTGTTCGAATCAGAGAGCCTGTACAAAGACCAACGGGCTAAAAGAAAAGAGAAAATACAATGTCATGTATTATCAATGATTATAAAGGGAAATCAACTTGCTTTCTGCTTGTGTAGACACACAGCCAATCGACATTCTTATGCTTCTGCCATGTAATAGGCAGGCTCTGAGCCAATTCTCTCTAGATCACCCCTACCAAAACATCACTCAAACTAGGCTAAATTGCCTCTGATCATGAGAAACTCAGTATTTCTTGAGGAACAAAACTCTGATTATTAGAAAATTCTTTGTATTAAGCAGGAAGCTGTGTCTATATAACTTCTACCTCTTGGCCTTAGTTCTACCCTGGGGTCAATTAGAAAACTTGTTTTCATCTTTCACGTGGCAGCCCTTTGTGTATGTTTCACCTCAGTTTTCTCTTTTCAGACAACCACTCTCAGCTCCTTCAACTTCTCTATTTGAAAATAAACTAACTTTGTTTTCTTACCAAAAATGTAATAAATAGTTATTTAGATATAGATAAACAAAAAGAAAATAAAAAGGCCTGTAACTGCCTGAAAGGTACTTGTTGCCTGCAATGATTTGATTTCTTTTCTTCCAATCTTTTTTCCTATGCATATATATTTTTTCTTCTACAAAATTTGAATTATAATACATATATTACTTTATAACTCTGTTTTGTCACTTAACAATATATTGTGAAAATCCTTTTATGGCAACAATAGTCTTCTATGATTTTCTTTATAATGGCTATACAGTAGTCCTCTGCATTATTTAACAAGCTCACTTTTCTTGGACAACTAGATTGAATCTAAATTTTTTTAGTTTGAGTATTGAAGCTATATCTTTTCATGTCTCCTTAGTTACTTCCCTAGGGCAGATTCCTAGAAGAGGAACTTTAATGTCATAGAGTATATACGTTTTTCAAGTATAAATAGAATATTATAATAAAATGTTGCCTCAATTTCTAAAGAAGAGCTTTTAAGTATATCCACATAACATTTACTAAAATGTGTCTAAACATATTGCCTGAATGTTACTCTATCACTCATCTCCAGACCATATGAAGAGAAGACTAGAAATTTCTTAAAGTGGGAAAAGCCACTCAAGTGTGAAGTGCTTAGGGAATGGTGCTTCAACCTTTCCCTTCTCCTCTTCGTCACCAAGTCACAAAAGGGGGAGGCTCTAAGAGAACCTTCTGGAGAGACCTTCTGCAGGTACCGGCACCAAGTAGAGCCTGGCCACGTCCACCCTGGCTAAGATTTACTGAGATACCAAAATTCATAGGCCTACCTGGTGCTGACACTAGAGTGGAGACAAAGAGGGAGTTTGTTGGTGTTGCTTAACATGTGAACCCTAGAGTGTGGGGACATATGTGGCATCCAGACTGGAAAGGAAGAAGTAAAACCATCTCTATTTTCAGATGACATGATGTTGTATATAGAAAATCCTAAGGAATCATGAGCAAACTATTAGAACTAATAGATGAGTTCATCAAGGTTACAAGATACATGGTTAATATAAAAAATTGGATTTCTATATACTTGCAATGAATAATCCAAAGATGAAATTAAAAAGACAGTTTCATTACATTAGCATCAAAGAGAATAAAATAAATTTATCAAAATAACTGAAAGGCTTGTACACTGAAAACTATAAAACAAGGTTGAAAGAAATTAAATAAGTTCTAAACAAACGGAAAGACATCACATATTCATGGATTTGAAGACTTAATGTTTTTAAGATGACGAACTTCTCATATTGATCTACAGATTCAACACAATCAAATATAGCCAATTTCTAACTGCCTTCTTAAAAATAGAAATCGACAACCTGGTCCTAAAATCATTATGAAAATTCAAGGGATTCATAATACCCAAAACAATCTTGAACAAGGACAAAATTGGAGTGCTCACACATCCCAATCTCAAAACTTACTACAAAGCTATAGTATTCCACACAGTGTGATACTGGTATAAGTTTAGAAATATAGATCAATGGAATAAAATTGAGAGTAAAGAGATAAACACTTACATTTATGGTATATTGATCTTCAACATGTGTGCCAGGACAATTAAATAGGGGAAAGAATAGTCTTTTAAACAACTAGTGCTGGAACAATTGGATATTCACATGCAAAAGAATGAAGTCAAATCTCTACCTCACACCATATATAAAAATTAACTTAAAATGAGTCATAGACCTATATGTAAGGATTTATTTCTTTACTCTCAATTTTATTCCATTGCTGTATATATTTATCCTTATGCCAGTACCACACTTTCTTGAATATTGTAGCTTTGTAGTAAATTTTGAGATTGGAAAGCATGAATCTTCCTATTTTGTTCTTGTTCAAGATTGTTTTGGTATTCTGGATTCCTTGTATTTTCATATATGTAAATCTTAGTGACCTTGGATTAGGCAATGGTTTCTTAGATATGACACCAAAAGCACATTCAAAATAAGAACAAATATATAAAGAGGACTCCATCAAAATTTAAAACTTTTGTACTTCAAAGAAAATCATCAAGAAAGTAAACAGACAACCCAGAGAATGGGAGAAAATATTTTAAAATTACATATCTGATAAGGGCATTGTATCAAGAATATGTAAAGAACTCTTAAAATTCAACAATAAAAAGATAAGTAACCCAATTTTAAAATGGGCAAAGACAATTCTCCAAAGAAAATTTTCCAATGGCTAATAAACACATTAAAAGATGCTCAACATCATTAACCATCAGGGAAATGCAAATAAAAATCACAACAGGATACCAATTCATACCCAGTAGATGGCTATAACCAAAAAGGAAGATAATAATAGGTATTGGCAAAGATATGGAGAAACTGAAATCCTCATACATCACTGGTGGGGTTCTGAAACTGATACAGTCACTTTGGAAAACAATATGGCAGTTAGTCTAAGGATTAAACATAGAGTTTTCATATGACCCAGCAATTCCACTCTGAGGCATGTACTAAAGAGAAATGAAAACATACATATACGCAAAAACTTGTACACTTGTTCATAGCAGGGAACACCCCAAATGTCTATCAACTGATGGATGGATATGCAATAAACAATATCCATGCAATAAAATATTATTTGCTAAGGAAGAGGTAAAACTATCTCTATTTGCAGATGGAGAAGACTTGGAAACATGCCAAGTGAAAGAGGCCAGACACAAAAGGCTGCCTAGTGTATAATTCCATTTATATGAAATGTCCAGAATAGGCAAAGCCATAGAGACAGAAAGTAGATTAGTAATTTCCAGGGGCTTGGGGGAGATGGCAATGGGGAATTACTGTTAATAGGTATGCAGTTTCTTTTGGGGTTGATGAAAATATTCTAAAATAAGAAAATGGTGATGGTGGCACAACTCTGTGAATATTCTATTAAAAACCACAGTATTTTATACCTTAAAAGGATGACTTTTATGGTATATGAATTATATATTATTAAAGCTATTACTATAAATACACAAATAAGGTGAAAAAGATTTTTGGTGCATTTTGCCCAATTGTACTCTGACACATTGTGCCAAGTTAAGTTCCTACCAGGTGTGTTTCAGATGGTTTCAGGGCACCCTCCTCATCTTTGATGCATTTTTTGAATGGTCTATTTGACTTTCTCCTTCTTAAAGAGTGGTCCGAGGAATAGAACACCATACTGTATTCCAAATATAACCAAGTTTGTTTAGGTCAAAGTAGGACCATCACCAACCTCTGAGTAGATTTGTCTGTATTTTACAGGTCTCTATAATCACTTTTTGTAATTGCTGATGAAAATTGCACTTACAATTGAATGAAATCCCTCATTATTACATCTGGGCCCACCTAATCTCTAACTAGTCAGTTGCTCCTTGGTGGGAAAAAAGCTTCTCATGCTTTACAACACCTCATATATAATTTATTCTCCACAAATACTTAGAGGTGATCAGTGAACACTTATCTTAAATCATGAAGACATTCAGGAAACTTACCACAGAGTCAGAGGACTGAAGTGAGCAGCTGCCAGCCTGGGATTTGATACACGGTGACTCTTTGACTAAGTATTCCACAAAGTAAGAAGGGCCAATCACCCACTGTTATGAGACAAAACTTGAGACATAAAAATCAAACCTTCCTGTACGAGGAAAATATTCAGGTTTGCCGCATTATATTTACAGAAGTGATACATCACCAGAGGCATTGTCAACACACATATCTGTTGTCCCTGCAAGTCCCCACCCTGATCAAACCATGTGCCATGATTTAGTTTTTGAGAAAGTATAATCACTATACCTTTCTTCCCTTCTTAAAGATTTGAATGGTCCCTAAACATATGTCCTTGGTAAGCTTATTTTTTCTCACATAGAATTATCTTTTAGATATTTCTCCATATGAAAGAGATATCAACATAATCCAATTACAAATGAGCCCCCATTTTCCCTAATCCATAAAACTCAACATTCACTCTAGGCCTTAACATGGAGTAAAAGTTCTTTTGCTAAATGGTCCAGGGTGGTCAGATATGACAATGCATCATCAAACAGTGAACCTGCGGACAATCCCCAAGGAGACTAGGAGTCCATTTCTCTTCTTGCCCTAAGGTTGAGAAAGTAAAATGGAGTCACTTCACTCTTGTAGAAATGCCACAGAATAACTCAGAAACTGAAACATGATTGAATGTGCATCAGGTCTACCGAAGTAGGAAATGTAGAGAACAGCTCTTGGGTTCTAATCAGAAGGGGCACCTTGACATTCTCCTCTCCACTTAGGAATGTAGAGCAGTGGTTATGAGACGCACTGTTTGTCTAACTGGCTTGTGCATTTTAGTCTTACCTGGCTGGAAGTCCTGGTGACTTTGACGAGAGAACACTGCTTTGAGGTGCTCTCGTTGTGTTTTGCAAGAGACTCGGTAGCAGCTTCCAAAACAGGGGGATCTGAAGAATCAGTGGGTTTGTGGCTTGGACAGTCAGGGCACATACTACGAATCTTTCCTTGAGAAACTGTTGATGCCAATGAGATCAGTTTAGAAATATTATTGATTTTCAATCCTATAAATTATATGACTATAACAGAGGCAAAGATAGGGAAAAAAGATAATACTCAGCATTGGCAAGAGTGGAGTAAGGAAGACGTTTTCTGAAAGGGAAATTAACTGTTGGCAGGCAGATTTCTATAATGAGCATGTGTGATTTTCATAATTAAGAAAGAAAGCAAGCAAGATAGTTTTTACCTCACACACACTTATTTACTTGGAGAATTTTGTTCAAAGACACATAATATAGTACATTGAATAGGATCTTTTCCCCCACCTATTTCAATATCTTATCATTGTCTCTGTAAAGTAGACTGTCTTAAAAGGTTGGGATTTCATTAATGCCACGTCTTATTCACCTTTCAGTAACGTCATACCTAACATCTAATACATAGCAAGTGCTAAGTAAATGCTTGTAGAAAGAATGAGTAAATGAATAACATAATGGAAGGAACCTCTTTGGTTAGAAAATGCAAGTGAGATTTGTTAGATGATACAAAATTACAACTGGATAGGAGGAATAAGTTCTAGTGTTCTATACCACTATAGGATGACTATAGTTAACAATAATATATTATAGTTTAAATAGCTAGAAGGAGAATATTGAATATTTCCAACACAAAGAAATGATAAATATTTGAGATGATGGATATACTAATTACCCTGATCTCAAGACCATACATTATATATATTGAAACATCACCATACACCCCATGAATATATAGAATTATTATCAATTTAAAACATAAATAATTTTTAAAATAAGAAAAAAAGGAAGCACAACTGAGTCAGAAAACAAAATTGGTCATATCACTGTGTGACTGGATGGAATGATCACACTAACAGCACGGCCAGAATTTCCGCTTGGGAGGAGCTGGGGGTGGTAAACCTAGAGTGAACCTCAGGCTAGGGAACTTATCTTGAGGTTGTTTTTGCAGACTAAACACATAGTTTTGAGTAATTGTGTGTTTACCTGGGTATTTGGAAGCTGGGGGAGAGTGTGGTGAGTTACATCCACAGCCTGTCACCCTGCATTCTTACCACCTGTCACTTCCCAACCTCCCATAGCTCTGATAACTATAACTTGCATTTAAGTCCTGAGATGATTTATTAGTTGCTGGTCTCTAATTTATTTTGGGTGAGTCTTGTCTTCCCAACCAGGAACCCTAAGCTGTGGCTAATAAAATGTTTGCTCTCTTGCCTTGTTACTCAGAGGAACCAGCAGCATTGTTATCACCTGGGGCCTGTTAGAAATGCAGGCCCTCAGGCCCTGCCCCAGACCTGTGGAATCAGAATCTGCAGCTTAACAAGACCCCCCAGGGGAGCCACATGCATGTAGCAGTTTGACAAGTAGCCATATTCTACTTCTTATGCCCTGGAGCCTCTCTTTCCAAAGACTTCCCCTTAAAAACAGGAGGACCCTGAATGAGTACATGTGCATTTTTCAAATGTCATTAATTTTGGCCTCATCTTTAGTCCACTAATTTATTTATTGAACAACATTATTGACACCTTCCACTTGATAGGAACTGGGGAGGGTGTAGCAAGGAGGAAGAGAGGACAATATATTCCACCTGATGTAAGATATGAGACCCCAAATCAAAGCAGTGCATCGTCTGAGTTCCCTGAGTGGTTTGGCCAAAGTTACATAGGAATGGAGAACAGGAGAGCCCTATTCCTTCCTGGCATAGAGGACGCTGCAGAAGCAGCAGCATCGGTGGTGGTGCTTAAAGGATGGCTGAGAGTCCCAAGCTCAGAGGGCATCAGGGGAGGGTGTGCTCAGCAGAGGGAGAGGCACAGAGAGGTGCAGAGACTGGGGAGGGCAATGTGTGGCAGGAAATAGTGAAGCACCCTGTGGAGTGGAGTGCAGAGCTGCCATGGTCAGGGAAATAATGGCAGAGGGAGCTAGAAAGGGAGCTGGGGACCAGCCACAGACAGCATGCCATTTATGTTAGGATGGAAATTTAGGATTTGATCCAAGACACAACGGATAGCTATTGAAGGTGATTTAGGAAGAAGAATTGTGGGAAGAGGAGCAGTATGGGATGAATTTCAGTGGGGAAGCAAGTACTGGAAATATTGAGCAACTAGTGTTAGAATGAATCCAAAGTAAGGAAGGGAAAACACCCTGTACACTCTTGGCAGAGCCCTGGTTAAATATCTTTTGCATCTTTTATTAAAATTAACACAATCATAGTGATTTCTTACCTGGGCGAAGAGTACAGTTATAAGCAGGTAAATAGAGAACTCTATGTGGCTTGTTAACATAAAACATTGCTTTGCACTGACCATAAACCTGAAACCAACAAATACATTTTATGACATGGTGGACAAAACTGTGAGTTTTTAAAATACCTCAATAATGAAATTCAGATACTTTAGTTTTAAGTAATGAATAACTGAAGGTCAAATTCTATGGTTTTGGTTGGGAGGAACTGCAGATGATCATCAAACTATTGAACCATTTCCTAGGACACAGCTAGACTACATTTCCCAGCCTCCCTCACAGTTGCTGTGACTGTGTACAACTGTGTTCTAACCACAGGAAGGTGAGCAGAAGTGACATGTAACCACTGCCAGGTCTGGCCCATAAAAATCTCCCAGGTTCTCAGTATTCTCCATGCCCTTTCTCTTTCCATAGCTTGATGCAGATGAGCATGGTGACCACAGAAGTCACAAGTTGAAGTTGGCAGAGTCTAGAGCCACAGTGTGGAATGAATCTGGGTCTCTACATTTTTCCTGGAGAAAAGCCCACTCCTGATCTGGAACTTCTATTTTGAAATTTATATAAGCGAGAAATAAACTTATATCATGTTAGCATCAGTGTACACTTCTTAGTGTATGTGTTTTAGTAGCTAGTGTCACCATAACAAGTATAATTTATAACAAGATAAATGGAGTATTTGCTTTTCAAAAGCAGTTAGGTGCAGTTTGACAAAATGATTACATGATTAGAAAAAGTGTCAATATCAAACTGTTTACTTCTAAACACATATCACTTCTTGCTGTCATGTAAAGTTTCATATCAATTAATAGACATAATCCCAGGGTAATTAAGAATAAAATGAAACTGACTATATATCTCAGGTCACTTTTCTGGTCATCTTTAAAAGGATTAATTCTGGCAGGGCATGGCAGCTCATGACTGCATTATCAGCACTTTGGGAGGCTGAGGTAGGAGGATCACTTGAGGACAGGAATTCAAGACCAGCCTGTGCAACATAGCAAGACCCATCTCTACAAAAAATAGAAAAATTAGCCAAGCATGGTGGTGTGCGCCTGTAGTCCCAGCTACTCTGGAGGCTGAGGCATGAGGATCACTTGAGCCCAGGAGTTTGAGGCAGCAGTGATCTCAACTGTGCTCCAGCCAGGGCAACAGAGCAAGACCTGGTCTCAAAAAATAAACAAATAAGTAAATAGGTAGGTAGGTAAATAAATACATTAATTAATTAATTAATTAATTCTGAGGCCCTCTGGGTTCTATGATTTCAGAAAATCCTTCCATGGCACCCTTGAGAGCTTTCATATTGTGAGCCATCCATTTCCCTACCTTCAAACCTCGTATCAGTGCTCATTAAAACAAAACAAAGGAAAATAAATTTCAAAAGCTCTGCCTGCATGCTTCTGCAGTCTACATTAACCCACATTCCGAATATCCACCTCAGGTCTTCTCCTCACAATTCAAACACTGGTTCAGAGCCTAAAGGAGGGTCTTAGAGGTGGAAACCAATTTGGGGGCAACTTTTCCATTCTGGCCTACATGACCCCAGTGGACTTCTCAGAAACCCCTCTGATTAGTTAAACTGTGCTCAGGCTAGAGCATTAGAATAAGCACATGGGCACCTGCCGGGACATTATAAAGAGGGACACGTAAAAGATGGCAGACATCAAGCAATCCTCACCCTGCAGAAACAGGGCTCCTGGTCCCTTTCCCTAGAGCCCTTACCAGCTTGTGAAAACAAGTACTCACTGATTCACGCAAGCTCCTCACCCTACAGTCCTTCCAGGCCTTCTTGCTGAGCACGCGGCAGTCAGTCTCTAGCACATCCAGCATGAGATAGAACAGAGATCCCAGGCCATCCTGGGGAAAGGGATAGAAAAATGTACCACATCCCACAGGAAGAGAAACCCATAAAGACTTCGCAAAGAAGTCTCTGCTTTATGGGAGAGCAAAAGGATATTTGTGAAGATGCCCTATAAACCACTGCAGTCTAGACAAGTGTCAGAGTAGGATCACAGTTAGTACTTGTTCCTAGTAACAATAAGAGCATTGCAGCACCACCTGGCAGAGGACAGCAGTGTTCTCAGCAAGGTTTCCAATTTGGAAAGCACCTGCCAACATGTGTCTCTGGGTTTCCTGCTCACCCTGGCCAGTCTCTGCAGCTTGTCCAAGTGCTTGCCCTAGAGGGGACTGTCACTTGCCTGTCTGTGTTCCCGGGCATCATTCACTCAGTTGAGGCTCAGCACATAGCCATCCTTTTGGTCTCTGTTGATGTCCTGCAGGGCAAAGCCGGCAACTGTCAGCACATCTGGGTTGTTGCAGCCGCGTGAGAGTAGAGGCGAAGGGCTGAGGGCCTCCTTGGTTGGAGACAGCCCCACAGCACAAGGCCAGGGTGCAGAGCGCCAGGGGTAGGAACAGGCCCATTCTGTGGTGAACAAGGTCCAGCATGGGTCAGTGTGTGGAGCTGCAGGAATGGGCGGGCTTGTGGGGCTCTTTAAGGCAGGCTTGAGCAGTTTTGTAATCGCAGTCTGAATGGCTGACCAGGGTATCCAGAGTTGGAACACTCTGTCCCATCATATCATGTTGAATTCTAAAGGTGGATTTCCCTGAGTCAGAACTTTGGGTAGGATTTGACAGTATTTCTAACCTTAGACCCCTGAGCAATGTCATATTCATGTGGGCATGTAAACAAATTTGTTCCCAACCTTTCTCCAAGAAATCATAACAAACATTTGGTCAAGGGCTCTTATGATTGTATTCTGGTTTGTGTCCAGGTCCCCTCCTGAATCAGAATATGGAGAACTGTCCCTGACAGGATGGCCTCCTTAATACACAGAGAAAAATAAACTAACAGAAAGAAAGAGGAATAAACTCAAAGCACATAATTGCCCCCTTGCAGGGAAAGATCACAACACAACAGTTCCTTGTTCAATCAACCATCTGGGGCTTAACTTGTTATCTTAAGAGTTTTGTTTCCACCTTCTTGAAGAGCCCTAAGCAGACAGCAGGAGTGTGAGTTCCCTCCCAGTTCTCTCAGAACCATATTTCAAGCACTTTGATAAGCCAGCCTCACGGAGAACAGAAAAAGAAAAGAAAAAACAGACAACATTTTCCTGCTATAAGTCTGCCACAATAAGTTTTTTTACCCTTATAACCCCTGATAAAAAGCCCAAGCCACTTGTCCTCTGGGCCGACACTTCTTTCTTTCTTTCTTTCATGTAGTGCCCTTCCCCTGCTTTGGGAAGAAAAATAGACTTTCTTTCTTTAAAACTATTCTAAACTTGGTGTCGAGAATTCTTTCTCAGCTCATGTAGGAGTTCCCACCCTAACAGTCACCTCCCCATCTCCACTAGCAGATTCCCTACAGAGATCTCCCTGGACATACTAATACAGTAGTTATCTCAGATAGGAGCATGAGGTCCTGGGTTCCAGCAGTGCTTGGTGAGTTCACACTTCCAGGTCAACCTACCATGTTTCATGCTCTTGTTAGATCAGGAAAGTGGTTTAAACCCTCAGTCACCTAGCAGAAGCACAGGTGAGACTCCTTAAGTACTTTGGCTATCTTGATGGCAAGTGTTTTATTTAGGATCATTTAGGTTATTTTAAAACAATGACTTCAAAGGAAACAAATGTTAATAGAATATCAAAAGCTCTCACACCAATTCCTAGTATTCTTCTTTCTATGGATGTGTTTGGAAGCAAACTCATTAAGACACTAAAACCCAATTCTATTGTTACGAGAAAGGTAATGATGGGTAGGTAGGCTGCAACACCAGCAACACACTGGTTGAGACTCTTGCCTTCCTTTTTTAGCTTTTTGTAAGTAATGCCTATTACTAACCCATAAACATACTTTTGAAATCGCTGGGCTAGTAGATAAGAATAGTTATCTGAGGTTTTTTGATGAGGAACTGGTCAGAGGGAGCAAAGATTTTGACTGGAAGTGGAGATCTTCCATGAAAGAAACGTCCCTCTGGCCTGAACAGAAATCTATGGTGTAGTAAGCCATGGTTTATAACAGAGAACTGAACACAAACAAGATGTTTAATATTTCTAAAGTCTCTATGTTTTTTAAAACTTTAACTGTGATTTCATATTAAACTTAAATATAATGATTTGTATTGCTGGTTAATATTACTGTGATTAGCTACTGTGATAAAATTTAAATTTTTATTAAGAAATTGAGTGGAAAATAGTTTTGGTTTTTTTGGTTTCATTTGATAACCATGCTCACAGAGCTAAGTCATAGCATTGTGGGTCACTGTGGTAGCACATAGACTCACTGAAACGTACTCTTAAAGATAATTTAGTTAATCTAACCAGCAAATTTCCCAGGTAAGAATACTGAGGTTTAGGAAGGTGGAGTGCCTAAACAAAAATCATAAATGATTTGGTTTAGGCAGAACCAGTACAGGAATATTCTAGTTTAGAATTCTTTTTATCAGACTAAACATTATAGCAATAACCTAATTGTAGTTCTTTTAATTACCAACCAATGAACTTGGGAAGTCAATTAAGTACTGTAAGCCTCAGTAGCCATTGCTCTAAAATGGGCCAATTATAGCACTGCCTCAGAGATTATCCATGTGGAGGGCTAGACGAGCACTTGGTACACAGCGGTAGCTATTGTGTAATCATGATAGCAACTTGTATTTCAGCAAGCACTTATTGAGCAACTCCACAATGCCAGGGGTCGACTCTGGGGAATCAAAGGTCAATAATGATTATAAGATTAAGATACAGCCTGCTACTGCCTGCCAAAGTTCAATGCAATAGTGTTGAGAGATGGGACCTTTAAGAGGTTGGGAAGGATGTGAGGCCTGAGCACACAGGAGCAGAGAAGGGCCAAAACAGGAGGAAAAAGTCTGGGACCTGGGGAAATATGTCAGACTTGCATAGGTGAAGGCCATTAGTGCAACTAAGATGAAAGGCAGGACTCAAACAGATTCAAAGATCTGATAAGATGGAATTTGTGCACCACTGCCCAGGGGCCTCAAATAACCTGAGCCCAGCCTCCTCCTGGGATGTGGAGTATGGGAGGCCTGGGAGAGGCAGCTTGGAAAGAGGCCAGTCTTTGGAGTCAGACAGTCCTCAGTTTAAATGCCACCTCGGCCACTGCATGGTAGAGGGCCTGAGACACTGTGGGTGTGCCACAGAATTTAGCTTCCTTATCCATAAAGCAATGGCACTCCCAGCCTGTGCATACACATGTACAATTGCACCCACTTGTACAAACAGGGGAACATAGTTCCTCTTTCCCTAGAAGCCCAACCCAGGTACACTTATGTTTGGTCCCATAGTGTGTGGGGATAACTTTAGTATCACCATGGAAGTTTAGTTTAAGCATAGGAGTGAACAGCAAGGCTTTGGAGACAGCTCAATCTAGGTTTGAAGCTTGGCTGTGGTGTAGGGGAATTGTCTACTCCAGTGCTGTCCAGTAGAAATACAATGCAAGTCACATATTTCATCGAAGTTTTCTAGTAGCTGCATCAAAAAAGTAAAAAAGAAATAGGAATGCAAATTAAAACCACAATGAGATATCACCTTACCCCTGTTAGAATGGCTTTTATTAAAAAGTCCAAAAACAATAGATGCTGGTGTGGATGCAGACAGAAAGGAACATTTATACAGTGCGAGTGGGACTGCAAATTAGTACAACCCCTGTGGAAAACTGTATGGAGATTTCTCAAAGAACTAAAAGTAGACCTACCATTTGATCCAGCAATCCTACTACTGGGTATCTACCCAAAGGAAAAGAAGTCTTTTTCTTAAAAAGACCTGCACTTGAATGTTTATTGCAGCACAATTCACAATTGCAAAGATGTGGAATCAACCCAAGTGCCCATCAGTTCATGAGTGAATTAACAAAATGTGGTATATATATACCATGGAGTACTACTCAGCCACAAAAAGGATGAATTAATGCCTTTTGCAGCAATTGGGAGGAACTGGAGACCATTATTCTAAGTAAAGTATCTCAAGAATGGAAAAACAAACACCACATGTACTTACTGTTACACTGGAACTAACCAATGGGCACACAGTGTACAAAGGGAAGTAAAAGTCATAGGAAATCAAGCAAGGGGAGGGAACAGGGGAGGACAAAAACCCACCTAACTGGTACAATGAACACTATTCGGGTGATGGGCACATTTACAGCCCTGACTCAAGCCATGTATCAAAAACATCTGTACTCCTTAATATTTTGAAATTAAAAAATTTAAAAAAGAAACAGAAGAAGTAAATTTTAACAATATTTTGTGGGGGGGAGGAGGGGATGGGTAAATCCACACCTAATGGGTACGGTGCGCACTGTCTGGGTAATGGGCATGTTTGTAGCTTTTACTTGGGTAGCGCGAAGGTGATTTATGTGACCAAAGCATTTGTACTCCCATAATATTCCGAAATAAACAAAAAAGAAAAAAAACCAATATTTTGTGATTATTGTAAAAGATTATGAATGGGTCAGTTTACATTCTTTGTTTCACACTACAGCATGCCTCAATTCAGACTAGCCACATTTCAGGTGCTCAAGAGTTGGATGTGCCCACCTGATTAGAAAGCCCAGGTCTAGCTCTTGGGAGCCTCAGACTCCCCCCGTGTAAAAAGGAAGGTAGTGACTCAGTCAGCACACAGGCAATGTATGTAACCTCAATGTTTTTATCCCATAATATTCTGGAATAAAATTTTAAAAATTAAAAAAAATAAAGTATTAAGGTCATTAAATATGAAAAAAAAACTATTTTAATACTATGCAGGCCAATTTAGCTCCCAGTTTTTCTGTTCTGTTTATACTGTCATTGACAAATGTTTTTGATATAAAACTACCTCTATTTTAAGTTTATTCTATTTTTTATTTATAACTTTTTGACATTTAACAAGCTGTACTTTTTAAAGTCAAAATGAAAATGCATTCATGACTAGGGAATTAAGTTATTTGAACCACGTGGAAATAATCCCTAGTTGTAGTAATAGAAACTCCAGGTACATTTAGAAGAGCCACTGATTAAATCCTAATATGCTTGCCAAAATATCTGACAGCAGAAATCACCTGGGCAAGGTTATCTTCTTAAGCCTTTTTTAAGGAATATTCTTTAATCCCATTCCAACACGCTGAGTGTTTAGTTCTTCTTGAAAATCCCTACAGTCTTTGGGTATTTAAATATAATATACTCCCATGTACCCAATGAAGAGTTCAGTAACAACAAGAACAAAAACGAAAGGAAGGTAGTAGGAGCCTCCATCTCCTGAGACGGCAGTAAGGATTGACCACAGGGGAAGTGTATGTAAGGTGCTTAGCACGGCCCTGGCACACAGGACACCTGCGGACAACGTCTGCTGTCAGTGCTGTGACTGTACTTGTGGTCCTCACCTTGTCTCACACAGTGCAAATTCCTATGTGACTCCACCAGCGGCCTCTGCATGGTCCAGCAGCAGGGAAGTGGTCTCACTTGAATGGATTCACCTCCAGGTGAGCCAGATCAGGAGAAACAGGGCCAATTTTCCTTGAGCTAGAAAGGGGTTGTAGGAGGCCTCCCGGCTGCAACCGTGCTCCCGGCCCGCCCCTCTCCTGACACAGCGTGAAGGGCAGCGATTTAGGTTGTTGATTTCAGAACTGGGAAAGGTCAGATAGGTGAGGCATTGCTTGCTGCAGAGCTGGGAGTGGCGCAGCACACAGGAGGAGTAAGTCTCTGGGGAGTTAGAAATACAGGCACCAAGTCTTGGCCTGAGAGGCAGGGTGTGTACTTAGAAAAACTGTACAGCATCCACAGCTCTAAAATATCAGGCTGGTGCTGCCCTGGTTAAAGACGGTCTGTGCAGCTGTTGGTGTGTTTCTCTTTCTTCCCTTTCCTCCCTTTATCTTCTTTTGTTCCTTCCACAAACACTGAATGAACATCTATCTACTCCATATACTGCCAAGGCCCAGCGTTACATATAACACAGATGAGTTCTTAATATTTGCACAATCTGTTCTAAACACCCCGTGTTTCTTCTCTCATTTAAGCCATGACTAACCCAAGGCTGCAGATACCACTATTATTCCCATTGTGCAGATAAGGAAACTGAGGAACAAAGAGGTTAAATAGTTTGTCAAAGGCCTCACAGCCAGGGTTTGCATCCAACTTATATGGCTTCAGAGAATAAGGCAGGCACAGTTCTTGCCCTCAAGGAGTGGATACTAGGAAAGCACCACGGGAAAAACTATTAATAGTTCTGCTGGGGAAGTCGAGAAAGGCTTTCTGGAGGAGGTAGCATTCAGTCTGGGGCTTGAAGGATGAACAGGAGTGTACCTGATGGGCAAGGCAGGGAGAGTATCCGTGGGAGGGGAGCAAGAGCAGCAAAAGAGAAAAATGTGACTTACATAGTTCACTTTCCATGTCCTTCCAATACCTCCAGCTGTCCCCTCTATAATCCAGATGGTATTTGCTGTTCCCAACCCACGCAGCAGCCTCACAGCTCCCTTTTAGCAGTTTGTCCTCAACTCCTTCCTGAAGTACCCTAAGTTTGGAATCTTCGTCCCTCTCTTACTTTTATCAATCATATTTAGGCAATATATGAAAAAATTTAGAATGTTTAGAGCATTTTTCAGTATCAAAAATATTCTTAGGGTAAATCTGCCTTATAGCATCAAAAGTAGGATTCCTCTAAGAATCCCTGTGGTGGCGTGGCTAAGAGCACAGACTCTGGGTTCAAATTCCAGCTCTAACCACTCATCAGCTGTGACCAAGGATGAGTTTCTCACTCTCTCTGAGGGCCACGGTTAATTCACCGGACAGAGGTGAAGATCAGGTGGAATCCTACACTCAAAGCACTTGGCACACAGTTTGGAAAAGAAAGGGGCAGGTAGGACCTCCAACCCACATCTCATACTCACAGTTGTGCTGGTTTAAGAAAAGAGATGTCAAGGATGTCTTAGACACAGTCCTCTCCGGAAGCAGCACCCAAGACAGGGCCTCAGCTTTGCCAGTCACACAATCAGACTTTCCTGAGGACCCAGAGTCGCTCAGGCCTGGGGCTGGCTGACAATGACCCTATGCACAAGTGACTGATATATAAACCAGAAGCCCGTTTGTTAATTTCCACTGGAGAGGGATGCCTCTCCTAGTGTCTTCCCAGCAGGGCTGGACAAATGCTGACAAGTTCTTCCTCTCTGATTGGCCTTTTATTAATATATCCTGCAAACAGACTGCATTGTCACTTCAGAACACCAGGTAACAGGTGGTTAGCTGGGTTAGTGCCAGGCATACACCCTGAATCCTGAATCAGAGGCGGGGTCTTTAGGCAGGAAGCTAAACTTTAATTACGTAGAATCTTTTTCTCAGGGACCATCCTGCACCTGGACACTTCTTAAATTACCTCACCAACATCTTTACAAGCCAACTCAGGGTGCGGCCACCTTGCCGATGGCTTCCTTCACTGAGTCGTGCTGATTCTCATGGATTTCACTCTCAATGGGTAGCTTTGTTGCCGATTTCTCTCAGGCGAGGTTTCTGCTGTGTGCTGTAGTGGAAAGGGCTGGAGCTTATAGTTGGCTAGATCTGTTGAATGGAATCTGTCACTAGCTGTATGACTTCAGGCCCAGGTACCATTTATTTTCTGGAACTCAATTTTCTCAATAGTAAAAATGGAGACAACATTCATATTTACAGGACTAAATGAGATCATACATGTGATACATGCCCAGGGAAAAGTAAGTCTTAATAATTGGTAATTTTTTTTCTTCTTTCTTTTGGTCCAAAAGTATTTATGCATATAAATGGAGCTGGGTGGAGGGCTTAGAGAACTCACTATAAGTTATTTAAACTTTTTTCTCATTAAAAGAATATTACCAAAGTGATTTTTGTGCATTATAGAAAAAATAAAAAAGACAAAACAAATAAAAAGACAAGAATTTTCTACTACACTGTTCATAGTTGATGGCTATACTTCTAGACTTTCTTCTATGCATATATCACACACTTTTTTATACAAAAGTATGTAATAGTGTGTCTATTATCTTTTAACTTGCTTTTAATATCCAACAATAGCTCATTGACCATATTAACATAAAAATAAACCCACTTCTACAACTTAATTTTTAATTACTACATGGTAGTCCATTGACAGTTGACTCAATTATTCAAGCCAATTCTCTTTGATAGATACGTAGATTGCATCTAATTTTCTGCTATTATAAATAACACTGTAACAAACATTCTTGTGGGTAAATCTTTGTTCACACTCTTAACTACTTTCTTAGTAAAAATGCCTAGAAATAGAATTACTGGGCTAAAGGCAATTCTTAATGTTAAAGCTTTTGATATAATTTGCCACATTGCTCTCCAGAAATATTATAACAATAGCATTCACATCAGCAGTGTATAAAGCACCAGGAAATGATCTTCATTTGAACGTCCCAAGCACAATAAATGGAAACCTTTCTATTAAAAGGGCAGACAGAGGCTGTGAAGCTTGAGTTTCTGGGTTCCTCATTGGATAGACAGATCAGGACTTTGGGGTGTAAGAAGGAAGTTCTTCCATTCAAATAATGTCCTAAACTCTTCTCCAGTGAGTGAAGTACTACTCTGAGATAGGCACTATGCTAGATATTGGGGATAAAAAAAATGAAAAGCATATCCCCTGCCTGGAGGAAGAGAAGGTTACAATACAGCGTGATGAGTCTAACCACAAGTAAGTCTAGGGTTTAGCCTCTAACCCAGACCTGGGCAGATGCGGGAGCAAAGGAATTGGCAAAGATTTCCTGGAGGATGTGACATCTAAGCCTGGCTTTGAAGAGTGAATAGAAATTAGTCCCATGAAGAAGCAGGGAAGGGCAGAAAGATCACAAGTTCAAGACCTCAGAGTGCAAGCAAGCAGATTCAGCAGAATTATATCCAGGAGTCTAAACACCAAGGAATCCAAACCCAGGGCTGTTCTAAAAGGCTTTTTAAATGAGTGCCTATTATTCAATCCTCTGCATTGTAACAAATGAAGAATCCGTTGCTCCAATGGCATGTGGAAGACAACAGACACCATGGGGCTGCAAATGACCAGTCAATGACAACAGCAAAGACAGCTTCCCTTATGAGAACAAGGCAACACTCTTTGTCATGAAATATCCCCGTGATATTGGGGATATCTGCCTTGTAATGCAAAATTTGTGACTATTCTTAGCCTTTTATATGTTTCAGCAGGTAACAACATAATTTTTCAAGTGTTTTTTTTTAAATGAGATATCTAAACTTTGGAAATATAGTTAATTTTGAATAAACCAGGACCCAAATATTAAGGGTAAATTTTTTTTCTACTGTAATTCTATATGGATTGAGATTATACATGTGTGTGTGTCTATGTGTGTGTGTATGAGAGAGAGAGAGAGAGAGAAGTAGAAGGTGGAGGGAAAGAGCTGAGAAGAGGGATGGCAAGGAGGTGACAAGATACAAAGCCAGAGCAGTCAGCGGGCAGGAACCTGAGGGCCTTGGGTGCTGTAATTATTTTCATAGCATCCTAAAAGTATTGAGGAATCACTGAAGGGTTCTAAGAGCTTGGGTCTCAGAAATATCATTCCAGGTAGCAGCGATGAAAGGTCCCAGCTTCTGCAGGATACCCTCATCACCAAGGCCAGAGGCAACAAGCACAGACAAGGGTGTCAGTCCATCCTTGTGGGGTTTCAGCTCATGCTTGGGGGTTCCAGCCTGCTCTCACTTCCCCCTACCTCATATCCCTCTTCTCTTCTTGAACGCCTACCCTGTGCACTTCTGGATCCAGCATCAGATACAGAGGCAGCCTTATAGGGAATATTTATCCATCCCCCACAATAACCAATTTCTTATAATACCTCCCACTGGTTCTGCTAAATCCAATCGAACCCTGACTGATATAGTTGCGAATGAGGAAGACCTGTCAGAGGACACTGCTGCAGAGACAGAGGTGGCAGTGGAAATGGAGAGGAAAGGATGGATTGGACATACATTGAGGATATAGGAAATCAAGACTTGCTGACCCACCAAATATGGCCCCAAAGAGGAAGGAGGGATCAAGAATGAGCCCAGAGGTTTTAGGCTATGGGACTGAGTCAAAGAGTTGTGCTACCATTACACGAATGGAGCAGATTTGGTGGGGGTGAGGGACCTGAGTTTGAAGCTGTTAAAGTTGAAGGGCCCAAGAGATCTCTAAGTAGAGATTTGTGATCGGTGTTGGATACACAGACCTTAGGCCTCAAGAGGGTGAGTAAGATCATCATCAGCCATGGGTGGAGGCTAAATCCTTGGGAGTGGATGAGCTTACTCTGGGAGAGGAGGTAGGGTGGTGAGATGAGAATGAGGCAGAACTCTGAGAAAACTAATATTTAAGGGGCAAGCAGAGAAAGATCGGCTATTAATAAAAGAAAAAGAGTCTGAGATTGAAAGCCTGCAAAGATGAAAGCCAGGCTCCATGGACAAGGAAGGACTGCATTCAAAAAGGAAAGGGATGGTTGGAGGGTCAGATGCCATGGACAGCTTGATTAGAAAAGGGCTAGAAATGTAGCCACGAGATTCAGCACCAGGAGGTCCCTGGTGACCTTTGTTGGCAGCCTTTTCACAGGCGTGGGACAGAAGCCAGATTGCAGTGGAAAAATGAACGGAAGTCCAGGAAGTGGAGACAAGCAAGTACAGAGCACCATTTTTAAAAGCATGGTTAGAAATAGAAGGAAAACAAGACGTGAAAGAGAGGAATACAGGGTTGAGGAAGGGGCTTGAAAAAAATAAATAGAAGAAATTTAAGCACATTTATATGCTGAGGGTATAGGGCATTAGAGAGGAGATCAGAAACACAGCAGGAAGAGGAAAATTAAATTGAAGTTATAGGCATGGATAAGATTACCAATGGGAGAGTACAAAGTAAGAGGAGTACAGGTGAAAGCCTCAGGGACTTGGGGTGGCTGGAGGAGATGGAGGTGCAGAAAGAGTTCCAAGTAGGAGGTAGACAATTTCTGTTAGGGTGGGGACTCATAGCACAGGCTGATAAAGAATTCTCAACAGGAAGATTAGGATAGAAAGAAGTAAAAACTTTATTTTACTTCCCAAAGGTGGGAAAGGGAGTGACATAAGAGAAAGAAAAGAGAAGTGTTGGCAGAGAAGGTGAGGGGTTTGGAGTTGTTACGGGGCTAAGGGAAACCAGGAGTGATTGCTTCCAGCTGATAGCAAAAGGGTTGTGAAGCAGCTGTGTCTGTTTTTCCTTTTTTTGTTCTCTCTTTTCTGTGAGGCTGGCTTGTCAGTTTCCTTGGAATCTGGTTTGGGGAATATGGGAGGGAGCTCTCTAACACACCTGCTGTCTGCTTGGGAACTCTTCAAGTGCTGTTAAAAACAAAACTCTCAAAACAATTTAAGCCATAGGTGGTTAATCTTAAAGATAACGAGCTGAGCCCCAGGTGGTTAATCAAACAAAGGGCTGATGTGCTCTTTCCCTTCAAAGGGGCAATTATGTGCTGTGAGTTTATTCCTCTTTTTTAGTTCCTGTTAGATAGTTTATTTTTCTTTGTTAGATAGTTTATTAGCAAGGCCGTCCTATCAATTGCATCAAACATTACAGACAGATTAGATAGCATACTAGCATAAGAAGGAAGAACAAATGGTTGGGTCAACGGTTTTGACAAAATGAAGGTCAATAGTGACCTTTTCTAAAGGAATTTTATTACATTGGTGTGAATATGAGCCAAAGTATAGTGGATGGGGATAAAATAGATTATCTCTTAATAATTAAGAGAGGCTTGTTCAAGAGGCTTCCTGAACAAGTTATAAGTTAATACTTTTTGGGTGGGGAGAATGATAATGCCGGGTAATGGCAAAAGTTCAGTGAAATGGACACACATATTTTGGCAGTGTTGATTGGCAAAATCTGTTTGGAAAGCCATTTGGTAATAAATGCCAGGAGTTGTAAAATAGTCACATTACTTGAGGGCATTTGTTCTATTTTTGAGACTACCTTAGAAAGTATTCATTGTTAGGGTGGAGTGCTAGTAAAGAGCTGGTGCACATGGGTTTGAGAAAAATTTCTCCAGACAAAGATTAGGATAGAAAGAAGAAGTTTATTTTACTTTCCCAAGTGGGAAAGGGCTGAACACAAGAAAGGAAGGGGAAGAGTGTGTTGGCGAGAGAATCAAGTATTTAGGCTTTTTATTTAGGAATTGTAAAAAGGGGTGAAGATGATTTATGGCTACAGCCGAGCTAACAGAGTGCTGTCAACGCTGCATCCCCTCCTCTTTCTTCTCTGCAGACAGATAACATCAGCAGTGGCTATCATATATCAAAGATCTTGTCAGCAATCTAGCCCTTAGGATACGATTTTGGGCAGGATCTGAGGACTGGTGTTTGCTCACCTGCTGTCTGTCCCAGAGCTCCTCAGGGACTTCTAGAGGCTATAAAACAAATTGTAGAGGCTGTGAGCTGGTGAATGTAAAGAGGAAGATTTACATTTCCCTTCTGTCTTTGGGCTCTTTTCAGATGTTGTGAAAACAGAACACTGCAGGGTGCCTGCCAGCTAGGGAGAGAAAGAGCAGGGAGAGCTCATGACTGATCTTTAGCTGTTATTAGAAAATTGCAGGGTTAGATATTTTCCTGTTATTTCAGCAAGGCCATTCTTTCATTCATAAATATAGGAAAACTTTTATGCATGGTAATATTTATTGTCATGCCACTTACAATTGTGGGAAAAAAGTGGTAACCACGTCAATGTCCAATAGGAGAATGCTGAAGTAAACTATGGTATGTCCATTTGCTGGAATACCAACTAGTCATCACAAATGATGTTTATGAGGTCTATGTAGTAATATAGAAAATGTTTATGTTATAATGTTTAGTTGCAAAGTGGGACAGACAATTGAAGCTACAGTGCCATTATACAGCACTATGCTTTATAAAGCACCCCTATGCAGTGGAGTTGGCAGGCAGAAGGAAGGCAATACAATACAGGAAAATGAATATGGTAATGGTGTTTATATTTGAGATATGGGACTGTGGGAGGCATTTATTTTTATTCTTTCAGCTTCTCCGTGTTTTCCACAATTTTTTTTACTAAGAATGTAGCATTTAGAAATTTCTAAAACTAAATACTTTTTAAAAGGAGGTTTGGTGGTAAAGGAAGGAGGATACAGAAGTGGCTTGAGAGGGATGCGGGATCAAGGGAGGGTGATCCTTTTAGGATGGGTGCCCTCTGAAAGTGTTTGTGGTCGGTGGAAAGGGTAAGGCTGATGCAGACAGAAGGAGTGCTGGGATGGGCAAAGTAATTAGGGAAGGTGAGGGTCAGGGGAGTAGCATGATGGATGAGAAAGACACTTCCTCTGAGCCAGAGAGGAGGTGAGAATGAGTGGCTGTGGAGATATACTGGAGGGAATTCTTACCTGATAGCATTCATTTTATTTGGAACCTGGGAGACTCGATCTGTTGAGAGCTGAGATGTGGGGTTGTGATCAGGGACTTGAAAGGGGCAAACGTGTAGATGAGCCATTGCGGGGAATGGGAAATGGAGTCATAAAGAGATGAGGAGAGTGAGGGTGGGCAGCCCAGTGGTCCCTTCTGAGGATGGAGAACAACCTTGGTCAGGACGTCAGGAGCTGAGCTAAGGGAAGCCCTTCAGCCAGACCCGCAGGCTGGGCGCGGGAACGCAGAGTAAGTCCAGCTGGACTTGGGCCTTGGAAATCACGTGGTCCGGAGGACAGAAGGTCAGGCCATACAGAGGGTGCTTGCCTGAGTATTGTTGAAACAACTGATGTGGGTTTGGGGCCCAGAAACAAGGAAGTGAACCGAGGAGGAGTCTGACAGCTTGAGCAATACATAGAGACAGAGGAACTGACACCCTCAGTGACGCTGGTCAAGAGAGGCGAACGAAGGTGGCTGAGGGCAGAGTGAGGATGGGGCAAGGTCTGCCATCTGGGGTAGGGACAACTGCTCCAGAGGGTGTGACTGTGGGAACCAGAGGGTGGCAGAAACGGGGCAGGGCAGAGGTAAAGGAGGCCAGATGGGAAGAGACTCGGATGCTGAATGGGGGCCATCAGCAGGGGTGCTGCAGGTGGCTGGAGCAGGGGAGGAGAGAAATAAAATGGACCAGGCAGGCTGCTACATATATACAAAGAAACACAAAACAGATCAGAAAGTGCTCTGTGCCATAACATAGGCCCAGAAAAAGGTGAGGTTTTCCCCAATTGGGGCTTAGGGAAGGCTTTCTGAGGCAAGAGGGTATTTAAGGTGGGTCTAGGAATGGCATTTAGACATATGGTGCTGGGGAGGGAGAGGCAGTGCACACAAGGAGTAGTGTGAGGTTGCACAGGGACAAGAAATTCCGGGTTTGCTCAGGTAAGATCTGAATTTGCTTAGAGCATAGTATGTATAGGAAACAGGATAGAGAAGGGGAGAAAGCAGATTTTGTAAAGACTTAAATGCCAAGATAAGGAATTTAGACTTTATTCCATACATTACTGGTTTCTAAATTTTTCAATCGTGTACACCATTCGTAACAAAATGTTTTAATATGTGCCCTCAATATATGCATGACTATTAATTTTATATGTTTATGTCAATAATTGATATGTTAAATATTATTAAAGCTTAATTTCTTTCTTTGTAGATAAAAAGAAAAAAATATTATACTTATCTGACATTTTACCCCCCAAAAGCCAGTCCTTTATCTTGTGCATTCCCTGGGGATTGTACCCCCTGCTTTGGAGACCTGTGAATCTGCACAGGGCAGCCCTGTGTGGGATAGATAGACGAAGGAAGGGCTGGAGCTGGCGAGGTCAGTTAGGAGGTTGATTCCTTCCTTCCTTGTTGAGTTCTTCCTCCAGGCAGTGCACCAAGATGTAGTGAAGTGAATAAGAAAGTCAGGACTAGGTGCTGTGGGGAATGCAATGGAGGATGCAATAGAGATTATAAAAGCATTAGTGCCCAACCCATTTACATCCATGGTTTGTCTCAATGGTGACTTAAGACAACATAGCCATGTATGGGCTTTGGGTGAGATGGGATTCGGGGAAGAGGGGTTGGCAGCCATCTAGTTAGGAAAAGGCCTCCCATCCTCCAGAGATTGCTGTGGTTTCCCGTATTGAGAGCCTGAGAATTCATTAATCCCATTGCCTGCTCTTGACCTGAATCACCAAACTACAACCAAGGTAGGCTGCTGCTTACTTATTCTGGACACTAATTCCCAAAAGCCTGACATGCCCCAAACAGAACCCCTTTTGTCATCTGTCCTCTCTTGGCAGTATCATCTCTTTGTGCTCTCTGCTTCTTCTCTCTCAACTAGATATACTGTCAAGGATCCCACCTTTGCCCAAATCTTTCCTCTGTGCCTTCTGAAAGTTCCATTCTGTAGTAAGTAAGCCTACCTTCTTTATTAACCTAGTCATTTCCTGGGCTCAACACAGCCTCACTTTCCCCCAAGACACAACACCTCCATAAGAACTCTGGAATGGATGCCCGTGCTGCCTAACATCAGCCTCCTCCCCATTTCCCAGTGCTATTTCCAGGACATTAGTCCTCTATGCTACCATAAAACCTATTCCGCATAGCTGTATCAGCCTCCCCTTCCTGTTCCTGCTGTTAGAACTATCCTGCAGTGCTGTTAAGAAAATAGTCAGACACTGCAAATTGTCTCGGCAAGGCAAAATCTTTACTTCTGATCAGAAGGGTGCGTAGCAGCAGCAAGAACAGCCAGCCAGCAGCGCACTACAGGGAAGTTCTTCATCTTTTTATCCCTAACGCAGACCTGTGGCTGTGTCTCACCTTATTGGTGGAGATTTTGACCGCACAATCTTGTTCTTACCCAATTGGCTAAGGCATGTTGCTAAGACAGAAAGGAAGAGGGGGTAGGGGGATCTTAGTGTAGTAAATGCTTAAAGTTGGTGGGCAAGTCAGGCACAGCAAGGTATGCGTAAGAGTGTTACTTCCTGATATTTTGGCAGAAAAGATCAAGCCAAGGTTGTCTCCTCCTACACTGCCATCTTCTTCACACCCTCTCTGTTGTTAAAGTCTTCAGCTCCTGGCTCACGCTCCTGCCCTCCACCCTCACCCTGCCATCATTCAGATGGATCCATCATTCCCATGGGCAACACTCTAGTTTCCTTCTTGCATGAGCACCTTGACTGCTGAGACCAGCACCCAGCTCCACATGGAACTGCCCTACTCTTTGACCACCACTTTTCTCCCAACTCTATTTCTCCCAACTCTATTTCTCCATATTACCACTGCTCTAGGCCACTTTGGCAAACTACAACCCTGACTGCTAATTTTGTAATAAAAGTTTTATTGGAACACAGCGATGCCCATTAATTTACATATTGTCTATGGTTGCTTTTGAAGGAGCTCAGGAAATTTCACCCCAAAATATGACTCCTTGGTATTTTGAATTAAGGGCCCTTAGAGATTAACAAACCCTTGGAAGAAGAGGCTGCCCCTCTATCTGCATAATCAGACAGATGCATCAAAAGAACAGTGGACTTCCCTTCTCTTCCCTGTTATCTCACTATATTGCAGGAAAGAAAATCAAGAATGCAACCAGACCTGGCCCAAATCATTTTAAACATAATACTTGTCTCTCAGGTTAATTTACAAGTCAATCTGTTTCCCCGCATCCATTCATTCTCCCAAGTATCTATTCACCCTCCCTAGCAACCATTTATTGCCCCTAAACAGAATTACCTATACTCCTCATCTCCCCTCCCCACTAAAAGGAGGGTATAAAAGTTACCTATCCATTGGGATATTGGGTAATCACTCTGTGATTCTCCCCTTCCTCACGGTAAATAAACCTCTTTTCTTATTAATCTGCCTTAATTGTGAGTTGATCTTTCAGCAAACTTTCGAACTTTTGGGGCAAAGGGCAAGTTTCCCCTCACCCCCACACTTTCTTCCTACAATGGCAGAGTTGAGTAGTTAAGACAGAAACATATGGCCCATAAAGCCATATTTACTCTTTGGCCTTTCACAAAGAAAAGGTTTTCTGACCCCTGTTCTAGGCAAACAAAAGAAAATAAAAATATTTTTCTACAAAAGTAATACATGAGTGTTATAACAAGTTGGGGAAATATGAAAAGGTATTAACACAATAAAGAAAAACAACTCCTCATTATTCCATAATTTAGGTATAATCACTAAATATTTTAGTGTTTTCCTTTCTGTTACTTGGTAATTTTTATTGTCTGTGTGTATGTATATATTAATATGCTTATATATGTAAGTTATTTTTAGAAAATCAGGATCATACCACTTTAAAACTTGCTTTTTCCTTTCAAAATATGTTATAAATGTTTTCCTACAAGAATTATTACTTTTTTATAACACAATTGTAAATTTCTGCAAAGTAATCCATGGAATGGATATAGCATAATTTAGTTAACCTGTCTTCTAGTACAGAAAACTTATACTGATTACAATTTTCTTCTTTCTTTCAAATAATGCTGTGGTGAACATTACAAACATTCTTAGCCTTGGCAGACCATATGAGAAGAGTTGCAGTCCCCAACTGCTAAATGAATGTTGTAAACACACACACATACATACAGTGATAAGAATGTGGATCAGCCAGCACTGTATTTCATACATTCCTCCTGGTCGGTCCTTGGTGGCTTTGGGGTCCGGGGTGGGGGGGTGGGGGAAGGGCTAGCGGTGGTAAGAGAGTATATGCTAGCACCTGCAATATTGCATAAAAATGATTGAGAAATGAATGTTAAGAGTGCTATATCACATAGGTTACGTATTCTTGCTTTAAATCTTAAAAATTAAAAATATATAATTTACCCTGTGATGACTGAAATTCTAATCCCTGGTGACTTTGTGTTATGAACCAAAATGGGAAAGATGCAGGAATGAGGACAGTTTGGAGGAGTTGTGGACCAGCTGAAGTTTGGACTTACAAAATAGTTACATTCTATGAGATTTTGAATCATGCAGATTTTGAGTAGTGAGATATTAAAATAGCAATAAGGTCTCACTTTTTATACACAAAATTTGAAACAATTTAAATCTCCCACATTTTAAAAATTAGCCAAAGATTGTGTATTGTTAAAGTGAGGGCATTGTGGACTTTGTTTACAAAATTGCAATATGACTGTTCCATGGAAGAGAAATACCCATCACCTTTGGTCAATATTGTGGGAACCACACTTTTTTCATGTGCAGCAAAATTTCAATAAGTGGTTTTGATGATTGCTATTTTATTATTCTAATGTTTGGTTTTATTATAGTTGTAAATCCTTGTATTATCCTAACATCCACCAAATATTTTTGATTGTTGTGGTGGTACAAATGCTAAAAAATGCACCTGAAATCCAATAACTTTGAAACATGAGCTTGATGTGATTAAAAACCCACTAAGAGGGCACATAAATGACGTATATGTAATGCTATTAATTTAGTAGAGAGTACTCTGCAAAATATTAAAGATAATGTTAAGAAAATACAGAGCTGCATTAATGCAACAATGTGTTATAAGGCCAGTAGATTTAACAACTCTGTAACTTATCCTCTCTTATTTATGTTTATTATTGGGAAGAAGTAATTCTAAAATAATGCACATTTTGGATAATGCTAAGTCTTCAGGTATGCATCACTGGGAAGAAATAAGTCACATAGATAACTGTTTTAGGTAAATTCAGGTGAGAATATGTAACAGGAAGTAAGGGTCTACAAATGGGCAAAATGTTTTATGAGCTGTCTCTTTAAAACCCCTCACCCTTTTTGAGGAATTAAAACCTGCATTCCTACCCAAGGCCAGTAATCTAAGGGGCAGAAAAATGTTCTTGTTCTTTGTTTTCTAGTATCTTAAACCACAGGAGATGGCTCAAGAGAATTATCTGGACAAAGGTCACGAGATCATCTTCACCAGATATAAGGTCGACCAAAACCACCAACTAACTATAGTTAAACAGCAATAACCTGAAGCTGAAAACCCCCCTTAAAAACCCTGCATTTCTGCTTCAAGAGGGGTGATGGTTCTTTAAGACGAGAATCTGCCGTCCTCCTCATTTGCTGGCAAATTAATAAACTCTTTCTTTCTCCTCAAACCACTTGTCCTTGTTCTTCATTCAGCCTCGGGGACAAGTACTGAACTTTCAGTAACGGAAATCCTGGAGACGTTTGGAAATGAGGTCTAATTGGGAGCCATTAAATTGGAAGTTATCTGGGTAAGATTGATAGTTTAAGTCATGAGAGAGGACAAACTTGCCAAGGACAGTACAGATTTAAGAGAAGTTCAAGAACATCATCTTCTGAAGCCACCAAATTCAGAGGATGGGCAGAAGAAGCAGAGAGGGAGGGCACTCCCTGAGGACCTAGAATGTGTCAAGAAGGTTCCATGCATATACTTGTAGCATCTCATTTAATCCTCCCAACATCCCTATGCTGGGCTGTTGTACACCCCTGGTTGTATAATGAGGGCAGGAAGGAGTCAGAGATGAAGCAGGTAGGCCCAGGTTTTGTAGGTCTGTCTGACTTCACTGCTTCCTTGAGAGGCATGAGATCATGGCATGGGTTAGCCAGACATCAAAAAAAAATCAACTGCACAAATTTTAAGTTGGAGAGGAGGGAAGTTGAGGTAACTCAAATGAAATGAACCAGCACTCACTGCCTCAGTAAATGGCATCACCATCTACCCAGTCAACAAAGCCACGGATCCAAGTCATCATCCTTCATCTCTTTCTCACTTCCACATCAAATCCATCAGCAGGTCCTGGGAGTTCTACTTCCAGATTATGTCCTCCTCTTTTTATCATGTCCACTGCCCACCACCCTAGACCAAGGCACGTTAACCTTTTCCTTAGAAAGTTCTAATCACTTCCTATCTTGTGGCTACTCTTGCTCAGCCGTAACCCATTCTCCCTGCAGCAAAAACATGAGTGCTACTGGCACTCGATTAATCATTAAACACTGATTAATCATTGTTCATTGTTGGGACTTGTTTTGCAGCTCTCCTGTCCATTTCAGAATGTTTACCATCCCTGGCCTCTGTCCACTAAATGCCAGCAGCATCCCAAGTAAATGCCTGCCCTTACTTCCAAATGTCCCCGAGAGGGGGGCTGGTGGTTCTGCTCCACCACACCTCATCCCATCCCCAGATTGAGAACCATAGAGCTTGAGTGATCTTTCAATGTAAATCAGACCACGTCATTTCCCTGCTTAAACCTTTAGTGGCTTCCCATTGCACCTAGAATAATATCCCAGTTCCTCCCAGGGACCCCAGGGCCATTCATGATTCAGCCTGTCTACTTCTCCAGCCTGACCTTCTCCAACTCTCCTTCTTCTCCTTTTACTCTCTTCAGGGCAGCTTCCCTTCTCATCCTTGGCCTCATCAACCTATTTCCTGCTGCAGGGCCTTTGTGCCTGCTGTTCTCCTGGCCCAGAATGCTCCTCCCTTGGCTGTACTTGGCTGGCCCTCCTCTCTTCCTTCAGACTTGGGCACTAATGCTGATGTAGGCATGAGGCTGCCAGGGGCCCTCCTGGCCAGGAATAAAAGCACACAGAGGCAGGCACCGAAGAGGGGTAGGGAGGGAGAAAGAGCAGGGGTGGGGAAGAGGAGATCCGATGACATCTTTTGAACCCCCAGATCCAGCTGTGCCTTAGGTAAGACTCATCCATTTGAATTTTCAGTACATAAGATAATAACATTTCCCTTTTTTCTTAAGCTAATTTGGGTTGGGTGTCTGCCACCTGCCATAGCAAACATTCTGATACTTGAAAACACTAATATTCTGCGTGCTCCCTCACACGTAGAGAGGCTGGAAAGTGGATGGGTCTCTCTCAGTCCTGGGGGAAAGAGGCCTTTTCAGGGTCCTGTTACAAGTTCCGTCAGGGAAGGACTAGAATCCCATTTCTAGCTATCCACTAAATGTCTCCCTCAGCAGCCTGCCCATCATCTTTCTTCCTAAAAAAGAAAACTTTCCTCCACCTAGTTATCCTTTCAGATTACATCCCATCTCCTCTATCTATCACCATCAAACTGCTTGCAAGAAGGGAATACATGTGCCCTTCCATTTCCTCCTCATGCACCACCACCCGTCAACCCCCAACAGCCAGGATGCCCCTTCCAGTGCGAGCGCGCCTGCCAGTGGTCACAGCGCCTCCGAGTCAGTGAGCTAGAGCAATGATCTGTTCTCAGTCTTTGTCCCCATTGCTCTTCCTGCAGCATTTAACACCGCTGCCCACACCTTCTCTGGATTCTGTGACACCTAGTAGTTTTCTTACTTTCCTGGCCATTCCTCTGGTTACTGGAATATCGGCAAAACCCCTAGGCATGAGTGATAAGGTGACTGTCAACACTTGAGACAGTCTCCTTGATTCGAGTGAAGCCACTCAACTGGCTACTAGTCCCATCCCTCTAAAATTCTATCTGGAAGGGCCCATCACTGAGGTTGATCAGAACAACCTAATACTGACAGACAAAAATTGAAATTGCCTAGGCACCATTCTATAATGGGGACTGTTTATTCCCACATGCTATCTGATCACTTGGATAGTGCCTACAAATGTCCACTGGATTCACCTGTACAGGTATCCCTTCTCTAATTGTACTATAAAGCAGAGCTTTAACTTGGATCCTTAAAATAGATTGGCTAGAAAGACCAATCCTGCATCATAAAATGAAGTGTATATGGGACACTCAACAGGTATTTTAAACATAAATAATAAGCAGATATAATTAAAATGAGGATCCTATGTTAATTACCAATCCCCCCCTTACCTGGGTAATGGGGAAAACCAATGGTTGGTTTGTCTGTACAACGTTTAGGCTCTTGGCCCTCCTTTAGCAATATATTCTCTCTCTTATAAAATGAAAAGAATTATTTTCTCACAAGGAAATGCTCATATCCTATGGGTTGTAAGCAGATCCTAGTCTCACTTTTTCCTGTGTACAGCAATACAGCAGATTTTTGTTCTCTTTTGTTTCTGTTTTCACTTTGATTTTGATTATGTTGGGATAATGGACTACACATGTGAGTAGAACTTGGATGAAGTAGGCAATAATCATGATCAGATTTCAGTTTAGAACCTTCTTTATTAAGGAAGGTCCTTCAGGCACTTTTATTAACAGGCAGATACAAGCTTAGCAAGAGCCCCTCTCAAAGTCACAGTTTCTGTTGTTTTTGTGAGGTCATCCAGAAGGCAGGGAACACAATGACGGTGGCTTATCAAAACCATGACAATCAAGTTGTTGGCCTTATGCCTTCCGTCAGACATAACCATCACCCCCTCTGCTTCTGTCCTCTGAGGAATGAAGAGAAGCTGGGATTCAAGACTTGCTATTTATCTAGGCCACATGTGGCACTTGCTTGACAGCAGACAAGGCCCCCCACCCATGCCCAGGCTTGGACAAAATGGTGGCTATGTTCTCTGTGCCAAACCTTCTCATCTCTGCTGTGTCTAGCCTAGACCTTGAAGTATCTGATCCTCCCTGGGCATGGGGGGACCACTGGGTCAGCGGTACCAGCAACACCAGGCTGTGCCACCTTGGGTCTTTTGCCCAGGTGGAATGTTTCTCCCGAGGTTGACTCCACCGAAGCTACACCTGAGAAGGCATGGCGCAGGTCATAGTGAGCCCGGTGTAATGGGGGTCTTAGGTGAGCAGCCACTACCATGGGTCCTACCACCAGGGAAGCTGTAGGCAGGCTGGCTGGAGGGGACACAGGTGCAGCTGGGTCCACTGCAACAAGGGTGGGTACTGTTGCATTGGTGCCAGTTGGCTGGGGCTGCGGGACCACAGGCTAGAGAGAGGATCATTTCCGTAGGTTAGTTTGCTTCCTCCCCCCACACCAGGCCACCCACGGGTCTGAGTGGCAATCCCACCCAATTTCCTCACGTTAATAATTTTTATTTGCAAAGAATCTGGCAAAAAAAAAAAAAGAACTACCTATGTACGAAGGATTGTCATCAGGGTTATGGGGAAGGATGACTGGTCTGTGGTGGCCCTAATCTCACCAGGATTATCTCAGTGATGGTGGACTTACACACACATGTCCCATGAATGAAAGTACCCCACCTATGGCGAACCTTCACCAGCCGTGCCACCCTCTTTGTCATTTTCAGCTGTGCCATTGGGAGCTGCCAGGCAGATCTGACTACCTAGTCTCTGCAACTCAGAAAACCCCCACCTCCCACAAATAAAAAGGTGGCCTTCTCAACTACGCAGTAGCATGGTTCTGGCCTTTAGTCACCAGTTCATGGGAGGGGAATGCATGGCTGAAATAGCCTTCCATTAGTTGATGATTCCATATACCCCAGTGTTAGTTTATATTGTGAGGTTCAGAAGGACAGGACAGCAAATGTCCTGTAATTACTATGCACTGCATAGATGTTAAGGTGTCATTGTATTCTGAAGGTGCAGGGAAGAATATCCATGAAGCTGTTACCTGTGTTTGGAACACTGTGCAGGTCACTGCAACCTCTTCTCCACCAAGCTTCTCAGTGAGCGTCGCCTTACAGAAGCCGTATTGCTGCCCACAGAAAGAGAGGAGCTATTTTAATTGATTTTTAAAATGGATTTCTCCCCCAGTTTCATTGATATTCTAATACCTCAAGGCAAAAAAAAAAAAACACTTAAATTCCTAGTTCCTTTAAAAAAACTCTCTTAAACATTGTAGTTTCTACTTATAGAAGATATATAATTCTATAGATACTATAGAAAGTACAGAAATATTTTGAGAATGAGAGCAATCACCCGTGATCCCAGAAATAGCGCTGATTTAGGGAGAACTACGGTTAACATCGATGTACTTTCTTCTTTTTCAGTACTATTAAATATAATTTAAAAATTGAGATCATTGTGACTATATCATGTTGTATCCTGTGTTTTTCACTATGATATGATAGCATTTTCTTTGAAACATAATTTTTAGTGTCTGTATAATTTTCTATTTACTGATGTACCATATATTATTTGATAAGCCCTCCTGTTGGACACTCAGATCTTTTTTATTTTTGGTCATTTTATATGTATGATAAATCATCTTTATCAGATATACTTTAGTCACACATCTCTGATGATTTCTTTAGGCTAAATTCCTGGAAGTGGACTTTACTCAAGGACTTGAAAGTTTTCATATCAGAGGTATACCTAGAAAATCTACACTTCACACTCCCAGCAGCTGGGCATGACTTAGTTTCACGAGGAGATGGCCTCTGTCTTTCTCCTAACTCCATGTGCCTCCAGTAGATGAGATGATTTGGTGACAGCTCTGAAAAGAGGAGGTGACACCTCAAAGGAAGGCCTGGCATGACACAGCCCCACAGAGAAGGAGTATTTTGCACTGTTACTCTCTTTCCGAAGCTCCAAGGTACAAACTACATAAGGATGCTCTGTTCTACAACCAGCTCTGCCTGGGTGGCAACAACCTGAGGTCCTGGCCCACTCACCTTTTCTGCCAGCAGGTTGCATTTGGCTGGATCTGTGACCTCCTTAGCAACACAGTCAGTGGCAGCCACTGCAAACTCCACACGGGTAGAAGCTGGGAGAGGCTGATAAGAATAAACGAAAATGCTCTTGAGGCAACATGGCTTAGAATGAAAAGGGCAGAGAAGGAGAGGCTGGCGGGAAGTAGCAAGGGCCACGGCGTGGCACAACTTCAGTGAGCACCATTCACATAGACCACGTTGTGGGGCCCAGGACACACGCCCCTGAATGGTTTACATAGGGCAGTTGTTGTGGGATTATGGTCTGAAGTACTTGTACTACGGGGGCAGGGGTTGGGTCTTCCCTGAAGGAGGAGCAGGTATCCACTGCCCACCATTCAGGGTGGAGGTGAGTTATCACATAGCAAATAGGAAATCAGAAAGCCGGCCTTAGATTGACATGAGCGGGAACTCTGCCTCCCCCTACGTCTTGGGGCTGCACTTTGAGACCCAAAGTTCTGGTTACGCCAAGATAGGGTGGAAAAATGAAGAGATTAATAAATATATTTTCTGTCTATGTCATAGAGACAAATATTTCCTACCTGTCTTTCATCAAATAAGAACATTTAGATGAAAGTATGGAAGGTATTGCTCGTGCTTTTCTTTCTTATGGTACTTGGAACACATGGACACTTAAAATAATAAAATACCTGTCACTTGGTGTAGTCTGGGATGGGGATGTTCTGAGAATCACATATTCTGATGAATATAATTACCATATATACTAATGTATTTCCAAGTATGCCATGGCTGGTATCCAGAATACCGGTTTTCTTAAACATTAGAATTCTGTCACCTTCAAATATGCTAAACCATCCACAGTACATTAGATGTTTTCTCCAGTGACTCAAAAGGCATCTTAGGATCCTGCCACTATAAGCCTGTCGTATGAGTAGGCTCACGCCTTCATAACATTAATTATGAGACTGATGCAGACGTCCGGGGCTGGTGGGTGATACGTGTGTGGAGACCAGTGGATTTACAGCGAGTGCTCCTGGATGACGTGGGAACCTCCCCGCTCTGGCCATGGAGCTCTGGTTTTACCTAGAACTGAGGGAGTGGGGCCGTGCCTACCTGCAGCGTGTGGCTGCCGCAAGTTAGAGTGGCCCAGCAGGGGGCAGATGCCCAGGGCTTTTGGGTCCTCATACCCCCAGGACGCTTTTGTTCCCTTTCCAACCCACACCCTCCTTGCCTTCTCGTTGCTGACACCGCGCCGGGTTTTCCCTCACTCCTGCTTCACCACATACGCTACGGTCCATTCCCGAAGTGCAAGCAAAGTGCCCAGATTAAGTGCAAGACTCCCAGTCTTTACCACAAGTTGAGCCCGGGAAATCTCCACCAGCTGGAAGTAGGAGCCGTTGCTCTGCGCGTTGAAGGCGGCCAGGGCGGCCTCCGCGGCGTGCACCACCCGGCTGTCGTTGAGCGGGGCCAGCAGGGGGCAGTCGGGGCACACCTTGCGCACGTCCTCGGCCGAGTCTGCACGGGAGGAGAAAGGCGGCTCTGGGCAGTGATCGTCTGTGGCGTCCGCTCCAGCTCTGCTTATTTAGGAAGGGCTAAAGCATGCTCCAAATGGCTTCAGGCATTTTCTCTGCCTCTTACTAAGCCTCAAGTGGCTCGCATCGTGCTGGTATTTCTGCAGGAGCCCCTGTCATCAAGGGGCAATTTTCACCTCCAATGAACAGCTCCTTTAAACAAACTTTTAAAACCCCAGGACCCAGGACATTTGACTTCTCCTTTTTCTCACCGACAAGGTGGCTAGAACTATTTAGGTTGAAAACTATTCAGATTCCTTCTCTCCCCCCTCCCCCCCACCCATATGGTAAAAATAATAAGAAGTGTAATCATCTCTACCTGGACTGGAATCACATTTTGCAGACAACACGGAAAACTGGCCGTCTTGTTTCAGTATCTGAAAATCACAGTCTCCTTCCACAGCCTGGAGTAATAAACCCACATGAGTGTCCAGGAGAATGGCTGGCCTTCCACTGTTCACCAGGGAAGGGGTCCCTTCCAGGCATGTTTGTCAAAGGTGACCCTCACAAAATCACCTTCACTGGGTAATATTGAAATATTACACTCTCTGCTTTCAGGGAAGGCTACTACAAGAAAGTCGAGCGGTTATAAAAATCAGCCCCAGGGAAGGCGGCATCAAATGGCAATTTTAGAAACTACACACTGGCTGGCCAAGAGGGCAGGCTGAGAAGCTGGATAAAAGGGGCCTGCTGCTCTTTGCTGAACCACATCTGAACTGGCCAGGGCGCCACCCACAGCCACCCTAATAAGGGCACTCACATGCTCCTCCAGCTGCCTCACGGTGCAGTTTGCCAGTGGGGTGGGGTCCAGTGCATGGCAGGTGGTCTCCAGCGTGTCTATTTCAACCTCAAACACCTCTCCAAAGGGCTGCTATGGAGACACAGAAAGAAGAGGTGAGTAGTCCATTCTCCTGATCCTGTTGTGTGGGCCAAAGTGTGAGACCCCAGTGGGCTCGAACCCACCCCTGTTTTGGAGAGGTGAGGGAAAAGTCATTCTTACTGTCAGTCTGCAATTCTGTTTAACTCTGAACTGGCCTGCGGACAGGACAATGACCAGGGCTTCTCTGTCCTTCCTCTGTGGACTGGGCGAGCGCCAAGTGGTGCTTGCAAGGAAGAAGGGGGCAGGGGCTTGGACGAGTTGATGCAGCCACAGTCCTCACCCTGAGCTCTCTTTGGAAACTAAAAATGAGAGTTGACTCTTATTTTTTAATTTCTGAAATTTCACCCTTCAAGCAGTGATTTAGAAAATTCAGCTTTGGATTTTTCTCAGTCAAGCTGTAAAGTAAGGTGGTGTAGGGTAATATTTTACCATTATTTCATTATCTTCTCTATCCCTCTCTCTACTTCTTTCTTCCTTCCCTCTCATTATTTACTTTCCTTCTTTCCCCCATTTTCTCTTTCTTCCTAAAGGTTTTTGTTGCTTTAGTCTTCGGCTTTTTCTTTGTCTTTTGGCTTGTACGATAGATGCCTGGATGCCAAGATGCTGCTCTCTACTTCCCCCTGCTGGTTCTGATAGGGAAGAGCACGTCTCCCTCTGACACAGGAAACTGTGTCACGAGCGCAGACGTGAAGGAGTTACCGGGAAGCTTGTATAAATCCTTGAAGCTGTTCTTGTTAGTTCACCTATTTCCATATCCTTTCTTTAAAGCCTGGAAAATCCAGAAGATACAAATATGCCTTCTTGTCTGTCAGCCCAGCTCAGCTTGCCTCTCAGTTTGGTTCTGCCTGACTCACTAGTACCTGAAGCCTCAGAACCTCCTCCCCTGGAGGAAGCGCTGCGTTTTATGATGCATAGGCGTGCCCACGGTAACTTCCTGAAAACGTTCAGAGCTGCAGTGAACAGGAGCCAGCTACACCTTGGTTTCTCAAGGAAAGTACCTCTAAAGCTCTGCCTTTTGTGAAAATTGTGATGACCATTCATTACCTTTTTTTCCCTCAGGGGTGTACGTTGTGCATTTATTTCCCCTGAATTGCTCAGTGTTTCCTCTGAACCACCATTGTGCATTACTGTGGCTACAGTACTCTTAAAATCCATCTGGGGCAATCCTGATTTCAAATATTTTGTCCCTTTGTGAAATCAACATCAGTTGTCAGTCCATTCAGACTTCCTGATGTTTACCTTATCTTCCTTCCTACATTGTAAACTCTTGTGGGCACAAACTGTGTCTTTTTCACCTTTGCATTAGGTTGAACCGTTAAAATTACCAATATTTGGTTGCTTTTGATATACAAAAGTGGCAATTTTATATGGTTCACCCTAATATCTCCCATAGCAGCTCACACTGGTTTTTGCCCAAGGAAGCCTTGTAATAAATGTCTGTTGAATAAATTATCCTTAATCAGATATACATTCTGATTTCAAAATAGGCAGTAGACAGATGGCTTTTTCCCACCTCTCCAAATCTCTCCACTGATCTCCAAGGCATATTTTCCAGCTTGATCCTTATTGTCACTGGCTTCAGGCTGCATTTGTTTCCTGTCTAGCATTTAAGGAAGTGGATCCTGTTCATGCCAAGACTCCTCTCTGGCATGTGGGGAACTCTCTTTGGGAGGCAGCTTGTATAGAGGAAGAAGCACAGGTCTATAATAAAATCCCAGCCTGAATGCTAACTAATTATATGACCCTGGGCAAAAATTGACAACATATCAGAGCCTTGGTTTCCTCTTGTGTAAGACAAGGACAACGTACCTACCACATAGGACGGGGGCAGGGAATAAGGAGGGGTGGATGAGATAACCTGGGAGAGGGCCTGGCATGGAGTAGGCACCTGCCAAATGCTAGTTTCACTCACCCTCAGTCTTTGTCGCAGAGGAATGGAAGCAAAGACAGAGACGTGATTTTCAGCCAGTGGTAAGTTGGCAGCTAGAAGCTGGTCTCTTGGACCTTAGTTTTTCCAGCCAGCCACACTTTCCACCCATGATCTGCTGACTATCATTCGAAGCCCTTTCTTCTCCTGCACACCACCCCACACTCCACCCAGCACCCTCCTGAGACCTTCAGTACAGAATGTCTCCCCCCTTGCCCTCCACCTGCCCCTTCCTTCACTCCTGGGAAGAAGTCAGAGTTACCCCTTTGCAGTTTCATTTGTGCTAGGAGATGCTCATCGTTTGAGGCACTGGGTTGAACTGCACACACAGGTTCTTTCAGCTCATACACAGCAGGTTCACTTACCCGAGGCCACACCTTCACTTTGTCAATCTGGTTCAAGGTGTGCTTGTATCCCTGAAGAAGGTGGCTATTGAGGTAGTCCACGGCCACCAGGGCTGCTTGCTCTGTTTCTGGGTCATCGCAGTTCAGTTGTCTATAATTCATCTCTGGGCCAGGTGGGGCTGAGTGGCAGCCCCAGAGCTGAGCAAGACAAAGGAGCAGGATGAGAGACTTCATGGCTGCCCCAGAGAGACCTTGGCAGGTAGGCAGGTGGCTGGAGACTGCAGGACCAACCCAAGTGCTCTGCTGGGAAAGGCAGAACCATGGAGCAGTGGAGGGCTTTTTTATCTGTTGGAGGCTGCCAGAAGAATTGCATAAGGCCATGGGATGATTTCTGTTTTGGTTCCAAGAAAACCCCTGCAAACATCAGTCCTGGAAAAGCAAATAGGTTAGGACATTGCTAGTCCCCAAGAAATTGGCCAAAGTCCATGCTGCTGCAGGGGAGATGCTCCAAAGGCTGCTTGGAACATAGTAACAGCAGCAAAGAGAGAAGACAGCTGAGAGGACAAGATGGACACAGCCAGCCCCAGACTACAGTGGGTTTGGCAGCAGAAGGAGCATCCTCTACTGTGATTCGAGCATGCCATGGGGTGTATGAGGGGAAAGGGGGGATATTCAGCAATTTGATAAAATATTCTAGTGTCAGGGCTTTTCCAAGAGGGGTCCTACAGGGAGAACAAGTCCCACAGATATAGCAAAGGTAGAGATGCACTGTGGGAGACGCCAAGATCTTGGGTAAGATTCTTGGCAAAAAGAAGGAAGGAAGGGAGATGTTTCTGCCTAGAGTGGGCCAGGCCAGGAGGGGATATGGCCAGCAGCGCAGCTTGTGCTTCCCTGCCCCCTCCTCCTCCTTTCTCCAGACCTCACTGCCAGGGCCTGGCAGGTGACAGCACAGTCGGACACTGACCTGGATCTCCTGGGTGGCTGAGTGTGATTGGCACCAGAAGCCCCGTACCCCCAGCCAGTACACAAGTGCAGCAGAGGGGAATTCTGGTCTACCAGGCACTTATTGGACAAAGCTCTGGCTTTGAGTCCAACACTGTAGGCTGAGACACTGCAGGGGCAGCTAAGAATGCAAATGCTCCTTTAACACTCTTTTTTAGCAGAACTATTGCATGTCTTTCTGGCCAGAACACAGGGCTACCATGTTGACTTCAGCCACTGCCTTTTAAGTGACCCTTGACAATCCCAGGTGTGACCTCCAAGGAGGTTGGGCAGGATAGTGGGAGGCTTGGAAAATAGTATACAAGGATCTGGTTTGGTTTGGCCTGGAACAAAAGAGCCCTGACATGCAGACCAACATGTTCTTCAAACATCTAGAGGTCATCATTGTATGTGGGTGGATTTGTTCTGTTGTTTGATATTGCTTCAGAGGAAAAAAACTTGGTTTAAAGAAAAAAAGAAGGAGCCCTCTGAAGAGAAGCTTAATACTGAGTCTCTGGGGTGGAGGTCGGAGGGGGAGGGGAGGTGGGTGGTGACAGGGCAGGGAAGGAGCCGTCAGGGCTATTCTCACGTCCACTCCTGGCTGCTCATCCCGTCACACAGAATCTCGATGACAGAAGCACAGAAGATGTGGTCAGGACCCCAGGTTCTCTCCCAAAGGGGGTTTGTGACTCCTACAGACACAAAACAAGCTCTGGTTGTCTAGCAAGATGACCCTCAAAACCATAGGCAACCTTCCATCAGCCGTATATCCCATTTTACTCAGGGTCCTGACTCCTGAACTTCTGTGGAAGCTATGCTTTTCTTTTATATGAGCTTTAAAAATACTAAATATGGTCATTATTGAATAATTGAAAACTGTAAAAAACATTCACTGAGTATGCATTCCATAAGTCATAAGCTCAGGTGTATAAAATATAACTTTATTTTCCACAACTCAATTGAATTTCTGACTCTGAGCCCTCTTTTGTGAAAATTTATTCTGGTCACTTTCAGGTAACTTGATTTTTCAGACATTTGGGTTGAAATTTAGTCCCATTTAAGATTGTTTGCCCTTCCTGCTTCTCCCCCTGGGGTTAAAAATAAGCCTGAGGTTAAAAAATAAAGGGGTAATTTATACAAATGTCCCATTAGTCAAAGGTGCAAAGGGGTATCCACCTTTGCCTTGTGCTGCAAGGGCCTGTGTTGGCACCTTCTGCCAGGTAACCTGTCTCATTTGGTCCTCAGGCACATCTACCCGGAAGATCGACCTATGAACTAACGTCCTGGTTGTCCCCATCTAATCCATAGCAAAATGGTCCTCCCTGCATCCCCAGATCAGAGGTCCCCTTACTCCAGCTGTGAGACCTTTCCTAGACCACAGGCCTGCTCTCAGCTAAGTGCCACCCGCTTCTTTAAGCATGGGAAAATCTGGCTGCTGTGCCCACACAAGGTATAGGGGGCTCCATGAAGTGCCTTCAAGCCCTGGACACCCCCTGCAGTCATAGCTCCTCCACTGTTCTGGTGCCACACTGCTACTCAGGGGGCTTTTCCCTGCAATGTGCTGTCTGCCTATGCCACCCACCCCACAGACGTGGGCTTGGGAATCCCACACTGATCTGGGGGTGCTCTACTGCTACACCAACCAACCTGAGGGTGTGGGGAAAAAAGTTCTGTCTGATCATACATCCTCTCTGATCATTTCTGTCTTATATGTGGAACATTTTCTTTTGGTACCTTTGTTCTTGGATCTTCCACTGGCAACAATTTCTAAAGCCTTAGGTATTTAGCCAATTAGACATTTAGCTGATACTAGAAAAACAAGCGTGTAGTAAGAGCAATTAGTATCTCACCTATCATGTTACCACAGATAAACAGCAATACAAAAATCATCCGCAATCTCATCATCCAGACAGAAACAGTGTTAATGTTTTGGTACTTTTGCATTTTGTCTTTTTTTCTATGCAAAATATCATTTCAATATGATTTAGATCATACTGCATACACAACTTTTTAATTTTTTTCATTTAACATTATAATTTGGGTATTTTCTTATGTCTTTAAGTAGACTTTAAAACATGCTTACAATGACTGCCTGCTATTGTATTGTGTGTCTGTATCACAATTTACTTAACCATTCTCTTATTTTTGGGCATTTGGTTTGTTCTCAACTGATCACTATCATATAAAAAGCCATAATGAACTTTTTAATTTAGGAATCTTCGGCTTTCTAGGTTTTTTTTTTTCCCCAGGATAGAGTCTTAGAAGTAAAGTTACTAATTCTAATGATTTGGACATTTTTAAAGCTCTTAATTTCTATGGTCAAACTGCCTATTTTGCTATGCCAATTTATACCCTCCGCCCTCATTTAACTGTTGTGTTATGCCAGCTCAGCTGTTTTCTCTTTTCCTCTGCTACTGCTTCCATGCTGAGTTTTATGAGAACAGATGTGAAAATTATCAGAACTCCTTTTTTAATGTATTTTATGAATATCTTTGTTTTATCTCAACTACTTCATATGTCTAATACTTACAAACTAAAATAACTTTGGTATCAAGCTGAATAAAATGATTTTTCAGTTTCCTTAGAAAGAAATGTTGCCATTTACTTACTGACAATGAAGAAAATAGATGATATTTTGGTATGTTTTCCAAGATAACTGTAGCATTGGTGCCAAAGGGAAGCTATGGGTATTTCACTGCGCCTGATGACACTAATTTTAAACTTTAAAAGATTTTCACATGCTGAATATATGTGAAATACTCATGAGTGATCTTCACATGCCAAATGCATAATACTGACGCGTGACCTTGGGTCAGTTTCCCCCAACTGGCTCCAGCTTCTTTGCATGCCAATAGAAGATAGGCATTTACTCCCTTTTCTGGTCATTTGCTTCATTATTTTAATTACTTATCTGTACATTTTTCTATGAGGCCCACATCACTGTAATAAAATGATATTCTTTCCATTCACACTGTGATATCTGACAGTGTGTTGAGGATATCAGGGGCTTATTAGAGCTGGTTGAGGAAAGCAAGCCCAAAGGTCTAAGGAGCAGAAGAGATCAACAATCCCCAGGAGATGGCAGCAGGGCACTGGGCAGTGCTAGCTGGGTGGAGCCCCTGTGTGGCTGTTGGCAGAGATCTTAAGGTGGCAGCTGTCTTAGTCCATTTGCATTGCTGTAAAGGAATACCTGAGGATGGGTAATTTATAAAGAAAAGGGGTTTATTTGGCTCACAGTTCTGCAGGCTGTACAAGAAGCATGGCGCCAGCATCTGCTGTGGTGAGGACTTCAGGTTGCTTCCACTCATGGCGGAAGGTGAAGCAGAGTCGGCGTGTGCAGAGATCACATGGCAAGAGAGGAAGCAAGAGAGAGAGAGGGGAGGGAGGTGCCAGGCTCTTTTTAACAACCAGCTCTCGCGGGAATTAATAGAGCGGGAATTCAGTCATTACGGCAAGGACAGCACCAAGCCATTCATGAGGGATCCGCCCCCATGACCCAAATACCTCCCATTAGGCCCCACCTCCAACACTGGGGATCAAATTTCAACATGAGGTTTGGGGGGAACACACATCCAAACCATAGCAGCGGCTGAGGGTGGCACAAGGGTTTCTGAATTTGTCAACAGGGTTGTTCACCAGGGAGTCATTAGGGCAGGTGGGTGCATTTGAACTATTCCAAGGCAAAATTCAGTATTTATAGTTGCAGGTTAGGAGCCAGAACAAGAAAGATCACTGTAAGCTCAGGGTCAGAGTTTCTGGGAGATTGGTTCCATTAGTGGATCTGCCAGCAGAGGATAGAGCTAGAAGAATGTGAAATAGCAAGTCGGGCAGCGAGAGCTAAGGTGAGAGGTAGAAACCCAGCCTCTCACAAAACAGAACATGAACAAGTGCACATCAGCCAAAGCCAGAAGAATGATTGTCTTCCGCAGGGAGAAAGTAGCAGTGGTTTGTATTTAAATCACTGGGCCAGATGACTGTCTCTGCCTTTTCTGGTACTTAAGGGCCTAGGCCTTGAGAAGCTCGGTATTAATTTCTGATAAGCCAGGTATTAATTTCTGATAAGCCTTGTGTTTCTTCATTCATATGTTCAATAAACAAACATTTATTGAGCACCTGCTGTCTGTGATGTTAGGTGCCTGGACACAGAGCGATGAGAAGACACCATCTGTCCTGAAGGAGCTCATCTCAACTCATTTGGTCCAGCAACACCTGATCAGCAAAGAACTTTATGTTACTATATAAAATTATCATTATGTTATTATACAAATCATCATAATATCCTGTGGGGACATATTGGGATTTATTTCTCCAATGTAAAAACACAGACCGGGCACAGTGGCTCATGCCTGCTCAGCACTCTGGGAGGCTGATGCAGGAGGCTCACTGGAGGCCAGGAGTTCAAGACCAGCCTGAGCAAGAGCGAGATCCCATCTCTACAAAAAATAGAAAAAATTAGCCAGGCGTGGTGGCACACGCCTGTAGTCCCAGCCACTCAGGAGGCTGAGGCAGGAGGATCACTTGAGCCAAGGAGTTTGAGGCTGCAGTGAGTTATGACGATGCCACTGCACTCTACCCAGGGTGACAGAGTGAGACTCTGTCTCAAAAAAAACAAAACAAAACAAGAAAAACCACATCTATCAATGCAAATTACCCTTGTCCAAGGACCCATCAGGTTTCTTGTGATGACACCAGTTGCCTAGAAGTCATCACACAGTAATTAGCAAGAGCCCTTTGTACTCAGTGTCAATGCACCAAAGTTGGGAGATGTGGGCCTGACCACAACATAACAAAAATGGTTTAACCACAGTGACCAGATGTGATTTCTTTCCTTCTGGGGGTGGAGAAAGGGCTCTACAAGCCTTTCCATAACCCTGTTCTCATAACCATGACTTGGCTCTGCAAATCGAAGCCCCTGAAAGGAAACTGCATTTGAGGGCATGCAAGGGAAAGAGTAGGGCCCAGACTAGAGTATGGCAAGGGAGCGGCTAACGGTGCAAAACTGAAGGAGGCACTCTCCCTCAAGGTCACTCCTCCTTAAATTTTGTGCACTAGGCTTGTCTCTTGCTGCAGCCTAGACCTGCCCTGGGGAAGAGGCATATTCTAAATCCAGGACAGAAAAAAAGCCTGTACTTCATCAAATCTTTTTCCTCTTTCAAGGAAAGTTCTTTTACCATTTGGAATGGTGATCCTGTGTGTGAAATGGGCCCCAAGAACACAGTAATCCTTTCAGTAAGCTTTTCATTATCACATAAGAAACAATGGGAAACCTTCCATTCCTTTTGCTTGAAAGAAGACTCCTACTTTATACCGTTGAGTGTGGCCTTACCCTCTCAAATGTTCTGCCTCATAAAATAATCGTGTTAGGGTTATAGAAATGGGAAGATTTGGGATTTCCAGTACTGGAACAGCACCTCCTCAAGAACACAGCATTATCATAACTAATGTTACTGAATCGTTTTTCTATAAAAGGCATGAGAGCTGTACTATTCTCATGTTCCCTGCTTTACAGAGAAAACAGAGGCTTGGGGAGTTTCTTGAATTTGACTATGTCACACACCAAGGAAGTGGTAGAACCTGGATTTACCCTAATCACTTTATTTCTCTATCAACCCCAAACCAAAAGAATATGGGGCCCAGAGAAAGCTGGGGAGGTTGGCTGTTGGACACTGCCTAAAAGTGAGCAAATCATTACTCTTAACAATAGAAAACTTGGCTGTATGTTGCTATATTTAAAAAAAAAAAACTAAAAGAATAGAGAAATGTATCGAGTTTGGTTACCAATTAAAAGAATTTAAAAATTAGGTTACCCATGTAATTTCAGTCAGTAGAAAATACCTGAAACTCAATTAAAAAAAAAACCCAAAAAACCAAAAAACAAACCTTTGACCTGTTGACTTTAGTCATGACTCAGCCAGTATTGAAGTTCTCTCTATCTCAGCTTTAAAAAAGTAAATAGAAGGTAAATGATTATACTATTTTTAGTTAGATATTTTTTTTGAGAGAAATGCCAGTCAATGCAGAGTATCACATCCATCTTTTCTGCTGGTTTCTGCCATCAACTTTTGATACCTTCAAAGCAAGGTAAGTGAGTGGTACTCTGCAGACAAGAAGGAATATGAGAGGTGGAATCATCATCTTCTAGTGAGCCCCATGGTGTGCTTTCTGGGGCCTTTGGATGTGGGGATTTTCAGAAAAGCTGTGGCCTTACCATTGAAAGTTATACTGAGTCCACTGGAGTCAAGTAACTCATTGCACCTTATTAAAAATTTGGGGACTTCTTTACCCATTGTGTGGATTATTGGGATTGGAATGCATCCTTTCAACAGTGAGTCAATATTGAAGATTCTGTGGTTCCATTTATTGACATGTATTGGGTATTTCCCTAAACACATGTGCATTAACTTCTAACTATTTCTTGGACACTACACTGTGCTAGGTGCTAAGGAAACACAGATGAAAGGTGTAATTCTTGTCTTCCAGATGCTCACCATTGGATCTGATTCCATAGAACTATGGCAGCTATTGTGAGCACACAAGAGAAGTAGAAGCTGTGGTTCCTGCCCTCAGCCTGCATTAAGTCCAGAGGAAAACAGTACCTGAGTTGGAAGGGTTCTCAGGGGACAACAGTGTCTATGTCTTATTCAATCTCGTATCCCCCGCACCCGCTTCCTGTCCCATACATGACCCCTGACTGAGGGTCTCCAGACCAGCCTATCACTCTACACGGAGCCTACCTCCTATGTCTGGCGTCTGCTTGAAGATGTTCAAATACAGGACCCTTTCTGCCACTTTGGCAGCCCATTCCATTGTTGAATCACTCTAGTTACTAGGAAGTTTTTCCTGCCTGCCTTGTAACCTCACCAATGGACCCAGTTCTGCACTCAGGAACCACACAGGCTAAAACAACTGCACTGCACAGACTAAATCCCTGGTCTCTATGTTGGGTTTTAGGTACTTAGAGACATCTAAGCTGTACCCTGCTTCCCTTCTCTGGCCTCCAATATTCCTGTTCCTTCAGTTACTTCTCAGATGAATTAGCTTTGAGACTATATCATGATCCTATTGAATAGGCAGGACTGGCACCAATGATTCAATAGTAGGATGAATCATCTTGTGATTAGGAGTCTAATTAATTATATAGCTATCTGAGTGAGTGTGGACTTGTGTACATGCAATAATTATGGGATGGAGCTTAGCCAGCTGCCACTGGCAGGGAAGGAGAATTTCTCCTGAATTTCTCAGAGGCTTATCTCGACCCTCAAAAGGATTAACAATGAAACCAACAAACAGGCCATTCTTCTCCGTGTATTGCCTTGATCAGACTTCAATGTTGAGAGGGAAAGAATAGGACGCTAATGAAAGACCTGTAAGAGGGGACTAAGTCTCCTGCTCGGCTGGGATCTGGCAAGCTCTCAGCTGTAGCATTTATCGCAATTTGTTGTCTGATCTCTTGAGTACACTTAAGGATGTGGGAAGTCTTTGCTTTTGGTGTTCTTATTAGAACAGTAGAAGGCAACAATTTGAAATTGAGAGGGTGCAGATCACAGAGCCGGGGCAGATAATGGGGGCAATTTTCTGTCTGTGCTGGGATTGTGCAACAGGCAGCTAAATCAATTTGGTGAGTTAAGCAACAGATTGAGCCTCCAGGCCTCAGATTCTAGTGGAGACTGAGGCAGTGGGAGGATGGATACTAGCAGGAAGTAAGGGTAAGTAATATGGAGAGGGGCTGGATGGTGGAGGAGGGGCGTAGGAGCAGCTTAGCTTGATTAAGAGCCCTACATTTAGGGCTCCTACAGACCCAAGTCCAAACCCTGGGGCCACTATTTACTAGCTATGTGACCTAACTAGACAGTAAATCTCACTAAGCCTTAGTTTCTCCATCTGTTAACTATGGGCAATAAAACCTGGCTAGTAGGGATGTGTTGAGGATTTAATGAGATAACATTTTCAAAGTGCTCAGGGTAGGGCCTGGCACACCCCTAGTAAGCTATCAATAAATAGGAGTTCTTAATAGCACTAATAACACACCAGTACTGACAGCACAAGGAGGTGACATAGGGAATAATAAAGACTAAGATAAGTCTTTGCCTTCAAATAGGCTAAGTATAGAAGCAATATAGCCTAGTGGCTAAAAGTAAGGGGTTCTTAGTTTTGTCACCTTGGACAAGTTACTTAACCTCTTTGAGTCTCATTTTACTCATCTGGAAAAAAAAAATTATAGCAGTGCATACTTCAAAGGATTTTTGAGAGCATTAAATAAGATAGTACACGTAATAGCCCTGGCATCAGGTTAGCAGCCATATTACCACTTACTCAGAAGAAATATAACAGGTGAAAGAGTTCTAGGGACCACATCTTTTTGCATCAACATGCTGGCAAAGAGAGGGTCATATTTCAGCAACTCCTGGCAACAGGAGGGACCAGAAAGAAAGGGAGATAGTGATATTTCAAGAAAAGAACCAATTTCCTTGCCCACCCCAAGGAAATTAACATGGCAGGACTCAGGATAAGAGGGCAGTAGGCACAGGTCAAAGTGGCTGGTGGAGGCTCAGGGTGCAGAGCACTCCGTTGAGTCACTGGAGAACCAGGCACATAAATGCTGAGCACTGAAACAGAGCTCAGGAAGGAGAGGGGAGCAGTTCAGGAGCTTCCCTGGGAGGGGATTCCAATGGGCATTTAAAATATTGTGCTTGTCCAGTGGGCCTCTCAGGTTCCCAGTGGAGTCTACAGATATAATCATCAGGGCCAGCTTCCCATGTGTGTCCTGTGCAGGGGTGCAAAGCCCTGCACTTGCAAGGACCCTGTGCTCGGTGGAATGCTTTTCTGTCTTGAAATTCTTAATAATTTTTTAACAAGGGGCCCTGGGTTTTCATTTTGCACTGGGCCACGTACATCACGTAGCCGGTCCCATTAATCATAAGTAGCGTGTTAGAGGAGCCAAGCACTGTAGGCATTCACAAGAGAGGGGGAATCATGTCCAGCTGAGGGTGGTCAGGGGGAGAGGAAAGAAAGTGTTGTGGACAGGGGACACTTTGAATTGGACCCAGAAGGATGAGCCGGAACTGGGTAGGTGGAAGTGGGAGGATGGCTATCTGGTCGGAAGGAATATGTTGGCAAAGTCAAGAGGTGGAGAAGTTTGGACTCTGCTAAGGGAATGGTAAGAAATCCTTGTGAACTTGGAGTCCCTGCTCTTGATCTGCTCACATCTGTGCTCTGCCAGGACGATGCCATGCTCAGCTGGCCTTTCCATGGGGAGCCTTTTTCAAGGCTTTTCTTAGTCCTTTCTTCCAAATGCCATTCTGCTAGGTGCCTGCCCAATTAATAAATTAAATCTAGCCATGTTATTCATAGAAATCTCAAAGCAAGGGTGGAGGAAAGCAAATTTGAAAAAGAATCAAATAAAAAATTCTTAATTAAAAATAAAATTTTAATTTTATGGAAATAAAAATTTAGAAGTACTTAAAATAGAACAAACACAGACCAAGAGAAAATTCAAGTGAGAATCCCCACCGTCTAATTTGCTCTCTCTCCATCTTTCATGTCACAACTTCTGTGTAGGGATTTGCACAGCAGGCAAGTGGTGGAGGTGGAATTCAGACCAGGGTCCAAATCCAGTCGTCTGTCCTCAACCCCATACCGCCACGACCCCCCTTTACTCCATTGGGGTGGGTTTCCCCAAACAGAAGCCTAGAGTGGTCCAGAAAACAGTGCAAGTGTTGGCACTTATAAAATTACCTAGAGTCATAACACAGTGACACAGATGAGAGACAGCATAAAAAGAAAAAGGCATTTTTTAAAAAAAAACCTCACAATCTCTACCCTTACTATCCTAAAATTTGCATTTGAAATTTTATTTCTGTTAACATGATATGACTGTCATTATTTCTATTAACACTGTATGATGAATGACATGCCAATACACATTTTGCTGTGTTCCCATTTAATCTGCATAAATATTGAACATCACCACTTAACCAACAAGCTTTGATTTTTCTTTCCCAATGTAAGTGTCCCATGGTGGCTAAAAGTTTGCACTCCCTTTCCTAAATTTGATAGGACAGAGTTATATGGATAGCTAATATGTTTTGTGTAGTCCCAGAGCCTCAGGTTCCTCATAGGCTGTGTTGCTGCTTGTCTGGGGACTGGTGGGACAGACCACCTGCAGGAGGGTTAGGGAGTCAGTACTCATAGGTCTGGCCCTGTAATAGAGCCATGTTCAACAGGAACAACAAAATAGTGTCAGCCACTTGGATTTGTTCTGTGGCTCAGCCCTACTTTGAACTCATATCTGAGTTCTATTACAAGTAAGAACTGCAGAGGCTATCCCTAGAGGACCTCAGGAAGTTCAAGCATCTCTGTTTTGATGCTTGTTGACAGCTTGTAACATAAAAGAGCAAAGAGGCCTTCTCCTACAGTCTGTACAGAACTCTGTGTGGCCCAGTGTGCTCCATGGCTTCAGCTGCAGCAGGAGAGGACAGGGTCCAGCAGTCAAGGTAGTGCCCAGGTGCAGGCAGCAATGCTCAGCTGTGGGCAGCGGTGCCCAGGGCCAGGCAGTGGTGTCCAGGGGCATGCAGTAGTGCCCAGGGGCAAATAGTAGTGTCCAGTGGCAGGCAGAAATATCCAGTGGCAGGCAGCAGTGTCCAGGGGCAGGCAGCAGTAACCTGAAGAAGGGAGTGATGCTCTCATAGTCCCTATGTCATTTGATTACTGATAGAAAACAATGTCCTCTCATTGTATAGTAACACACAGCATATTTTCAGAAGTGAACAGAGAATATGACATTTAACCAAAAGAAATTTGGGAGCCGGGCATGGTGGCTCACACCTGTAATCCTAGCACTCTGAGAGGCTGAAGTGGGAGGATCACTTGAGCTCAGGAGTTCGAGACCAGCCTGAGCAAGAGCGAGACCCTGTCTCTACCAAAAATAGAAAAAATTAGCTGGGCGTGGTGGTGCGCACCCAGCTACTCAGGAGGCTGAGGCAGGAGGATCAGGATCACTTGAGCCCAGAAATTTGAGGTAGCAGTGAGCTATGATGATGCAACTGCACTCTACCCGGGGCAACAAAACAAGACTCTGTCTCAGAAAAAAAAAGAAAGAAAGAAAGAAATTTGGGAACATCATATTTAACACAGGATAGAAAATGGTTACCAGGGACAGTTTAAACCAACAGAGACTACATGTAATAAGGAGATTGTAGAGAGGGGGTGGCAGCATCATATCTTTGTAGAAAATCCAAAACTAACAGTTCAAGGTTGATGTACTTTCTGATGTAAAGACATGTAAGTTCAAAGTCAGTTTGTTATTCATGTGTCCTCTGTTCACCAGGGAAAAGTTATTGGCCAGAGAACCTGAGCAGGGAACGGAGGCATACAGGGTGACCTGGAGTGGCGAGGGGGGCGGGGCTTGGGCTCCCTAATTCCCACTGGCACTTCCCTTCCTTTGCTCTGAATGATTGATGTTTTCTCAGTCGAACATAAAATGTTATGTGAGTGCTGCTCTGTGACATGGTGGCTGCCCTCTCCAGCCCTCAGTCCCAGTCAGGTTACCCTGAACCCCACCCCTGAATAGAAATTCTAACCCACTAGCTCTGCTCTGCCACTCTCTGCCGGTGTCCCTAAGACACACACACACACACACACACATACACACACACATGCTTCTCCACTTACAGGCTACACTGTTTTGGGGTGCAGAAGGCTAGAGCTGCTCCAGAAATGGTACCATAACCATGGTGGCTGTCAGACCTTGATTTTTTGCACTTACCTCTATTGCTTTGTTTTTTCCTTAGTAAAGGCATTTTGTTAAATATTTACATAAGTGTGATTTAAAGTTCATGCCATTCTAACACCAGTTTTTCCATTCAGATAAATTTATAAACCAGAAAAAAAAAGCCATCTTTCAGAGCATGTGTATCAAGTTTACAGCAGCCACAACTTACCTGCTGCCCCTGATGACACAGGGCCTGCTTTCTGCAGCTCTTCTGCCATGGCCTGCTTTTTGTGTGGTGAGTGCAGCCAAGGTCTAGCTCTGTGCCGTGCATAGGGGAGGTGACAATGACATTTTCAAACCAGAAGAATGTGTGTGAAGGAGGAGGAAGGGAAGGAGAAAGAAGGTTATGGAAGCCATGCTGCAGGAGTGGAGAAAAATGGTCTTCCTGTGAACAAGAACCATCTTCAGCAAACCTGGGTCAGGGATCCACTGGAAAGCCCCCCTTAAGCTGTGTGCTGGGAAGGAGTCTGAGCTCAGGCATCAGTTGCAGGGGCTGGGGTGGACACAAGCCTGCACCCCCACCCTCACTGGCTGGGCTCCCCCGTGCACAGGCTGGGCTGTGAGCATCCTTGGTTCCCCAGTGCCTCCTCAAGTTCATGCACACAGTAGCTGCTTAATAAATGTTTGATGATTCAATCAAAAGTATTGCTTTCATCTTATATTTCCCATTGAAAAAACCCTACAATTGCTCCTAGTTGGATTTTTTAATACCAAATTAAAGCTGTAAAGCCTTCCACAATTGAACTCTCTCCTTCTCTCCTTAATGTCATTTTGCCCACTTCCTCTCTATACCAGAGACAATGGGCTTTTCCCTGGCTGACAAGAGTACAAAGAGCCCCTGCTTGAGTCATATGGGGAGGGGTAGGCATGCATAGGCCTGGGCACTAATCAGAAAGGGGAGCTGAAATGACACTAGAATAAACTGAAAGCTGGGCAGCAATCATTCGGTTTCCATACATAACTCTATAGTGTACAAAATGTACAATGTTAGCCCTATGCCCTCCACAGTAGACAGCATCGTCTCGTGGAAACGAACGTTTTAAAAAATGTTTCTGCAGGGACTCCCAAACCAGCCAGCTGTCAGTAGAGTTGGCTGAAATTCTGAAATACCACTGTGTATGGCAAACAACAAATACATTTTATTATCTAAATTGTGAAGACCTCTTCATATGTATCTTAAGATGCCTGCCTCAAGACTCATAAAATGAATAACCACACAATAAACAAAAACAGACAAATAGAAATTAAAAAAAGAATGAAGCAAAGGGGGAGAATTTTGTCAACATAAAACCAGAAAAAATAGTTTTAAAGATATTTTCAGAGGACTCTAAGCCCACAACCATGTAATTAGCCTATATTTTTAGTATATATGAGTGGTTAATGTTACTCATTAAAATAAATGGAAAACTGTGAAATGAAAGACAAATCCAATAAGGCTTATATTTTTATTAATATCATATAGTCAATATATGCAATAATTCCTTTTCTCCTTGTCCCCCTACATAAATGTGCAATGTAGATCCTGTGATGGGTGATGCAGGCAGCGCAGGACATGCCCTCCTTTTTTTCTTGGATAAACTGTTGAAAGATGTTTTTCTGTCGTCATTTAATTGTAAGTGCTCCTTCTGTGGTAAACTAAGCTCATATTTAACTAAAACATTTAAAATTTTTTACTGGCCAATGATTAAGGCTTTGGCAGTCTTGTGTGCTGGCTAATTAGTTTTTTGTTGTAGTTTTATGTGTGTGTGTTATGTTAAAAATCTTTCTTATACATCCTCAGCACCTTGCACTGTGCCTGGCAATCAGTGGAAATAGATTTAGTGATGGTATTGTGTGGAGTCCTGTGGAGTATAGAAGACACAATTGACTTTAAGAGATTTTTCGTGCACTGTTAGGTTTAAGAACAGTCATCCTCTTTTCCTGGAGCTGGAATCTGAGAAGTTTTGGCAGCTGTAGTGAGGAACCAGACCTGTCGTTTGATATGCCTCTCAGTTTTGAGTGTCCACAGCTTTGATCAGTATCTCTCATGTTCTCATGAAGATCACTGACGTGTAACCCACATTTCCTCAGCCCCCCAGCAGAGAAAGGAGTAACCCTAGGGGCCAGAATGGTGTGACATTTGCTCAGATCTTATCCTTGAAACTCCAGCTGCCAGAATCCTTTCTTTCCTTGATGGCAGGGATGGGGGTTGGGACTCATGGACCTGCAGGTAGTAACTTTATTCCTCCCGAATTCCCTGTCCTCTTTTGTGTTCTGTGAGCAATGTGGCTCCTCCATTGCTGTTCTGATATTCCATGGTCTCAGCTGCTACTTGTATGGTCACCTCATGTGATCACCTGAGGCAAATCGGATTTTCTGAAAATGCCCACATCAATATCTGTAGATCTACGTAATCCTTCAGAACCTTGGAGAGTCTTTTTTCAAAAGATGGAGTCTAATTCCTCTCCCCTGGAGTATGGGTGAGCATTTGTGGCTGCCTCCATGAATAGGAATGTGAACGAAAGGATACCACATGACTTATAAGGCTAGATTACCAAAAGAAATGAGGCTTCTAGCTTGTTCCCTCTTCCTTTTGGGACATGTGTCTTGGAAGCCCTGAGCCAATGTATAAGAAGTCCAGCTATACTGAAGCTGCCATGCTGCAGAGACCACATGGAGACAAAGATTCCTGAGGAGCCCCTCTAGTTCTAGTTCCCAGTTGCTTGAGTCCTCCCAGAATCAGCTGCCAGACATGTGAGTAGAAATGATTTCAGTCTCCAGCCTTTGCGCTGTCCCAGCTAACACCAAATGGAGCAAAGAAGCTGTCTCCATCAAGCCCAGCCCATATTGCAGATTTGTGAGAAAACATAAATATTGCTGCTTTAAGCCAGGAGGAGTTAGGGTAATTTTTTACATGGCAATGGTAACTGAGACATCACCCTTAGGGTATCATCACCTTGCTTCTTGTGAGACTCTTGCTTTTCTTCTATAACAGTTGCTGAGCAGAATTAGGGAAAGGTCCCTGCTCTGACCAGTGTCAAAATTCTTTTATCAAACCACAAAACACAAATAGAGGCACTTAACTCTTACAATCTGAAAGCTTATAGCTTCTTATAATGGCCCTGATGGTTTTACTTTTTACTCAATTGACTCCAGTTTGTTATGGTTACTCTGCCCACAAAATTTAGTGCAAGTGCCCTTGTGATTATGTTAGGAGACATCAATTCAAGTGACACCTTGACCGCATTGCTGTCAAATCATGCTTCCCCATCAATGCTGTGGATGAACCTGGTGCACTGCAACGCTATAGCTCCAGGTTAAGTTGCTTCCCCCCACCTGAAACATTGTACAAGAGTCAAAATCTTGTCTGGTCAGGTTTAATGTGTCCTGCCCCTCTCCTAGGAGTTTTTGGACTGACAAAACATGTAAGAGCTATGAAAACTTACACACAGTAGGCACTGGTATTTTAAGCTTTCTTCCTGGATGTTCACCACTAATAAGAGTATTGAATAGATCAGAACTGAGAACATAGCTCTGTTATGTGCCAGCAGAGATTATCTCCCTTCCAGGTTGACATTGATCCATTAATCAACAGCATGTTCAACCATAATTAGCGAGTTATGAATCCAACTATGTGCCTTCATTTTGTCCCCAGGGATATCACGAGATGAATCATCAAACACTTTGCTGAGAACCTTGGCTATCACATTGGGTCTAATGATCTAATTGGTAGAAAAGACTTAAGGTTTAATTATATGACTTGTTCCTAATCACCTAGTTTGTCTCCTTGCAGTGGTTTCCACAACTGTTATTAATTCTTAGGGGCCATCCTTTATTTTTAATTTGATTTTATTATTATTATGGGCACAATCAAGCTCCAAATCAAAATCCAGCACATGTGGAATTTACCTTCTCTACATTAGAATTAAGGGAGGGTACGAGAAGAGGGCAGACAGTTAAGATGCATTAGTATTTGAGTTTGCACTGAAAATTATCATCATTGTTGATTTCCTTAATAGGTTGAATTTTAATAGCAATAACCAGGAAATGACTTTAAAAAAAAAAAAAAAAGCCTGGAGTCCCAGAGCTAATTTTACAGCTCTCATAGCATTATTTTAGTGCCACCTGGAGACAAACATCATGCATTGCAGAGGATAGGAAAACAGGAGGAAAAAAAAATCACAAACTTTCCAAACCTCAATTAAGCAATATAGATTATAACTTGCTCTTTTTTGCCCATCTGTACCCAGAGAGGAATTCCATTTGTAAATGTCCAATCATCCAACAACCCTATAAAACATGTACTATTATTATCACCATTTTACAGATGGAGAAACTGAGTCATAGCAAGTAAGTGGTAGAACTGGAATTTGAATCTAACCAGTCTGATTCTAGAGCATATACATTTTAACCACTATGGAAGTGACCTGGTGCAGCCTGGGTGAGACTCTTTAGAGTAGCACAATCAACAAAAATATAATGTGAACTACATATGTAATTAATTTAAAATTTTCTAGTAGCCACATTCTAAAAAGTAAAAAACAACAACAAAAAACTCAGGTGAATTTTAATAATATATTTCATTTATTTTTAATAATATATTTTATTTTACCAAATATACTCAAAATTCTATCATTTAAACATGTAATCAATATGAAAATCATTGAGATATTTTACAATCTTCTTTATACTAAGTCTTCAAACTCCAGTGTGTATTTTATAGTTTGTAGAACCTCTCAGTTTGGATGAACCACATTTCAAGTGCTCAATAGCCACATGTGGCTACCGAATGGGACTGAACAGCTTTTAGAGGGTTTTCACTGACACTCAGGTGAGACAAGACAGACCCTCAGTTATGTCGTTCTCAGGCTGGGTACATAAATAGAGGGACTATGCCTAAAGTTATACCACTCAGGAGGATTTAATTCTTTTAATGGAAAAAGAAAGGGTCTGGGCTCTTTTACATATAAAATCACCATGGAAGCTGTACTGGTGCCCGCTGCCTGTGACCTGTGTCCCACCCTTGATTGTGAGTGCTGGGACAATTTCAGTGACTAAAATACTAGAATTTTAAATAAGTGAACACTTACCAAATGTTTTTTTCTTCTCTTGCTTATCTCCCAGTGTCCTTGCATAAGTCTTTTTGTTCATGGTGCAAGTCATTACTAGAGCAAGTAGTAGCTTATCTTTTTTCAAGGAATAGAATGAAATTCTCTTTCTATTCCCATTTCTAACAACACTTGATGCAACTTTTCAAATAGGTTTTAAGTTTCCATATCCTGTTCCCTTTTCAGTGATTTCTGGGCACTAACATCCATCAGGAATGCTAGATTCCTGAATGGATGCAGCTGAGAAGCAGGAAATAAACCTAAGTGAATAAATAAAATGAATATCCAAAAAAGATATTTAAAATGCACAAAAGCTCAAGCTCAAAAATATCACCTTTCATTTTCCCTGTTTTGCAGATGAGAAAACTGAGGTCCAGAGAGGTTAACTGGCTTCCCCGGTGTCACAGAGATTAAGTCTGATTCCAGGCCAAGCATGCTTTGTGTCTTATTACATAGCTCCCTGGAATAACACTTTTCCTTGCAGGACTGAAGGCACTATTATCTGTTCTCCCACCGTCGTTACTTAACACCCTTCTTCCACCATGTTTATTTTCTCTACTTGTGAATTCATGGTAGTTGAGTATATTCTCTGGAGCAGGTTGCTTGGGTTCTAATGCTAGTCCCACCATTTGTAAGCTATGGGATGTAGCTCAATTTCCTCATCTGTAAATTGAGGAAAACAAGAGTCCCTTATCCATGTCAACAAGCTTATCCATATAAAGCACTTAGAACAGAAACTAGCTCATAGTAGGCACTAAATATTTCTTTTACTCAGTGGATAAGAGACCAAGTTTTCACTGTTCTTCACGTGTATTCTAACACATGAAAGCTTCTGGCTTGAAGGGAACTAATGTATTGTCTACTACAACCTCCCAGCCTAAGAACCTTCTCTGCAATACTCCTGGGCAGATGGATATTTTTTGTTTACTTGGTGAGAGCTTGCTGCTTCAGGGACCCCTACTCCAGTTTTGGACAGCACTAACTTCTGGGAAAGAAGTTGTACCATAGTGCAAAAAACTTGGGCTTTAGAGCCTGGCTTTATGATCATCCCCTCATCCTCCCCACCTCTCCCACCCATTACTATAGTTTATTGCAAGAAAATCTATGGAACTTTGATATAAAGCTTTCCAAATTACAATGTGCCTCAGATAAAATACTTAAAGCTAAGTAACACTCACAGAGTCCAGTGATAAGAAGATATTCTTTTTTAACTCATTAAATCATGGGAGTTGACCATGGATAAAATGGAGTGACAAAGCCCCATTAATGTTCTTCTTTGTAGGCAGAACATTCTCTGTGGGGTCTTTCTACCCAAGACTAGTAACTCTAGCTCTTAGTATCATCACTGACTTTCGCATACATCTTGGAAAAGTGAGTATTTTGCAAGTGCAAATAATGATCAAGCGTTCTCCTGGGCTAAGATATGTAAGGAAAATGATAACCATTCTTAAGAAATGTTCAACTGCAGGCAATTCAGTACATAATAAATCTCAAATGTACAAAAAGTCTACTACACTTACATATGCATTTATGTGATTTCATTTGATTTCTAAGATAGTTTCAAATAGTAGCACTGGCTGCTACTGGAACTATACTGATGGTTGGAAGGCAGTTCCACCACACTGCAATAGCAATTGTTAAACATCACTGAAACATTCACTAGCAGAGGCAAATGTACATGAAAAGTAGAGTGTGATGGACTGTATAATGTAAAAAAGTGAAGGAGGTTCAAAAGTCAAATGTACTTAAGTCACATACCATTTCAATCAGGTGCCATTAGAAGAAGGAAATGGAATTTGCAACTCTACTTTAAATTTATTTTCTAGAGCCAGTGGTAATCCTTGTTCCTAAACAAACCAAAGGCTTTCCAATCATGAGGTCAACTGAGATTATACACATGAAAAGTACCTTCTAAACAGTAAAGCATTCATATCAGGTTTTATTATTCCTAAATTAAATGAGAGGAAATATACTTTCTCAAGGACAATTGGATCTTTCTGCAACCTTAATTCATGTATCCCCATTTTCTAATCTATTCAGGTTCTTCAAGCTTCTTTCTAGAAGATGCCATGTGTGTTTAATTGGGTATGGGGACTGGATCTTTATCATTCTTTTGCATGCTTGTGCATCCAACTTGCTTGATGGGAGGGGATAACCCAACTAGCTCACAGGAGAAAAGAAACAGGAGTCATGAAAAAAATAACAACAAAATGTATTTAAAAACAGACTTCTTCAGTTGGCATTTTGAATGAGATAGTTAACAATTAACTCCAACCCTCTATGTTGTGTTTCTTTTGCTCCTGGAGTCCTCTTGCAGCTTTAATTCTTGAAACTCAGGCAGCAGCACCAGACATTAAATCCCCAAAGGGAGAGGTATTAGTAAACCCTTTGCTGGTCATTCTTTTCTGAATGCAATGGACAAATTCTTAAGCCCTCTTATTCATTTCATGACGATCATTAGAAAAAAAATTAAACCAAACTTGCATATTGAAAATAAAAACAAAAACACAGACAAAAAACCCTGCAGATAATAAATATCGCTGATTCACTCATTTTAAACAAAGTCCAATTTTATTCACTCTTAATATCCTTGCAGTCCATTGTATACCTTCTGCACTGATCCTTGTTTCAGTAGCTGTTTGATACCTGAAGAAAGAAAAAACAAACGACTCCATTAACAAAAATGTTACTTCCCTAGAGTTTGAAGAGCATGTTTCATGGAAGGCTCATAAAAGGCCTTCCGACAACCATGGATCTGAATTAAACAAATAACTACCAATCTCCAACTTCATCGCATGTAGATATCCCCACACAGGCATATGTGCATCCAAGATGACCCCTTGTCTCTTTCTCTCAGGCCCACATTCCACATACATAACCCCACGAAACCCTATGAAACGAGGAATGAGAAGAAGCAATCAAAAAGGAAAGAAAACTCTTCAGCTAAGTCTTACATTCCTCCTTCTTTATCCTCTTTTCATCGCTCTCCTTTCTTTTCCCATTTAGGAGACTCACCTGGGCCCTCTTCTCAACCAGTCGGCATAGATATCCACCCCTAAGCCTCTAGTCCTTCTATTAAACCTCATCTTCCCTTTTGGAGTTTAGTCCAGCTCATTTGTTTTAAGTGATTCTCTTTCACTCCCATACAACCTATCACTCCCTAGGTTTCAAAGCCCAACTTATACAACCTTTTGTAACCCAGTGATGCAAGGATTTTTTTAAACATTGCCTTTACAGAGAAAGGCAAGTTCATTCCTATACTTGTGTTCTACTAGTATTAACGGTTAATGTCTCATACCACTGGAGGGTTTTGCGTCTACCCAACACACATACAACAACCCCCACCCCCGCCCCGCACCACAACACACAAACACTCATTCTAGTCCATACCTTCTCTTGCTTCCTCTGTTAACTGTTCTTTTGGAAAATCCACATCAAAAGTGATTATCAAAGAGCCCTTGATGTTGTTGTTGTCAAAGCTGGGGAGCCCTTCCCCCTTCTTCCATAGCTTTGCTCCCGGCCTGGTAATCTTATCCCGGGAGATATGTACCTGGAAAGCAAAAGGGAATGGACTGGAATAGGTCTGGCACACCCGAAGTACATCACACAGCTTCTGGTGAGCACTGGTGCACAAAACTAATGTCACAGCTCAGCAAAAGGAGAGAATGAAGAGGCAAAGGAAACACATTAGGACAATGAGAGTCAAAGAAGAAAAGGTTTTTTTTAAAAAAAAAAAATCAAACACAAAAATAAGTAAAAAAAGTAAGGTTTTTGTCAGTAGAAACTATAAGAACAAGACTGTCAAAGGCTGAAATCAACTCTGAGTAGCTGAAAGGTCTGTGGCACTGTTACTGCTGGACGTTCAGCAGCAGAGTGAGGAGAGAAGGCAGAACAAGACCGAGAAAGGAGTCGCTGTGGTTTTAATGATTGAGGTAGCGGATGTAATCTCAAAACTACCCATACGAAGGCTTTTTTAGGGACAGAAAACAGAAAAATTGGTCTGTTTACCTTGTGACCATCCAAGTGAGTAATGTCCATCTCAAAGCCAACCAGAGACTCAACTAGTGAGATTGTCACATTTGTGTACAAATCATCTCCTCTCCTTTCAAATATTGGGTGCCTAAAAACAGAATAAGGTAAAAATTGTTAATTTCCATCTTTCTTTGAGAGGAGTTCAAAAAGTTGTTAGAAAAATCTTAGATAAAGATGAACACTACTCTTTCGAACAATAAGCATTTATCAGACATGCTTTTGTGTATAGTATTAATCGAGACTATAAAGTTGTGTAAGTCTTATTAAATGCTACTCTTAAGGAGCTTACAATCAGCAAAAGCCAAAGTACGTAAGTAAAACTATAAGCCATCAGATTATGGAAAAGAGAGAAAGACAACTTCTAGCAGTAGAAGTTGGGGAGACAATCATCTGAAACAGATCTGTGGAGATTTCCTGGTCTTGAAGTCCAAGTCAGCTCTGGAGATGCAGATAAGGTAGGTGTGAGGAAGGGGGGAATAGGGTGAGAGGGAATTCTGGCAAAGGCAAGGACTTGAGAAGGTACCAGGTTTATTCAGGGAACAGCACATGTTCCAGTTTCTTTGGGAAGTGATGAGAAAGACAAGGTAGGTAAGGAAAGCTGGGGAAAAAAATCACTGAGATTAAAGAGTGTGGTGAGGGAAAAGTCCTAGGCAGTGGTGGGCCATTTTTCCATATTCCAGTAGGATTCCAATATTCAATGAATCCTTAGGTATCACTGGTTTTCAAAGTGGTTAACAGGAGAGAAACAATAAACAAGAAAGCCCGAGTCCCAGGCAATATTGTCTAAGCAGCACTTCATGCTGAAGAGAAGCTCACAAAAGCTCTCTTCACAGAAGCTGCATATTATGTAATAGAAGGTCCTTTCTATGGAAAAGTCTCTCATTCTTGTATGGTGCCATAGTTTCTCAGTAAAATCTTAGCTCTTCTTGACTCCCTATCTTGTTTGCTTCTCTTTTACAACTTCTTACTTGTCTTATCAAATCTTTCCTTTCAACATCTTTTGGATTTGTGAGTCCTAAGTAAATAATAGGGGCTCAATCCTAGGGACCAACCCCAAATTTTCAGTAGTGTTATTGAAAAGTTACAAATAATCATTTAGGGTATTAAGGGCATGAAACAGAAAAATGTCTGGAAGTGCTCTGGTAGCTACCCACATCTCTATAATCTGACTCATCTGAAAAGCTGGGGCTAAAGAGAAGGCCTCTAAAATTAGAGTACTTACTTGACAACTTTGATTCGGAACCGTAAATCTCCAGGCTCCCCATCCACGTGAGGCTCACCTAGTCAGAGCAAATTACAGCACACTGTAAGTCACGCAAGTCGAACATCACAAATCTACTTGGCAATTGAGACAATTTTTTAAAGCTACTACCTTAGGTATTGACTCTGTCAAGCCTATCTGTGAGGGCAGTGTCTATGCCTGGTTATACCAAGTTTCAGGTTATCAGTGAAGATCACCTGTGCCTTGGGCACAGCAATAAATAACTTGACCTATTTCTTAAACAAAAAATGATTCAATGGTTTCCTGAACCTGAAGTCTTAAAGCTTTTTTTTTCTTTTAGAGTTTTAAATTTAAGTCCAAAGGTGAGGTCTAAGACCATCTTTTTAATGCCAACTAGAGCTATATATCTTCTTTCACTGATGAATTAAAATTAATCCTTTAAGGTCTGAACACCCTAAATTTTGATAAAACTTAAAACGTAGGCTATCTGACAATAACTTTTGGCCATGATATTCGAAGGATAAGCAGTAATGCCACTGCCATGCATGACCAACCATAAAAAACATTCTGTATCTTGGCTGAAGAGTGTTAGAAATTACATATGCATTTACTATGTGGCCATTAAGATAGGGTAAGGTAGGAGTGAAAGGTATTCATAAACAAGCAGAGAGCAGAAAGTTATAATAATAAAACATCAAATATCAGTATTTCACCTTCTCCAATAAAGGGGTACTCCATGCCATCTCTCACCCCAGGTTCTATTTCTACCTCTAGTGTTCGTTCTTCATTCACTAGTCTGAGAAAAAGAGAATTAAAAAAGAAAAAAAATGAAAACACAAACAAAATCCCAGATACAGACAGTTGAAGTTTTATGTATTTTATCAGAACTTTTTCATGAAAGACTATAGTGTGCCTCTACTTGACAAAGCTATCTGATATCCATTTAAATCTTCTACATGCTAAAATTCAGGGCGAAACTACCATATATTACATAAACACATAAGATTGATCTAACATTCCAAGTAAAAAGAAAATTAAGCATTAACACTTGTTAAATATATTCAGAAATAAAGGGCACTGCTTATTAGTTCAGAAACATAAAAGTATTTAGAATACTTCAGGAAAAAATTAAAATTTCCTTTTTTTTTTTTGCTCTATCCTTTGATAGAACATGGTGCAGGAGGGAGAGAGAGGCAGGGAGGGAGATCTAGGTATGGGCCACCAACATTTTATTAGACAAATGAGATTACATAGTGTTTCTCGGTAGAACAAAGAAGGTACATTCACTTACTTGACATTAGGGCATTCATCGCAGACCACCTCCTGGGTCATTTGGAAGCGCCCAGGGCCCAGCTGGGTGGTCCGCATCTCTTGCCGACAATTGCATTTCCGTTTGCCTGGAGCCTGCCTTGCCACAGGTTTGTTTCTAACTACCTAAGAAGTGCATAAACAATATCAGCTTCTCGCTCATGCAAAACAGCTGTTAGTTTCCTCTACCACTCAGGGCTCTGCACACATGCCTGGACTGAAAGTTCCCTTTTCTGGCAAGCTATCCCTCAGGGAGACCTAAAGCTGACAGAACTCTTTGAGGAGGACAAATAAGCCCCAAAACAGGAATGAAGCAAACACATACTTAGATGATTCAAATTCTAAAGCTGGAGAAGAGAGAGGGGAGTAAGAAAGAAGAGAACCAAAAAATAAGGTATATGATGTAAGCATTTCTAAGCCACAACTAAATGCTACTGAGTTAAAGTAGTTCGTAGAATCATTATCTCTTAAGAAATCTAAGCTGTGTCAAGCATACTGAGGAACAATTACAGCCTTCAAAAACTGGTATGTGGCTACCATCCAATCCTAATGAAAATGCCTCCTTGCTTCAGGCAACTCAATCCAGGACTATATTCCTATAACAGGCAGGAAGAGACACAAGGACCATCCATCTCTTTACAGTTGACTGCAATCAAACATTCTGATCCCTCTAAGTATGTGAAATTAATATACACGAAGAAATATATTTCTATTTTTGTCTGTTTAACACCAATCACAAGGTATGTGCTCATGCCACAGAATGACAGGAATGCTTGAAGAAGAATCCCTTAAAGCCTACCAACACATGAAAACCCAGGTCAACAGAAGAAATTACAGCAACAATAACAGTAATTAGAGTGAACACTGTATATTAATTACTACATGCCACGCAACGCTCTAAACACTTTTATATGTTCATCTAATCCTCACAACAACCTTATGAGGTATGTACTGTTATGATCTCAATTTTACAGATGAGGTAACGAAAGCACAGAAAGGTTAAGTAACATGACCAAGGCCATGTAACTAACATATGGTAGAGCCAGGATTCTAAACTAGGCAGTCTAGCTGCAAAGTCCATGCTTATAACCATCATACTATCCTATCTATCTCTCAAGGTAATTTTTTCTTAATAAAAGAATTTACCATGCAGTCATTGAAATAGCAAAGCCATTACATCCCTTACAATAATTAGATTAAAAGAGAATTTGTTTGGGAACACACTAACAGCAAAAAGTGATGTGTACCGTGTATTAGTGATGACTGCAGAACAACAGGTTTGGAAGGGAATGTGGGAGTTAATAAGGCTCACCTCTTTTCTCTCATCTAAACAACCTCTACTGTTTATGAAGGACAAATGGCTCAAATATTTTTAATGCCCTTTTCTCCTATCCTGCAGCTTGAACAATGGTATTACAAGCCAGTAGCATCTTCTGTGATTGTCTAGTCTTCTTCTTTCAACTATTCAGAGCAAAAGCTACAACTAAGAAGAAAATGCTTCTCATCAAGATGGCACATATGCATAGCTACTAGCTATCCCCTCCAAAATCCTGGAAAAACTACAAGAAAACATGGATTCCAGGAAACAATAACTATAACACAGAATATATGAGAAAATCCCAGAGATAGAAGAGTTTTGAACTGATACGTGTATAGGGTGGTGGCTACAACCTGAGCAATAACAGCTAGTGAGGGTAGTGAGAAGACATGAGGAAAAAGTAGCTGAAGTTCTGCTCTTGCCTCTCTCCTGAACTGCCTTGGGACAAGGACTGTTTGCCCCCTCTCCAGACAAGGAGAAAACAAAAGACCCAGACACCAAACAAAACCAAAAACATCCCAAACAAATAAACAAACATAGTTAAAACCACTGGGCAAGAGCTCACCCCAAAATGCTCTACAGGGAAAGGTAGTTGCCGATACCCATAAGGAATATGAGCTCACAGGCCAAAATAGCTAGACACCTGAAGAGTCCAACTATCTGCCCCCTAAAAAACAACAAACTGGATAACCCATATATTGCAAGCAAATGTGCTAGAGAAGACAGACCAGGAATTTAAAATAAGCATGATAATACCTAAGGAGATATGGAAGACATTAGCAAAATGAAAGAGTAAGAAATAATATGAGAATTAAATAGAAATATTATGTATAAAAATATGAGTTGAAATTAAAACACAGCAAATGGGATATCATTAGAATGGATACAGCTAAAAACTGAACTAGTGAGCTGGAAGATCAGAATGAGACGCTCTCCCCGAAGGAAGGAATAAAAGATAAATAGAATTTATATTTCATATTTAAAAGACAGTTAAGAATAGATAGAAGTGACAAATGAGAGAATTAAATATTTGAAAAAATATGGAGATATATTTTTCAAAATTTAAAAAAAGATGAATAAACTCAAAAGATTATAAGGTTTTAGTAGAAAATGTAGATAATAGCTTTCTTATTTTATTTTTAAAACTTTTCTAGAGACAGGGTCTCACTATGTTGTCCAGGCTGGAGTGCAATGGCTATTCACAGGTGCAATCATGGCATACTGCAATCTCAAATTCCTGGCCTCCAATGATCCTCCCACCTCAGCCTCCCGAGTAGCTGGGACTATAAGCGCCCAGCATTGCGCCCGGGTGCTTTCTTATTCTAGAGAAGAAAAGAATTTCTTAAACAAGACACAAAACTAACCATAAAAGACTGATAGATTTGATCACATTTTAACTAATCCTATTCATTGAAATAAATCTTAAATATAATGAAAAGACAAGTTACAAATTGATAGGATGTATTTGTATTACATACAGCTGACAACAGATTTGCAGCAAGAGTGAAGTACTCTTAGAAATCAATAAGAAAGGGGCAAAAGAAAAATGGGCAAAAGACATGAACAGGTATTTCACAAGAGAGGAAACAAATATAGGCAATAAACACAGGAAGAGATTCTTATTCTAACTGGCAATCAAGAAAATGCAAAACAAGACCACAATAAGAGAACATTTTATACACATTTGATGGTCAAAAATTAAGTCTAATAATTCCAAGTATTAGAGAGATAAAAAATCTATAGGATCTCTTATAAATTGCTGGTAGAAGTGTTGGTACAATCAATTTCAAAAATATTATGGTATTATCTTGTAAAAATGAACATTGGTTCTTATTACTCAGAAATTCCACTCTTAAGTAAATCCACCCAAGAGATATTCTTGCTCACGTGAACCTGGACGTATGTATAAGAATGTTCATAAAAGCACTGTTTGGAATTGGAAAAAATTTAAATGCCTATTGATAAAATGTGGTCACGATAAAATTTTATTCAACAGAATTATAGCTATAAGCAACAAGGATTAATCCTAGTAACATAACAGTAGGTGAAAAAAGCCAGTCCTAGAAGATAATGAATGATACAGCATTTTTACAAAGTCAAAAGCAATGAAAATAAATAATACATTATTCACCTATTTATATACATATATGATAAAACAAACAAGAATGGCAAAGGAACAATAAAGACAACAAAATTCAGGACAGAAGTTACCTCTGAAGGGAGGCAGGAGAATGGAGTAGAGAAGTAGCATGAAATAAATTAAGTTATCGTATTGTTTCACTTAGTTCTTGGGCTGGGTTGTAAATTCATGAAACAATGACAACAGTGTATCATAAATCAAGGATTATGATTAATTCAATTCTGTGCATCTGATTACTCCCCCTCATCTTCTAAAAGACAGAGAAGGTACATAGAAACCTCTCATTTTAGTAAAAAGTATAAGTTCTGAGAGTCAATATGACGGCTGTATTGTTTGAACTTACTTCCACAAAATTTCCTGCATACACTTCTTCCAAAGTGACTTCTAGATCTACAATAATATCACTTCCTCTCGGAATATTTCTGTCTTGCTGACGAGGGGTTCCACCAAACATGAAACCAAAATCTCCAAAGAAGCTGTATATGAGTGTAAAATCATCAGGAAAATAAATCAGAGTTCATGTTTTACAATTATTTAGTTTTCTTTACAATGATAAAATATTGTTTCCTACCAATGCATTGTGCAAAACTGAAAGATATTTTTAACACACTGTAGTCATATACCAAACACAATTTTTAATTTATACACTATCAACTATATTGCAACTATGTTGCCCCTTACCACAAAAAAAATTCACTTTTTAATACAACATGGCTCATACATATAGCACAGTATATACACATACAGTATGCCAATGAATTCAACATTGGACTCAATCAATGAAATAATGTTTCAATATTGGGAAAAATCCAGTTATGGTGGACATACAGAGAAAGGGTGTAGTATATAAACTTATATAATCCTAAACTTAATGGTTAATTTAAGGAATTTTTAAGGGTAATTTTAACATATGTAGTGTTCACTTTACATGATGAAAGAAGCTACTGCTCTGTACAAAAATGCTGGGCATGTAATTAAATAAGCTAAAAATCTATTAGTCTTAGTAAAATTCTAGTTGTTAAAGAGAAGAAAGTTCTAGACTCTACAAGACCAAAATTGATTTTTGTAAGTAACAAAAGAATCACTTTGAGATTAATAAAAACAATGACCTTTAATTGTGCAGGTGTTCTAATCTTAATTTTTGGTATCATTAAGAAGCCTCAAAAATTAGCACAGTGAGGATGACAACTATATATAATAACTCCCTCTTCCACCAACCAGCCCTGGTGAATGAATTCCCTGAATCTCAAATAAAACCAAAAAGGGAGAATGAAATGGGGGTTATGGGAAGCTTTTTCTCTTTCTGGCATCCCTAGGTATCACTTTGGACAGCCAAGGGGAACAGGACACTTCCCTAGTAGGCTAAAACAGCCAAATTAATCCTGGGGAAGAGAAAGATATCCTAATCATATTACTCACAGATCTTTACAAGTCCTCAAAATCTACTTTCACTCCTAAGCACTAAATGGGGAAAGCTATTGTATGCAACAGTGATTCTTACTTCTTTTGGGGAAGGGTTCACAGAACCCTTTGAAAATCTGAAGAAAACAATGAACTCTCTCCCCATAAAAATGCAGTTTCAAACATCTTTTTGTTTACAACTTCAGACTTAAAACCCCAGATTAAGATCACCTAGTATATGGCATCATCAGGGTATATGGAAATTCAAATGCTCAACAGAGAGGATTCCAAGACGGAAGAGGAAAGGTGTTTATTATTCCAGACACCCAGCACTCCCAGAAGGCAAGAGATAAAGATCCTCTACCCTAATCCCTTCCCTCAATGCTGGTTATTGTAATCCTCCCTCACTTGTTGACAGGATGAAAGAGAAGCAATTCGGAGTACGGGAATAGGAATTTTTCCTCTCTCTCTGCTTACAGTAATTTTGCTCATTAAATGGTTTGCAGATTCCAAGACAACAAGTAGGCAAGGACAAACTGGTTTCCAACATATATCCCCCCATACTTGTCAGGGTTGATTTAACTAATATGGTTGGCTAGATGGACAGCCCTTTCAATGCTATCTGTCTTTCCTGAAGCTTTGTGAACACAGTAGACTATCTTCCCACAGGGAAGATAATAATTGATTATTGGATCAGTTGACTTGTACTTTTCATCAAAAGCTTCTGAACTAGGGAGTGAGGATAATTCTTTAATAATCACTAAGTGACCCATTCTCAGACACTAATACTTTGTAGATGGGTAAATTACTCACTGTGAAAAAATGTCTCCATGGGAGCTCTGATGACCGTCTTTTAATCCTTCTTCACCATAAGTATCATACTGTTTCCGTTTCTCATTATCTGATAGAACCTACGGATAAAAGCCAGTGGAGGAAAAGATCACGAGTTGGTAATATTCAGTTAAGGCACATTCATATTTGTGTTTTGTTTTGTTTTTTAACTCTGATACTGGGTCTAAGATTTCAGTGGAATGCAGTTTTCATTATGTATTGTATTAAGGCATGTTTATAGTTATTTTCTCTAACAGACTAAATTCTTTGATGCACTGTTAATTCCACATTGCTCAATTCGTGTTTTTAAAGTTATCAAACCTCACCTAGTCACTTTAATATCATATCTGAGATTAGTTGATGCGGCGGTGAAGGTCAGGGTGGTGACAGGAAAGAAGTGCGATGGATTCCTCAGGTTTACTTCCCATGCAGTTTGACTCTAGTGCTTATGCTATTAGCCACCATACTAAATTATCTCTCTAAACTATAAGTTAAGATATGACTATGACAGATTGTCATTAGTAATAGAAGCAGTAGATTAGGACAAATTGCTGGGCCCCACATGTCTACAATACCCCCATACCCAAACACATACACACACATACATATTAGGAGACTGGCAAGTCAAGGGAATTAGATGATCAGCCTTCCAGAGAGGTCTACACAGCTGTATTTTCATACTTTTTTACAAGAGACACTTTTGGCTTAGGGCCTGAATGATGTGTAAGGAGTCATGGTAAAAATTTATTAACATTTAAGATATACTTAGAGGGATAAATAGAAATTGAATGTACAATAGAGGGAGCATTCTTCAAAGCAAAGACAAATGGGTTAGTTCAGAAGTGACCACAGTACTTTGACTAAAGCCACCATGATAGACCAGAAAGAGAAAGGAATGTTTTGGCAAATATCTTTAGAAAATAGGTACTTTGAGGAAGCAGAAATGGGCAAGGTTAACTTAAAAAAACACAAAAACAAAACCAAACCCTTATTATTACATGATTTGAATTTCCAATATTTCCATTTTCAAGTCTACTTCTCTGATCTGGTCTTGGCAAAAAAGTAAACCTTGCATTTGGGTCTATAAAAAATACCATTTCAAAACCCCAAAACAATAACTAGTTTTAAGTCAGTTTCTTTTTGGACATCAGAGGCTTCTGTAATAAGCCCCCCAAAACTACCACTGAAGTCATTTATTATCATTCACTTTCTCCTCATTTTTCTTCTAAGGAATTCAATTTTATTCCATGGTCTTGGAAACAATTTTATTTTAAAAGAAAAAAAGGTTCTCAGTTGATTGGACAACCAACACACAGGTTCTCAACTAATTAAAATGCCAGCAGTAATCCTAGCTCTGTAGAAAAAACAAATTTCTCTTCACAAAAGACTCTACATATTATACTGGGATTCTCATTTGTGAATACTAATCTACCTAAGACTAAAGGCAATCAAACTTCAATAATAACAAAGAAAAAAGAAAATGTGAACTAGTGACTAGAAAGGTTGTTAGAGTTAAATAAAGTGCAAGTTCATGAGTGACCTATGTACAGCCTGCCTAGGTCATGGATAAAGAACATGGTAGATTCTTCAGAAAGTGCAGTAAATTAGGCTTCCCCAGAAAATATTTCACGTATTGGGTTCTTAGCAAACAATGTGATTATTCATGGGAAATACAGTGTAAAATATGGAATCCATATTATCAACAAGAAAAAAAGATGTTACATGTAATTAAGAGGGGCCATCAACCCTCTCAAGTTTATTAATGGGCTCCAAGTTAAGAATGTCTGTCCTATGGGATCCCTAAAGGTGTGAAGAAAAGAAAGGGGGACCCCATCGGCTCTAGGGTTCACGTAGGTATAAGTCACTGTTTCAGTTCAGTAGCTTCTTTAATCTAGGGGGTCTTGGAATCTCTTTCTTTGGGGTTCTTTGTACTATTAAAATGTTTTTTGACTTGTTTCCAGTTTTCTCAATATATAGTGATTTAAACTTGAATTGAGAAGTTTTACCTCTGTGACTTTTAGAGCCAAATTAATTTTTTTCTGTGCCCTTTTATAAAATGGGAATAAAAATATGCCTAGCTGTACTATATTTCATGGTGTCTTAGTGAAGACTAAATGAAATGATACACACAAAAGTGTTTTGAACTCTAGATTAGAGGCTGTAAATTCAAATTATAGCTGTGTTTTGTTTCATCTGCATAAAAAAGAAATTTAACTAAATTACTTAAATTTTTACAAGCAGGAGAATTTATATAAAAATCTGGATTTCCAACTTCTCTTGAAAAATTAGATGATCTGACAACACAGTAGTGTTTGCATTTGTATATGGCAAAAACTGGCACGGGTTTTTGCCATATACAGTCCCATATACAGGTGCTCCCTTTAAATAGGGCAAGAAGGCTTCAGTTTGTTACAGTCCACAACGGTCCCTATTGTTTCCCAATATGGAGGCAGAATATCCATTGTTATGTTTTATCTTATATCTACCCTGCATGTTATTTGTCTGGTCTACATGGACATGTAGGTTCACAACCCTCGTTTAGGTTTTGTTTTTATTTCTGGTTCTAGTTCCCAAACTGGTTGACTAATAGACCAATCGGTTAATCTACTTATTAGTCTATCAATCTTACTTTCTTCCATTTAGTCTTTTTCAACATTACCTTCCATATTAAAATAAACATTAATATGAGAAAGGCAGGAAATGGCATCTACTAAGATGAATGTAAGATTTACTACAACATAGCATTAGCACTACTTTTACTTTTATCCACTGTTTATTTTTAAATAGGAGTGACCTGAAGGAAGGTTTTTCTGTGTTAATATGGTTTTTTCTATACCCATAGGTTTTATTCATACTTTATCCTTTTTCTTGATTCACCTCATATGCAGCACCTAGATCCTGGAATTTCTCTTGGGCTTGTGGATCATCAGGGTTCCGGTCGGGATGAAGCTGCAGGGCTAGTTTTCTATAGGCCTTTTTAATATCCTTTATAGAGGCACTGCGAGGCACCCCCAAGATCTTATAGAAATCTCGCCTGGGGAGTAGGGAGAGAGAATACTTCATTAAAGAGTTATACGGTACATTTTTAAAAGTGAAAGTGGATTTTTTCCCCCTTTACATTTAGGTTTGTGTCTGAGCAAAGTGGTACAAAAATGAAGGTACACGTCACACTCACACACACACAGAATGACTAAAAAGAGAACACACCAGAAATTGTAATGAGCCCTATATATTGAAGTAATCATAATGAGAGGCTCTGTTTTCTGGGCAATGCTAGATTATTCAAAACATCTGTGGCACTCTTCTTTTAGAACTACCTTCCATTAAGAAAACCATTTTCTTATTTTATGGTCCCATGTTATTTTCAGGCAATAACCATATAATCAAATTAACTCTCCACCCTTTTCCCTTTATTGGCTCCAAATGAATGCTGCTTATTTCAAAAAGTCCAATAACAACATCAAAGGATGATTTTCTTTATTCAAAAAGATTATGTTACATAAATGTCCTGACTAACAGTAACACTGTTGGAATGTTAAAGATGAAATGACTGAAATTAACTTCGGAGGTTAAAATAGAGGTAAGCCAAAGCCCAAATAACAACTCTGAAGAACGAATAACACCCATCGGGATGTATGAGCTGTGTTTTTTGCTGGAAGAGAAAGAGAAAATATCAATCTTGCATTCATTTCTAGTAGTTATATTAGTTTGTCTAGATCAAACCTTTATTATAGGCAGCTGCTAAAGCCCACATGCAAGAGCCTCTATGTCTCAGCAGCTGTGCATATGCAAATGGCATGAACTGGGGTAGAGATCCACTGACTTTCTTGCCAGGGACTATGCTGGAATCAAAGGGATAGTGGGAAGATAGAATAGAACTATAATAAATTCTCAGGGCAGGGATCTTATTCAGCCCATTGAAGAGACCAATAAAAATTCACTGAATGAAATGAATAAACAAGAACACGCACAAAAATCTATTTCTTTTGCCAGAGTTATTTTAGCCACCAGAATTTATTCTGAAAAATGCATTTTCTCAACAGTGGGAATGGGGAAGCTATTCACAACAGAGACACTGACTTAGTAGTGATGGTAATTTAAAAATGCATTGGGAGCGGGGCACAGTGGCTCACACCTGTACTCCTAGCACTCTGGGAGGCCAGGGCAGGAGGATCACTTGAGCTCAGGAGACCAGCCTGAGCAAGAGCAAGACCCCATCTCCACTAAAAATAGAAAAACTTAGTCAGGTGAGGTGGTGCTCACTTATAGTCCCAGCTATTTGGGAGGCTGAGGCAGGAGGATCACTCAAGTCCAGGAGTTTGAGGTTGCAGTGAGCTATGATGATACCACTGCACTCTACCCCGGGCGACAGAGCAAAATTCTATCTTTAAAAAAAAAAATGCATTGGGCTACCAAGACTAGGTGATATGTGACAGTACATTTAAAAAAAATATAAGCTCTTAGTCACACTTTAGGAAAAGTCATTTAATTATTTCATATATCTGTTTTTAAAATTATCACTCACAAGGGGCTCCATGAGGATTAACTGGGGGCTTTTTCCTCCCTCCCAAAATCTGTTAAATCTTGACATCTTTTGAGATAAGAACAAAATAATCAAAAAGATTGCTAACATTAGTTAAAAAAAAGGGCTAACTGTATAAAGAGTGAGGCCTATTTAGAATATGCTTCATATAAAAATAGTTAAGTAACAGCTCAGAAAAATGCAGGGAAAAGATGGCTAGCATAGTGCAGCATCTACATTACAGTTACTAAGAGACTCCTTTATGAATGACTGAAGCTTAAAGCTATAGTGTTAATAATATTTATGTTGATGCTTTATTAAACACCTAAGGGTACTTGTTCCATTAAGTGTAAAAATTACTAACAAAAACAGTATATTAAGAAAAAACAATAAAGCATTTTCTAGGAGGAGTTATTTTTTGAGAAATTTAAGATGTTTCACAAAAAAGTGACAACAAAGTTAAAGCATATATGCACAGGGAAAAAAACTTTAAAGAGAACAAGTACTTAAAGTTTAAAGCTCTGCTATGGAGTACCTTCCCTATTTAGAACAACCTAAAAATTGTCAGAAGCTGAGACCTACTATTCCTTGCATTCTAAAATGTGAGGCTGGCATACCACATCCTGGGTCACCTGGTTTATAGGATTATGGATCTTAAAGGCAGGAAGGATCTTCAAGGGTTCGTCTGCTCCTATTCCCTGCATAAGGGTGGCACATTATTACCCCAATGTTATAGAATTTAGATGGTTCCTTCAAGGTTACAAAATTCATAAGTGAGGTGGGGGCGTGGGGGCTAGAATCCCAGTTTACTGCCTGTTGGTGAACTGCTCTTCCCGCTCAGACTATACAGCTTCTCAAGAATGTACACAGAGAGAGAAGCAGGACGGCACCTTAGGCTCAATAAATAGCTCAAGAAGCTGGGAAGTACAGGGCTCTCCAAAGGCTCTTCGTGCTTTCTCAATCCCATTTCCTTCAGTCCCTGCATGGCTTCCCGCTCTGCCCTCCTCATTCGACCTGGCATAACCCACCCACTTTAACGTCAGCCCCCCACTGGTTCGTCCCAGGCTAGGCGTAGCGTCCTCCGCTTCTCCAGCTCAGCAGGGCACAGCAACCCACCTCCTGGACCAAACAAATGTTCATTCCCTCAACCTTGGCCTGGCACTGTAACTGCCTTCATGACAGGCGCCCCTCTCCCTTCCTCAGCTCTGCGTGACATTGCTTCCACTCACACCACCTTCTTTCCCTCAAACTCCCCTCATCCCCCAGGTGCTGTGTTCGGCAAGGCACCCAACTCCCACTCCTCCGGGCAAATCTAGTTCTAATAAGGCCTTCTCAGTGGTGTCACCCACGGTTCTCCTCTCACCCACTAGCCGGGCCCATACCACCCACTCCTCCGCCCCACAGCCATGTCCCTCTCCACTCCCTCAGCCTGGCAGGGCCTCTTCCCCAGCAAAGGCTGGCCCACCGGCCCGGCGCCTGCGGGTGCCTGTTCCTCACCCGGCGATCACGGCCCCGATGAGGTACAGCAGCAACAGGCAAAAGGTGCTCAGGTTCTGCGGGGCCATGGTTCCTCTGTCCCGGGCCCGGGCCCGCACACTCCTCACAGCCTCCGCCGCCGCGTCGGCTCGCCAGCCCACCTGGCCCAGCGAGGCGGCCTCACGCCCGGGGTCTCCTACTTGGTCCGCAGAGACAGCTAGCGTGCCCCCTCCCCCGCTAGTCCACTTCCCGGGAGTCCCGAGTCCCGGCGAGAGAAGCCCCCGGCAGGCGAGGACCAATCGCGGCCCGGGACATCACACGCGGCCGGAGCCTGGGAGCCAATCGGCACGGTACACTTCACCGCCGAGGCGGCACGGGCAGCCAATCAGGCTTCGGAACAGCTGCCGCAGCTCCCGACCAACTAGAAGAGGAAACGTCAGAGGGTCGCGCCGCCGCAGGTGTCCGCTCAGCCCAGCTCCCGCGAGTCGGAGCAAATTACGTGAAAGGCAGGGGGTGGTGCCACGTGAGGGCATCCGAGGTCCCCGAGGTCTCCCCTCGCCCGCCTCCTCGGACTTTCCGCCAATCACGAGGCTCCTCCCCAGCGCCGACCAATTGCGGGAGGGAGGTTTCATCTTGGTTACAAGTCTTGGGATTTCATTCACTCTGAGCTACGAGCCGCAGGAGGGAGCGGACGGACGAAGGCGGAATGCGCAGGGACAGTGACTCCACGCCTACCGTACATTGGGCACTCCGCCTGGGATACCTTATTTCCTCTAACAAACCCCATAAGAAAATTGTATCGGTGTCATGGAAAAGAGGCCTTGTACCTTACAGAGAAGCGACCGTGGAGACAGACCGATTTAAGTTCGGATTCGGCTTCTACCACTTCTTAGCGGTGAAACCCCCTCCCCACACCCACCCCCAGTCTGAGCCTAGGTTTGTTAACAAAACTGAGGCAAAGCACTTACTGGCAGCGTTTTGATTTTTACCAGGAAAAAATATCTGTAAGTCGTCTAGCACAGCGTCTGGCACATAGTTAGCACGCAATGAATAAAAACTATTATTACCGTTACAAGCAGAACTCTTTGATTCCCCCTCTCCCCCCAGTTTTGTTCATCACAGTAAACGTACCACCTAGTTGTTCAGGACAAAACTCCAGATGTCTTCCTTGATTTCTTTCCTGCATAACCTACCCAATTCTTACCTCTAAGCTATATCTTAGCTTAGATATAGCTCAAGATATAGCTTAGACCACTGTGCCTGACAAACAGTGGTGCTCAACAAATAATAATTGCTGTTGCAGAAAACTACACTACATCTCTATTGCTAAGTCTTGGGGCCAAGTCACATCATCTCTCACCTGGCAAGGGCCTCCTAACTGGTCTCCTTACCCCACTCTTAATATCTGTTGCTCACTCTTGTCCCCCACCCCATGATTTTTTTTTAAAATGTCAAATCATGTCATTCCCTGCTTAAAAGCCTCAAATGGCTTTCCAATTGCACTTAGAATAGAATCCCAACTCTATGCTAGTTTACAAAACCTCATATGCTTTGTACCCTCACCTATTATACTCCTTACCGTGTTCCAGCAAAACTGGCTTCCTTTCTTTCTTGAATATACCAAGCTCACTCCTACCTAGGGCCTTTGTACTAGCTGTTCCCTTTACCTGAAACACTCTTTTCTCCCTCAGATCCTAACATGGGTGATTCCTTTTTTTTTTTAAACTCGGATATCAGCGTAAATGTCACCACCTCAGAGAAGACCTCCCTGACCAACCAATCAAAATTAGCCCCTACTGAGTCCCTTATTCTTACACTACCCTATTTCATTTTTTCCATCCCTGGCCCCACACTCACACATTGAAATGCCAGTTTCATGAAAGCATGAATCTGTAGACTGTTCAAAGCTGTATAAAACAGTACCCTAGAACAGTGCCTGGCATGGAGTAGGTGCTCAAATATTTCTGAGTAGAAGTTGCTTTTACTGCGATCTTCGGACGGCTGGCTTCTTATTCTTCAGGCCTCAGCTCAAATTCAGCACTACAAAGTGGCCTTCCCTGATGCCAAGCCCAATCTTCATAACATTTACTATCTGAAATTATCCTATTTTATTCTTTAATATGTATTGTCTATTTTCCCTATTATACACTTCAGGAAAGCAAGGACCTTGTCTGTTTTGTTCACTACTGTAACCTTAGTGCCTAGCACTGTGCCAAACACACAGTGGTGCTCGACAAATAACAATTGCTGTTGCAGAAAACTAAGGCACAGAGAGGTGATGAAATTTGCTCAAGGTCACTGAGCTATTAAGTGGTGCAGCCTGGATCCTAACCCAGGTCTATTTAAATCTGAAGCCCCTGCTTTCAGGAAGATGCCTAGTAGAGGAGAGAGGCCACGTAAAAGAGGAACCAAATTGCATTTTATGATCTGATTTACCTTTGTATCTTCTACACCTAAAGAGGCCATAAACGAATTAAGAAAGCAGAAAATGTCCAGAAATCATGAAACGGAGGTTTAGAGGAAGGAGTGAGGTCTCCTTCTGGGTGGAATCCAAAAAAGTTTCATGAAGGCGGAAACATGGACGGAAAGCTAACAAAGTTAAGGAGCAAATGCGGCGGGGGAGAGAAGGGGACGGTGCACGGAGTGGAGGTCTTGCTTCAGACGGTCTTGGCTCCGTCTCTTGTGTGACCTTAGGGGTGTGTTACTTTCACCTTTCAACGCCCTAGGTTCCTCATCAGTAAAATAAATGCAGTTAACTTAAAGGACTCTTGGGAAGACTGAAATAATACACACAAAGTTGCTTTACACAGTGCCCAACCATAGTAAGCGCTCCATAAATGTAAAGTGCTATCATTATTATTACTGATAAAAGCGCGCTGACCTTAACAGCGGCTACTGGCTGACCACAAATGTGTGGAACAATAGAAAGCTTCCTACTCCCCTAGGTTGAAGGGCGCGACACCAGAAAGCAGCAGGTCCGGCTCCAGGTCCCACGGCCGCGATCTCTCGGCCTCAACCAAGTTTCTCTGAGCCGCAGACACGGCAATCTGCCGCTCTAGCAACGTGGCCCGCCGGCTCTCGGTGGTGCGAGGCCTCGCGCTTGCGCCGTGGGCGCGGCGGAGGGCGAGGGGCGGGCCTGTGGCGCGGGGCGCGGGTCGCGGTGGCGCGCGGAGAGGTACGGTGGAGCGGCGCCTGCCTTCGCAGGTAACTGCGCCGGGGCTGCCACCAGGGAGGGCGGTGTGGGCCAGGCAAGCTTCCGGCCCGGGCTGGGGAGGCCGCCTTCGCGCTCGCCCGGTCTCGGGCGGCTGCGACCCTGTCTGCTTGGGCGTCGGTGTTCGCTCGGGCGGCCCACGCCGAGTCCTAGCCTGGGTCGCGTCGGAGGTGGTGGCCAAGCCTCAGGAGGACCGCCATGGGCCCACGCCGATCTCCCGTCCTGAAAAACCCTAACCCCAACGCACCCTGAGGGAAAGAGCCCCAGTGTATGTTTGTGAATTTAGCCTTGTCCAGTCTCGGAGTTAGAATTGAGGGTTCATCCTCAGGATCTACACACATCAGGACAGGAGCTCAGTCCTCACAGAGCAGCCTATTTACATTTCGGAGAGAACTAAGGTCTTCCTCACCTAATTTTCATCGTCTGGTTTTACTCAGAACGACACCAAGCAAGCCCCATATTCGAAGACAGCTGCCATTTACCCTCCCATGCCCTTCTTTTGGGTTCATGCTCCCATGTTCTTTCACCTGGCCCTTAAATGGTAATTCCCTTCTGAATCTATTCCCGTTTTTCAGAGACTCTCCCAAAACTGGGTTCCCAAAGTACATTTGTAGCAATGCAGTTCTCTAGTCAGACCCAAATCCTAATCTAGGGCTGTGCCAACAGAGTATGTGTCCTTGGGTAAGTCCCTTAACTTCTCTAAGCTTCAATTTTCTTATCGGAAAAAGAGGGCGATCATATGTACTATATCTCCAGGTGGTTGTGAAGAAGAAACAGGTGAAATATGCAAGATACTTATGCTACCTGGCACGTGGTAAGCACTTGATTGATGTCAGTTATTTCTGAACAGATCATTCTCAAGAGAAGCACAACTTTCTTAGAATCAATGCAAAAACATAACAAGCATTTTTCATCTGCCATATAATTAATTTTTTAAATGATTTTTTTGGATTTTTTAAATGGTGCTACTAATGCTGAGGAGTGCTCAGTAGAAGTGAGTAAGATGGTCAAATGATGGTACAATTTGATAAAATCATTTGGAAAGCAGTGGGAATGTAAGGAGTTTCAGAAATGTCAGTTACTTCATTTCACAAATGCACATCAGAAAATTTTCTTTAGGAAATAATTCATAATGCAGAAAATATGAAGAAAGATGGTAGTCATAGCATTATTTATAATAGTGACAATATCAGAACTTTTTATAATGAAAATTTTTAACATACACAAAAGTAAAATAATGAACCCCCATGTGCCCATTATCCAGCTTCAATAATGATCAATATTTTGCCTATCTTGTTTTCATGAAAAATTTAAACCTAGTAAGTGTCTAAAACTGGGAGAACAGTTGATTAAATTGGGGTATGTTTATTTAGACTGCAATGAAGCTTTTATTTGTTTTTTTTTTTTTGTTTCTCTTTTGAGACAGGTCACCCAGGCTGGAGTGAGACAGGTCACCCAGGGTCTGTCGCCCAGGCTGGAGTGCAGTGGCTCAATCATAGCTCACTGCAACCTCAAACTCTAGGCCAAACGGTCCTTCCTCCTCAGCCTCCCCAGTAGCTGGGAATACAGGCACTGCCACCACACCCAGCTAATTTTTCTATTTTTTATAGAGATGGTGGTCTCACTTTGTTGTTCAGGCTGATCTCCAACTCCTGGTGTGAAGCAATCCTTCCACCTCAGAATCCCAAAGTGCTAGGATTATAGGTGTGAGCCACCACACCTAGCCAGAATGCTCTGAAGCTTTTAAAATAATACAGAATTTTATATGTGATGTTATCACAACTATGAAAATTCAAAAACAAACTAACATCTAATCTGTGTGTAGAGAAAAGACAAGAAGGAATTACTATAAAATATTAACTAGTTGCCTGTTAGTGATAGACAGTGGGTGATAACCCCCTTCTATTTTTAGATATTTTATAAATGTTCCATAAAAATTATGTATCATTGTTATAACAAAGAAACAACAAAGAAGATCCAAACATACTACACCTGAACTGAGCGTGATAGAATATGTCAGAACAGATTCACTGTTATAGAGACTAACTATGCTTTAACTTCTCTTGATCTACATTTGCAGCCTGTGTTTACATTAGCATTCTTGTCTGCTACCTCATATTGAATTTATGTGGTCAGCTAACACATGCAAATCTTTAACAAAGTGTCCTCTTTGTGTAAGTGATTTAACTCTGAAATTTTATTGCCTTTATTTTGACCAGCGTTCTTTCTCAGGGTAAAGCAAGGTTTCCTGTGATAGGATTACTTCTTTCCCACTTCCCATTCCTTCTTTTCTTCCTGCCCTAAGCAGGGATCCCACTCAGACTGCATGCATTTACACACTCTTCCTAAAACAACCATTTCTAACAATTCAAGTAAGATAATTTTATCACAAATTTTTTGGGGGGCTCAAATCGACTGTAATGAGATCTGACCAAAACTTTATTCTGCTCTTGGTTGATGAACTAGAGCTGCTTTTTAAGCTGGTGATGTAGTACATTTAACACAGTTAAGGGAAGGGTCACCTTCCAAGAAAATGTATAAATTAGATTTGTTTCAAATCAGTTTATGAAGAAACTTTGTTTCCTAGGTATGCAAAGAAGCCTTTTCACCCAGATGTCCTTAGAGATAATATGGATCAGTCCGGAGTTCTCCTCTGGGTGAAAGCAGAACCCTTTATAGTGGGTACCTTGCAGGTCCCCCCTCCATCCAAGTTTAGTCTTCACTATCTCAGGAAGATATCCACCTATGTGCGAACCCGGGCCACAGAGGGAGCTTACCCACGCCTCTACTGGTCCACATGGAGGCACATTGCATGTGGGAAGCTGCAGTTGGCTAAGGACCTGGCATGGCTTTACTTTGAAATATTTGATAGTCTTTCGGTGAGGACACCTGAGGAACGGCTGGAGTGGTCTGAGGTTCTGTCCAACTGCATGTCTGAAGATGAAGTTGAAAAGCAAAGAAATCAGGTATGGATTGATTGTGTGTGTATGTTTAATTACTTTGGGAAATAACCCATTCTTAATTTTTGTACCAGCAGTATAGTTTGAGGTTTTAGGCTAATGACCATTTGTGACCTCAGAGTAACATTTGAGTTTTAGCAGTTCCAGTTTGGCAGTGTTCAATGTATTCAATAAATTAGTCCTTGTTTACCAATCTTTATTCACCTACTCCCAAAGCAATAATGTTAGAGGAACACTGCAGTTGAAAAAGGGAGATATTTTCATTGACTTTAAAAGTATTTTGAGATGAGTGTTATGAACCACTGATATGTTACTGTCAGAGCACCTATTTTTAAAAGGACATCTGCTATGTGCTGGGACTCAGACATGATTAGGACAGCATCTCTGCCGTTATGGAGCTTATAGGCTACTAATGAGAGGCTGGTGTGTAAAAAAGTGCTATTTAATAGTGTGATAGGTACAATAATAAAAGTAGGCACAAACTACAGAAATTGAATAAAGAAAGATTTATCCTGGTGGTCAGGAAAGACTTCACAGAGAAAGTATATTAATCAGAGTAACAAACAATCCCAGCATTTCAGTGGCTTAGAACAGTAACCGTTTATTCCTCACTCATGCAGCAGCCCAACACAGGTATACCTGGTTGGATGAATCTCTGAGCTGCTATTGTGCAAGCAATGACCCAGGATCCATGATTCTGTCATTTGGAGTCACAATTATATTAATCAGCTTTGCTGCAGTTAAATACAAACAAACAAAATGAAATTCTAGTGGTTTACAGTAACAAAGGTTTATTTCTTCCCCCACCCCCACACGAACAGCTTTTATTGCGGAAAAGAAGGGAGCTATACAAAGCGAGAGTACGTTCCAGAGAGGAGCAGGTCAGTCTCCACCAGTGTAGAAAGACCCAAAGGTTTATTTTTTACTCATTTTACGTGTAGGCTGTGCTTTAGCTATGGCTGTCTTCCAGGCTGTGGTTTGGCTCTATGTGTCTTCTCATTTGGGGACCCAGGCTGAAGAAATACCTTCTGTGTAGTCCATCCCTATTCTTCTAACAGAAGGAAAGAGCTACAGAGGCAGGAGGAAACTCATGATGCCTCTTTTTTTTTTTTCTCTCTTATTTAATGTATGCAACTCAAGTTTGAGGATAGTACATATCGTGAAACCATCACTGCCATCAAGGCCGTAGACATATCCATCATCTCCCAAAGTTTCCCCCACCTTCTTTATTGTTATTATTTTGTGTGTGTATGTGTTAAGAAACTAACATAAGATCTACTATATACAGTACAGTATTATTAGCTATAGGCACTATGCTATATAGTAGATCTCCAGAACTTAATTTCTGCATCACTGAAACTTTGTATCCTTTGATTATCACCTCTCCATTTTCCCATCCTCCCAGCCTTTGGCAATCACCCTTCTCCCTGTTTATATGAGTTTAACTATTTTAGATTCCACATGTAAGTGCAATTATGCAATATTTGTCTTTCTGTGTCTAGCTTATTTCACTTAGCATAATGTCCTCCAGGTCCACTCATGTTGTCGAAAATGGCAAGATTTCCTTCTTTTTTAAGGTTGAATAATATTCAATTTGGTGTGTGTCACACATATCACATTTTCTTTATCTATTCATCCATCGGTGGACATTTAGGTTCTTTCCATGCTTTGGCTATTATCTGTAATGCTGCAGTGAACATGGGAGTGCAGTTATCTCTTCAAGATCCTGATTTCAATTCCTCTGGATAAATACCCGCAAGTGGGATTGCTGGGTCTTATGGTAGTTCCATTTTTAATTTTTTGAGGAACCTCCATGCTGTTTTCCATAATGTACCAATTTACATTCCTGTCAAGAGTGTACCAGGGTTCCTTTTTCTCCACATCCTTGCCGATACTTGTTAATCTTTTGTTAAAAAGTGTGAGGTATTATCCTGGTTGGAGCTAGAACCCATTCTTCGAAGCGAAGTGTCACAGGAATGGAAAAACAAGCATCCCTGGTACTCACCATCAAATTGGTACTAACTGATCAACACCTACATCACACTGGGCAATAATATTCATCAGGAGGTGGGCAGGCGGGAGGGGTGTGGAGGGGATGGGAAAAACTCTCACTGAATGGATGCGGGGAGCACAGTTTGGGGGATGACCACGATTGTAGCTCTGACACGGGCAGTGCATGGGCAATATATATAGCCAAAGTGTTGTACCCCCATAATATTCTGAAATAAAAAAAAATTTTTTAAAATAAATAAATAAAATAAAATTGGAAAAAAAAAAGTGTGAGGTGATATCTCATTGTGGTTTTGATTTACATTTCCCTAATGACTTGTGCTGTTGAGCACCTTTTCATATACCTGTTGGCCATTCGTATGTCTTCTTTGGAGAAATGCCTATTCAGGTCCTTTGCCCATTTTTTAATTGAGTTATTTGGTTTTTCCTGCTGTTGAGTCATAGGAATTCATTATATATTTTGGATATTAACCCCTTATTAGATATATGGTTTGCAAATATTTTCCCCTATTCTGTAAGTTGCCTTTTCATTTTGTTGTTTCCTTTGCTGTGCAGAAGCTTTTCAGTTTTATGTAATCTCACTTGTTTATTTTTACATTTGTTGCCTGTGCTTTTGGTATCATATCCAAAAAATCATTACCAAGACAAATGTCAAGGAGCTTTTTACTTATGTTTCTTCTAGGAATTTCACCGTTTCAGGTCTTACAATTAAGTCTTTAATGCATTTTGAGTTGATTGTGTATGCTGTAAGCTTTGGGCCCAATTTCATTCTTTTGCATGTGGATATCCAGTTTTCTTAGCACCATTTATTGATAAGACTATTCTTTCTCCATTTTGTATTTTTGGCACCCATGTGGAAAATTAGTTAACCGTATATGTGGGGGTTTATTTTGGGGCTCTCATGATGCCTCTTAAAACTTTTGCTCAGATGTAACATAAACTATGACTACTTTCATTCCCTTGGCTAAGGCTTTGTCATATAGCCAAGGCTAAAATCAATGAGATAGGAAAGTAAACTACTGTACAGGAGGTAAGGAAAATCCCATGGCCATGGATAGGGCTGCATAAGCCACTTGGAGGATGGGTAGGTGAACAATTGAAAATAATGATGCAGTTTGCCACAGCCATGCCCATTAGGACCTCAGAGTCCTTTGCTTTCATTTCTTTTGGGAGAGTTTTATGGGTCAGGCTTGAAAGTGGTAAATATGAATTAATCCACATTATGTTGACCATAACTCAGTTATAGCATATCTAACTGCAAGGTGTGGAGAGTGGGAAATGCCATCTAATTGTGTTCCCAGGAAGAAGAGAAAAGGTGTTTAGTTAACATCTAGCCAGTCTCTGCTATTATGGGGTAATGTCTAAACAGGGTTTTGGAACTTGAAAAGAAGTTTATCAAGCAACCAAGAGGGGAAGGGCATTACATTTATTCATTAATCAAATATTTATTAAATGCCTACTGTGTGCTATGTATAGTAGTGGATGCTGTGGATACAGAGATGAATAAAACCTTTAGGGAGTTCCAAATTTTTTGAGTGCTTATTATGTATCAGATTTCTATGCTAGTTACTAGAGATAAGAAAATGAAAAAGGCAAGGATCATGTAGTCGCATGGGGAGACTATATGAACAAATAATGATAATATAAAAAGTAATTGTTAAAAATGTATAAAGTCAAGGAATTATGCTGAGTAAAAAGGCCAATCCCAAAAGATTACATATTGTATGATTCCATTTATATAACATTCTTGAAATGACAAAATCATAGAGATGGCAAACAAATAAGTGGTTGCTAGGGGTTAAGGAAAGGTTGTGGCTATAAAAGGACAACATGAGAGATTCTTATGTTAATGGAAAATTTCTGTATCTTGACTGTATCAATGTCAGTATCCTGGTTGTGATGTTGTACTGTAGTTTTGCAGGATGGGTAAAGGGTACATGGGATCTCTCTGCATCAGTTTTCACAACTGCATGTGAATCTAGTTATTTCAAAGGTTTAATGAAGAAAGTAAAAATTTATAAAATGTATAAATTCATGGGGCTCAACATTGACAGTTGATTGAATAAGTCTAGGTGGTCCTAAGAATCTGTACTGATAAGTTCTTCAGATGGTAGTGATTTTTGGCCAGGTTGGGAATCAGGGAGAATATAGCTGTAGACCTAGATGTGTTACTTCACTTTTTTGCCTCTCCTGTGTATGCATTGGGATGGGCATATGAAGATAATCAAGAGCTTCAAATCGTGAGCTCCAAACCAAACCCTTCCTTGAATAGGAAATGACTTTATACATCTATCAGACCAGTAGTAATTTTTTCGTTAAGTCAAACACTCCTTTAAGAATTTGGTAAAAACCAGCCGGGTATGGAGGCACATGCCTGTAATCCCAGCCACTCGGGAGGCTGAGGTGAGAGGATCGCTTGAGCCCAGGAATTTGAGACCAGCCTGGGCAACATAGTGAAACCCCATCTCAAAAAGAAAAAAAGAATTTGGTGACAACCTGAATCCTACTCCTCCACAAAGTGCACATACGCGAAAAAATACATACAATTTTGGAAGTTGCATTGATATCCTAAACTTTCTCGATAAGTCTGTAAGCCTTAGGTTAAACCTCTTTGTCTTCACTGAATTTCCTTCTTCCTTTCTTCCATCTGTTCATTTATTTATTCAAATTACTAAGGTTTGTTTTTTTTTTAACTGTAACTTTAAATTTCTGAAATAATGTACTTTAAAAAGTGTATACTTCATCCTTTCCCCTTCATCACTTTTGGGAGAGAATTTCTATGGCCATAGATGCTATCCAGCTTTCTACAAAGGTAAATGACTCCACTTTAATTAGTCTTAGAAACTCCTACATCTGCGTATCAGAGACATACATATCAAATGTTAGCAGTGTTTCTAAATTGTTTTCTTAGGATCAGCAAAGTGTTGTGAATTTACTATGTCTACTTAGTTGTAGATTAGTGATTGATATTGTTTTAAGACATGTGTTTTATTTTTCTTCTGACATCGGGTGAGAAAAACATTTTTTAAAATAAATACGACATGTATTCATCATTTATTTTCTTCTTGAATAGCTTTCAGTGGACACCCTACGGTTTCTGCTCTTCTTGTACATACAGCAGTTAAATAAGGTCTCCTTGAGGACATCTTTGATTGGAGAAGAGTGGCCTAGTCCCAGAAACAGATCTCAGTCTCCTGACCTGACTGAAAAATCCAATTGTCATAATAAGGTACTGTTTATATCTTGGTCTCTTTCTCTAAAATGGACAACTTGTGACAGAGATGGTTCACCTTCATTAAAAATTATGTTGGGATTTCTTACATAAGCCAGTGATTTGATGGCTTGTTTTGTTTTTTACTTTTTACTTTCTTTTAGATTATAAAACAAAATCAATGTGTACAGTCCTAATCAAAATAGAGAAGTGATTTTGATATACTACTTTCACTGGTATAAAAATCACTTGCATGATTTTTGGGCAAATCATTCACTATATTCTATTAGCATTCCCATTTTTGCAAATGTTAAAGAATTTGAGTCTACTTGTTTGTAGGATAAACAAAAAGATGTGTTTTCCAAGTCTGTTGAAATCTGAAAAAATTTCTATAAAAATATCTTCTCATGTTGCTTAATCATGCTTAAGTAGTTATATATGATGTGACAACATAGAAGTTAAATTTAACTGCCTCACATTGTAAGTTTTAGAAAATGTCTTATTGCTTTTTCTTTCTGTTTTTGTAAATAAAACCAAATGCTTTTACCTGTTTCTGTGGAAGTATTCTGAAAAACTTTAAAATGTAGGCCTAAGTATTAATGCCATGTGCAGGCTCTTAAAAATGTTCTGAGGCTAAAAAAAAAAAACCTCTTCATTACTTGGCACTTTTATAATCTCTTTTTAATAAATCTGTCCTCCCTTATATTCCATGATGCTATACCCTCTTGGTTCTACTTCTGATTCTTCCTTCTTACCTTTTTTCATAAATTTCTCTCCCCCTGGTCCTTACAGCTATTCTGCCTGTGGCAGTTTCCTCTTCTCACTCAGCATATTCATTCAAGATAATTCTTTCTATTCCCATGACCTCGTATATCTCAATGACTCCCCAAGTAAGTTTGTCTTCATCCCAGAACTCTTACCTCATATTTGTCCCTTCACATAGTTGCCCTAGCTATACCTGAAATTCAGAATGTCCAAGTCCAGATGTATCAGTGGATGTCAATCTTTGCCTGCTTTCTTTCGCCACACGTAGTTCCTGCTGAATGGACACTATTAGGAGATGGTGTTTTGAGCCAAGGTAGTCTGCAGTCTTATCTGGCTCTATCACTTAATAGTCACATGATGGTAGGCAAGTCAGTTAACTTCTCTAGGCCTTTGCTTCTCCTCTCTAGATGAGGATAATAATGCCTATTTCCTAATGGCTGTGAGAATTCAATAATATTAGCATGGGACTTGTTGCATAGTAAGCACCAGTAAATGGTGACTCTGGTTTTATGCTATAGCATGACCTTTCCAAACAACTGATAGGACCAGGGATAGACACTTATTACTATGTATTTGAAATTGCTCTGATTTGAAGTGATGACCTGGGCCGTCAGTCCCCCCAGGAAGAAATCATGAGTTGGTGTTGAGTGCTTGAACCAAAAACCCAAGTGGCATTGGGACCAGAATAGCCACCATGGTTGTAAGTAGCCTGGAGTTATGAGGGATTAGAAACTGTGAGGTAATCAGAGAAGCACAGGATTCTTGTCATCAGAGAAAAAGAGAATTGTACAGACATGCAGAGAGACACTGGCCCCTGAAAGAGAATCAGATTCTGATGGCTCCCCATTTCCAGTTCTAACTTCATCTGTGAAACAACTGAGTGTCCCTACAGTAAAGTCTCCCTTTCCTTGAGTTAACTTGTACTCCCTATGCCAGTGAAAGTTACCACTAGCCCACCCATGCTCCTTTCTCACCACCCATACATAGTCAGTTGTCAGGTCTTACTGACTCTGCCTCAATGTAGCACTTTAAATTTGTTCCTTTTCTTCCTCTTATCTAAGCTTTTTTATCTAATGACTTTTTTTTTTTTTGCCTTGATTTCTGTAATTAGGTCCTAGCTGGTAGCTTTAGTCTACAGTCTACCTACCACACTGGACTTTCTAAAATACAGATGGATTTTGTCTATCTCCTGTCTAAACTCTGTCAAAGAATGCTCCTTATCATTGTTGGTTTCGTACTGTACTCCATGGAGTCACCACATGGCCTACTTTGGGGAGAGGGAAAGCAGTGAGAGGGAGGAAGAGCAGGTTGAGGCTGAGGACAGCTCTGCTTTCATCTGTTTTCTTTGGCATACGGAGGAGAATTTATTAAAAAGAAAAATAAAAAATACAGCTATTTAGAAAATAGTTTGGAAGTCCCTGGCATACAAAATAAAGTCCAAATGTTTTAGTATTTCTTACAAGTTTTCATGATTGGTCCCTGCCTACCATTTTAACTTCAGCTGCCACTTCCCACCATGCTTTCTATACCCCACCCAGAATTTGCAGTTCTCTGAACATAGCAGGTATTTTTACTCCTGTGGGCCTTTGCATATGCTTTCCCTATGCCTACGATGCCTGTTTTCTTATCTGTTTGCTTAACTACCAAAATCAATCAAGAATCTATTCAAACAGCAATCCACTATGGCTTTTTTTCCTCCCAGATGAAGTTAGTTGTTCCTCTCATGCTCATAGAACATCTTTATAGATCTCTCCTTTAGGTCTTATCTCACTGTGTTGTGGTTATTTGTTTATATTTTCTTCTCATGACATAGACTCTGAGTTCTTTGAGGACTGGAACTGTGTCTTAATCAATTTGCGTATTCATCACTTAACATTTTTCATATCAATAAGACGTACTCAGAAAATATCTATCAAATGAATGGGTCAAATCACTAGAGCATCTGCCAAGTCAGAGCTTATTCCCAAAGTTATAATTTCTCTTAAATCTAGTCACTGTAAGATCGATTGCCTCATTTCACCCAGTAGAATTTGAAATTCCTTCTGTAATTGGAGAAGGTAAATTAAGAAACCTAGGGCTTCATTGAATAAATGTCCATGATGGTTACTTTTATGTTTGATCTGAAACTTTCAGAGTATGTACTAGCTCTGTGATCTTGGTCCTGTTTCTTTACCTTTCTGTAAATCTATTTACTCATCTGTAAAATAGGTATGATAATGGTATCTGTTTTAGAATTACTGTTAGGATTAAATATGTTAAAGTATGCATAGCACTTAATGCTTGGCACACACTAAGGGTTATTTATTAGTATTACTTTGCATTAGTTAAAGTGGAAAGAGAATCTATTTATACCCATCACATACACAAAAAAACTTTATGTTTTTTTTTTGTTTTTTTTGAGACAGAGTTTTGCTCTGTTGCCCAGGCTGGAGTGTAGTGGCATGATTATAGCTCATTGCAGCCTCGACCGCCTGGGCTTAAGCAATCCTCCTGCCTCAGCCTCTCAAGTAGCTGGGGCTACAGATTTGCACCACCATGCCTCACTGATTTTTAAATTTTTTGTAGAGACAGGGTCTCGCTATGTTGCCCAGGCTGGTCTCGATCTCCTGGCCTCAGTGATCTTCCTGTCTTGGCCTCCCAAAGTGCTGGAATTACAGGCGTGAGCCACCATGCCTGGCTAAACTATGTAAGATTTATAAGCCACCTAAATCCTTTTTGGGGATGAGGCAGAGAATAAATAGTAAATAATTAAAGTATAGAAGTTTTAGATCTTGTGGACTTTGTTCCATTAAGAGTGCTTTCTTTTGATTTTTTTAGAACTGGAATGATTACAGTCACCAAGCTTTTGTCTGGGATCATCTGTCAGATCTCCTTGAGCTGCTTTTAGATCCAGAACAACTCACTGCATCGTTTCATTCGACCCATAGTAGTCTAGTATCTCAAGAAGCTGTTGTGGCACTCAGCTTTCTTATTGAAGGTACAGTAAGTAGAGCCAGGAAGATCTATCCACTTCATGAACTTGCACTATGGCAACCACTGCATGCGGAAAGTGGCTTCTCAAAGATCTCTAAGACTTTCTCTTTCTACAAGCTGGAAGCCTGGTTGAGATCCTGTTTGACTGGGAATCCATTTGGGACATCATCTTGCCTCAAATCTGGAAAGAAATTGGCTTGGGCTCACCAAGGTATTTTTTAATATTTTAATCTATATTAAATTGAATGACAAGTTAAGAAATTTAAGTTTTCTAGTGTATTAATGATCACACATCTTCTGTAGAGGACCTAAAAAATAGTGCTAATGTAAAAGAGAAAAAGGAACATCTGTCTTTTGTATATGACTTTTTCTCTCAAGGCAGCAATAATCTCAGAGAGTTAATTTATTAGTCAAGGTCCTTTTGGTCACAGTTAACAGAAACTCCAACTGTAGTTAGTCTTCTCTTTGCTCTGCTTTTCTCTTCTCTGACTCTCTCTCCTTCTCACCCTCATGCTCACTTGCTTGAGGCTTTCCTATCTTCTATACAATACAGCAGAATTTGGCCATCCCTCGGTAACAACCTCAGAGAGTTCGTATAGAGATAAGGCCTTTTTAACTGCATAAACACAAGCAGAGTAGATGTTTCTAAATTGGAAATTTAAATTTTCAGTAGAGAGAATATCTGGTTACCTTAGGTATCTATTCCTGAGAATCCAGAAATGGCTAAATGGATAGATTCATGTGCCTTATGACTCCTGGGCCCAGGTACAACTTTTAAGAGAAGAGGGATGGGGCAGCATATCCCAGTAGGTGTCTATACTACTGAGGCAAGTACCAGGCAAAATTAATGGGAAAAAAAAATGCACTAGAATATACTTCCACAATCTAAATTTCAAAGATAGAGGAAAAAAATAGGTTTCATACAAATGCAAAAAAAAAATCAGTTTTGTATCAAATTTTTATAATGCCAAAAAATGGAAAATGGTTGAACAACATCTGTAGAATCTTGAGCAAAAAGATTGTAATCCAAGAATTCTGTATCCAAACAAGCTATTGCTCTAGTATGAGGTGTAAGACTCTCAGATATGTAAGGTTTCCATAAATACAGAAGAGATACTACATAATTCTTTATGTTCACAAAAGAATATAGGTTCAAGAGAGTTTTTGAACGTTGTTAAGATAGGCACTAGTAGGAAAAAAGAAAGAATATCCAACCTCATAAGGATTATACTAAAATGTTAACAGTGATGGATAGTAGGATTATAAACAATTTTTATCTTCTTTTCTGTTATTTTTCTACAATAACCATGTATTATGTACATGGTACATATGTAATAAAAACAAACTTATATAAAAATAAACAATAAGAATTGTTTTAAAAGAATAATAGCATACATATGTGATGGTTCTACATTTGTCCAGTATTGTTTACAAGGGTGTCCCAGTGGCTTGTAGGGAATTACAGTTTGAGAAGCCAGTCACGTAATGGTGACACTATGTTAGGAGGGCAACTAACACATATTTTTTGAGTGTCAGTTTGTGCAAGACACTGTACATGATAGGAAGATGTGCTCTCAAGTAGTAATGATCTTGGGAGTAAAGACATGAACTCAAATAGGATTCATGGAATAATGTGGTAAGTAAATTAGGAGGGGTGCAGAATTAATATTATGGCAATTTAGAGAGATGAATTATGGTTGGGATGATAAAGCAAAGCATCTTAGAGGAGAAGATACTTGAGTTAGGCCAACTCTGTAACTTACTAGCCATATGACCTTAGGCACATTACTTAACTTGAAGAGTAGACGTGAAAAAGTCTTAGATCTATAGGTAATCTTAAATGGCTTATAGGTTTTAATTTTATTTCGTAAAAATTATGAAATAATACAAATACAGAAAAGAACAGAGAATAGTATAGCAAAGACCTCTATTCCCAATGTCCAGATCTAACATTTTTGTCCTCACATGTATTACCTAATTTTAGACATGTATACACATAAACATGTGTAACCTCATATGGTTGTTTGTTATTCTTTGATTTGAAACTACATAATTTATTTATATGTTTTCTTAAATAGTTGAAGGGACAACCAAAAGAGCTAAGATTGCTTGTAATACTCATGTGGCCCCTAGGATGCATGGCATGGTGGTGATGAGCCAGGTTTACAAACAGACGTTGGCCAAGAGCTCGGATACTTTGGTGGGAGCACATGTAAAGATTCATCGTTGCAACGAATCTTTTATATATCTGCTCTCTCCCTTACGGTAAGCACAGTCTTCATAGTGTTCTGACATTTTGACATTTTCTTTGGACTATGACCCTTTTTTGCCATCGGAGGATAATATTTTGGTGAAATAGTTTCTATCTTATTCTCATTCAGAGGAATTTACCTCATTTTTTTCATTTTTCAGATCTGTGACAATTGAGAAGTGCAGGAATAGCACTTTTGTCTTGGGCCCTGTAGAGACTACTCTTCACCTCCACAATTGTGACAATGTTAAAGTCATTGCTGTTTGCCATCGTTTGTCCATCTCTTCTACCACAGATTGCATCTTTCATATTCTGACACCTACGCGCCCACTTATTCTCTCTGGGAACCAGACAGTAACTTTTGCCCCTTTTCATACCCATTACCCAATGCTAGAGGACCATATGGCCAGGACAGGCCTTGCTACAGTGCCTAACTATTGGGATAATCCAATGGTTGTGTGCAGAGAGAACAGTGACACTAGTGTCTTCCGGCTCTTACCACCTTGTGAATTCTATGTATTTATTATTCCCTTTGAAATGGAAGGGGACACAACAGAGATACCTGGGGGTCTTCCATTTGCATATCAGAAAGCACTTGGACAAAGAGAACAGAAGATACAAATCTGGCAGAAAACTGTGAAGGAGGCTCGTTTGACAAAGTGAGTATTTTTTAGAAGTAATAGTTTGTATTTTATGTGAAACTCCATGGAAAAACAAATTAATCTGTACATTTTTACAGCTTTGCTAAAGTAATAAAAAATATAGTGTGTCTTTTGTTAAGGCTTGGATTTCAGGTCAGTATTCTGGGTGGTGTTGGGTTGGGGGATGGGAGTGAGTAGATACTCAAGTATTAGACTCCCTTCTTTTAAGTCTAGTTGGCAGATATAAGAGTTATATGAATCAAAGAAATCATATGTAGAATATGCCACATAATTTAAGACTATTCTAAGTACCTTCTAGGTACTAACTCATTTATTCTTCATAATAATTTCCTACTACAGATGAGAAAACTGAAGAACTGAGGGATTAAGTCCTTTACCCAAAGTCACACAGGAGCCAGGATTCACACCTAGTTGGCTTGGTTCCAGAGGTTCTTAAATGCCTCTAATGTCTTTATCATTTTCTTTCAACTATTGTCACACCATATCATGTCATATTATATGATATAGTACAATAATAACATTATAATTGATATAAAAATGGATGATCATTTAAAAAATCCTTTTAAAGAAATTCTGTTGTTTGAATAAGGTTCTAATGTTTAGATGCCTAGATTCTCTTACATGTGTGAAAAGCTTATACACATATGCGGAGTATGGGATGTGGTAAGCACTTGATAAATGTTAACTCTGAATCATAGTGTTTTCAAGTGGTGAGATCCATGATGACACTAGAAACAATGAAAGTAGTCAGTTTGACTTTGGGAACATAGGCAGACAGAAATCAGTTTGAAAACAAACTGCCAAGAAGATCCACTTAAAAGTGATTAGATTATGCCATTTTCCTGCTTTGACCCTTCTAATGGCTTCCAGTCATATTTAGAATAAAATCCAAAGCCTTTACTATACCTACCAGGCTCTCTTCTCCTCATTTCCTGCCATTCTCTTCCTCATTTACTCCCTCCCAGCATACAACAGTCTTATTGCTATTACTTAGTCATTGCCATCTAGCCAAAGACTGCTGGGAACACATATATAGAACAAAGGTGGATTGTATTGACTCATTGCAAGGAGCAAGAGAACTGTGTTTCATCTCAGTAAAAGGTTGGGGATATTGTCTTGTGTTAGGGGATTTTGGGGAGGATTCTAGGAAGCAGGGCTATCTGGGACTGAGAGTAATTCTATGATTTAGTAACTTAATAATTTTTATATCTAAGGCAGGAGGAAGGAAGCGGCAGTTGCTCAGCCGGTAAAGGGTGATGTTTGGTCATTTTTGTGGTTTAGGTGTTTTTTTTGGGCGGAGGGCAGGGGTGGTCTGGACTGAGATATGATTATGGAGTGGTCTTGTTCTTGCTATGGACTATAATCATCCCGGAGTGGCTTCGTCTTATGTTGGTATTCTGTGGAATTGCTTATGTTCAACAGAAGAACACCACAGCCAGGCCAGATCCTAGCTACATTAAGGCCTAGGATAGTGCCAAGCTTAGCTCCTGGCTGTCAGGAGCTACTCTTTTCTTTCTTATCGTGAACATGTTAAATATGCTTTAACTTTAGCATCTTTGTCCTTTTTGTTTCTTCTTCTTGGTATGTTCCTCTCCACATACTCATTTTGCTTACTCCATCACTTCATTCAGACCTCTGCATAAATGTCATCTTAGAGAGGTCATCTCTGTCCATTCTTTTCCTAAAATAGTGTTTCTAATATTCTCCATTCCTTTACCCTGCTCTATGTTTCTCCAGGGCACTTACAACTATTTAACTTTATATCATATATTTATTTTATTTGTTACCTATCTTCCCTACTAGAATATATGGTCCACAGGGCCATAGACTACAGAGATCACAATGTGAATGGTCCCTCTGGAGTCAAGTAGTACCATCCAGCCTGAACAGGAGCTTTGTCTCTTCTCTTTTCTTTACACATTTATCCCCATCAATCAGAACACTACCCAGCATTCACTTATTCCTCAGTAAATATCTGACAATGAATAAGTCTTTACAAAGAGGGCATTTTATCTGACCAATCCTTTTTTGGTGGGGGAGGGTGGCCCAGTGTACTCTAAACAGAGAGAGAACAAAAGGATAATTAGAAATAACGAATCATTTAATGTTATCCCATTAAAGTGTTATGTAATCATTTGGAATAAAATATATATGAATTAGTGTTCTTATGTTCTTTTTGCTCTCACTTGTGATTTTAGGGATCAAAGGAAGCAGTTCCAGGTACTTGTGGAGAATAAGTTTTATGAATGGTTGATTAATACAGGACATCGCCAACAGCTGGACAGCCTTGTCCCTCCTGCAGCAGGCTCCAAACAAGCAGCAGGATAGGGATCCTACATCAAAACACTGGTAGGCATTTGTAATGTACACTACTTAAAACATTCTTTTGGGGAAACCTTCCAAGTGTAGAAAAAATGCACAGAATATTATGTTATCAACCATTGCCAATTTTTTTCTACCATTCCCACCATCATACACAGACCTTTACATAGCCATATTTTTAACATATTTTATAGTGAAAAGACCAACCAAAATATTTAGGTGGAGCCTCTAGAAATTTGGGCAAATATTATATTACTTTTTTGCTTTTTGCCTGGCACAAGTTGTACTGTCCAAAGATATCACTTTTCCCCACACATAGCTTTAATTCCCTCTTTCTAACACATCTTTCCTCTTTCCCATCCCTCCAAAACCAATTCATAAATTAGCTGATCTTTGTTAATTACACATATGAGCAGTAATACCCAGAATTAATCCAAATGAAAATTTGGTTACTGAACACTAGAAGATCATAGATTAAATAGAAGAGAATTGGGATACAAACAAATTTACTAGAAGTTATTTAATACAAATATATGGTATTCTTAATATAAATTAGTTTACTTTGGTATTTATTTTTTACTTTGGTATTTTAAAGTATTTTAAAACACTAACAATAGGAAAATGGACAAAAGTCATGAATAGATAGTTGACAGAAAAATACTTAACAGACATAAAGATGATCACTTAAAATTACAGAAATGTAATATACTACTTTTTATTTATCAGATTGGCAAGGATCAAAAACTGGTTGTACACAATGCTGGCAAGACATTTCATTTACCAATGGGAAAAGTATAAATGAATGCAACCTCTATGGGGGGCACTTTGACAAAATCAAAATTAAAAATACAGATATTCTCTGACTTAGCGATTTCACTTATTAGAATTTATCTTACAAATATACTTGTGTATGTAGAGATCTATTTAATTTTTTATTTTATTTTTTTTAATTAACAGATAAAATTGTATATATTTATTATATACAACATGGTGTTTTGTTTTTTAAGAGATGTGGTCATGCTATGTTGCCCAGGCTGGCCTTGAACTCCTAGGCTCAAGCGATCATCTTGCCTCAGCCTCCCAAGTAGCTGGGACTACAGGCACAGGCCAACAGACCCAGCTGATGTTTTAAAATATATACACACTGTGGAATGGCTAAATCAAGCCAATTAACATATGCATTCCCTCACATAGTTGTCATTTTTGTGGTGACAATGCTTAAAATCTACTCTCTTAGCATTTTTCAAGAATACACTATATTGTTATTAACTCTAATCACCATGTTGCATATTAGAGCTTTTGAACTTATTCCTCGTATCTAACTGAAATTTTGTAACTTGTAAAAATCTATTATAAAAAGGTGTTTGTTTCAGCATTGTTTGAAATAGGTGTAGACTGGAAACAATCCAAATACTTCTCAGTATAGGACTGGTGCCTGATTCATCCATACTATGAAGTACATCTTTAAAAATAATGAAGTTTATCTGTATGTGCTGATACTGAGTGATCTCTAAGCTCAGGGGGAAAAGTAAAATGTTGCTTTGTGTGTTTCAAAATAGAGAGGGATTATCATCCATATTTATATACTAATTATACACCTAAAATTTTTGAAAGAATATGAAGATATTATAAACAGTGTTTGTCTTTGAGGAGTGAGACTGGGTATCTATCTAGGGTGGGAGAAAACTTATTCTTTATTTGTTTTAAGATATAATCACATAACGTGTGAATTAAAATTCACCTTTTTAAAGTGAAGAATTCAGTGGCTTTTAAATATATGCAAAGTTTGGGCAACCATAACCATTAACAAATCCAGAACATTTTCATCACCCCCAAAATAAAGTCCATACATACTGGCAGTCACTTGCTATTCCTCCAGCCTTCTATATGTCCTCTTCGCCTCAGCCCCTGGCAACCACTAATCTACGTGTCTATTCTGGACATTTCATGTAAATGGAATCATACAATATGTGGCCTTTTGTGTCTTGCTTCTTTCACTTAGCATGTTTTCAGAGTTCATCCATGTTATAGCATGTATCAGTACTTCATTCTTTTTCATGGCCAGATAATATTCCATTGTGTGGATCTACCACTTTGTTTATCTGTTCATCAGTTGATGGACATTTGGGTTGTTTCCATTTTTCGGCTATTCTTAGTAATGCTGCTATGTACCTTTGTGTACAAGTTTTTGTGTAGACATATGTTTTTATTTCCCATGGATATATATCAAAGAATGGAACTGCAAGGACATATGTTTCACTTTTTAAGGAACTGCGGTTTTCCAAAGCTGTGAAAATGTGTTCTTTATTTTTTATTTTACATATCGTCTACATTTTTAAAGTATGTATTACTTTTTTTAAAAAAAATTTTTACAATGTTTAGTTAATAAATGCTGAGATTAAGAATTAGAAGTCTCATGGGGATTATACAAAGGAAATGGTAAAAATTTTACTTTAAGCCTGCCAAGTTTTTATGTCTATGTATGAATTTCTTCTATCATGAACTAATGTGACACTTAGAAAAAAGGAATATAACTAACTTAAACTATCATCTGACCTTGGTAATTTATGTGATTTTGTAAGTGCATGGTTCTTTTTATTATTTGCATGAAGGCAATAGAAAATTGTTATTAATATTAATTTTTCTTTTGTTGTCTTCAGGGCCCTGGAAACATGAGGATGAATGGAGGATGGTGCTCATCTTGAAACTAAATTGGGAAGGCACTCTTGCTTAAGAGATGTTGGGGCTTTTTCTTCCTATTTAAGACCTTTCTTTGATTTTCCTTCCATATTCATTTATTACTGTTTGAGTTGAATTTTAGCTAAACTTCCGACTTTCATATAAACATATTGTTTATAGAACATCAGAAGACTTATCTTTGTGATGCCAAAATGAAAAAGTTGATGAAAGCATTCCTATTGTATATATGTTAATATTAAAGTGATTGAGTGTAGATTTGCAAGTCTACTGCATATTTTAATTTGTATGATGAAAGGATTTTATCCTTTCTAGAGAGTTAAATAAGAGTTTTATAGTTCTTTGTAACTATTTAAGAGGAAATTGCTACTCCTTTTAAAAAATAGTTGGAATGAAAGTAAGATTTATTGGTGTATAAATATAGTAGAAAGTTTTATATGAAGATATTTTAGTCCTTAAAGTATGAAACTTAATGAAATTGTGTAAAAATCTTTATTTTTTAGTTTCTGTTTCAAATTTTCAATAAACAAACTAAAGAGTAATTTTTTCCCTTTAAAAAAGATAAGGGTTTACTTTTAATTTTAGAAAAGGTTTCCAATGTTATTCTGTGACATATCAAAGTAAAGTTTACATTTGATTGTGAAGGCCCTGTTCTTGAAGATAAAGGAAAGCAATTATCAAATTAGTGAAATGAATCAGATCACTGATAAACATTGTTTCATGTGCTCACTGGCCATTTAATTGGTAATTATATCAAAAAGGGCTTGCTTTCATATTTCTAAAGTAAAAATTAATCCTCAGAATGTTTGTTAATTCTAATTGAAGTTTTCATAGTTTTTATTTTAAGATGAATTTGAATAAGCAAAGCATTACCAAATAAAGAAACACTGGAGTAACAGAAGAAGTGTATTTTGGAAATTGCTACTTGTTAATGAAATTAATGTTATTAATCAGATACTTTCTTTAAATTTTATAAAATTCAGAGAACTGAGCATATAGTTTAATACTCTGTTTCTCAATAATCTTCCTATCAATGCACATTTGTCATTTTCTGAATTGACCATAATACATCTTGGAGGTATTCCATTTATAAAAATATTTGCTGAACAGCTTTGTTAATAGAAAGATGAGGAAGTTGGACTTTTGAGAAGAGTACACTTGACCAGGAGAATTAAAATGGAGAAGAGTTGATTTGTTGTTTCTTTGAGTTTACATAACATGTAATCTCTTTCCTAAAGTCAGAGGGGTATTAATGGCCAAAAAATATTCTCTGAACATGTCCCAATATGATAATGATATCATGGGCAGAGAAAGACCACCTAGTGGGTGGCAAGTTGGATTTAGCTAAACCTTTGCAAATTCAGGAGTCCTACAGTAGTTTTCTGTCTCTCTACATACTATGGCACCCTTCTTGTGGTTAGAACTCTTTCTTTTTAAATTTGTGTTTTGAAAGAATTTCAAACTTAAGGAACAGTTGCAAGAATAGGTCAGTGAACTCCCACATACCCTTTGTCTAGATTCACCAATTGTTAACATTTTGCCACATTGACTTTACCACTCTCTATATAATAGTATTATTTTATTTTTGCTCAACAATTTAAGTGTAGGTGGCAGACATCTTGGACCTTTACTCCTAAATATGTTAGCATGCATCTCCTAAAAACAAAAACATTCTCTTACCTAGTGATAGTGAATGATCAAGTTCAAGAAGCTAAACTTTGGCAAAATAGTATATACAGTCCACATTAAAATTTTTTCTAATTGTCCCAACAATGTCGTTTGTAGTGACTTCCCCCCACTAAAACACAAGATCATGCATTGCCTTTAGTTGTCGTGTAAGTTTTTTTTGCCTTTGGAACATGTCACTTCTGTCCAGAAATAGAGAGTAGTCTTTTGACTCTTATTTTCTGTAAGCTTTGTTGAAGAAAAAAAGACATTAGGAATTTAAAGAGGCCGCTTGCTAAAAAAAAAACCAAATTGCCCAGGGAAGAAGGACTTTTTGTTTTTAATTTTTAAAACTTTGGCTGGGTTTTGGTGTCTTGACTCAGCAAAGTCTATAATGCAGCAGGGCTTGGTAAGCATTAAAGGGGGTACTGAAGCTTTCTTTTATTTCATAATCCCAATTGGTTTTTTCTAGAAACCATCAATAGCCTCTAAATGACTGACTCAATTTTTGGATCCTATTCTCATGACTAAGCAACTGTTTGATTTGAAACCAGCCCAGTATAAATGTCACTGTGCCTCTAACTCTCTGTAGCTATCCCTGAATTTCTTTCAGTACTGGGGAAACCAACCTATGCACCAAAAATGTCTAAAACTGGAACCAAGGTAAGTAAATGGTCATACTGATTTTTAGCCTACCCACTTTTCACCTAATGATACATTGAAAGGAACACAGAGAAAAGTTTTGGCTTCTTTGCCTGGAGGTGAGTATCATAGTGGTTAGGGCTGGGATTGGGTGAGAAGATTAAGAAATGCTTATTATATTTTCCACTCTAACAGACTTACCAAACACTTTGTTAAGAATTATCTTTCTGCCTTCTAGCAACTGATACTCTATGAATCTCCACAGGAGTAAGATGTGCTGATGAAGATTATATGGAGTAGAAAACTTTTAGTAGTCAATTAAAAACTAGTTTTGTGAAATTTAGCCTCAACCAATAATGTTCTAAATGGCCAAGGTGGATGGGCCAATCAAGTGAATAAAATCCTACATATCTCCTTCATTCAAGCAGTTATTCTTAACCTTTCCCCAAATAAAGTGCTCCTTCACATTAGGGAAATTGCCTCTAAGATATTTGACTCACAGTTGCTGGGCTGGAAATTGATCTCTCAGGCAGGGTTTTGGGAATGAAGGCATATGCCTTTATTTTCTTTTTAGCTCTTCCATTGACCGGTGGGTGTAAGGCACAGCTAGTACCTGGTTTTTCCTCCAGTTTTTTACTGTGAAAATTTTCAAACCCATGGAATCCTGAAAGAAAAAGAAATGTTGTATGAATACTTGTATATCCTTCACTCTAATTGTTAACGTTTTGCCATATTTGGTCTCTAACTCTGTCTCTCTCTGTCCTTTTACTAAACCATTTGAAAACAAGTAGCAGACTTTCCTATACTTTCGCCTTAAATATTTAGGCATGTATCTCCTAAAAAACAAGGATGTTCCCCTGTGTAAACATTGTATCATTATCATGTCCCCAAGATTTATCATAAATTTAATACCTAATATTGAAACCATATTTTAATCTCCTATTGCCCCCAGAAATGTGCTTTGTGCTGGTTTTTCCCCTAATGTAGGATCCAATCAAAGATGTATTGCATTTGGTTGTCATGTCTCTTTAGCCTCTTTTTATTTTTTTAGCGTCTTTAATCTAGAACAGTCCCCCTACCTTTTGTTGTTGTTGTTATTTGAGATATTGACATTTTTCAAAATCTAGGCCAGGTATCTTTTAGAAAGTCCTGAAATCTAGAGTTCTCTGATTATTTCCTCATGTTTGGATTCAGACTAAACATCTTGGGCAAGAAAGCTACGTAGGCAATGTTGTGTACTTCCCATTGTGTCGTGTCACAATGTTCCATTATTGATTAGTGCCTGATTTTTTTCCCATTGGAAAATAGAACTAATAATCATGCTTGTCATCCAGAAGGTTTAGGGAGATAAATGTCTTTCATGCTCTGAGGTTCTTGAAAATATGCTATGCAAATCCCACTAAAAAAGAATCTGAAGTCTTTAAAGGAATATCCACATGCCTTGAGGGAAAGCTGTTACGTAACCGTCTTAGACAGATGAAAGCATCTCTCACTTTTAAAGATTCCAGAGTAGTAATAGTGTACTCTCTTATTTATAGCTGAGTTGTTCATTTAGTTAAATAACTTTTGCTTGCTAGGCTAAAGGAGACAGTGAGTTATTTCTTAGTCTTTCTCATTGCTTCTCCCTTTCCCACTATCTTGGTAGCAGTTTAATCAGAGGAGTTACGGGCTTGATAGAGGGAATGGATTTTTACTAAATATGTTTTTGTTACCTCTGGGATACTTAAGACATTTTTCTTTCTGCTGCATTGGATTGGTAGGCTATTTTTCAAAAATACAAACTTGAACATGACAGAAATTTTGTAATAATTTCTAACAAAACCTTCTGTACATTTCTTAGCCTTCTCTACAAATTTTTTTGCCCAAGGGTCAAAACCTCTTAGCTGACAATAGTGCGGATTTCATGGTTCTTCTACAAATAGAAACTGAGTATAGCTAGGTGCAACATTTTCTGGCTCTGAGATTTGGGAGGTCTCCCACTGAAAGGAGAGCTTGGTCCTGGAGCTCAAAAATGATTCCATGGCAACAGGACAAGTGCTTTGTATCAACCTTGGGGTGGTTGGCTGGTCTGCTGGGAGGGTTAACATCAGGTGAGCTTATTGAACATGGTGTATATTTCTACTTCTCAAGCATTGATATCAGTCAAGTAGATGTGCAGAGGGCAGTAAGTGTGAGAAACCATGAAGTAAAATAGATGATATTAACCTCATTTCCCATAGCATATCTCTTGCAAAGCCTCCTCTTTGGTGAATTACCAAAAAACCAAAGGCAAATTGAGTGTATGAATTAAGGAGTCTAGAATCTAGCCATTCTTAGAGAAGTTACTTGATTTTCCTAAAGATCTCTCCGCAGGTCATGGGAAAAGCCTCTCAGGTTCAGGGTCAGTCTTGTTCAGTGTCTAAGAGAGTAAATGCAGGTAGGAAGACATCAAAAGAAAATAAAGTGAACCACAGATTACTAAGGAGTTTTGCTCTACAGTCACTGGCTTGCCTACAACTAACTTGTAACTAGCTAGTGACGTTAGGCAAGTCACTTCTCCATCTGTAACACCTGTAGCAAAAGCTTATTGGCAATTGTAAGTCAGGTAATAAACCAAGTACTTTATCAATATTATGCCATTGGACCCTCAGAATATCCCTCCGCAGTAGATACTGTTATCCCATTTTGCAAATGAAGAGCTTGTCCAAGGTCACATAGCCCTGTCCAAGGTCACATAGCAAGTAAGCAGTAGTGCTGGGATTTTTTTTTCTTCATCTCTAAACTGAGGTGCCATGTATCTAAATCTGTTCCATGTCCTTTCCTTCATTCCCTGCATCTAATTAGTCACCAAATTCTAAATTCACATAGTAGTTGCCTTTCGGTTGGCCCTCATCATCCACACCTGGCGCATAGCAGCCATCTGTTTCCAGGCACAGACTACTATATACAACTCTCAAGTAATCACCAAAGGGATTCTAGCATGGCTCCTGCATCATTTTTCTGGCTTTATTGTCTAATACTTCACATATTCAATATGTACTAGGCTTAACAAACTACTTATTGTCCCTGTAACGGACCACATTCTTTCACTTCTTTACTCTTTTGAACAGGCTTGTCCTTTTTTCTTTGCCTCTGGAAAATAACTACTTGTCCTTCAATCGTCAGCTCAAAGATCCTGTCAAGATTCTACCGGGCTCTACTCCTTTCATCTGAAATGACTCACAAGGTTTTCTACTTTTAAATCAATAAAGCAAATCAGCCACAAGGTGGCAGCATAATGCTAGGGAATTAACCGCTCAAAGCATGACACCGGTGGTTTCAGTTTAAATTATAACCTAACATTGATCTTAGATTGTGGAATTATTGAGCAACAAGGAATAAAACTTTGTAGTCCATTTTTGGTTTTTATGGTGGTTTTCCGAAAATGCTTCGTGAATCCTTAGGAGTTCCTGGGAACTTTATCCCCTGTTTCAACCAGAAAACCTCTTGAGTTTTGTTTTACAGCCAGGGGTTCTAATCTGCTGTAGTCCTTGCATTTGACAAAATGGGAAGCCGAAGCCCAGAGACGTGACTTGACTAAGGTTGTAAGGCTGATTGTGGAGAGGGAGCTGTGGAGCCAGGCTTCTTATTTCTGGTTTCCCAGGGCCCCATCAGAGACTTACCCCAGGCATTGTGGTAGAAACTTGGTGACAGTGTGAAGCAAAGAGCATTCCTGGCCAGGCACCATGGCTCACACCTGTAATCCCAGCACTTTGGGAGGCCGAGGTGAGAGGATCGCTTGAGGCCAGTAGCTCAAGACCAACCTGGGCAACATAGCAAGACCCCATCTCCACGAAAAATTTTAAAAATTAGCTGGACGTGGTGGTACACACCTGTAGTTCCAGGTACTCAGGAGGCGAGGCAGGAGGATCACCTGAACCCAGGAGTTCAGGGCTGCAGTGAGCTATGACGACGCCACTGCACTCCAGCCTAAGCGACAGAGCAAGACCCTGTCTCAAAAAAACAAAACAAAAGGAGCATTCTTGCCTTTGTTACTTTGCAACTACTCTGTTGGCAATAAACTAATAATACAGAACATAATATGTATATTTTCATGTGTATATGCTCTATATCCATCTAAAATAATCTCTCTAAAGCTGAGGTTTATGTTTTATTTTTCACTATGTATCACCTAGCATGAATTTCTGCATTTGGAACTCATCTTCATCAAACATTTATTGAGGACTTGTCAAGTGCTGGGCACAGGGGATCCATAGCTTAAATAAGGCTTGGTTCTCGCCCTTAGAAGAAATCTAGCAGGAGTCTGGTGGGAGGGACAGCCATACCAATGGGTAATTTATAATATAATGTGGTAAGTACAGAGAGCTGCGGGGACACACAGGAAGACTTGAGTCTGAAACTGCTGGCTTATATGAGAGCACCCTTCTGTTTTGCTTCACATTAAGCCTTCAGAAAGTACTCATTCCTATTGTCGACAACTAAAGTTGTCTGCCAGAAAGCATATTTTGTAAGGTGAAGTAGAACTACATTTTCCCCTCAAAATTGAGGAGAAAGGAATCTCTAAAGGAGAGCAATATGTTCTTAATTTTTATTTTACCTGTGAATAAAGCTACCTAACTCTTCAGGGTTTTTTGCCTGTACTTCATTCAGATTACTTTCTATGAAGACAAAAATTTTCAAGGCCGCCGCTATGACTGTGATTGCGACTGTGCAGATTTCCACACTTATTTAAGTCGCTGCAACTCCATTAGAGTGGAAGGAGGCACCTGGGCTGTGTATGAAAGGCCCAACTTTTCTGGATACATGTACATCTTACCTCAGGGAGAGTACCCTGAATACCAGCGCTGGATGGGCCTCAACGACCGCCTCAGCTCCTGCAGAGCTATTCATCTGGTAAGTCTGGAACTTGCTCATGTTCTCTTCCCTGCTTCCCTCCTTCCCTGTCTCTCCCTCTCTCCCTCCCTCCCTGTCTCCCTCTCTCTTTCTCGCTTTTATGTAAAAGTTTTCTTGAGGTTTTTCTACCTCTTAATGGGTGGTTGTCTTTTATTGGCTGCTGAGGCTTAAATAACATCTTAGATCAGTTCATCACAGGACTGAATACAGTAATTATTTTCATGGCACTTTTTCTGCCTCAAGTATTTTAAGAAGATAATTTTTTCTTATTAAAAGTCAGCTGTTTAGCACTATTCACAAGACCAAAGATTTGGAATCAACCTAAGTGTCCATCAATGGGTGAGTGGATAAAAAAATTGTGGTACATATACACAATGGAAAATTATATGGCCATAAAAATGAAATCCTGCCATCTGCAACAACATGGATGGAACTGGAGAACATTATGTTAAGTGAAATAAGCCAAGCATGGAAAGACAGATCTCGTATGTTCTCACTCATATGTGGGAGCTTAAATATTAAACAATTGATCTCATGGAGACAGAGTATAGAATGATGGTTAGCAGAGGCTGGGAAGGATAGTGGGGAGGTTAAAGTAGAGATGGTTAATGGGGGTAAAAATATAGTTAGATAGATAGAATGAACAATATTTGATAGCACAACATGATTATAATCAACAATAAGTTGGGGTATACTTTAAAATAACTAAAAGAGGGGAATTGGAATGTTCCTAACACAAAGAAATGATAAACGCTTGAGGTGATGGATACCCCAATTACCCTGATTTGATTAGTACACATTGTATGCCTGTATCAAAACATCACATGTACCCTATAAAGATGTGCGACTACTATGTACCCATAATAATCAAATATAAAAAGAAAGCTATTTTGGTCAGTACACAGTAGAAACAGGAGTTTAGATCATCTAGCTTTCAAGATAGTAGATTCAGAACCATACTGTTCTCTAAGTTCTTAACCTGCTGGTGATTTCCGTAATGGTTGCTGTTCATTTCCTCCTGTGTTTTTTCAGCCTAGCGGAGGCCAGTATAAGATTCAGATCTTTGAGAAGGGGGATTTTAGTGGTCAGATGTATGAAACCACTGAAGATTGCCCTTCCATCATGGAGCAATTTCGCATGCGAGAGATCCACTCCTGTAAGGTGCTGGATGGTGTCTGGATTTTCTATGAGCTACCCAACTACCGTGGCAGGCAGTACCTCCTGGAGAAGAAGGAGTACCGGAAGCCCATCGATTGGGGTGCAGCTTCCCCAGCTGTCCAGTCTTTCCGCCGCATTGTGGAGTAATGATGTGAATGAGGCCATAGGCTTCTTCCCGGGGCCCAAATGCTGGCTGGCCTTTTGGTCCAAATAGGCATCATAAATAAAACAGTTGGCATGCATCCCACTGCTGACTATAACGCCTCTCCTTAAATGCTTTTAGGGACCAGCAATGTAGTGCCCACCACAGTGGGTAGTTACACAAAGCAACTCATCCATCAGATTACCAGTCTAGATCTTTGTGCCAAACAAAGTGAGATCGCATTAAAAGGTTAGAAAATCATACTGCCATGTGGTGGTTCTTTTTGCTTATGTTTTGCACTAATTCAACAGGCACAGTAATAATTGCTGTCATTTATTGAGTGCCTACGTTATTCCATTTTCTCTTCACAACCCTGTGACATGTAGTTTGTCTGCATTTTACAAATAAGGAAACTGAGACAGTGAAATTTAAAAAATTTAAAACTCTCACTGAATGGATGCAGAGAGCACAGTTTGGGGGATGACCACGATTGTGGCTCTGACACAGGCAGAACAGGGGCAATGTGTATGGCCAAAGTGTTGTACCCCCATGATATTCTGAAATTAAAAAAATTAAAAAAAAATTAAAAAAAATAAAAAATTTAAAACTTACCCAAATTCACCAGCTGGTGAATGGAGGAGCCAGGATTTGGTCTAGGATATTTCTGCTCCCAAAGCCATTGTTCTTGTCTCCTTATTTCCAGCACATTCCTTCAACACATATTGGCTGGAGTTCTCTGCATATAATGTAAGTACAAGACCCCAAAAAATGTAAAAGGCGGGAAGGGCAGGGTCCCCCTGAAAATCTTATTGAGGAGACAGAATACCTATCAAGAATGATCTGTGAAAACAGGGTTATTATTTGAAAATAGTGGAGCCATAAGTCACCTGAAGTCCCTTATTTAAGATCCAGAGACTCCTGTGTCAGGAATCTCTGGAAGGAAGAAATGGAAAGCCATTTGCTGAGCTGCAGAGAGCTCTGGACCTTGTCACCCTACTGTGTTCCCTTATCTCCAAAATGAGAGAGTTGAGCCAAATTCTCTCTGGAGTCCCAGCAAACACAAACATTCTAATTCCCTGGAGGCTAGTAGGAGGACACTGAAAGACTAGCAGATGACCAAAGACTATTGACACTTAGTTTTAGAGGCATAATTTCTGGAGGTGACCTCAGAGATCCTGCCAGTCATTTTCCACTGAAGAAACTGAAACTGTGGTAACAGAGTGAGTTAGTATCAGTCTCTTCTCTCACATCAACTGCTGCCATGTTCTTTGGTGAGTCGGTCACAGTCTGTTCAAAACAACCAGAAAAGCAGTTCTGGCAGCAGGATAGGAAAACAAGAAGTGTTAGGATGACTAACCACAGTTTCAGAGAAGTAGAAGATGGCTTTGGACAGATAAAAGCAGAATTATCATTTTGGGGTGTCACATGCCTCTTGGTCCGTGCCCTAATCCAGAAAGACATTGCCACAATTCTCCCCAGCTGCAAACACACCAATCAACTTTTTGCTTAAAAGGAATTTTATTAGCAATTGATATTAGAGATCAAAGCCACTTTATGTCCTTATCTATCAACCAATCCCAGCTTTTTTGGTAGAGTATTCTGCTATTAGAACAAGAAGCTAGCACCCAACCTGTCAACCACACCCAGAATACCACCCAATAATTCAGTCATCTCCCTCTACCTTTTATTGTTTTGTTACTCTGAAATAGGGGATCTCAAGAAAATATGGCAAGGATATCATTAAACCATTTTATCCCTGTTTCCATCCCAAGCATTCCTCTGAGACAAGTCTCTGAATATTTCCCAAATATGGAGCCCACTTTCTCAAAATGCAAAACCAAGGGCTTCCATTTAAAACCTCCAGGGTAGGGTTGTCAGATTAAGTACAGGATGGTATTAGTAAATCCTAAGTATTGGGATATAAATACAAATACGGTATAAGTATATCCCAGGTATTGCATGGGACATATACTAAGAAATTGTCATTTGTCTGAAATTAAAATTTAACTGTATCTTGTATTTTTGTTTGTGAAATCTGGCAACCCTACTTCAAGGGCAAAGCAAGTTACACAGGAGTGACATGGAGCTAAGAGTACAGGGAGTGGTGCAGGCTGTGGAAACAAGGGCACGTGCCCCAAAGAAGGCTTTTAAATACATTTTCTAAAAAAACACTGCAAGCCAGCAAAATATGTCTGCATCTGGGTGTGGCCAATCTTGGCTCGTAGGACAGCTCCGAATACCATAAATTGTTCTTTTCATTGTGACAAAATCTGTCCCCTGGAACTTTCAACCTGCAGTCCTCATTCTGCTTTCCATCTAGTTCTTCACCCACAAGAGAGTTCTTCCGACATTTAAAGATCACCCTATTTGCCTCCACGCTGGCATTTCTACACTGAACAGCTCCTGTTCATCCATCACTTCTCTCTTGACGTGTTGGCTCCCAGAATCCTCACCACGCTGGTGCCTCTCTCCTGCGCTGCTTGCAGTTTATCTCTTCCCCACCATCTTAGCTGGAGTCTGACCAGTGCAGACTACATCTGGAGGATTATGTTCAGTTCTTTCATCTTCTTTTCTCTGATTTATACTGTTCTTGACTAAGCCCAGCTTTCCTTGTGTTCTTCTACCACGCACGATATGGACTGACTGGCCACCTTTTCCTAAGAACAGGCACTGCAGTCGAAGGGCTAGAGAGTTCCCTTCCTGTCTGGGGAATTAGACAGAAATGGATTCAAATCCTACCACTTTCACATGTTGGCTCTACATCAAATAATCCAAATTTAACCTCAATTTCCTTATCTGTAAAACTAAGATAACATGTACTTTGTGGGCATTAAAATAAGATAATTTATGAAAAATACACAGCATGTACAATTAATTCTCATTATTTTCTGTAGTTATAGTCTATAAGGACACCACAAACACTGAACAGCAAATATTGAACTATTGCTTCTAGAGAAAATATAGAGTTAAGTTCCTGTGAGCCTCTGGTCACAATATTTTTGTCGTTTGATCAATAGGTAACTTTTTTTCATGTGTGTTTCTGTTTAAAGACATTTTAATATATATTGTTGATTCATTAACATGGAACTCGTGGCCGACAGCGCTGTAACACAGGCCTGAAGAAAGATTATCTAATATATATTTTCTCAGTGAGGCACATCACAGCCTTCTTATGCTTAGGAATACTAGACAGCCCTACAGCACTACATTTGGGGGCCGTTTTAAACAGTGAAATTACCTGCAAAAGGCAAAACAATACAGAAAACATGGCACTAAGTTAACTGTGAAAAGGACACTTGTTTACGTTATGACAGCTGAAACAAGAAAGCAAAACATTTGTTCAACCTCAGCTGGGAACATAAATTAGACAACTCAAATTTTTCACTGCTCTGTTTATATCCATGAAGGACTATAAAAGCACCACAAGTAGTGATTTGGGGATTACAAACAAATTTTAGTGAGTGGATGAATTCACAAATATGGAATCTATGAAATAATGTGGAACAACTGTACTTTACTACCATGGTTAGCATATTGGTACCATTTCCTAGTACTAAGTACTTCTATTACCAAATTGTTTGATTTTTTTGATTTTATTTTTTACTTGCTTAGCTTTTTTACACCTCTTTCTGTCCCCCAGTTGTTTTCAGAAAAGCATCTCTGCATTTTTGGCAGATACTTCATAGTTGGGAAAAAATACATCAGAATGATCTAAGCCATCCTACTACCTTGAAAAAGAGCTGTATTTTTATTATCTTAGGAGTTTGGCTTTCTCTTAGTTCTCCCATAAGCCTCAGCCCTGGTTCTAGCTCCCAGAAGTTTCCAAGGCCAGGAGGGTTGTCCCTAGAGTTCACACAAATCCCCCTTGTTTGCTAATTTCTACCTGGTCCCTCATATCTGGGGTCTCTCAGGGGACACAGGGCAGCTAATCACCAAGTTCTCCGTCTAGCTCTTTGGTCGACCAGCTTCTGGCACACACAGGAAAGCAGGGTCCCTCGTGGATGGGGCTTCAGTGCAAGAGAAACGTCTCTGTCCACAGACACCTCCCACCCTTACCTCTTTACTCAAGCCTCAAACTTCAAAGTCAGGCAATTTCAGAACTAGAGGGGCGGGGGGCTTTCCCGCACACCATAATAACTTAGTGAGATGGGGCTTACTAGCCCCAGGAACCGGGGCTCAGAGAGGCTAACCAACTTGTCTAAGGTCACTGGTCCCAAAGCTCTTATTCTGTTCACCGTACCATGCAGCTTCTGCTTCTCAACCTTTGAGAGACAGAACCACAGTAACTTGTCAGTCATAGCATGAGCTATTTCTTTTTAAATAGCTTTATTGAGATTTAATCCACACGTCATACAATCCATCTGTTTGTAGTATACAACTCAATGGTTTTTAGTATATTCACAGTAATGTACAACCATCACCACAGGTGATTTTAGAACATTTTCATCACCTCAAAAAGAAACCCAGTACCCTTTAGGGATCACACCTTATCTACCTCTCCATCCCCCCAGTCCTGAACAACCACTAGTCTACTTTCTGTATCTATATATTTGCCTATTCTGGAAGTTTCATGTCAATGAAATCATAAAATATGTGATCTTTTTGTGACTGGCTTCTTTCACTTAGCAAAATGTTTTCAAGGTTCACACATGTTGCCACATGTGTTGTTGCTTCATTCCTTTTTATGGCCAAATAATATTCCATTATATGGAAATTCCACATTTCCATGAAATGTTTATCCGTTCATCAGTTGATGGACATTTGGGTTATTTCCACTTTTTGGCTATTCTGAATAACACTGCTGTAAACATTTGTATAAAATTTGTATAAATTTTTATAAATTTATACATTTATAACGTTTGTATAAATTTGTATGTGGACATATATTTTCATTTTTCTTAGATGTATACCTAGAAGTATAATTGCTGGGTACATGAGCTGTTTCTTGGTAAATGCCGGTGGCTTGTGGGGCCTTGAAGCCACACAGACCTTGGTTGAATTCTAGCTCTCCTACTTTCTAGTTGTAGGATTTGGGGCAAACACACTTCTCTTAGTCTTAGCTTTCTCACATGTGAAATAGAAGTTGTTATACCTACTTCGCAGCATCAGATGAGGTAATAAGGGAAACATTCTTAGCCCAGTGAATGACCTAAAGGAGCAGGTACTGAACAAAGGCAGTTATTCTAAAATCCTCCAAATATGGAATCCCTGGGGGAGGAATAAGAGGAGTTCTTGATGTTAAACAGATTGGGAACCAGTGGGCTGGTGGTCTCCCTAGCCCCTCCCTACTTTAATGATCAATGACTTAGGTGTCTGTGAGTGACTTTATGAGATCCTTTCTGAGAGCAGATGGAGGGGAGGAGGCTGGGGAGGGGTTGCAGTGGTGGGGTGCAGGAAGGCCAGCAAGCTCTGTGCAGCTGAGTAGGTAGCTGCAGGTACAGAAAGGGGAAGTAAAGCTCCCCACTCTTCCAGGCCTGTGCTGCCCCCTTGGTTTCCTCTTATCTCAGCTAAACTCTCTCATTTCCTTTCATGTTGGTCCCACTTCCCCAGCACCAGTGTGTCCCTTTGTGAGTCAGCAGCCATGGGTCTCAGCACCCTGGTTGGGTGGTTCTGGAATTGATTAGCTTTCAGGAGAAATCCTGCCAGCACGTTGCCTCTTGGGAGCACAACAGGCAGAGATTTGTTCCTATTGTTCATGCTCTACTCTCCTGAATAGGCCACATTAGCCTGTCCACTGAACCGTGGGGCAAGAACAATGGTGGGGCCTGGCTGTAGTGCTGACCTCCGTGATTTCTTGGTACACACTGGATGGTTTGCCAGAGCTCATGGTAAACCTGGTGACCCTGGCTAGGCTAGTACTCCAGGACCCTGTAGTCAGGACAGAAAGATAAATCTTGAGACTGTGTTTCTGTGAACAGCAGAAGGGAGAAGGAAGAAGGAGGGTGGAACAGGGCTGCCTGCAAGTTGGTTACAAAGTAGAACCACTAACAAGCTTCTGGGGACTCCTTAAAGGCCAGGGGTCCTAGCAGTTGTGAAAGAGCCACATTTTCCTGCCACGCTCACAGTGTCTTACAGCCACTTAGCAGCAGCTCCCATTGGCACATACTATTTCAGAGTTCCTAAAGCCCTTTGACATAAAATACCTCATTTGACCCTCACCGGGGTTATGGGAGAAAAGGAAGATAGTTATCGTTATTCCCACTTTACATATGAATAAATTGAATCACAGAAAGGCTACATGACTTTAGGGTGGATTACAGAATTTCTGGGCTCTCGTCAAGAGCAGCCCTTCGGTATGACAGGTATTTATGCCGAAAGTCTTCCCCGTGATATGACAATTTCAAGAAAGCCATTTCTTTCATTCTTGTCACAAGTCTAAGGCACACTTTCAGGGTAAGTTGCCCTTATGATTTCAAGTAATGTTAGTGAAATACAAGTGGGAACTGGAGCGCTGGGGTGGGGGGAACATGGGAACGTCTGTGAGGATGTGCCAGAAAGACAAACAGAAATTCATCTACCCATTGTTTCATTGATCTTCTACACCTCTGCCCTCCATTTCTCTAGTTTCCGGTGGGGCCTCCCATAATGAAAAGACACGTATGGCAGGTGTGTCAGGCAAAGTGGAGGCTTGACCCTTCAGGTGTACTCCCCTTTAAGCAAATCTAATCCTTGGAAAATTTCAAATTTGCAAAACAAGTAAATTTGGGAAAAAATATTCTCTTTAAAATGACCATGGGACTCTTAAAAATTTCAAACAAAAATTCAATATTCATAGAATATTTGTTATCAAAGAGTTGTGTGTTAAATGAAAGAAAAATCTGTAGGATGTTAAAAGTTGACATATGTCCAGACTTAATCAAAGCAGACTCTCCCAGTCTGGGACTTTCTCATACTGTCCTCAGGGCCTGGAAAGAGGAGGCCTTCCCCTCCCACACGTAGAAGGATCCCACATATCACAAACTCCACAGTACAGAACATATTCTGCCTTTCCTGTCTAAATCTCTCTCTCTGTCTCTCTGGTTTGGTGACCAACTGAATGAAGGGAAATTATAGGAAAGGGTAAGGGCTGAAATGGCCTCCCTAGACTAAGGGATGTGGACCTGAATGCTCAAGTCGGGAGGTGGGGGAGGGAGAAAGTCGCATCCTGTGCCCTGAAGACCAGAGAAAGAGGGTCTGATTGGTTGGTTTACTTACTTACTTATTTGGGGAGTTAGCCTTATTAAGGTATCATATATAAATTATAAAATTCACCCTTTTTTAAATGTTTGGTTTGATGACTTTTGACAAATGTATACAGTTGGGTAACCACTGACACAATTAAAATACAGAACATTTTCATCACCCAATCAAATTTCCTTATGTCCCCATGCAGCTAATCTCTCCCTGCCCCACGCCCCACTTCCTGCTCTGGAACCACTTATCTGTCTCCTCTCCCTATAGCTTGCCTTTTCCAGAATGTCATGTAAGTGGAATCATGCACTATGTAGCCTTCTGTGCCTGGCTTCTTTCACTTAGTAGGATGCTCTTGAGATACATCCATGTTGTTGCATATATAGTAGTTTGCTCTTTTTTATACTGAGTATTATTCTATTGTATGGATGTATCCTATTATGTTTTACTATTTACCAGTTGAACAACATTGGGTTGTTTCCAGAAAGCCTGCTTTTGTTTATAGCTGCTTCAAATCACCCAAAGTGGGTATCTAGCCAGGCCAGTTTCCCCAAGATGACTGTGCTCTTTCCCATCTCTCTACTCGGGTGACATAGTTTTGGGAGGTACTTAGAGCTGCCATCAGCTGGGACTCCTGGGTCCAGGTCCAGCTTCTGTCCCCTCCTGCCCCGGCAGATCTGAGATACCCCCACTGCCGGGTTCACAGATGGCAGGTCTGGCCTCAGGGAGAGCTTGGCACCTTTATCCTCTGGGTGGTAAGGGTGATACTGGGAATGGGTTATACAGGGTAACAGTGGGAATTTATAGTTTAATTTATAGTTTCTAAATATTTAGACATGTGGTGTGTGGGTCTCCATTTGTACCCTTGTTCCAGGCCTGCAAATGGCGGCGAGGGCCGGTTCCTGATGTAATGGGGGACAGCATCTGAGCATTCCTTCCTGCACTCCCGTAAGCAAGTTACTCCATCAGGCACCAGTGCAATTTATACAGAGGAATAAATTCTGTATCTAGAAGTACCTGCTTTGCTCCCGGGATGTGCTTCGGTGCTGGGAGCATCTTACCTCATTTTTCCCTCTGGTCCCCTGACTGACAGCAGTTGTCAGGGCAGGAGAAAACAATCCATGCTTGGCAGTCCTTCTCTGTGTCCCCAGTCAACTCCCTCGCCCACTCTCAACAGCAGCTGTTTCCTCCTCACTCTCCTCAACCACCCCAGCACATGGCCTGGTCTCTACAGATACCTCCACCTCCTGAAAAAGAAAGACTAGTGGACCAGCGTTCGCTCAGCTTCCTCCCCACTCCGGCACATTTCTTCCTGTCTCTAAAATACCCGTGTTTCCCGACATTTTGTTCTTGGTCCTCTTCACACTTGACTGTCCCATAGATTCAACTTCTCTCTCTCCACATGTGTGGCTCCCAAATCTCTGCCTCCAGAGTCACTCTCTCCTGGCTTCAGAACCCAGCCATCATCCTGTCCTTATCCTCCCTTCTCCCATATCCAGCTGGTTACAAACTCCTGTCCAATCTACCCTCGGAGGATTTCTCAAAGCCCCCCTCCCTCCTCCTCCTCTCTGCATCGTGCCTCTGCTTGGGTCCCAATGTGTGCCCCCCACAGGCCTGCCGGCTGTCTGTCACTCCTCAGCACTCCATCAGCCTTGGTGCTTTCAGAGCATTCTTTCAAAAACACAGACTATGTCACCTCCTGGATTTAAACCCTCCCAGTCTTTCAGGTTCCAAATGTTTGCTGAACACAATCCCAGTTTGCTGGACCTTGACACACGTCCTTCATGATGCAGCACACAGAGGCATCCGGCTGAGAGGAGTTGCTGCTGTGCCGCTGGAGAAAGGGCCAGGGAAGCCCCCGCCCGCCCACAGAGGGGCACCCTCATTCTACTTGGCACAAAGGTTCTGTCTGTCCACTCCCCCCAGCTCCCCCACCCCCACCTCCAGTCTACTACACTCAGAGGGAATCACTGGGATTTTTTAAGGGTGTCATGCTGTTTTCTGCCTGGAATAACCCTCCTATTTTTTGCCTGTGAGCCTTCTCCTTCTCCTTTGTAATAGTTCAGATGTCCCCTCGGGGGCTTCTCTGACAACACTTCTCTCTTCCATGCTACTGTGACACTCCACCTTCACCTCTATCTCAGTCCTTAGTTTCCTGAGCCATAGTTATTTATCCACGTTTCTCATCCTCTTTAGGCCATGAACACCTTGAGGTCAAGGACTGTGTCTTTTGTCCATATACCATCCAGGGTAGATGTTTGTTATTAGGTGCACCTACTTACTATGTGTCAGGTCCTTTGTGTACTTTTGCCAGTACCGATGGGCTAGGAATTAAGAGAAAGAAGAGTTCTCTTGAAGACCTAAACTCTTCAAGGGTCCTTATCAAGGATACAGCAGAGATCTTCAAAGTCATCTTAGGGAAATAGACAGACTCCTCATCCTCCCAGTTTTACTATATCCTGATTGAAAGCTAAAAGTTTCCTATGTGAAGAAACAAGTCAATAAACAAGAAGGACTTGGTCAGCTGTGGAATCCAAGAAAATCGAGTCCCAGGGGCAATTGTTGAGTGAGTAGGTGAGTATGTTCAAACTTTGCCCCTGGAAGAGGAAGCCTTGGCCAGTACCTTTAGACTTCACTGTCCCATGTGTAGGAGCAAGTAGGAGTCAAACCTACTGAGGGGGGATTCAAGCCTCTAGCTGTCAGACACTTGAGTCCTTTAACTCCCCTCCTTCTGGTCCCTGTTTCTCGGACAAACCTGATTCTGAGTTGGCTTCCAAGTAACGTGACTGCTGTTGGTCAGGAGGGCTCAAGGGTTCTGTTTCCTATGATAGTTATTACTCATTGTAAATTACCGACTTGGACAGGCCCATCTTCATGGTGCTGAAAGAAGCTGGGTTTTCGGCCCCTAACGCTGAAGGCTGGTCTTGGACTGGGACAACTTTACCAAAGCAATGAAAGATATTCTGTGAGAAATCTTGGGACACAAATTGCATCTCCAGTAGGTGACATGTCAATAGAGCTATGTAGCCATGGATGAGAGCTCTTTTGAATAGATAGGCAGCCTAGTGTAATGGTTGACCATGTAGACCCTGGTGCTAGCCAACCCAAGTTCAAATCTTGGCTTTACAACTTATGAGCTATATAACCTTAAGGCAAGTTGCCTGATCTTTCGGTGTCTTAATTTCCTCATTTTAAGTAAGAATAGTAAAACTACCTACCTACCTACATAGCTATTATCATTTTCTCCACGCCCTTAAGCCCATTTAATTTTTACAGCAATTCTCAGCCAGTGAATGGGGAAGGCCAGAAATGCTGGGAAGTTAATGCTCCTGGGAGCATGCCCAACCAATGATGGATGCAAGTTGGAGGATATATACCCATTTCTTCACCCATGAGGTGGGACAACCCCCAGGCATGTTCTATGCTGTCACCCAGAGAGCCCCAGTAGAGCTGAGGTCCGGCTGCAGTGGTAACCTGCTTGATGACAAGCTCTCATTGGCTTCCTTCCATATCTGTCTCACTTCACTCTCCTGCCAGGGCTTCCTGGGGTCACCTCCCACATACCTTACCTACACCCAAATCTTTGTCTTTGGATCTGCTTTTAGGGGAAACATACAACCTAACACACCCCTCTTGTAGGTAAGGAAACTTAGCTCAGAGAGATGAAGTAACAGGCCCAAGGTCACAAGAATCACCAGTGACAGAGCCCAGATTCAAACTGGGCTTTCCTATTCTCCACCCACTGCCTTACCATGCAAGACTCCATTGCTTCCCTCTTCAGTTCTGTGCCACAGATGGGGGTCATGGGCTTCCACCTATGTCTGGTTCCAGCTGCTGCTTTAATTCAGCATTAGCCTGCTACTGCTGCTGGCAACTCCCACTAGCAAAGGGAAGCCCCCACGGGCAGCCAGGCAGATCTGGGTTCTTCAAATATTTCTATCAGCTTGATAAAGTTGGTACACTTGTGGGCTGGCTTATTTCTGGTGGACAGAGTTGCATTTTCTGCATTTGTATAGACACTGGCATAAAGCCTCTGTTTTTAAACAAAAAAGGTTGAATTTTTAATAAGCTTAATGTAATTTTTAAAAATCATCAAAGGCAGATGATAGCAAGAGTGGCAAACCCCCCAGGGTGCTATTAGCAATTTGGCATTTCTATTTCCGATGGGAATGTTAGCGGCACGCTTGAAGCAGTGTCATGATTAAGACATTGTAACTGTCAAAACTTAGAAGTGTGAACTTCAGCATAGGAACAAATGCAAATATCCCACTAAAGCCGGTTGTGCGCATGAGTTTCTGTTGGCTCCTCCTTGCAACTAAGGTTCTAATCTTGTTACAAGAACACCAGGAGGTTTGCTGAGACCATGGACTATTTGAGCTGCTGAGCATGTGAGGAAACTGTGGGCTAGAGAGGATGTATGACTGGTTACAAAGTCACAAAGTCCATCAGGCACAAAGCCAGGAGTAGGATCCAGGTCTATGCACTCCCTAAACCAGTACTCTTTCTTATATAATGCTGACTCTGTGCTTCTGTCTCTGAGCTTCAGTTTTCCCCTCTGAAAAATGGGAAAAAAATAATTCCTAGATCTCAGAGTTGTGAGGATTAAATCAGATATTTATGTGAATTGCTTTGTAAACTTCAAGTGTCATGCAAAGGTAGGGAGGCAGTAGAGTACAGTGGAAAGAACATTCTTTTTAGAGACAGACCTGGTAGGAATCCTTGCTTCCCACCAGCTTATCTGAGCCCCAGCTTCTATAAAATAAGGTGATCCTATCTCCTGCACAAAGTTGTTATGGGATTTAAACGAGATATTTTATGCAAAATTCCTGGCAAAAGTACTAATTTTCTCTTTTTCATATGTTCCCCGTTTTTTGAAGGGGGCACTGAAATTGGACGTTCGGGAATATTGCTAGAAATAGAAGAATGTTTGTTGTAACAGGAATTGGCCCAGATTAAACACATAAGGCCTTTCCTTTTCTAAGACTAACTATCATTTCCAAAGACGTCAGTGAAGTCAGCATAGAGAATAGGCAGGAATGACTTCCCATGAGGTTGACAGGGTGCCGGGGGGCTGTCAGGAGGAAAGCCTGTTGCTCCAGTGTTCATAACAAGTGGGCCGTGCTATTTGTGGAAGCCTTGTTTATTTATGTGAAGGAAACACTCCAGGTTTGCCATATTTACAACCAGGAGCAGATTAGCCCAGCAGGGACGCTGTGTGAAGGGGATGCTTCCTCTGACGCCTCAGAAAGCGAGGGAGCTGGTGCTGCTAATCCTCTGTCAGCCCTTTCGGCTTCTGTTGTAGGAGTGAGGTACCAGCAAGAGACTTGTGATCAAATTTCACATTTTTCCCAACCTGTTTTTAGGTTCAAGGTGTCCTGCTTTTCTGTTCTTACTCCTGTTTGGTTTCTTTTTTTAAAGGTAGTTCATATCTATGAAAAATGCCCACAACACAGAATGGCACTCAGTCCCCTCATGCCTCTCTTAACTCTCATCCCTTCCCCCCAGATAGGTGACCCTGAGTGCCATTTTCTCGTGTGTTTCTTCAATGATATTCTTTTCATTCTGTTCTATTTACTCATTTAATGCATACTTATTGAGTGCCTGTTCTAGGAATTGGGAATAGGCCGTAAGTGAGAAAGTTGAGAATTCCTGCCCTCCAGGAGCTTACATTCAAGTGGTGCTTCCATGCTTGTCTGCTCATAGATGCTTATATGCATTTTATAACCATCTACCCCATTTCAGCACATCAATCATTACTTATTATACACACTATTTTGTACCTTGCTTTTTTCATTTCATTGTGCATCGAGGATATGTTTAAACCTAGCCCAGAGGCTTTTTTGATTGGGTCACCTGGGCCCATAGACATCAGCTGCAACCAGAAGGAAGGTAAAGTCCACAAACGACTCCTGACTAGACAGAGGTAGGAACAGAGGGCTAGCATTACAAAGCTTTCTCTTTTGGGATAGCTTTGGTAATCAGGTCCCAATTCCTGCAGGAGTTTTAATGCTAAACTAGTCAAGGCTTTTTATGTTCTTAGCATCAGAAACCCAACTCAAACTGGCTTAAGCAAGAAAGAGAATATATATATTGGCTCTCCAAGCCAGTAAGGACACAAGGGCAGCTCCCAGGGGAGACAGGGGAGCCAGAGGAACCAGCTTGCAGGCACAAGGCTATCTCCAACTCTCCATCTGTCTCTCCGCTCTGGTTATCTCTGCTTCAGTGGGCATGTTGGCCTCAGTCTGTCCCCCAGCAAGCAGACCCTTTCTATATTGTGGGAAACTGGTACTACTGGTCAGGCAATGACTCCTATTGGCCAGGACAGGGTCATGTGCTCACCCTTTTGTCCAGCAGGACAAAAAAGAGTCGCTTACTAGGAGAAAGGAGAGAGGAAAGTTCTTTCAATAAACAGCAACAATTGACACTTTATTCTTTCATTGGTTCATTGATTCATTGATTCATCCAAAATTAAGCACTTGCCATATGCCAGGCACTGTGCTGGTCTGCTGAAGATACCTGGTAGCCAGTCTGGAAAGAGACTCAGTCCTTGCCACAAAGGCATGGGGAAAGGAAAAGGGCAAATGGCTCCTTAGATCATAACCACATGTGGGATTAGTGTACAGCACAACTATGTACAAAGTGTGGTAGAAGAGAGGCAGGAGCAGGTAACCTGCCTGGAAAAGACTTCAGAGAGGGGAGGCATACACAGCAGAATCTTAGAGAGGTGGGTTGAGGGGGCTTGAGATATTCATTAGGACTCTTGGGGGACAATAAATAGGAAGCAAATTTAGCTAACTTAAGTAAAAAAGTATCATAGGATTGCAGCTGGATTCTAGAAATTCCAGACTCAGGTCCTGGAGGACCAAAAGTGATGCAGGCAGCAGTCTTCTCTCTTCATCTTTTGTCTTTACTTCTCTCTGTCTCTGTCCCTGTTTCTCTCTCTCTCCCTAACCTCCTCCCTACCTCCCCAGACCAGCTTTCTTTCCTCTTCAGTCCACAGCAGGAGCATGGTGTGGTGAAGGGTAAGGGGTGAGGGGGATACTGAATGGGAGGGTAGAATGGAGAAGTAGGCAAAGGTTAGATGGAAAAGTCCAGAGTTGCAAGCCGAGGACTCCTAGTGCCTTCACAGAGGCCAGGCCATGTGAGCCTTCCCAGACGGCAGAATGGGGTTGACTGGCCCCATAGTGCAATCTGTCATGGCAAAGAGATGGCCAGGTGTTTCCAAAGGAGCAGGAAGGGAAAAGATGCCTGACCTCACAGAGGGAGGAACATTCCAGCTGGAGGGGCCACCTGACAGAAGAAATGTCCCAGAGAGCTAAGGGAGGGAGTCTGACCTTCCACCAGAAGGATGAAAAAGAGTAGAAGGTATGTATCCCTTTTCAGAGCATACGCTTGTCACAAGCCAATGAATCTTGATCAGAGTGAAATGCACCAGAAAAAAGAAGAAAGTGTTTTCAGTATGAGTTTTACACTCGCACAGCCTTGTTTTCCCAGAAGCCCAGGCCCCTTGGGCCCTGGAGTTCAAGGGTTACTGGGAAGAGCTTCCTCAGCAGTCCCTGAAGCTGCCCACAGGAGACTGAGCTCACCACAGTCACAGTCCCCTCTCCCAAGAGGCCACAAACTGTGGGTGCAGCAATGCTGAGTGACAAATAAGTGAACTCACTTTTTCTCTGGACTCACCAAGCAGTGGATTGGAGAGTGCACCTCTGGGGTCCCTCCCATGACATCATGACATGTCATCCCTACCTCAATTTGTTTACTCATGGCCTGGATTCTGAAATCACCAACATCACTCACATCACACACACACACATGCACACATCAGCCCTTACTAGGTGATTCTCCATAACTGGGCTAAGCAAATCTACATGTTGTTCACTGTCTATTTCTACCTGAATGCTGGGGTGAGGAAAATGCTTATTCACCCTTTAGATTATTCCAGTATCAAAGGCGGAGGGGTCAACTGGGTGTTCAGACCTTATTTTATTTAAATACTGAATGGCTTTGTATTTGCTGTGCAAAAATTCTTCCCATCTCTATTTGACTGGAGCAAGGGATTGGGTAGCATGGGGCCAAGGGAGGTGTCAGAAGGGATGTAAGACTGCCTGTTGCAGGAAGCTCTGAAGCTTCTCACTCTCCTTTGGGATGTGTGTCTGGGTAGGTGATATCATTTCTTTTCTCCAAAATATTCCATTTGCTTCCCCCATCCAACCTTACCCCTCTGGGATGCAGCAACCAAGTTCCTGAAAATATGAAAGAAGATAATGCATCTGGAAGTAGAAGACCATGAGCTGGTGGGTTTTCAAATGGGATGCATTGAGTACATGTGCTCAGTCATTCCCTTTATTCAAGCCTGGGCTTTTAAAGACACGTGGTGACATCTGGAGCCAAGCATTCCAGAGACCCACATGAAGGAGCACACCCAGATAAACTCAACACTCATAGGAAGTCATTTTTGAACACCTGGAAGAGGAATCTGGGTTCAGATCCTGCTAAAACAATAGTTTGCATTTATTGAGCACACATTCTGTATCAAACATTGTGCTAAGCAATTTACATGGATTATGTCACTTAATCCTTACACATCCATCCCAATAAATAGGAAAAATTATCCCCATTTAATAGAAGAGCAAGCTGATGTTCAGAGAGATTAATAATTCACCTTCAAATCACACGCTTTGTAGGTGGCAGAGCCAGTATTCAAATCCAATCAGGTCGAATTCAGAACCGACACCTCACACTGTCTTACTACTTAGCTGTGTGTTTGGGGGAAATTACTCAACTTGTCTAAGCTTCAATTTCTTTATCTAAAAACATGGTTATAATAATAGTACCTACCATTTAGGGTTGTTGAGAACATTCGATGGGATAATAAGTCTGAAGCAGCTCCCAGCACATAGGGAGAAAAGGGTGGTAGCAATTATTTTGCAATGCTTTGCAAGAGACAAGTATTCCCCAGACCCATGGTGAATGAAGTTTTCTCAACCCCTGTGCTGGTATCCAAGGTTGTGTGGTCCTCAATGCTCAGATCTCTCCAGGGGAGGGTGGCTCAGGATGGGGTACAATGTGGGGGTCTCAGTCCAGCTGGGCGACCAGTGATCCTGCCTTTTGCTCCCCCAAGCCAAGCCCTCTGAGGTTCAGAGTCAGGAGCCTCCTCTGCCTGGCAGTTGGGGAAGGACCGTCTCGGGATAGCCTGTGTGCTGCTGGCGGCTGTGGGTGGTGGGTGGTCGCTCTAGCTGGAATGCTTCTGAGAACAGATGGGGCTTTCTGAGCTGTTTGAAGGTGGCAGCTTGATGTATATTAACTGGCAAACTGCTCATTGTGTAGGGGTGGTCCGGAAGGAGGCCTGCGGTTGTAAGTGGGCGAAGGGGACCACAGAGGGAAGTTGGCAAGCGGGAAGGCACCATGTAGGAGGAGGCAAGGGCAGAGCTGTGGGTGGGGTGTGCTTGGGAGGTGAGGAGGTGAGACAGCTTGTCTCAGAGCTTGCTTGGCCCCGACTCATCACCAAGAGAAGCATATTGGGTAGCATTTGCTTCATTTGTCTCACAGAAGCAGCATCATGGGAGCCTGGAATCAGAGTGTGGTGCACTTCTTGGAGCTCTTCTGGTGCATCCTGTAGACCAGGAAACTGAGGCCCAGAGAGGGAAAAGGGTTTGCACAGGTTACACAGTAACCTGCCTTCCTCCTGGTCAACACTAAAGTCAGTCTCTCTATAAATCCAAGTATTCAGACTATTTCGCTATTTTTTTTTTTTTTAGTTTTAAAAGTGTGATGATCAACACAAAAGAAGTTTTGAAAGAAAAGAAAAAAAATCATCCAATACTCAATTAGGATCATTTTGTTCTTTCCTTTTCAGGCTTTTAAAATGTATATTTTTATACAGCTGCAATCATAGAGGAAAGAAAATTCTGTTTTCTCATTTAATAGCTTGATAATTTCTCATGCTACAGACTTCAGAGTTGTCACAAGACACTATATCTCATTGTTTTACAGTAAATCAATGTTTAATAAAATAGAATTGAACTCATATAATATGACTGGGTCTGAATTTAGTTAAGACATTCTTGGCAATAGCTTCATGTCTGTCTGGTGTCCCTCCTGTCCTATCAGGCCAGATCATATTTTACAAAAAGACAATTTGTAGCTAAAATGAGAAACAGGACAAGGCAGGAAAGTGCTTGGGTTTGCCTGGAACTCCAGACATCACCAGTGTTTATGTTCTGCAGTACAAGGATTCTCATCACTGGCACACATTAGAATCACCTTGGGAGCTTTTTAAAAATATTGATGTCTAGACCCTATGCCCAGAGATTCTGATTTGATTATGTGGGGATGACACCCAGACATAGATATTTTTTTCAAAGCTTTCCAGGATCCTATTATGCATGCAGGATGGAGAACTGCTGGTCTAATATGTCAACTCCTTAGAAAGATCCTCATACATGTCACACAAAGGATAAAGGCAGATTAGTTAGAACCCTGTCCTATAACAGAGTAGAGATTTTGGTCATCTGTATTGTGTGACAGCTACAATTCACATAAAACATACTTAAAATTATTTGGCAGGGTTGTTTAATGGGAAGGGAATGAAGGTGATCAGAGGAAGGTCTGGGAGTGTGTTTTGAAAGGGGGGATGGTGACATGGAAGATTTATTGCTGGCCCATAAGAGGGAATTGTGGTGGCTTTCTGATTCTGAGGCTCAACAATAATTCAAAGACCTGGGTTGGTATTGTCTGGTGAACTAAGTGTTTACAGCATTCACCTCAGCCAGGATGTGGTGGACAACCCTCGCCACCCTCATGGACTGGGGTCCTCCCCTCTAGAACCTGCAGTAGCTGTCCAGGAGTTGGGGAAGTGTGCTCTTGGCACAGGAGGCACCAGGTCCACAAATATCTGTGTGTTGTCAGTGAGCAAAGAGTAATGGTCACCTCTAGCCTCTTCCATCTCTCTCCAATTCAGCTTCTTAAAATTGGCTCAAAACTTTTCCTTTCCTCTGGTTTGGAAAGCTCTGCCAAGACCGACTTGGCACATTCAACTTCACTAGTCAATACTGTCTGTCCAGGTCTTCTTGAGGCTGCCTGTTTGCCTTGAGGGACTGTAGAAGGGAAAGGAAATCAGTTAAATTTAGCAAACACTGTCTGAGCATCTTCTCTGTGCCATGAACAGTGATTGGCACCAGAGCTGCCATAGATGAGCAAGACAAAAGTCCTACCCTTCTGAACTGTGTTGTGAGTCAGACTGATAAGTCTCTTTGATAGGCACCAAGAGCTGTGGAAGTACATGGAAGAGAGAAATTCATTCCATGAAAGGACTCAGGGATCTCTTCACTGTGGAGAGAGCATTTGACCTGTACTTAGAAAAAAGTTGTTCTAGAAATCTGTTATTGTGTAACAAACCACTTCAAAATTTGGTGGCTTAATACAACAATGTATTATACTCTTTCATAGTTCTGTGGGATGATTGGTGGTTCTCACTTGGGGTCTCTCTTGGAGTTGCAGTCAGGTTGCAGCTGGGGCTGGAGTCATCGAAGGCTCACTTGGGCTGGGCATCCAAAATGGCTTTGTCACTCCCATGTCTGGCGCCTCATCTGGGAAGGCTGAAACAGTTTGGACCGGCAGAATGATTCTCTCTGCATGGCCTTTCCACTTGGCCAATTGGGTGTCCTCCCAGCATGGCAAATTCAGGGTAGTTGAACTTCTTGCATGGTACCTGACATCTCAGAGCACGCATTCTAAGAAGCCAAGGGGAAAGCTGCAAGACTTTTAATGATCTACCCTGGGGAGTTATGCAACGTCACCTCCACTGTATTCTATTAGTCAAGCCAGATTCAAATGGGAGGGGATTCCATGAGGGCATGATGGCCAGGAAATGTTGGTCTCTGGGGAGGCTCTTTGGAGCCTAGCTGCCCCAGATGAGTAGGATTTCCACATCCAAGATGGGAGGAAGAAAGCACCCTTAACAGAAGAGACATCATGAACAAAGCGCTGGTATGTGTGGAGCAGTTTTAGTTTTGAGCACTTTAAATCCAAATGGAAGATAAGACTGGACAGGTAGGTGGAGGTCAGGCCACGGAGGAATGTGGATTTTCTTCTATCAGCAATAGGGAACTGCATGTTGCAGGGTTGGGAAGTCCACATAATTAGATCAAGAGAGCTTTGTCTGGAGCACTCTTACAGCAGTGTGGAAAATGATTTGGTAGATGGGGGAGTCTGGGGGCAAAGAGACCTCTCAGAAAACTAATACAACAGCCAGGTAAGAGAAGGTGAGAATTCCACTGAGGGCAGGGCAGTGGGGCCGACTGGGACAAGGTGAGAAGATGGGTGTAAGGAACAACTTAGAAACGAAACTAACAGGATGGAGCAATTGATCACATGTGGGAAATGAGGAAGAGGTTGGAGTAGAACATGAGACTGGGGCTTCAAGACTTGGTGACTGGCAGGAGGGTGAGGTCTTCAGGAGAGAAGCCTGAAGACTGTAGTGAACCTGCAGCATTCAGAGTCATCAGCCTGCAGGTGGCAGGTGGAGGCCTTGGAAAGCGCTGTGACTCCAGAGAATCTCCTGAAGAACTCATTTAAAACTCAGATCCCTGATTTTAAGAGTCTGATTCAACAGGTCTAGGGTGGGTCCTGGGATCTGTACTTTTAACATGTACCCCAGGTGATTGTGATGCAGGTCCTAGGGCCCCAGTTTGAGAAGTATTTATGTAGATAATGAAGATCATACCAGTTAGTACACTGGGAAAGTTAGTACATTAAGTTTGTAGGAGAGAGCAGAGACAAATAAGGAGTCACAGTAGTTATCAAGGGAATCCTATCTTCGACAGGTCAACCCAATAGATGACTCTAAGAAGGAAGAGCAAGTGAAAGGGTCGTGTGCTACAGGGAGGGAAATGAGGCTGAGAACGTTCTCCATGTTTCATGAGGTCTTTTGTGACCTCGGGGTAGTAGAAGCCAGAGTACAAACTGGCTTAGAAACTGAGAAATGGATGGATAGCGTGAGGATGTGTAGGCAGGTAAATGTAGATGACTCTTCCCAGCAGCGTGGGGGGTGGAAGAGAAGGAGAAAGAAATGACTGTGCCAATGAGGTGTTGAAGGGGAGTGTCCTTTCAGGGTGAAGGGGGCCTGAAGAGGAAGGAGATGGTGGGGAAGGAGAGAGAGAAAACAAGCGAGGTGGAGAGGGGAGACAATTGCAGAGCATGGTGATGAAGACCAGAGGCTTTTATGTCCATCTTCTAATGCTGATTGTCCCTTACTAGCTATGAGACCTTGAGCAAGTGACTTAATCTCTCTGAACTTCAGTTTTCTCATCTGTACAGCGAGGCTAACACCTGCCCTCCTGGGCTGCAGTGGGCATCACAGTACAGAACAGTTCCTGATCTCACTCGACTGGTGGTGGTGCTGCTGCCACTGATGGAATAAGGGGGCAGATGTAAAAATACAAAGAATAATATCTGATGCTAGAAACGCAACGAGGTTCACTTTTTTACCTTATTATAAAAATTTCAGACATACACAAAAGTAGAGAGAATCACATAATGAACACCCATGTACCCATCACTCAGAATTGGATAATTCCTAAAATTTCATCATACTTGCTTCATCTATTGTTTTTTGTCATTGCTGAAATGTTTTAAAAAAAATCCTAGCCCTCCTATCATTTTTCCCTTTTACGTCTAAAAATCATGGTTTTTAAAAAACATTTCTTACATAACCACAATGTCATTACACACCTAATGAATAATCATTAAGTCTTTGGTAGCATCTAATATCCAATTCATAATCAAGTGTCCCCAGTTGTGTAAAAAATGATTTGTTCAATTCAAAATCCAAAGTACTGCATTTGGCTCTTATGTTTTTAAATCTCTTAATCTGGAATAGTCTCTCCTTCCCTTTCTAAAGCCACTGGATTATTTAAAAAATAAAATGAGTCAGTTGCTAGGCAGAATGAGTCACTTTCTGGATTCGTCTGGTGGCTTCCTCACAGTGTCACTTCACGTGTTTCTCTATCCATTGAAATGTTTTTAGCTAGAGATTAACTTGAAAGGTTTGACTAGAATCAACTTTTGCGGGGCTAGTACAGTTCATGCAGGCACTTTGTGCTTCATGTGACAGTCGTCTCAAACTTGGTCTCTTATTAGAATCAGCTGGAGGCACTTTTTAAACATCTCTGTACCCAGGCTGCACCCAAGACCTTTTAAATCATAATCAGTGGAGATGGATCCCAGACATCAGTAGCTGTCCAAGCTCCCCAGGCAATTCTAATGTGCAGGCGCAGTGCCACCCCCTGTATATTTCAGCTCATCAGGAGGTCCATAACCGATTGTCCCATTCTTAGTGATCGTGATAAAACTGAGCAGTGGGTTCAGGCGGTGGCACCCTTATATCTCCGTGTGAAGTTCCCCATTAGCATACCATCTGATGGTTTCCTCTGCTGATGACTTTCACCTAAACCAACTGGGACTGCAAAAGATGATTTTCTAATTCCGCATTACATTCACATTTTTTAGCCAGAATTATCCTATAAAAAAGAACTTTCCCTTTTCAACCTGAGCTATCTGGTTACCCTGCAATACAATCCAGGCAAGGCAAGATAAATGCTGAATTTTTTTCCAAGGAGTTAATCTTAATCAAGAGAATAATCACATGTTTTTCTGAGACTATTTGAAAGAGATGGGGCTGAAGATGCAAACATTCTTTGAGGTGGAGATCAGAGAAGGAGAAAGTGGGAGTTCTTATTATACTATGAGGTCAGGTCATCTTCAGTGAGTGAGGTAGGCAGGAGGGAAGTAGAAGTCTGGAACATGTCCTGTCAGGAATGTGGCAGGCAGTTAATTATCAAGGAGAGAAGGAGTACTGAGTGGCCAAAGGTCCAGCTGGGATTAGATTCTGAATTTGTGTTGGAAACAATGGTGGCAAATTTCTGCAGCAATGTGTAGCAGCAGAAGAGGATTTGCCCAGTCTGGCTAGCATTGGAGTTGGCACGGTGGGTGCTAAAGGAAAAGTGGGTGAGGAAATCCAGGGCATAGGCAAGGCCATCGCCACAGTAGCCTCATGGTTTCTCTGTTTGCGTGCATGCTTTCCCCTGCCAAGAACACCCATCTCCCTGCTGGCCTTATCCTTCAGGACCCATGTGGATGCTGTGTCCTCCAGAAGCCATCCCTCAATGCTCCCACAGCTCCCGACACTACCCCTCACAGCTCGTACCACCAGCACTGCAATCTTTGCTTAGTTGTGTCCTTTACTGTTGAGAAGTGGCCAACAGAAAGGGCTGCCTGTGAAACATCACCAGAAGCATCACTACTGATCTCAGGAACTGAAGGGGACATTGCACATGTAAACTCACACTTTTGAGTTTTTAAAACATGGCTCAGATTGTACAAGCCCCTTACACAAGCCCCTTCCAGTATTTCCAACATGACTGGAATAAAACCCCAAATCCTTCCCAGGTCCCATGAGCATCTGCAGGATCTGCTACCCTCGCTCACTCTGCTTTGGCACCAGTGGCTCCTTGCTTGTCTCGGTCTGTCCACACAGGAGCCCACTGCAGAGCCTTGGCACTTGCTGCTCCCTCTGCCCAGAAGGCTTTTCCCCCAGATGTCAGCCTCTCCCTCTCCCTCACTTCATCAGGTCTTTGCTGCAGTGTCATTTTCTCCGAGAAATGCTCCCTGACCACCCCTGTCACTCTCTACCTTTGCCCCGCTTTCATCCCCACGGTGCTGAGCACCACATGGGCCTGCATTACAGACTCAGTTGCTCTTCATTTACTGTCTGTCTCCCCAACCAGAATGTAGTTGCCATGATGGTGGGGACTTGTTTTTGTCCACCGCTGGGTTTTCAGCACCTAGAACAGTGCCTGATTTGCGGTAGATGTCCATGCCCAAACGTTATTTGCTGAATGTATGAATACACACCTAGTGCCTTTGAAAGGCAAAGAAAAATTGTACTAGGAATGGGTGCATGCTTTTCTGTACCCTTTGAGCCCCACAGGATGAAGCCCTAGGCCCTAAACACAGGCAGGGCCAGGACTGGAAGCAGCACTGATGGGGTTCCATCCTCAGCGCTGAGAACAGGGCCAGACACATGGGGGAATGGAAAAAACAAGAGCCATGAAGATGCGTGTGAGCCATGTGAAGTGGCTGTTGCACACGGTCATCAGACACGGATGCATTCATTCAGTAAGCACGTCCTGAGCCCCTACTGTGGTCTAGAGCACAAGCACAGCGATATCTGGAGGAATAAGACACAAGCCCTCTCTCCAAGTAGCCTGCAGAATAGAGGGGGAAGCTGAGAAGTCAACAAGCAAAATGAGGTGTGCCTGGTGCTAGAGCGGTCGTATGGTATGGTGGTTAGGATGAGGGATTTGGGCCAGAGAGAACTCAGATTCTGGCTCTACCACTTACTAGCTGAGTGATCTCAAGCAAATTACTTAACCTCTCTCTGTCTTGGTTTCCCTATCTGTAAAATGGAGATAGTAATAATACCTCTCTCACAGGATTCTGAAGATTAAATGAGAGTGTGGGGGTGTGTATGCATACATATATATTTCTTAGAACGGTGCATGATAGTATAGGCAGTACTATACAAATGTTGGCTGGTATTTATTATTGTGAGACGTATACATATATGTGGAGCTAGTGAGGGCAAAAAGTGGGGAGGGGGCAGGGCTACCTGGGGTCCAGGGAGCAGAGTGGGCAGAGAAGGCTCACAGAGGGGAGCCCCTGGAGCTGAAGCAGGAGGGGTATGTAAATTGGCCCCCTGCAGGGGAGAGGGGCCCTGTGAGGGGAATGGTAATGGAGGCTTCCAGAGCACTTGGAACATCAGTTCAGAGGAGACAAGGGTGTGACAAAATGTTACTGGCAGGAGCAGAGGGTCTGGTCAGGGCGGAGCACAGACTTAGAGAGAGCCTCAGGGAGGCGTCCCATTCCTGGGGGCCTGATTGCAGCTTCTAGCCTGTCCAGTGGAAGTGGCCACAGGATGGCTCCATGTCCCCAGAATAAACCAGGGCCCTTTGCAGCCTGATTGTGATTTTTTAAAGAAAGAAATGCAATTTGCTGGTGCTAGAGAAGACATTAATTTTGTTCCGTGGGTTGCATGAGTCATCTAGGAACAAACAAGAAATGTAAGTACACTTTCCACAGCCCTCTGTGTGTCACTTCATGCTGGTCATTACTTCAGGCAGAGTGCGTCTCTCTCTCCATGGAAAAGCCCGGTGCTGGGCCCCTCTGAGCTGGAGAAACTGGGTCCTAGACCTCCTGAGCCCATACCAAAGCCAGCTCCATTTTGCAAGCCCAAAAAGGGGTGAGGAAAAGATATCTACCTTTTCCCATTCACTGATGGGGCCTTGGAGGCAGCAGGTGTGTGCTCCCACCTTGGCTACACTTCTTCTCATGTGACCTTGGGCACCTCCTATGACTCCTCACCTCATCAGGTTTCTCATCTGAAAATGGGGTGAAAGGCCCTCGAATTGGGATGAAATGAGGCTGTGGCGAGGAGGAAATGAGACAGCACAATGCCTGGGACAAATACCTGCAGATGTGCTCTGTAAATCTTTGTTCTGCTCCTCCCAACAGGTGTGGAGCATGGAGAAGACAGTATCTCTTCTGACATCCTTCCTTGAAGTGCCCAGGCCAGCCCTTTCCCTTCTCTGAACCTCAGTGTGTGTTCTGTAAGAAGAGGTACTTGAACTCAGTTATCTTTAGGTGCTCGATTATCTTCCAGCTCTGACAGTCTTAAATTCTGTGACTAAGAACAGACTTGCCCTGAGGTGATGTAAAGAATGTGCTCGGGCTTGGCTAGTTAGAGGGTTGAATGGGTTATTAATGGTGTGTAAGCAGTATTGGCTCCCAGCAGGTACTAGATCAATCTGGGTTTTGGTTCCAGTGGGCAGGTGGTGCCATTTGGATTGACAGTGTGGTTATTTATTTAGGGCTGAGTCACAGGTAGAGGCTGGAGCAAGGAGCTAGAATGAAGGGCCCCTCCCAAGCTCGCTACCTGGCTTCATCAGCCCACGTGGGAGGAAGACAGGAGGACATTAGCTGTGTCTTAGAGCAGGCGGTTTGTACCTGTCCCGAAGCGGAAGGAATGCCCTTCCCCCAGAGCTGCCTGACAACAAACATATCAGCCTCATTTCAGGCCCGGGACAAATTCAGCCTTCCCTAAGAAGTGGGCAGCCTGGCCTCCGGGAAAAAGGACATGTTTTGGAATGAGAATTTTGTCCTGGTTCTACCTCTTCCTGGCTGTGCAACTTTGGGGGAGTTATTTAACCTGTCGGAACCTCACTTTCGTTATCTGTAAGCTAGGGGTGATCATCCCATTCCTCACCAAGTCGCACGGATTCTATGAGATAAGGGGAGTATCCTCCACAGAGCAGGTGCTCAACAAGCGGCAGCCGTATTAAGGCTGTCTAGGGCCCCCTTGGTTGGAAAGGCTCTTTCTTCTCTATGCATCCACGGCAGCTGCTCAGGGCCACAGCAGAGGCTCGGGACTAGTCATGGATTTGCACTCATCTCCTGTTGAATGCTCAGCTTCCGGGGGTGGGGATGGCTTTAATTCACATCCGATCCCCTAGCGTGCCTGGGAAAGAGTAGGTTTTCAATTAAAACATCCTGAGTTAAGTGGAAGACAAACTCCAAGAGAAGAAACGGCTTTTCTCTCCTTGCCAACCTCCTTGCCAGCCCAGCTTCCTGGTTCCTGTCAGCCAGCCAGGTGCCCGTGAGTGTGTCAGAGTGCAGGCCTGGCCCTCAGGACTGAATGTGCCATGGGAACTCAGGCAGGGGACAAAAATGGGCAAGGGGGAGGGAAGCAGGCCAGCCATGACCTGCCCAGGGGCCCATGATCTGTCTCTTTAGCAGTAAACGTGAAGTGAAACAAGCCAGCCTGCCAGACCCTGTTTGGGCCAAAGTGGCTGTTCTCGTCATTTATAATGGAAGCCTCCAGCAGAACATCACAGTTAATTGCAAAGAAGGGTGAGTCACACAAAGCAGCCTGAAAGGACAGGGCACTCATTGTAAAAGGACAAAGAGACCAACCAGAAGGCTGCTGGGGACAAGCTCTGGTGTCTGGGGAGCCACAGGGCACTCGGGGAGGAGGGCAGAGAATAATCATCACACCCACACTGCCCCACTCTGTGCCAAGGGACCATGCATAGGGATCCTTCTGTAAGCGTCTTTTATTATTATTATATTTTGAGATTTCAAAAATATAAAACAAGTGCAAATACTATAACAGACACCTGGACATACAATTATTTCTTCCTTTCGACAGTGTTGTGGAGTACGAGAGATCAGCCTCGTTTATAGATGTGAAAACTGAGACCTGGAGGTTGTGTGGTTTGCCCAAAGTCACAGTGGCAGCTATGTGATGTCAAACCAGAGCTGTCTGCCACCAAAGCTTGTGCTCTGCTCTCTGTACCACGGTCTGGTCCCATCTTCCACCTACTGCAGGAATGGCCTCTAGCATCTCTGACACTTCGTCTTGCAGCCCAGGTTTGACCCCTTCCAGCCATGAGGTTCTCATCACCCCACAAACATAATCCTCGTTAAAACCCAGCACTTACGTAGTGAGTATATGTATATATCAAGCACTATTGAATGCCCTTTACAAATATTAACTCATTAACCCTCACAAATACCCTGGGAAGTGGGTACTACTATTTCCTTCTCTTTAAAAATGAGGATAGAGAGGCTCAGGAACTTATCAAGGTCACACAGCTGTTAAATGAGCTGAGACTTGACCCCAGCAGCTAACAAGGCCAGGCTCTTGTCCACTACCCTGTCAGCCTCTCACAGGTAGCCCACTTCACTGCTGCCCTGCTTTGTTTAAAAGATTTTCCTTATTCTGATCCAAATCTGCTGCCCTAGAACTTCTACGCATCAGTTTTGTCCTCTGATGCAGAAAGATTCCAGTCCCTCTTGGATGTGGCAGTGCCTCAGCTAGCTGCTCACTTGACTCTTACACTCTGCTCGAATCTTCTTTCTTTCTGGTTCTGATTTTCCTCTATCTTTTGGTATTGTGGTGCCCCAGTGGTCCAGGGCGGGGGACAGAGCTGGCCCCAATATTCCAGGAATCATTGGAATGAATTTCCAGATTGAATGAGCTTATTGAGAGTCACATCACTCCACTGACTCCTGAGTCATTTAACCTCAGGTTACTTTCTGGTGAACGTGGTGAGTCACATGGCCCCCAACCTGTGCTTGTGGACTCAGCTATGAGTCAGGGACTCTACAGTCCCACTGGCTCAGCTCTTGCTTCTCCAGAGGGCTCAGTTCAGCTCCTGAGCCAGGGCACAAGAGCTTCTACACCACCCTGGGGGTCCATACCATTTCTGGTCTTTCCACTGACGCCCTATAAGGGTATCCTCCAATGAGGCTGAATGAGAGCAGAGCACTGATTCACAGCATGGCCCGGGGTTGTGGTTCCTTGGGATGGGGAATGAAGATCCTCCTCACCTCAAGGCTGCACAGGAGATGTGCTTAGGCTCATTGCAAGCAATATGAAGGTGCCACTCATGGGAATAACGAGGATGGATTGCAAGCCTGTCTGATCTGGCTCCTTAGTACTGACTCGAATGTGGCACACTGAAGCAGTTCTCTCAGCCCATCACTAAGCCGCAATGCATTGAGGGAAAATGGAGAAGATAGCGTAAAAGTCCTTTGAGTTTTGATTTCTTGGTGACTTGATTTTTCCGTCTTGTTGCTTATTTATAAAGAATCAAAATAATGCCAGGAAAGGTCATCCTTGGCTTTGGCCAAATCCTAAAACATGATCTATACAAAAGAGGAAACTTATTGGGACATTATCAGGGAGCTCATGGATGTGATGGGAAGTCTGCAAGACAGCTTGGAAGCAGGACAGGAATCAGGACAAGATGTACTTGACAGCCAGGATGTTGCTTCTCCCATTTTGGCATCTTTGTATTACTCTGCCCAACATTCAAAATCCCAGGGGAGATTCTTACTGGTTGGGCTTAGGTCACATGCCCACTTGGCTGTACCGGGGTGACAGAAGAAGAATCTGGTGAAGGTAGCCTCCAGTAACTTCTCAGCTTCTATATTTGGGGGCAAGACATACCAATATGCCATATACCAGTCTGCAAACAGTAGGGGAGGAGAGATAGAGCACCAAAAGGAAACTAGGGTGTTTTTAGGTAAGAAAAGAATGCTGGATAGCCAAAGTGGACATACAAACAAAACACTCCATCCATAAAAACTGGAGCTCAAATAATTAGCAATTAAAAAAAAAGAGAAGGAAAAACCAGGATCCTCCATCTTTGAAGGCACAAAGAGTTGGCGAGTGGGGAACCTGCGGCCTCAGGGCCACATGTGGCCTTCTGAATCCTTGAGTGCAGTCTTTTGACTGAATCCAAATTTTACAGAACAAATCCTCTTAATGAAGGGATTTTTTCTGTAAAGTTTGGATTTGATCAAGGCGCTGCACTTGGGGATCTGGATGGCCACATGGAGGGCCAGAAGATGTTTCATCCCATCCTAGGGAAAGCTCGATGATAACTTCCAATGCAGCAAAGAGGGGATGCAAACAAATTGAGGTGTCTTACCAAAACAAATGGAAGCTTCACATCCTGTTTGCTTCATACAAAGTGCCAGGGAGATGTATCCCATAAAAACATTGTTGTGAGGGATAAATGAGGCAAGCATGTGGAGCTCTGAGTGCAATAAATGTTTAGTTCTCCCTATTAATTATTGTTTCTGATGTAGAAACAGCTTCTTTCCCCCTATGTCTGGTCTAAAATATAACCTGATAGGAGATGTTCTTGTTTGCGATTATGTAAAGATATGACAGTTCTGGAGAGTTGAGTTCAGGGCCCACTTTCTAGGGGATAAGAGGGCAAGCTTCAGCCAAGAGCCAAGAAAAAGCAACGATGACCCACAGGGAATGGACAGTAGCAGATATTTGGAGTGGTCCCTTTGTGGGACTCCTTCTATCTATGGATAAGTAGGCCTCCCAGAAGGGGCACCACAAACTGTGTACCCAGACAGGGTGGGGGTGGGTTGGATGAGCAAATGGACCCACTGGACCAGGGCTGACTCAAAGAAGGATGCCTCATCAGGAAGGCCTGCCATGGTCCCAGGACCTATACCATCCCTTCCTTCTGGCAGAGTCAGCCTGTGCCTCTGTTGACCTGGGCATGAATGCAGTTCTCGTGATCCAGGAGCATGTTCCCAGGCTCAGGGAAAGCCCAGGCAGAGTACCAGATTATCAGGCATTGACCATAAACATACCTACAAACTGAGAGCTGGAGCCATTAGGGACAAGCTCTGAAAATTCAGAGTTGGTGACCTTCATGGGGGAGGGATCCATATGTTGAATCACTGAGATGATGGTTTTTATATTCTGACTGGAAAGCCCACATATTCGTGCATCACTAGCTGACTCAAAATATTGACGAGGGCCCACTAGCCCCTTTGTTGGCTCCATAACTGGTATAATGCCCACCACCATGTCTCACTTGGGGCACACCTCTTTCAAATTCCAAACAGATCATCCCTCTAAAGACCTCAATGCAGTGCTTGCTCCATTGATGGAAATTCTTTCTGTGACTTCTACCCTCTGACTCTAGTTCTGCCCTGAGGCATCCTCTAATTGTGGCAAATTCCTCTTCCACAGATGAACCCTCACATAAGGAGACCCAGATGCCCCTGAAGCTTCTTTCTCTCTGCTAAGCACCCTCAGCTTCTTGAATAACTCACTGACAAGTTTTCCAGATTCCTGAGCAGATCCTGGCTACCCTCGGCCCAGGGGGCTTACTTAACCTTTACTGTGTCCAGTAAAGGTAGCCTGCATTGCGGTGTTTCTCCTACTTGTCTGGTCTGGAAGCTTTTGGAAGTTGAGGGTCTCACTCTTTCTCCAGTCCTAGTGAGCTGTGGGTCAGGGCTCACTTTGGTTGTCCCAAGTTCAGGCAATGCCTATGGTTTGACCAGTCTTGCCCTTGATGTGGCAGCTGTGCACGGCCTACCCTCTAAGCTCCTCACCCCTCCCAACCTCCCAGGGCTGAGAATGGGTGGTAGGCTGTGAGCTGTGGGTTCCACACAGTGGGTCCCGCTGCTGTTGTTCTCTGTCCTTCAACATCTCCAGCAGCCCACGCAGAAAAGGCAGCAGTGTTAGCCTCTTGTTCCTGCTGTTTGTCCAACACCCACCTGAGTGGGAGCAAGTCTCCCCTGAGTCTGGAGTCGTGACAGGCTTTGTGCAACCTTTTGCAGCTCTGTGCAGGCAGGGCTGTGGATTTATCCTTTGTGGGGGCTGCCAGTGGGGTGGGAATGTGGTGGGAAGGGGAGAGTATGCCCTGGGCCGGAGCCACAGAGGAGCGGCAAAGCTGACAGGCAAGTTGGAGTGCTCTCTGTGCCTCCAACTCACAGTACCTCCCACCCTCCTCGGACTGAGAAAACAGCCGGGAGGCAGAGGAGGCCCCACTGTAGAGATAGGGCTTCAATTTTCAGCTGGGGACAGGCCTTCAGCTCCAATTGGCCCCATTGTCCCTGAAAACTGTGGGGAGTTTACCAGAGGCTCTTGTAAGAGCTGTGATCTGCATTTCATTTTATGGATTTATATTTGCTTTGTTCATTTCCCTTTGTTTCCCCAGAGTTGCTTTTGGTGTAAATGTTTCTTTTGAATACTTTTCAATAATGCTGAAGAGAGAAGGCTTCCTCCTCCCACCCCCGTGCTATCTTGATGACTCCTGAGGCTGGAAAGACTAGGTAGAGACACCTTCCCCCAGCAGAGGGTGGCAACAAGAAAGAGCTGGAGGTGGTGAAGGGAAGGGCAAGGACTCTCAGCCCCTTCTAAGTGCCAGGCACTTGCATGTACATGAGCAGATTTAATTCTTACTGCCACTCTGCAGGTGAACTTCATTATTCCCATTTCATTTTTTCAGATGAGGAAATGCTGAGGCTCAGAGAAGTTAAGTCACTTGGATTACCCCCAGCTGGTAAGTGGCAGAGCCAGGATTGGAACTCATGTCTGACCCCGAAGCCTTCCTTCTGTCCATGGTGCCTCGTGGCTCAAAGGGGGAAGACAGGACTGCTCCACCTCTCCAGCCCAGGGTTCATTCCCTAGGAACCCTTCTTTTCTCATGCCTTGAAGGATCATGTGTTTCATATCTATGCACTGATCCCCTCACAGGTGTGTAAGTGAGTGTCCTCAGAACTAAGGCATGTCAATGGGAAGAAGAAAAAATAAAACATCTGAGTCTGAAGAACCCAACCTCTTTAGACAGATAGCTCCTTGGTCGGAGTCTGTTCTCAGAGCCTCTGGGAAGGGCGCTCATGTTGGAAAGGCATCAGCTGGCATGAGGTGTTCCAACTGGGCCAGGGACTCATCTCCAGGTTTATCTGTAGAAGAGAATATTGTCTGGGGAACCTGATGCAGGTGGGTGTGAGTGTGGCCAATGTCCCCAGTCACTCTGTGTCTGTCTGCTCAGCCAAGCCAAGGGTCTTGAGCTTGTCAAATGACACAACCCTGGGATGTCAGAACTGGAATGTCCACTGGAGTTATCCCATCTAACCTCCTTATGTAACAATACACAGGGATAAAGGGGTTTGTCCAAGTCACACAGCTAGTTCACCCAGGAAGCTCCAGATTTCAAGTCTCTCAGGGACTAGCCCAGTTCTCTGTCCCCTCCCCAATGACTTTCACTGGCCTAGGGGTCAGTCATATCAGGTTAAGCTCAGAATCCCCAAGGAGTCCAGAAATCCACCTTTTAAACTACCCCTAGGCAATTTCTATGCCCATTAAGTTAAATAAACTTCATTTATTAGGGTGTTTAACCAAGCAGAGCTAAGGGACTGGACTTAGCCTGACTTTATCAACCCTTCTCTGGCCCCACTATGAATAGGCTGGATGAGGCACGCAAGGTTGAGACATAGGGGTCGCTTTCAGAGGGGTCTGTGTTCTCCCATTCAACACGGTCCCTGCCCATTCTCCTTTAGGTCACCTGCCTGAAAACCTAAAGTTTTCCCCTGTGCTCTAAATGTTCTTCATGATGAAATGGCAAAGACTTGGCCAAAGCACCCAAAGAGAGCTGGATTGTAGGTCCATCTCTGACGTTAACTGTGGAATCCTGGAGAAATAAGACATGCCCCCATGCTGCCTCCCCTCATTTTCCTCCCCAGTATAATGAGAAGTTGGCCCCTGTGGTCTTCTGCCCTTTCCCGCCCTCACATTCTGGAGTTCTATGACTCACTGATTGTTGAAACAGCACAAAAAGAATTAGTTACAGCTACTTGTGGGGAAGGTAGAGGTGGCTTCCTAAAAGGATATGTTTGATTTAAGGCAATGTTAGAAGGGAATTTATGGGTTTATATGGCTGAGTCAGTTCTGTAGTTTTCTAAGAGAAGGTAGTGGCTTTAGGAATGGGAACTATTACTCCAGAGCTTAGAGCAGACCATGACCACATGAGGGATGCTAGTGGATGTTCACAAGATAATGTAACTTGATGGAGTCTATAGCTGGCTCCACAGGTAAAAGATTCACACTTGGTTTTACCTAAGACTGAACCACTCCCCCTAGCTCTAAATCCCTAGCTTAGGAGTGATCTGAGAAGAGCAACTCAGGTATACAAGATGGTTTACCATCCATCCAACCATGGAAAATATCAAGAAAGCAACCCTGTTTTCCTCCTTTCTCAGATAACCATGCTCCTTACTCCAACCACTGATTTAAAACTTGATATTAAAACACTTCCCACTGTCAGAATGTGTCAAGGGGTCAGTATAAGGGATTCTACTCTCACCCCCAGGCCCAGGTTGTGGGTCAGGCCTACATGCATCTCAGCTACACTGGTCTATATCTATAATTTCAATCTGTTAAATTTCTCATTTTTGTCATTTATTGTTGTCCTGATTTTTTTGAATTGTTCCCTGTATTTTCTTGAAGTCCACTGAGTTTTCTTAAAACAATTATTTTGCATTCTTTATCAGGCAGTGTATATGTCTCCATTTCTTTAGTCAGTTACTGGTATTTTATTTTGTTCCTTTGGCAATATCATGTTTCCCTGATTATTCTTGATCCTTGTGGCCATGTGTTGGTGTCTGTACATTTGAATAAATAGGGACTTATTCCAGTTTTTGCAGACTGGCTTTGTCTGGGAAAGCCCTTCACCAGTCAGCCTGTCCAGAGATTCTCAGCAGGCTTACTGGCATAATGCATTGGCAGGCTTGCTGCTGGAGTCCTTGTGTAGGCTAGCCTGAAACCTGGGTATGCAGGGGCTGGCCTAAAGCTTGGGCCCACAGGGGCTGACCTGGTGTAGGGTGGGTCTTGAGCCTGGGTGGGTCTGGTGCTGGGGTGGTCCTGGAGTCTGAGTCCACAAGGGACAAGCCTGAGTCCTAGGTCCATGGGGTCTGGTCTGGAGCCTGGCTCTGCAGGGATGGTTCTGGAACCTCAGTCCAGGGGGACTGACCTGGAAGCAGGGTCTACTGGGGTGGGCCTGGCCCCTGAGTCTGCAGGAGCAGACCTAGACTGAGTCCATTGGAGTCTGGGGCCACAAGGTCCAGTCTAGAGCCTGGGATCACAGATGCTGGCCTGGTGCCTGGAGCTATGGGGGCTGACTTGGAGCCTGGGTCCATAGGTGCTGACCTGATGACTAGGGCTGTGGGGCCAACATGGTGTTGGGGCAGGCCTGAAGCCTGTGGCTGTGGGGCTGGCCTGGTTCTGGGGTGGGCCTGTAGACTGAGTCTGTGGGGGTGGACCTGGCATTAGGGCAGGCCCAAAGCCCCAGGTCACTGGGGTCAGCCTGGTGGTAGAGTGGGCCTGGAGACCTTCTGTCATGCAGGCCTGGAGCCTGGGGCTATAGGTTTCCACTTGGCACCAGGGCTGGCCTAGAGCCTCAATCCATGGGTACCAGCCTGAAGTCTGGGGCCATGGGTTCCTGAACAGTGCTGAGTTTTATTGGGGCAGGCCCAGTGTTAGAGTCTAAGGCAAAGTCGGTGTTCACTTCCCTCCCCTTCCCCAACATAGAAGGCATCTCTCTGTGCTGTGCTGCCCAGGCTTTAGAGAGGGGTGATGCAGGTAAAACATGTAAAACTGTCCTTCTTATCCTCTTTAATGCATCTTTTTTTATTTCTGTGCTATACCAAGGTACTGTAATCTCTTACCTGGTTTCCTTAGCTCTTGTGAAAGTATTTTGGTGCGTGAGTAACTATTCATATTGATGTTTCTGAAGCGAGACAAGCCCTGGAAAATCCTATTCCACCACCTTGCTGATGTGTTGGTCCACACAATACCACCAGCCTGTATCTAGTAGACAAGATAAAGACCTCACTGTCCACTGAGATTTGTGGCTCATGTCCAGAGTACCCGGGAGTCAGTGATAACAAACTGCAATCCCCTGGAGCTCACACACATCTCTAAACAAAAATCCTTGCCAAAACAGGGCTTCTAGAGATCCTTGTGCATAGTAAAGGAAGATTCTCAGGGCTGCACTCACAACAATGAGGCCCCAGTATCCATAATGACTATTTAACAAATGATCATTATATGAGTTAAAGTCCTACAGTCATAGGTTCAGCCATACCAGTGGTTAACACCTTACATACTTCCATACTAGTTGATAAATAGCCTCTGCCCAGAGCCCCTCAAAGTCCCAACCCACTGCCCCAGCTGTCTTGGGACATTTCCCACAGTCCAGCCAGAGGCCTCTAGAGGCTACAGCTAAGGTCCATTCTTATTGTTCATGTGGATCAGCTTCCCCAAAGTCCTGTTGGACACTACCTTTGGCTTCCCATATCCAGAGAATCAATCTACATCTTGCCTATACCTGGGCCCAGGGAATCCCAGGTAGGCACCCATAGGAGTTACTTTGGTATTTATCAAACTGTTGGCCCATGAGTCAGCCTCCACAGCTCTCATCCCTGTATCTTCCCTGGCAAAGTAGGCCTGACGTGGTTCCTGGTGCCCAGCTAATCCCTGGGGCTGCAGCTCCCAATCATCAGCCAGTGTTTCCTGCAGTCCTCCTTAGACACAGCCCATGTACAAACTACAGCCTCTGAGAGACTTGGGAAGAGAAGGGGAGGGTTTCAATTATTACCCTATGTGCATGGGGCTCTTTCTACTGAAATGGATAAAGACCCATTCAGGCTAGCTTGAGAAGAGAGGATTTATTGTAAAGCTCCATGTAGAAGATTAGGGGAAGCCTCAGGTAAATCTAGGAACAGGAACCATATTAAGTTTTGCCTTGATAATTCTGACTCTGGATTCAAGGCAACTCTAGTTTCTGAGAAGCAGTTGTCTAAGGACCTTCCCTCTAATTCAGGGGTTGCAAGCACCAATACCTGCACAGGCATGTACCAACACCTACATGTGCCAGGCAGATAACCTAAGTGTGAGCATAGCAGGGCATGGTGGAGGCTGGTGGCCGGGAGAACACATGGCCCAAGTAAAGTAGGGAGCTGCGGCACCTAGCTCCTGCTGATGGCAGCCATGACATGTAGACCCCACGTTACAGAGCTTTTGGCTTTTCAAGAGAAGCCAAAGAGCTGGGTTTTTATGAAAATATCCCACATTTTAAAGATTGGTAACGGATTCATACAAATGCAGAACATTATGTGGGCTGGATAAGACAAGTCTAATTCCATGACTACCAGTGATGTGCCTTTTCAGTTGTTCCACCATTGACCTGACTTGTTCTCTGCCAACTGGTGAATTCTTTCTTTAGTTCCTTTTCAGGCTGCTAAGAAAAGAAAAACAATTGGCCTGGCTCATTCTTTTGGATCAGATCAAGTCAGACCATGATTGGCTGCCTTTAGGTCAGGGATCTACTCCTGCCTAGTCCGGTCAGCCGTGGCCAGCAGGCAAGAGGGACTGTGCGGGCACAATGTGGTCTCTCAATCAGCAGGGCTTAGGGACAGGCCAGTTACTCTTTACACAGGCTGTGGTTGGGCAGGCCTAGCAAACATGTCTAATGCCCACGTGTTATCTCAATACCCAAACAGCCTGTATCAGTCAGGGTTCTCCAGAGAAACAGAATAGATATAATATAAAATATATATTATATATATTGGGATAGAGAGAAGCAGAGACAGAGACAAAGAAATAGGGAGATTTATTTTAAGGATTTGGTTCCTACAACTGTAGGGGCAGACAGATCCAATATTCGTAGGGCAAGCTGGCAGGCTGGAAGCTCAGGCAGAAGTTGCGGTCTTGAGGCAGAGTTTCTTCTTCTCCAGGAAACCTCAGCTTTTGCTCTTAAGGCCTTCAACTGATTGGATGAGGCCCATGCACATTATCGAGGGTAACCTCCTTGACAAAGTCATGTAATTATAGATGTTAACCACATCTATAAAACACCTTCACAGCAACACCTAGATTAGTATAGTACCCTGTAGGTACTATAACAGCCAAATTGACACATAAAACTAACCATCACACCAGCCTATGATGTAGACATTGCTTCTCCCATTTTACAGATATACAAATGGAGGCTTAGAGAGGTCATGTGACCTGCCATGGTCACAAGGGTGGTGTGTGTCAGAGCCAGGCTCTGAACTTAGCTCTGTATGACTCCAAAGCCTACCCCTTAACTCTTGCACCATCCTGCCTCTCAGGTCAAAAGTCTGAACTGAAGTGACCTTTGTAGACATTATACTTTCCAAGAAGAGCTTTGGTGAAGAGGTATTTCAGCTTCCTTCTGAAGTAACATTTGCATCTTTTTTTTTTTTTCTTCTCTTTTCCCCCTCATGATTTGTTACATCCCTCCTAGTCTCCATACCAAACTGGTAAAGTGATTTTCCTGCCTACTAGTAAAATGGTAAAAATGATTTAAACTGCTTTCCCTCTCTGGAAGCAGCTTCCTCCCCATCAGTGAGAAACAGGAGGAACACTGAAAGAAAACGGGTCAGCATTTCTGGCCTTCAAGCTGCTTTTCAATAAGGAAAGAGGCAAAGAAAACTCTAGAGATGGGCATGAATTGCATTGAGAGTATTTTCTCCGGGAGAAGAGTCGCTGCTTCCCAAACAGGGCTCATTTATTGATTCAATCAGCTTGCTATAGCACCTTCTCCAATAAAAGATCTTGAGTTAGAGCGGCCCTGAAGATGGGGTCTACAGTTTAGAGCTTACAGTGCTAATAATGATGATGATGATACTTTTTACATGTCCATGTGTGTGTCATGGTTGAAAAGGCTCTTCCTCAAGCAGTGTTGGCACGCTCCTGGATTTCTCTCAGCCCAACGTCATGTCTGAGTTCCCTGCAGGCATGCCAAGAGAAATCTCTGGTGACTTTGGAAGAGAGAGGATGATACATTCTTGATTCACAAAAATTCCTAGAGTGTAAGAGCCAGAAGGACCCTCCTCCACCAGCCCCTTTATTTTACAGGTGAGGCAACTGAGGCCTGAGAGGTGACTTGCCACCACGTCATGACTAGAAGCTGTACCTCGGGGAAGACTGGTGTTTCCTGTAAAATTCTCTCCTCTGAGCTGCTTTGGGGCTGAAAGAGAAAAACGTACACCCAGTCTCCAGGGACGAGCAGCAAGGCTCTATAAAAAGGATGAACTGTATGTTTATTCTGCCTCCTGTTATCTTTGGCATGGCTTTGCATGCCAATCCTTAACCCTTTGCAGAGCTCTGGGCAGCGTCTCCACAGGGGATTAGCTTCTAATCACTAGGAAAGGGACAAGGTCAAGCACGTAGAAAAGCAGCAAATGTAGAAAGTTCCTGAGAGAGCGTATAGAAGGAGATGCGCTAGGGGGACCGAGGGGAAGGAGTTGGAGGGAGAACTAGGGTGCCAGAAAACTGTCTTTCAGGGCTCCCCACCAGCGGAATAGCACTTTTGACAGATTTTCCTTATTCGTCTGTGAAGGGGATTTCAGAGCATTCAAGATGGACTCAAGTGGTTGCTAAGGCAACAGTGTTACAGCCGTCACTGCCATGGAAACCCTTTCTGCGGCATAATATAAATATTTTCCTTTAAGAATGAGACAGGGAGTTGAGTGGGCGACAAGTTATTTTCTAATGCTCACGGACTATGGCCAGGATCAAACTAGCTCAGATTCTACACAGTTCACAGAACAGGGTGTTTTTATTTATTTGTTTTTGATATAAAAGCCAAAAAAATTTGGATGGGGGGCAAAAATGCCAACTGAAATAGTCCATAGTTCTGTAGTGGAGAGAAGTAAGAATTTCCTACTTCTCTTTTTTCTCTCAGGCATGGTCTGTAAGACCAGATCCGTAGAAGCAGCATTGAAGGCATTTTAAAGAGTTTCCAGAGCCTCTTCTTCCTCCTTAAACTTTCCCCAGTGGAGGATAAAGTTTTAAGAGAGTCCAAGAATACGAGAGACTTCCAGGGAATAGTAGTTTGGGTTGTGACCAAGAAGAGACATTTTCTTACCTCATGTACTACTTCAGAAATTAGAGACCACAAAAAGGCTTCTTTCTTTTGCTAGCCTGGGCATGCTCCCACACCCACAAGGTGTTGGGGCCACACCAGTGCTGCACTCAGCTTCCTCAGAAGAAGCTTAGGTGGGGAGACAGGACCAGATGACCTCCAAGGTAACTTCCAATGCCAAGATTCTAGGATTCCATGGTTCCTGCTCTCAAGAGTTTACGATTCTAAGGGCCAATGGTTCTATATTCAAAGATGCTCTGCTTTTATTATTCTGAAAGCCTGTTTTTTTAATTGGGTGGCAGAATGATCCCTGAGGGCAGCAGCCGTGGGCAGGCTGGAGGCAGCGGTGGCTGCTTTGCGGTTGCCCTGGTCCCTGCATTCTCCCTCCCAGTGCCTAGAACACTGATGTCAAGGCCTCTGCCTGGCTCCTCGCCAGATGGTTTTCTATTGTGGGAGTTTTGCTGGCAGGGAGCTTATGATGAAAGAGGCTTACAGAAGGCACAGCCAGGCTGCGGGATGACTGGGACCTGAGAGCAGCAAGAATCATCATTCTTGAAAGTTGGCTGACTGGCCTGCGTTTATTTTCCATGGGCCGTGGGGAGGAGAATAATAGTGGTTTTCTAATCAGAGGGTGTTGACGGAGGGGCCTGGCGCTGCAGCCTTACTCTGCAGACCTGTTCCACTCCAGAAAAGGGCAGAGGGGAAGGGTAGCTTTGCACAGGAGCTTATGCTATAGCAAGATGAAAAAATTGGCCTTGGAGACTAAGAAGGTTCAGAATTTTCATTCCAGTTTATCTACCAGCTCCCAGGGGCTATGTCTGGGAGAGCTCTCAACTGTGTGATGTTGAGCAGGGGCTTTGGTTGCTCTCAGCTCTAGTTTTCTGGTCTGCAATAGGGGAATAGCACAATTGATGGGGCAGACAATAACCAAATCTGTTAGAAATGGGGCATGTATACTTATTTAACAATTCTTAGAATGCCAAGGAACCCTCCTCAGAGCAAGAGAGAGGGAGTATTAGAATATATAAAAGAAATACTACCTCCTTTATCACAGTAAAATAAAGGACCATGTCTGTTCCAGGACATTTTGTTACAATTTTGTATTAAAGAAATCATCAAGTAGATGCAAGGGTCCTTGACAAGTTGTTTTTCTTTTTCCCCTCACTGTGAAAATAGTTTTATTGCTGTTTCAGTTTATATAATTAACACATGCTCTTTGGAATAATTTGGACAATGTATAAGAGTATATGAAATAACTTTAAAAATCACTTAAAATCCCACCAGCCTGAAATGATCCCATTAGCCACTTCTTGACAATATTTTGCATATACATAAATTTTGTACATATACGTATTTAACATAAATGAGATTATTTCACTAACGCTGTTTTTATTTGGGGAGATATTTTTTAAATGTGGTTGCTTGCTATCTTACCTTCCTGCTTCCCTTCTGTATGCCTTTTTATCTGCATCAACACTCCTTCCCATTCCAGGTAACCTCTGATAACCCCCTAGTGTCAAACCACATTGTCTAGAAGCCAGGGAGGCAGGGAAGAAACACAAAAAAATACATTCTATTTTCTAGATTTCTAGAAATCTCTCCAAGTCTTCTGATACAGATCTAATTCCTTCTTTTATTAGTTTAGTACCTGATGATTGGTTGTTTTTTGTTTATTTGCCTTCCATTTGTTTAGATTTTAATTGGGGGTTTGGTTGGCTACTTGGAACAAGGGTGCCATGAGTATATTTGAATATATGTCATTAAATTCCCATGAACTCTTGATTCTATCAGACAGATTCCAAGGAGAGGGACTCATGAGTGGGAAAGTATGCAGATTTTTCATTTTAAAAGATAAGAGCAAGGTTGACCTCCAAAAGGATTACTGTCACATTTCTACTTGCAATGAAGGACAGTATTTGTGGGGAACTTCACCCCAAAATTCCCTTAACTAGTAGCTGTTTTCATTCTCTTCAACTTTTTGCCATTCTAGTGGGGCTAATGTGATACCTTGTAATTTTTAAGTGATGCATTTCTCTGATTGTTAGTGGTGCTGGGCATATTTTCATATATTTATTGGCTATTTTGTATTTCTGTAAATTGTCTATTCAAAGCTTTTGCCTTTTTTTCCTCTATCAGTATTTTTTTAACTTTTTAATTTGAAATAATTTTAAACTTACAGAGGATAGCCATATGATATCACTGGGGTCAGTAACCTCGATCACTTGGCTAAGGTGATTTCTGCCAGGTTTCTTCACTGCAAAGTTACTACTTTTCCCCAAGTTAAGAGTTTCTCTTGACTTCAGCTGAGCCACAGTGCCCAGCTCTCAAGCCAAGTCTAAATATTGCAGCTGACACATGAGAAATCCCTGCCAGTTGTAGACAAAGGCCAGTCATGGGTGGGCAATGATCTTGCAAAGTCTGTGGGCTTCTCTGCTCACTGTTATAATAATAATAATTGCTGACGCTTTTTGAGTGCTTGCTGTGTGCCATAGGAAGTCTATGGAATCTTTTTTGTAGTTCATTGATTTTAAGCAAGCCTGTCTCAATCCTTAGCAGTGTTCTTTTTATCAATAATTATCTTTTTCCATCAAAGTAACATGTTCAGAACTCAAAAGTTAAATGGTACTAAAAGACCACATTGAAAACACCAGTTCCTTACCCACTCTTTTCACCCTCCCGTTCTCCCGCTCCCAAAAGCCAACTACCCACACTCTTTTAGCTAGCTTCTCTAGTATTTGCTTCCAATTGTTCTCTAATTTTTAACCTGTCATTTTTAGCCATTTGCTATTAACTTTCCACCATGGTAGATGAGGACTTAGCTCTCATGTACCAATGCTTCTTCCCATTTTCCTCCTGCGTTTCCCAAACATAGTTGTTTCACAATGTTTGGTTAAATAGACAGTCCATATTTCATTTTGGCTAGGCAAATATTTTTCACAGTTGAATCATGTAATGAGTTAGATTATGCTTTAATTCTTGTATGGCCCTTGCTTTTTCCAGTAGCTTATGATTCTTTGTTTTACATTTGCATGCTTTTCTGCCGTGTTATTTTTTTCCCAAATGCTCCATCGTCCTTGAATTATTCCAATCTATTAAAATTTCCATTTGCTTAGCCACATGAGTTTTATTTATTTTTTTCTGGAGACTCTTTCTTGTTCTATAGTTCTTTCTCATAGCATTATGTTCTTGTTTTATGATGCAGTATCATTTCTTATGCTCCCTATGTTGTCTGTTTCCTCCAGTCTCCTTTTTTCCTGGATATTTTCTCTCTCCCATGTTGGAAGCTTTCCTCACATGTCATATCCTTGGCTATTTATTCATTTTAAGAGTAAGGCACTGAAATTCTACTAGGAAGCTCTGGAGTATGTTCATAGGGCTGTCAGAGAATTGATTGGCTTTTCTTTAGGATTTTCAAATCTGAGCCAGCTTTTTGCAGGATTTCAAACCCAAATCATTTTCCTGGGATGGCATTGTTGGGGGCATGGGGATCCAACCACAGTTCAGACCTTCAGTCAACTTCTTGTTCAGACCATGACTCATCCTGTTTCTCACCAAGTCCCCAACCCATCCCAACTTCTCAGGAGTTCTTCTTCTTCTTGCCAGAATTTTCTATGACAGACCCTTAAGTTATAATTTATGCCTCTTTGCAAAGTCAGTGACCACTTCCTCATCCATTTTCCATCTTCCAAAAATTCATTTAAATGTCTTGTCTGCTGTTGCTCTCCTGTTCTTTTTGTCCTTGTGTCTATTTTTATTCCTTTACTATCATTTTGGCAAGTTTGGTAGGGAAAAGAAATGAACAACTGTGGTCAATCAGCTTTTTAAAACTGAAACCCATCATATGAGTTCTAAAAACATTGAGCCCCCCAAAACAGTGTAATTGGGGTCTTGATTCCTTTCTCCCAGAAAGCTCCTTGCCATCTACAGAAACTTGTCCACTTTCTTCTCAGGGAAATTTTTGGTTTCTAGACCAAAAGCTATGAGTGGGTAGACTTTAGCAACCTTAGCCTCAAAAGCTTTAAAAACTGTAGGCACAAGACGCAGACATGTGGACAATTAGGAATCAGTTCAGCATGTTGGGCAATAAAGTGGTCTCCCATGTGGCATGGGAAAATCTTTGAATAAAAGCAGCACTTTGGTCTTTTCTAAACATTTGGTCTTTTCTAAACAGAAAGGCAATGCCTCATTGTTTAATTCCAGGAATTTGGCTTCTGATATCAAGGTCAAACTACTTCCCTGAAACATCCTCAAACTTCTAAAATATCTGGCCACCTTACAAAGGACCTCGGGGCAAGTTCTGGTCATTTTTAGGGCATTATACAGTGTCTAGAACACAGCAAGTTCTAATCAGGAGCTTCATGGCTTGTGATTGGATGGCTTTAATGCCTTTTAGAATTTGCCTTCTTTACTAGTAACCAAGGTCTATTTTATATTTATAATCCAGTTTCTAATATTTCCCAGTTAAAATTACATCACAACATGGGAAGCTTCTAATTTGAAATCTCTTCCGTGGATGACAGGAATGAAGGACAGGAGGAAAGGGAAGAGAGCTGCTTAAAGGCTGTAGGTAAGAGAGAAAGGACGTGGAGCAGGAGAGGTCCTGGGTGGTAACAGTTGGTCTCATTGGTTCATGCCTGTAATTGAAAAATGCTGCTTTGGGGTGTGTACTGGAATTACCTGGAAAACTTTAAAAAAAAATTGATTCCTGGGTCTCAACCCAGATCAATTAAATCAGAATCTCCATGCATAAGACCCAGGCATTAGCATTTCAAAAATCTCCCCAACTAATTCTGACATGCATCCTGAGTTCAGAACCACTGGCCTTGACCTTTGCTTGCCATTCATTCATTCAGCAAGTATTTATTGAGTGTTTACTACATGCCAGGCATTTCTCTAGGTGCTGGGGACTTCACAGAACTTGCCTTCTAGAGCTTCATCCATGGGTGTTTGGGATGCGTCACATACTTCAGGGCACAGGCTTTAGAAACAAACAGACCCCATTCTAACTCACATCCCACCACAGTCGGGGGCCTCGGGCATGTGCCAACCACTGTGAGTCCCCTTCAGTGTTCCCATAGATAAAATATGGCTCATCACACCTACTTCACAAGGGTGCCACAGAGTGAAGGGAGATTAGAGGAGGGTGTTGGAGGGAGGGGTAGAGGGCCAGACACTTGGGAGATGTGGAGGAAGTAGATCCTAGTACATGGAAGAGGGAAGTAATTGGGGCTCTCCTCTTGAGTTGCAATGGCCACCTTCTCGCTGTGAATTCACATGACCTCTACTTTCTGTGGATGTGGAGAGAGAGAGAGGGAGAGAGCATGCCCATGAGCTCTTTAGTATTTCTTCTTATAAGGACACTAGTCCTATTTGATCAGGGCTCCACCCTATGATCCCGTTCAACCTTAATTACTTTCTTAGAAACCCTATCTCCAAATACAGCCACACTGGGTATTAAGACTTCAACATACGAATTTTGAGTAGGATGTAAACATTCAGTCTGTAACACTTAGGTTAGCAGTTTTGTGAACCCATAAACTTTTCCACTAGAGTTCTGGAAATCCTTACTTAGTTCAGTGCTATGGTCTCAAAGTTATTTAAGCAATACTGTCAGAAGCCTGGACCCCAGAGCACCTGCCAGTTCTTTCCATGGGTCTCTGAAACAGTTCCTTTTTGTTGAAGATGAAGCACTCTGGCCTGCAGCTGATTGCAAATGCTTTCAGAAAAGAATCAGAGTAAAACAAAAACTATCTGTGAATGACAAAAGGCATAAAATGTCCATGGTTGAAGATCTGATGAAAATTCATTATAAAAATATGCAATTGACAAGGAAATTTGTTGTTTCTGTGACATGAACCATTGTAAATATTAAAATGGTACAAATATTAAAATGAAAGAATTATGATTGATATTTTACCAGTACATACTGTGGACAGCAAGGGCAATGACAATTTCTATGAACTTCACACAATTTCTGAAATGTTATATTGATAACCTTTACCCACACAAATATGACATAGGGAAGGTTAAGCATCTCTTCCTGTGTGACAATGCTTTCCATGCAATTCAACATACCAAATAAACCTAATGATTTTTTAACATTTCTCTTTTTACAAGATGAAAGAACAAATTCTTTGAGATTTTCCAGGGGCTCTCTGAGAAATCTCAAGTTCACTTTAACATCAAGATTTCATTTAGGATTTGATTTGGGGAAGGCAAAATTGTCAAAAACATCAAAAGTTTTGAACAATTGACTAAATAGGATTCTAGGTCAGTGTGAAACAATATTTAGCTACCTATTTAACCAAAGTGATGATAAAAGAATTCGAAAGTAAATATAGAAGGTAACACAATTGTAAAAAAAAAAAAAAAAAGCCTTAGCTCTTTTGCTAAAGCCCATTTTTTTAAACCTTACAAATGAATCTGTCCAATCTTAGCCAGCTTTGACCACATAAGATAAGATTCCTTTTCCAATATTCCTTTTACAATTTTTTATGTCCATTTAGTTTTCTTCTATATTTTCCTCTTTCTCATTCGGGAACAACCAGTCATTTCACTTTTGGACAAAATTATTCCCTTTTTCCCGTAACAAAAACACATCCTTCATACTTTACATACTTTGGTCTCCCTTTATCCTTATTATTTCTAGTAGTTATATTTACATATGTTGATTAAAATTTTTAACCATTAATAACTTCTTTTTTTAAATAGAAAAAACTAAGATGTAGACAATTGTGAATTGTCTATCATATGCCAGTGTTCTGTAACAGACCAACAAATTTTATAAAGATAGCATCTCACAATTTTTATAGGTATGTGCTTCCTCATAGTACAATTTTTCAATGTGGCAAAAAGAATATGTTGTTAACAGACCCAGGTATATTTAGCCTCTCTGTACCATATAAAAATAAGAAGCCAAAAGTATATAAATTTAAACTTATGCTTAGCAATGAATTTTCAGTAGTTTATCTTACTTAGAAATAATCTAGATATTTAATGAATATCTATTACTTAACTTAAATTAGCATAATTTTAAGGTTGCAAGTTACCAAAAAGATTTTGGGTACTAGTTTTAGGCAGATATTATAAAACATAGTTAGTGTTGAAAAGTCCATTCATAAAACTTTTATTCCACTTAGATCAATTTAATACATGTGATAACTCATAAGACACAGCTGTTTTATTAAACCAATAATATTAAACTAGTCTTATTTGCCAAAGACTTCCCAGTCACAAGAACTTGGAAACAAAAAACATTTGGGTAAGTGCCTATATTTCTGAGGGTTTTAGAAATATTTGATTGATATAAACACTTATTTATCCCTGAGTCAATCAGAATAGAGTTCCTTTATGGGATTTCATAAATTAATTTGGTAAAACCATCAGAAGGTAGTAAAATACCACATATACATGATATACTTCCGTATATGTATATATAAACATACAGACAGATGCAAATGGAGATCTTATAGCTTCCATTCTAAAATTTTAGCCATGAGTTAGGTAAACACAGTTATACAAAACTCACTGGTTTATATAAAATAGTTGGCTCTCACCTTTTTACTCTACTTTATATATTTTTTACCCAAATTGTATTTTTGGTGAATGGAACAAGGTTACCTGCTCAATATGAGGGCTAACAATTTTTACCAACGTTATGGAGAAGATGTTTAAGATTTTTTTTTGCCCTGATATGTAGCTGCTTTTGGGGGCCCCTGAGACCCCTGAGAGTCCCCAGTAGGGCTCAAGAGAACGTAGGGAGTTGAGGGGCTGGAGTGGGAAGGCAAAAGTCTGACAGGGGTGGGCAAAAATATAGAGGAGGTAGGGGTGGAAAGGGAACATACCAAAAGGAGGAGGGAGGAGTGAAGGTGATGGGAAGGGAGAGGTCTTGGAGATGTCACTTTGGGGCAGCAACTGAAGTCCCGAACTATCCTCAGTAAAATCACAGCGACAAGAAGGGAGACAGACAGATTTAATGCCAAAGTGGTGAAGCATATAGTCAGCAGGGGTTTCAGGAGGAGGTGGGGGTTCAGTCAGCTGAGAAGCTCCCGTGTACTTAACTAGTGAAACCTCACAAGCGGAGACGCCTGGGACTCTAACTAGTATTCTGTGTCTTAAAACAGAAAAGGCTGGGAATCTGACCCAGCCTGTTTCTTACAGGGAAACCCAGGATTCTAACCTAGCCTTCTGTTTGCCTGGGACTGTAGCCCCGTTCTTACAACCAGAGAAGCCTGGGACACTAACGCAGCTTCTAGAGTATACTCAGAATCTTGAGAATCAAAATCTGTCCTTACCATTCTTCAACAGACTGTCAGTGGAGTGCTGGATGGGATCAGGAGTCAAACTCACCAATGGACCCCCATCCATCAGTCAGGAGTGAAGGCAAAGGTTGCAAAGGTGCACACTTGGCGTCCTGGGTGACAGGCCCGGGGGTCCAATGATGAATCTGATCCCGTCTGAGTTGTGACACCATAACTGTTAAGGAAAAAATTATTCTGACACTTGTTAAAATGTCAGACTATTCCAATAGGTGTATGAAGGGTAAAGGGGACTCAGTAAGGATAGACACAGAGGCACAAGGCTGAGTCCAGCTGAGAACAGGGCTCAGAGGGGCCTAACTCAAGTTTGGTCAAGGACAGAGTTGTTGTCAGTGTCCATGCTTTTTAGTGCCTGGGATGTTTGGATTGCAAAGCCAGATTCTAAAAAACCTTTAAAGTGTTTTTGTAAAAATAAAATTTAATTTATGCTAAAAAAATTAGTAGGAGACTTACTTAGTCTCCTGCTCATATTTGTAATATTTAATGTTCGGGCACAGAGGACAGACTGGGTTACGGACTCAGGGATTCTCTGCAATCATTGCAAGGGCAGGGAGAGCAATGCTGAGATGTAGAGTTATCGAGTCTTGCAGCTGCAAAGACCTTGGTACAGCGGTTCTCAAACTTCAGTGTACATTAGAAATGTCAGGGACATGTGTGAAAGATGCAGATTCCCAGAACATATCCAGACCTACTGAATTGGAATTTCTGTGGAGATCAGGAAACTGCATTTCAACACCCTCCCCTCAAAACGTCGCTGAGGCAGGTAGTCCTCCAGCAGCACTTTGAAAAACACTCCCTTCCCCTCCCCTCCTCCCTCCCCTTCTTACATCTTCTACCCAAGGTTATTGACCCAGGGCCCCACAATCTCTGTTGGAACTGATTCAAGGCAGCCCATGCCTGCCCTGGATGGCATTTACAGTTAGAATGTCTCTTCCTTGCACGAGGTTAAAAGGGGTCTCCCCACTACTTACACACACTGTCCATCTTTATAGAGCTGATCCTTCTTGGGCCTTTACATACTCAAGACCAAGAGCACATCTGTAACCTATTCCCCCAGGCCCTTGGTTAAAAACAGTGTCCCATGAATGATTCTAACCCAATCTTAATTGTTCTTCCACTTTTGCTGAGTATGTCTCACACCGGCCCACAAATAGTCCTCCATTACCTCAGGCTCCTATAGGTCTTGCTCCTCTCCCAGCCCCTTCAGTGCAGGCAGGAAGCCCCGTGAGATCAGGATGCTCCCATTCCTGCTGCTGCTGGTGTCTGCAGTGAAAAGCTGCGCTGGTGCCCCCAGGGCTGCAGTCCTGAGGGGCCAGAGCAACAGGGTCTTTCTGGAGTGCTCGGTGGTCCAGCACCTGGCTTATTACCCTTCAGAGCTGTGGGAGTCTGTGCCATGCCATGCAGTCACCTGAGCCCTCAAGCATCCCCTTTGGGTTCTCCACATCTCACAGAGTCCCTGAAAGAAACAGCTCCTTCAGCTTCCACCTGCAACCACCTCACTCTGCAAAGGACTCAGCCAGATGATCATCCCTGGGGCTGCGCCGGGGTCCAGGAACTGACCCATCTTGTTCTCCCAGCCTCCTCCCTTCTGAAGCACAAGCTTATTTGTGCTTTTTGTACAGAAAAAACAGAGCAAACTGATGTGGATGGCCCACTCTACTACTCAGTTATGCATGTCCAGACATGTTTAAGTCCAGCCTGGGACCCCCATCACACGCCTGACCCTGCCCCACAAGCAGGGCCGGCTTCATGGGTGTGTAACCTGTGAACTAAGATAAAATCCTAAGCCCCCTGCTGACTGAATATACTCCCCCTTAGCCAAAGGGACCCCAGAGAAATCTTAAAATTGAGCTCCCAGACATGAAGGAATGGGCAGTGAGACATGCCTCTTATTCCCTCCCTTGCTAACAGCCATCAGGCTTTTTTCTTCAAGGGCTAAACCAAAACCAATCTCATGATCTACTCCCTATTTGCAGTTTTGGCAGTACAACTAATCAGCAGTCTTTCTTGATAAGAGACCACCAACCATGGAGTGGTTTTAACCAGTCTACAGAACATGCACAGAGAGGGCTTTCAGGTCCTTGTGTCAACTTCCGACATCAGAGGGCTGCCATTTTCTGAACATGGACCTCCATCAAGGGACAGCAAGGTCAATTGTGCATGCGCATGTATCTCCTTTCATAAATATTCATGGCTCCTCCTATAGCTTGTTAAATATATATATTTTGCCATCTTGCTCAGTATAAATTCCTGTTTCCATTATCCTGGCCTTGAAGCACATGTTCCTGGCTTCTGGCTGGGGTTCTGCTTCCCAGCCTGTTGTAATGTCCACCCACAGGCTGCACGCCTTTAAGAGAAATAAAACTCTCCTTTCCTAATTTATGAACCTCCTCATTTTCTTCAGTTAACCAACCTGTGCTGTCATGCGGGCCCACCCTCACGAGGGGCTCTGCTGCAGCTGTCATGAATCCTGAGTGGTGTAATCTCAGACCTCGTGTGTTGTTAGTGAAGTCAGATGGGACAATGGAGTGTGTATGGGAGCAGAGGAGACACGTGGTGGGTGGCAGTAATATGCTTGGGCCCAAGTCCACTGCCACAGTGGGCAGGGGCATATGCGCCAAGCAGTTGGTTGTTGGCCTGGCAGCCTGGGGCTGAACCTAGGCCAAGACTGAAAACAATGACAGTCTGGTAGTGTCCAAAGTAGCAGTGGTGGCTGCAGTGGCCATGGCCCTGAGTGCAGGGAGGGTCTCTACACAGGAACAGCAGCAGGACCCCTGGTGGGTGTCCACACAGCCCGCCTATCCTTGCAACCCTCTGTCTTAGTCCACTTGTGCTGTTTTAACAAAATAGCTAAATAGTAATTTATGAAGAACAGAAATTTACTTCCTGTAGTTCTGGAGGCCAGGATGCCCAAGATCAAGGCTCTAGCATTCAGTGTCTGGTGAGGGTCTTCATGCTGTGTCTTTACATGGTAGAAGAGCAGAGGAGCAAAGGGGCCAAACAGCCCCTCCCACCTCTTTTATCAGGTCACTAATCCCATTCACAAGAGCTCTGCCCTTATGACTTAATCACCTCCAAAAAGCCCCATCTCCTGATATTGTTGCACTAGGGGTTAAGTTTCAACATGAATTTTGTTTATTTTATTTTATTTTATTTTATTTTATATTTTAGTCCACTGAAATAGTAGCACCAACGTGAATTTTGGAGGGGACACAAACATGCAAACCCTAGCACCATCCCTGAAGCATCTGCATAAATACTAAATCTGGCCTGAACGCGGAGCTAGTTGCTGCTGGAGTTCAGACAATAAACTTCGTCAAATTGTTACAAAATAAAAGCATACACATTGCAATAAAGCATACCAAGGAGTTATTAGAATTATTTAATGAGTTTAGACTCTCTGCTTTTTAAAACAAATACATCGCAAAGCAAATATCCACAGCCTTAGAATAGAAATTAAATTTAAAGATTATTGCATTCAATGGAAACAAACACTACTTTCATACAAAGTGTTAGATGAACCAATTTAATAAAGGGAATAATTTTATAACCTATTTTCCCTTGTAATTGAAGATAAAGATGGTAGGATACATCAACAGGTGTTCTGTATTGTATAAAATTGTGAAGCTGCTTTTGGTTTCTTGTATGACTACCACAAGGTACAAGAAATGTTAGAGGAAATTTTTAAATGCCATTGTATAAAGTTAATTTAAAATTAAATTCAGACTACATGAAACTGGTTGATATGAAGAGTTACGTCTTTTCAGAAAAATTGTTTCACGAGAATCATCAGCTCCAGGTGTGCTAAAATATATGCATTTCAAAACAATTTATCAGAAATTTATCTTATAAATTTACCTGTTGCCATAGCCTATAAAATACTCTTAATAGCTCAGTACCAGTTGCATCACCAGAAAGATTTTTCTCAAAATTAAAAATTATCAGTTATCAATTTGCAGTCTTGCATTTGCCGAGAGCAACTCACATTGCCTTCAATTATATTGATTGAAAATAAAATTGCTAAAAGTATAAATGAGTTTGCAGAAAAGTGAGCCAAAAAAATCTTACAGTCATATATCACATTAATAAAGTATTATTATTTATTTATTATATAAAATTATGACATCAAAATATTATTTTGCTTCTGTAAATTTATGTTGCTACTCATATTGCTACTTATTACCCCTATTATGTTTTATAAGTAAAAAATTATCTTTAAAGGAAAAAGCTTGGTATTTCAGTACCTTTAATGGCACTTTCACCCCTGCTTTTTGAACAGGTCCTGCATTTTTATTCTGCACTGGACCCTACAAATTACACAGCCACCTGCCCATAGCCTTCTTCCCTACACCAGGTCCTTTGGTTTTTCTTTATGCTCCATGATTTTGAATCCTACCACCATCCTGCTACCACTTTCATCCTTACTATCTTTCTTTTGTGGTAGTCCTTCCTAAAAAACTGCCTGCAGACTTCTATGGTGTTCTGGCCAGCACGGAGACGATGCACATCATAAATTCCTAGGGATCGGAGCAGCCCACTTCCATGAATGAACTTCTGGTGACCATATTAGCATGTTGGCAGCCTTCTCTCCCCACCAGCTCAGGCTAATTTTGCAGCCAACTAAGAAACCCATATGATTTTACCCTCTCTGCCTGCTGTCAAGCCATGCCCCTCCCATTCTATACATGTGACTGTGCTTTTTAGACGCTACTGAAGACTTATACATTTATTGGGTTAAATCCTAATTTTTCCCATCTTGTTGTTAGGCCCAAATTCTGCTCTCTAATACACTAGCTTTTCAACTCTGCAGTGTCTTGATTTGGTCAGTATGCCTCCTCTCTCTTCATCTTGGTCACTGATGAAAATGGACTTGCTACAGGGTGCTATCTAATACAGAAGAACAAATGTCTGCAATGATTTGACTTGGCTGGGGCCCTTTGCCTCTGTTCCTTTCTCTTCCTTACTCTCCTGCTTACATTAACCCAAATATGTATAATGCCTCTTAGAAGACTGATCTTTAATCATCTTCCCCCTATTAGGTATTCTGCTCAGGTTGCCTGTACTTGGGAATAGCCCTGGGTAAAATGGTGAAGTAGGCAGAAATCACTTTGGGCTACTTTCTGTTTTCCTGCTTCCCTACTTGTTTTCAATATCCCAAAGTCATAGGGCAGGCAGAAGAGACCATTGCAGTCTCCTGTTATTCATTTTTGGAGGCCACCTGGGTCTTCTCCATGCTGAGACACCAGTTACCAAGTCTGAACCTTTGCAGCAGCATGAAGGTAAAAGACAAATCCAATGCTGAGGTCCTCACGATTTAATTTCCCTCCTGTGAGAACTCCTCTTAGTCCAATAATGTGCAGTAGACATGGCTTTGGAAAGAGCATCTTATCTCTTTTATTGGATACCTGACAAGTTGGCTACATACCTCACTCAGGTAACGAGAGTTACAGAAAGATTAGATCTTGGGAGTATACACAGACAGGGAGGCAGCAGAGAATAAGGTTTAATTTCCTGTTCTTTTGGACATTTTGCCACCACCTCTTCCAAATATAAACCATTACATGTGAGTGCCTGTTTTTGCCTGACCTCTGGCTCTACCTTCCAGACAAGTAACCCCAGACCTCTGGGATATGGTTCACCTTCCCATACCTGCAGGGCCTGAGGGTCCTTGGCTGGAGCTGATGGCTCCCCAGTTTTCACATTACCTATAACTCTGGATTCTGCCTGCCCAAAGTCTTAGGACCTGTGAGCCCTCTAGTTCTTTACTGACCTCAGAACCACAGCATTACCTTATCCCTTGACTTCCACGAATCCCTGGTTCTTAACTGCCTGCCTGGTTCCTGGTCCATGATCTCTGTCCTTGCCCAAGCCCCATCCCCACCGTAACATAAGCCTGCCTCATTTGTGCTGGTCCAGCTCCAACATCCTCCAGGACCTTTGATGCTAGTGTGACAAAGTATCTCCTTCCACCCTCATCATTTTATTCATAAACTGTGTAACTTTCTCAGCTGTACTGGTCATAGTCATGATTCACTGGGACAATCTCTTAAAAAATGGACTCTCCCGAGAATGCCAGGAAAAGGGCTCCTTTTAATCAACTGGACATTGCCCTTGCCACATGATATAAATGGTAGATCCTTCTTTTTTGTAGCCAAACCAACCACTGTGCTTTTACAAACATTGTATGTTGTGAACAGATGGGCTTTTTGTAAATTAGACTATATTGTAAATGATACAGAACAACTCTTTATCAAAAGGAATCTTGAGAAAAATCTTACAAAATTAAAAAAAATCCTTAACTTTCACTAATGGAATTGCGTGCCAAAGCTGGATTTCCATGTATGGTATGTTCTTTAAGTGGTACATGGGTTCTCTGCCACGTGACTGCTCCATTTGCCATTCTGCAAGACTCTTAGCGGTATGTTCACAATAAACAGCTCTCATCCAAGCTGCGTGCCTTGTCTACCTCATTTACGTATTTATATCTCACGCAAGAGAACCAGTGTTTTGGACATTATGTTTAAAGACTGAACCAGGCATGGTGGCTCATGCCTGTAATCTTAGCACTCTGGGAGGCCGAGGCGGGAGGATCGCTTGAGCTCAGGAGTTCGAGACCAGCTTGAGTGACAGTGAGACCCCGTTTCTACAAAAAATAGAAAAATTAGTCAGGTGCGGTGGAGCACACCTGTAGTTCCAGCTACTCGGGAGGCTGAGGCAAGAGGATTGCTTAAGCCCAGGAGTTTGTGGTTGTGGTGAGCTGTGATGACACCACTGCATTCTAGCCCAGGCAACAGAAAGAGACCTTGTCTCAAAAACAAAAACAGAAAATAGAAAGACCAAAGGCCCTTTCTGAAATATAGTTTTTAAAAAATGTTCAGATTAATTGTGATTGCAGATAAAAGTTTTTGTTGGTGGTAATGGTTTGTTGTTATTTTTGTTAAGCACCAGAAAAATAGCAGTTGCGAGAGTTACAGGTGAAATGTTTATGGAGAAAATGCAGTGGCTATTCTGCTTTCAAGAACAATATCTTAGAGTTGGCACTATGTTCTTTTCAAAATAGAAATCTGAATCTTAAGCATGCATGGAGGCCGCCTATTTGACAAGTCACCTTTCTGCCAGGCAACACTTTGTTGTCTCTATCAGCAGTAGGTGGCACATGGGGAGGAGGGGCTTGCCCTCGGCAAGCTGTCTCCATCTGTGCAGCCACTGAGCAGCTCTGTCTGCTCTCAGGATCTGCCCTTGTTTGGGGCCTCAGACTTAGAAGGGCCCTCGAGGAGTTACAGACTGTGCCTCTAGCAAAAAGGCTGATTTCCTCAGCACTTTTCCACGGACACCATCTCTCAGAGGCTGGTCCTTTCTCTTCCTTCTCCCTCAGGCTAGGAGCTCAGAGGGAAAATTAATTTGCCCAAGAGACACAAGACACAGCTAGTGCCTGACAGAGCCAGATTCCAACTGTGATCTGACTATGATGTGCTTCCTTTTGGACCATATTTGACATTCATGGCAAGCAGAAACTTTGCAGCCAGTGCAGGGGTGGAAGAAGCCAGGGAGCCCCCTCCATTTGCACAGAATCACTGAAAGTCTTTGTATTTAAAGAATCCCAAAGACAGGAGCTGAGGGAGGGCTGAACTGCCAGCTTCTCTTCTGCACCCATTTGTTCCGCATTTCTTTTTAGCATGAGGGGCCATCAGAGCCATGGGGCTTGGGACTTCCAAAATGAGCAGTGAGAGCTTCCATTCCTATACGATTTTTTGATAAATCACACCTAAGTCCTCCCATATATCATAATTTTCCAAATGAGACAGCAGACCTCCTTTATACCCCTGCCTCCAACACACACACACACACACACTCCCCTCTTTTTTCCTTCTAGCTCAGACTTGAGGGAGGGGAGGGCTGGTCTACACTGGTGTTGGAGGGTCTCAGTGGTGCTGTTCTTTCTGTAATGGGGAAGAGTGCAGTTCTGGGGAAATCCAAGCCAGCAGCTGTTCCCAACGGGGCAGGACAGATCTAGGTTCTACCACTTACTAGCTGTGTGACCTTGGGCAGGTTACTAACATAAAACGGGGGAGAATAATAGCACTAGCTGCCATACATTGATTTCTTACTACAAGTGAATGCCCTGGCTAAACAGCTCTCCCCAAATTAATCTCATTTAATCCTCATGATGATCCTGTGAAGAAGATACTATTATTATCTCTTACTTTGTAAGGGTGGAAAAGCCAAGAAATAAAAACATATTATCAGGGACAAAAAGTATATCGATTGGAGTTTTAAAATATTATCCCACTACACATAAGAGGGAAGCACAAATCCTATTTGTGGTCAGCACAGTAGGCCCCCATCCACCCATCCATCCAAGACTCCACAAGCCTCATGCTACGCTTCTGCAGTGCTCACCCTATCAATTATTGCTGCTAAATTTTAGCATTTCAGGTTAATAGAAAGGATTGAATGATCCAGAGACAAACTTGACATTTGCCCAATGGGCAGGCCGATTTATGGTACAATAGTTCTAAGAGAGGGCCAAGGAGAGAGCAAGAGTGGCCAGCTCCCCAGAAATTGTACCTTGTGGCCTGGGGCAGTGGGAATTGCCACTGCTAGGGAAAGTCATCCCTCCTGCCCCCCTTACTCAGTAGAAGAGCCTGGCCTCTGTATGTGTGATGAACTGATTTAGAAGTTTTTCTTCTCTTCATCTTCGTCTTTCCCTAAATCTCTGTTGGGAATAGAATTGTAGGTTTTAGATAGCAGCCTCACAGCCTTAATTTTATTTATCTGACAAGTTTGTCTCTGGGGACACCAGCTGTAAGCTTATGCAAAATAGCATGAAAATTATTAACTTTTTAGCCAAGGGTTCTATACCCTCATTACAGAACTGCAGGGCTGATTATAACAATCCTCAGGACTTTTGGAAAAAAAACTCATGTGAGCCCTGCATAAGAAGCTACAAGGGAAAACTGTGAGCTTGAAATCGAATTCCCTAGAGAAGTTTTCTTAACTGGGTTTGTGGCCCTATTCATGTTCCCTGAAGCAGCACAGGCTCAGGAGTAAACACCTGCCACCCTCGTGGTAGAAGAGCCTCCCTGTGGTTGGTGTGGGGGACAGACTTGCTCTGCTATTTATTAGGCTTTCTATCCCCTCCTCTGGGGATGGCAGACCTAGAGCAGGAGAAGCAACTGGAGATGAGACTTAAAAAAGGAAGTAAAATGGAAAATAAAGATAAGGAGAGAGGGATGAAAATAGAAACAAGCAGAGCTTCTGGTTTCCCGGGCAGGTTAAAGTACCTAGACATGGAGATTAATGAGCCATTTTGTTAGGATGCTAAAGGAGCTTGGTCTGAAGATACTCTGCAGTGGACTGGGCAGGGAAGGGTTAAGCAGCAAGGGAGGGAAGGTGGAGCAGGTGCTGGGGAAAGGTGGGAGGGGATGAAGAGAACAGCCAGGCTGGAGGGACCCAGTATCCAGAGAATATGGGGCCTGGCAAGGGGCAGATATGGGGGAGCAGTGAGTTTGCAACATCAGGAGGACCTGGTAAGAGGCGGTAGGTGTCCAACAGGTGAGAGAAAGTGTAGAGTCTCACAACAGGTATTCTCAGAGAAGACAACCGGGTAGGACAGCAGGGGACAGGAAGGAGAACTAACGAAAACAAGGGAAGTGCAAGGCTAGAGACACTGGGCAGTTTTCCAGAGGAGAGACAAGAGTGACTTAGACACACGGCACAATCCAACAATGAAGGTAGAATTAGAAGATATGTCAGAGGCAGAGCCACAAGGTCAGAGTGAACCCAGCAGCCAAGGTGTGGACGATGGGTCGGCACAGCTGCCCGGGGCTCCCCAGTCCAGCTTCCCAGACTGAGGTTGTGGACCCAGAGCCTGAGGCCAGGGCTGGGAGCTTACAGGGGTGAGGGAAGCAGGTGAGCTGGCTATCAATGGAGGCTAGGGTAGAGGGGCTTCAGGCTTGTCACCTTATTTTGAAGACTTTGGGTCCAAAGCTGCTATTGCTTAAAGCAGTAGTTCTCAGCCTTCATTACACGTTAGAATCACCTGGGGAGCTATAAAATGTATTGATATCTAGTCAGTCCCCTTTCTCTAAGTGCCCCCACCCCCCATATCAACTAAATGAGGATCTATGATTTGGCGGGGCGTGGGGGTGCCGGGGGGAGGTAATCCCATGTCAGCCAAGGTTGCAAATCACTGACTTACAGGCAAGAGTTGCATCATCTCTATCCACCGAAGGTGTGCTATGCAATACAGCTGCCCCTGTCAACATGTGGCTATCAAGCATTTGAGATGAGACTAGTTTAAATTGAGATGTGCTGTAAGCTTAAAATAAACACTGGATTTTAAAGACTTACTCTAAAAATGAGAATGTAAATATCTCATTAATAGTGAGATACTTGTTGAAATGATATTTTGGATATAGTGGGTTAAATATATTACTAATTTCACCCATTTGTTTTTATTTGTTCTAATGTGGCTGCTACACTGATTTACGTGGTTTGCTTTATATTTCTTTTGAATAGTGCTACACTAGAACTTCTTTCAGTTCCGATTCACAAACCACATAACTGAAGTTGCTTTTCTAATATTGCTGCTGCAGATGGTAATTCACTGAAAAAAATCACTTATCTCAGTTTGTAATGATATATTAATTTGTGTGTTTACTTGTTTAGGATCTCATTTCCTCAGTGGGCCATCTGTCTTATTTACCTCTATTTCAGCATGTAACTCGGTGTCTAGGACATAGTAACAGCTCAATAAATACTTGTTAAATGAATGAATTGAGGAATGAGCAAATAAGTGATTAGATGAACAAATATATCTCTTTTCTGCCACTGCAATCCCTAGACATGCAGGTTGATCAACAAGAATCTCCTGGCTAAGCTAGTACTGCAAAGAGAGGGCCACTTGCAGAGAAGGGAAACGCTGCAGCAGAGGTGAAGTGCAAGGGCTTTGGAGGCAGATGAACCCGGGCTCAGGAGCAGGCTCAGCCAATGCAACTCACTCAGCCTCTTGGATGATGTGATGTGATTCCTCTTATCTACAAAATGGAGATAATACTACCTCACACGGTTATTGTGTTGTGAAGGGCTCAGCACAGTGCCTTGTGCATTGTAAGGCAGTCATTGGTTTAAGAGGGGAAAAGAAAAGGACTAATCTTTGGGATGCAATCTGTTCTCCATAGGACGTCACAGCAGTGCTTTGCCTTCTGGGGGGCAAACATGCTGCCCTTACCTGAACTGAGTATACTTAGCTCTTTAAAGTCTGACTCATTGTGTCTATGGGCAGTTTATGGTGATGGAGGAATTTCTGGAGGAATTAAAATTTCTAGCGACTTGATGCTGCCTAAAAAGATGTTTGCTTTGGTTAGTAGCACAGCTAAGGTCATTGGCTATTCTCAGACTGCATCTGTCTTCTTCCTCCATTGACCAAGCAGTCTCCTTAGACAGCAATTTTGGACAAGGCCTCAGCCTTACATCAGAAGCTTTGGAGATGGCAGTGTGTCTTTTGCACCCATACCTTGACTGGTGTGAAAGGAATTGCCTCCTCACCTTGCTCATGTAGCCCTTGACACCATCCGCATGAATAAAGAGGGGATGTTAGGGAACATGAGACTTGACTGGTATGTTCCAAAATGTTTTAATCTGGCCGAACAGTATAATAAGAGCTGACCTATTTCTAAGGCTCACAATTGAGGGGGGAGAAAGGAGGGAACTGTCAAGAAAAAGAAAGCAGTTTACTCTGTTCCTTGGGGGCTATTTGTAATTAATATTCAAGCTAAATTTATCCAGATGAAGAAATGCTATTCGTATGGACATGTTTTGGTAATTTATGTGTCTCTTCAAGGTGGGTAGAAGCATATCTATGTGCCAAGGCTGACACAGTGGTGATCAGCAAAAGACCTCTACAAAACCTCATTCCCAGGTTTAAAATACTCTACGACCATAGAGACATGCATCTTACAGGTCCAATCTTAAAGTTGTGAAGCCTACAGTCATTAATGCTGTCCAAGCCCACATTGCCTGCAGTCAGCAGAGGTAACAAAATATCAAAGTGGGATTAAAAATAATAAACTGGCCAAGATTTGTGCAGAAACTGGACTGAAGAGGCCAGTTGCACTGCCTATGGCTCTCAAGTTGATTAAATCTACAACAAACAAATTCCCAAAACCTGACTGTCATGAAATATTAATGGGTGAGACTCTAGTTTCTTCCTCAGTAGCTGTGACCAGCAGCACAGTCTAAGCCAGGTAACATTGTGTTATATTGCAGGCCACCATCAAGGGTGTCAAGAAATCATTCACAGGCTCAAGAAACTCTACCCACCCATATGGACAGACGGGGCCATAATGTGAAACCTCCTGCCTGGTCAAGTTTCACCAGCAGAAATCATTGCTTAAACCTCCTTGGAAGGGGCCTTAACAGGTGCTGTTGTCTAAGAATGTACTTTGTAGCACCGAGGCGTTTGTCTTGGATCCTTGCCTTCCACTGAGAAAAGGCGTGGAACACAACGCCAAATTATTAATCTTTATTTTTCTCATTGATACAGGCATTGATGACTCACTTCTCACTTGCAGACTCATCTGGATTGCCTGCAAGAAGCTCTTGGCAGTGACCTGAAACCACATGTAAGTTGGCCAACCAATTCTAACCATGACCTGCTGACTGGTAATTCATCCCCATGTTCCAGATTTGTCCAACAACCACCACAAGCAACCCAGTTCCATCCTGCAACTCTCAGTTAGGCTGAAGAAAACTTCCGATGGCACTTAGCCTCTTTGACTCCATTTGACTCTTTCTAGCTTGATTCTAATTTGTCAGCATAAGTGCATAACTTGCCTCATATCTTGAGATTTGGCCTCAGCCATCTCTGAACTGGAACCAGAATCTATACATTTTTAAAGGCAGAATGGTTGTGTTGATTCTGTATTAGTCAGGATGGGTAATGTACAAACACCAAATCTCAGTGGCTTAAACCCACAGAAGTTTATTTCTTGCTCACCCAAGATGTCCAGGTAGTAGGAGCTCTGCTTTACATCCTCCTCCCTCGTCTACAGTAGTTGAACCATTGCATGCAGGGCAAACACCCCTACTCATGTGAAGAGCATGTAGGAAATTCTGGAGTCCTGGGGTCAGGTTCCTTGGGAAAGAGACTCTGAGGCAGATATTTGTGTGCAGGAAGTGTGTTGGGGATAGCTATTGGGAATACCACCTGTAAGGGGGTGGGGGTACAGTAGTGAGCAGAGAGAAGAACTGAGCTGTGATGCAGATGCAACAGAGGCCTCCACCAATTCTCCACGGTGCCCTGGAGCTGAGATGGTCCTTCTGAATTGTCCCAAATGGAGGCGAGGGGCCCCAGGCTTTTGGACCAGAAGCTCCCTTCAGTGAGGGGCAATTCCTAGAAGGGCTCAGATGTGAGCAGTCAGCAGCCAACACTCATGGCAGCTAAGGGAAGGAGGGCCCTGGGCCGAAAAGGAGAGATCTGGGTGACACACTAGAGCAGCGACTACAGTCCACAGCTTACACTGATCAAATCTACTGGCTTTTCCCATCTGGGAACAGCTCTTCTGGGATCTGGTTGGTCTCCTTACTACTTACAAGAGAAAGATTAGAGGGATGGTCTGTAACCTGAGTTCCTGTAGGTGGACTCAAGGCCACAATTACCCACTGCCATTCCTCTCACTATTGACTTTGCTAGTCCAGGTGTCTAATGTGGTGGGATGACCCAACCCATCATCCTTGAGTCATTTTGCTGTTCTCAGGCCGTGGATGGATGCTACACTTGCCAATTTACCATTAAAAGTAGGCAGGAGAAAAGCCCCCACAGATCACTTCGGGTAGCCTTCACTGTGTAACAGCAGCCCTACCCCTTCCTGACAACAAGGGTCAATCACCCTTGCTAGCGAACAGTCTCCTTCCCTTGCCTTCTGGTCCTTTGGCACAAGGAACCCGATGTGACATTGAGTCAAGAGCCTAATGTTACAGTGATGAGAAGTATTAATTGCCAAGTGGGACGCTAGGAATGGTGGTATGCAGGGCCTTTCCTGCCTCTACCCCTTGGTTCCTGGATTCCAGGTAGAATTTGTATTCTACCTATTGGGGATACCAACTCATGTGACAGTCTTTGGCTTAGGATGGAGCCCCATCTTCACAGACCTTAGTGCCTCTTCCATGGTAGATGCTCTCTGTTGGGCACTAACATGCACTGCCAAAGTCTTCACTCCGTATACCCACTCTCATGGGTCCATCTACATGGTCTTCCCCCAGTCCCCAGTCTTAAAATTTTTCTCCTTTCAGGCCCCTGGCCAGTCAGCCTAGTCATTTCCCATAGCCCTGAGTTGTATATTCCTACATGAGGCTATGTCTGTTCCTGCACAATGTGAATGTGCCCTGCTTCGTGAGAGGATTTCCCCTCACCATTGTTTCTCGCAACCACCCTGAGTGGGACTGTGGTGCCATAGCAGTTCATTTTTGGCCAGACCCCCAAACCAAGTCTACACTCCCTTGAACCAATCTCAGCCTTTTTCCTTCTCCATTGCTTGGCTGTAAGGCACCCCCCACGTGGCCACAAGTTTTATCTAAGGGACAGACATTGGTACAACAGTGGCAGATGCCATGGTGGTCTGAGCCATCTACTAGCCCAGCTTACGTTCACCCTCTGGCACTGCACACGCCTGGTCCCAGATGTCCTGCTTCCATTAACACAGTTGCTGTTGGGCCTGCCAACCTTGTGACTTGGTAGGTTGGATGCCACTTGGCTCGTGATGGGTAGTTTTGGCCACGTGGTCATTTGTTAGATGCTCCGTCTCTACCAGGCAGAGACCATGCCAGGTGCTGTTTTCAAGTTGTATAAGTCTCCTCTGCAGATGGCATGGCCTTGCTCCAGAACTCTAGGGTCTACTTTATGATTCTCTTATTGGGCTTGCCATAAGCTCCACGTGGTGTCTTCTTCCACCACAGATAACTATTACCAATAGGATCTGCTCAATCATTTGGCCCAATTAGCATGACTTTTTGCGTTGCACCCTATACCTCCTATGACTCAAAGCTGACAGCCTTGCATGTTACCTGGCAAATAGGTTAGAGCAATATCACTAAATACTGCCTCCAGAACCAGAAGAGACCTACCAGGCATTGGGCTTCTTTCTCAGTGGTGGGAGGTGGGAGGTGTAACAATTTGTCTTTTATTTCCAGGGGATGTTACTTCATGTCCAAAACCACTGGACCCCTAAATATTTTACTCATGTGACTGTGATGCTACATCCTTCTCAGGCATTATATCAGGTGGTACATGATGTCAATATGTGTCATTACTGGTGATGTTGACCGACTACTTGGTTAAGATGGTATCTCCAGGTTTCTCTTCTGTAAAGTTAAATTTTCCCCCTAGTAATTAATAATTATCTGATGAAGAGGTATGTTGATACTATACAAATATCCTGTTTATCATCAAAATTTACCCACTGATTTTAGCATCCATTGATGATTGTTGCCAACAACAATTATTACTGTGGTATTTGCCAAATGGTGATTTTTCTACTTTCATCTTTCCTTCTACATTTATTAGTTGGAAATACTCTATAAGGAAGAGATGTCCCTTCCTCCTCATTTTTTTTTTTGATAGATTTAGGAGTACGAGTCATTTTTGGTTACATAGCTGAATTTTATAGTGGTGATGTCTGGGTTTTTAGTGTACCCATCACCCAAATAGTGTACATTGCACCCAATAGATAGTTTTTCTTCCCTCACCCCTCCCAATCTTTCCTCTTCTAAATTCTCCAGTGTCCATTGTACCACTCTGTATGCCCCTGCATACCTGTAGCGTAGCTCCCACTTATAAGTGAGAACATGCAGTATGTGGTCTTCCATTCCTGATTTACTTCACTTAGGATAATGGCCTCCAGTTCCACCAAAGTTGCTGCAAAAGATGTTATTTCATTCTTTCTATTTTTTAGAGACAGTGTCTTACTATGTTGCCCAGGCTGGTCTTGAACTCCTGGCCTCAAGCCATCCTCCCACTTCAGCTTCCCAAAGTACTGGGATTATAGGTGTGAGCAAATGCCCCCGGCCTATTTCATTTTTTTTTTATGGCTGAGTATTAGTCCATGGTGTATATATACCACATTTTCTTTATCCACTCCTCGGTTGATGGGCTTTTAGGCTGATTCCATATCTTTGCAATTGTGAATTGTGTGATGATAAACATACGGTTGCAGGTGTCTTTTTAATATAATCCCGTTTGTTTTTTTAATCAATTATTTTATTTATATCACTATGAACTCATGAATATTGCAATGGGTTACAATCCATTACTCTCATTGCTCAAATTATCCCAGATTTATCCACTGGAAGCTCTTTCAAGTTGTCCACCATCATTTTTTGAGCACTTCCTTAAAAATAAACACTATTTATCGCAATTGTTAAAACCATTGTTTCTTTCCATTGTAACTTTTCCTTCATCATATTCCCCTTCACGCCAGTAAGTGTTGTAGTGCCCATGAGCATTTTGGTCATTTGGTTAAGGGGAAGTTGAGTTGAAGACATATATTATTGGAACTTATATTCATTGGAATATAATCATGTGGTTTGAAATCACTATCACTTCCATGTATAGAAGAGTTGGCTGTCTGTTCTAGAAATGACAGAATACTTGTGCAGGACCAAAATGTGCAGGCCCAGAGGTTTCATTTCGACATTAATGTGTCCTACAGCCCCCAGCACTAGAAGTATGTAGATAGTGCTTTGTGTACCATTATCAATGTGTTCAAGACTTGACACATGAATACAACAATCTTTAAAAGATTGTAAAAATTTATTTTTGAAGATTCAGAACAGAAATTTGAACACCAATAAGAAGCAAGGTGTTTACTTAAAAGTTCATAAAGCTGAACAAACCATTTTAGTTCAATTTGGAAAGGCATTTTTGAGACATTTCAATAAAAGAATTAAGAGAGTACAGATTCCCAATTTTGGCATATACAAAGGGTATATTCTCTTATCATCTTTAAATATATCTATTCAGGAACTGATCAAGGTGCTGACAAATTCAGTATCTGGTGAGACCTGCTGTCTGGTTCCTAGATGGTGCCTTTTTGCTGCATTCTCACATGGTGGAATGGGCAAATGAGCTCCCTTGGATGTATTTCAGAAGGGCACTAATTCCATTCATAAGACCTCCCCTCTCATGACCTAATCACCTCCCCAAAGGGTCTACCTCCTATTACCATCACATTGGGAGTTAGAATTTCAACACATGAATTGGGGAAGGGGGGACACAAACATTTAGACCACAACATTGCTCTGTCTATTCCTCTCCAAGAGGGCAACTCTTACTATCTGCCCCAAAGTTATTTATGTGCATAGTTTGTTCCTCCAGGACTAAAAAATTCTTGAGGGCAGGACCCAAGCCTGTGTCACTGCTGTGTCCCCATCAGGATCAGCAAAGTATCTGTTTTTGATAAATAAATGTTGAATGAATAGTTCCATTGACTTTTCCTTAACTTTTCTAGTGTGTGCAAAGTGCTCAGCACAGGTGCTGACTCATAGCAGATGCTCAATAAATGGTAGCTATTTTCGTTTCTATAACAGCATTCAGTGCAGCTCTAGGATGAGCTAGGCCCAGCAGGAAGGCAGTACCAAGTTGTAGTTAGGAGTATGGATTCTGAAGACAGGCTGCCTAGCTTTAAATTCTGCTCTGTTGCTTACTGGCTGTGTGACCCTAGGCAAGTTATAAACTTTTTGCACTGTAGTTTCCTCATCTATGAAAAGGAGTGATAATTGTGAGCCATTGTGAGGATTAAATGAATTAGCACATACAAAACACACAGAATGGAGCCTGACACACAGTTAAGTGCTAAGTCAGTGCTAATTTTTGTTACTGCTATTATTGTCTAGTGGTTCAGGACCGGAGCCACCATTTTTTGAGGCCTCTCAGAATTCAGTCCCTGTTGGATCAGTGCATGAAGGAATGTGGCCTAATGGCAGACTATGATATTGTGATATAAGAAATATATGTTTGGTGTCTGCCCCTGGTTCCTGGCACACAGCTCCTAAAACCCTAGCTGTCTCTAAAGTGATAAGTGTCTTTCCGTATGCTAGTGAGAGGACTGAGGGCTGGGGGCTCCTGGACAGCCTCAGGATGGGGGCTGGTTGCCAGGGGAGCCCACCACGTGATTAGAAGGTTGGAACTTTCAGTCCCACCGCATCTCCTCAACCTCCAGGGAGGGGAAAGGGGGGCTGAAGGTTGAGCTAATCACTAATGGCCAATGATTTAATCAACCATGTCTAAGTAATGAAGTCTTCATAAAATTTCAAAAAGAATGGGTTTGGAGAGCTCCCAGGTTGCTGAACATGAGCAGGTGCATGGAAGGTACACACCTGGAGGCGGCATGGAAACTGCGCCGCTTCCCCCATACCTTGCCCTTTGCAGCTCTTCGATTTGACTGTTCCTGACTTGTGTCCTTTGTAATAAGTGGGTAAAAGGAAGTAAAGTGCTTCCCTGAGTTCTGTGAGCCATTCTAGGAAATGATGGAAACCAAGAAGGCAGTTGTGAGAACCTTCATTATGTAGCCAAATTGGACAGGTGAAGTTGTGGGTAACTTGGGGACCTACTACTTGCCTATTGGTGTTTGAAGCAGGCAGCAGTCTTGTGCGGCAAAGCCCTTAACCTGTGGGGTCTGCACAAACTCTGGCTAGCGTCAGAATTGAATTAGATTGTAGGACACTCAGTTAGTATCTGCAGAGCATTAGAGAATTGCTTAGTATGGGGGAAAAATCCCACATATTTTGATGACCAGAAGTGTGAGAGTATAGAAGAGAGAATAAACAGCTGGGTTTTTTCCTATAGACAGAACTCTCTTCCTGAGCCCCTCAAATGTATGGCCTCCCCTTCTCGCTCCTTTAGCCGATGGAAGAGAAGGCAGGAGGCAGGCGTAATCACTAACTCGTGTATCTGCAGGGCAGTCACATGGAAGAGAGAGGATTCACCTTTGCTTCACAAGACACACCTTAACCAGGGGTGGAAGTGACAGGAAGCCAAAACCAGCTCAGGGAGAGCAGCGCTTGGGAATAGTGTGGCAGAGCAACAGGCTGGGCTGCCCTGTGAGGAAGCCAGCACGGGAGTGCTCAGCTGAGCCTGCGTTACCTTTTGTCATGGTTGCTATGGAAAAAATTGAGAGTCCTGTATTAGTCATCTATTGCTATATAACAAAATACCGCAGAACTTGGTGGCTTAAACAACACGTTTATTATCTTGCAATGTTTGTGGGTCGGGAATTCAGGAGCAGCTTCGCTAGGTGGTCCCGGCGTGGGTTTCTCATGAGGCTGTAGTCGCCGTCTGTCGGCTTGATGGGGGCCAGAGGATCCGCTTCCAGGATGGCTCACTCATGTGGTCGCAGGAAAGAGGCCTCCGTTCCTCCCCATGTGGCTTCTCCATAGGGCCGCTTGAGTGTCATTGTGATGTGGCAGCTGGCTTCCTGGAGAGTGCGTGATCCAAAAGAGAGAGCAAGACAAAAGCTCAGTGTCTTTTACAACCTATCCTTGGCAGTCACTTCATCGTTTTCACTACGTTTCATTGCTTGGAAGTGAGTCACTCGGAAGAGTCTACACCCAAGGGAAGAGGAATTAGGCTGCATTGAAGAGAGGAATTTCAAATAATTTGTAGACTTATCTTAAAATCGCTACAAGCCCCTTAAGCGTTGAGTTATTGTGGTGCCTTATGCATGCATAGGCCAAACGTAGATGTGTTTTTAGTTAGCGGTGATGCTAAGCCCTTTCGCTAAAGTTACTCAGAAACACAATGTGTTACTCCATCCCCAGTAGGTAGCTTAAGAAGCTCTATCTAGTCCAGTGTAATACAGACTTAGCAGTCGTTATCTGTCTCTAGGGCCTGGCTATCCTCACCCCAAACCACATCTTAGCTTCACCTACTCTCCTAACACCAGGAGAGCCCATCCTCCTCTGGAGGCCTAGGCCTTGGCAAGTAGGATGGCAGTGGAAGGGGGAGAGATGGAATCCTGGCAGGAGGAGTCCTCGGGAGGACTAGCCTGCAACGCTGCCCTGCCCTGCAGGTTCCTTAAGGAAGAGAATGAATAGGAGGTATCAGGAAGGAGCTGAAGCTCAACAAATGACCCACCTAATGAAAAAGTGAACAGTGGATTACTTGAGATCTTGAGCACACTGCACCGTATCATGGTTATGCACATTCATGAGCATATTTAGAAGATGTTGCCCCTCCTGCACTGCAGTGCCACAAAGCCTTTAAAATATTGGGTGGTTTTTGTAAGGTGGTGTGGCTGTACTGTTATTGGGTAGAAATCATGAATTATACAGTTCGTATGTTTAAGGGTTTGTTTAATAGTCAAATTCCTATAACCATGTGGTGGGGTAGCAGCCACAGCTCAGAAGGTCTCAGGGGGACATGTGTGTACAGTGCAATGTCTTTCTCTATTTGGCAAAAGGGCATACTGCTCATGTTCTCAGTAAGGGGTCAGTAGGTAAGGGAGATAGAAGTGGTAGCAGAATATGCTTCCTTAAGTGACCTAGTGGAGTGTGTGTGTGTGTGTGTGTGTGTGTGTGTTTGGGAGTGGGGGAGGTGGTAAATGCATGTTTAGCTAGAAAAAGTGACAGGCCTTCCCTTATGGTATCTCTAAAATTAATGCTCATAATGACTGTATGAAGTGGGTATTATTATTTTCAGTTTAAAGTGATGAAACTAACAACATTGCACATAAGTGTCAAGTAAATAAGTGAGACAGCTCCCAGTTTACAAACACCTGACTTTAGCATTGTCCATTCTGTGGGTAAATTCCTCATTTTTACTGTATGAGAACAGTTGTAAGGGTCCAAAAGAGCTTTCAAAGAACTGGAAGGTGATAGCATAATGAGGGCAAAAAGCAGATGTTGGCCAGGCACAATGGCTCACTCCTATAATCCTAGCACTCTGGGAGGCCAAGGTGGGAGGATCTCTTAAGGCCAGGAGTTCGAGATCAGCCTGAGAGAGACCCCATCTCTACAAAAAATAGAAAAATTAGTCAGGCACAGTGGCATACGCCTATAGTCCTAGCTCCTCAGGAGGCTGAGGCAGGAGGATTGCTTGAGCCCGGGAGCTTGAGGTTATAGTGAGCTGTGATGACATCACTGCACTCTAGCCTTGTCTTAAAAAAAAAAAAAAGCAGGGGTTAACTGGCCAGGAGGCTTACTAGTTCTGACACTAGCAGTGTGACCCTGGGCACGTGGAATTCCCTCTCTGGGTCACTGTTTCCTCATCTGTTAAAAAAAAACACCAGTGTGTGTGTATGGGGGTAGGGTGGGGATTGAGCACAGGAATCACCTGGGAGGCTTCATAAACACACATAAGGCCCACCCCACAGTTCTGCCCTTTGAATCAGAATCACTCTGGGTGGGATAGGCGCGCCTGTTCTGTTAAACCACTTCTTCAAGGCTTGCAGTCCTACAGCCTTAGGCACACACCAGTGTTTGGGTACCATGGGCCTGATTATCTCTAAGGTCCCTCAAAACTCCGGTGTTTAGTTCCATCTTAGGACAGGGAAGGGGGAAGAAGTTGTGAAAAGTTGGAATAGTTTGAAAGCATTAATTCAGTAAAGGCTAACCTCTGCTCACCATCACCTGGTACGCTGCTGGCACTTTCCACTTCATTTTCTTTTAAAGCCTTACTCTTACTACTTGGAGACATATTTGAATGAAAAAACAGCCTCTGAAAAGTCAAATATCCCAGCCAGCTTGAAAAAGTTCTCATTGGTCAAATCTGAGCCAATTTGAGAATCAAAATAAATAATGATCCTAATTTATTACAACCTATTGAATATAATAGGAATTCATGAGTCCCTGTTTATATAAATAAATAAATAGATAAACGGAGGAGAAAGAAAAGTTCTCTTTTATAGTAGAAAGCCAACTAAATTTTCTAATTATGAGAAATGAGAAAGTTAGAAAATCACCATTTGGCAACCATCATAGCAATTGTGGATTCAGCCAAGCATCATCAATGGATGCTAGAACTAATGGGTGAGAGTTTGATGAGGATTGGAATATTTATATGGTCTCACAGTATATACCTATAAAATTCTTACTAATTACTGACAAAACACTTACTAACTTTGTAGAGAAACCTGGCAGAAACCATCTTAACCCAGCAATGGGAGCTAACAGTACCATTTGGGTCAAGTGAGCCCTGCATGGCACCTGATAGGATGCACCAAGAACACAGCATCATTTCAGTGGTGTTTCCACCAAACACGTATATCCCAAATGTAAACATAAAGAACCCTCAGACAAACCCAAACTGAGGGACTTTCTGCAAAGCAATTGGCCTGTACTCTTCAAAAATATCAAGATTGTGGAAAACAAGTGAAGACTAGGGAACTATTACAGATTGAAGAGATTAAAGGGGTGTTATGGTATGAATGTTTGCTCCCTTGGACACTCACATGGAAACTTAATCCCCTTTCGAATAATATTAAGAGGGTAGAAAATCTGACGGTGGTATTTAAGAGGTGGGACCTTTGGCAGGTAAGTAAGATTAGACGAAGTTATGAGGGTGGGGCATTAGTGGCTTTATAAAAGGAGAGAGACCTGAGCTAGCACATTAGCACACTCAGCCCTCTCACCATGGGATGTGCTGTGCTACCTCAGGACTCTGCAGAGCATCCCCACCAGCAAAAAGGCCCTCACCAGATGCAGCCCTCTGACCTTGGACCTCCAGAACCATAAGAAATAAATTTCCTTTTTAAATAAATTACCCAGTCTCAGGTATTCAGTTATAGCAAAAGAAAACAACGAAGACAAGAGGCATAACAAAGGAATACCATGTGTGATTATGTATTGCATCCTGGACCAGAAAGGAAAGGGGGAAAGGAAAGATGTTGTTGTTGTTATTGTGTTTCTATAAAAGAAGTGTGTAGATTAGAGAGCAGTATTATATCAATGTTAATGTACTAATTTTAGTGAGTGTATTGTGGCTGTGTAGGAGAATGTTCTGGTTCTTAGGAGATTGTCTTAATCTGTTTTCTATTGTTATAAATGAATACCTGAGACTCGGCAATTTATATAAAAAAATGAACCATATTTCTTATAGTTCTAAAGGCTAGGAAGTCCAAAGTTTAGGGGCCTCATCTGATGAGGACCTTCTTGCTGATGGGGAAATCTCTGCAGTCTCGAGGTGGTGCAGGGCATCACATGGCAAGGGGGCTGAGTGTCCTAGCTCAAGCCTCTCTTCCTCTTCTTATAAAGTCACCAGTCTTATCATGGGGGCCCCACCCTGATGACCTTATCTAATCCTAATTACCTCCAAAAAGCCCCACGTCCAATCAACGTATGTATTTTAGTCAGATTTCCCACCCTCTTAATACCATCACAATGGCAAACAAATTTCAACACATGATTTTGGAGGAACAAATTCAAATCCTAGTGGAGATGTACACTGAAGTATTTTAGGGATACACTTGCAACTTACTCCTGAATGGTTCAGAAAAATAAATGTGTATATGTGTGTAAAAAGAGAGAGAATAAAACAAACATATTTTGAAATGATGAAAATGATGAAAAGGGCCAGGGCTTTGGAAGACGGTTTGGGTAGGTTTTAAAATGTGTCCACAAATTCTTTGATACTCCTTCCTTCAAGAGGTAGAGATAGATTCCTGTCCTCTTGAGTGTAGGCTGGACTTAGTGGCTCATTTCTAACAAATATAACAAGGCAGAAGTGACAGTGTGACTCTGAGACTGGGTCATAAAAAGGACGGGGACTTCCTTCTTGCTCACTTTCTCCTGATGAGCGGATCTGGGCAATTCCAGCTGCCATGTCACAAGGAGACTCAGGCTGCCCATGAAGAGGCCCTGTGGTCTCTGGCCAGCAGCAGGGAACACCACCAACACCCACAAGTGACCATCCTGAAGTGGCTCCTTCAGTCTCAGCCAAGGTCGGGACTTTGAGAACCAGGCACCAGGCCAGTTTTCCTGGGAAGACTTTATAAGCATTGGAAGTTCCATTAAATAAGATCATTTTCAAATATGACATTCCAGGCAAGGCATTGGTTGCATAATTAATTTTCCCAATTATATTCTGATTTTTTTAAAAAGGCATTTTTTACTGAATTTATAAAAATAACTATATTGCCATGAAAAATGAGGAGACTTAATACAAGTATCTGATTTCAGGGGGATCAGTGAGAATCAGTTATCATTTCAAAATGTTACATTTCAGTATGTAAAAGCAGAGTCTGCTAAACCATTATGGATTACAGAGAGTTTAAGAAGAAAAAGAAAATGCTTGCTTGCTTTTAAATTTGGAACATTTCGCCATCAACAATATTCTAAAACAACAGAACATTTCAACATCAACAATATTCTAAAACAATAACCACAATAAATTTTCCTCATCAATTTATTTAGTCTGATGTAATTAATTCCTGTTCCACTGGATCTTGAGTTAACAATCTCATGAACCTGTATGCTTTTTAACTGAAAAGAGTCCTGGAAATCCTGACTCAGCCCACTGGTATGGCCTGAAAGTTGTCTAAGTGATGCATAAGAAGCCTGTACCCGAAAGTCTATTCTTTGAAGTGTCAATAATTTGAAGCACCTAGTACAGTCCTTTGCCACGGGGCTTTGAGATGGTCCTTCTTTGTTGCGGACACAGGCTCAGGGCTGTAGCTAATAGAAGAACCTTCAGGCAAGCGTTAGAGTAAATAAAACTATCTTATATTACAGAGAAAAATATCTGTGGTTAATTTATTACTAATACTTTTCAAATGTAAAGGTCTGCTGAGAATTTGTAAGAATAATGTAACTGGCAAGGAAATTTGATTGCTTCTGTGGCATGTATTACAAGATGATAAAGCCATTCCAAGGCAAACTTTTAGACAACATGTCTCTAAGAATAACGATTAAGCCTTTTTCCAGAGAAATCAGTGAATGTTATATCTGATTTATAAAAATAAATGCACACAACTTTATAGAGGAAAAACTTTTGAGATACAACATAATAATCCTGAGACATAATATAGTAATATACCAAGATCTTGGCAAGCATATACTAAGAATATACTGAGAATATGAAGAGATTCAATAATTTTGGCACAGGTCCTAGACATCTGTATTTTTATATAACTCCATAGGTAAGTCTGATGTACATCCTTAATTGAAAATCAGTGGTATAGAATATACTAGATTCAAATTAAAGAATTAAGGCTGTGACAAAGTTAACATTTTAAATAACAACTGAAATTATGACTATTAGTATACTGTTATTGTCTAATATCATCAGACAAAGCACCACCATGATTCTGACAAATATAGAAAAACTTAAGAGTTGAGGTTAATGTTTCCTCTGAAGTAAAACATATGTAATGCAAGTGCACTGGCAAATATCCAGGGACTTTTCATGTGTCATATAATTTCTAGAAATCTTTATATTAAAAAATATTTTATCTCTCCAAATTTAACTGAGTGTCTCTTCTGATTTGACAACTTTTCCCATGAAACTTTACAATAGTAACATATCACAAACCTTAATTATCTCTAGCACTTCTTTTCTCACAAAGTGAAAGAACAAATCTTTGTGATTTTTCAGGGACCCTCTGGGAAATCTCAAAATAGATTTTGATGTAAAAGGTATCCTGAAATAGTCTTTTCTTTCCCCCTATATTCCTACATTTGGATCTGATATTGAGAAGGCAAAAATCAAAAGTTGTCAGAGGATATTTTGGATATTTGATTAAGGGGCTATATCTAGGGATTATGGGCACCTGAAAGTGATATTTGGTTATCTATTTAATCAAAATAGCAATAAATTTTTTAAAAAACCATAGGAAGTAACATGATTATGAAGGACATATAAGTTCTTTTATAATTATGATATTTTTTCTTGAATAATCAAGGATATAACAAAGTTAATATAAAGAATCTTTGCCATCTAAGCAGATTACACAGAAAGTGAAGAATAACCCTTCATATTGTTGGCAAAGGAATTAATCAATAAATCAAGGAAGCAATCCCATTAAAGTAGACCGGACTTTACTAAAATTTTAACACATTCCATAGCTTCTTTTAAGAATCAGGTATTACAAACCAAGGCAAGTAAAATGCGCTTACCAAGTTTTGTCCTTCATCATGCTCCTTCATATTCTGGAACAATCTGACACTTTAGGACAGATCTCAGGGTTTCATGAGGTCAAAACTAAATTCATAATAATTATACTAAGATGTTATTCTGTTAACATGCAATGTGTTCCTCATTGCTGTCTTCAAATGAAAAGGAGTATTTTAAAATTTTCTCAGTTTAAACTTCTAATACAGTGAGTATTGCTAGTCACCACTCACACAAACAAAGCTTTGGGCTTTTGTTTAAAAACAATTTTAACAGTGTACAGAGGTCCTGAGACTAAAAATTTGAAAGCCACTTCTCTAAATCAACTGCCATCACGCGGTGATTCTGCATCCTCAATAGGTAAAACACATGGGTCCAGAAACCAAGAGAGAGAACAAGGAGTTGCCCCAGTTACCGTTACTCCCACCGACCCACATGTGGAATTTGTTTCCCATCCCTGTCACTCCAAACTTTATGGGTTAGAGGCTCTGGTTTGCAGAGAAAAAATGCTCCCACCAGGAGACCCAGCAAGGTTCCCATTAAATGTTGAGCTGTGGCTGGCAGTGGGCCACTTCTGACTCCTTGTGCCAGCAGTAAAGGAAGAAAGGCGTCGCCGTCCTGGCTCAATTATAAGGAGCACATAGGGCTGCTCTTATACAGTGGGGACAGAGGAAAACATGTTCAGCATCCAGTTCAGATAGCAAATGGAAGTGCAGAGTCAGGGCTAGGAGATTCAGACCCTCAGATAAACACCCTGTCGCCACCTCAGGTAAGCCACCTAGACCAACAGAAGTTGCCACCCGTGGATGAGGGGATCTGAAATGGTAGCCAAGGAGGGAGACGAAGAGTATCAGTTGCAACCTCTGTATGAACTGCAGTGGTGGGCTGTCCTTCCTTCCATTTCCTTTCTCTTGTAAGTTTTCCCAAGAAAAATGACCAACCAGAGTTTCTGGAGGAGCTGTTCCCAGAACTCAATCTACAAAGCACATGGACCCAAGTGGCACACAGTGTGGGTTGGAAGGGATGCTGTGGCACTCCCCCACTGCTCTCTTTAGGGTTGAGGCACTCAATCTCCCAAGTGCTGATGGCCTTTCTAAGAAATGGGGACACCAGCTGAGTTTTTCTCCAAGAATTGCCTCCAACTGAACAGAGCCCCCAGACCAGGACCATGGTCCCTCCCTGGAAGAAAACTGGTGATGGGGGTTGTCAATGCCTGGCCCCCTTGCCTCAAGGCTGGACGACTCTGAAGGGCTATCCCAGCTGCAGAGATTCCTATGCTAGCATAAGGCCTTTCTTGTGACTACAACACAGTTTAACCTCTCCCTCTAACCCAGTGCTATGTCTTAACTCCCTCACACACTTTGAACTTGAAACCACCACCCAGTAAACTTCCCACACACGTCTTTATCTCAGAATTTGCTTCCTGAGGACCTGATTTAAGGTAAGACCTATTCACTCTCTTGTTCCATTTCAGTTCTACACATTTTCCAAAATTATACATTTGACTTAAAATTTACATAGATCAATATATCCTAAAATTAGGATCTGAGGAAGCATAAGGCAGACTTTTCTGTGTTCAGGTAACTTTCAGAAATGCTTGGTTAACTAAAATTAAAGCAAATTCTTTACAATGAAACTTCTCAGGGCTTTAAATATACCAGTTGTAGAGTGGACACCCAAGAGGAAGCCCTTGTAGTAAACAAATCCCTCCCAAAGTTTGTTGATCATGGATTTAAAATTTTTCATTTATTTACTTATTTATTTTTACTGTGTACCTATTAACATTTCCTAGAAGCAGTTCCCTACAGGGCACAGTTTGGGACATGCTAGTCCACACTTATAGACAATTATCAATCATTCTGTTTGGAATCTTTGAAAGTTAAAATGGTTTTGGGGGATGCTCTTTATAAGTGTAAGTCATTTATAAAAGCTGTTCAAGGAAGTTAGAGCTGATGCCTACATTTGCTCTCAACAAATTGCTCAGTAACAGAGATCCTAAAAATCAGGCCACTGGACTCTGAACAGCCTCAAAGCTGAAGTCATTATTTTGAAAATTAGCCCCACCTGGACTTTAGTTGTAACAATTTATAAAGATGTTTCCTAAGAATAATTGTACTGAACCAGTTGAGGGGGTTCATTCATGAATTCATGAGGACTCCATGATACCTGGCCCACAGCTGCTCTTTGGCAAAAGGGACTCAAACAGGCTCCTTCCTGCATCAGTGGCTGTGGCTCTTGCCAAGTGAACTGAGTGGCACAAGCCTGATGACCTCACCCCAAATGATAGGCCTGTGGATTGACTAAATATAAGGAGGGCTAAACACCATGAGGAGGGTTGGCATGAATCACTTCCCAGTAGAGGCACTCCATGTGGATGGTGGCCACCTGACTCAGTCAAATTCTCTATTTCAGGAAGTATAAATGCCAGGGCAGATCTCTCAAGCTAAGGTTGTAACCCAAATAGCCCTGAGTTTTTGTTCCAAGGGCTTTGTTCTGGTTCTGCATTAGATTTGTTGTACTTCTCTGTCTTAGCAGCACATGGACCCAGAGTAGCTAGTCAGCTAGGGAGATGGCTTTCCTTGTTAGTCCACCAGTCCTGTGCATCTTTATATAAATTCCCCATACCAAAGGCGATCTTTGCAGTCACATAAAAACCTGACTGATGTAACAGTATTAAGAGTGGAGTTGCAACAGGCCCTCAGTGAAAGTGAGAACTAGATTAACATGGCACTGGGTGGAGGAAGGTGAGAATATCCACATCTTGGGGTGGGAGGCTAGCAGGTCCGCGGTGTGTAGCAGTGAAACAATTAATCAAGCTCTCATGGTTGGCTCTCAGGATCTAGGCAAGGTACCCACCAAGGATGAGGCTTTGAGGCAATGACAGAGGCTATTTCACAGGATAGGGAGAAGTGTCCAGGTAAGGATAAGTAGGCTGCTTTGGATGGCTCAAAGTAACACCAGTTGGGAAAAAAATTGACTCTGGTCCTAGATTGCACTGCTCCAGGCAGATAAGGAAACTGACCCCATTGAAGAAGTACTATTTCCTGGTGATTCGTCTTCTTGTAGACAGCTGCAGAATGAGATCAGAAGCTGATTAGGTTCAGAACTTGAGTGGAAGCCAAATTCCTCGACACAAGTGTCTATAGTCAATGTTATGGCCCTAATTGGCATAAACAAGAATTATGAAAACTAGAGTGATATCTGGGAAGTCTTGGATGAGCCCATGATTACAAGATCCCCAACACAGCTCAAGTTACCTCAGATAATTCATCACCCCCCCCATTCCATTGAATGTAACAATCCACTCCAATATAAAGTGTTATTTGTGATTGTGAAGTAAGTATAGATTCATCCAGCATACTATGTAAACTCCAGACCAGGGAAGAGAAAGATTATATTCAGAATTCATTGCAGGACTGTTGAGAGAGAGAGATTATCAGATTCAAGGGGGAGTATGTGGACCTGGGCATTAAGATCATATAATGGAGGTAGAGTGACAGCATAGTAGGGTCAAGCTGACTTTATCTACTTTTTTTTTTTTTGAGACAGAGTCTCACTCTGTCACCCCAGGTATAGTGCAGTGGCATCATCGTAGCTCACCACAACCTCCAACTCCTGGGCTCAAGCCATCCTCTTGCCTCAGCCTCCCTAGTAGCTGGGACTACAGGTGCGCGACAATGCCTGGCTAATATTTCTATTTTTAGTAGAGACAGGGTCTCCTTCTTGCTCAGGCTGGTCTTGAACTCCTGAGCTCAAGTGATCCTCCCACCTTGGCCTCCCAGAGTGCTAGGATTACAGGCATGAGCCACCACGCCCAGACTCCTGAGCTGATTTTAAAGCGCTAAAGCTGACAGCTAATGTTGACATTAATGCTTGCCTGTCTGGCTGATGACAAGGACCCAACTCTGCCCCATACTGCCCAGCATGCAAAAGCCAGGCTGCAGCTGGCTTAATGTAGAGTAGCACTGCTCAAACTGGAGTCCCTTTCTCCAAGGCGGTAGTTTAGATACCTCTCAAAAACTCTTGAGGGCCCCGAAAGAGTTTTTGTTTATGTGCATTGTATCTATTGATATTTCTCATATTAGAAATTAAAACTAAGAAAATATTTAAATATTTATTGATTGATTACTTTAAAAAATATTAATAATAAAATCCCATTATATGTTAATGTAAAAAACATATTTTATGGAAAAAACTCTACACTTTTCCAAAACAAAAAACTTGGTGAGAATGGCATTGTTTTATATTTTTACAAATCTCTATAATGTGTGGCTTGAATTAAAGACAACTGGATTTTCATATCCTCCCTGCATTCAATCTGTGAAATATATTGTTCAGTTGAAATATATATATTTCAGCTGAAATATGAGGAAAATTCGGCCTCACAAAGATATGTAGTAGGATAAAAATAAGAGTATTTTAAGAGTCTTTTTAGATAAGTGTGGATATTCTTTGATACTGTTTAAAAATTCAATAAGTGGTAGTTTCTTCAAAGTCAATTACAATATGGAATCTGAAACCATGCCAATAAACTTTTCGTACTCTGCTACATTAAAATCCATTTGTCTGTCTTGCACTTTGAATAGATCTTTTACTATACATGATTTTGTAACAACATGCATTGGTCAATAAGAAAATATTGGTTTACTGAGTTATGCAGATCTTCCAAATAGTGACGTATTTCCTTATAGAATATCAAAAAGGTAAATTCATTAATATCACTACCATCTTATCAGAAAAGTCTTTAAATATTTGGAAGCCATTAAGTTCATAGATACAAGTTTTCTAATTTTCATTTGAAAACTTGAATCTTATTATTTGCTAAAAATATTGCCAGTTGTTTCTCTTGAAGGATCAAGATAACTTAGTTCATTTGTGAGAAAAATGTGGGCCAAACACCTAAGTCTGAACAACCATAGTGTGTCATAGTCATTCTTTCAAATAAATGTGGTGCTCTATGAAAAAAGCAGCTAGTTCACCTCACAACTCAATCTCATAAGTGATTTGTCTCGAGATAATATCTTATTTCAGTTTGCAGCAAAAGTGCTTTATATGTAATACTCATTTTGTCACTCAGAATATTATAAAGTAAAAATATATTTTTACTGCTTCATCATGGCCAATAAGTAAAAGTGGCTTTTTTTTTCTTTACAGAGAGTATATGATGAAGAATATATTGCCTTCTGGAATAGTTTGGCACCCTATCCAGACTCCAGCAGTTTTACCCACTGCTATGGTCTGAATGGTGGTGTCCCCCCAAAATTCCTGTGTTGGAACCTAATACCCAATGCAGTAGTATTAAGAGGTGGGGGCTTTTGGGAAACGATTAAGGCACAAGGGCTCCCCCCTCATGAATGGGATTAGTGCCCTTATTAAAGAGGTAAAAGGGAACTACCTTGTTCCTTCTGCCATGTGAGGGCACAGCTAGAAGTCGCTGTCCATGAAGAATGTCCATAGACATTCTATGTCTATGTGGCCCTCAGCAGACATAGAATTTGCTGGAGCCTAGATCTTGTATGTCCCAGCCTACAGAAATGTGAGCAATAAATTTTTGTTATTTATAAATTACCCAGTCTAAGGTATTTTGTTACAGCAACCTGAACTGACTAAAACACCCACCATTGCTTTTGCACCCTCAGTGCAAATGTCAACAGTGTGAAAAAGGCAAATAACATCTTAGTTTCATTGTGAACATAGTTGCAATCATGTAGACCCCAGTAACGGGTCTCAGGGACCCCAGGGATCCACAGACCACACTTGGAGTGGTTTGAGAGCCACTCATCTAAGGACACTTTGGGGTTTCCTGAGATACCCCTGAGAATTTATAAATTTTATAAATTTTGTGTATTCATTTTTGTGATAAACTAAAATATGTGTATACGAACACACTCTGGGTCACCTCCCATTTCAAACAGTGCCACATCCCTCAGGGTCTACATTACACTGTGTCTGGCTATGTTGGCATCGCGCTTTGAAGTAGTTCAAATAGGAAAGTGCGTGGAAGTACGGGGAGGCTGAACTAACGAGATGCTGGGCTGTGGCAATCAAGACCCACATTCACGGAAAAGGGGGTTATTTCATGGCTCCCAATTTATTAGCAGTGAGGGTATTTGAAAACAGTCAATGAAAACATTTTCCATTTCTGAGCCCAGAAATCTAATGGAATTAGATGCCCATCTCAGATAATAATAATGCTGGAATATAGCCCTTTCCTAGAGATAGCCAGATAGCCAAAGGAGTAAGAAGCACGTCATTAGAACCAGCACTCAAGGGCAGAGGTTTGGGTGAATGTGAGTTCTGATTCTCCTAAACTAAGAAACAAAGTCTTTTTAAAATATGATTTTGCATAGGGCGTTCTCTGTATAAGTATTCTTAAATTTAGAATACAGAAGTACAATAAGTAAAAAACTGACACTAAGATAGAACTTTTTACTGTTCCAACATTGGCAACTTAGTTTCCATAAATTCACATTGCTGGTTTTGTTTTGATTGGTGTTGTAGTTTTGTTGGTATTTAATCTAGAAAGCTTATTTGAACTTCTAGTTGAATAAAAACTATAGGCATAGGGAGTTTATATTTTTTTACTTGTACATATTCACAGGAGATTATAACAAAAATATACTATAACATGGGTAGTCTGTGAAAATTTTTTACCCTCTGGAATGGGTGGACACATTACTCAAGTGATGTAGACAGTGAGAAGGTTGTAATGGTGACAATTAGAAAGGCATGGTGGCTGGTAGCTCCTTTGAGGGTCAGAAAGCTCCATGACAGTGCTCCAAGAGTTTTTCTCTTTCACTGACAGCAAATATTAGGCAGATGGGAAGAGCCCCTGCCAGATTTAACACATTGACTGCTGCACTAGAACAAACATTTTTTTCCTTGGGGCCATGGTGCTTTATTATGAAAATAGAATAAAAACTTCGAAAACAAAACAATCCTTTCTAATTTAATGAAAAAATTATTTTTTATTGTTTTCTGTACATGAGTTATATGCAATTAAATTGTCAGTATTAATTGTAACAATAAGAACAACAAGAAGTGAGATTTTCATGAACCAACTGTAGTTACATATGCTTCACGAGGCCCAGGCTCAAAACTAGCGTGAGTTAAATACAACTCACATGGCAGTCAATGTGTTAAAGGTACTGCTCACAGTCTGTAATGGGCTTGGGAAGAGTTGGAGATGGGCAGGCACAGGTGGCAGCTGTTATTGGGAGAAATCAAGTGGGATGGTATTCCAGGGGCTTGAGAGCAGTGACCAATGTGTGGTGTTGCCAGTGTTACAGGGGGACGACTCAGGTCTGGGCAGGCCCACCCTTCACATTTGTGAGAGCAAGGCAAGAGTTCAGAGCCTACATATCATATGCCTACATGTAAAATTTCTAAATCACAAACAGCTGAACAACATACTTTCTATCTCTCTTCCTTGACAAACACATCTTCATGATTAAACAGAAAAAATATATGCAAAGCTGAAAGTTTCTAATTGACTGAAAACTGGCAAAACAGCAAAGATGACTGAACATAATTATTATTACATATGCTGGGAGTTTTGTTGATGGGTCTGTGGTGTTTAGATGAATAATAAATAAAGACATTAATAATTCAGAGATTATTATATGCTTTTTCATAAAATTTATTTTTTGCTTTTATTTTGGCAAAATCACTAATTATGTAGTCATACTTAAGATTTTCATGTAATTTGTGTTCTAAGGAAAGTAATGATCTAAAGTGGCATTCATGATACAATGTTATATGATATATGATATGATATGGCATAATAGCCATTTGATAAATGTGGCTGCTTAAGCTTAAATTAATTAAAATTGTATAAAATTTAAAATTCATTTCCTCAATTGCACCATTCACATTTCAGGTGTTCAAGAGTCACAGGGGGGTAGTGGTTACCATACTGAACAGCACAGATATAGAGCATTTTTATCACTGCATGTAATTCTACAGTTATGTGCTGCATAATGATGTTTCAGTCAATGACAGACACATATACAATGGTGGTCCCATGAGATTATAACAGAACTGAAAACTTCCTATCACCTAGTAATGTTGTAGCCATCATAACATTGTAGTACAATGCATTACTCATGTGTTTGTGATGATGCTGGTGTAAACAAACCTACTGCACTGCCAGTTGTATAATAAAAATATAGCACATACAACTATGTACAGTATATAATAGGTGATATTGATAATAAATTGCTATGTAACTGGTTTTTGTATTTACTATACTCTACTTTTTATCATCATTTTACTGTGCTCCTTCTGCATATATATATATATATAAAAGTTAACTATAAAATAGCCTCAGGCAGGTCCTTTAGTAGGTATTCCAGAAGAAGGCATTGTTACCATAGGAGATGACAACTCCATGCGTGTTATTGCCCGTGAAGACCTTCCAGTGGGACAAGATGTGGAGGTGGAAGACAGTCTTCATTTTTAACAAAAAAATTTTAAAAAGTAAAAAAAAATTAAAAATTTAAAAATAGACAATCTTATAGAATAAGGATATAAAGAAAGAAAATATTTTGTACAGCTATACAATGTGTTTGTGTTTTAAGTCAAGTATTATTACTAAAGAGTCAAAAAGTTTAAAAAATTTTTTTAGTTTATAAAGGCAAAAAGTTATAGTAAGCTAAGGCAAATTTATTATTGAAGAAAGAAAAATATTTTTTAATAAATTTAGTGCAGCCTAAGTATACCATGTTTATAAAGTCCACAGCAGTGTACAGTAACGTCCTAGGCCTTCACATTCACTCACCACTCACTCATTGACTCATCCAGAGCAACTTCCAGTCCTGCAAGCTCCCTTCATGGTAAGTGCCCTATACAGGTGTATCAGTTTTTAATCTTTTATACTGTATTTTTACTGTACCCTTTCTATTTTTAGATACACAAATACTTATCATTGTGTTACAATTGCTTACAGTATTCAGTACAGCAACATGCTATACAAGTTTGTAGCCTACAGGCTATACCATATGGCCTAGGTGTGTAGTAGGCTAAACCACGTAGGTTTGTGTAAGTACACTCTATAATGTTCGCACAAAAATGAATTGCCTAACACCACATTACTCAGAACGTATCCATGTTGTTAAGGGACACATGACTGTATTAGACTGCACTGATGTAAAGGATTACAAATTAAAATGTAATTGTACTGAAATTATTCTAAATTGAGTATACTTAATTAAAATATAATTGAAGTAAATATAAAAGTTAAAAAGCTAAAATTACTCTATATATATTCAATAAGTTATTTTTCTAAAATAATCAAAATGATTTATTTAAATTAAAAGACAAAATACAAATGATAATGATGACTCTCAATGTTTTAAATAAAGCTGAAACAACTTTAATTTTTAAATTTTAATTAAATATTGAATTTTTACACAAATAAAACCATGTGCAATTCTAATGTTCCATGTTCCTTGTAAATAATCTTTATCAAAATTCAGACATATTATAGGTAGACATATACACACACATATTAAACAGTGATGTGAAATGTTTAATATTGTAAAATGTTCCTCAGGCATCTCATGCAATTGTTTTGAATAGTGCACTAATTTGAGAGAATCTTTGAAACCATGAATTGGAATACAAAAGAAGAAAGAAAATGGATATTTAGCAGTACTGGAAATTGATGCTTTATCACACAAAATACTCAAGAGGAAGGATTTCACAAGTTAATCAATATGTCATTTCTCTTGTATGAGCCCTTCTACCATGTAAATGTTGCCCACATCTCAAAGAAGTGTTATCTCAGTGATAGCAGTAGCACAACCCACATACCATCCCATCATCTGAACACAGTGGTTTTTTGTTTCAAGAACGTAAGGCAAAAGGTGTGAAGACATGCTTCCTCATGTTAGCCATTGGGTGGGTGTTAGGTTATGGGTTACTCAGTGCCAGTAACAGAGGCAACCCTGTGTTTCTTTATAAATATATTTTGTTGTGTATTTGTGTTATGTGGAGCCCACTAAAGCATAGGCCCAGGGCAGAAGCCCTTCCTGCTAGGGCCAATGGCAGTTCTGTGCCTGGGAATTAGGATAGAGGGCTAGGGCTTTTCCTCTCAAAATGTGCTACTGACCACTTATAATAATTTTTCTTCTGATTCCTTACATTCAGGCCCTGCTTGTCTGGAAAATGTCATGCCTGAGCAATGGACATTTATTGAAGTATTTGAAGTTTCAAAATTTAATTATTCAATTATTTCAAAAATGCTTATATAGGGCTTACTAACAGCTAGGCATTGTACTTTAAATGTGTTAATTCACTTAATTCTCATAATAACTCTATGAAATATGTACTATTATTATTTTAATATTATATATGAGGAAACTGAGACACGAAAAGATGAAGTAATTTGCCCAAGATCAATCAGCATGTCGTACATGGAAAAGCCAGGATTCGAAGTCAAGCAGTCCTGCTCTAGAATTCATAATCTTAACCACACTATCAACTTGCTCTTCATTATACCAGAATTACTTATTTCCCATTAAAAGATTAAGTTTTATTAAAAATATAATAGGTAATATATTCCTATAGTTTAAAAAAAGCAAAATGATATAAAAAGATATATATCAAGTGCTGGGACAACTGGATTTCCACATGTAAAAGAATAAAATTGGACCCCCTACCTTATACCATACACAAAAACTAACTCAGAATGGATCAGTGAACTGAGTATAAGAGCTAAAACTATAAAACTCTTAGAAGAAAACAGGGGCAAATCTTCAACCTTGGATTTGGCAATGGATTTTTAGCATGACATCAAAAGCATGACCAACAAAAGAAAAAATAGATGAATTAAACTTCATCAAAATTAAAAGCTTTTAGACATCATAAAACATCATCAAGAGAGTGAAAAGATATTGGCGAAAGGACAAAACATTTCAGTTAGACAGAGGAATAAGTTCAAGAAATCTTTTGTACACCAGGGTGACTACAGTTATTAATAGTATATTGTATGTTTGAAAATTGCTACATGAGTAAATTTTAAGTAAAAAAAATTATAAGTATGTGAGGTAATGGATATGTTAAATACCTTGATTTAGCCATTCCACAATGTGTACATGTATCAAAACCATGTCATACACCATAAATATATACGATTTTCACTTAGTTTAAAAAATAAAAGCATGCTAAAAGTCAAAAAGAAAGAAAGTGAAAAGACAACCTATAGAATGGGAGAAAATATTTGCAAGTCATATGTCTGATAAGGGACTAATATTTAGAATATATAAAGAGCACTTAAAACCCAACAACAAAAAGACCAAAAAAAACCCAATTTAAAAATGGATAAATGACTTAAATTGACATTTCTCCATAGAAATGTCATCGTTAGTCTTTAGGGAAATGCAAATCAAAACCACAATATGATGCCAATTAACACTCACTAGGATAGCCATAATGATAATTTTAAAAATTGAAAAAAGCAAAGTAAGTGTTGGCAAGGATATGGATAATTGGAGCCCTCATACATTATTCATGGAAATGTACAATGGTGCAATCACTGTGGAAAACAGTTTGGTGGTTCCTCAAAAAGTTAAGCAGAATTACCATACGATCCAGCAATTCCACTCCTAGATATACGTCCAAAAGAGTTGAAACAGTCTGGGTGTGGTGGCTCGTACCTGTAATCCTAGCACTTTGGGAGGCCAAGGCAGGAGGATTGCTTGAGCCCAGGATTTAGAGGTTGCAGTGATGTATGATCATGCCACTGCACTCTAGCCCCAGTGACAGAGTGAGACCTTGCCTAAAAAAAAAAAAAAAATTGAAAACAGATACTCAAATAAATACATATATATGAATGCTCATAGCAGCACTATTCTTAATAGCCAAAAGGTGGAAACAACCCAAATGTCCAACAACTGATGAATGGATAAGCAGAATGTGGTAAACAGATACAACGGAATATTATTCAGCCATAGAAAGGAATGAAGTACTAATACCTGCTACATTGTAGATGAAACTTGGAAATATTATGCTACGTGAAAAAAGCCAGACACAAAAGGTCATATATCGTATGATTCCACTGATATGAAATATGCAGAATAGGTAAATCCATAGAGACAGAAAGCAGATGGGGGTTTGCCAGGAACTAGAAGGGGACAATTGGGAGTGACTGCGTAATGGGCATCAGATTTTCTTTGGGGTGATGAAAATATTTGGAACTAGATAGAGGTAGTGGTTGTTCGACATCATGAGTGTAATATGTGCCACTGAATTAAACACTTTAAAATGGTTAACTTTATGTTATGTGCATTTCACCTCAATTTTTTTTAAAGTACGTATTGAGATATCACACCCTTCTCCTGTCCCTCATCTTTAACCCCCTCCACGTTTCCTTTTTCCTTCCAAGGCTGAAGGATGGAAACAGCATCCTGCCTTCAAGGAGAAGGGCAGGCAAAACCCCAACAGAGTGTTCATCAAAGCCTGGCCAAGCAGGCCGAGATTCAGGTCAAGGCAAGACAGAAGAGGTCTGTTGCTCCAAGTTTCAGAGCCCACAGAATGTAGAATAGTATTAAAGATGGGACTCTAGTAAGCATTTAAGATAGAAATAATATCAATTCTATGTAAATTCTTCCACAGTTTTGAAGAGGTAGTTTCCAACTCATTCTAGGAGGCCAGCATTACCCTGCTACCAAAACCAGACAAAGACTCTACAAGAATAGAAAACTACAGACTAATATCCTTCATGAAAATTGATGTAAGCCTTTTAAACAAAATTTTATCAAATAACCAGCAATATATAATAAGAATAATGCATGATGACCAAGTGGGACTTATCCACTTGGATAATGTTAGTTTGGTTTAACATTCAAAAATCAACAGTGTAATTTACCATATTAACACATTAACAACAACAGCAACACATGATCATCTCAATAGATCCAGAAAAGCCATTTGACAAAATCCAACACCATTCCTAACTTAAAAAAATAATGATAACTCTTAGAAAACTAGGAATAGAAGGGAACTTCCTCCACCCGATAAAGAATGTGTACAAAAAACCTACAGCTAACATCATATTGAATGCTTTCCCCTCCTAACATCAGAAACAAAACAAGGATGTAGGCTCTCCTCACTCCTATTCAGCATTGTGCTGAAGGTTCTAGCCTGGGCAATCAGTCAGAAAGAGAAATAAATATATCCAGGTTAGAAAAGGAGACATAAAATTGTTCTTACTTGCTGGTGATATGATCGTCCATGTAGAAATGATGGACTCTACCAAAAAGCTACTGAAACTAATAAGTGCGTTGAACAACGATTCAGGATATAAAATTAATACACAGAGATCAATTTTATTTCTATATTATAGGATGAAAATCAGAAATTGAAATTTTAAAATACTATTAACAACATCAAAATATATGAAACCCTTGGGAATAAATCTGACAAAAGATGTGCAAGACCTATACCCAGAAAACCACAAAACGTTGTTGGGAGAAATTAAAGGAGACCTGCATAAATGAAAGCACGAGGAGAAGGACGACCTGGCTGTACAGGTAGAGTGTGTCCTGGCCTCCACGGGGCTTGCTTAAATGGCCACATCTAAGCTAACGTCAGTCCGTCGGAAACAGGGAAAGTGTGTAGACAAAGGCTTGGGTGGGCAGTTTAGGATGACACGAGCCTCCCTTTTGTATTGCTGATTACAGGGGTGGTTATGAGCTGATTGTATAGGGTGATATATAAGGGAAAAAACATGGGCTTTGGAGTTAAGCACACCAAAGTTAAATCCCAACTGCTGCCGCTTCAGCTGCTCGACCCTTGGGTAAGTCGTTAACCTCTGAGCCTCAATTTCTTCATCAGTAAAGAAATGACTACAGCAATGTTGGCAGATACTGGCCAGATGCTCACTAATCTCTTCCTGGCATCAAGGAAAACGACATTTCCCAGTCTCTCTTGTAGTTATTAATAGATTGGGGCCATAGGATTAGTTCTGGCCTGTATATTATAACTAGGTAGATGTGACAAATACCAATTTCAGGCTTGACCATAAAGCCTCACTTTGATCAACCCTGCTCTTTCTCCCCCTGATCCCATGGCTAGAAGTGAAAGCTTCTGAGGTGGTAAAGCCACATGATGGAAGGAGCCTGGATCCTTGAGTCACCACATGGAGGACAGCTGCTCAGGAGAGCTCCTTGACTCACAGTGGACTGTGACATGAGTGAGAATTAAATCTGAATCGTATGAAGTCACTGGGACTTTGGGTTTGTTTGTTACAGCAGTTAGCATAACTGTTAACCTACCTTGCAGGGCTGGTGTTAAGATTCTTTATGGTGTATCCATCCTGTGGGTCAGTTTCCTCTACCTCTGAATAGGGTCCAGCACATAGTAGGTGTTCATGTAATAGCAATTACAGTTTTCATGAGAGCAACCTCCTCCCCAACCTGCTACTGCCTTCCTAAGATACTGCAAAGTACCAGCATCACAGGTACTTTGACTGCTTAAGCCTGTTTGCCATCACTTAGGCACATAAAGTTCAAAATTGGGGAGTAAAGGAGGTGAGAGCTAAGATAGAGATGATTTTTACATGGCCTCAAGTGAACAGGTAAATGTACAACAATAAAAGTTGGGGACTTCCTGTAGTCACTTAGAAATTTCTCCTGGTAGCCTGTAACCTTTCTCCCCACTACAACAGTTTTTGCTATAATAGCTCAAAATATTTTTGTTGTGATGCATCCAACCTTGTCATAAATGAAAACCATTGCCTTAAGCTTTTTAAAAATAACCACACCTGATTTTTAAATAGGATGAGCATAAATGCTAATTTTTCTGGGACCATTCAAATTTATACCTGTAATCCCAGGGTTCTGTTCAGGTAACACCCTGCTCACTCTCCAAAGGGCCTGGTTTGTATGATAAGTTACATGACTATTTTATTTCTAGATCATATATGTATATATAAATATATATATAATTTCCCTCAAGTTATTTACTCTAAGCTGATTGTTCTTGACTTACTCTTTGAACCACCTATTTTACTTTACAGGATGTTTTCTCTTTGACCAAAGATAAAATCATCAAGGGATAAAAATATTAGAGAAGTCAGGTCTTGATAACAGATGGGTCCTGCTTGGAGAAGAGATGAGTAGACACTGACTTCTTACTCCCCAGCACATCTCTAGAAACCATCATCTCTGTATCTAGAGGCAGCTTATTCAAACCCATAGTGTCAACAAACAAGGTGAGGATTCTGTCTTTGGATGGCTGGCACACAAAAAGTATGCTCTCATGTTTTAAAGTGAGTGTCAAAAATGGTATATGAGAGGGGGCCAGAATTCCTTTTCTGCCTCCAGGGAGGTATCTGTGAAGTCCTCTCCTAAGTGAGAAAATGGACTAAGCCAAACCTTTTTAGACACAGCGCGAGGAAATACCAGGGCCAGAAGTAAGGCTGCGTGAGAGGAGGACTCGTGGTAGCCAAGGCCTCATGGGGGAGGAGAGAGATTCACCTGGGAACCTGTAAATTCAGGCTCAGTGAAACCCTGATCACAGGACTGATTGACACGGTCTACCAAACCCTTCATTTTGGGTAGCTAGAAATAATATAATAACCACATTAGACAAATGTTTATCAAGGATCCCTATGTGTTCTTACCGAGCTAAGTTTTGTGGAGGATTCAAAGGTGATCTCTGCCCCCCAACAAATCAGAAATGGCAAACTCAGATGCTTGCAAGAGCCAGACAGGTGACAGGAATGAGTGAAGAAGACCTGGTGTAAGCAAAATGGGAATGACAGCTGCCACGCGGTCTCGGAGCCTGAGAGACAGCAGGGAGTGACAGGGGCTAGAGCACCTGGAGACACCACGCCTCTTACAAAAGGTGCAGCCACCACTCAGATCTAGCAGGTCATTTTTATGAAGGCCCAGTGTTGCCAGATTTTATGATTTTCCAAGAAAATGCAGAAATATAGGTTTTTATTCAAAGTGGCCATATTTTTAAAGATTGGTTAAGTGAATTTTTTTTCCTCTTTTAATTCTAAGCCTTTTTAACACTGTGAGCCAAACAAAACATCCCAGTGGGCTGGATTCATCCTCAGGCCTCCAGCATGTGGCTGGATCCTAGATTTGTGCTTCACTTTACTTCAAAGATTTCAGAGGGCAAAGGGGCTTTCGGCACATCCAAAAAATTTAAGAACAGTTGTTTACCTCCAAACAACTCTTGTCCAATCATAGAGCCAGAATGAAACTTAAGAGTTCCTTAAGTTTAACCTTCTCATTTTATAAAAGAGGAAGCTTAAGTACAGATGTAGAAAAAAGGTAACTAAGACCCTGTTCAAGGTGGGATTTTGTCAGCCTGGTGAGAGCCACCGTATGTATTTGGAAAACACATAATGCAGAGAAGACATTCAAATGGCCATCCTCCTTTTTGCTACACTAGTGTGGCCATACCCCAGGCCCCTGGAATACAGCATCTGTACCTGTGCTATTTCTAGGTGCTGGCCCTGGGAACCTTGTTTATCCTTGAGCCCACTGGGAATGTTTTATAGCCCGGTGTGGAGGAGTTTGGGTTAAGTGTAAGGAAGAACATTTGGACTGTCGACAAGATGAGACCATGAAGAGGGTTATGAAGGTTCTGAATGCTTCCTCTGGGAGGTTTTGAGCAAGTTAGTATGCAGAAGTAACTTGAACCTAGGAACTAGGGAGGTCATCTTGTCCATACCTCTGCCTCCAAGGGGCCTTGCCCTTACTTTCCGTTCTCTGGGAGTTTCTGAAGGCAAGAAAAACCCACTTCTGCCACTAGACCCCTAGTCTGCCTTCATTTGGACATGTTTAAGGGAAGAACACACAACTTTCACCTTGGTAAAGTGGATATTTTTTTAAATTGCTTTAGTAAGTTGTAGAGTAATAAAATACCCCTTGTAGAAAATTTGAACTATAAAGAAAAGCATATAGAAGGAAAAAATTACTATAATTGAACTATCCAGAAACAATCTGATATCATATTTGTATTTTATAAACATATATAATTATATATGTAACATGTGATAAGATATATTTATATAAATATATTTTATAATTTTAAAAATTGAGATTGTATTCATACTCTTTGGTAACCTGTTTTTCACTTTATTATGAACATTTACATGTTTTAATTATTCTTCTGTGACTTTTTTTATGACTTTACAATATTCCATGCCATGGAATATCATAATTTATTTTGGTGGTTTCTTTGAGGGTGTCAAAAACTATGTAACTAGGAAGTTTCTCACACAGTTTAATGCCCGAGTCTTGAATCTGTTCCTGAAAAAAAGACCTGCTTTTGATTTCTGCCAAAGCCTGGTAATGGTGAGGTGGTCTCTTAAGTGGATAGGACAAATGGAGACAGATTTAAGCCACAGCAGCTTCCTGGGACACCCACCAAGTAATTTTCAAAATCCAGCTGGTCAGCTTCTTGGGACACTTGGCCTCAAACACTCATATTAAACCAAGAAAATATCCTAAAGTTAGGATGGCATCTAACTCTGGCATCTAACCCCACACAGGCCGCCAACCCATTTACATTGATACCAAAAATGGGAATTCCTGTTGCAAAAGTTGAAGACGATGTCACTGGCCCTAAGCCCAGAAGAGTCCCATGGCTCTTCCCCTGCTCATGGCCCCTCCCAATAGGACTGCTGCGTTGACAGGCCTGATTTGCAAAGCCCCAGCCTCCTTGTGTTGGCAGAACAGTCATTCTGAACCAGAGCACCAAGTGTTTCTTCTTCCTTTGGCGAAACTGCCTGTGTCCTCCTGGATGCTGGTCCACGGAGTAAACAGGGCCTTCTCCAGAGGCTGCTGGGTCCTTCCCAGAAAAAGCCCACAGGAGACCCAGGACAAAAACGTTGTCCTTCAGGTAAGAAGCACAGTAAACACATGACACCCTCCTGCCCAGATCAAGCCAAGGCAGGATTTATCACCTTTGGTTTTCCTGCAAAAGGCCAACTTATCTTCCACTCTTTCCCTGCCCCCCTTCCCTGGCTGCAGAAGCTATTTTTAAATCACCTTAGCAACTGGAGGACACAGGCTGGGCCTCCTGTGATGCCTCAGTCACCAGAGACTGAGCAGGAGGGTGCTGGGAGAGCATGGCTGCCCTGCCAAGAGCCGCAGCCTGTTTCTCTCCTCTCCTGGCAGAAGGATGTCCTCAGAAGACATAAAGACCCAAGTTCTCTGCCCCACCTCTGCCTTTGTTCCTAACTTGGCCATTGTCAGTTCACTCTGAGAAAACGTCTCAGACTTTAGGTCCCAGGAAAACCTGTGAAAGGTGCTCAGAAACACCCTCTGCTGAGGGGTGTGCTAGGCAGAGGGTGGACAGGGCTGGCAGTGGGAGAGGCCCACCCCCATGCAGTAAATAAAGTCATATGTTGTCAGTAGAGCATTTAAAACCAGTAATGAAATTGACTTAAAGCTGATTTGCTCTTTACTAACATCACGGGGCAGCAATTCCTTTGTCAGTGATAAGTGCTCCTTGACGGTCTGCCTCCATTGCGTACCTGCTGCGTTGGTGGCTCCCCTCCTGCTGGAAAGCTAGGACATTCCTCAGCTCAAATTCTATCAAGTCCTTTGTGCTGATGCTTGACTATGAGAAACAGAGACCTCCTGGCTGCACGGACAACTGCAACCATGCACCGGAAATGTAAAGCGTCTGCAGTCTGAGGAGCCCTTCCTTCCACCCCAGGACAAACGAGTTACAGAGAGTGAGCCTCCCAAAAGGCCCTCTCCCACCCCTCGTGGTGATGCCCAAAAGCCTACTGGTAGAGACTCACTCCTCTTGGTCTCTTTGAGAGGGGTTACCACTTGAGCCAAAGGCATTCATCCCTTAGAGGGGGTTAGCTTGACCCCAGGAGAGCAGAGAGAGGTGGAAAGGCAGAGTGGAAGAAGTAGTCACAGTGAGTTTCCATTTGCTTGAAAGTTTGGCCTGGGGCCTGTTTCTGCATTTTTTAATTCTAACTGAGACCAAATATGTAAACACAACAAATATATGCTGAATGAATTAAATCTTATTGCATGGCCAAATTTCATGCCATACCCCAAAGGGATATTTTATAAGTGCAGTGAGCTCTGAAGATGCACATGCATGTGCTGAATTGGAGCCTTTGGTGGCATTTACTCTTTAAAGGAATTATATGTTCTTTCTGCATTTTTATACTACCCCATCTGGAACTGTTCCATTAACCTCCCTTATATGTCCCTTAGCTGAGCTAAGTTCTCTCTTACTTTGGTAACAGCACCATTCACATCGAGGTGCGTGAGATGCCTGAGTTCAGGACCTTGGCAGTCTGAAAATACACTTGTGGTTTGGATTAATATTCGCTCTTTCTATTTTTAATCCTCTTGCATATTTACATAGGACTTTCCCCCTCTGAGGTTCCTACTGCTTCTCAGCTGTGATCTGCTCTTCTTCCCAGCTTCTCCTAGAGCAGTAAACAAATAGTGCTATGCCACTCAGGACCAAGGAGAATCCTTCTTCATGCAGTGAAGCCAAGATCCTTCAGAACTAAAAGCCTCTTGCTCCCCACCCCAGGCAAACTTGGGCTAGTCTCTCCTTTCCTCTCTACCCATCTCCCTTGTCATCCTGTACTAGGTTACTTTTATAACTCTCTGGTTTAGTCACCATTGTAACTTATGACCATTGCCTGGGAACAGATAGGGTAATTGAAATATTTCACTATCAGTACAGTACAGGCACTGATCAGTCAGAATGGACACTGTGGGGCTGCAGCAAGGTACATCAGGGCCAGGTATTCACCCTATAGTTGCTGGAGTGGGCAGAGGCCTGAGGGGTCCCAGTGGAGGAGCTGGGGCAAATGGGGTAGCTGGTGGCACTCCAGGTAGTTCAGGCAGCAGTTCTTTTCCAAGGGGTACAGAAATATTTCAATGTTTTTAACAACTGGGGCAGTCTTTCCTGTGTGTGTTGGCTGTGTGCATTGCCCTGTTGAAGACTAAAGCTTGGAATTCTTACTAGATATCCCTTGAGTGAGAGAACAAAGATCATTTACTCAATTCGTTTGCTGGTTTTATGAAGACTATGAGCAAGTTAGGAGACTTACATAAGTTTTTCCTTAAAAGAGATTCAGAGCAGCCACTCTCTTCTCTCTATAGTTGGCCCCAGAAGTTATGCCAACCCTGCTTGTGTCTCCTTTAGTTGAATTCATGTTGTACCTGGTTGTATCATGTCCTCTTGTCTTTTTCTTCTCTTCTGTGGGAGCACAAGTAGCCTACTGAGGATTAGAATTACTAATATACAGTAATAGCAGATCTGAGTTTGTTATTTTGTATGTACTCCATGCCCTTAGCACTGGTCAAGGATAAAGACACACTCAAGAAACACACTTTGCTTTTAGAAAGTTCATTTTTTTAGAGGAACAAACTATATGGAGACAGCTCTCAGGACAGCTGAGATATCACACTACAGAAAACCAGCCAAGCAGAACCACAGAGGTGTGACCCACCTAAGACTGAGCTCTACCTCCTCTTGTGCAGTCATGGTCACCACTGACCAAGCACTGCCCATCCACCTCTTCCTTCAGCCCATCTGGGACCATCAGAGCCTTCTTAAAAGGATTAAAAAAAAAAAACTCATTTTAACACTTGGTTTTTGACCACTCATTCTGTGACTCTAATTACGCTAATCACAATGACCTCACAAGAACTTAAATATGCATTGGATTACGTTTTGTTATACATTTCAAGTGATTATACTACCAAACTATTTGCATCCAGTGTCTTCTATTGCTCGTGTAATCACATCATTTCAATTTTACTTTTATCGTTAATTGCCTGAAGCATGATATTGTTTTAAATTCTGAGAGAGATTGTAATGATTCACTTTCATGCTTGTTATAACTATCTAAATATTTCAGTGGGGTCAAGAGAGTGGTTAGCACAGGAATGTCTAGCTGATGAACAGGCATTTAAGATTTCCTTTCCCTGGATAGATAGCCAGAACCACTGTTGTCTGGGAGGGCACCACCTTGGGAGCTGCTTGTTCATTTTGTTAGGGGGTTGGCATGGGAAAAGTAAATCTGCACAAAGCTGTTTCCTCCAAATGTAAATTCTAGACTTGACAAACTGTAGCTGCTCCAACAGTATGAGATTCCTCAGAACTCAACAGAAAATTTACCACTCTTTATGATCTGTTAAATATGAAAGGAAATTTGTTTGGCTCTTGGTTTCCTGAGACCAAGATGGCAATCAGCCCTTCCGTGATATCATCCTGAAAACATCTGATTACTTTAAGTCAATGGATGACTGAGCCCAAAAGTTTATTAGCAAATTCTTATATGAAATTGTTCAAATTACCATTCTTGATCTCTTCTTGGGGCGATGACATTCATAGCCCTAGGATCTATTGTGCATGCATTTTTAAGCTTCACTGGGTCTTCCTCTACTTTCTGGCATTTTGCAAACATCAGTTCATTCTCTTCAGAAGGTTAATCCTTTTATAGCTGACCATATTCCATGTCAAGCCTTTTTATTTCTAGATCGACTGCATTTTTTAAAAACCTAGCATCATGTGACAGTATTTCTACCCCTATATAAATCCTCAATTCCATTGCATCTTCCTTAACATTCAGCAGCCAGAATTTGGCTCACAGTTTCGAGTCTGGTGCCCCATGTTTTTATACGATTTAGGACAGTGTTTCTAGATCATATCCATCAGCATAGCTTTCCATTACCTTTAGAGTACTAGTCTGCCCAGCTTTTGGTCCTCGTTGTTGCTACAAAACTCTCTAGAGTCTAAACTACTTCCTTTATAGTATATGAACTTCCCATCGTGCCATTTACAACTGTTTCTTGTTTGTCTACCCTTCAATGCAATAAAATGCTTACAAACACCAGCTTTATAAGATTTACAAATTCATTATTGATCAACTGTTGCTTCACACCAACTGTTTACATCAGTTTTCCTTCTTTGCGACATGGCCATAAAACTGCTACTAAAAGGCCAATGCCTTAATAAATCTCTGCTTTTCTACTCTACTCATCCAAAAATGTCTTTTTTGTTCCTATGCCTTTTAAAAAAAATGTCTGCTGGTCACGTCCTTGAATAATTGGGGAAACATTTATCACTTATGCTCCTAAATAGTATAAACTTTTCCAGGGTTGTACATGGTTTTGAAAATACCAAATGTCCCAATACTCATTACTCATGAATGTTTTAACCTCTCACCAAAATTAAAATTGTTGTTTTTTTCTAGCTATTTTACTTATGAGAATGTCTTATTGACCTTATCACCTAAATTATATTTACCTAAGGTTCGATAATTTTTTTCCTGAACCTATTCTAATTTTGGATGAATGGCCAGATCTGCAGTACTGATAAGTGCAATTTCACTCAGATATTTTGCTACCTCACCAGCATTTCAATATGACCATTTAGGTTTTCAGGTGCCTGTCATTCAAACATTCTAACTTGGCATTTCTGCCATATCCCTCAGTGGCCAGTTGTCCAAAGGGATGGGTCAGTTACGCAGTCACTTCCATTCTTAGCCTATCATATAGCTTCTTCCTGAATACTCTAGGAGGCTCTTGACATGAATCATGAAAAGATTCAGATTTTATGCTTGTTTCCCTCTGCATCATATTTTAATTATATACTATTGGCATATATTTCTCCTACACTAGATGGTAAACCCCTTAAGACAGTGGTCCCCAACCTTTTTGGCACCAGGGACTGGTTTCATGGGAGATGATTTTTCCACAGACCAGGGGGCAGGGGGGGATGGTTTTGGGATGATTCAAGTGCACTACATTTATTGTGCACTTTATTTCTATTATTATTACATTGTAACATATAATGAAATAATTATACAACTCACCATAATGCAGAATCTAATGCTACCGCTGATCTGACGGGAGGCAGAGTTCAGGCGGTGATGGGAGGGATGGGGAGCGGCTGTAAATACAAATGAAGCTTCACTCACTTCCTGGCCTCTCACCTCCTGCTGTGCAGCCCGGTTCCTAACAGGCCACAGACCAGTACCAGTCTGCAGCCCGGGGGTTGGGACTGCAGTCTTAAGACGGTGGTCATTCATGATCAGTATTTAGATTATAGCAAGTACTTGAGAGGTGCTTAAATAACTGAGTGATTGAAAGATTTATCAGAGGCACATAGGCAAACACATTGTAATCAACTATATGTGTAATTAACTGTCCAGTAAATCTATGTACAAGTCATTCAAAGTGGTTTTGGCAATTGGACATCCAAATATAAAAAAGAGAAATTTAATCCATGCATGGCATTATATACAAAAATTAACTTAAAATGAATCATAGATCTAAATGTAAAACCTGAAACAATAAGTCTTCTAGAAGACAACATGGGAAAAAACCTTTATGGCCTTAGATTAGATGAAGATTTCTTAGATATAACACCAAAAGTATGATTTGTAGAAGAAATAATGATAAATTAAATCTTATCAAAATTAAAACATCTGTTCTTCAAAAGATACTGTTAAGAGAATGAAAAGACAAGCACAGAATAGGAGAAAATATTTGTAAAACACATATCTGCTAAAGTCTTTAATTCTGGAATATATAAAGAACTCTCCAAACAATAATAATAAAGCAAACAATCCAATTTTTAAAATTGGTTGAAGATTTTAATAGATTCTTCAGCAAAGAGGATACGTGGATGGGAAGTACGTACATGAAAACACGTCAACATCATTAGTTATGAGGGAAAAGGAAATGAAATGCATTTGAATAACGTGAGCCTCGTGTCTGTCTATTCAAATGACTGGAAACAACAAATGCTGGCAAAGGGTTGAACAACAAAAACTCTCATACATTCCTGGTAGGAACGCATAATGGTACAGCCAGTTCTGAAAATTGTTTGACAGTTTTTTATAAAGTTAAACATACACTTACCACGTGATCCAGCAATGCCACTCCTGGGTATCAAAAAAAAAAGATAAAAACTTATGTTTATGTAATAACCTGCAATAGAATGTTTATAGCAGCTTTATTCATAGTTGCCAAAAACTATATACAATGTTCTTCAGACGTTCTTCAACTGGTAAATGGATAAACAAAATGTAGTACATCTATACAATACAATACTAATAAGCAATAAAAAAAACTGATACACACAACAGTGTGAATGAATTTCAAGTGAATTATGGCAAGTGAAAGCGTCCAGATTCAAGTGGTTACGTGCCATATAATATGTGACATTAAGGAAAAGGCAAAACATAACAGAAAAAACTGATCAGTAGCTGACAAGGGCTGAGAATGGAGGGAGGGGTTGACTACAAAGAGACACAAAGGTATTCTGGGGGGTGATTTTGGTGGCAATTACACAACTGTATGCATTTGCCAAAATTCATAGAACTGCACACTAGAAAGGTAAATTTTACTGCACATAAATTATATTCAATTATCTTGACTTCAAAAGCAGTGTTTTTGGTTTTTCCTTTGTTTCCAGGTTCCTAAATTTTGAGAAGCCCATTTAAGTATTATTAGAATAGGAACACCAGAACTGGGTGGATGCCCCTCCACACCCCAGCTGACCACTGTGTTCCAGGTTTATGGTTACTCAAACATCTGTTAAATAATTAATCCCAGAAAATTTTTATGGCATGTATACTTTTGGTGTACAAGACCCTAAAAAAATTTCATACCAAAGGTCATGCTTAGCTTACAAAGACAAACCTGTTAAAGCTACTGATACTGGTTGTGAACAAAATGTGTAGCAAAGATACAGATATTCCATATTTGTCCAGGAAGCTTTTTGAATGTAGTATGAATTTATGTTAATACAAAGGTAGACAAATAATATAAGCAACATTAAAATGAGATCTTGCTGTGTTGCCCGGGCTGGCCTCCAACTCCTGGGCTCAAGTGATCCTCCTGCCTCAGCCTCCCAAGTAGCAGGGACTACAGGCATGTGCCACTGCATCTGACTATTTGGTGCCTTTTATTACTTTTAATTTCTAAAAGAATAAATGTTCTTACTTATTTCCAAAAGTAATACACACTAGTCATAGAAAATATTTAAAATAATGAAAAGTTCATGTGGGCACACACATACACAAATAATTAAACATCATCACTTCAAGCATTTGTTGCGTGAGTTCCATTCTTTTTATAAGTGCATGTGTATAAATATTGCTCACATTCTTCTACTAACATGGACTCATCCTACTTTACAACAAGCTCTTTCCACTTAATGATATTTCATTATCCCAGATTCCTCTCAGTCTGCACCCACTGAAATGGACCCAGTGTGAGAGACTAACGTGCACTGCCGCAGCCCGCACGTTAAGCAGACTGTCTCTTTCCAGTGAAAGTTCTCTAGGCTAATGCAGGAAAAATGTATAATTCAGATAAACGGCCCCCAGTGTTTTCCAAGAATGTCATCCAACTTCCCAGAGGCTTGCTCAAGAAAGAAGAGGTTTTTTCCTCCATGTAGCCCCTGACTTACCTTTGCTATTACTGCATTGCTTCTTATGAAAACTGCTTTGCTGGAAGGGTTCAAGGCCTTTGGGAAGCACCTGGGGAAGCTCACTGTCATTACGTACTGAGAGGGCTGTTCTCCTCTAGACTCATAACTCATTTCTGGGGCCTGAGGTGATGTGTTTGGCTATAGGCCAACAGGAGCTATTCATAAAGCTGCCACTCTGTAAGGATAACCCAGATCTCCTGGGTCCTAAGAGCTAGCTAGCTCTGTCCTGGTTGCAAACTCCGTGACTATGGAAACCACCCAGCACTCACACACCTGCTCCTTGGGATCCCTGACCTCTCCTACCTGAGAAGTGTGCCTAGACTTATGGCTCAGGAAAGTAACTGCTTGGGCAGCAGCTGGCTTGAGCAGTTACATGATCTGAGCTATGTTTTAACCTGGCAGCTGTGTGCAGGACACCATGGAGCCAAGAGAGCTTTAAAGACCCTTTGGTGGCCACCAGGGGACAGTCCAATGGTGAGGGAAAGGAAGGGCCACTAGGAGAGATGTCCTTTCCAGTGTACAAGAAGGACAAAAGTTTAGAAATTACCTTTATTGTTTTGTATTACTAAAAATTTAATATGTGTTCACTGAAGGAAATCTAGAAAATATATAAAAGCAAAAATAGATAATAAAAACATAACGCCACTACTGAGACTTAAGCATTGTTAATAGATATAGAGTCTTCTCATCTTCCTATGTATATGAAAAAATGTATCATTCTGTACATACTATGTTATAACCTGCTTTTATTTACCTAATTATAGAGGGAACATCCCTCTCTGTCATAAATGTCATTAAATGGACAAAATGGACACGTGTTGCCTTCGGCTCCTCAATATCTGTCTCTTCTCTGCTCCGGCTGGGTCCTCCTCCCCAGGGCCCCATACTCAGGCAGCTGTCAACTCACCTCTCATAGACTGCTACCCTTCCCAAGGCTGTTTGCCCTTTACAAGAAAATTGTAAGAGTAGATAATCTTCACTCACCCCAAATTTGTCACTAAGGGCAGAATATCATTGCGGGGAGATGTTTTGGGTTTCTCAAAACTGTCTATTCTGTCAACTCTGGTTGAGAAGGAATCTGAAGACAACAGGAACATCCTGGGCCCTTGGTGAATGAGGCAGAGATGTCTGAATTTCTCCTAGAGCCTGACAGGATGGTATAAGCTAACCCACCAATGCATTAATATTTGTTTACTATGGGGAAAAGCATTGTTACTGTTACCCCAAGCTGTGGGTAACAGTAACAACATGGGATTTGGAGTCACACGGCCAGGGGTTAAAATTCTGGCTTTGTAAATTTCTAGCTGTGTGATCCAGGGCAGGTTACTTAACAACTCCATGCCCCAGTTTCCTCACCTGCAAATGGAGACAGCACTTCCATCACAGGGTTGTTGTAAGACTTAAATTGGGATAATATAATATCCCATATACTTATATTAAAATGGGATAATATATGTAAAGTATTTAGCCAGTGATGAGCACTCAATAAATGGTAGATATTAATCATAGAACAACAAAAATAATAACACATAGCTTTTGAAAATATTTCGGCCAGCAGTGAAGTGTATAGGTATAAACCACATAAAGAAGATTTGATATATGAATATTTGAACTTGCATAACAAAGTAAGGTGTGATTGGTTATATCATATAGAATAATTTGCTTTGCAAAGATTCAATCGGTTAGTCAACGAACATTTATTGGGTATCTACTATGTGCCAGGTACAGTAACTAGGTCTTGGGTACATAGAGGTGCATAAGTCAGTCTCTGCTCTCAAGCTCCTTACCTTTTAGTGGGGAAGACAGATAATTAACTCATGCTTTCATACTTGCAGCCATAGGTATTGACATATAGATAGAGACGTAGACATAGATACAGACATAGACATGAATATTTTCCTCCTTGGTGATAGATACTATGAAGAAGACAAAGGAGGATACTCTGGTAGAGAGTAACTGGCATGGGATGCTTCAGCTAGAATAGTAACTCTGAGGAGGTGGCTTTGAGCTGACACCTAAGTTGCAAGGGAGCAGCCACGTGGAGATTGGTGGGGAGGACAAACCAAGCAAGAACCACAAGTGCAAAGATGCTACAGCTAGACCAAGCTTAGCATAGGCAGGAATAGAAAGCAGGCGGGGTTAACGGAACCTGGTGGACGAGGCAGGGAATGGAGATGTGACTGGAAAGGCAGGCAGAAGCCAGTCCATTCAGAACAGGGGATGGCAAACATTTTCTACAAAAGCCCAGACAGTGAATACTTTAGGCTTTGTGGGTCACACAGTGTCTGCTGCAAGTACTCAACTCTGCCTTGGAGGGCCAAAGCAGCCACAGATAGTTCATATATGAGTGGGTGTGTATGTGTTCCAATAAAATTTTATTTACAAAAACAGGTAGAGGAGGGGGGCATATTTGGCCCAAGAACTGTAGTTTGTCAATCCTTGATTTAGAGTTTTGGAGGCCTACATGAGGAACCTGGGCTTTATTCTCAGTGTGGGTTTTAAGCAGAGGAGTGAGAGGATCTGGTTTGCACTTTAAAGGGATTGCTCTTTTTTATGGAGGATGGACTGGGAGGTGACAGTAGAAGCAGAGGCCTGGGGAGGAGGCTGCTGAAATAGCCCAGTGACAGATGCCAGTGTCGGAGCAGCAGAGGTGTTGAGAAGTGACCAGATCCTGATTATATACTGGATTAGAGCCAATGCAATGACAAATGAATTGGATGTGGGAGATGAAGGAAAGAGAGGAACCAAAGGTGATTTCTGAGATTTTGGCTTTAGCAACTTGGTCAATGATGTTACATATACTGAGATGGGGAACACTAGCAGAGAGGTATATTTTGAAGGATAAAATGCAATATATCATTTTGGCCCCTGTTAAGTTTGAGATGCCTCTCAGACATTCAGGCGGGGATGTCCAGCAGGCAGTGGTATCTGTGCATCTAGGACTCAGGGCAAGATCCAGCTAGAGATAGAAATTTGGGGGTCACCATAGTGCAAGGATGGGCATCCTTCAGATTTATCCAGGAAGAAGGAACTGAAGGCAGAAGGACCAAAAGTAAAACCGTGGGTCCCTCTAGTACATGGAGATCTGGTAGAGGCAGGGAGGACAGCAGAGGAGGCCGAGAAGGCACAGCCAGAGATTGAGGAGGCAAGCCAGGTGAATGTGAAGGTCAAAGCATCACACCTGTTTCAAGAAGGATGCCAGGGTCAACTGCATTGAATACTGCTGAGTGATTCACATAAGAGGGGGTTTCTCCCTAGGATTCACGGGAGGAGTGAATCTGTAACTGTTGAACTGTTCAGGACACTTAAAATATAATTCAATTTACAAAAATCCCAAAATTCAATTTACCCACAACTTCTTGGTAACACAAATCTACTTTGAGTTACTACCATGACTCACCTTGTCTGCTTAGAAATCATTGGGACAAAGGCAATTTAGCAAAATGTCTTAAATTAAGCACCCTACACTTAGAAGGAGAAAAGCCAGATAATAATTTTTCTTACTTCAAGGGCTATAGAGGTAATAAGAAAAAAAGGCCAGTTTTTGATTATCTATGCCAGTCAGAAACAGACAGCGTAGGAATAATAGAATCCATCAAGAATTCACAAAATCCACAGGCGATCTCTTTTTAGGCAACGGTTTCATCTCTTTCACCATTTAGATTTGTCTTTAAATTAGAGAAGATGGGAAGAAAGCCTTAATTTGAGCTTCTCCTTCCTTCTCCCTTACCACTTTTAAGAGGTGTTGATAATAAGGAATGAACTGGGCACAGGGCAAGGAAGAAAGACCAGCAGGCTTCTAGGTGGTCATCCTTCTGGTTCTGCAGAGCAGCAGTAGGTACAGTCACCCACCGTTCCCTGGGGGGAGAAGGGCTGGGAAGGCACCCACCAGGCATGCACCTGGCCCTGCTACAGCAGCTATGCACATTTCCCGACCTGCATTCAAAAGTTTGTTTTCTGACCCAATCTGGCCACGGGCACAAGGGCTTCATTGCCTCTCACCTTGTTCCTTTCGCCATTTCAGTCCTCTCCCTCCCCTGACTCGGATTCTCTTCTTCCTGACCCGAATAGGCCTCCGGAGGCCTGATGGTGCATAGTGAAGAGAGTACCTGTTCTATGAAAAGACTTCTAAAGCTTTCCCCAGCTCTCGCCTCAAACAGTGAGCTCTGCAAAGCCCCCCAGTGATCAATGAGCTAAAAATAGCCGAGGCTTGTAAATGAACTGGAACCTTTTCTGCTGCATACTCAGACCTTCCCAGTCGCAGTCTTGGCGGGGGGCACAGGGGAGGCACACAATTCAGGGTTGTTTGTTTTTCCAGCCATGCCTGTTGGCGCACGCGCCCCCATCCCCTGCTGCTTGGGGGATTAATGATGGCATTTCCACCCTCTAGCTTCCCGTCTCCGTGAAGTACAATTTGTCCTGTTCTGGGATGCCACTTGGCATTCCTCCTGGAGGAAGTGGATGTTGAGCAGCATTTCAGAAGGCATGTAATGTCACACGGATGTGCTCTAAATTAGCGATCTCACACGGCAGCGCTCCAGCTCCAGTTCTCCCTGCGGACACTTCCTGCCTGGGAGTGCGGCAGCCCCCCATCTACCCTCTAATATTTTTTGAATGCCTCTTAGGTGCTCTATACCATGTAAAATATTGCTGGGTACTATGCCAGATGCTCGGAGTTCACAGATGAATAAATGTGGTTTATTTGTAATTCCTCATTTGCCCTGAGAGATACGGAGCAGGGGAAGCGTGTTCCCATGGTCTTTGGGTATGGCCCAGGAGTATGCCAGGTGAAGAGCACAGGGAGGAGGGGCAGCCAAGGCCATCTCCAGGGGCTGGGGTAGGGAAGGTATTTTCCTCAGGGTCCAAAGCCCCTAGGGGTGGCCTTGGCTGCTTCTGTATTATGCTGTATTTTGGCACCTGTTATGCATTCAGCATATAATAGAGTATAGTGCTTAAGAATATGGGATTTGGGGGGCTTTTGGAATTAGATAGACCTGGGTTCACACCTGCCTATGCCACTTGCAGGTGACCTAACTTCTCTAGGCCTACGTTTCTTCATCTGTAAAACAGGGTTAATGTGAGGATGGAATGAAACAATGTGTCTAAATCGGTGGTTCTCCTGCCTGGAATAGAGTAAATAAAAAATAAATGGTATTGTTTAAAAATATAGTGTATTAATAGAACATCTGAGGTACAATAAGGCCAGCAGACCAGGAGATGATTGCTATTAGAAAACTACCTTGTTATTCACAGTTTCCCAAAAGAGGGAGCATGCCACGTGGGGCACGCGGGGAAGTGTCAGGAGACAGAGGGAGAGGGAACCGTGGGCAAGAGCCTTTGTTGTGGCTTCCCAGGAAGGAACAGATGAGGCAGGGTAAGCAGGCTTAGGACTGACTAGTTGAAATAATGCCAGTGGCTTGGTGCATAGGGGCTATCTCTAGTTGTCTGGTACCTGGCCCTGGGGTGATTAGGACAAGTGGATGGTGACCCAGAACAGGAGAGCCCTGTAGAGGAGGTGGTTGGGTGTGGGCTTTGGATGGGTTGGTTTCCATTTGTAAGACCTGCTCTTGGACAAGTTGTTTGCCTTCTCTAGGAATTGACTAATCCTGGGAGGGACAGTCCCTCCAGGGTCAGCAAGGCCCCAGATGATGAAGTATCAGAATACAGAAAACAAAAGACATGGTTAATACAGGTGTCTGGTATTTCTCTATACATATGTACAGAGTATGAAGCTTGGTCCATAAAATTAGGAAAGTCAGGTTACTTTTCTATTAAATTAAATCTGACCTGAAGACTTGATTTCTATTGGAGCTCTCCCCTTGCTCTATAAATTCTACCTCTGGTGAAGACAGCAAAGGCCTCTGGATTCTAAAGCAGAACAAAGGTGTTGGGAGGCCTCCCTGGCCTTTAAGCCACAGTGATTCCTACTGAGATGCTCACTGTCCAGGCCCCCTTGGTCCTTTGGGCCCAGGAAATCCAGCAGGGTTGCTCTTTCTGTGCCATGTGGACATGAGGGTTATTGCAGAGGCCAGGAGTCTCCCAGGTACCCCATACAATCCTTTCTCCAACACCAGGGAAATGTGGGCAACCAGCTGATCGATGCTCCCCAGAAGCAGAATACAAATGTGGATGTCAGCTCAGCTCCAGAGCTCTTACCCTACCTGACCCCCATGGCCTGGCCCTATCTTTTTGGTTTCCTCTTCCTCAACAGCTCCCAGAACCACTCCTCATTCTATCTTTCCCAGGCCCCTTTTGTTTCTCTGGGTGGGCCATGATGTTTTAGCCCTTCTTCCCTCCTTGTTATTCTCTTTGTCTAGAACTTACTTTTCTCTCTTCTTTGTCCACCTAACTTGAATTCACACTTACTTTTATTGAGAACCTACCATAAGCCAGAGTGTCTATGTGACTCTACCTCATTACAGCTATTAACTCTCACAACAACACAGTAAAGTGGGTACTCTTATTGATACTCACTTTACAGATGACAAAAACAAGGCTCCAAAAGGTTAAGTAATTTATTCACAGTCATACAGCTAGCAAAACCCAGCTCTATGTGACTGGAAAGCTACTGTTCTGAACCAGCATGCCAGACCTGCTCATGCCAGGGTTGCCTCCTCCAAACAGCCTCCACAGATTTCTCCCCCAACTTTGAACTAAGAGTTTATGGGAAAGGGCCAAATTGCCGCTCACCAGACTGTTTCCTCTTTTACCTGTACATGGAGCTAAAGAACATTTCTCAGCCTCCCTTTTAATAGACTATTAGTGGAAGTGGTAAGAGTCACTCCCAGGCCTGGCTCACAAAAACCTCCCAAGCGTACTCTTTCCACATCCACTGGTTAGATGCCTCTTTCCCAGAGCAACCTCGGGGCTACATGTTAAAGATGGCAGAGCCCCCTGGCAGCCTGGGTCATAGTGTTCATTCAAACTCTTTCATACCCACCACCCAACTACTCTGGGGGCTTTAAGTTCTATGATGCATGCAAATTACCTTGTAGTTAGGTGTGATCCTATGACTTGTTACACAACAGCTTCCAGAAGTGCCCTTTCCCCAGGTTCTAACTGATCAAGTTGCATGTGGAGTCCAGACATCTACGTTTTCAATAAGCTTTTTCCATGGTCTTGCAGCAAGTGGCTCACACACAGATCAGATACTTGGACAAACACTTCCCTTTGATGCCACCTCTGAGCCTTAGTTCTCTGTATCCTGCCAACAAGCTAGGGGTGGCAGTCAAAACATACAGGCAGCATCTATGGGGCCAGGGGCCTTAGACTACCATTAGGATCCTTGGCAACTACTTTATGAGTGACATGGCATTCTATGTACTGTTCTCAAATTTAATCACAATGCATTTAAGTTTTTCTATGGGAAAATGAGCTCCAGTTTAAGTACAAGCTAACTTTGGAAATAAACCTACTCTTAGGGAGAAACTGTTTATACAGGTGGTATATCTGTCGGTATCTGAGTCCAGTGTGAGGCTTCTCTCAAGAGCCTGAAATAAAGCATATAAGAAGGTCCTCTGAGTGTTCACCCTAAAATCAGCTAGTGATAGGTGCTCTGATGGGTGGCAGGAAAATCCACCTTCAAGAGACAGCCCAGCACTTGGATCTGGCAGACTTGACTGGAACCCATCTGGGTGTGTTAATTCACTGTTCCTCAAGCTTCCATCCTTGTCCCATCTTCTCATTCTTGAAATATCTGCCTGTCCCCTATACCATTATTTTTGTAATACTTCCCTTTAAATTGATGCTGTCACATGTATATATTTTAAAATTTTTAAACACTGAAAAGGAAACTCTTGTATAAGGGGGAAATATGTGTATGAAAATTAGGAAGGATCCTGGACCCAGAAAGAAAGTGGCGCCTCCACAGTGAGAAGGCGGAAATTACAAAGACCAGGAGCAGAGGGGCCTGCAGCAGGTGGAGGGGAGATGGCAGGGGAGGGTGATGGGCAGGCTGGAGAGAAGGAAAGAACTCCCGCAGGGGAGGACAAGCTTGCTGGGAGGTCGTGGAGGAAGACAGAGGCTCTCAAGGCCCACCTGGGGAAAGAACCCTGGGCACTGGGAGACTGTGGGGCTGCAAGGACCAGGAGCCAGGGGAGAGGTATGGGACAGCTAAGGCCAGAGGAGGCACAGGCTGGGAGCTGAGGAGGGGCAGCAAGGGCAGGTAAAGTGTCAGGCAGCAGCTGCAGGACGTGGGCCCCTACAACACTGGGCTGCAGGGGTGTCTCTCTGGGACTGGACTGGAACGAGGTGGTACTACCAGCAGCCAGGGAGAGAGAGAATGCGTTGGCATCTGCATTTCATCCCAGTGAAGACTGGGGAGATACTGCATTAACATATCCCAAGAAAGCGTCTTCGACACAAGAAAGGAGGGCTGCTTGGCACAGGCAAAGGATAATGAGAGGGCTGAGAGAGCAAATGCCAGCCTTGCCCACTCCCAGAACCATCGATGTGGGGCAGGGGAAGGACTTGCCCTGTTTGGTCCTGGGAAGTCCTCAGCTGCCAAGCTCACAAGCCCCTTTTGTTCCATCTATCGAAGGGATAGAAGCCTTCATCATGCAGACACAGATTCCATTCTGCAGGGACGGTCACACAGTGCCTTGGAAAGCACACATTTCTTTTCTAACTTTAAGTGTCAACCTTGGAGACAAATTCATTCTCAGTATTTTGGCAAAACCAGGCTTCTTAGTCTGCCAGATTAATGCTAGGCCCTGGACCGTGAATATTATGAAAATAATAGTAATACAATAGCTACAATTATTGAGTGCTTATTCTATGCCAAGCATTGTACTATAGGCTTAACATATATTATCTGACTTGATTCTGGCCATCACGTGAAGTGACCCTATCAGAGGGGTGAAGTTCCTCCCTGAATTCACACACTGGCAAGAGGCAGCACTTGAATGCTGGCAGGAGCACACACATACATTCAAACATAGCCATGTTTCTTCTCCCTATCTGCACTGACACCCCTTCTGTAGTATGGGCCCCCCACCCCTTAAAATTTTTGCAAGGTAGTAAAGGAGCCCTGTACTAGGAGACAGGAATGTGGATTTGACTTTTCTTTCTAAAATTTATTGACTGCAGAGTTCTGAGCAACAAGTCAGAGCTTCTTCATTCCGTTGTAAAATAGAGGTAGCAATGTTTGCTCAATGAATGAATGAATGACTTCTCCACCTCACCCCCTTTGAAGTTCTTAAAGAAATCAAATAGATGGTGTAGATAGCAATATGGCAAAATAGAAAACACTGTTTGTATTTAAGGGATTATGATTATTTAGCCTCAAGCTGTTGTGATTGTTTTGATTCTAAGGGAATAGCATTGCCTCTTTTTCCTCCTGCTCTGAGCCCTGACTCAGGATTGTCTTTCAAAGGAGTCTCCAGGTTGTGGCCCTGTCTCAGTGGAACTCCACGAGGGCTCTGAGTCCAGGGAGGTGAGGACCATAGGAGGCCAGAGACAGGGCGGCAAGGAGGAAGGAGATGTCCATTTTCCTTCTGAGACAAGAGTGGAAAAATTGAAAACCCTGTCAGAGGAGGGAATTCCTGGGGGGGGACTCTCGCTCACCTGACCCTATCTCCAGGTAAACCCCACTTCCCTGTTCCTGGGCTCTTTCTGCTGGTAATAATGGGACATCCTGACTCTGACCTGCCGGGCTTACTGGCGGAATAAGAGAGCCTGGGATGCTGCTTCCCAAACACTTCAAACCATCCTTAGGTTTCCTGAAACACCAGGCTCAGGGCTGGATGTCAGAGCCTGGCACCTTCTCTCAAGCTGGAGGCCAGTCTGTCCTCTGGTGCCCTGGATGCCTGTCCAGCCTCTGGTCACCTCTTGAATGAGCCCAGTGGGCCAGGGGAGCTCATGCTGTTCCCTGAAAAACCCCAGGCCTTGGCCCTTCTCTTCAGGGAGAATCCCCTGTGTTCACCTCAGAGTGGACACAGCCATCACCCCGGAGGGACACCTTGTCCGTTTGGGCAGAAACCTCAAGCTCCTTAGAAGCTTAACTTCAGATCTTAACCTCTCTAACTGTTTTCTTTTTCACTTAAAGGGCAGAAAATCTATTGCCAGGCTATTTTAGGTGAACTGGCTGAAGGGAAAAAGGGGGAAAGAAGGAAACCGGCGTTGGGACGTCACAGCTATTTTTAGCTAGATCTCCTCTCCCTCCCGGGCTCAGGCTCCATTTGGGAACCTTGTGTCTTGGTGGGCGGCCAACCTTGCATTTTTTCAGAGTAATCCCCTGGCGTACAGCACAGGCTCCTGGTCCCTCTCACTGTTTTAATGGAGAGGAGTTAGTCGGTGACAGCCTGCCCTCTGTCCTGGCCGCGTGCTCAGCGTCTGCCACTCTTTCCAGTCAGGACCACTGTCCTGCCTCTCCAGGCTTCAGACATACCAGAACACAGCAGTTTTTGGCAAATTAATCAGTTTGTCTCCAGGTCACATGTTGTTATGAAGAATCATTCATTATTTGCTAGCCTAAGAATCCTGGTTAACCTCAGAACTAAAATCACGTGAAATGTTGCCTGATTTGGGATCCTTACTTTCAAATACAAACCCAGAAAGTCATGGGCACTTTTAATTCAAGCAGAAGAAGCTACTTTGGTTTTGAGATGGGTCACCACGAAAACTGGGGAAAAGAACAAACATAAATAACTGGGATTGAAATCCAGGCCAGGGACCAGAGCAAGGAGAGCTGAGATGTAGTTCAGGGAGGCCCAGCATTGGCAGAGATGAGATTTGATGTTGGGGGTGCTCAGGCACAACACGGGGTCCCCACAGAATAGATCATGGAGAGACCTGATATCTGGGAGTCTCACTCTCAGAAACAGCCAAGAATGATGAAGTCCTGGTTCTCAATTTCTAGTTAGAAGCTGATGGAGTTAGATGTTTCTGAGAATCAGATCTTGCTCATCAGCTATGAGGGACAACAGATAAAGCACTCAGAAATGCGGAGTATTTAGCCAAAGGGGACAATATTTCTTGGGACACATAGGCAGTTTATTTTTCTTTTCTGAAATGGAAGTGGATTTTTGCTCCAAATAGAAAATAGTTTATGTGCATTTGAGGAGAGTGAAAATGATCCCAACCCCCACCACCCAGAAATAATTACAGTTAGCATTTTCAGGAATAACATCTAGACGTGGGTGTAGATACACACATATACAACTATACCTAAACAGGTTCACAGAATTTGGGGAGGGATGGCTGTATTTTGACTGTGGGAGACCCAGTTGTCTGCTAAGTAAGACAGGTAGAGGTGCTTACCAGCAAGGGGCAGGGGGACAAGTTTGTTTTTCTTGACACCATCTACCACAGTGGTTTGGTTTCCCCAAAACCAGCCCATTTATCTGGAGGGAGCCACTTTTCTTTGGAAACACACTGATACCACCTGAGGCCCTTCCTCAGTTCTGTCTCAGATGAGATCTGTGCTTGAGCTGGGTGGCGGGGGGCACTTTTATTTCACCTTTTCCAGCGGTAGCTGGGAACTCCTCCCTTACACATGTCCCGCAACACAAGATAGATGTCACCCCAGAACATTTGTTAACTACTTACTTTACCTACAATATCTCATTTAGTGTTCACAGGAATCCCACAAAGTTGTATTATCCTCATTTTACAAGTAAGAAACTAAGGCCCAGACAGGTTAAGTGCCTTACCCAAAGTCAACACAGCTGGGGGGATGTAACCCCAAATCCATATCTACATGACTCCAGAGCCCAAACCCTTAATCACTGTGTTATTCTGGCTGCCGCAGCAGCGATGGACAGTATGGTTTGTGATGGTTAATTTTATGTGTCAATTTAAGGGGACCAAAAGATGCCCAGATTAAAAATATTGTTTCTGGTGTGCTTGGGAGGGTGTTTCCAGACGAGATTAGCGTTTGAATCAGTGGATTTAGTATATTGCCCTCCTCAGTGTGGTTGGATATTCTGCCAACCATTAAGGGCCTGAATGGAACAAAAAAGCAGAGGAAGGAGGAATTCACCCCTTTTTGCTTCCTGTCTGCCTGCTTGAGGTAGGACGGAGGTCTCCTCCTGCCCTTGGACTGGGACTTACGCCATTGGTTCCCCCTGGTTCTTAGGCCTTCAGACACAGACTGGAACTACACCACTGGCCCTCCTGGGTCTCCAGCTGTAGATCTAATGTTCAAACTCTTTCCATCTTTTGTCGGTGGGAATTCCTTCAGTTTGGCTCCTGAGTCCTTTTGACACAACCTCAGTAGTCTTTAATAGCTTCCTTGTTCTCCATATGATAAGATATTCTAGGTTTATCTTGTATATTTCCTTCTACACACCTGTAATCAGTCATTTCTCCAAGGAGACTGGTTCCTTTTCATGGGAAACAAAAATTAGGGACCACAATCAGGGCATTAGGGATGCTCATTGCTACTGGTTGGTCGTTGTAATGTACTCTCCAAACATGACATCTTGTAATGTGATTGTGTTTGCTTAATGTAACCAGAATTTCCTAGACCCACCAGCCAGTGAGGTACCATCAGCAGCTACTATTCATATTTCACTGGCTGCTATTGGCTTTGGCCCCTATAAAGAGCCACTTACAGACTTCTCGCACTCCCTGGGCACCTCACAGAATCTGACTCCATAGGCACAACTTCTGCACCTACATTCTCCTGAGCATGCCTTGTTCCTCTCCTGCTCTGGGGCTGCCCCTGTGGACATGCTGCCAATGCCCAAGGACCTCCTTGGTGCCAGGGCAGTGCTGCACCCTTCCCTCTGCTCCCACCCTGTGTGCCATACTTGGTGCCAACAGAGCTCTGCATGGGAACAGCTCCTGTAGCCTTTCTCTCCCTAGGACTCACACTCCAATCCCTGGGCCAGACAGGGGACAGATGTCCATCTGCCCTGTTCATCACTTCTCTCTCCCCATCAGGGCCTGTAGCATAAACCTTCCTTTTAGCCAAAACCAAAAGGCTTTGGGCAAGTGAATTTCACAAAAATTAACTCTTCCATGGGCTGTCCACAGTTACCTAGACATGCTTGGATCTCATTTTGGGCTGAAGGTGGTATGCTCTACAATGATATTTATTATGAGTCACCATTTTTATTATTGCAAATAGCAACACCTCCTTCTGTGGTTCTTGAATTTAGTTGGAGTGGTCCTGGTGATAGGCTAACTACACCCCATATCCTAGATGTGGCCCTGGAGGTAGCCCTTCTGTGACACCTCTGTAAAGAACCCAGGCCTCAAGACCTGCAGCAGATGCACTCTAGCTGAAATGATGATGGCAAAGAGCATTTGTGTTGGAAAGTTCAGCACGGAGGGATTCAAACTGAAATTAAAGGGAGTGGGATGAAAACTCCAGAAACGCACGGTTACCGGGATGGTTTTATGTTGGTCATGGTGTCTTAAGCCCCAGATAGATCTCATCAGTGTGTCATGAAATCAGCTTTGTGGGTTGCAACTAGCATTTTAAAAGATGAAAAAGGATAGAATATAAATATCTGAGTGCATTACATATAATAAAGGTAAGTATTGTTTCATTTTTGTTTCTGTCATACATAAAGACTGAACTATATGAAATTGCCATATTTTGGGTCAAAACAGTCAAATATCTGCAGTTTCATGTGGTTCACCTCAACAGGGTATGTGTGTATACTTGGTCATAATGTAAAAATTTCTTTCTGTGAATCACAATTTAAAAATTTGAAAAAGACTATTGGATTTGGAGTCAATAAATTTGCATTTCGATTCCAGCAGAGCTCTTTGCTATTGTGCACTCGGTCGGCCTCATCTCCTTCGTGTGCGCAATGGCACGATCAGCCTGGCTGATCAGACCGATGTTGAGAAGTATGGGGGAGAACGCTGGCGCATAGCAGGTACTGCCCTCTGTCCGTTATGTCTGAGGAGAAGAGTGGATGCAGGGTGTGTGTTGGTCAGGAACCTCTAGCAGCAAATGACAAACCCAATGTAGAGCAGCTAAAGAGAAAAACAGAAGTCCAGGAATGGGGTGGCCTCAGGCAGGTCAGGATGCAGGGACTCAAACAACGTTGCCAGTTCTCTGTATCTCCCTCCACCCCTCAGCTCTACTCTCCTTTAAGAATGGGGCTCTCTTCTACCCCAACCAGGAGGACAGAGGAGCACTGCTGCCACAGTTTGAGTCTGTATCACCCCAACAATGATTCGCAGGTGCTTCCAGGGGAGGACTCCAACTCAGATTGTTACATATGCTCTCCCATGAGCGCGTCTCTATGATAGGGAGATGGGACGAACCACGTGGGCGGCTCACCCTCCCCTGCATCCAGGGGTGGAATGTTGCAATTGAAGGTCTTAGCAGAGACATGAGGGGCCCATGGGGGCAGTTCCCAGAAGAAGAGGAAGTTGTTATCACCAGAAGCAGGAGAAGGGGAGGAACACTGGGCAGACCAACGCAGCAGACATCTACCACAAGATGAGTAAAAGGATCCAAGGTGCTGGCATGGGGAGCCTGCAACACTATGTCTGATTACAGATGTCTAATATGTCTACCCACACAATGCATAAAGCAGAAGGGGTGAGTACCCACAGGGCAGCCCACATGCTCTCGTATGGTTCTCTGGTCACAGTGATATGGGCCTCAGGGCTGAAATAGGACAATTTAAAGATAAGATATATTCATAAAGAATATACTCATTACCAAAATATCAGAGAAGAGATGGGAGCCAGGAAGATTTAGGGCTATATGGAAATTTACAGTGCTCCCTAGAGTAGCACCATGCAAAGGGGCAAGTGGATAAACCCAAGAGAGCAATGGACTTGGTAGCACCTGGTCAGACAGAGGAAATGGAGGAGGCATTTCTGATATACACCATAAAACTGGCCCAATGTGGAATACAGTAGGATAGGAACTCACGCTCTTTGCATCTGCTGGAAACATCACTTGGCTAAAAGTACAGCTTCCCAGACATTCATAACTTGCCTTTTTGACTATTTTATCTCCCAAGGAATAGAGGAGGTAGCAGATAAACTTTTCTAGACCAAATTCCAACCAATAAGGAAGCTGAGATGTTGACATGGTGGGAGGAGGGGAGCAGATGGAAAGGAACTTTGGAAGAAACTTCCAAGGAGTCTCACAGTTAGTTCATGATGACAGGGGAGGAGACAACTGGACAAAGATCCACCCTGGACCAGGGACAGGCAGATGTCAGATGTTTGTAAAAGTAGGTATGATTTCATGGCTAGGGGAGGCTGGAGAGGACTTGCAAGCTGTCAAAAATACAGTTCTGATGGTGCTAGTACAAAAGGTCCTTGTAAGGAGAAAGATTGTGGGGTCTTAAGAAACAGAAAAGGTAGAAAAGTCACATAAATGACTGATTAGTTTTCTTTTACAGTGGAACCAAGTTTTTAAAAATCATTTTTATCTTCCTGTTAGCTTCGCAAGTATCTGTCTACAACCAGTGACCGTGCTGACAGTTTAATCTCTCTCTCTCACACACGTACACACACACACACGCACAAACACATATGCTGGTTCTCCCACAACTAGATTCTCTATTTCTCTAACTTCCCCTTTCTCTACTATTGATGGGAAACTTGGGAAGTCACTAGTTTTCTCATCTTAGGGCTGCCATTTAATATTTTGAACGTATTTATTCTTAAAAAAGTATTTGTTATCTGAAATTCAAATTTAACTGGGCATCTTCTTTATTTGTTTTTGTTGGGGTGTGTGTTTGTGCACACGTGTGCATGTTCACTAAATCTGAAACCCTTCCCCACCCTCACCCCAGCCTGGGAGGCTGGGATAATGGAGAGGACACTTAGCAGTGGCTGCGGCAGGGAGCTGGGAATTATCTCCAGGCTCTGTGGATTCCCAGGACTCCAAGAAGGGGGCAGTTGCAGCCCCTGCCCTCTGCAGCCTCCTCACTCCCCTCTGCAGGTCCTCTCCTACGCTCTGCAGCCAGGCACCTGCAGGGGAGGAGGAGCTTCTCAACGCCGCTCTTTTAGGTACACCACTCCTAGTAGACTGTCTCATTTTCTTGTTCACAATCAAATAAAAGCTGTGAGGAGGCAGAGCTTCTGCTCAGCTCACAGAGCAGGGGGACTTGCTTCCATCTCCTGCCTTGCAGTATTTCTTCTCTGGGACCTCCTGCCAGGATTCTCCAAGCCAGGCCCTTCTTTTCCTGGTAGTAGGTGGGCATCACACCCACACCCACCCCGCCCTCTACTTCCTCCAGCTGCTTAACATGGAGCCCCGGCCCCTTTTTTCAGGCTTTTATTATAGCCCTTCAAATGGTTATTGTAGCTTCCCTTTCAACACATTCCACTTTGCTGGGGCTTTCCAGAAATAACTGTGTACTACTAGACCCAGTGTTCCAGGAAGGACCCTTGAGGAGGGAGCCTCCAGGCCTACACAGGCAAGTCTACCATTGACAGTGACAGAGGGGCTTCCTAGAAGACAAAATATCACTCCCCGCCCTTTGATTTTAGGCTTCCTCTCCTGTTCAGCTCCTTCTTTCACTGAGTATCTAGGGACTGGAGTTATTTTATGTAAATGATTGCTGTTCCCCCTCCTCCAGTCAAATATTCCATAATTAAAGTTGATGGATAAAACTGTTTCTGGGTATCTATGGAATTCACATATACAGGTTCCATATTTGCATGAACAGTGTTCCAGCTCCTTCATAAAACAAATTTTTCCTCTTTAGACCTAAGAAAAAATAATTGCTTCCATGGAAAACAAATCAAGGAGATTGTATTATACACCAATTTAATGAAATTGAGAAAGTCATTTACCCTTAAGAAAGCATTTTATGTATCTGGAAGAAATATTTGGGTGATAATAAGTGAGGTCATTTGGGGTGGGGGGATGTATTTTTTTCAAAGGCCTATTCAAGTATCAAATGATTGTCACTCCATTGCCTTTTAGGAATGGTAGGTGGGTCTAGGTGGCCACTCTGTTTTCCTTAGTCCTAAGATGAATGTAAGTCTGTGAAGCTAGGAGCTCTTATAAGAGTAATTTAAAAATATGATGGGGTGGGGGTGGTATCTAAGAAGAAGGAAAGGAAAACCAGGGTGGGAGGCGGAAACCTCCAGGCACATACAGCCTTCTAATTTAACATAAGTCAGAAGTAGTTAAGAGATGTGTTCACTAAAGTTGTTTGCTGTAGGATATACAAGGTAAAATCTTTCTTCCATCTTCCCCATGAAATTTTCAGTATAAGTCTGCATTGCTCTTGTTGTTTTGGAATGGACCAATTTTTCTTAGAGAACACAAAGAAATGCTGAGTTCTGCAAATAGACTGTACAGGGAACAAAGAAAATAGGACAGAACTGGAGGAATAAAGGAAATTCAACATATAGATTACACCCATAAATTGTAATCAATATTAGATTGAGGAATTTTATGCAGCCATTAAAAATGATGTTTTTGGAGAATTTTTGATAATATGAGAAATGGTTTATACTAAATGTTAAATTTAGAGAGCAAGGTCTAAATTGTATATACTCTATGATCTTAATTAAATAAAAATTATAGAGAAATTATGAGAAGGAAATGTACTAGAATGTTAATAGTGATTGACTCAAGATGGTGGAATTATGATGGCTTTTTTCTAATATTTTATGCTTTTATGTACTTTCCAAGCTGTATACAATGAACACGTACTACTTAGAAATCACATTTCTCAAAAATTCCATTTGATCTATAGAAATTTTTGGTCCTCTCTCTCAACTGTCTCTAATGGAATCTGGGGAATTATGCTGAAACCCCAGCAGCCTGGGTGAAAGAAGGGTTGAAACCCTGTGAGGTAGAAGTTGGGAAACCCTAATTCTGCTGCAGCTGATGGTCCTGAGGTGCAAATAGAATTGTCTAAAAATACAGGATGGAGAGGGTACTGCCCTCAGATAACTAGGGCTGGCTGTGCACCCATAGGGCACCCATAGGGCCCAGTGCAGTGAGTGGAAGGTGATTAACCAGTGGGTGCAGGGGAGGACCATGGACAATGCTTATTGGTATTGGAAGTGACTCTTTGATGGAGACATGCAAAAGTTTGTCCCAGCCAAGCTCAGAACAAAAATCCAGAGAGACAGTGTGACACAGGGGAACAGAGAGGCTAAAATTCAATCATATAGCCAGGAAAAATATTGGAGGATATGAGAAAATTGTGATTTGGAGGTTAGGCGGATGGATATGAAGGGCTCATTCCTTTTCATTCATTCATTCAGTCATATATCCATCCATTCTTTCATTCATCCAGTATTTACTGGGTCTTCCATCCCAGGTACTAGAGACACAAATCAAATAGATTATCCACAGGTCATTGGATTTATGCCAGGTGGTGCTAAGGTCATGAGTACACTGAGAATTTGTATGGTCTTGACCAAGTTTGTGGATAAAGCATGTCAGTGACTCTAGTTTAGGGGGGCTAGGAAAGGTTTTATATCCATAAACCCTCCTTTAGATCATCCACATCTTGTTACGCTGCTTCTTGTCACACAGAATCAGCAAAAACAAGCATTGGGGAATATTAAAGCTAGCAAAGGCCATAGAAGTTTCTCCCAACCTGACCCTTCATTTGCATTTCCTAGGGATTGTGTGTTGATGTCAGTAGGGATCTGCCCAAGATTGTGTCCAGGAAGCGCAATTTAATGAAAATAAGTGGTCTCTGATGTGTGCAATGAGCTTCAAAGGTAACAAACAGCTTTTAAGTCCATTATATCATGCAGTCCTAACATGACGGCTATGAGCTAGTCAGGGATTATCATTCCTATCATTTTACAGACCAGAAAACAGGCTTGGAGAGGTTCATCAGTATTACTGGGCAGAAATCAGTATCCACAGGGACACACTCACTCTGGAGGCTCTGTGGGAGAATTTTTTTTCCTTGCCTCTCCAGCTTCTGCTAGCTGCTGGCCTTCCTTGGCTTGTGGCTACCTCATGCATTCTAGTCTTCAAGGCCAGCGTCTTCAAATGGCCTTCTTCTCTGTGTATGTCAAATCTCCCTTTGTCACCCAGGTATAAGGACAGATGAGACTGCCTTTAGGGACCACCTGGATAATACAAAATTACCTCCACTGTCACAATTCTTTACTTAATCACATCTACAAAGACCCAATTTCCAAATAAGTTAATCTTCCCAGGTTCCAGGGATTTGGACCTGGTATGTTTGAGGGACATAACTCAGCCTATGACACTGGGCTAGGAGTTTGCACACCCTAGTGAGCTCTTCTGCCTCTGGATAATTGCTCAGTTAAAGCTGAATATACTTGAGATCAAGGAAATATAATATGGTAACAAAAGAACTTTGGGAAAACTACATGCATGAGGGTAGGACTAAGATAGCCTTCCTTAAATAGCATGTTTGGTAATTGTAGCCCCAAGGCAGTGTATCGATCCTGGCTTAAATATGCCGCTTCTTCCCTTGCGCCTGCAGAGTTGGCTCAAGTTCCCAGGCTCTTAGCCTCCTCTCTCTCCAACCAAATCCAGGGGAGATGGGCTGGAATGTCAGAGTTGAAAAAGTCCCTGGAGATGAACCTGGCCAATCCCCTCCTTTACTGATGGAGAGCCTGAGGCTTAGTGAAACCAGAATCCAGTACTTCCATTGCTTGAGTCTACATTTTATAGGAACCAGCACAATATCCCCCAAATAGGCCTTCAGATCTGGGACACAAGGATCAAGGCAGGAGTAACCAGGATCGACTGAATATGTGGAAATCATCTCAGGAGAGAGAACACAGCCGTGTGCTACCTCCTTTGGGAGCCTGGCTATGGCTCTTCCTGCTCATTGTCCCTGAGTCTCTAAGCTATCTTCTTTTCACTCTCCTGTGTCTTTTTCTCCCTATTTGGTTGTGCCTCTGCCTCCACACTCACCCTGTCCTTGCCTCCTCTAGCCCTCAGTCCTCACAGCCCAGGTGGCACACTGTCCTCCCCCTGCTCTGCGTTCCTGTCCCTGTCCCCCCTAGATCCCTCCCTCCTCAGCCCACCCTATTCCAGTTTCCTCGGCAGTAGGCTCTTTGTCAATTGCAAAGCCAATGTGATGAAACAGAGAAGCACAGTGCTTCTGGGGGCAAAGATTTTCTTTTTGTCAAGTTCAAGGCCTCCCAAACTGAGAGCGATATGGGGAAATGAGGGAGGAAGGTTTACCTTAGCTGCTCTGTTTGCAGGTGTCACTTGAACATATTTTCCTGTTATCAGAATGATGAGTAGACAGCTAATTGAATTCAATTACATAATCGAAGCTTGTGTGCATGAGCAAAACAGGCCCCCAAAGTTAGGGCATCCATTCCTTGGATGGTCAGACCGAGAGTTAAAATTCTACCCAAGCCCCAACATCCTTTATTAGCCATGCGGCCTTTGGACTTACCTTTCCTCATTTTTGAAAATCACAGGAATATTATCTATTTCACAGGGTCTTTGTGAAGCATAAATGAGATAATGCCTGTGAAATACTCTAGCACAGAAATTAGTGCCAGTTGACAGTCAATAAATATCATGAAGCTGACATCGGAGTCGCTTCCTCTGTGAAGACTTTTCTGACCTCCTACTCCCAGGAGAACTGACCCCTCTTTCCTTAGTGCACCCTTTGCAGCCTATTTATGCCCCTGTCTTAGAACCTATAATAGATTATACCCCACTCTGCCCATCTGCTCACATCCCTTCTTCTCTCCCCAGGCTTTGAGCCCCTCTAGGATAGAAGCACATCTTACTCATATCTGTAATTCCAGTGCCTAGGATAGTAACTGGCTCATGGGAGATGCCACGTAAATGCTGGGTGAATTGATTTGAAATGGTGAGGGTTTCTGAGCATAAGCCTTTCAGGCCAAGATTTTTTTGATTTATCATGCCAGTTTCTGCCTTCTTGTATTTATTAAGATCAATGGCAAAACCTGTTAAAAGGCATCTGGCTGTAATAGCCCCAGGAGATTCTGTAAGCTCTTGTCCACCCCAAGCAGATGGGCCTTATTAAGAGAGATCAAACTACGCTGGCAGTTCCCAGACTTGCCTCCCTCCCCAAGCTGACATGGTTTGCTATCTGCTGCAGTCATATCATTGAGATGGTGAAGGCTCAAGTGGGAGCCACACACCACTCCAACTTTTCCAAAGGGCTGCCTCATGGGCTCACTTTCCCTGGGGACAGTCTTCTCTGGGTACAGCATCACATCCTGTCTAGATGTGATGGATGGAGGTACACCCAGAGAATCCACATCTGGATAGGAAGAGTCCTGGGGCCTGGAAGTACCAGAGGCCATTCTCCAAGAATATCTGTGGGACATTGTCAGGATGGAGTCCCACCAGTGTTGGAACTTGGGAAAGAACAAATTGCATGCCACATCTGAGAATGACGTGGAGGATCAACAGAAGAATGAGCTGCAAAGACATAGTTCCCCTCAAGTGGGGGAGCTTATAAGAGAAGGACTGTGGTTAGGGCACTAAGAAGGAGCAGTGCCCTCTGGGTCACCATGGGAGGTGAACCTCTGGGAAAGAGAGTGGATTATTGTTTTCTGCCTCTCTCCACATGGAGAATCTTCCTCCTCAGCTGGCCTTACAGAGCATCTCACTTAGGATCTTTCTAGCTATAAGGAACAGAACATGTCAAATCAAACTGACTTAAACAATAAGGAAATGTATTATGTGACATAACTGGAGGCCCAGGCATAATGCAATCTGTGTATCAATGATGGCATCAGATACTAGGTCCTTTCTCAATGAAATGCATTCCACATTTCCACCCCTGGACCAGTAACAGAGGATGGTGGAATGGCTCATGTTGGTAATGGGTGGATGCCTGAATAAAATCAGAGTTCAGTTAGGAAGTTAATTTGGCAACCAGCAGAATTTGCTACAGAGAGTCTGGTTTTGATCAAGTAAAATGGCAATTTCTTTAAAACTGGCCTTTGATTCTCTGATTGACTGGAATTTGAGGATCTCTCCCTGTATCTAGCCTGGAATTCAGGAAGGGTGGCAGGGACATTGTTGCCAGTTACACACAGTACCCAACCCTTGTGCCCACAGAAGACATGGTATGGTTTATGGCTAACCCCTGAGTCATAGTCTGGAATTTCAAGGGGATATAGCTGCCATGGGCTGACCCTATTCTCATGGAAGCAACCAGAATATAAGAGAAATCCTTAAAATTGAGTCTCTGGAGAACGGCCAGGTACCAACATGTGCTACTGTCTTGTGCAAGCCCATCCAGGCGAGGCCTGCCTGTGGCTGTCTTAGTAGCCTGTCGTCCCAGGAAGCTGTATGTGTGGTCTGGTGGTCCAGAGTTGGGCCTTCTGTTCCTGAAGGCTGTCCAGGTTTGGGGTTGACTCTGTCCCTCCACTGTAGTTAATGTGGCCTTGAAAAAACTGAAGCGCTTCCACATCTGCATCCCTCCAGCTCTCATTCCCTTCATTGAACACGTTTTCTAAGCACCTCCCAAGCACCAGGCACCAAAGAAGGAATGACATTCACATGCTCTTCTACTTTCTTGCTCTAGAGATTATTACTCACCCTGTGCAAGAAATTAAGGGATTGTATTAAAGGCAAACTCTTCAGTGAATCTACCATGTGGGTGGTACTTCTGGGAGCACTTGGGGTGTTGGATAGACAGGTGCACGGGGGATGAACCACATGTGCTTTTGTGGGGAAGGGATCCTGTGGAGCATAATAAAAAGCAGGAGTCCTTACAGGTCAAGGCTACACTGTTGGCCTTGCAAACAGCCACTTGCCAAGGGAAGCCAATGAGTCCGACCAGTCAATAAAGATAATGCAGCATGGGGTTTCCTTCATCAAATATCCCATGTATGACTCCCCACAGTGAGAGGGCTGCTGAAATGAAGCAGAAGGCAAGCCTGGAGTCAAGTGGGGGGCCACCGACAGCTGCTGTCAAGGCCACCCTTTGTGACTCTTCCTCTGGCATGCTCTCACTTAGGTGAGTCAAACAACATAATTTTTCCTCACTGGTGGTGTCTCAGTGGCTGAGTCAGTAGCACAGCTGCCAGCACTATGTAACCACCCCAGATCAGGACGGTGGAGGTGGACACGCGGCACGCTAGGCACAAACTCCATCCTCTGTCTACTGGCTTTTAAAGACAAAGAGTATGAGCTTCTGCAGAAACTCATGTGTGTGCGCGCCTATGTGAGTGTGTGTGTCTGTGTATCAGAGTGTGTGAGTGTGCATGTACCTATCACAGGAAATGTGTTAGAGTGTGTGGACCCAAATATGTTTCCAGCATAAGCATTTCCCCAGAGGCTTAGAAAACTCTGCCAGGCCTCAGGGCTCTGTCACCTGGCCACTTGAGAATGGAGGCCACTGTCCATGTCAGGCAGGATTCCAGCCTGGGCAGCCACCAGAGCCGCACAGCACCCTGAGGTGGACAGGCTGGGGAGAGCCACAGATGTACTCATTCTCCTCGAAGGGGTGAACTGCCCGGGGGCAATCTGGGCAGTTGTTTGGAGTCCTGAGAAGGAACTTACCCTCTGCCAATAGTGTGCCTGGGGCTTTCCCTGTGAGCACTGGCTCCTTGGGCTTTAGGGGGTACAAGCTGCACTAAATCTTAGAGGGTAAAACACTCTTCCCTCCAAGATCACTACCACCACCGTTTCCACCTTTATCCCTGCCTCCTCCTTTAGTACGGCCTCCCTCTCCCTCTCTAACCACCGTCATTATGACTGCCACCACCACTGCTAGCACTACCACACACCTCCTCTACCACCACACACATCTCCAACCACCATTACCACCACCTCCTCCATCACAGCCCACCATCACCTCCTCTGCCAACATGGGTTCCAGGACCCCACTACCACCCTTACTGCCACCACTGCCACCATCCCCACCACCTCCACCCCCACTTCCTTATCATAACCACACCTCCACCTCACTCCTATCACAGCCATCATCTCCCTCATCACTACCACCACTTCCCCTCCCACCAGCGTGATTACTACCACCTCCATTGTTACCATCACGGCCACCACCTCTCCCACTGTTGCTGTCATCCTCATCTCCATCACCACCCCCACCTCCATCACAACCACCATCACTGCTATTACCTCTACTGTCACCAACCCCATGCCACCTCCATCATGACCACTACCACCATGTGGTTCTGGGAGTTTGCAGTGTAAGCCTGTGCTTTGTTGGGGTCACACCTCACTTGTTACTATTTCTTATAAGAATTCCTCCCTTTGTAAAATCTATAAATCTCCAACCATGGACTAGCAAACTGTTTACTTGAGGTACTATAAATTTAACCCATGAATCAGGGATTTGGATTAGATGACCTCCCAATTCTCTTTCAGCTCCAAGATTCTTGGGCGGAGGGTGTGTTTGAGTATGTGCGGACACTCATGCTGGCTTATGAGCATGGAGGCAGCTAATTCAATCTGGTATTCATTTGTCTTTCCATGAGAATTTTGACAGAACCTAGATTTAGCATCTGTAGAAGACGTGGCACAATTCAATCCCCTCCAAGCTTGTACCATTCAGCATTGCCTTATAAGCCCGTGATGTGTCCCAGGAATTCTGCTTGTGGCAAAGCTTGGGGGCTGCATGATGTAAAGGAAGTCATCGTGGAGAATTAGAAAAGACTAGTGTTAAAATCTTTTAGGCCATATACAGGCAATGTATGTAACCTCAACGTTTTTACCCAATAATATTCTGGAATAAATAAACAAATAAATCTTTTAGGCCACTTACTCGCTGAATGACCTTAGGCAAGTCACTTTTCTCTCTCTCAGCCTCAGTTTCCTCCACCTGTAAACAGGGACAATTTTACCTGTTTTCTAATATCACTGAGGGGACTAAAAGAAAACACAGTATATGGAAATATCTGCTGTCAAGCCTGGAACACAAGGGGCGTTGATTCCTTCCCTTCTCTCCCCCGCTGCTCTGAGACCCTGCAGTCTTCAGTTGCTTGGAAAGCACCATTCTTGGTCCAGTCCTCGGAGACAGTGGGCTTCCTGTTCTCGGTTCTATCTCAAATGGCTCTGAAGAAAGAACACAATGATCCTGTAAAATGTCACTGAATCAGAAGCTCTGCAGCTTTGCCAACAATCTGGGGGAGAGGACTCCAGAGCAGCTTCACAGGGAGAGTGAGAGGACACGGTCCTGGGCTCCCAGGACTTTCTTCTTTTCTGCCCTCCAGTATGGGAATGCACATGCCACACACACGGGCCAAGCCCAGTGTTGAGACAGAGGACAAGGACAAGCAGAGAATGGGATCAGAGGCCCCACAAGCCCAGAACTGTGCCCATGAGGCCTGATTGATTCACAGCCCACATCCAAGTGTCGCTGCCCAGGCAGTGGCTTCTGCTGCAGCCCTCAGCCTCAGAGCATACAGATGAGCAACTGGCAACCTCCCTGCCACTCAGCAGGCATCCTCGCTCCCTCCTCTCCCTGTCTCTGCATGAGAGTCTCTTCTCTCCTCCTGTTGGCCTCAGCGAGGCTGGCAGGGCCTCCCATTGGGGGGACTGGCTGGCCAGGGGGCTAGGGAAAGGCAGGCTGGGGCTGGGGAGCCATTTAGAGACAATGACTTTGTGACAATGACCTCCCCTCTGTCCCAGCTGCTAGCACTGTCCTCGAAAGCCCAGAATCAGAGTCAGGGAGCCAGCTGGTTCTGTCTACTCAGCAGCAGTGGTGCTTCCTGCAAGGAGCCTTCCTACTTCCTTTTTAGCTCACAAGACTGTGCGAAGGGAATAAATTATGACCAAACTCTGGGGTTCATGTGTTGGTATCCACTGGAGGTGGAAACTTCACTAATACCCTGAGCTGTGAATTTGATCCCTGACTGCTACTTACTAGCTAGATGACTTTGGGCAAGTTACTTATCCTCTTTCTTTATGCCTTGCTATCCTAATCTGTAAGAGAGGAATAAATAATGACATCTGTTTAAGAGGGTTGTTGTGAATTTAAATGAGATTATTTAAATGAGAGTTACTTCCTGGCACGTGAAGACTTTCTAGTGTTCTACAAATGTTAGCTAATGCTGCTCGTACTACAACTGCCTCCACCTCCACCAGGACAACATCACTGTTATTACCAGGAAGGCTTATTAGAAGAGTTAACACCGACCCTTAAAGTTAGAGTCAGCTTTAGTTACCATGTAATTAGCACCTACTATGTGAACACTTCTGGGTTAACTCTTCTAACCCTCACAATTAACTTGTGCAGTGGGTCCTATAATTCCCCACCCATTTATAGATGAGAAACCTCAATGGAAACTCATCTCAGGGGTTTTCTAAGGTCCCAGGGAAAGTGGGGGTAGGGAAGAGAACTTTACATACTCCTGCTTTAGGCATTTGTCTAGTTATTTATGCCTTGCTTCATTCCAAAGAGGCGTTGAGGGCATCTGTAAGTCATCCATGAGCCAGCCCAGCAGACTGCCTGAGATAGTAAAAAAGCATCAAAATTGGGAAGCCTGGATTGAAATCCCAGCTCCCTCGCTTACTGGCCAAGTGCCTTGGGTATGTAGCATAAAACCTCTGTAAGTGTCAGTTTCTACAACCTGTGGATTAGCTATGCAAATTGAAAGGTCATCGTTATTATCCCCATTTTTCTGATGAGTAAATTGATATTCAGAGATGTTGAAACTTTACAAAGTTTACAAAACCATTAGATAAGTAAAGAATAACGCCAGATATTGGCCCCTTAGGTTGATCTGATTTCAAATTCCAAAATTCTTCCTATTATTCTGAGATATACAAATGGTGACCTTCCCAGGTGCAAAGCTAGGATTCAAACATAGTACAGCACTTATTATATTGTGGTGGTGGTGTTTTTCTAGGGGTATTGGACTTAAGGGGAAAAAAATAAAACAGGTCAACAGACATTCTGACTCCTCCATTTGTTCTTGCCTTCCCAAAGGCTCAATCCCTCCTTTCAAGAATAATTAAAAATAACATCAAAGTATGGATGAAGTAGGAGAGGATGGGCTCATGGAAAGCGAAGGAGCCTAGATTACAGCTTAAGTTACAGGTTGGTTTCTCCCTCATCTTCTGTTCCATGTACCATTGCAGCCCCAACACACTAAGGAAAAATACTCATCCAATGTCATCAGTGATCTCCTGACGGTCAATCTCATGGGCCTTTAAAACACTTCCATCATTGGTGCAAAATATATACTAACAATCTACTGTGCAAATGCACTGTGCCAGGTGACTCAATGATTACAAGGGTGCCAGGCCTCAAAAAGATTACAGTCTGTGGTAGGGAAGGACAGAACTGTAACTGGAATGCGAGGCAAAGTAAGAGACACAGAAGCACAGACAGTTGTGAGGGTTATCCTCACCTATCACCTCTCCCACCGTCCTTCTCCTCACCCTACTCACCTTTTCTATGTGATCTTTCCATTCCCACGAATGAAACCACCTCTCTGGCAATTACTCCCCATTCAGCACCTTCAGCCCAGACCTCTCTAACTAATAAAGCCCTAATCATTTTGTTGTCACTTTGATGGCTGCAATGGTGAATTTTAGGTGTCAACTTAACTAGGTTAAGGGATGACCAAATAGCTGTTAAAACATTATTTCTGGGGGTGTCTATAAGGGTGTTTTCAAAAGGAATTAGCATTTGAATCAGTAGAGTGAGTAAAAAAAGATGACCCTCACCACTGTGGGTGGGCAGCATCCAATCTGTTGACAGCCTGAATAGAACAAAAACAGGGAGGAAAGGAGAATTCTCTCTCTCTCTTTCTGGTCTGGGACATCCATCTTCTCCTGCCCTTGACATTGGAGCTCCAGGTTCTCAAGCCTTTGGATTCCAGCTGCACAAGACCACTGGCCTTCCTGGTTTTCCAGCTTGCATATAGCAGAATGTGGGACTTCTCAGCCTCCATAACTGTGTGAGCCAATTCCTGCAATCATCAATCTATATTGGCTCTGTTTCTCTGGAGAACCCTCACTAATACAATGGACTTCAAAACCAGCATGTTCAAAGCTACAGTCATCATCTTCCTGCCACCAGCAACACCTTTTTGGTGAAAGGCAACATTGTTCACCAGTTGCCCAAAGAAGAAACTTAGGCGCTCCCTGAACACCTTTCTCCCTCATCCCCCAAATTTAATCAGCCTCCAAGATCCTGTCAAATCTTCCTCCTGGATATTCCTTGAACATATCTGTTTTTCCCATCTCTGCAGTCACTTAGTTTAATTCAGGCCAGCCTTTCTCTTGTCTGGATTGTTCAATAGGCCTCCCAACTGATCTCCTTGCCACCTCTGATCTGCTGTTCACACTTTATCAGAGTGATCTTTCTAAAAGCAAAAAAAAATCTGAAATTGCACTTCCCATGCTTAAAATCTCCACTGCCTTCAGTATAAAAATCAACACTCTTTAGCCTGATCCACAATGCTTTTCCAAGCCCACATCCAGTCTTCCCTCTCCTCTCCTCCCTTCTCCCACTCTACATCCCATTACGGTCCACAATTAGGGTGGTTGAATACTTTTTCATCCAAACTAGGATACTTAGTGAAAGTAGGCCCTCCTCATAATTATTCTGGGATACACTGGGATTCTCCAAGGCAAATGGGATTATAGTCATTCAATCCATGATGACCATCCTAGCACTCAGATCTACAAGTTTTTCTCTTTCTTCTCCAGAGCTAAGTGGCAACTTCCCTTTGTGTCTCTTGGCTAAGTTTTCAGAGCTAGAGAATCCTTTTGTCCCAACTCCTCTTCTCAAGGCAAGCCCAAGTTACAGCTGCTGGCTAGCATCTAGATTTGTTGGCTGCCCTTGTGTCAGGTGACCAGATGGACCAGGCAGCGGTGTCAGTGTGTGGGACTGCCCCATGGTTCAACACATGGGTGCGTGCATGTTCGTGCCCACTCACTTAAACAAGGCCTGTGGGTGGGGACTCCCTTAAAGGGGGAGGAGGGGAGAAAAGCAGGTACTCTGAAATATCTCTAGAGTATTAGGAATTTAGCAAATGTTTGTGGAATGTGTGCAAGAACAAATTTTAGCCTTCTGCTCCTAGACTATCGTCCCCACACCCTAACATTTCTCCTGGTCTCTCATTCTCCCTCTGGCACTAACATTTTTCATGCTAAGAACAAAATTTCAAAAGCCCCAGGGCCAATTGAATGTCAAGCAAGAACTATCCCTGGCCAAAAAAGACACAGACAGGGATGGCCTTAGAGGATGGGTCTGGGAGGCAATACAGGGCAGTGGTTAAAAGCAAGGCTTTGCAGGTTCAAATCCCAGCTCCACCACCTATTAACTGAGTAACTTTGAGCAAGTTACCTCACTTTTCTCACTCTTGGTTTCCTCGCATGTAAAAATCTCCTAAGAGATTTATACAAAGATTAAGTAAGATAAAGTATGATATTGATGCCATGACATTCACTAGCCATCATTACCAATATTACTATTGAACAAGGAGAGGTTCTGCCCAGTGTGAGCTTTTGACATAGCTAGGCATTCCCCCAAGGGCCTATAGATCACACCTCCTATGCACCCCAAAACAAAACCTATAAAAGACTTTCCCCAAATAAATGAGAAGCCTGGTTTGCTCTGAATAAAACACATGAGGAAATAAAATGCATTAAATTCTGCTTGAAGCAGGAAGAGAAGCATTTTCATATTGTACAACTTGATATTAGAAACACAGAATCATAGAATAGTCAAATTTTAAGGGTTACATCTAGTTCAAACTCCATTTAAACTGTTCATTTTTAAATTTCCCTTACAGCACTACCATCAAAGGGAAGTCCAGCCTCTCCATTAACTACGGTAGTCACTACTTTCTGAAGCAGCTTGTTCTAACTTTATCATTTCTGACCATTAGGATTTTTTTTTGTTTATGTTGAGCCAAAATGTATTTCCTCTAACTTTTGCCCTGTTGTCTCTGGTTCTACCCCTTGAGTCCTATAAGGGAGTTCTGTGGAACTCTTGTCCTTGTATTCCAACCCCATGGATCCGGCAGTAGCTGCTATGATCTTATCCTCCACTTAGGCCACAGCTGATTGGTCTAAGAGTGGGCATTCGTCTCACGTCAGGCCAATCAAAATCCCTCCTTGGGATTTTTAAAATTGGAACCTAGACAAAGTATCGTTGTTTTCTGCCACCCAGAGAAAGCCAGCCTGGAATATGAGAGGATGAGGCTGAAGTTCAGAAAGAAGCAGAGATGAGATTGGGTTTGGGAGGAGAAAGAGAGAGAAAAAGAAAGAAAGAAACAGAAAAAGAAGGAGAGAGGGAGGAAGGAGAGGAAAGAAGAGGTGAGACCAAGACGTGGTGACATCCAATCCGTGGTTCCAGTTGTTCGTGAAGTCTATCTATTTCCCTGTTCTTTCCGCAGTTTGGTAATTCAAATGCTTGGCTTCCTGCTATTTCTTAATAGTCTTGACTAACATGGGGCCACAATGGATAGGTCAGACCCTTCTTCCCCAGGACCCCCCTCAAATGTCTGACGCTCTTGAGTCCTCTGGCCCTGAGTCAATCCTGCACAGTCCGTTGGCTCTGTGCAGCCACAGGGTTCAGAGGAGCGTCATGGGGGCTGCGTAGAGCTTTGCCTTTGTCTTACTGCTGGGCTAATCTGTAAGGCTTCGTGTGAACAAAGGATTCTGCAGTTAAAAAATATTTGAAAACAATTGCCCTTGATTTTAAATTATTTGAGGCAGAGCCCATATTGGGTTCATCGTTGTATTTTTGGTGTTTGGAATTGACCACGGCACAGGGTAGAATCAATAAATGTTAGATGAATGAATGTACTATTAAGTTCAAATTCCTTCAACACCCTGGCCATTCTCTCTTGCGTGCGCTGGCCTATAAGTCACTGGAGCTGTCTTTATCTACACTTTATAAACCTCCTCCTTTCCTTGAGAACCTTGGCCTGGAGGTGACAGGCCTGGACTGGACACTACTGAGGTCGCACAGTCCTCCTCCACTCTCTGGCCTCTCTGCCCTACATCACAGCACAGCCAATTCATCAGCCGCTAACTGGGAGGATGTCCTTTCTCCCCAAATTTTCTTCTCTCTTCCTTCCAAATCCTGCTGTGCTGTTATTCAGTAATGGAAACAGCAGAAATCATTTTAGAAAGGAAGCCAGCTGGTTCATTAGTTTGATTAAACTCAAGCAATGGGATCTGAGCACAGCTCACATGATGAATAGTGTGCTTTCTCCTCAGCCACAGTGAGTTTTGCAATAATTATTAATCTTGGGGCTCAGTCACCCCTCACATCTGCAAAATCATGTGGGTCAGAGAGAAAGGACAGGGCTACAGTGAGCTGATGTCAGGGCTTTCTGAGTCAAAGTCGTTCAGTCTCCTCCCTCCCTCATTGCAGGCCTGGTAGACTCCACAAAGTATGCTAGCATCCCCTAGTCTGTCGAAAAGACCCTGGTCTTCAGAGTCAGTGATACTTGTCTTTAAAATAAGATTTTGCTACTTCCCAGCTGTGCGATTTGAGGCTCAGATTCATTGCTTGAAAATGGGGATAAAAACGCATATTTTTAGGGGAGTCACAAGGACTGATAACTCCTTAAAGTTCCAAATGCAGTAGTTTAAAATGTGTGGTGCAGAGGTAGGAGAGGGAAAGGTGAGAAATGAGTCAGAACAAGGTAAGCAGGGGCCAAATCACAAAAGGTCTTATGGTTGGGCAAAGGAGTTTAGGATTCTGTATCAGGGAGATCATATTATAAAAAAGTTAAAATCACAGGAGAGTGATAGGATTAGATTTGTATTTTGGGAAGCTCACTCTGGCTGCAGGACAAAAGATATGGAGTAGACTGGCAGAAGACTTGTGGCAGGGAGAATGACCAAGAGGCCAGCACAGTGACCCAGGTAAAGATGACAGGAGCCTAAATGAAGGCAAGAAGTGGAGCAACAAGGAAGCTCCTCTCTTGCAGCAGACTTGGAAATCAACAAGGAAGCAAAACAAATTGTTGTTGGCGAAGGACTGAAGGCGGAAGGGGGCCGAGGAGAGGCAGAGTCTCAGCTGACCCCGAGGTTCCCAGCTTGGGTGGCTTTGCAAAGAGTGGGAGCCATTTCGTAAGGAAAGGAACACAAGTGGAGAAGCAAATTTGTGGGACACGAGGAGACAAGTTGAGTCTGAGACATGTTGAGTTTGAGGCACAATTTTTAAATTTTCCATTTAATGGCATAGAATCCAATTTGATGGGGACAGCTAGACAAACCCTGTCTGAAGAAGTCACCTCCCCAGGCACTATTTCTGAGAAGATAAATAGCCAAACTAGCCAAGACCAGTCTTTGTTTATCCCTCCAGTTTGCAAGTTTTCCTGGGAAGTCCTTTTGGAAGCTACAGTAGCTATGGCTGGGTTTAGAAATGCTTCTAAGTTTTCTACCAAGCAACCTCACTTACTGTGCAGAACACCAAAACCTACTATTTCTTAATTTGTCCTCAACCTCCAGGTATGCCCATTACAAACATGCCTTTTCTCTGCTGGTTCCAAGTGTGGAAGGGGGAGGGCACAGCAGCTGGTTTGTGCATCTGCAGAATGAGATCAAAAATGACCCCAGATGATTGCTGCTATTTAGCGGGAAAAAGTCATAATAATGGGGAGGTGTCAGGGAAAAGCATAGAGATGAATGATAGGCAGGGACAATAAAAAAGGAAAAGAAAATATGCCAAACAACCTCTATCCCAAGAAATCTCAGAGTGGTCTGCAATGGGAGAGATAAAGGAAATGGACCTCAATGTTACCTGCAGAAGATGGCTTGGCATAATGGAAAGAGCACAGGTTTTAGACCCCTGTGGTCTTTACTTCAAATTCCAGGAGAAAACCTGGCTGTGTGGCATTGGCCAAGTCATGTCAGCTCTCTGAGGCTCAGTTTCTTCATCTGTAAAATATTTGTACTAGTACCTTCCTCACAGGGTCAGGATGAGAATTGGCCCAGCAAGATGACCAGTGCAGGGAAGGGGATGGGCTGATTTCAGTAGTTGTCACTGCTCTTATTGCCTCCACTTTCCCTTTGTCCAGCTGCCCTCGAGCTGGTTCTCTCTGCATCACAACCACAGGAACGATCCTGCATCCCTGGGGGACACTCTCCGGCCAAATGCCACACTGACTGCAGGACATCCGCTGGACATATCTTCCCACCCAAGGAGCTCTGGGGGCCCCTCTTGGTTTGTGAAAAATGGGGTTTGGCATCAGATTCGCTGGATTTTGAAAACATCTGGCGAGTAGGGGGAGAAGCAGCAAGGTGGAAAGAGCCTGGGTCTTGGTATCTGACAGAGCTGTGCCCACCTCCTGCCACCGCCACCCCACGTGTGTGACCTTGGGCAGCTCACCTGACTTCCTTGACTTCAGGGTCTTATCTCTCCCTTAAAGGATGATTGTGAGAATGAAGTGGCATAACTCATGAGAGAGTACCTGGCACGCAGTAGGCACACGATGCGTGTCTTCCTTCTTTCCCTTCCTTGCTTCCCAATATCTTTGAGATGCCAAAGAAGATTAGAAATTAAGTATAAAACTGCAATGGGCTAAATGGCATCCATCAATCATTCTCTTAAATTACTATTAAATGTAATTGTCAGCAGAAGAGAACAGAAAAACAAGCATCCAGAATCCAACAAAATAAGCTGATTCTGACTTTGTGGATTGATGGCAAGTTGGCCAAGTTCCTTTTCCTCCCTTTTTTTAATGCTGCTGAGATGAGGTAACATCAATACCCAGGAAGCTGAAGAAAATGTCTCAATGTATTCATTTCTTTAGTTTAATCCTTTTCAATTATAAAAACCAGAGAATCATGTAGAACAAAATAGCCCAGTGATACTTCATACTTATCAGCAATTCAGCACTGGGAGTTCAGCATGGGGGCTCTTCTCTATTTCCATTCACCACCCAAAAGCAAGAAGATAAAAAGCTTATTTCTGCTATTTATTTCTCTATTAAGCAATCATGAAAAAATCATGGAATTGAAGCCCAAATTTCTATAAATTTTACTGATCAAACATGGAGGCAGAAAGAAATCTAAGGCTTGCAGCGATGTGCTTCAAGCTTGGCCTCAATACCTGAGTTTATTCTTCACTGACAGTGGTATCTTGGGGAAATGTTTGAGAAGAGCTGTGTGGCCAGTCGTCTCTACCTTCTGTACCTCTTCACCCTTGGGAGAACCCACTGTCTGAAACCAGCTCACTGTGATTCTGAACACTATGTCACTACCCATCACCCCTAGATACTCGGTAGGACTTCCACAGAGGGGCCCAGTGAAGGACGGGGCTCACTCTGAGAGTCCCCAGGGAGTGTTTACCCAGGAGATTGGTGGAGGTAGGAATAGGAAAAGTAGGCAGCCTATTACATGTTAGAACCAGAAGCTAAGCTGTATCTCTTTCTCACCCCTGTGTTAGTTCCTACCCGCCCCCCCCACCCAGCATCAGGAGTAGAATGGCATGGGAGAACCGATGTGTGCTCTGGTGGAGGTGGGGGAAGGGGAGTCCTGATTTATAGCATTTTCAGATTACTGTGATGTAAATACTCCCACAGTGGCTGGTTTGAAACTACCAACAGGTGTCACTGAATGCAGATTTGGGAAGAGATGAGCACCATTGTCTCCAGCACACCACTGGGTATGGCCCTGGGACCACCACTGCCTGCAGTTGTCAGTGGGTCCCACCATCTGTCACAGAAGGGCAGACGCAAACCCCTGACTAGACTTCAGGATATAGATAGGGCGTCATCACCCGCCTCTGAGAAGTCCCTTGACCCACCCTGCTGGACCTCCTGTGCCTCTCTCTCCCAGATCACTTGTGAGGCCACGGTGTCATCATCTGTCTGCATGCCAGTTCTCCCATGTAAATGCAGGGCTCCATCTTCATTTCCGTTCCCTCAGCATCTATCAGAGTTCCTGGGGAAAGTAGGCATGTAAAGAATGCTTGCTAAATAAATGCTTATTGAATGGATCCTGGAATGAATGAGTGAATTCTCCATGGAAGGGGAAAGGGAGAAACTCAGAAGATGCCATCACGCATTTGCAGAGATGTCTTATAAAAAAGGGATGTGATTTATTCTTATTTATTCTTATGGATACCAGGACCAACAAGAGGAAGTGGCAGGAAAGCAGGTTTAGAATCTCTGTGGGAAAAATAAATAGAACTCCTAGCTCCTACAAATCTATACAATGCAGGGTCCTCCCTGTCTTCCACCTTTCAGTTAGCATTCTCTGCTCTCATCTGCTTGAAAAAACGGCCCTAGTCTACTGCTCCTGCCTTCAGCCCTGCCTCCACACCACAGCACATGGAAAGAAGTATTTGCTATTGCCATGAATATTGAGGGAACATCTGCTGGTGAATATCCCTAGCCCAGCAGAAGTTGGGATCATTCAAAGTAATAGAGGTCGCAGTCCTGAGTGTCTTCTCCCATTATATAAGTGCACAAGAAGAACTCCTGAGGAGTGCTCAGATTTCTCTCTCATCCTTCCTCTACAGACCGCTTCACTCTCTCCCCTTTAGACCTTTACCCCGTAGCACCCTTCTCACCACCAACCCCTTCCCTGTGTGGTCTGTAATTTTTGCTCCATCAACTAGACCATGAGCCCCTTAGGGACAGAAAGCAACACCCCTGTCTGAATCCCCAATGCCTAGCACAGCATCTGGTCATTGCAAGCGCCCAAGAGGCATTTGTTAAATGAACAAATTCACAAATGAGAGAAAAAAAGTCTACTTCCTACACCTCTAATTTATATATCCCAAATTGGCAAAACTCCCAGAACCATCTAGAAACAATTTGCAGAATAAAATAAGCTATGAAGCTAGCCAGAGATCTGTGAGACGGCAATTTGGAAAAACTCAGAGACCTCCAATACACATCCTTCGAGAGCCAATTGTAAAAACCTTTTTCTCAGAGACAAATAACTACAAAAACTTTAAAATACAGACAGTTCCCTACTTAGGAACATGTTGTGTTCTGAAAGTCTATTTATGAAATTGTTGTTTGAAATTCAGAATACAATCTCTCATAGAACCATGTTCAGTAGCTCCAACTCAAGAGATTTGCAAAGGAAAATGATAGGAAGCAATAAAGCTATACTGCAGAGTCAAAGTTTTCTTTTACACATCATAAAATGGATATGTGGAATGTGTCAAACTACACAGTAGCCTTTGGACAAGGGGCAATACTTGGAAGCAATGAAATGAAATTTTAAATAGTTTCTTTTTGTTTATTGTGGATGCAGACACTTGAGAAAAAGCAAGTTTTATTTGGAGCTGTTGGAAAGGTTAAAAGAGATACACTTAACCCCGGTTATGGTGCTTAGGCTTCAGGGTCTGGATGAGGATCTGCAGGGCTTGTTCAAAATGCAGATTTCTAGCCTCTCCCTCCAGACAGGCAGATTCAGTGGGTCAGGGCTGAGCCCAGGGATATGCATTTTAACAAGCACTCAGTGACCCAGGTGATGTGAAAACCACACCTACAGAACTGCTAGCCCAGAGGGGAAGTCACGTCACCTCCATCTGGGCTGAAGATTCATCTCCTGCCTCCATCTGTTTGGTGTAGGGCCATGCCTCCCCTTTTGTCTACCTGTTTCCTTCTCCAGTGGCAGAAGAAGGCAAGTAACTACCTGTCACTTCACAGGATATGTACAGAGCAGGGATTTAGGGTTCAGAGCATAGGTGAGAGATGAAAGAGACCCCATCATTTATTCAACACACATTGAGGGCTGAGATTCAGCTGGTGTGCTGGCAATTAAAATAACAGAACACTTACGCAGGGTTGAAAAATAGTCTCTGCCCTGAGTAGCCCTGTTCCCAATAGGGCTCCCCTGGCAGTAGCTACCCCAGTTAAACTCTCTGTGGAATGGGATTAACGACATGTTTGTAGAAGTTTATTTTTGTGTGTGTGTAAAGTGCTAAGTGCATCATAAGTGCTTAATAAATGGTTCTTTATTTCTATTATTATATTGCTGTACAACTATATTAAAATCTACTTAGAGAATCAAGACAAAGACATCGAAAACTATAGCCAGGCAACAATAAGCCAGTTTTATTGAAAACAATACAGTTCAATTTGTTCACAAGTGCTGGAGAATGAAAATTAAAGCAAGCCCAGTGTGGGAGAAGCTCTCCTAGAGGAAGCAGAGACTGCACACTGAAGCGTCTGGTTTCTAACACCGCCTCCACCACGTCCTGGCTGGGAGATCCTGAGCCATCAGCCTGTCTGTAAAGTGAGAATGATGGTACTTTTCTCGCAGGGCTCTTGGGAAGGTCATCGTGCATATGGTAGGTGCTAAATTAGAGGTGGCTCTTTAGCAAGACTTGAAAGTGGGAATAAGCCATCCTGCAATTGAAGAATCTCAGAGCCAACAGGGACGTTTAGTTGTCTTCTTTAAAGTCAGTTTGATATGATTGATCCCCTACTATGCGGGTGATAGGAAAATGATTAAGATGTAGTCCAAGGAGGATAACTTGCTGTTCCATGGATGGGGCAGGGCAATGGATATGAAGCATACACAAGCATTCGTAATACAAGACAGCCTGTTGTAAGTACTAGAATAAATTATAAACAAACTATAATGGGAGGATAGGAAAGAGAATAATTAATTTCAACTGGGTGGATTTAAGAGGTGGCACTACAGAAAGCGCAGGAAAGAGAAAAAAAGCAGTTCTCCCAGCTGTGGGAGCATCCTGAGTAGGATTAGGGAGACAGGCGGGCACAAGGTGTGTCCAGAAGATGAATCTGGGCAGCGTGTATACTGCGTCCTTTAAGGGCTTACCAGAAGTATAGGTGGATGAGTAAGTAAGCTGGGACCACCTTATGGAGAGCCCTGAATGCCATTTTAGGGAATACTAACTTTATTGTAAAGCAGTAACAATAATAATTCCATTTATTAAGAACCTACTATGTGACCAACTCTGTGCTAGACTGTTTATAAATATTTCTTCTACCTCCTGCAAAAGCCTATGCATAAGTATTATTATGTTATCTTATGGATGAGAGATCTGAGGCTTTGAAGGCTTTTAACAAAGGGAGGGCTTTGGGATCTGTGCTTTCAGAAAGTATCTCTGGCAGCAGCAAATGGGAAGAACGGATGTGAGAAACGCACTTAGAGGCTCCCTCAATTTCTAACATATTGTGACATTTTGTCTCCCCAAAATGATTAACAAGAGATAAAGAAGTGACCAGTATTTCTAAAAATGGAATGATCCTTTCAAAAGTTTTGTGGGTTGGGCAGGCTTTGAAGTGTATGGTCATTTATGGAATTAGAATCTTTTCTCCCCTGTGGTTCTCCCAGCGTTCCCCATGAAAGCTTCCCCTCCAGGGACAACAGTGAAGAATTCCACAACAGTGTCTCCTGCCCAGACATAGCAGAAAACACACCCAGAGAAATATAGTGAACCTGAATTAGCCTCTTTACAAGCTCCTTAAGCATAAAGTTTAGCATCCATTGCCCAAAATCTAACTGAAAGGCAAGAGGCTTTTCTTTCTTTTCCTCCCTTCTTACTCACACCTCCCTGCCCGTCTTTCCACCACCCATCTCCTGAAAGGCGACAATCAGAGCAGGCCCTGGGGGTGGGGTTGTGAGGGTGTCTCCTTCATTTGCAAGTGAATACAACCAAAGTTCCTGCGAAATCCACTGTGAGCAACTCCAGTGACACTGAAGAATTCCAGGCGGGGGTCAGCAGCCTTGTAGTCACTCCTGAAGTCCACCGGCTCCCTTCTTGTTAAAATATTACTATCTTTAGGAGCATGGACACAGAGTTGCTGACCTAAATTGCTGTTTCTTAGGAAGCAGACAAGTGAGCAAGTAGTATAACAATTAGGCTTTTTTTATAAACACACTGTCTTAGGGGAGCAGACTATCTTTAATAACTATACATTTTTCCATAGCATTTCTAAAATATATAAAACACTTTCAAATATGCTTCTTTATTTAATCATTACCCTACCCAGGGATGTATGTATAACTATCCCCATTTTACAGAAGAGGAAACTGGGGCTTAGAGACTCAGACCTAGGTCTTTCAACTCCATCCAAATAATCTATTGATTACTCTTAATCCTTCTCTTTTGTGCTTTTTTCCAAGCTTATCAGTTGGTATTGTGGGATTTTTCCCAGTTTGCCTTGTGGAGGGGTCCCACCCAGGTGATTGGGCAACATTTACAAGTTGTTCAGTTGACAGTACCTAACAGAGTATCAGAGCCAGAAAGGGTTGTAGAGACCATTTCCGACCTCCTTATTCTACCAGTAAGAAAACTGAAGCCCACAGAGGAAATGACCTGCCTGCATTCTCCCAGTTGGATCCATGAATCCCATTCATGGTAAAGCTATGACCAGGAGCAGAGTCTCCTGGGTCTCCTGTCCCCTTGCATAGTCTCACAATCCCTCTGAGGTACAACCTTCACAACCAGAGCCAGGAAAGGTAAGGCTAGCACTTGGCTAATATTTGTTCCTATCCTGTCATTGTTTGATAAAAAGGAAAGATCTTATTAATTATGAAATCATAAAATATTAGGTGGGAGGGAACTTGTGGATAATCTGGTGTAATCCTTTGTTTTCTGTGTATGAGAAAAGTGAGGGCTAGAAAGGCAAGCAGAGCCCTCAGAGCCTGGTCCCAGAGACTGAGCCCCCCTTGTGCTTGGTAACCCTGAACTCCACTATGCTCAAGGTGTCAAGTCCTGCTCACCCAGATTGTCACAGAAGGTCTGACTTAAATATTTCTAGACACAGGTACTTGACTCAGCCCTCGCTTTGCCTTGGCAGTGGAGATCAGGCATCAGCTGCTGGCTTGGATGATGTGTTCCCGGAGCAACATGGTGAGTGTGAGCTGCCAACATTGAAGTGTCAGGGAATGCAAAGTGTTGAGCCAGTTAAACATCCAAAAATGCCCTCTCTCAGAAACAAGGGTGACTCATCAGAGCACTTGGGCTACGATTGGAAAGGCATTAGGGTCGCCATGGAGCTAAAAACCCATGTTCAGAAGCCCTCAGCTTCCCTACCTCTGGCCCTTTGCTTACATCTCCTTTCTTTGACCTAGAACCAACACAAGCTCCACTCCCAAACCCAGCCCTCCTCCTCCATGAAGCCTGCCTTGACTCTTTAAGCCCAGAGGAGGTCTCCTTTCTCAAGCCCTGAGACTCTGCTCTATACAATTTGACACTTGATTCTATACTTTCTTTTATTGCTTCTCAACCATTTTGAGTGAGTGTTTTATAGCTGACCCAGATTGCACATGCTCAGAGGAAAGGAACTAAGCTTCCTCCTCTGTACCCTACAGTGCATCTCTGAGTGTCACCAAAGAGCTGAGATGTGCTCAGACTCACAGATAGATCTGACTTCAAGACTTTTTCTGCTTTACCTTGTGTTTGCACACACAGCGAATGCTCAATAAATCCTTATTTGTTTCACTGTGGCTCCAGCCTTTTCAAAGAAAAAGCTCAGCAGCCATGTCAGCCCACACCAAGCCTCTGTGCGAATTAGAGAGAAGGTGACCCTCTCTCTGGGCAGACACAGCCCTGCCAGGGTGCATGGCTGGGCAAGTGGAGTGTGGGCTGGATTTCAGCCCCTCAGCTGTGTGCCCTGTGCAGTGAGCCACATGCACCCCCTGGGCTCTGTCTCCTTCTAAAAGCAGCAACAAGATCTCTCCCCACCACCCTTCCCAGCTCTCCATTCCGATGGGGAAGGCCTGCCTTGGGAAAGCTGGCATCAGACACTTCAAAACCAAACAACAAGAACAAAAAACACACCCCTGCAACAGCTCCTCGCTGCGGAGCCTGGGGTGCCTGAGGTCCACATTCCTGGCAGGGCATCTGGAGACACTCTATACTACCATCCCAACCTTCCTTTCTTCTGCTGGGAAGGTCTGGAATGCACCATGACCTGTCCTACTTCTCTGTTTTGCTTTCTCCTGGCCTAGATTGCCCTTTTCCTGCTGATCTCTGTGTCAGATCCTATTCCCCTCACAATTCCTATCCCAGCCCCTGCCTCCTCCCTGTGCCTCAATCAGCACTAACTGTTCTTCTTGGTGCTTCTCCTTTGCTCCCCTCCTCTTTGCCTTCCACATTGCTTCAACCTCTATTTCAACCCTTTTCCAACACGTTATTAGCCTATCAACCAGTGGTCAGCTGTCTTTTAGCCCTCTGTCCACTCAGGCTTCTCTGTATTCACCCTGCTCCAGATGCCTAACTCAGTACCATTCTAAGTTCCCCAAAGGAATCCATTCATAAACAAATTGGTGCACAATATCGACTTTACAAATGATTTATTTCACAGGAGCACAGTCTTTCATAGTCCACCCCACAGCAAACTATTTACCAATCTTTGCAAGGATTCCTGCTCTCAAATCCTTGCTTGGCAGCCCCATCCTGAGAGCTGCTTCTCCTTCCTCACCCTACTCTAATGTGCTCCCAGCCAAGTTGAGTCTCCACACTCAGTCTCTGCATGTCTTTCCCATTTGTCCCATCCAACTTATTTCATTCTTGTTTTAATAGGCAGAACAGCTCAATGTTGCCCCAGCTCCTACCTGCAGACATGCAACCCCAAATCCATCATGATGCCCAGCCACATGCAGGCTCTCCTTCGGTCTAGCTTTCTTTAGAAGGAGTCAAGAATTGACAGAGCCAGAATGCTTTTCTTGTAACATGTATGTGCATTTTCCTCCCTAGAGAACGCGGTTCAGAAAGCAAGGATTGTGTCTTCCACATTCACTCAACCCAATGCAGTGAAAATATATACAGTAAGCCTGTGTCCAGGGTTCTTCTCCTGGGACAGGCACAGTTCTAAGCCTTTTCTGTCTCTCAATTCCTCTTTCCTCCCAAGTAAGGCCCAGGACTGGCGTCAGGGGAAGGTGCCTGAAGACATAATAGGAGTTCGATAAATAGATGTGAAATGAATGGGTCAGTGAGTGAAAAGGAAACAAGAAAAGATAAAAGAACTTTGAGAGCATCCTCATCAAGATTATTTCAGTCTAGCTGAAGGGAACTTCAAGAAGTGACCCAGGGTGACCAAATGAAGTGTGAATGGTGAATGGTAGGATGAAGCACGAACACGGGGTGCTGATGGCGGCACTGCCTTCATCACCATGTGGAACCTTGAGGAGATCTCTGAGCCTATGTTCCTCATCTGTCCCATCAGCCTGCCTGCAGATGGCCCAGTATGGACACTGACTGTCAGGGTCCTCAGGGCTGTTGGAGGCTTCTTCTCCAAGTGCCCAGACACACAGGGCCCCTTGGCGCCTCTGCACTCTGCAGAAAGCTTTTCTTGGCTGCAGTACTGGCCCAGGGCCCTTCGCTGCCTGCTGACGGACAAGAATTCTCCACTGTGGAAACGGGCAAACTCCACATATTTTACAGATGAGAGTCTAAACTTCTAATGACTCTAAATGTGGTGTGAAATGGACAGAAGTCATCCAGCTGGTGTGACATGCCTGAAATAGTGTTGCCACCACCATCACCACTCACGCCCACCATGTGGACGTGCACGCCATGGAAAAAGAAGAAACAAGCCACAGTGTGTTGGCCGATGCTGCACCCCCAGCCCCTTTTCTATATTTTTTTTAAAGAAATGATCTATTTTTTCTGCAGGAATACAGTCCAAGGTCATCTAAAAGCAAAGGAGAAAGGGAATTAACAACCCTCAGCCTTGAGACCTGACTTTTCCATCAGAGCCCAGCTCTGGCTGGCTGTGCCCGACCCCACCACAGTTGTGGAGGGGGAAATCTTTTTAGGGTGAACCGCCACCAATCCACTGCCACCGGGGTCAGCGTCGTCAGAAATGCCCCCTGGACAGGGCCAGCGGTTTGGAGACTAGAGACATTGAGTTCCTGGGAAACAAAGAAAATTTGTTGATTTTTTATTTTTATTTTTTCTCTGATCTGGTCATGACATTAAGGCAGTCCGGACTCAGGTTGAGAAAAGGAAACTCCCAGTGGGTATTTTATTTGGCAAATAGTCGTCCTTTGCCTCTGGGGTCAGCTGGTCTCTGGTGCTCACCACTGTTGCATCCTCTCCGCACCCCTAAGCCCCTAACTCCTCCCAAACCGAAGCCTTGTCAGTAAGAAGCGTCCTAACGAAGCCTGAGCCCAACTTGCACCTAAGGGGCTCGGGTTCCCACTGAGCGCCTTCACGTTCGTGTGTGCGCGCGCGCGCGCGCGCGAGGGTTTGTGTGTGGCGCGTGTGTATGCGCGCGCGCGGCGGGGGTGGGGGCGGGCTTTGCGCCCGGGGGCAGGGCTCCTCTGTGAGAGTGGCAGCTGGACTTGCCAGGCTGCGAGGGGCAGGGCACAGAGCCGCAGTGCCGTAGTAGCGGACAGCCAAGATAGACCGCTTCGGAGCTGCAGATCCCCGAGCAGAGGCGGAAGACCCCGGCACTGCCTAAACACAACCCGGCCGCCTGATCTCCCCAGCGCCCACTCGGGCTGCCATCCCCCTCCCCCGAGAGGGCTGCGCTGGCGGGAAGACGCCCAGACGCCAGCTTCGGTCCCCTTTCTGTCTCTCGGTTCCTCTTTCCTCCCAAGTAAGGGAATAAACCGCGAGGAAGGAGCGCCCCGGGCCACCGCGCAACCAAGTGTTGCATGGTGAGGTAAGACGGCGGCGGCGTGGCGGTGGGGGTCTCTGGCTCCGGAGGCGCGGCGTGTAGCAACTTGGAAAAGGAGGGCAAAGCCAGAGCCAGTCGCGTAGCCAGGGAAGGGGCTGCAGCCGAAATCCCTGCGCCCACCCCACAGTACCACCTGCCGCAAAGCCCTGCAAGAAGGGATGCCCCACTAGAGGGGTGCGGGAACCGGGAAGGGCGCAGGATAAGGGGCCGGCTCCCTCTGCGACTGGGAGGCCCCCCCAAGCCCCAAAGGTGTGCAGGTGGTAGGTAGCCTTGCTCCAGGTAGTTTGCTGAAGCAACTAGTCGGATTTCTTCCTTCTAGACTTACCTTGGCTCCTTGACATCCAGTTCGCGCTCCAGGGTGCACAAGGGCGGCGAGGAGCCGGGAACGCTTTTCCTAATGTCTGGCTGCCAAAGCCTCCGACCGTCCCGCGGGGTTCTAGGACTTTGGGGCACTCCACAAAGGACTTAAAGGGAAGCTGAAGAGAACACAGACACTTTGGCGAATAAAGGACAGGAGGGTCGGGAAGAGAATCTAAGGCTGACCTGTTTAGTCTCGGAGTCACAAGATGTGTCCGTGTGTATGTTCGTGTCTTGAGGGGTGCGCAACCACAATCACCTGTGGGGCTTCCGCCAACTCCACCGGTCCACCTCACCCTGAATGTTCTGAGATTTTCTTCCTCAGAACCAGTGGACTAGAATTTGGGGAGAGGGCTGTGGAATTCTAAAAGCCCTACAGGTGATTCTGCTGCGCTGCCCCATCCCCACCATCACTGCAGTGGAAAGCATGGGACGAGAGCGAGACGGTATCTCCCACATGTGAGAGATCCGGCTGCGGAACTCAGGGTGGCGGTCGAGACCCCTCCCCCCGCCGCCCCCAGCGGCAGGAGGGTCTGCGGCAGCGCGAGGTGATTTGTGGCTGCGTCGCAGTGGCGCGCGGGAGCGCTGTGAACCCGTGGGCGCGCTCGCAGGGGCTGCGCCGCTGTCTCCCGGGCTTCATTAGCATACGGTGACCTCGCTGAGTGGAGGAGGGCCTGGAAGCGCTGTTTGTCATTCCTTTATTTCGGGGGCTTGGGGGACGCACCTGGGATCTAGAAGCGAACACCAGGGGAGTCATGATGACGAACAGTGGTCAGGACACAGGACTGGAAACTGCCCTTCTGGTCCGGATGGGGAGATTGGATCGACTTCGTTATTTCGGTGGTTAGGATTCTCTGTCCATAAAATACAGCTCCCACAGCCACTTGCTGGAGCACAGGGCACTCTCATCGTCAATGAAGGACATTAGATCATAGGGGGCAAAAGTCAAGGTTTGGTCACGAATGTGCGCCCGCGCGTGCGGACACACACACACACACTCACACACTCTTTTTATGCTTTATGCCCCTCTCATTCCTGGGGTGTGTCCTAAGTGGGAAGGTACTTAACTGTTTGCCATGTTAAAAAGACTATTATTTGCCAGAGATTCCACTCCAAATATAAATTATACTCATTAAATGAAGCTGCTGCAACTAAGCTAACTTCTTTGTTGTACTCCTGATCTAGGTCGTTTTTGCCAATCACCCTTAAAGCTTATGTCCAGCGCTATAGACGTTATTACAGGTATTTTTCTGGGAAAGGCCTGGGGGTGGGAAGCTAGTAGATGAGTCTTTCCCGCCTTAGAATTTTATGCAGTGTTTGGTTCAGATCACCTAAGACTTGGGGAGGAAAATGATAAACGTTAGAGTGTCTTGGCATCTAGATGCTCAGAGATGGGAGCAACTACTGAGATCATCTGTTCCAGCTCCTCCCCACCCCCAACCGCCCAGAAGACACCATCAACAGGTTGCAAGGATCCTTCAACCCCGACACTCCCGGAGGCCCCGGGCTGTGCATATGTGAGGCTCTGCCAAGGGAAGAACCCAGAAGGCAGCAGCAGCCCTTCCCTCTCCTGCTGATGGGGGTGGGGGGATGCTGGCCCCCACCTCCTCCCCTGGAAGGGAAGGGAGAAGAGGGAAGGGATGTACTGTTTCATTGTGGTAAAACTCTTTTGAAAAAATATCTTATTGTATTACATCATCATGATATACCCTTTTAGTATAAAAGTAATTCATGTTCATTGCAGAAATTTTGGGAAGTTGAAAGTATACAGAGAGTCAAATCACCCATGATTCTACCACCCAGATCGAACACTGTTAATGAATTGGCATATTTCCTTTCCATCTATTTTTATGTCTTGAAATCATGCAATCCATAGAGAGCCAGCATTTATCAGGTACCTAGTAAATGTACTTTGTATGGTGTTAGTGTTTTATATTCATTATGTCATTTACTCCTTAGAAGTCCCTCTGAGCTAGGTATTACCATTATCACCCCCATTTTTCTAGGGTTGCATGTTTCTAGGGTTCTAAGAGTTCAGGTGACTTGCCCAAGTCACACAGCTAGTAAGTGGCAGAGCCAGGATTCAAACCCAGGCTGGCTGACTCCAAAGTATGGATGATTAGTCTCTGTAGCTATTCTTTGCTTTTTTTCTTAATTAGTGGTTTAGCAAAAGTCCTTCATGAACATCATTTTCCTGGCTACATATGATTACACTATTAGTCATTTAAGTTTCTTCCTGTCCTTAGCAACTACAAGTAACTCTAGGCAAAGTCTTTACTGCACACATTTCCCATTACTTCCTCTAGATAGCTTCCTAGAAGTAGATCACTGGGCCAAAGGCCACAAATGTTTTAGTGTTCCTAATATATATGAGAAGACACACAACCAAGCCACATCACATGAGCATCTCTCAACATTGTGGGAGGAGGAATCACACATATCACCGTACTTTGTACATCCAAGTGTGATTATAGAAACCATACAATATAAAACTATGCCTGTTTTTATGTGAGCGAATGTCAGCTGTAGAATTCTCTGGCTAGATGTCACATACTGACTTTGAACAAATCAAACTATTGTATAAAATATGTAAGTATGCATAACATCTCAGTTCTCCACACAAGCAATTATAACAACCCTCACTCCTCTGAGTGTGCATCAGTATCACAGCCAGATTCAGCAAACTCAACCAGTCAGTAACAGCTTCTTCACATACTGGCTGTACTCATGGAGTTGTTTCCTTACACCAAACATCAGAATTCCACAACCAAACCATAGTGGGAGTTCTGTCACCTTATAAGTAACAGAGTTTGATCAAAAAATAAAAAAAATTAAAAGCCAAAGTTAGTAACTACTAATAAAACAGTTAAAAATAAGGTTATACACATCATTAACAAAATGTCCTCAGGTAGAAGAAAATGGCAGAAAAGAGATTGAATTAGGGTACTACCAAAAAAAAAAAGAACACAAAAGGGCAATTTAGAAGTAAACAAATTGGTCCTAGCTATGGGTTTTTCCTAGAGCCATATTCACCTCCAAGCCATGTCTGCTACCAACAGTGGGTTTGGTAGCCCTGGAGTATAATCTATTGTTGTAAATGGAATAAATATCAATTGGGCCCCCACTCTGAGATCTACTTTTACAAGACTCAGCTTGTATCTTAAAACTGCTTATCTGGGTTAGAGACCTCTAGACTGCACCCACAGCAACTGTGCGTATACTTACCTCACTATGGTGAAATCACTTGTTTGCATAACCCCCCTAAACTGTGAGCTCCCTGAAGGCAGAGACCATGCCTAATTCTTCCCAGTACCCCCAGCACCTGGGATAGTACCAATGCATAGTCAACAATTAAATGTGATGAATGAACAAATGAGAATTTTCCAGGCCCTGTACTGGGTGCTTTCAGTGCATTTCTCTGTCAGTGCATCTTTAGTCTGCTCAGGCTGGTCAGTCTCAGAAATGTACCTGAAAGGTGTCTAGAGCTGTGCTGTCTAACTTCACATGTGACTGTTTCCATGTTCATTTAATTCATTAAAATTAAATAAAATTTAAATTTCAGTTCTTCAGTCACACTAGTCACATTTCTAGTGCTTTAATGCCACATGTGTCTTCTAGCTATCATAGTGGAGAATGCACATGTAGAACACTTCCATCATTGCAAAAAGTTCAACTGGACCATGATGGTCAGAGTGTAAGCTTGGTGGAGGCAAGGGGTGTGATCTATGTCTATCTTGTTTTCTACCGTACCCTCTGCACTAGCACAGTGCCTGATCCAGAGGAGATTAGGGGAGGAAGAAAGAGAAGGGATGGCAGTAGCAAACGTGGTAGTAATATTAGCGATAGCATTTATTAGGCACCTACTCCATGTCCCATATTATGCTGTATTTTGTAGATGCATTGTCTCACTTGATATTCACATCACTACAAGCCTGATATTAACCTCACCTCGCAGACAAGAAAACCAAATCTCAGAAAGTTTGAGTAACTTGTCTGTGGTTACACAGGTGGTAGGAGAGACTGAGTTTTAAACTCAGGTCCACATGATTTGAAAGCCTATTTTCTTAGCCTTTTGCTTTATTGCTTCAATAATTGCTCTGGGTGGTGATATTGATGTGAATTGACACCCTCTTGGCTTCCCAGGAAATCAGAGAAAGGGTACTTTTGAAGGCTTTCCAAGGGAAATAATTGGTATAATTTGTGAATGTGAATGACATTTCAAGAGCACAAAATTTTGCTCAGGGGCCCAAGAGAACTTGTCCCTGGATGAGTGAGGTAGGGAGAAAGGAACGTACCCATAGTGTGGCCTGAGCCAAGGACCAAAACCTAGGAGAGCAGGCCAGCCAACCACCGTGGTCTGTGCTTCTCTTTGGGCAGACCTGTCACCAGCTCCTGAGAGGAATACTGGCTTGACTGGGACCTCATAGTCAATGGTGTGACCTGGCTGTCCACTCCCCGGCCAGTGCCGTCCCCTGCTCCACCCTGCCTCATGGCCGTTTGCTCGGTGCCCTCACTATTATCCCAGGTTTCTCCAATTTCTTTATTCTTAATGAATAACATGCACAGTTTCCAAGGAGGACGAAGCAGCCTGAGAAGACTGAGATTACCACCTACTTTGTAATACATTTCCTATTTCTATTCAAACCCTTTAAGGTCTTATTAGGAATCTATACCATCGACCCCTGCTGAGCTTAGTATCAACTGAAGTAACCCATTTCTCTTTCAAACTTGCTCCTAGACTATGTTGCCCATCCTCTCACCCCCACCCCGTGCTGTACAGATGATACCTGGAGTGCAAATACAGAACCTTTGCGTTATTCCTCATTTTATCTTGTTCAATTCAGACTATCTTGCCAGCTTGCCCAGATATTTCTGGTTGTAATTCTGTCATGCAGTGTATTTACTGTCACTTCCAGCTTGCTTCCTGCCATCCCTGAATCTGATGATCATGACCTCTTCAACTAAGTCATCAATAAAAACATGAACACAATTCAGAGTCATTCCACTACATGCTCTTTAAATATAGATATTAATTCAATAATTAAACAGCACTCTTTTAGAAAATTTATTCAACTTCTTGTACTATCATTCAGCCCATATTTCTCGATCTTTTTCAAAAGATTTTCAGAGGAATCTGACCAAAGTTCTTAATAAAGTGCAGATACTCTTTATCACTGGTATTCCCTCGATTTGCTGTCCAATAACTTTGTCAAAGAAGTGATTTTGTTGGGCTGACATAAACTACTTTCAATGAACTCATGTTGGTTCCTAGAAATCATGACTTTAGTCCTTAAAGCTCATTTCACATCCCATTCCAGAATGTTTCCTGGGATTAACACCAATCCCTCAAGTTAAGAAATTTTTATAAATTATTTTCCTGTTTTAAAAATAGAACAATATTTGCCATGAAGGTGACAGTAATTGTGATGGTGTTGGTGGTGCTGATGGTGATGATGATGGTGGTGGTGTTGATGGTAGTGGTGATGGTGGTGGTGGTGGTGGGTGGTGGTGGTGGCAGTGGTGATGATGGTGGTGATGGTGGGATTGGGGATGGTAGGGGTAGGGATGGTGCAAGTGATGGTGGGGGTGGTGGTGGCAGTGGTGGTAATGGTGGTGGGGATGATAATGGTATGATATGATATGATGTGGTATGATATGATTCTGGGAAGATTAAGGAGCATGCAGTTACCTCAATTGCATATTGTCTCAGCACTCTGGGATGTTATTCAATTAGGACAAGAGACGTATATTAATTTGGGGCAGACCTAAAAGTTTCTAGCATCATAGAAAATGAGATCAGGGAAGGAGCCAAGACAGCATCTGATTCCAACCTTCATCCTAAAAAATAAGGAACCCCCCTCCATCCAGAAGGGGACCTGCCCTGCCTGGGGTCATGCTGCCAGAACAGGAACCAGGGTCTCGCCACTCTTGACCAGTGCGTTCTCCAAGGCATAACTCCTTCTTTTCTGAAGCTTAAGGCTTTGTTTCCTGAAAAAATAACCATTTCTCTTCTTGGAATTAGCCTCTTATGTCATTGCTGCTTCAGTGAAAATTAAAGATTCTTCCCTGGAATCGTGATGTGACAGGGAAAAGGAGGAGAGAACTTAAGGGCTCTCAATTTCCAGGTGGCAAATGAAGCCAAAAGGTCTCCAAGGTGGGACAGGGGCACAGAGAGAAGAGGTTCAAGTAAGAAAATATTTTTATGAGAAAAATAGCAGTAATATAATCATAACCATCCTTTACATGTGTACCACGCTTAGAAGATGGCAATGTCTTTACATCCATGATATCTCCTGGTTCCGATCACAGGCATGTGAGGCAGGCAGCATGGCTGTCACTAGCCCCATTTCAGTAGTGGAATTTCACCAAAGTGGAGGCTGTGGGATCTAGAAAAGACTACTGTGGCAAGAAAAAGGATGAAAAAGCAAAATTCAATGGCCGCACAGCAGCTGACAAAACCTGCCCAGCTGGGCTCGTGTGTGGTCTGCACGGGCAGTTTTCTCCTCTTTTAGGGCATGAACAGTGTCATCTACACAGAAACAGAGTTTTCACTTTCCTGATGCTGATCTGGTGTGGAGTTTCCAAGTGACCAGAGGTCAGTGAGGCCACTTTGATCCTTCAGTACTGAAAGGCCTGAAATGTTTCGGCCGCAATGTTTCCATCCCCTACTTCATTTCCCCACCCCTCTGCTCTGGGAACAGTGGCCTCTGTGCTCCAGCCTTTTGGTTACAGTAAATAAGCTAGAGAAAGCTCTCCCCTATCCCAGAGGGCCAGGGTGTCCCTTGTGGAATCCTTGAGAGCCACACACAGTGCTGTCAAGCACCCACTGTGTGTGGGGGTCCCACACACCCCCAATCCTAAGGTCTCGCCAGCGAGGACGCCCTGATTCCCAGACCTTGACAAGGACACCCACTGGTGGAAGTCAGTCTCTTCCCTTTCCTCATGCCAGCATATCCAGCAGGTGTTGGCTGATCACAAAGTGATCTTTCCCAACTGTTAGGAAGCCAGTAGCCATATGTTCCTATAGTCTGGGAAAGTCCTGCTGTGCCCAAAAGCCCACACAGTTCCTAATCCCTAAATCATGCAATTCATGGCAAATGCACTCCTGAGGAGACTCAATCATTTAACCAATATCAAATCAGCAAATATGTACTGAGCACACACTCTGTGCTAGTCGTGAGACTAGTTTCTGGGGTTAGGACCAACTGGGTTTCCAGGAACTGGATGGAACAGAGTGAGAAACAGATAAGATACAGCATTATCTTTAGATGAGGGTCAGGGGAGGGTCACCTTCCCAGCCTGGGAGGGCACTGGACCAAGGAGACCATCTCTGGAAGAGGTGGGCTTGAATGAAATGTGAAGGTTGCATAGAGGTTAAGTGAAGGAGTGTAGGTAATACATTCTAGCTAGAGGGAACGGTGTGAGCAAAGGCTTGAGAGAGTTCTTGTCATCTACAGTTCAGTGTTGCTGGAGCAAAAACTGTGAATCAGAAAGTGATGGAAGACGAGTCTGGAAACATGGGCAGGAGCTGGGCCATGGAGGGTCTTATCTGTCACATTAAAGAGTGTTGATTTCTTCTTGTAGGTAGTGGTGGAGTCATAAGTGGGAACTGATGGGGTCATATTTTAACATCAGAGCAGTCCCTCAGGCAGTGGTGTTGGGAGGAGAGAAGATGGGAGCAGCCCATGGGAGGCTTTTGTGGGAGTTGAGGGGATATGCAGGCTGAAGCAATGGTAGTAGAGGCAGGGGGAGGCAAAGAATCAGGACAGAACTTGCAATCGAGTGGATGTGAGGGGACTGAGGCAGAGGAACTGAAGGTGGCTCCCAGGCTCCTACTTTGTGCGCCTGGGAGGATAGTGGTTTCATCCACCAAGAGAATCGAGGAATAGGAGCAGGAGTAGGGTTAGATAATGAGTTCAGTTTGGGGCATGTTAACTTTGAGGTTTCAGGGAGAGATCCAGATGGAGATGGAATTGGATCGATGAGCTCTGTGGCTGGAGGCCCAGATGAGGTAATCCTCAGTGCAAGTGGTGGGTGAAACTGTGAAAACTCATGAGATCGCAGGAGAGTCGATTTTCATTTATCTTGATAAATGTGTTGTCAGCATCTGAAAGATCTATGTTGAGGAGACCCATGCCTCTTTAATAAGGGAAGAAAGCGTCTCACAGCATTGAGTCTGGGCTCGACAGCTGAGCTGTGCCAATAGCCAGCCATGTGCTGACTCAGCTAGCCAATGTCCACTTCTGCCAGGTGGATGGTCAAGAGTGGAGGGTTGTACAGAAACACTTGTATTCCTCTTCCACATTAGAGCTTCACAAATTTGTAAACATGCTCCTTCTCTCTAGGCCACAGGTTCTCAACTTTGCTTAAACTTTTAAATCACCTGGGGAGCCTAGAAAAAATACCAACTCTGGTGTCCTACTCCCACTCCTGATTTAATTGGTCTGGGGTCAGGGCCTGGGCCTGACTATGTTTTTAAAGGTCTCCTAGTGACACCAACTACACCAATGTTCAGAAGAGTTAAGAATAATTGCTAAAACAAAAATTCGTTCAGTGATTCCTCAAATCACAGAGTTTTAATTCCTTAGTTCCTGTGGCAAATCCCTTCTATGTGTATGTTACAGTTGCTCTATAAACCACTTTAAAGTGTCAGAACCTAAACTGGATCTGCACGCCAGCTGTGGTCTTGCTTGCGCATTATCCCTGTCTTTGTGTTCAACAGGTATTTCTCCCTCATGCCCGCAAGGCTCATGAAAAACTTTGTCAAGTATCCTGCACTTACAACCATTGTCTACCACATTTCTCTGAGTCACATAACTAACGTACCTGTCAAGAAGATATAAGAATCACCTGCTATGACTCCTTCTTAGTGAACCTTGGGATCATTGCTTTCTCTTCTAAGTACTCACAAGTCACCCCTCAACCCAGCAGTGCTCAAATTTTCTTTTGCGTTAGAACTTCCTGGAGATTTTTTGTAATGAAATACAGATACTAAATCTATCTCCTCAGAGATTCTGAGCCAGAGGTGTGGATGGGGCCTCAGAACCAGCATTTTTAACTAGCACTTATGGTGATTATGGTGCAGAGATATGACCTTTGAGCAATACAGTGTTAAAAATAAGAAAGGAAGGATATACATCTAACTCTTACCCCCCACACCAATTTTTATTAAAATAGCTAAATTAGTATGTAAATATTTTGGGATATTTATTATAGTACTAACAAGCAGAAAAGGACCCAATATAATCCACATGTCAGTAATTTTGACAACATTCTGTAGTAAAAAGAGGGTATACCAGAGTGACTTCAGGGAAAGGCCTACCAACCCATAGGTCCTTAGAGTGGAAGGAAAAGTTGACCTAGAGATTAAATGAAAGGGACTCTTAGAAGACCTCCACTAGCATCTCTAAAGTTAAAGTGGCAGGGGGGTTGCATGGAATAGGAGACAATATTTGCAAATCACATATCTGATAAGGAATTACAATCCAGAATGTATAGAGAACTCCTAAAACTCAACAACAAAAAACCAAATAACCTGATTCAAAAATAGACAAAAGACTTGAAAGACATTTCTCCAAGAATATAAACTAATAGCCAATAAGCACATGAAAAGAAGCACACCATCACTAATCATCAGGGAAATGTAAATCAAAACCACAATGAGATACCACTTCACACCTATTAGGGTAGCTATTATCAAAAAAAAGAACAGAAAATAACAAGTGTTGGCAAGGATGTAGAGAAACTGGAACCCTTATACACTGCTGGTGCAGCCACTGTGGAAAAAAGTATGGTGAGTCCTCAAAAAATTAAAAATAGAGTTATCATATGATCCTGTGATTTTACCTCTGGGTATATATGCAAAAGAATTGAAAGCAGGGACACGAAGAGATATTTATACACCCATGTTCATAGCAGCATTATTCACAATAGCCAAAAGGTAGAAGCAACCCAAGTATCTATTGATGGATGACTGTAAACAAAATGTGGTCTATGCATACAATGGAATATTATTCAGTCTTTAAAAATGAATGAAATTCTGACACATACTGCAACATGGATAAACCTTGAAAACAATATACTAAGTGAAATAATCCAATCACAAAAGGACAAATACTGTAAGATTCCACTCATATGAGGTACTTACAGTAGTTAAATTCATAGAGACACAAAGTAGAATGGTAGTTGTCAGGGTGTGGTAGGGGGAAAGAATGGGTAGTTATCGTTGAATGCTACAGAGTTTTAGTTTTGCAAGATGAAAAACTTCTGTGAATGGATGGTGGTGATGGTTGCACAACAATGTAAATGTACTTAATGCCAGTGAACTGTACACTTAAAAATGGTTAGATAACTTTGATGTTATGTATATTTTGCCACCATTTAAAAAAATACTTTAAAGAAGTGGCAGGGGCTGCCGGAGTCCTAGGCAGGCAGGTTATAGGGAACACATCTCAATCATATCATCTCAGTTGAACACACCAAGTGCCTCCTCGGATGTGCCTTGTGCCAGGGCCGCGGGACCCACTCTTAGTCAACATATGGCAGGAGCTCATGAAACGGTATCTAGCAGTTCAAAAGAAGGGAGACTTCTAAAGATGCAAAGCTAATCTTTCCCTGTAAAATGGACACTAAAAAAAAGAGAAAAGTTTTTAAAACCTCCAAGTTATATTTATAGAGATTTAACAGGATATATCAGCAACTATTGAAAGGTGAAATCTGAAATTAGGAAACTTAGCCTCCTTTCAAATGAAAACTATTTTGCAGAATTAAAATCATGCAACAGAAGTACGAACATTGGAACGATGCAGAAAACTAAAGATGAGTGTAAATTCTCACAATACTAACCAAAAAAACATAAAAAATGAAATAATGAGTGAAAAAAATGGAGGATACAATTCAACACATTAAATTTATAAAGGCACAATTTTTCAAGAAAAGAGGAAATGGAAGATATTGCAATAAAAAATATAGAAAAATGTTTTCCTGACTTTAGTTCAAAATAGTTCATGTGGACCAGAGAAAATTAAAAGTATATTCTGGTGAAAGTTATTAATTATAATAATAAATAAATCTATTGGTATGAAATCATAAAAACAATATTATACTTTCAAAGAAAAAATAAGCAAGTGTCAGACATTCTGCAACACTAAATATCAGAAGGAAATTGAGATATGGCTATGGAATTTTTAGGTAATAAGATTACAAGCTAGAATTTTGTATTCAGTAATATGTGAAGAAAAAAGAAAGATATTCTCAGACAAAAAAGTACCCAAAAAGTAGACCACTGAAATCCTCTATTTATTTAAAATATTCTGTTCAACAGGGAAATTAATGAGCATTAAAATTGGGGAATGGAAAAGATGTGATATAAAAGCTGTGGGATGAACAATAAAACCACTCAAACATAGACTTAATGTTTAAATGTTATTTTTTTGTTACATGTGGTCATGAAAAAATGCAACTGTCAAAAATCATTCTTAAGACAATATTTTCAGGGATCATTTCTATAGTTCGTTACAAGAGAAGTTTCTCTGAATGTGTTGAGCACAAAAAGAAAAAAGAAAAAAACATTCTTAACAAGGAAGGTACGTGAGAAATTTAATGGTAATAATCTGTGTCTAAAAACTCAGACTACTCAAGGAAAAAAAACTTGAAGCGCTGAATTTCTCGTTTTGTACTGTGGGAAACATTGGCTGTTGCTTCATTGTTGACATAAAGAAATATAGGTTTAAATACATTTTTACATAAAGAGAGTAGATGAAATAAAACTAGAAATGTCATGCTTAACTTTAAAATGAGGAGGAACATTTGGAACATTATAGCCAAGATTAAATACTAAAAAAGGAAATAGGAAGGAAATATAAAAATAGAAAGTATAAAATAAGATGATAGAAGTGAGGTCAAACATATAAGTTATCACATTAAGTGTGAATGCTTTAATCATTTCTATTAAAAGACAAAGTCATGCATTGGGCAAAAATTAATTCTAAATATATGCTATTTTAAACAAAATGGTACAGAAAGAGGGAAAAAAGGAAAGGACATAAATGTATCAGGCAAATGCAAATGAGGAAGGGCAATATTAATATTAAATAAAGTAGAATTTAATATGGAAAACATTAAATGTGTCTAAAAGATATCTATTAGAAGATATTAATATTCATGGGTATTTTTATTCTGAATAGCAAATATCAAACTATATAAAATAAAATTGGCAAAACACAATCTCAGAGGGAGACTTTTACGTACTTCTATCAATCTTCAACAGATTGAGTTACAAAAACAAATTAGTATATAAAGAATTTTAAGACTGTAAGGAACTTGATGGAATGGACATATATGAGACTTTACTTTTAAAAACTACAAGAATGTATATCTATTAAAATGTTTATGAAATATTGAGACATTTTGATCCCATCATAAAGAAAATTGTGATACATTTCAAAAAGTAAAAATTGTTCTGGCAGCAGGAGGAAAATGAAACAGAAGTATAGTTACAGTAGGATAATATTTTCTTGAAGCTTGATGTAGGTCTGGGACCTCTGCACATGCACTCGCCACTGTTGATGTCAGAATTCAGTGAGAACGAGACCACATACCTGCTATTTGATAAGCTCCAAGTCTATAGAATGCTTCCTTCTTTCAGAATGAATAAAGAGTAAAACATATAGGAACTAAGGAAAATGCAAAATAAGGGAGTAAAGAATAGCATATAGAATGAAAACGAGCTACTCCAGCTGAACCAAAAAGAACATTTTAGTTGCCTGGAATCCTCATAAGAGTGCAAGAAGGCCTTTACAAATCAGAAGAGAACAAGAGTAAGGCTGAGATGAAAATGAAACATGGTATTCAAAGATATAAATGAAATATGGAAAGACTGCAAGGAAATTAAAGCACAATAGCAGAATTAAAATTCACTAGCTAGAATTAATGAGCCGAGTATTCTATCAAAAATCAAACCATGTATGGGAAGGAAGTGATAGTATAAAGGACAGGCAGTTAGTACTGAAGCCAGTCAAGAAAAAAGGTGTCTAGATAATAATTGTAAACCAAGTTTTAAAATTATATGCAAAAGTAAAATATATTCAAAGAGCGGATATGCATTTTTACAAAAATTTCTGAAACAAATCTGGGTTTAAAACTCTAGATAACATTTTTTAAAGCCTGCAAAGACTGGTGTTTGTCTGAGTCAATAGGAAAGGATAAGACGGTGAAAATAAAATGTTCTGAATTTTTTGGTTCAATTATGAAAGAGTCATTTCATTCTTGACACTTAAATTTAGAAAATAATAGTTATAGAATTTCTTTTTCCCATAATCTACTTTCCAAACCAAAAGGTCTAAGAAAATGTACTCTACGTAGCAAACTAAGGAAAACAAAGGAGATAGCAAGGGAGCATGAAAAAATAATAATAATAAAAAGGAGCATGAAAATGATGACACCAAATAGCTCAGTTACAACAATTAACATAAATGAACTAAATCACCCATCTTTAATAAAGGTCTTCATATTGGATCAAAAACTAAAATTCAACCATGTGTTTACTATAAGCACCCTTAAAACAAAGTGTTATGCAAAAATTACAAGTAAAATGCTGAGAAAAGGTATAGCAGGGAGATGCAACAAAAACTAAAGCAGAAGTCCTGATATTAATATAAGACAGAATGCAATTCAAGATAAATATTGTGAAATAATACAATGACGGTTGTTTTATATAAATGAAGAATCCAATGCACAGTGAAGATATAACTGTCATGGAAATATATGCACTAATTAATACTGCACCCAAAACTGACAAAAACGTGATAGTGGTGGAAGATTTCAAAATGCCGCTCTCAGGCTTTCACATATCAAGTAAACAAACAAAACAATATAAATGCAGGAACTGGGTAATATAATGAATCCTACTTTAAAAATTATATGCTGCATAATACCCCAAACACAAAGAATAAAATTTCTTTCTGGGGCTCATGGAACATTTACAAAAATTAATTATGTATTAGGTCACAAATAAAACCTCAACAAATTCCTAAAAGCACAAAACAGTAAAGGTCGTATTTTCTAACCATTTGAAATAAATTTTAAAAATAAGCAACAATATGGGGGACTGGTAATAAATTATTGTCCATTTATACAATAAAATACTATGTAGCCATGGAAAACAGTGTTGTATGTAGAATAATGTTTAATAACACCAAATAATGGTTACCATAGACTGCTAGGTGAAAAAAGTCAAAAAGAGCTAAAGTGAAGTTGAAAATTTAAGAAAAGAAATGTGTACGTATATACATGGGTAAATTACAGAAAGAATTAACAACAAAGTGTTAATTGTGATTATAGTTGGGTAGTGAGATTATATATGATTTTTATTTTAAAATCACTTAAACATATGATTTGGATTCTTGGCTAACATCAATATCATGCTCCCACTGTTGATAGTTTGTGGAATCTATCTTCTTCCATTTTTTTGATAATGAAAAGAAGATTAGATTTGCTTGTTTCTAGCACTTTGGCTTTTTGTTGTTCTCCAAAATTCTTTAAAGATTAATGAAAGTGGTTCAGTAGCCTCCACGGGAAGTTCTCCTGGTTATCTTCACTCCCAAGCAGTAGACCAAGCTGTTCTTTGCTCTTCTTGCTCTAAAATTAACCAGCCCACTTCCCAAACTTCCCCCAACCTTTTTTGGCTCATAGTGGGGGTTTTTTGTCACTTAGTATTTTCAGATCATTTTGAGCTATTTTTTTCATGGTATAATTTGCATGTATACGTTTGTACCATCTTCCTATATATTCCTTGGTTATGTGCCTTTCTTTTCTTTTTTTCTAAATGTCCTTTTCAAATATGAACCCGCAGGTTAGTCCTGCAGGCTCTTTTTTAAAAGAACCATTTCTTTTTCCTCTTTATTGGAATTACTTTTGAATGCCTCCCCATTTTGGAGAACTTCAGTCTGCCTCCACTTCAGAAACTCATACAGTCATAACTGTCATTTTTTAAAATTTTTTTGAAATATGTCTGCCTGAATCAAGAGTTCTTGGTTATTTATTAAAGCCAGGCTTCTCCTTTTTGACAATCATGACCTCTGAGTTAGAGTGGCTTCTTTCTCTTGAGATGTCTTTTTTGTCGTTTCACCAAGCCGGGTCTTTCTGTTGGTCAGAATGAGGGCCAGAGGAGTTTATCCAGTTAAGATTCTTTACTCTATGACAACAAGGGGAATGAAAAGACTTGTCTGATGTTCTACTTTTATCCAAAAGAGGCTTTCTGCAAATGTTTAGCCAGCACAAGACTGCTTTCACTGCTCTAACTTCCCTTGTGCCAGAATAGTACTGGCTAGCAACACATCTTCCTTTCCTCCTTGTGGCCAAGTGGCCTATAGAAAATGCTCACAATGGTATCACCTGTATTCCTTACCCTTTTCTGGGCACTCATGAGATATTCTAGATGCTCCATCCTCAGAGTCATGAATTCCCACCATAAACCAATTTTTGGCCCAAAGCTATGCTGCTGTGTAGATGCATCAGCCCACAAACACAGTTTCTAGTATTCTTTGTAATTATGTATGTATTATGTGTGCATGTCACCCGGCACTACACTGCTCACATTTGTCTTTGTTTTACCAGCAGTTCTACATGGTGGATACAGTCATAGTATTATCCCAGCATTTTGATCCTCTTCCTTGTCAACTCTAGGTAAATACATGCCCCCCATGCTTATGAGATACGAGTTCTTCATGACTAGACATAAATTCACCCTTCCAGCTTCTGGGTAAGTCTTGGCCCAGAAATCTACAGCCAGTTATTGATATCGTTCACCTCTGTTTTATCCCAGAATCCCAACTGTCAGCAGAAAGAGTGGATGACAACACCATCCCTATTTCCAAGTCCTTCGCTGTCTTGCCCAAAACCAGTGGGAGATCGGGTCGATGATAAAGGACCATGAGTGCCTGGAAAAGGGACTGGACACAAACTGACAGTTTAGTTCTGGAGCTAGAAAGTAATTGAAACTAGTGTTTTTCGTAAAGTGCTCATGTGCAGAGCAGACTGAAATGGAATGAGGCAGTTGTGAAGACCAGAGGCAGATGCCAGGGCCGATTAGAAAGCTGTTACCGAGAAATTGGAAGTGCTGTTGCAAGGAATGAAATGGAGAGAAAGGGGCAGAGCTGAGAGACAACATAAAACAAAACTTGGGGAGTTACTATCTGATGTGGTATTGAGATTTTTGGAGAGGAGAAGGAGACTGCAGGTAAATAAAGCCAATGTATCAAGCCCAGGGAATGTGGACTATGACATTTCCATCCAAAGAGTTAGTTGTTTAGTTTTGGAGGTAGAGGTGGGAAGAAGATAAGTTTGAGAGTAGATTTATTTATACAATTAAAAGTCACACCTAGTAAATGGCTGGAAGAATGAATAAATGCATATGATTCCATCAGCAACAGGGTGTCTTTCTGACCAAACTAAACTCAGCATGTGATTTCACAGTCTGATCAAAACAATGTCAGTCGATCAAATAAAATGATTTTTTTCTTTCTTTTTCTTTAGTGGTGGCTGGTTTCTGTTGGCTATTTTTGCCTAGTTCCAAGTGACTCACCCAGGGAGGGCAGTCCCTCAGTGGGTTGTAATTTATTAAACACATGCAGCCAAATGACTAACTCTGTGCCCATCTCCCGCCCCCTCCAATGTCCTAATCAAGCCCATACATTCAGCCACTTCTAACCCCTGCGAGTAGTCGGTGCCACAAAGTTCATAGTTTTTTAATTCATTAATTGTTTCTAGGGGTGAAGATGAAAATTTATACTGCTCTGTCTTTTACGGCTGATACTGAAAAGCATCTTCTTTCCCTCCCATCCTCTTCCTTAAACTGAACTCTAAGATTTTTCATCTCTAAATTCATACCTTCTCTCATCTTAAACCCCTTCTCCATTTTGTGAGGGCACTCAAGGTATCAGGGAATATTTGCACATTTACCTGTGTCTGCTCAGGAAGAAGGGAAGGCAGTTAACATCCACGGACCCCTGTGTGCCAGGCACTGTGCCAGGACGTTTATATTCATTATCTTTAATCCTACTCGATAAGGTGATGCCGCTAGTCCCATTTTCCAGATGAGGAAACTTGGGCTCAAAAGATTACGTAAGAATAAATAACACACTCAAGACCACAAATATAGGAAATGTCATGGATGAGGTGCTAACTCAGGTTTGTTGGACCCTGGGTTTATACTCCTTTCTGTTTCCTGGCAGATATAGATTTCGAGGCATTGTTGGCACATGGTTCTTTACATCAGAAACCGGTAGTACCGAGGAGTAGTCAGGGAGAAGCATTTTACATCTCACAGGCACCCGTGCATAGGCCTCTTGGCATACCACCCACCCCCTAACCCACGCACACGCTTGAGTAAACTGGGCTCATTTGTTTGGAAGATTTGGGGGAAGTGAAATGGCACATTCCTAATTAGTTGGAACTGAGGAACCTACAAGCTGTATTTTTTATTGAAATTGAAAATACAAAAAATAATCTCATAGCATGAATAAATTCTTTTTAAACTATCCAATTTAGGAGTCTTGAAGTTTTGAATTTAGCAGTTCCTCTTTCCAATGCAAGTATGTAAGAGACAGTTAGTAAACAGGAGTCTTTTCTGCCCTTTCTTCTCGATCAACCATCAACATCATCACGTGCTAAGCTCTCCTTTCTCTGAGATCCACAGCCCTTGATGCACCCCCCAGTACCCTAGCTTTTATGGAAGCTCCGTGATATCCCCATAGACTTTCAGTTTACTGAGGACTAAGATCAATTCTAATTCATCCTTGCATCCCCCATAGCTCCTAGCAGAGTATTATACACGTACTAAGAGCTTGGTAAATGTGCAAGCATAATTGCCTTTTGAACATCATTATTTTAACCAAACTTGATAGGAAAGCATAGGATAAATAGAAGACAGAATAGTATTCGAAGTTAGAGAAATCCTCTATGATGCACAAAATAACAATTCTGGTGTAGGAGAATTTTAAGTGCAGGTAATTCATTTATTTAACTATTGTATACATTCATGCATAGTTTACAAATACCAAAATTCACATGTACACAATAATACTCATAAAGTCCAAAAAGACATAATACACACTGTTCATACTGGAAGCCCATGCACATTACACATGTTCATACATAGTACACATAAGTATGCTGCATGTGATAACTACTTGGATGTCTACCCTCAAGTCAATGTTCTATAAGGCTCCATCTCTAACCAATGTAGGTAAACTTTGGAAAGATTGATTTAGGTTGTTTCAGAAAAAACAGAAAGCAGCAGACCAATGAAATAAGGACTTTCCTTCAAAACTTTTAAAATTATATAAATAATACATTAATATATTTCATTTTTTAAAAGAATTAAAACATTACAGATAATGGAATCTCAACTTCTAATCTCTATGTATTCCTTGGAGGTAACTATTATTATATTCTGTGCACATCCTTTCATCTCTCTCTTTTTTGCAATCACATAAATATAATTGTATCATTAAAAATATTGCATGTAATTTTGAGGATCTTTTAAATGACATTTACTTTTACTAGTTCTCAGATAGGTAAAGATTTCAAAAATTTCGCGAGGTCACATGGCTAGTAAGTATCAGAGCTAACGTGAACCAACTTAAAAGAATAAGATATTTCTCCATTTATGCAGGTTTCCCTTTACGTCCCTCTTTAAATGTTTTTTATAGGTTTCTCTGTAAAGGTCTTGCACATCAAGTGTTAGGCTTATTCCAGGGTACATTCTACTTTTCATTAAAATTTTGAAATATATCTTTCTATATTATACTATATTTCCTATTTGGCTACTGCTAGTATAAAGGAGAGCCATTAATTTTTTAATATTGATTTTATATCATTCACTTTGCCGAGATCCCTTAATAATTTTTATTTATTTGATTCTCTTGGTTTTTCTAGGTATACTCTCACATTTTAAAATTGTGACAGTTTCATCTTTTCTATTCCAATTTGTATACCTCTCATTTCTTCTTATTTAGTTGCATTGTCTAGAACTTCTAGTAGGTTGAATAGTAGAGGTCATAACACGCATCCTTATCTTGTCCTTGGTTTTAACAGTAATACTTCTAGTATTTTGCCATTTAAGTATGAAGCTTGCTGTGGTGTTTTGGTGGATAGCTATTATGAATTAAAGGTGTTCCATTTACCTTCTGATGTGCTTAAAGGTTTGTTTGTTCTTTTGTTTTTCATATTTGAGTGTTGAATTTTGTTAATTTTTTCTGGATACGTTAAGATGGTTGTATGAATTTCTCTCTTATTCCGTTAATATAGTAGATTCATAGGTTTTATAATGTTGACCCAGCCTTGCTTTACTGAAATAAACTCTATGTATTCTTATTTTAATACTATACTGGATTTTACTATTTTATATGGGGTTTTACTTAATTTAGTAGGTGAGGTTAATCTATAATTTGTCTTTATTTGTGCTTTCCTTGTTCAGTTTTTGTATCCAGGAAATGCTGTCCTCATACAATAAATGGTAACTTAACATCTTTTTCTATGCCCTGGAATGTTTATGTAAGACGAGAATATCTGTTTCTTGCCTGTAATATCTTCTGGACCAGGAGGGTGGGGCAAGTTGACCTTTGAATATTGATTTAATTTAATCTGTAATTATTGGACTAGTCAGGCTTTTCTAATTCTTGCGTCACTTTTGATAGTTTATATTTTCTCAAAAATTTCCCATTTCATGTAGGTTTTCAAATGTAATGCTATAACGCTGAATATAGTATTCTCTCACAATTTAATAAAATCTCTTATATTTATAGTTATGTCTTCTTTTTCATTCCTAATATTGCTACTGGTTCTTCTTCTTTCTCTTCCTCTTCTCTCTCTCTCTCCTCATACTCTGCCAAAGGATTGCCTATTTTATTGGGGTTTTTAAAACAATATTAACAACAAAAAGTGCTTTTGATTTTAACCAAAACTGTGCAGTTGTTTTGTTTTGTTTGGGGTACCAGTTCATTAATTTCTGCTCTATCTTTATTACTGCCCTCCTTGGCTTTATTGAAATTTGTGTTCTTTTTTCTAGCTCTTTGAGTTGAAGGCTTGGCTCATTTTTGTTTTCACATATCTTGTTTTCTAAGAAATTCATTTAAGGCTACAAAATGACCTTTAAGCATTGTTATAACCAAATAGCGTATCTACTAAATTGGTACGTAATGCTTCCATATTTTCATTTTCTTTTTAAGCAAGAAGTTACTTAAGAATGCATGGGGCTTCTTCTTAATTCCCATATTGCTGCAGATGAGATTTCCTGGGATGCAGATTCTGAGATGGAGATCGCTGTGCAGAGCGTGATTAATGTCATTAGGAAGTGCTCTTGGGAATCACCACTTATGGAAGAGAAGGACAGAAACAGGACTTGGTGAAGGAAGAAGGTGTACTGGGATGGTCCTGCAGAGTTGTTCCCAGTCGGGGTGAGGGGCCAGGCCTTTCTACCCCACACCTTTGTATTATTCAGTAATTGGGTGTGGGCTGCCCAAGAAGGGGGCATGACCTTGGGCAAGGCAGCTCTTTTCAGTTAAGGCAATTCCTGAAAAGAGTTGACAGCTGAAAGTTGTCTGCCAGCAGCACTCTTAAGCAGATGGGGGATCTGGTTGGCATAGTTCAGCACTTATTACAAATATTTACAGTTTAATATTTTGGATGTACGTATGAAAATGTATTTAACAATCCTATATTGTGTGGCATTTAAATTGTTTGTATTTTTGCTATTATAAACAATGCTGCCACAAATATCCTTGGAGTTGAAATCTTGTAGAAGTAGTAATAGTAGTTGCAGACATAGTGCTGTTATTATTGTCCATAGTTACTTTCTTGAGGTAAACTTATAGAAGTAAAATTTCATGGAAATATACATTTTGAGGCTATTGATATATAATGTTATTTTGTCTAATCTACTTCTACACCAGCAGCATTGGAGAGTTTCTGTTTCCTTGCTTTCTTGCCAACAAAGATATTACCTATTTTTAATTTGTTAACAATCTGATAGTTAGTATCTTACTTTTGTTTCTATCCAATGAAGTATGGTTTAAATGAATTTTTAAAAATGGCATTCCCCAGCCTAAAATGATGCCACCAGAGACCATGTGGCAACAGCAAAGTGTTGATGTCTAGCATTTCTAGAAGGAAGCTTAAATATTACATTCTGCACTCTCCACAATAATCAAGTGAGGAACTTGAGGTATAGAGATTGGAAGTGACTGATCAAAGTCAACTAGCTACTAAATACCTGAACCAGGATTAGACCCAAGGACTCCAGGTCACACTAAAACACCTCTTTGATTTGCCTGGAAAATGAATTTGTTCTTCTCCCCTGTTTGCAAATCCCACTAAGCTGTGTTGTTTCTGAAACAGATTCATGAGCCCCCTGTGAAATGTTTTCAATGTGTGTTTTATTAAAATGACAATATTTTAAATGATTATAAATATGTTTGTATTTTCTTGACGTCAGTCTTATGCCAAGTACTGCCACGTGATTTCAATGCCCCTCATCTTTGTGTCACATGGCATAGTGGTGGAGAACAGCCTCGAGTCAGGTCGCCGGGATTTGAATCCTGGATCCATTAATTAATAGCTATATCATCTAGGACAAGTTACTTAACCTTTGTGCTTCAGTTTCCTCATCTTTAAAATGAGCATAATATTTGTATCTACCTCCTAGATTGTTGTGAGGAGGCAACCAGATAATTCATGCAAGTTGTTTAGGAATAGTCTGGCACATTGTCAAGTTTAGCTATTAATTAATGAGAGGTTTTGTCAAACTGGGTCCTAGGCACCTTTAGAGTAGAGGGAGCCATCCAGGGACATACTGTCTGGGGTAGGTGTGAGATGTAAGCACCCCTAGATGCTGTTGTCCTTGGTGCTGAACCATTATTACATGATTGCCCATTAGGACACTGCTGGTTCTTTCAAGTTGGTGGAGGAAGAGACAACTGACTTCCCAGAGCCTTCTATAACTCAATCTTAGGCTTCTGTAATGAACCACAAAATCCATCCCCAAGTAGTTTGCAATCTAGAGATGGTATTAGTAACCTTCCTAGGTCTGAGAACCAGTACAGATGCTGGGGGAAATGGCTTTGCATTCAGGCAGATAATGAGTTTGAATGATGGTTCAGTTGCCTGCAAAGAGTCTGGTCCTAGGTACAGTGGTATCATCATACTTACCCTGAAAGATTATTTCGAGGATTGCATCAATGTAGAACAAATAGTAGACTCTCAATAAATGGTTGCTATTGTTTATGTTGTTATGGGAAGCAGGAAGGGGAGGAAGAAAAAGAAAGGAGAATTGGAGAATGGGAGATGAGGGGCTGACAGAGGAGAGAGGGCGGGGAGAACCCAAGAGGTTCATGAAGTGGGGAATGGTGACAGGCTGACAAGTTCCTCCTGGTGCATGGGAGGTTACCACGCTAGGCATGGTTTTACACACTGTTCCAGACTTGAATATTTTCTCTCCGGTGTGGTTTTGTTGTGGTTATTGTTAAAACCCACACACACGCACACGGGCACACGCACGCACACGCCAAGCCTCCACCACCACAGTACCTGGCATTTTTCTGCAGAGCTGTCTCCGTAGGCCTGCCTGCGCCCGTGCTCATGCTGTAGGAGCAGGGCTCTGCACCATCTCTTTTCCGACAGTTCCGTTTCGGATGCAGGGATGAGCTGCTGGTGCTAATGGAGCTGTCATTTTCCTACTTTCTTGGGTTTTTAGTTTTTGTTTTTGTTTCTTGCCCATTCACTTTATGGTAGGAAACTCTTATCATCTGTTCTGTGCCCTGTCTAGATGACATATTTGGCACAAAATGTCACAGAAGGAGTATGAAAATGAGATCCAGATTGGAAAGAAAGGAAAATTCTGCAGGGAATATAAGTCATAACATGAGAATTTTAGGAACATGGCAGGATGAGTTTTCTGGCAGTCATGGCCGTTTGCTTCCCTGTAATGTCTTCCTGCCTCAGGAAAGTGGAATGGCCTTGAGTGATCCCAAATCTGTCTGCTTGAGGGCCCCCTCAAGGAGGAGGAATAGCTCCAGGTACTCCAACTTTCTTCTCTCAGTCCTGTCCCTTGCATTAATGTAAAACAGTGGTCACAAAACACTGGCATGTTGCTGCGCCACACTGAATCTCTCTAGGTCTGGGGTGGGTGCTAAGAATTGGCTTTTCTAACATGTTCCTGGGGGGGGGGTGTTGGTGTGGGGACCACACTTTCAGTAGCACTGATACCAAGTTTTATTTGTGATGGCTCTCAGAAACATTTCTTAGTCCATTGTCTGTTGCTCATAATATGATATGTGAAACTGGGTAATTTATAAAGAAAAGAAACTTATTTCTTATAGTTATGGAGGCTGAGAAGTCCAAGGTTGAGGAACTGCATCTGGAGAGAGCCATCTTACTGGAGGGGACTCTGCAGCATCCCAAGGCTGTGCAGGGCATCACATGGTGGATGGGCTGAGCATGCTAGCTCTGGTCTCTCTTCCTCTTCTTATAAAGCCACCAGTCCCATTCCCATAATAACCCACTAATCCATTAATCCATAAATGGATTAATCCATGCATGAGGGCAGTACCCTCATGACCCAATCACCTCCTGAAGGCCCCACCTCTGAGTACTGCCACATTGAGGATTAAATTTCAAGATGAATTCTGGAGGGGGCAAACATTCAAACCACAGAAAACATTATACAAATAATCCTTATAAGGACCTTGTGAAGCATGTTATTAATATTATCATCATTCCCGTTTAGAGATGAAGAACAACTTGTGTAATGTCACACAGCTGTATGTGGTAGAGCCGAAATTTGAATTCTGGTCTCTAATTCCAAAACCAGACTTGTGCTTGCTGCATTGGGCAGGCATCTCCCTGACATGGGGTGTGAGTCTAGGGAAGACATTTCCCCAGGTAGTAGTTTCACGAAGGAGGCTCCACTCACAACCTTTTCCCCACATCAGCCCCTTGGCTCTGGAATCCAGAATCAGTCTTGTTGCTTTTTACAACGCTGCCTTTTTTAACATTTCCACTGCAGGCCCATAGTGGCAAAGCTGAGTGCATGTTCTCCCAGGTTCCACAGAGGTGGCACCAGAACACGAGCAAGGTTCTCTTGAAGTCTCCCTGTTTTGCCTCCAAAGTTCCTGCGTATTTTGCATTCTATTCTATTCTGTGCCCATGTTTAATATATTATAGATTTTTCCCCCTCGAATGTTATTAGCATTCCAGGAGCATACCATGGGTTTTCTTCCGGCTTCCGGTTTCCCTTCCAGTTTGAGCATCAGTGTGTAGGATCTCTACAGTTGGCTCATTAATGGTATCAGCACCTTGCACAGGGACTGGCACTCAGGTACTCAATGCTTGTTCATCCAGAGGCATAATGGTGAGAGGAAAAACCATGGGCTTTGGAACTAAACAGACTTTGGGTTCAAACACCAGTCCTGTCACTTGCCAGTGGGAAAACTTGAGAGAGAGAATTGCTCTGGGCCTGTTTCTACAGCTGTAAAATGGGCATAGAAAATACCTTCCTCACAGGGTTTGGAATATTACAGATGATGTGTAAAGCACCAGATATGTTGTAATCTATAAATGGAGGTTGCTGTTATTGCTCGTTGTTACAATGATTTGTTGAACAAGTAAACAAATAAAAGAATTAATGATCCATCTTCAAAACTGTGATGCCCCTGAGTATAAACATTCCCCAGACCGACACTGTCTGCCTGTGCCAAAGGTAGCCCCCTGGAGTAGCAGTTTTCAACTTCTGCTAAGGGCCCAAAAGCTTTTTCTGGGCACCAGCCACCCCCACTTCCCTACCCCATACCTGGGCAGCTTGTTCAGCCTGACATTTTTATGACTCCCCCAGAGCAGAGAGTGTTATGTTCACTCTGAGGCCACTAATGGGGTACAAAGTGCTCTTCAAATGAAAGTCCTCTCTGAATTCTTATGGGTAGCATGCAATTCCAAGACTTTTATTTTTATGTTTGTTTAAGGACTATATGCTGGCAATCTGCTAAATGAGTTATTAGACATTACTCATATTTGCTATTCATATACTCAAATTAGCTCATTACTAAATTCCCTGAGGGCTCTAATTCAGTTATCTGTGAAGTCAGGCTGCTTTTAAATGCTCAGCAGCTGTAGCCCCCACACTCAAGCAAATGGTTAGAATCCTGTGACCTGGGGAAGGCCACGATGTTATTATTGCACGTCAGTCTTGCTTTAAGTTGGTTGTGGTTTTCAGCTACTGCTACTCTTGCTTTTAAATTAGAAATTATAGTTCGTTTGACTTCATCATTATCGTATTAGTTAGCAAAGGATATTTGGTTAACCCTACAGCATGCAGTGATACATATTTGCATCAAAGGTATTTTTAGCCTGTAATTTTCCAATTACTAGATTTTAAGACATGAATAAGTTGCAGTTCATGCATGAATCATGCATATCCTGTTGCTAAATAGATACATACATAATCTGCACCCAAAGGTGCTTACATAGTTGTTTTGGTTCTCTGTAACTGCATAACTAACTATCCCAAAACTTGGTGGTTCAACAATCATTTCATTATTCTGCATGATGCTGTGCATTGGAAATCCAGACGAGGCTCAGCAGGAATGGGTTATCTCTGCTCTGCATGATATCTATTAAGGCTGTAAAATCCAAAATGGTTTCTTGTCTCACACGGCTGGCACCATGGCTAGGATGGCTGAAATGATGGAGGGCTGGCTGAACAGCTTGACTGAGGTCTTACATCTGGGGCTTCAGTTCTCATCGTTAGCTGGGTTGCTCAGTTCTCTTCCATGTAATGTTAAGTCTCCCTTTGTCCATGTGGTCTCTAGGTGATCTCTCCAGCAAAGTAGCTGAACTTCTTACACAGCAGTTCGGTACTCCCCAAGAACACAGAAGGAGCTGCCAGGCCTTTTCAAGGCTTATGCCTGATGCTGGCTTAGTGTCACTTCTACTGCATTCTCTTGGTTAAGGCAAAGTCCCTACTCAGGGCAGGAAGCATGGTTTTTGGGAGGACCGCCAATGTAACAGACTACCACAATAGTGACAGTTCATTGGTGAATTCAAGCAACTTAAATAACTTGCAACATATTATCAGGTTAAGCATAATACTCAGTTATCATGGTCTATGGGTTATAGCTTTATAACTCTGATGGCCTATACGTGTATAGGTCATTATTTTACATTAAAATGTGAGTATCAATGCATATGTTTTATTAAAAAGTAAGCAGCTCATAAATGATATTATCATTATGATAACCTCATAAATGATATTTACTCCAACTTATGTCTTTTTTTCCCTCTCCAATTCTTTGTTATTACCCAATTCTTTTTCTATAGGGACATTGCAAACAGATGTGGTAGGATCTTTTGCTCCATGCAAATGGTCTCAGTCAAAAAAGGTTGAGAACTACCTTTCTAGTGGTCAAGAAATGAACACTTAGAAATCTTGTAGTAGGTAGAGCTACAAAGTGTACAGGATACTGTGTTCTTCCCTGAAGGAGTTCAGATTCCTGCAGGGAAGAGAGTTGACAAGTGCAGTATGGTGAGTGCCGTAATGGAGAAAAGCCCAAAGTGCTGTTGGAGAGCAGAGGAGATATGCCTAGCCCGCTCGGGGCACTAAAGAGAGCTTCTCTAAGAGCAACCTGAACTAAACTCCCAAGCCTGCATAAAAGTTACAGGGTTTATATGGTGAATTACATTTATAGATTTGCGTATGTTGAACCATCCCTGCATCTCGGGAATGAAGCCCACCTGATCATGATGAATTATTTTTTTGATGTACATTTGAATTCGGTTTGCTAGGATTTTATAGAGAATTTTTGCATCTATATTCATAAGGGATATTGGTCTGTAATTTTCTTTTCTTGTTGTGTCCTTTCCTGGCTTTGGTATCAAGGTGATATTGGCTTCGTAGTTGGGGGATGACCACGATTATAGCTCTGACACAGGCAGTGCATGGGCAATATATATAGCCAAAGTGTTGTACCCCCATAATACTCTGAAATTAAAAAAAAAGTTACAGGGTTGAAGAAGGAAGGAAGGAAGGAAGGATTAAAATCTAGAGATGGGGCAAGTGTCAAGTTATGACTTGTCACACAAATCTGAGAAGAGAGAGAGGTTCTTACCTTTATAGCTTTTAGTCTTTCTTCCCTTATAAAAATGTACTCATTATGGGTTTATTATAAACCTCCAGATGCATATAAATAAGCTTCCCCAATCTGATGTCATATTCATGAATTAATGTTTTTAGGAGACCAAAAAGGAGATGAAGAGGTGTTTGTTCCTGGATAATTGGGTATGGCTGATTCATGCGAATGAATAGAGAGACCTGGGGTGCAATTCAATACTCATTGAATTTGCCGTCTTCCTTCTGACTTGTGATTTCCATGCTGACATCTGTACAGAACAAATAGCATTTGATCCAGTATATAAAATTGCAGAGCTAGGAAATGTGTTAGAAACCATTATTCCCACCCCCTCATTTTATAGACAAGGAAACTGAGGCCCAGGCAGCTGAAGCAATTGCTCAGAGTGACATTGCTGGGGTGACATAAAATACTCTTCTCCCACCCAAGTCAGACAATAGCCAATCTGAGTTTTATTTAGAAAACCCTTAAACTTGTTTCTGTCAGGAAAGATGCTTAGGTTGGTAATAAGAAGATTGTTCATACTGCCAAGAACCTCTGAGGCGCTGAGTTCTGTGAGCAGGAGCAAGTCCCTCTGTGTCTCAGCTGTCATCTCTGTCAAAGGGCAGGAACCCTGGGATACTGTGTGAAGGGTCAGGCAGTGTTTCAGGCCCTTAGCTTTTCGTGATAGATATAAAGAACGGGGCAACTCCTTCCCCTGTGAAGCCAGGCACTGAGCTACAGTGAAACAACGAGGCTATGAATATGAATATCTGTTGAGTTATTGTGACATATACCTCTTCACCTCATCCCCCCGCTCAGCAGGGGCATCAGCTCCTTCAGGAAGCTTTTCCTGATCCCCTGTGCCTGCTTCAGAACATTAGATGCCCATAAATCCCTGGGCATGTCTGTACCACTACCCTTGACAGCTTGAGTGTTAATTTGCTGTGTGGGTGTCTGGCTCCCACAGGAGACCATCAAGTACCACAACAGAGAAATAGAGTTTTGTGGAACACACCTGGAAGAAAGGTAAATTTGCTCAAAGAGTTCAAAAAAGTTCAGAAAAGATGTGACCTTTTTATCTGGAACCAGACAGATGAGTAGTGGTTTTGTTACGGGAAGGAAGGAGTGAGGGGCATTCCAGGTAGATGAAAGGCATGGTGTATTTGTCAGTTCATTAACTAGTGTTTATGGGACTACCACATGCCAGGCACTTTGCTAGTGGTAGGAGAAGACAGAAGGTCGATTTGGCTGGAGCGTGGTACGTGTGGGGCAGGAGGTCATTGGGGTGAGAATGGGGAGATGAGCTGTCACCACAGGTAAAGGACCTTCTGGAACTGGCTAAGGAGCTGGCCCTTTATCCTGGAGGCCAAGAGAGGCCTTGGAAGGGCTTTAAGTGGGTTAGTGTCTGAGTCAAATTTGGTTCTAAACGAGGAAGATCTCTATGAAAGTGTGTGGAGTGATTCATAGGGTATACTGTTAAGTGAAAACAAAATGTGCAGATGACAATCCATAATGTGCTACCTTTTGTGTAAGCAAGAAGGGAAAATAAGACATCCTCCCTGTGTTTTCTCACATGTGCAAAAATAAACCCAGAAATGATAAACTAGAAACTATAAGGGGTGGGTGCGAATAAAATGGAACAGCGGGCGTGGGAACAGCGTAAAAGGAGTGAGGGAAAGTGACGCTTCTTTAGGTATACCTTTTTACATAGTTCTGACTTTTGGAACCATACTAAAAAGAATCAAAAGGAATGGAGAAACACCCTAAAATGAATGACAAACAGAAACAAATGGGAGTGGAAAAGAACTAAACTAAGTCACTTTTGAAAGTACTATTTTGAGGATATGCTGTTGGCAAAAACAGGAGAACTATAAACAAGTCTTGAACTCTATTTTGTTTTTCACGGAGGTGTGGACTAGCCATTTTGAAACTACCTTCTGTGTGTTGAGCAAATAAGTACATCGTAGATAATGGAAACAAAATTTGTTAGCGAAGAAAGTTTAAAAATATGGAATGAGGGGTAGGTTACAACTGACACTGTAGTGATGGACTGGAGTTGGAGGTGTGAGTATGAACTCAGGTTTTTTAACAAAGACAGACAGACAGAGATAAGGGGTGTGGGTGTGTATACATGCACGCATTTCCTAGCTCTGTCCCTGAGAGGGCCGAGAAGCAATGACACCCCAGTAACAATGAGCACACCTAGCATCCAAGCCTTTGGTTTCAAACACCATTCTCCACTAAAAGGAATCAGGGCTTCTTGGATGACTAGAGCTGAGGAAGTTTGAGATGACCCTGAAATATTTTATAGTGTGAGAAAATAAGGATGTGCCCAAAGAATGATGGGGATGTGTCTACAAAACAAAGAACCACCTTGAATGAGCTTCTGCTGATCAAACCTGGGACAATTTGAGAATCAAAGATAGCAACTGATTATAACCCAGTGACTAAAATAAGAATTCATGAATATAAATATGTATGTGTTATATATAAATGTAATATACTTATTTATTTATATGAATATTTATAATCAAATATTTATTTTTGTATAATTTTTGTTTACCTTATATTTTATATTTATTTATAGTATATACAATATTTATTATATATAAATGATATAAATAAATTAAGAAAGGAAAACTCTTCCTTACAATAGACTTCCAACTAAGAAATGTTGAAGGAATTATGAAATTAAAAAGTCATTGTCATGGTAATAATTAATCCAGGCAAGAATCATCAGTGAATGCTAAAACTAGTGGACAAAAATTTGATGAGTGATTACAAAATTACAATAACCTGGAATAGGATAAGATCCAGTTCAGAAACCTATGGCACAGCACTAGCAACTTTTCACCCAATTACTGTCAGCTGATTGTTTAAGCCATATTGCTTAGGGTTGTATTTGCAATAGGATGATAACAATAATTATTTGCGTGTTCACTATATGATAGTGTACTAGGTGGGGATTTGGGGTTTTTTTGGCTTTTGCATATATTAACTCACTTAATCCTAATACCAACACAGTAAGCTTTTTCATTAGTGTCCTCATTTTTTTAGATGAAAGAACCAAAGTTCAAGAAATGGAAAATTTGTCTAGGGTAAAATAGCTAAGCAAAGGCAGAGCCCAGATTCAAATTCCTGCCTTCTGGTTTTGAGTTCAGTGTTGTTCTATCATGCAGTGTGTCTCTGGATCCTCTTAGACCTCCGTGCTTCTGAAAGTGTGCAGAGTGATTAGGCCATAGAAGCATTCTTAAATAAAAGTATTGGTGGCTCCTTCTTTCTCCTCACCATATTTACTAAACACCTAGTCTCATTTTCCTCATCTGCAGAATAGAGACACCTATACTTAATTTACATGTTGTGATGGGGACTAAATTAGATAATGTATGTAAAGCATATATATATATATAGCACAGTGTAAAATAAGTGTCCATTAAATGACAGCAGTGGCAATGGTAATAGTGGTTGCAATGTTGAATTCCCTGATATGATGAAAAATGTTCCTAAAGGGCACCCCTCACTTTTAGACTAAATTGGTAATCAGGAGCCAGATAATAAAGAGCTTGTGTATCATGAAAAGAAGATTACATCTTATTCTATAGGCAATAGAAACCACTGAAGAATTTTATTACCAAGAGAGATGTGATCTGGTTGGCAATTTAGAGAGCAGACTAAGGGGAAGAGAGCAAAATCCAAGGCAGAGAGACCGGCAGGAGGCTGCAGTCAAATACCAGGCAAGAGACAATGAAGATCTAAGTTAATGGAGGGGCTGGCATGATGAAGAGGAGGGAACACACAAAAGACAGTCAAACTTTCAGATTGGTGCCTGGGTTTGGCAGGGGAGAAAGGGGCAGGAGTTTATCTGAGCCTCCAGCCTCTGGCCTGGGCCTTGGTCCTCTCAGCTATGACCAGAATGGAGAGGAGGAGTGGTTGGTTGCAGATCTGGGATGGTTTGGGATGTGCAAGGGAGTCACAGTAGATAGTTGAATATTCAGATCTTCAGTAAGGCTTCTGAGTATCTGGAGAGAAGAGGCTCAAAGGAAAAGATGCTAAGTGTTTGTTCTGAATATCCGGATCTTCAGATGCAGGAGAGCTCAGGGCTGGAGCAGCAGGCCTGGGGGTCACTGAAGCTGTGGAAGTGGATGGGGTCCCTCAGGGAATGGATGTAGAGTAAGTAGAGGGTTCAGGATAGGATTTTGGAAACACCAATTTTTAAAGATGGCAAAAGAAGAGGCTGAAGGAGACTGAAGAGGGACACTCAGAAAGATAACAGAGTTTGAAGGTGGGAGTTTTCTGCCATGTCAAAGGCTGTGGAGAGAGCAAATGCAGCAAAGAAGGACTGAAGGGTACCTGCTGTATTTGGCAACTAGGTCACTGATGACCTTGACAGCAGCAGGTGCTGAGAAGCAGTCTAGTTGGCCATATGAAGAAGAGAGTTGGACTTTTAAGGAGAGAAACTAGAACTTGACTGTTCCCGGGATGTAGGCATCCCGCTCCCTTGCCATGCATTCCCACCTACTGTGGGAGAGCCTTGATTGGTGAGAGATCTTCCTTCCAGAATTGGAGTCTCTCTCCCTCCAGCATCTTCCCTCAGCTCTAGTTCAGTCCTCCAGGTCCACACCTGGTATATACACTCCTCCAGAGACTGCCCAAATATGCCTCCCCACTGGGTCATCTTATCCAGCATTGCCCATGTGCTCTGGGCTCCCCTGACTTGCCTTAAAGTCAGTCCCTAGGTGGATCCTGTTTCATTAAAACTGGGATTGTGCTTTGGTAACATTGGACTGCTTTGGTCACATTGGAGCCTGTGTTTCAATTGGTCTTTATTTCTCCTCCTATTAGGTTGATGGCTTTCCAATCATTTTTTAACCTCAACCCAGAATGAGAAATATACCTCACATTGTGATCAGTATACATATATATGTACAACTGAAAGAAAAGTCTCATGACATATGGTACACTGCATGATAGAACAACACTCAGTGCTTACCCTGACTATGGTAGATGCACTCTAATATTTTCAACTCCATCCCATTTTATTTTATTCCAGTTCATGGTTTTAAATGCTGGTCCTGACCTGTTACATTAATTTCACAACCCACAAAACTGATTTAACAACTGAGGGTATGAATACTCCAAGCTAGGAGAGGCTCAGAGGGAAAGATGCTAAGTGTTTGTCTGAACCCACCCTCTGCCCCTCCCTCACTGAGGCGCAGGTCTTCCCTCTAACCTCCTTTTTATGATTCTGAAAGTCTGAGAACTGCTTCAGTCAGTAGATGTTAGCCAGCCTCAAGTGTATTTGAATTTCCAAAGTGGCTCACCAGAGGCAGGTAAGCAGCAATAATGGCAGAATTTAGAAATTAATGGAGGGGAGAATGGATCACCTTTCAAATCACCCCATATAGGCTACTGTCCCTGTAATTACTCATGAGGCATCCAGCAGCCTAAGGCATTTTCATGCCATGAGGATGCCCTTAGGTAGCCCTATTCCACCTCTCATGTGAGACATTTAACATTTCCCAGAATTTAGGAGGTGCCCATCTATTCATACAGGCCACTGTTTGCCACTCAACTCCCACCCCAGCCAGGCAGCTGACTGGAGTCGTGCTGGTCTGTTCTCCATGTGCTCTTCAGAGCTCCCTTGGGGGAGATCCCTCTCTTAAGAACCATTGCAACACTGTCCCCCGTGGATCTTGCAGCAAAGAACATTTGGGGATTTTTTTTTTTACTCTAACATTCTCATTTACAGTATCTTTTCTGCTTCTACCTAGGAAAAGCCAGGATTTCTGAATTTACCTTGACTACAGACAGGAGGATGTTGCCTGAGGAATAGCAGAGGTTTTTCTTGTCTGCTGAGAGGTGCCCACTGCTGCCATAGACATTGAGTCCTACAAGAAGTCCCCCGAAGGGCTTATCCATTACATGCATGCAATGATCCAGGCCCTGGGCCGGGCCACGGCTTTACCCTGGTGACACAAATCCATCCCTGGCATCAAGGCACTCGCACCCAGTTTAAAGATGAGTGAAGAACGGTGGGTCTCCCTCACTCCAGAAGAATTTGACCAGCTGCAGAAATATTCAGAATGTGAGTAAATGGATTGACAGACCTGGGATGGGATTTCCTCTTTGCTGGAGAGGTCATTTCTGGAGAGCAAAGTGGTATTATCATTGCAAAGCCACAGAGAATGTGGCTGGGCCTGACAGCTTATATTTCCTTATAAACACAGAATGTTAAAAGATAAAAACACAATTATCTTTAGGCTCTATAAATAATACATGCTCACCATAGAAATTTGGAATTACATAGAGGAAAATAGAGTAAGTTAGAAATCACCAGTACACTCCATGAACATTTTGGAGCACTCCCCTCCTGTGCATATTGCTTCACATGGTTGAGTTCATTCTGTATATACCTTTTTTTAAGCCTGCATTTTCCACGTAACATATCATCATAAGTATTTTCTCAGGTCATTAAGACCTCTTTAAACTGTACTTTTGAAGGGCTGAAGGCTGCATGGTTACAATGTTACTCAATCATTTACTTTAATATACTCTTGCATTTGGAAGAGTATATTTATTTTTAAAAAGGCTTCTTTCAGTAAGATTATGAATTCCGATGTGTTTCTCTCTGGACGTCATTCTGGAAAGGCTTGGGCTTTTACTTGGGGCTCTGGGTTTCCCACTAGTTATGCCAGGAACCATTTCAGTGCAAGACACAGTGGTGGTGAGGTCCGCATTCACACACAGGCACACAGCTGTGCCCCCTCAGGCCACTCCTAGTCCTGACTGGTGACAGGAATCTGCTCAGGCTGTAGCAGAACACTGCACTCTGGTCACACAGAGGACCATGTGTGGTGCCCACTTTCTACAGAGCCCTTTGTCTCTGCCCCACTCCCTGGTTTTATGGCCTCTCCCCTCGTGTCAATTGTGCTGGTACTTCTGTAAATCACTAGGCATAGAATGTGTTGACCTGCCCTACAGCACTGGCACAGGTCCACCTACAGGTGCCCTTTGCCAACCCTTCCCCACTTCCCACAGGGCAGGCAGCCCTTGTCCATAGCACTGGCCTGGGAGTCAGAGGACCTTCCTCAAGTGCCAGCTCTGCCCCCTGCTATCTGTGACATGACAGCCCTTACATCCCTGAGCCTCAGCATCCTCTTCTGTACAACAAGAGGGGCTGGACTAGGTGTTCTCTCCCTGTAGTCCCTTCCAGGCCTAACACCCTGTGCTTTCATACGCTCCCCAAGGTCAACAGGAGCACCATAGGGTTATTGGTCAGCATCCTTCCTGGTGCCCTGGCGCCCGTGGTCTCTTGTCTAGCCACAATGGGTTTAGAGAAACTCTAATACTGTGGTCCCCAACCCCTGGGCTGTGGCCTGGTACTGGTTCGTGCCTGTTAGGAACTGGGCCTCGAGTGCATCACCACCTGAGATCCAGCCCCCACCCTCTCCCACACACATCCCCCTCCCATGGAAAAATTGCCTTCCATGAAACTTAGGAACCAGCACACAGCAGGAGGTGAGCAGCAAGTGAGTGAACAAAGCTTCATCTGTATTTGCAGCCTCTCCCCATTACTCGCATCACCACCTGAGCTCTACTTCCCGCTCTCCCCGAGTCTGCAGAAAAGCTGTCTTCCATGAAACCGGTCCCTGGTGCCAAAAAGGTTGGGGACCGCTGCTCTAATATATTGACTAGGAGCAAGGAATCACTCTCCAGGGCAAATTCAATTTAATTCAGCCTGCTCTGTAGGTCAGCAAAGTGCCAGGCCCTGTCAGGGATAAAAAGAAGCACCAAGAAGAGGCCTACCCTTGAGGAATCAGAATCTTGTTAGGGAGTCAGAAGTGTGCTGGTGACACAAGCAGAGAACGGCTGTAAGGCAGCAGGTGAACAGCTCTGGTAGAGCTGGCTAAACCAAACTGAGCATGTAAACGAGAAGGGAATTGAAAAACAAAGGAAATTTGTACAGGAGGGTGTATTACTTGGCTAGGCTGCTAGCAAAGTACCACAACGTGGGTGGATTGAACAACAAATTTATTTTCTCAAAGTTCTGGAGGCTAGAAGTGCAAAATCAAGTAGACAACAGGGTTGTTTCCCCCTGAGAGCTATGAGGAAAGACTCTGTTGCAGGCCCGTCTCCTGGGCTTGTGGCTGGCCGTATTCTCCCTGTCTCTTCACATGGCGTCCTCCCTGTGTGCATGCCTCTGTGTCCAGATTTCCCTTGGTTATGAGGACACAGTCTTACTGGATTGGACCCACCCTACTCCAGTATGACCTCGTCTTAACTAATTACATCTGTAACAACCTGTTAGGACGGAGCCAAGAGGAAAACACGTGAAGCCCAAAGATACAAAGAATTGTTTATTTGAGCACCTGGGTGCAGGTGGGTGGAGGCCGAAAAGGGCATCCACACCAAAATGGGGTCTTGTGAGTTTTTTATAGAGGGTTGGGAGGAGGGAGTGGAGTTGGGGGGGGGCATTAAACAATAATGACAGTATACAGCAAGCAAGTCCTTGAAGTTTGGGAGGAAGTTGTGCCTAGCAGACGCTAGTCCTTGAGATGTCTTTGTTTTCAGCCACATCCCCCTTTTAGGCTTGCAAACTTTCCCTGTTTTGCCCGCTCAGCTGCCTTTTATCTCCCCTCCTCCCTCCCATCCCCTTTTCTGGCTTTGCAAACCTTCCCTTGGGGTAAAGACTACATACCTAACACAACCCAAATAAGGTTATGTCCGGAATTACTAGGGGTTAGGATGTAAAACATGAATTGGTGGGGAAGGGACACAATTGAACCCATAACAGAGGATTTAGGTGGGTGAACTCTATGGAGGAAAGAGGTTTAAAATGTGGGCAGTAGATGGGAGAGGGAAGAGTGGAAGCAAGGGAAAGCGTGTATAGGGGTGGTGAGGAGAGCTTCTAGGCTAGGCGAAGGCAAGGAGCAGAGGATGGGGAGGAGGACATAAGGAGGGATGGGAAGAGCAGAGGAGGCCTTGGGCCCTGAATGTCAACGTGTGGGCAACATTTAGAGCCATGACTCTGGAAGCTGTGTGCAGGTCGGCTCGGATCAGGTACCTACTGGGTCAGGGAGTCAGGCAGAATCCTTTGGATGACATCCTGTCTGAGCTAAGGAACGAAGATAGGATGGTGAGTGTGGCAATGAACACATGCTAATTTGTGGGAAATTGCGGTAGAAGTATCATCAAAACTTACAGAACAAAAGGAAGCCATCAAAGATACCTCACAGACTAAATCTGTAGAAAATGCCATTATTAGTGCGTAGGACTGGTGGGGACAGTTTGGGGATGTTGATTTTGAGATGGTGACGACACATCGACATATGCATTCATATGTGCCAGGCTCCAGGGAACCAGCAATGAATGAGACACAGTTCCTGCCCTCAAAAGCTCACAGCCTCAAACGGGGAGACAGACAGGACTCAGACCAGGATGTCACAGTGTAGCAGGGGCTCAGGAGTATGCAGCATGGGGGAGGATGACCAGCCCAGCCTAGTAGGGGACTTCCTGATGCAGGGGTCATTTCCAGACTCCAGGAACAAGGGGGGGAGGGCATTCTAGGCAGAGGAAGTGGCTTGGGTGGGCAGGGAGGTGAGGACAGCAGCTCACAGGCTGGGAGCCTAGAATGCATGTTGGTGCTGGTGTGGGGGGAGTTGGGGAAAGAACCAGAGAGGTAAGTAGGACCCCATCGTGGAGGATCCTGCTTTCTACGTGACATGTCATGTGGGCCCCAGGAGGTGTGTGATGGGATGTGAGTGGGAATGAGGGGTCAGGCTACAGCTCTGACTTGGGAATCATGTGTGGAGACAGCAAGGAGAGAAAAAAAGAAGAATGAAAGCACTTCTGAGAGCAAGAATGTTAGGAGAGCAAAGGAAAGGGTGGAGGATGGGCCTTAGGGTGTGCCTCAGTCAGGGGTCCAGGAAGAAGAGGAGCCAGAAGAAGACCAGGAAAGAAGAACCAGGAAGGCAACTAGGTAAAAGAGGGTTGGGATGAAGGCAGCTAAGGGAAGGAGGGGTTCCGAATGGGGCAAAGCAGTTGAGCAGGCAGAGGGACGGAAAGAAGCCAGGGTATTTGGTAGGAGGGGGTTCTTTTCGGTTTCAGCCTTTTCTTCAACCATTGCCTTTGTCCCTCTCTGACAACTTCTTCATGTTGTCCATAGCCCAGGACTGGACAAAGCGCTCTGCTACCACTGTTCTATCAGGAGAGGAAAAAAAGGTACAATTCTTAGAAAATGATTAATCTTCAGAAGAAACCCTGAAAAAGTCACTTCCACCAATTTTAGACACATTCCGGTATTCAGTCGGATTTCATCGCCATAGCAACCACTCTCCGTAACCACATAAACAGGAGCTTTACAATAGCAAAATAATGAAGTGTACAGCCTGAGAATTGAGAACTTTCTCCAGTGGGGTTACCAGGCAGGAAAGGCTCTTGGTGTTTTCCATTTATATAGCATCAAGCCTGCACCTTCTCTGGTGGCCTCCTGTGGGGATGGGGGAGTCATCTTAAAACACTCTTGGAGACATATATATTTATTTTATATGTATACATACATCGTATATATATACACACACAGAGACATACATAGTTGACAGTAAGCTTAATGTGAATCAACAGTGTAAAGTGCATGTAAAAAAAGCTAATGAGATATTAAGAAATTTTTATTATAAAATAAAAACAAAGTAACAATTTTGAAAAACAGAAAGATGAAATTTAAATCTACCCATGATCCTATTTCCCAGTGATAACCAGTACTAGCATGTTTGGGTATAAATGTAAGTATAAATATAAATATCAAAACATACATATATACACATAGACCCATACATGCATATGTAAAACAAACTTGGGAATACACACACTGTGCCATTTTGCATGCTGTTTTCTTCACCCTAACAATATGTTCCAGTTATCTATTGCTGCATCAAAACAACTTCAAAACTGTGAGTGAAAACTAACACCATCTTGATTTTCCCCTGAGTCTATGGGTCAGGAACCTGGACAGGACACAGCAGCCATGGCTAGTCTGCTCCACAGTGTCTGGGCTTCAAGTGGGAGGCCTCAAACAATTCAGGACTAGAGCGTCGTGCATGGTTCATTCACTTACATGGTGGTTTCTCAGTGTTCCTCCATGGAACCTTGTTCTCCAGCACTCTCTTATCTTCCAGGGCCTCTCCATGTGGCCTTTCTTTTCAGCGCAGTAGGCTGGACATCCAACATAGTGGCTCAGGGCATAAAAGTAGCAGCTGTCAGGCCTTTTAACACCTGGGCTGAGAGGTCCTAGAACAGAACTCCCTCCACATTCCATTGGTCAAAGCAGACACAGGCCTGGCCCGCATTCAGCGGGGTGGAGAAATGGACTCCACATCTCATGGAGGAGTGGCCTACAGAGGGAGGGAAAGAATTGGTGGTAGCCATCTTTGCAGACTAGCTAGCACATAGAACATCATGAGGCATTCCCATGTCGTTCAGTGTGCTTCTGAAGCCTGGTTTGTAGTGGTTGCAGAGATTTTGATTTCTTTTGAACACATTTGCACCATTTCATTTAACCAAACCAGTGATTGAGGTCTTAGAATGTATTAATAGATCCATAGTGTCTAGTTAGGCAAACTGATATCCATATTCTATCCTACCCTGATCAGACCTCTTGAGAGAACTGAATTTATTTCTGGGCACAACAGTTTACAATGGATAGAGACAACCTGGAACTGGTTTGAGAAATGCTCCTGGTGTGGTGAGGGGCCCACACCAGGCTGATTATGGAGAAATGAAGATATTGTGCATATTTGCTGGGGAAAGGTGAGGGAGAGCTTGTTGTATTGAAATAGCTGACCACGGTTGTGGGGAAGAAGTGTTAAGTTAATTTTGAATAGCTTCAAGAGGTAGCCCTAGGACTAATGGGAGGAAATTATAGGAAGACTTTAAAGTATGGAGTACGTTAATTCCTCAATGGTCAAAACTGTCCAAGATGGAGCAGAATTGACTTAGAAGTTACTGAGTTTCCTTTCCCTGAAACTGTCTGGACAGACAGTTGGCTGAGACACTGTAGGGGAGATAAGAGCATTAGTTGTCTGGTTGACTAAATGACCTTCATTAGCCCTTCCAATACTTGGTTTCTATGTTTAAACAGATTTCTATCCTACCCCAGAGGGTTTCTGCATGTGGGGATGCCCCCTCCTGAGCCTCCTCCTAACAATCAGGATAATTGCTAGGGAGGGCGGTTTTTTCCAGTTTTTGTTGTTGTTGTTGTTGTTAATTCCTTAAAAGTCCCATGATTTATCAAGGACAGAAACTATTCATTTATTCAGAAAGGGGAAAAAAGGAGAAACAACTGATGAAGCATCAATTTAACTTTTAATTGTCTAAGAAATTAAACCAAACATCTCCTACATCAGCCAGTAGTCACTTAGACTGTGCAGATTTTTTTTTTTTTTGAGACAGAGTCTCTCACTCTGTCATTCCACCTAGACTGTATAGAATTTTTAAAGCTGGGAGAGATCTTAACCATCATCAGTTCCATTTGTAGCCCCCTTTACAAATGAGAACACTGTGTCCAGAAGAGTTCCGTGACTTGTCTAAGGTCATACAGAAGGTCAGTGGTAAAATAGGAATTAGAACCAAAGCGTCTCAATTCCAGTGCAAATCCAGTTTGTTTCAACTCAGTTCTAACAAATTAAACAAAAAATATCCCTTGGAGCTTAACCTTCAACCATACATAGGTTTAAAATATATATTTATTTATATATATATATATAGAGAGAGAGAGAGAGAGAGAGAGAGAGAGGGAGAGGGGAAGAGAGAGAGCAATTAAATTATAGAGCAAAATTTCAAAGTACATTTAAAGAGAGTGAATCAGTAAATTGTGGTATTAGGAAATATATTTCATTAGAATCAGATCTTGGCAAATTTTCTGACTTTAATATGTAGGTACAGTTCAAAATTCAAAACTGTCAGAGTCAGAGAAAATGTTTAGGGCTGATTTGTAGAACAATAGAAAACTCTAAGTAAGTGTCGTTGAAACCTTGCTATTTATATTGGCCGGTAGACTGAGACCTAATCAAATGTTTGTGCAGTCCTGGGCCCATAAAAGGCCACATCTAGTTGCTTCTGTCTTGGAAGGGATAACCACGACTATTTCTCACCCACATCTGTTTTAGCACAACCAGCCTTCTCGTCTCTTAGTGATGACAAGGACTCTACCTACCCACAGGGAGTCACAGAATCCAAGGACAGGGAAAAATGTCTATGGAAAATGGCTCTCAAAGTTTAATGTACACATGAATCTTCCAGAGAGCTTGTTAAAATGCAGATTCTGAACCTGTAGGTCTGGAGTAGTGCTGAGATTCTGCATTTCTACCAAGCTCCCAGGAGATGCTGATGCTGCTGGTGCAGGAACCACACTTAGTTGCAAGATGGTACAGGTCATCTGATCCATTCCTCCACCTTTACTTGAAATATGACTGATGAGGCCAAACTATTGGAGAAAAAGTGGGAAATTTTGCTAGCAATATATATTTTACTTACACAAATAAGCCATACCAGTCATTCAGATCATTTATGATGGCAGAAAAGTTTAGTATCCTAAAAAGGGTTTTCTTATATCAGCCAGAATTCCCTGTGCACCAGTGTAAAGTCTTTTCCTCTTATTTTATATGTAACATCTGTGGCAGAACCATCACTCCCACACGTCAGTGGTCTTCAACCTTGGCTGCATAATCACATGGAAGGCTTTGAACACTTCCAATGCCCTGCCTACACCTCCAGGACCATTTAATCACAATCTATAGGCATGGGACCCAGGCATTAGTATTTTTTGAAAGCTCCCCAGGTAATTCCAATATGCAGCCATGGTTGAGAACCACTGGTATACCTTGTCTCCCTATGCCCCTGGGCATATAGGACACATGGGACAAGTATGACCAGCCCAATCCCTTTTCTAGCCCTCATTTATTCAATAAATCTTTATTGAATGTCTATTTTATGCCAGGCAATGGGCTCATGCTGAGGATAAACAGTGAATAGGAAAAGAAGCTTAGCTGGGAGAATGTGTGGGTAACAAATGAGTCAATGCTTATGAAGCTGGGCTTCTCACATGTGTTTCCCACATCCCACCCTGGGGCCTGACTCCTCCTGACTAAAGAGGTGGGCCCTGTGATGCAGTGCTGCTGGCCCTGCCCCTCTGCTTTGACATCATCCTTCATCTTCCAGGACCCTCAAAGAATCCTGCTCTTGTTTTTGTACATCTCACTATGTTCTTGACTCCCTGGAGTAGTTAGACAATTTATTCATATATCCCAGCCTTCATTGGAAGAAGAAAAATCTGGATACTATTTTTTTCTCATGTGCCAACTTCCCCTTCCCCTCCTCTCTGTGTCTCCCCCACTACCACCACCACTGCCAGCCCTGATTGAGAGTCACTTACAGCTTTTCCAATCTGGAATATGTTCCTCTAGTCTCAGCATTGTGGTCTTTTCTAAGTTGTAGCAGGTGAGCCTTAGCAGTCATCAACAGGTCTACAGGGGTGTTGCTTAAGGCCTACCCATCAAAAGTGAGGTCCATGGACCTGCATGATTGGTGTCACCTGGGATCTTATTCAAAATGCAGAATCTCAGGCCTTGGCCCAGACCTACTGAGTGTGCATTTTACCAGATCCCCTGTGATTTACATGCATGTTACAGTTTGAGAAGTTCCTAGACAACTCTGAGAAATGGAGAGTTATGATGCACCTTAGAAATTCACTCTCATATATGGGTTTTCAGATTCGCTTTTGGAAACGTTGATTTATACTTATTTCAAAGTTTAATGGTTTGGTGATGTAGTGCTCAAATTCTTGGTGTTCTTAACTAGAAGACAGACCATCAACTTTGGGTTCTGGTAAAGTTTACTCAAGTCTTTGATTTGTCTGCTTGCTCAGATGGAGGCTATCTCTGTCCCATACCAATGTGGTAACAAAGGTGAAAAAAATTTTTTTCCTTAAAAAGGCTTTGAATTTTCTCAAATACTAGGAACAAGTGTTTGGTTTAGGTCCCAGAGCTCTTGGCACATAAAGTATAAAGAGACAGTTTTGGACTGAAAACTTCCTAGGGCAGTTGTTACCACTAGCAACCTTAATCACAGAGAAGAGCCCTTTAAACACCTGATTTAGTGTAGAACTGAATGCTGAGAGTCCTGCCAGTCTGAGTTAATGCAAAACATACCCTTACCTTGCCAAGTGGCTGAATAAGTTGACCTATGGGGTAGAGTTCTTTGGTATTGTCCACTTCAACAATGAAGAATGCCTGCCAAGCATGGCAATTTTAGATTTAGCAGACATAAGCATTTTTTCCTTTGGCAATAATCACCCAGAAAATTCAGCTACTTCTTAAGACAGTCTTCACTTATAACAATAAAATCACATCATAGAACAGCAGTCCTCAACCTTAACTGTACATTTGAATCCCTAGGAAGCTTTAAAATATACTGTTTCCTGGGTTACCCAAGAGATACTGACTTAATTTGTCTGGGGTAAGGCCTGGATTTCAGTGTGTATAGGGCTCCCCAGGTGATTCCAACATGCAGACAGGTTTGAGAGCCACTGCCATAGAGGAAGGGTCTGATTTTCTGACTTACCAGTGTTCGGGTATCCAATAAATCTAATAGCTGCTATCCCATTATTTAGATATGTTAAAAATAAGAGTGACTCACTCACTGGTTGTGTACCCTTCAAAGAATCACTTAAATTCCATAAACTTCAGTTTCCTCTTCTCTAAAATAGGGATAATTATTTCCTCTTCTCTAAAATAGAGATAATTATTACATTGGGGGTAGTTTTAGAGATTTAAAGAAACTATATAAGGTGACTAGAACGGTTCCTAGCATAAAATAAACACTCAACAAAATGAAAGTTGATACAAAGAACTGTGGGCATGGCTCTATTTTGTATACTCCGAAATAGAACGTGATGTCCTCTGAGTCTGGTGGTGGTAGTATGATAAAGGCTTTGGCAAAGGAGTTTTCTACTGAGGTTATGCTATTGGGCCCACAGATGACACCTGAAATAAGATCAAGGAATGCTCCAAGGAAGTCCCGCGGTGTTCTTATCTGTCTTAAGACAAAACAAAATGGAGCAGTGATCATCAAAGCAGATTAGTCATGCATAATACCCACTTACTCCTCATGGGGAAAAAAAAAAAAAAAAAACCCAGGCCAGAAATCTGTTGAGAAGAAAACTGTCATAAAGTATCAAAGGACATCCAAGGAGAAAGTGATATGTCCCAAATTTGAGAATTAGGTTGTTTCCCTTTTTAAAAAAGGTTTTGATGCTATGAGCCTATAAAAGGCCATAAAGCAAAGTGAAGTAAATGTGTGATGAGTAATGTACTTCACAGAAAACTAGTTAAAAATCTCTTGGATTTTTTTTCATTTAATTTTAGGCTATTAATCAGATATCTTAAAATAAGTGTCTTTTCTATTTTGTATTTTTAAAACCTCTGTTTATGTGAACATATGATGAAAATGTATGCATACATGTATATCTGTAGCACACATTTGAATATAAAGAAGGATTTTGGAAATAGAGCAATGGGACTTTAGAACCAAAGGATTTCTGCAAGGGTGAACTGTCGAATATCCAAAATGCAACAGTAACATCAAAAGAGTATCAATTAGGCCAGGTATGGTTGTTCATGCCTGTAATCCTAGCACTTTGGGAAGCTGAGGCAGGAGGATCGGTTGAGGTGAGGAGTTTGAGACCAGCCTGAGCAAGAGCGAGACCCCATCTCTACAAAACAAATAGAAAAATTAGCTGGGCGTGGTGGTGCATGCCTGTAGTCCCAGCTACTCCAGAGGCTGAGGCAGGAGGATCGCTTGAGCCCAGGAATTTGAGGTTTCAGTGAGCTAGGATGATGCCACTGCACTATAGCCTGGGCAACAGAACAAGACCCTGTCTCAAAAAAAATATATAGTATAAATTCAATTGAAATCACTCCCTTGTTTCTCAGTCAAAATGCTGAATCTACATTCTTCTAGAAGCCACACTGGGGGTACCCATATTCTCAAATTTGCATTTTTTTAATTTGGTCACTTTGGCTGAGCTAAAAACCTTCCATTAAAATAGACTCTAAAATGTGGAATTTTTTTTCTAAATAGTTAAACTGCTTATAGAGCAATTTAAATATATGTGTGACATTAACTGAGCTCTGGCCTAATTCTAAACTCTCTTCCATTCTGTTTCCCGAGTGGTCTTTAGAAAATAGAAATCTGGTTATGTTATTTCACCATTCAAAAAATCTTTAACCATTTCAAATCAATGTCCTTATCTCAGCATTCAAGACCCCCAAAAGTCTGGCCCCAAACTACTCTCTGGTTCTAACTTATCTTGAATGTTCTGTGGTGCCTATCCCCGCATCTTTGCTCACTCTGTCTCTTCTGAGGATACCCTTTCTACTCATGTCTGCCTTTGAAAACCTTACCCATTCCTTATGCCCCAGCTCAAATGCTACCTCCTTCATAGGACATCTTCAGTCCCCATCCCAACCCCACTTTCATCCTAATTTTACTTCCCCACTTGGTGTTTCATAGAGCTTCATATTATCGCTACAGCATTAATTATACTTTTACTTGTCTTCACAAATGTTTTGGAAGCAGTAGTGAATAACACCTAAGGGAAAAGAACATAGACTTTTGAGCCAGACTAGACTTGAGTAAAAACCCTGGCTCTTGGGCAAGTCAATTACTTTTTCTGAATTTTAGCTTCTTCATCTGTAAACTGAAGAAAATATTACCAAATTTGCATGGATTGCTAGAGGTGAGAATATTCAGTGAAGGCCCCCAATGAAGGATAACTATTATTACCAAAATTATTCTAATCACCTTCCCCACTAGTTCATTAACAGTATCTTGCAGTGTCTTACCCTCCATAGTGTTTTCTGAATTGAATGGAAGCAGTCCAAATTGACGGCATCTGCTGCCTGGATCTTACTGAGCTATTAGTTTTTCAACATCTGTTTTGAATTTCAGAAAGAAATTTCCATTTTTAGGCAACAGCAGCATTTTCCTGTGGCATTTCAATATGTCTCAATCCTGAAATGATTATAACTTCTGCTTAATTTAATCCAAGTCAGCAAAGCCATGGAGAACAGCCCAGCCCATGAGTGCATCTACTTTACCTAGGCCTAGAAGACCTTAACCCTCTGTACGAAGAGTCTGAACAACAAGGAACACTGTGTGAGCTTTTAATGGCATTGCCCTTTGCTCAGACATTTAAATAGCAGCAATAATGGAGCTTGAGAAGCTCTTAATTATCCACAATACTGAAAGACAAGGAGAGCACAGGTCATAGAAACCCCGGTTTGCTTTGATGTCTAGAGTACTGATAACCACACAGGATACAATCATGATATGTTTCTAATGATAATTATTTAGCCCCTTTTCTTGACTCCTAATTCCCTTATGAAACTCCAAAAAGAAGCAACCACTATGGTCTCCCTGGTTTCTGTATTATTTCCTATGGAAACTATAATTTTCTAAACCACCATGTTTCATGAATCCTCTGAGTCTTTCTTTGTCCCCTTCCAATATAAATGTAACATATAGGGAACATTGAAGGGAAATCATGGGGGGTGGGGAGGGCTTAACTTCCAGAAGAAAAAGTACTGGCTGCCAAAAATATATTACAAATACCATAGGAACACAAAATCAACCATGCTAATTATGAAACATAATTGAGGTTATGTTTTATGTGTCAGAATGAATAGCTCAATTTCCACTGTGAGATAGAAAATAAAAATCAAGAAAAAGGGGGCAAAGTTGTCAGGAGCCCAGAATTAAAAGAAACCACCTTGCCCTATAGTACAATAATGTTTCAGCACCAAGGACAGAGCCTTGTAGGGCTTAATGCCCACCCATCCTATATAATTAACAATTTTTTAATGTTATAAAATTTCCACTCAGATGTTTCTACACTCATCTATATATTGTTTTCCTGAGTTTTAGTTACATGTCAGATCTTGGTATGATATACAAAGACCCACCAGCTAGTTACAGCTCTCAAGGTAAAACTGGGGCAGGAGATGAACAAGATAGGCAAGTAACACTATAGGACAAGTATGCTACAGAGTTGTGTGCAAGCCATGTGGGAGTCAGAAGAGGGAACGCATAACCCTGAGTGGTACAAAGGAAGACTTTACCAAGGAGTTGACATTTGAGCTGGATATTGAAGATTGAGTGATAATTGCAAGACAGACAAGGATTGCCATGAAAGAGTACACAGTGTATTCAGGAATGTCTGGAAATGTGACTTGATATGGCTGAAATGTGGGGTGAATGGGAAAATAAGGAATAGGCTAGGTCAAATCACTAGGGTCTTGTATCCCGTGTAAGGGAGTTAGGCTTTATTCTAGGGAAACAGAAAGACATTGAATGGTTTTGAGCAGAGATGTGATCTGATCAGATTTGCATTTTAGAAAGATAGTTCAGACAGGAGGAGAAAGAATAGACTAAAAAGAAAAAAAGAAGAAGTGAGCGAAGCAGAGGGGCAAATAAGGGTGACATTTTTCCAGATGGTCCTGGAAATGAGGGTCTGCTCCATCATAATCATGGTTAGACAGGGAGAATTTATTTGGCTGTTCCCCAGCATTTCACATGTGAATTGTGTCTCTCCAGATTCCTCCAAGAAGATAAAGGATGTATTGAATGAATTTAATGAAGGTGGGAGCCTCAAACAATATGACCCACATGAGGTAAGAACATTTCCATTTCAAGCCTTTAAAAAAAACCCTGTGTTGCAGCCTTCCCATAATTTGTTTTCCTCTTGGAGGTTTAGCTTGCCTTGAAGAACTTGCTCCTCAACATGTTTTTGCCTAAATCTCAAGTGATCCATTAGTGCTACCCGACATCATACATTTCCCAAGCCCACTCACCACTCCCACTGTCCTAGAAAACTACTCCTCCTCCTCTGATCAAATCTCTCCCTCCTCCTCCCCTCCTCATTCTCAGATAACAGTTGTGTGTTCCACTTCACGAGAAAACAGAAACAATCAGAAAAGATCTTCTATAAGCTCCCTCACCCCACCTCCCTGTACCTTTTCTTCTCTAACTAGGAATGAACTCTCCATGTTCTTGTCTAGTCCAGCCCTTCCACTTGAGCCCTCAATCCCATCCTCTTTTGGCCTATTGACAGGCATTGCTTCAGCAACACAGCTCCCCCTGCCCCTCTCTTCCCCTCCCTCCTCCTCCCTCTTCTCTCTCTACCTCCTTCTATAAGCTTTCCTCTATATATTAGATTTTTCCCATCAACATATAAACATACTATTATTTTTCCTATATTAAAAAATGTTTTCCTGACTCCACTTCCCCTTCTGGCTACCACCTCATTTCTCTCCTGTCCTTTATAGCAAAACTGCAAAAGACTTATCTATACTCATTGCCTCTGAGTTCTCCTCCTCATACTTCCTTGAAAACCCTTCAATCAGTGTGTAACCCCCACTCCTCCACTAAAGCCACTAGTCCAGACAGGCAAGCACCTTCATGTGGCTAAATCCAGCAGCCATTTTGCTCAACGCCATTGGGGGTGGTTGGTCAAATCCGCCTTCATTTTCTTCACTTGGTTTCAGGACACTAAACTCTCCTGGTTTTCCTCTTTCCCCTCTACTTTACATTTCCACTTAAAAATCAAATAGGCATCTGAAGCTTAACATGAGCTAAACCAATGTCCTTGATCTTCCCTGTAGAACCTGTTTTTCAGCAGTCTTCCCCATTTCAGTAAGTGACAACTCCACTCTTCAAGTCATTCAACCTAAAATTATGGAGTCATCATTGACTTTTCTCTTTTTCTCATATCCCACATCCAATTCATCGCCCAATTCTGTCACTTCTACCTTCAAAATACATCCAAAACCTAGCCACATCTCACCACCTGTGCTGTTACCATCCTGGCCTGAGTCATCACCATATTTTGCCCAGATTATTTCAAGAGTCTCCTAACTGAGCTCCCTGCTTCTGCCCTTGCCCTTTAAGTCTATTCCTCACACATATCCTGAGCAATCTGTTAAAACTTATGTCAGAGCTTGTCACTACTCCACTTGACGATCTCCTATGATTCCCCTCACCCCCTACTCAGAGCAAAAGTCAAAGTCATTACAATTTGCACTTCCCCTACTTTCTGATGTCATCTCTTGCTACTCTCCCCCTCCTCATTCCTTTTCAGCCATATTAGCCTTCTTGATGCTGTCAAATAAGCCAGTGTCACTGTAACTTCAGCACCATTGCACCTGCTGTTGCCTCTTCTTGGAATGTTCCTCCCCAGCATACCCACGTTGTTCATTCTCTCACCTCCTTCAAGTCTGCTCAAATCACTCTCAGTGATTGTCACCTTCTTTATCTAGCCTTGAAGCCCTCGTTCCTGACACTTCCTACCCCCGCTCTCTTTATTTCCTCCTTAGCACTTTTCACCAGCTCTCACACTATATAGTTTACTTAATTAATTGTCTATCTCTCCCACTAGAATATTTTTGTTCACTTCTGTGTCTCCAATGCCCAGAAGAGTATCTGGCTTATAGCAGGCATTTGATAAATATTTGCTAAATATATAAATGAATGCAAGACCTCCCCCCACTTTCAAATTCAACTCATCTAACATTCTTGGGCATCTAGGCACTGTTCTGGGCACTAGAGAAGGTATAAAGATCAAGAAGCACAGTTCCTGCCCTACAGGACCTACTTCCTACTGGCAGGGTCAAGTTCATGATCCTGGAGTCACATGGTCTTAGATTAGACATCTACCTCTGTCATCACCCAGCATGTGGCCTGGAATAATATTTCACCTCTTTGACCCTCACTTTCCTTATCTGTGAACTGAAGATAACAAAAAAATTAAAACCTTGAAATTTATGGGAGAACTTTTGCAAAGTGTCTAACACTCTACAGGATACTTAAAAAATGGTCCCCATTATTACTCCTCTTCTATCCCTTTTCCCCAGAGTGTATTATACTCAACACTCTTTTACCTGTTCCTGCATCCTATTATGAGGGCTAATTGCAGAAAAGTGACTGATCAGCAGGACTAATTTAGGGAGAGGCTGGCCACTTACTTATTCACATTGTCATCATCCATTCAACAAATCTGAATCAACGCCTTCTCTGCTGGACACTGTGAATGGACCAACAGAGCTTGTGCCCTCAAGGTACACCTGAGAGGAGCTTTGGATAAAATGTACCAGTCACTGAGAGAATGTAGCAGGAGGGAGGTTGCTGGAACAGGGGTAGGTTGAGAATGCACCATTTCAAAGAACATTCCCGAGGAGAAGCCATGCAGAGAAGATGGCAGAGCCAGCAAGGAACTCACTGCCCCACACCTGCCACCTCCAGCTCCAAAAACATGGGAACAAAACCTGGTGGGGGCTGCTAATCAGCCTGTCTGCCCTGGGGCTGATGAGTGGGAAGGAAATAATTTGGTCAGGGCCACTGCTGGTGTGAAGGCCATGGGAGCTTTCAGAAGCAGGGAGCAGCTCAGATGTTAGAAGCACGTGGCTGCCCTCGCCTCTGTCAGGGCTGGCCCCCACTTTTTGTGTGCCTGACACTGCTGTTTCCCAGGGGAGCTCTGACACTCTGATTTTGTTCTCTCACGCGGTGCAGCTGACTTTTAGTAAGTGTAATGTCATAGCACAGGGATGGGGAAACAAGGGCTTAATTTCTCTGGAGCTTGATGACTTACTGCTGCTAAAATGTCTCAATGAGAAACGAGTTAGCCATGGGAAGGGGCAGATTGCTAGAAAAGCTAGGATGGAAATAAAAGTTTGCCAAGGAGGGTGACTGCATCTGGCCATGGCAAACATGCTCTTGCCTGACACCACCAAGTGATTCTCTGGAGAAAAGCGCAGTGGAAGGCAGCTAGAGCAAAACCAGCAGAACAGAAGAGGCAGGTGGCTTGGCAGTACTGTGAGCCTGGACTCAGATACACCTGAGCACAAAGCTCAGTTTTATGACCTTGAGCAAGTTATTTGTGTCATCAGAATTTGTTTTATCCCCAAAATGACAGTAATAGTCCCCCTTCACACTGCTGTCTTGAGAATTAAAGTGCCTGATGTGTGGTAAGCTCTCCCTCCAGTTCTCCTCTCTTCTTGACTTGTGTAAGAATTAACACACTCTCTTTAAGCAGGTTGCAGCAACAGCAATTGCCCAGCTAATTCCTGCATGAAAACTGCTGGAGGACAACAAGGTTCCTTTGGCCTGGACAACGAGGGTACCTGTGATGTTACACCAGGGCTCAGAGAATTGACAGTGTGCCTCGTAGTGGTTATCTGGTTTGGGTATGATGCCCAGCCACTCCCTACCCAGTCACCCATCACACATTTACTAAGCAGCTATTCTGATCCTGGCCTGTGCTCGTAAAGAACTTTTCATAACCCAGATGTCACTTTGAGAGTGGCACACAGTCACATTTCTTTGCCTGTTGAACTTGGGGTGTCTGGAGGGAGTGGCAGGGAGCATTACACTGGCTCTGGGACCAGTGACAGACATAGTAGCAGGAGCACTGGACTAGAAATCAGAAGATCCAACTTCTGGTTTTACTCTGCAGCTGGCTCGCTGGGGTAAATCACTGAATCTCCTGAGCCTTGATGGCATGAGGAGACCCAATCCCCTCTGAGGCTCTTCTGGTTTGAATGCTCTATGTTTCTGGGTTTATTCTATGCCATCCTGTTCTCCAGGATAGGGACATGCATAGCCAGACATGAGTTTCATCATCATTATTTTCTAAGTTGTCATAACAGTTTGTCAATTCTTTTCCTACAGCACTTGCTGCTAATGACTACATATTGTAATTATTTCAATACCTTTACCTCTTATAAATAACATCAAGTCTCTTGAGGGAATGGACCCATGTCTGATTCATTGGTGTGTTCTCCATTGGTGCCCAGCACTCTACCTTGTACTTAGGAGGCTCAGTATATATTTGATTAAACAGATCCTATAATAATCAATGACAGCCAGGGGCCAAACACCAGGCCATTCCTGAGGTGTTCCAGTTAGGAACCCATCATCCATTCAAATACCTATCAAGAAACACTGTAGTAGTGGTGTAGGAGATACAAAGATGAAATAAGACATTCTCGCTACCTTCCAGGAGCAATGGATCTAGTAGAGGAACTAAGGTACGTCACAAACAACTATATATTAATACAGAGTGGCAGATATGAGTGTCACAAGATAGGAACCAAGGTGCAAAGTATAGAAATTCAGGTATGGGAGATTATATCAGGCTTCCTGGAAGAGGTGGCATCTGCATTGGGCCTTAAAGCATGGCTGGAAATTTTAACAGGTAGAGAAGGAAGCAGTATGCAGAGTAAAGTACATGGAGGTTTGGTTATGAAAGAACACAGAGATTAGTGTGGACAGAGTGTATAGGTGCACATAGGGAATAATAGGAGAAAATACCAGAATGGTCTTAGAGCTTGAAGTAGCTACAAATCTACGTTGGAGGGGAATTAGAGAAGTTGTGAATCCCAAAGATCTCAAAGAGAACACAGGATGGTCCATTGGACTGTAGGAACACTACATATTAGACCTTCTATTTACATTCATTTTTTTCTCATCTAATTGCCATTTTCTAATTTTTTTCATATATTTTATAATGTATAGTATAGGAGCATAGTAGTATGTCAACTGATCTCAACTGTCCCATGGCAATTAGAAGCCATGGAAAGTTTTGAATAGGGAATCAACCTTACAGAGTTGTGCTTTGGGAAAATCAACCTGGCAAGGATAAGTAAGTTAGATGAGAGGACCAACAGATGGAGGTGGGTGCAGGGAAGCCTTGGAGAGGTATTGCAATGGTCCAGGTGAGATGCACAACACAGAAGTCTGGAACCAGGAACTTGGGAGATGGCAGCAGGGGCAATGGACATAGAAAAGGTCTGGGTGTGACAGAGATCACAGAGGAACAGTGGACAGAGGACAAGACAAGAACTGGTATCACATGACTGAGAGTTTCAAACTGAGTCTGGAATCTTCTAGTCCAGCACTCACAATTTGCTGAATAAGAAACTGAGGTTCAAAAAATGTGGTTGATGATCTGAAATCAGTCATGTGGTCTCCCAGGTCTCATACTCATCTTGTTTGATAATCTTTTGGCTTTGGTTTTTTACAGCATTATGTTAGTTTGTTTAACTAAACTTTCTTTTTATTACATCAGTCTGTTTTCCAGAGATATTTTATTCTGATAGCTTTCATATGATGCTAACCAAAGGAGATTTTGGAACTCAAAACTACATTTTAAGACAGTACTTGTCCATTAAAATGGTACAAGAAGACAATGCAAAAAGAGCTTTTTGAAATAAATTAATGAATAACAACACCATTAGTAAATATTCAGTGAAATCAACGTAGAGAATGAAAAGAACCAAAACAGAACAACTCCGTGCAAAACAGAGAGTTTCAGAAAGAAAAGAGGATGAAATGCTACAGAGGAACCACAAATGAGAAAGTCTCAAAAGAGACAATTAAATTCATGAGCTTCATGAGAGCAAGTTGAAAGGTAATGGGCTAAAATCCAAACCGAGTGGGATTAAGGAGGGAAGGAGGCTAATCTGGTCTGTTAGGAGAAATTTGAAGAGAAGAAGGATGGGCTAGCAGCTCTAGTAGACAGCAGTTTCTTTGGGATAGTGGAGGCGGAGCGTGCTTGCAGGTAGAAGACAGGCAAATGTTGGCAGATGCGCTCAGAGCCAGTGAGGGTGGAATCAAGAGTCATAGTAGGTGGGTTGCATCTGAAAAGGAGGAGAAAAAGATTTTGTTCTTGTGTACTGGGAAAATGGAGAAGGATTTGTGAGGAAGGGACATTCTGAGGTGATGAGGCTGTACAAACAGAGAGGGACAGAAAGAGTGTGAAACAGACACAGAGATTCAGGGACAGAAAAGGGACAGAGAGAGATGGATAACTGTCACAGGAATTGTTGAGTCCACTATTTTTGTAGAGTTCCCTTAATCTGGTAAGGGCCTCTGTCCAACTGAATCAGGCTTCCTCCACTCTGCAAAGGATATGTATAGTACAGCCCAGCCTGGGGCTAAACAGAAATTGCTTTGTGAGCTCCCAGTGGGCCGGGGAGGGCATCGCTTGCTTTTAGGGCCAAGACTTTGAACCCAAACTTGATTATACACATGCAAGCCAGCTTCTGGTTCTGGGAAGGCTCCCAGATCTCCCAGAACAGACAAAAGGTTAAATACTACCAACATTTTGATGGGAGCACCACATAGGCTCCCCCCAAAAGAGATTTTATTCTCATAGCTATTATTATTCACAAAAGCCTGCACAGCAGATCTCAGAGTAGTGCTTCCTCAAATGATTTCCAGGAGCATCTGCTGATTTGATGAAGAATCCAATGCCATCAAAACACAAGCCAGTGATGACTCACTGCAAACTGTTGTTGTTGTTGAGTGTTTGCTGAGTGCAGCAGCCCTTTCTGGCATGGTTGCTCCCAGCCTGGGACCAGAAGCCAGGCGGTACTGGGAGAGACACAGCAGGAAGGGGGTCTAGTTTTTGGCATGTCTCTTGGTTCTACCTTCTGTCCTTGGCTTCCTGCTCTTCTCCTGGTGTGTAAAACCTTCACAATGTTTGGGGAAGCAGCTGAGCCAGACGCATGCGTTCCCCTGTTATCTTGGGGTTTGTCCAGGGAAGATCAGGATTATGAAAGTAACAAAGGATGGAGCCCGTTCTTTTCTCTTCCAGGCCTTTCCTATTTTCTGAGATCTGAATACTCAGGAATCACATGTCTCATGGCACAAAGGAAAACCAAGATACCGCAGAAGAACCATTTCCTTCCACCATGTTTTCAACTGCATCCTTCTTCATCTTAACTAGGATTCCAGGGCATTGACCTCGTCCCTGCTCATCGGAGCCACATCGCTCACATGGGCCTGGACTATAGCAGAGCCCTCCACTCCCGGCACTCACTCTCCCTCACCTCCCTTGTTATCTAAACTCAGACCATGTTTATTACAAAAGCCCCTGATTCTGTGCCCCACCGAGCTCCAACATGCATCCACCAGCGTTTTCCCTTCTCTACTTCCCATCCCTGCCCCTGCCTCTCACTCTCTGTCACCTCCCTGGCCTTTTCACTTCTGTCCCCATCAGCTCCTCTGCTGCCTTCTGTTTCCTTTCCTGTTTCTTTCACCTGCCACCTCCCCAACTCCTAACTTCTCTCCCTCCTCTCTGGCCCTTCACTTCTCTCCACTGACTTTTCCCTTTTGCCCCTTCTCAGCCGATTAGCTATGATGTCTTCAAGCTATTCATGAGGGCGTACCTGGAGGTGGACCTTCCTCAGCCACTGAGCACTCACCTCTTCCTGGCCTTCAGCCAGAAGCCCAGACAGGAGACCCCTGACCGCCCAAAGGAGGGGGCCAACAGCAGCGAGGCCAATGCCCCAGGTACACAGACCAGCTTTCCCCCAGATGGGAGGACACTGTGCAGCTCCCCTGCCACAGGCACAGGCTGCATCCTTAGAGGGTCCCCTGAGCATGGTAACTTCCCTATGGAGTGAGAATGGGGACCAAGAGACCAGGCAGGACTCCCTTCCGCGTAGGAGCTTATGGGAAGCCCTGTCCGAGGAAGAGGAATAAAAAGGGAGCATAATTCCTGCCACTCAGGATCAGAGAGTAGGATGGGGGAAGAAGGGACGCAACTAATGCATGGGAGGGGGAAGAGAACCTTTAGCAAAGGCCGCTGGTCTGTGAAGGGAGCACATTCAGCTTGTGTGTCCCGGCTGGGACTAGCCTGGGAGTGTCAGGAAGGAGAAGGCGTGGTCACCGTCTTCCTGGAGCTTGGGCTATCATGGGGGAGACACAGTCAACCCCAATAAGTGAGCATGAACCAGCTGACAGTAACCTAGAGATAGTAACCTAAGTGAACCAGATCACGATAGAAGGTTCCCTACCTGCCCCTCCAAGAAGCTGGAGGGCATGGGCTGGTCATTAAATCTTCTTTTTGTTCCCCAGATCCTCATGTACAGAATGCAGATAATTCTGCCAAAGCAGACGAGGCCTGTGCCCCTGATACCGGTAAGTCTTTGGAATATAGGATTTGGGGGAGAAGTGGGGAATACGTCATCCCTGGGGAGGAATGGAAATACCTGACCAGCAGTTTTGTCTCCGTATAATTGTGCACCCCTATGCAGACCTTATCTACACTGTGACCTTCAGAGCCTCCATCTCTGGGGCTCCTGTCACTTGAATGTTCTGGGATTCTGAGGCTGGGTTTATCTTTACTTGCCCTGGAACAGGGCAGGTCAGGACTGGAGATACTCACTAGATGTTTACCTCTGGTGGGTCTGCCTGCCCAGAAAAGGGACAGCCTTCTCAGGAGAAAGGGTATGTGTGTGTGTGTGTGTGTGTGTGAGAGAGAGAGAGAGAGAGAGAGAGAGAGAATGTGCAGGGATGGTTCTAGGGCTGAGGTATAGATAAGACCCCACCAATGGATGGCTGGAAAGGGATCGGGCAAGATGGTAAAAATGTGCTCTGGTTGACTTCCGACAGCATATGCATACACTATTTGGTAGAATTCGGAGAGTTGCTAATAAGTTAGCAAGAGGAAGCCAGCTAAAATTGTTTTGAAGAACTTTTTGTCAGGCACCTGTTTATTACATATCTCATTTAACCTTCACAATCACACCACTTTACACGTGAGGACTGAGGCTGTGAGAGATTATATACCACTGGTGTGACCTGTGGAGCCAGGCATTCAATCCAGAATTGTCCAACCTCAAAGCTCCTGCTGTCTCTTCTACTCTGAGACAGGAAGTGATATCTCTCTTGAGATGCCTGGTGGTTTGGTTGGTTCCTGGTGGAATGACCAGGCTGCACTCCCAGTGGGGCTGCTCTGGTGGTGCCTACTGTCCATAGGCTACTGCGGAGCTGTGACAGATGTGGGATCCTCCCTGGCACATTTGTCAATGGGAAGCCATTCCTCTGTGCTGTTGACAGGCCCAGGCCCAAGGCCAGATGCTCCTAAGAAGACAGGAAGGAGCAAAGGTCACCATACTTGATTGGACATTGCTGTCATGTCCAATAAAAATTTCCTGGGCACTAACAACCCAAGGTGGGTCAGGAACTAGAGCATGTTGGTTAAGCATCTAGACTTCAGAGCCAGACTGCCTGGGTTTGGTTCCCAGCTCCAACACTACCTAGCTCTGTAACCATGGACATGTTTGAACGATGTCTCTGTGCCTCAGTGTCCCCATCTGTAAAGTGAGATGGTAAGTGTAATTATGAAGGTTAAGTGAGTCAGATGTATAAATGCTTGGAACTGTGCCTGGCATACAGCAAATGTCCAATATATATTGATGATTGTTATTCAGGCCACCCTCCAGAAGAACACTCTGTTCTTAACTCATCATGGTCTGCCGTAACCTCCGTCAGTTTGCACCCTCAGTCTCCAAGTATGCCAGTCGGGCATCCTATTCTCATGGAAGGTCTCTCATGGACTCTCTTTCTCCCAGGTTGCTCTTAAAACTTCAAATACAAAGACTCAGAGAGTCAGCCCTGTTTTACCTCGCATTATCATTTGACTGAAAAGATTTATAGATACACATAGGTGAATTCCAGCTGTTGGGAGGTACCCAGGGGATAAAAGAACTCAGTTTTATTATATTTTTCGACTATATATAAAACATGATAGACAATAGATACTACAACTGAAAGAGAAGGGGAACTAATTGTTACAGGGACTTAGGGTGAGAGAATTTCTTCAAGTGGACTCTAGATGTAGTTCTAATCTTTTCTCCAGTCAAGGGAAACTAGAAGGATTACAGAAAGACTGGTAAGATAAAAAATTCATTATAGGTAGAAAGCAGAGCATGGTCAGGAAAGGAGAGTTACCCCTGGATCATAAGCTCAGCAAATTCCAGGTTGCTCATGGAGCTTCAGAAAGCAAGGATTAAGAGAAGAATGTCCATGGCCTCCTGATGCCTTCAGGGACAGCAGCAGGGCAACTCTACAGAAGTATTGGGTCACCCACCCCCTGCCCAGCACCCCACCCAACCACGCTAAATCCATGGCCCCTTGGTGAAATGGATTTAAGGCATAAGTAAGTCTCATGTCTTATGTGGAATAGAGGAGACATATTCTGACATAAATCATTCTCATGGTAGGAAAGAAAGGGTGAAACTAGGAGCTTTGAGATTTTAAATCCCCAGCAAGAAAATCCATGGTGAAAAGCATCCTGCCCCAAATTCTTTGCCCAGAGACTTTCTTAGTCCAAGTATCTTGAACTTCAAGAGGAACCTGGAAAAAGTTACATTGCATTCCTTGAGGTTCCAAACTGTCTGGGCAGGGTTTGTTTTAGTGGCTGAAGTTGCTGAGGTACCAAGGAAGAACTTACTGGGGATAAGTCATTACGTGATATTTGAGAAAATATGATTGATGACAACAATGGAAGTCAGCTGGCTTATTTGACCACCATGCTTATTTGCAACAGTTGTATCCTTCTTGGTCTAAAAGAGAAACTTCCAGAGATTCCCTCCCAGAGAAGTGATTTGTGATGCACCATTTCCCTTGTGTGTGCGAAAAATCACCCCCTGTGGTCAAATCATGGAAGGAAAATTATCTGACTCTTGGTCCATGGAGGTGTATAGCATTTTTTCACCTTCTTTTGAGACTTGAAATGTAAAGGAGAAAATCCTTTTGCTGCTAGGTCTCCTTCCAGGGATGTCTTAATTAGATGCCCCTGTTCACCAGAAACAAGAATGTAGGGCCAGGTGGACGCCACAGAGAGGGGCCTCTGCCACCACGTCCTGGAATCACCTTCGATCAAGCCATCTGTTGGAAATTCCAACCTTTTCCTGTTGCCCCAGCAGAAGCCAGAGGAAGAAACTAGATTCTTATTTGATATGGCCTGTCCAGGCCTATCAGATTAGTCTCCAAGCTCAGATCTAGCACAACCCACTTCAAATTATTCATTCCCAGAGCCAGGTGGGTACATGCCTGTGTCCATAAGGACAGTAGAGAGGGTTTTCACAGAGTCCAGACATCAGCTCAGAGCCCCGAGCAGTCTGTCATTGTTGGGCTGTCAGCTCAGGAAAGGCTGAGTCCACCCTTCCCTTCATGAAGGCCCAGGACTAATTGGGATAAACAAGGAGAACTTCAGTCTCCTGGTTTTTAGTTAGTTTCTCAGGCTGTTGAGATGTTTTAGCAACCCAGATTATTGGAGTCTCAAGGAAAGCCCCTAAGTATTTTTTTCTAGTTGTTCCCAATTATAAAAGTAATACACTTACATTGTAGAAAATTTGAAGGGTTCAGAAAAGAAAGAAACAAACAACAGAGATCAAAAACAAAGATTAGTGGTTGTCAGGGGTTGAGGGGAGGGAGGGATAAATGGGCAAAATACAGAGGAATTTTAGGGGAGTGAAACCACTCTGTATGATACTATACTGGTGGATACATGTCACTGTGCATTTGCCCAAACCCATAGAATGTACAACACCAAGAGTGAACCCCAACGTAAACGGTAGAATTTGGGTGATAATGATGTGTCAACGTAGGCTTGTCAGTTGTAACAAATGTACCATTCTGGTGGGGGATGTTGATGCATGGTAGACTATGTGTGTGTAAGGGGAGCAGGGTAAGTCGAAAATCTCTGTACCTTCCTCTAGTTTTGCTGTGAACCTAAAACTGCTCTAAAATATTGTTTTACAAAAAAATAAAGAAACAATAAAATCACCTATAATCCCACCAATACAAGTACTTTTGTGTGTGTGTGTGTGTGTGTGTATGTGTGTATGTATAATTTTCTCGTAGGTCTTTTCCTATAAATTTTTTACAGAATTGGGATAAGACTATGTTGTATATATATAGTAATAATTTTGGATCCAGCTTTATTTTTCACTTAACATATTCACAAACATTTCTGTCATTCAAGACTTTGGGTAAACGTCAGTTTTAATGCAATCCCCTCTTTTAATAGAAGAGAAAACTGAAGCTGGGTGTGGGGGAGTATGCCTGTTTGTGCAATATCACACACTATTTTGCACAAACCCAATGCTAGAATCCCAGTCATGTCTTCTGTCGTTGGCCTGGTGCTTCTTCCACTATGCCATGCTGCCCAGCTGGAAGGCAACAAGTGCTACAGACACTAAGAGAGAAGGTGGACCGAGTCAGGTCTTCCCAAGACCACTCACGTGAAAGAGTTTATGGCATGACACCAGGACACAGCTTCTGTGACCTGGGGAGGCTGTTAACCTTTTTTACTGGTGGTACCTGAGCGATGTACTCAGGCGGCTGTAGGTCAAAGCTATTTCATGTAAGGCAGCAGGAGGAGGAAGGACACCAATGGGACAGAGTCAGTGCCACTCAGTCCTCCTGGGCCCATGACAGGAGCAGACAGTAGACCTCAGTGAAAACTAGAGCCATGGCTCAAGATCCAGCCACAGCTCTACTAATTCAATGATCTTCAGAAAGAGCTATAATAGTGTTTTTAAAACAGCTTTGTTAAGGTTTAATTGGCATAAAATAAATTGCACATATATAAAGTGTACAATTAGTAACTTTTGACATATGTACACACCTGTAAAACCAGCACCACAATCAATATAATAAACATATCCATCATCTCCAAAAGTTTTCTTTGTAATCTCTTCCTCCTGCCCTCCCTACCCACCCACTCTTCATCCCCATACAACCACTGACTTGTTTTCTGTCACTGTCTATTAGACTACATTGTCTAGATTTTATATAAATGGAATCATACAGTATGTACTCATTTTGGTCTGGCTTTTTTTCACTCAGCCTAATAATTTTGAGATTTATTTATGTTACATGTGTAAATAAATATAATAGTTCATGTATTTTAGTTGCTGATTAGTGTTCTAATATATGAATGTTCCACAATTTGTTTATCTATTCACCTATTAAGGGACATTTGGGTTGTTTTAAGTTTAGGGTTATTATAAATAAAACTATTATAAATATTCTGTGCTTTAATGATGCTGAGTATCTTTTCATGTGCTTAACTGTTTATTTAGGTCTTATTTAATTTCTTTTTCATATTATGGGGCTCAATTTGCTAGAATTTTGTTAAGAACTATTGCCTCTATGTTCATGAAGGATATTGATATGCATGTTCGTTTCTTGTCATGTCATTGTCTGGTTTGGGCTTTAGAGTAATGCTGGCCTCACAAAACGGGTTGGGTAGGATTTCCTCCTCTTAAGTCTTCTGAAAGAATTTGTGTAGAATTCATATTATCTCCTCACCAAATGTTGGGTACTGGATATTTTTGCCTACCTACAAATATTCTTGAGCTTTGTTTTGGCATATAATTAGGTTACTTGGAAATAGTCTGATCTTTTGGGATCTATCTTTTAAGCTTTGTTGGGCAGGACCAGAAAGGCATTTACTCTAGGGCTAATTTTGCCTTACTACTGCGGCAAACTCTTCTGAGTACTTTACTGATGATTGATGAATTATGTGGGCATTCTACTCTGATTGGTGGGAATAGGCATTATTCCTGGTTCTCTTTGCGTTCCAGGGACTGTTTTCTCTAATGCTGGTTCTTTCCCCAGCCTCAGTTTCCTTGCATGAGTGTGCTAATCACTAATCAGCTGAAAAATTGAAGGGAACTCTACTGATTATTCGAAGGGGACCTTCTATATCTGTCCAGAGCTTTCTCTCCCTGTGCAGCTCCCTCCTCTCCAGTGCTCTGCTCTGTGAACTCTAGCCACCTTGGGCTCCCCAGACTACCAGCTCCACCACAACCCAGAGAGACTGCCAGGATCTGCCTGGGTTCCCCCTCCCCTGCACTGCAGCCTAGAAACTCTTTCCAAAGGGTAGGATGTAGCAATTGTCATCCCATCATCTCAGGATCACTGTTTGGTGTTGCCTGATATTCAGTGTCCTATGAACTATTGTTTCATATCTTTTGTCCAGTTTTTTAGTTGTTTCAAGTGGTAGAGTAAATCTGGTCCTTGTTACTCCATTTTAGTCTAAGTGGAAGTCATTGATAGTGTTTTGACGGAAGAATAAGTTGAGGGTATAGCCATAACTTGGGGTATAATGGGGTACTCAGTACAAAGGACTTCTCTCATTTGTCTCCTACATTATTCAGTTATGCTTTTCCATAACTTTTCTTCCAGTTATGGAAAGAATACTTCTGTTGCGTATGTAATTTTATTACAATCCTCCCCTATCTCACTATCCCTGTTTTTATCCCATCCTGTTATATTTTCATCTCTACTTGTTCAACCCTGAGGTTTTCTGCTCTTGTTTAATAGAGATTATATCTCCCTGCAACCCACCAAGGGTCTTGTCCAATAGGAAATTACTTTCAAAAGTCTGGTCCTCAGAGTCTTCCGGATGAAGCTTCCTTTCCTTGGTTTTCAGCTCTGTTTCATAGGCTCCATCTTGGTCTCTTCTTGGGGACATTTGTAACATACAGAGTGCATTAGCGACCTGTGGTCCCTCCTACTGTCCATCTGGATAATGGTTAACTCCCTTCTCAGACCCACATCCTAATGCCCAGCACCCGGCAGGTTTTCATCAGGCCTGAGATGGAGCCTTCACTCCCATTGCTTGGCTCTTTGGTTCTCTGAGTGGAGAGTGTGTGGGTACCATCGCCTCCCCCAGCAGGCATTACTATCAGAGCTGTCTCCATCACTGCCTATGCCTTCAGCACTTTATTGCATGGTGGTATTACAACACCTAAGTTGGATTCTCCACTGCCCACCTTCCATTTATTCCCTGGTTAGTTGTTTTCTGTGAGTTGCACACTCCTAGTGGATATTGAGAGATCATCTCTGATGAGCATGGAAATAGAGGGGCTGAGGGAAGAAGGCACTCAAAGTGTCTCAAAAAATAGAATTCACATAGTAAAATAGAGATGCCCAGATTTCTTGTTAGTAATAGATCTTATATTTCTGAACCAGAGGACAGAGTGTGAAGAGACAAAGAGTTTTCCTACCTAAGAGAGGAAAATTTTAGAGGGAAAACTTACTCTATTCCTGTGGTACTATAAGTCACTTTCTACATTCTCTTAATCCAATTGATTAGGCTTGCAATTAGTCAAAGTTCTTCCTGGTTTCTAGAAACTGGTTGATTATCAATCCCAGTTTTTTCTTTTGAATATTTGTCTGTTTCTATTTGTCTTTAAATGTATTTGAGAAGAAAATTGTGAGAGGGCATATTAGTAAATGAATATTGGTCATTTACCATTTTGAAATCCCAGTCAAAATTACTTCTACAAGTTGGGTGTGTTCCTCAAAAAGTAGGCTCAATGACATTTACCTGTTGACTATTGCTATTACCAAGAATCACTATCATCTTCTCTGAATATTCACAGAGTATAGATGAATGTCTTGCAAAGGAACAGACTCTTAAAAGGGTCAGAATGGGATCCACTCAGAGAATATGCACCCCATAAATTGGATTTCTAGGGCCACTCATTTCATCATATCTATGTAACCAAAGCTTTTAAAGACACATACAAAATTGTTGCCTCCACCATGAAAAGGATGGGCCAACAAAGAGGGTTTAATAACTTACTAAATGTGAAGCATCTCTTGATGCTTTTCTTTTTCCTGTCACAGAATCAAAGATGGGCGAGAAGCAAGAGCCAGCTGAAGATCAGGTGGCTGCAACCCTCCTGGGAGCCCCTGCTGCTCCATCTTCAAGCTCAGAATCCCCCATAGTGTACCTGAAGGATGTCGTGTGCTACCTGTCCCTGCTGGAGACCGGGAGACCTCAGGATAAGCTGGAGTGTAAGTGCTCACCCTGTCAAGGGGCTTCAGCTTTTTCCTAGATGAAGATCTAGGGTCCTGTCCATCATTCCCAAACACACAGATTGATCTGGGATGAAGGGTATGCATCCTGCCTCTCTGGGACGTTTCTTTGTCCTGTCACCAGCAGTGATATGAACATCTTTTCCTAGCATCCACCCCAGGACATAGTACCATATAAAGTGGGAAGGGCATCTAAGAACTAGGGATTGAGAACCAGAATTTGGAAAAGGGAAGGGGTCTCATCAAAAGGTCAAGGTCTCATCCAGGGGTCAAGACTTCCTTGCTTTGCTAGCAGGGCTTCCTGAAAGCCTCCAATCAGAAAGCTGCCGCCTCCTCTTAATGGAATTTTCAGGGAAAGATACCCAGCATCTGTCCTCCTTCCCCTACTCTATGCCCAAGCAATTTTTTAACTATGAGGAATTCTTATTTTCTTGAGATCTAATCAACCTCTATCTTGTTAAGGCTTTCTCCATTTCTCCTCCCACCCCCCACCCAAACTCTTTGGCCTCTAGATAAAGAGGGTTAGTTAATTAATGGAGTTGAGCTTGGTTTCATGGTGCTACTAAAGTTGGTTTCAAAAACACATGTTCAGGAGGAGAGTAAGAGCTGGTGGCAGAAAGGAAAGTTCACAGTGGCTGAAACAGCCTGCAGTCTTGTGCATGGCTCAGTCCGGGGATGGTTTTGCCGGCCTCTGTGAGCCTACAGGCATACTGTTAAAAATACAAGATGATAGAACGTTGTTAAAAAATTTGTGTTGTCTTTGCTTCTCTTGGGAACTTAAGTAAAGAAAAACATACACATGATAGCTAAAGTCGAAATTCCAGTTAATAGTAAGACTAGTCAACAAAACTTAAACATTAACAAGGCAAGTCTGCCAAAGGTTAACTCTCGCCAAAAACAAAATGAAACAGTTTGCTCATTAGCTGAGCTTAAAATCTCCCCCATAGGTTTGAGGTGTTAACAATTGCAAGTCTTAAGTGCTAATTTGGTAGCAAATGTAGCAGATTTCTGTTTTCTTCTGGCTAATGTTAAAAGTGAAATGTCAAATTATTTAGCTGGATTTTGAGTTTTAAGCATTATATTTGTTAATAACTACCAAAGAGAATGTGGCAGATTCTTTATATTAGTGACTCTCAGACTGAAGAGAAACTTTAAAACTTTTTATTATAGAAAATTTCAAAGATAAATAAAAGTACAGGGTACAATGAACTTCCATGGCCCCATCACCCAGTTTCAACAATTATCAACTCACGGTCAATCTTGTGGCATTTATACGTCCTACCCATTCCCTCTGCCTCAGAGTATTTTGAAGGAAATTCCAGGCGTCATATAATTTTATCTATAAATATTTCAGTACGTACCTCTAAAATCACAGACTCTTTTTCTTAAATATAACCATGATGCCATTATCACATCTAAAGAAAATGATTCCTTACTATTATCAAATATTCAGTCAGTATTCACATTTTCCCAATTATCTTAGGTATTTTTTGTTTGTTTGAATCAGGATCCTGGTGAAGTACATAGATTGCTGTCGGTTATTATGTCTCTTTGCTCTCTTTTACTCTTTTGCTAATTTTTTCCCTGCAATTTTTTATTGCAGAAACTTGGCCATTTGTCCTATAGAGTTTTCATTTTGGTTTGGTTTGTCTTTTATTAAACCAAATCAATTTAAATCCTTCCCCTTAATTTTAATGATTGAAAACAGGTTAAGCTTTTCTTTTCAAAAAACCAAGCATTTTTGTTTGTTGGAAAATAATAGCCTGAAATCCCACCTATTGCCAATGCAATAATAACAATAATAACTCTGATCATTAAAAACCTTGTACTTGCTAAGCACTTGAAATGCATTGTCTCATTTTAACCTCACAATAATCCTAAAGGGATGATATGATTATTCTCGTTTTACACATAAGAAAACACAGGAAGGTTTAAAGACTTGCCCAAGGCCACACTTCTAAAAATAGGATTCTTACTCAGGCCTTTCTAGTTCTCTTGTCCATACACAGTAGGACCAGAGAGAGGTCAGCATTAGAGAGTTGACATAGGCCCAGAGCCCTGGAACGATGCTACTAGGAAAGGTCTGTCCTTCTTTATGTCATTCAAACATCTGTTGAGTGAGTCAGCAGCAGATGCTGCATGCCTCTGACATTCTGAGGAGTCACAAAGAATCGGAAGCCCATGACCCTCCCTTTAAAGAACTTAGACTCCAACCAGGGACACACCACTGAAAAAACACAAGGTGCAGAGATAGCAAAACATCTAGAAGTAACTGACAACACGAGGGCAGCTCAGCAGGAATAATGTGACAAGATGGGGACAAGCTGAGAGACTTGATAGGGTGCATCAGGGAAGGATCAGTTGGCGGAGGGTCCACAGAGAAAGCAGGCATGATGAAGGGTTTTAAAGAACAGGAGAAAAATGAAGAAATGTTTCTCTCTGCTACCTACCCTGCTTACTTCTGAGACCATAGACAGGATCTCTGCCTTTTGGTTGAATGAAATACATGTTTCCAGGTCCCATAAATGAACATTTGTCCCTTGTCCAAATTTCTCTCCCAGATCTTCCTTATCCCACATCACCTCCCTGCAGGTGGAACATGATTGAAGATATTTCTGAATAGCATATTGACATTTTAGGAAAAAAAAAATAGCTTCTGTAGTAGTAACTACCTCATAGCATTGTTAAAGTTTGAGTAATGATGACACAGTGCATAAGACGGTGCCTTGCACATATTAAACACTACAAATAAATGTTTATTAATAAAAGAAAATAAAAATAAAGAACATCTGTTGAATGCTTTCTACATTCCAAGCACTGTGAATTTGGCATATCAGTTACATATTAATCCTTATACTAACTGTAGAAGAAATAAACTATTATAATCTCCATTTTACAGATAAGGATACCAAAACCAAAGAAGTTAAATAACTTGTTGAACATCCCAGAAGTGGCAGGGCAGGGCCAGGATTTAAATCTGCCTAACTCCATGCTCTTTCTATGCACGATAGAAGCAAAGGCCCATCTATAATTTTGGTACCTCTGCCCCACCACCAGCTGGGCATTCGCTTTGAGTTGTGTTCTAGTGATGCTGAGAGGTGTGCATGCTCTCCAGGGAATCGCACTTGTGACCTGAATCTCATCAACCGCAGAATTATTGTTTAGACAGGTCCGGAAGCCAGGTGGCTTGATTCTCCTCCCTTGTCCCACTCTCTCTGTAAGGAAGTCCAACTCTGTGCTTAGAGGGAGGGTGAGCTGGCTGCACAGCCTTCACCCCAATGATGGCCAGGATCTAAAAACTGATCTAAAAACTTGGCAGCATCAAAACCTCAGTCATCCCTGCTTTCTGGAGGACACTTCAAGCCTTACCTCTGTTTCTTGCAGTCATGTTTCGTCTCTATGATTCAGATGAGAACGGTCTCCTGGACCAAGCGGTAAGCTCTCACTCTAAATATCCCTCCTAGGTCTGAGAAAGGCTGGGGGAGTGGGGAGCAGAGGGAGGAAGAATCTGAAAATTTTCAGTTCTGTCTTTGTAGGAATAGCCATGTTAACACTAGCTGCAGAAATCTGAGTAGAACCCTCCACCTCCTATTTTTAAAGAGCAAGCCTTGCAGAGAACGAACGCCAGCTTACCTTTTCATTCCAGAAGCCCAGGATCATAAAATCTCAGAATGGGGAGGTGCTTTAGTATTTCATCTAGTTTAACTTCCCCGTCGGAGTTCACAAACTCCCTCTGCAGTTTCCCACTGGGGCCCTGGGGCCAAGAAGAGGCTTGTGGAGGAGACAACAAGACCATGAGAGAAGGGCAAGGGGAAGGCAGGTTGCTGGTTACTGCTGGTGTGCTCTGACATCACCTTTGGCTTCTTGTCGTACTCCAGGGCACAAGCCTAGGAGTCTGGTTCTGTCTGCTCTGAGCACATGATCTTGTCCCATTCGCTATTGGGAATAGTCAGGGATCATGGAGCGAGAGGAAGAATGGACAAGGAAGAAGGCAAACACAGCCAGATAGGCCTGTGGTCACGACTGGCGATGTGAGAGACAGGGCTCACTGGCGGGCCAGGCCTGAGGTTGAGATGCATGGGGCTGAGTCAGACCAGAGGAGAGAGGAAGGGGCACAAGTCCACTAGACCAACTGAACCATCCCAATTCCCTCTAAGCCCCAGAGTGCCTTGACAGGATCCCTCCAGCCACATTGCAATGCTGTGGGTTGGATCATTTGAGGGAACAACCAGAGAATCACAGAATTTCAAGCATTTGGCCAACACATATTTACTGACTGTCTACATTATGTCACGTGCTCTTCAAAGCACTGGGAGTACATCAGCACACCAACGGACGAAATTCCACGCCCTCCTGAAGCTCTCATTCCAGCGCAAGCGTAGACACTAAACATCATAGTAAAATAAGTGTTAGGTAGAAATGGATACTAAGAAGAAAAATAAAGTAGGAAAGGAAGAGTTGGGAGGAGCTGCAGCTTTAGCCAGAGCCGCCAAGCAAGGCCTCCCTGAGGAGGGGCCTCTGAACAGACTTGGAGGAGGCGAGGGAGGAGGTCATGGGGTAGCCAGGGGAAGAGCCTTCCAGGAGAGGGAGCAGTGAGTACACAGGTCCTGAGGGTGCCTGGGATGCTGGGGGATCACTAGGGGCCAGTGTGACTGGAGTAGAATGAGAACATAGATGAGGTCAGAGTGAGGAAGTAATAGGAGAGGAGATCAGAGAAGTAATGGGATGGGGAAGAGGGGGGTGGGGAGTTTACAAAGCATGTTAAGCCTTATAGGTGATTAAAAGGGTGTATCTGGAGAAATGGAGACCCACTGAAGGTTTTGAGCAAAGGATTGGCACGACTGACTTATGTTTCAGCAGAATCACTCTAGCCGCTGGGTGGGTATAGATTGTAGGGATGCAAGTAGGGACACCAATTAGGAAGCTATTAAAATAATCAAGGCATGAAATGGGGGTAATTTGGCACAGGGTAGAATCATTGCAGGTGGTAAGAAGTAGTTAAATTCCAGATATATTTTAAAGGTAGCCTTGGTGGACTGAAGCAAATCTCAAAATACAGGGTGTCCCCTCTATGTATACATTCTATGTATGGCGACTTTTGGGACACCTGTAGTTATCTGATTCAACTTCCCACCCAGAATCCTGGGTACATAGACTCCCAGGCTCTTTTTTAACACACCCAGTAGTGGGGAGGTCACCCACTACCTTGAGACAGCTATTCCACTGTTCGAGAGGCTTCCTTCCTGCACATAAGGCACCTCTCTGCCAGGTAAAAGTTTTCAACACTGAGCCTGCCTCTGCCCTCATCTCCCTCTCCCCCAACCCAGCAGGAAGTCCAAATAAGCCAACCCTCAACTCCTCCCTTTCCTATATCCCTGGGCTTCCTTCTGCCCTCGTACCTGACCAGGACAAGTAGAATACTGATTCTACACAATAGACCTTCAAGTATTTGGAGATGCTATCACATCTCTCCTAAAATCTCCAAGCTAACATTTCCCAATTCCTGCACTGGCTCTCATAAGGCAGGCTTAAATATCCACCTCTGGACAAGCTGTGGTCTGTCAATGTTGTTCTTAAAATATGGCACAGAACAGAACCCACCCCTCTATGACTCTAAGTATCCCACTGTGGCCTGACCAGGGTAAACCTTAGGGACACAAGTTCTTCCTGAAATCTACCCACTGCTTCTATTTACACAGCCCAAGACCAAGTCTAATTCTTGGTTCCTGAATCACATTTTTTCACTGAGTCTTGGACCCAGCTAGATTCACAAGCTCTCTTCCGTTGGAACTGCTACCAAGCCCTGCCCCACCTTTCTGCCCACTTTCTTGCCGTCATCTACTGCTCCATCCTATAGTTTTGCAATAGATTATTTTTAATTTAAATGAAATGTAATTTTTTAAATCTCTTTTGGATTTTAACTTGCTTGTTCTGACCCAAAATTCTATCTGGTGGAGGTAACACTTGAATCTTGCTTCAGTCCACCAACATGTCCTCCCAAAGCAGTTTTACCATGAACATCTCACATGGTACCCAAGTGATGTTCATTTTGACACCAAAAGCCTCCTCAGTCCTGTATGTTTCAGTGGGATCTCAGTACACTGACTCATTAGCATCCAACAATTCTGTGAGGTTTTGGATGGAGCCTGGCCTTGGTACTGAAAGGTGAATACATCCCTCATGATTTTCCTGTTCACAGAGTCCTGGGCTCAGGGATAGTCCATGATGCAAAGGAAACAGAGGAGATGCCAGAAGGAATCTAAATCATAGTGCCTGAGCTAGGACCAACACAGTAACCCTCCCTCCAAGGGAAAGTGACCCCTGAGGGGGGACATGGATTCCCAAGTTGCTAACACTGTGGAGATAAGGAGTGATAGGAAGGGGGAGAAGAGACTGCCTTGGTTTGTAAGAGTTTGTGGGAGTTATGATCACAAAGAAGGACACAAGATGAGTGCTTTCTATTCTTTTCAAGTTAAAGTGCAGAATAGGGGAAGGAAGGTAGGTCCAGGTGGGTCCAGGAGGTCAGTGTTCAGCGAGCTTTGTGTGTACCTCTGACTTATCCATGCTCTATGCTTCTTGTGGGCTTCTTGTCCACTGAGCTTTGTGATCAAGGCAGAAACAAACAGTGAATTCCTCCTGAAATGCCAGTGTATTGTACCAGCTTCTTTTCATGCTCTGCCCTGCCCAGCCCATCCTCCCACAGGGTTTGATTTTGAGTTTTGCTCTTGATAACACATCTTTGGTTGTCTCCCTTGGTATTTTCTCTCCTTGATATTTTCTAGGAAATGGATCGTATTGTCAATCAAATGCTGCATATCGCCCAGTACCTGGAGTGGGATCCCACAGAACTAAGGCCTGTGAGTGTCCGTAAGGATGGGATGACTTTGGAGTGAGCTTCTCAGATGAGAGTGGGCCACACTCGGGACTTGGATGCAAATGTTTACTGTGCAGTTGCTCCCAGACTCATCTTCTTACAGGCGGCTTCTCTGGAGTTCTACACCTCACCTCCCACTTCCCTGCTAGGGAAAATGTAGGCAGCAGGGAAAAGTGTAGACATAACTGAAATAATAATTCTCCTAACCTTTTCGCCAGAGCTGAAATTTTATAACGGGAATTCATTTATCAAAGAATTTAGATCTAGAAAGAATTTGAGAGATTTTTCTCAATCACCAGATAATATTAATAATAATAATAATTATGTCTGGGGGCTTCTATATATCAGGTATTATATTAGACAATTTATATTCATTTTACCTAATCCTTGCTACAGTGATGCAAATATAACAATACTATATCCATTTTTACAGATGAACAAACCAGAACCCAGAGAGTTAGGGTGACCGGCCAAAGGCCCAGGGCAGAGCCAGACCTAGAAGCCTGGCCTCCTCATTCACACCTACTCCCTCTCTGTTCTTAATAAGAGGGTAAAGGAGTAAAACACAAACCAGATAATGCAAGACAGAAGAGAAAGCAGAGGGTGGAAGGGAGGTAGAAGAGTTGGCGATGGAAATGGACAATTGTTGCTCTTTGGATCCCACAGATATTGAAGGAAATGTTGCACGGGATGGACTACGACCAGGACGGCTTTGTGTCCCTACAGGAATGGATCCACGGAGGGATGACCACTATCCCATTGCTAGTCCTCCTGGGGATGGATGACTCTGTAAGTCAACAAGCTGGAGTTCAAAAATTCTTGCCATTCAGGAACATGGGCTCCGTGTTAATATCTACATATCTCCCTGGCTTCTGCCCCAGAATCCCAAGGGACATGCCATGCATTCTAGGCCAGCCCAAAAGTCCTCTGTATTCTCATCCATTTTTTACCTGTTAGGGCCCAAAATATATTCATTCATTCAACAGACATTTACTAAATACTACTAAATTAAGAATATTGTTCTGTATGCTGTGAGAGAACACAGATACAGTATTTGCCTGCAAGAAACTTATATTCAATCAGGCAAAGGGCAAAAAAAAAATACTTCAAAGAAGAATTCCATCTTTTCAACAAATTAGGTTTAACAATGCTAAGAGAAATGGGGGAGGAAGGAAAGGAGGAACAGAAGGAAGGAATGCAGGAGGGAGGGAGGGAAAAATACTGATCTGTTGGGGAGCTTTCATGAATGATATCTTATTTAATAATCAAAACAACTAGATAAAGTAAGTATTTTTGTCCCAGCTTATACAGATGGAAAACTGAAGTTCTGAGCCTAAGGGGCAAAAGGAGTTTGCAGGATTTGTTCCTGACTCCAAAGATGCTTCACTTTCTAATATCCCACACATGAAAGTTAGCACAGTGGGAAGAAACCTTGGAGGGTGTTTGACTGGTCACTGAAGAATGTTTGAGATTTTTGATATCCCATTCTTGAGAATAAAGATCAGGTGGAAAGACCTAGGAGGATGTTTGGTCTGGCTGTCAAGGATGGATATGACTTGGCTGGCAGAATGGGGTAGTAGAGAAAGTTCATGGCTGGGAGAACAGCTTGATCAAAAACTCAAATGAAAGAAAGTTCAGGGTGTGTTAGGGAAATCTCCCAGTTTGATCAGAGTAGGGCATACATGTAAAGACTTAATGTGAAATCAATGGGTATATATGCCTGCATCTGAGCCACTCAGTTACTGCATTTTCTGCTTATTTACATGTGAACTAACTTCCATACATAAACTAAGGAAGATTGGACTAGCAGAAGCACAAATGGTGACATTAAGCATTTACCAGGACAGTCGCACAGGTTGTGTGACAACACCTCTTTGAGATTACGGAAGTGTCAGAGAGAGGAACAGAGCAGGAAGTGCAGCTGGGTCAGCCTCTCGCTGACTGTTGTTGCCTGTAATATCTGCATCTTACAGCTCTGCAATTCAGGACTAAAGCTGAACCTTCATTTCCAAAGCCCAAGAACTAAGAATTCTGTGATCATTTCATAGCATGTCCAGTTCTTCCCAAATGTTAAGTAGAAATCAGGGAACCAGGATCTACACAACTCCCATCTTATTCCACAGAACCCTGGAAAGTCAGAGCTGGAAAAGACCTTTGTAATCTCTGCTCTGACTCTCTCCCCTTCATTTCACAAACTGAGGCCCAGGGAGGTAAAGGGACTTGCCCAAGGACACACAACAAATTAGTACCAGAGGCCACACATATTCAGTAACATCACACCCCTCATTCAACAATCCCCTGCTAAGAAGCTATATGTATATTTCTTCAGTATTCTCTCCAGCGTCTCCCCCAAATACCAAATCAGCCTTGTAGAAAACTATAATTTATATCAGGAACATGGCAAATGAAAAGCACGATGCAAATTTAGTTTTTATTCATTGAAAGTTTTATGCATTTATTTTAAAATATGTACTAGATAAGTTTTTAACATTTACCATTTGGGATTTTGGAGAAAGCTCCCATCAATGTCTTAAAAGTCCTGTTGCTTTTTTGGCTTTTTCAAAATCCACTTACAACCACTGAAGAGTCTGAGGATCTCTGAGTGGGATATATGCAAAACAATCTCCTGGTGAAATTGTAGCAGCAGTTTAAAACCTGGCATGCGTAAGGAAGGTTACGCCCACGTTCTGCAGCCTCCATTGTGCGGAAAGGAAAGAGCCACATGATGGTGCTATAACTCAAGCAGAAATGCTGCTGTATCCTGAGTCACCGTCCATTTGCTTCTTATCCTGAATCTATGAAAATAGTAGCTGAGAAAGGGGGGGTTCGCTAATTGACTCAGCTAATATTTTCAGATAAAAGGACAGTTCTTTGGGCTACATAAAGAACCTGGGTCTTCTTAAGAGGGCTGTAATTTCCCATCTGTTGATACAGGAAGACTCTGGTTTGTGGATGGAAGGAGTGTACGCTCTGGGACCAGAAAGAGCCCCCAGTTTGACTACTGGCTCAGTCACTCGTTATCTGCGAGATCTTTGGCTAGTTTTATAACTTCTCTGAATCTCTGCTTCTCATTCTGGAATAGGAATACATCACCTCCTTACATGTAAATAAATACTCTAGTTATTTTTGTGGCCGCCAGTGTCTGGTACAGAGTAGGAACTTCATAAATTTTAATTTGCAATGTGTTAGGCACTGGATTAGGAGCTTTCCTTACATTATTTCATTCCATTCTTACAAAAATCCCTTGAGGTAGATGTTTGTCAAATGAATGAATCAATCAGTCTTTTGATGAATCGTTGTCAATTTGTGAAGCTATTAGGTGGAATCTATTTACTAAACTCTCAGATAAAAGGTTTTTAGTTCTATAAAACTCACGTCTTAGAAGAAGCAGGGTTTTGAGATAGTGAGAAGAAAAGAGCTTAACCTGGCCTAGAGGAGGAGACTAGCATTTGGCAAAGAATGTGTGCTCTTCTAGAGATCACAAGCAGAAGGCTGGACACAGGACCAGGTCTGGCTGTGGTGACCAGCCCAAATGCAGAGGTGCCTCAGAACTAAGAACTGGATTTGAGTCAGGCACGTTGGACACCATGCCCCTGACCATCTGTCCTCATGACCCTTACTACAGTAGCTTTTACTGCACGTAAAAAATGTTGCTCTTGTGATGGAGCCTGGGGGAAAGGTCCAGGGATAGCAAACATGGAAGGGACATTCCTGAAGTCATAGCCTCCAGCCAGGCTGTGCTCCCCTCCTTCAGGGAGGTGGGAGATGTGGTGTTCCAGGGAAAGTGTGGGATTGTGTGAGGCTTGGCTTACCTAGTGGGTGAGGAGGATTTCACTTCAGAGCCAAGTCAGGAGGAAATGGTTTGACCCTGTCTCTGTCTCTGTCTTCTTACTATTTTATCTGTGCATGGAAAGTTGGTAAGAGTACACTGTCTTCACAAAGCTATCTCCTCTTGATTATAACACGAGTACATATTTGTTGTAGAAAAATTGGAATATACAGAAGAAAGTAGAAATTAGAGAATAAAATAAATCCATAGTGCCGCCAGCCATGCTAACCTCTGTTAACAGTTAGTGAAATTTCTTCCCATCAAAGATTTCATTATATGAAACTGAGATCAGAAGATATTGTCAATTTTGCATTATGTTTTTTTCACTCAGCATTATATCATGAGCACATTCCCATGCCATTAGATTATTCTCATGAATATCTTTTTGATTGCCACCTAACGTTAAGTCATATGGATGTACCACAATGAACCTTTTGGTAATTTGAGACCTTTAGGATATTTACAGTTTTTCATTATTTTAAATAATGCTGGCGTAAGCATCTAACAGAACACAAAAATGCTCATCTGTCTTTTAAAAATTATTTCTTTAGGAATTATTTCTTTAGGAGTTCAAGAAGGGAAATTTGTAAGTTAAAGGTTGTAAACATTTAAAGGATCTTTAGATTGAAAGATACTCGAGGTAGATAGACAGAGAGAGAAAGAGAGAGACAGATAGAACTGGTTGTACCCATTTACACATCTGCCACCCATGTAGGAGAAGGCTTATTTTATCCCACACATACGTACTCCCACGGAGTGTTCCTTGTTTTTAATATTTACTAATTTTAGAAAATACACACAAAGAACTTTGTTTTGATATGTATTTAAAACAGTAAAAAATATGAGTTATTTGTCTTCCAAATATGAGAAGAGGGTCTTATTTAGAAAAAGGACGAACATGTGAGAGGCAGTCTTGGCCTTCCTCTAGCAAGGGGCTGCCAGCTCAGGGTCTCACCTCCCACTACCCCTGCAGGCCTCCAAGGGAGATGGGAGGCATGCCTGGACCATGAAGCATTTCAAGAAACCAACCTACTGCAGCTTCTGCCACATCATGCTGATGGGTGTCAGGAAGCAAGGCCTGTGCTGTATTTGTGAGTAACTTTCCTTCGACCCCCTCTCCCCCAGGCACTGTCTTGTTCTGCACATGGTTGGTTGATCCGGTCCAGGGAAGTTCTAGGTATTTCTGCTTCCTAGCTTGAGGGACCACCCATATTGTTCCAACAGCAGGGAATAAAGTCCTATATATCCTGTTTATACTTTATCCGAGTCAAATGGAGTCCTGTCATGGGCCACTGACCCCCTAGAAAAAACTATTAAAGTTCACACATACTTAAAAAAGCATTTCATACTAATTTTAGTTGGGTTTTTAAGTCAATGTGTACTCCAGGTGTGTTCAGAGGAAACTTTTTTTTAAATTAATAAACAACACGTTTTATATTCTGTAAATGCAATGAGAATGAAAACTATACATTTGTTTCACTTTATAATCCATTTAGTAAAGTTAAAGGGGAAAGGAGAAAAAAAACAAGTGATAGGAGAAAAAGGACAGAGGGAGACAGGAAGGCAGAACAGGAGAAAGAGATGGAGGGGAAGGAGGGAGAAGGGGTGACATAGGAAGGAAGGGGACACAGGGATCAGAGGAGAGGGGCGGGGCTGCAGCGAGAAGGCTTCGCAGGGGCCAGCGCGCGCGGGCGCTCAGAGTCTGCCAACCGCCCCATGATGCGGACAGCAAACGCCTGAACCCGCCGGAGGCTGGGGAGCTGCTGCGCAGGGAGGCCCCTGGGCTGTGGTCCAGGTCAAGAGTTTCATCTGACATGCACATGTGAAAGGCAGCTAGTGACCTCAGCCACAAAAGCCACCTTGGCAGAGCCGAGCCTACTGCCCACCAAGAGCAAGCACCAGCAGGCTAAAGAAAGGCTCCACCAGTCTTTCCAGCAGCAGTTCAAATCCAGCTCCCACTCACATTTCACAGACACAGTCTCATCCCTACTAAGTTGCAGGCCTGTGGCCTCTGCTGTTTGCATAATAGTAGTAACAACAACCACCACCGTCATTTGTGGAACAGCTACTCTGACGCAGACACAAGATGGTTTACATAAATTATCTCATGTAATGCTGCAAAATCCTTGCAGCGGGAAAGAGAGGCCATTTTATTCCCATTTTACAGAAAACCCTGAATTTCAGAGAGGTGAAGCGATTCAGATCGTGTAGATTGTCACAAACGGCAGGACAGAGACCAGGCCCGGCCTGCCTAACCCCAAAGACCCCCTGGCCTTCCCGCCTACTCACCAACGACCTGACATACAGTCCTGTGGCAGCGCCTTTCTGGGCATGTGTTCTTGCTGCGTTCACTGCCCACGGAGGAAGTGGGGTAGAGGTGCAGAAGCATGACTGGAGATGCCCAGGGACTCTTTCCTCAAGGAACAACCAGGCACTCCTAATTTCCGTTAGGCGAGGCTAGCTCCAAATGTCCCCTGCCTCTCACTGGCCACCCAGAGGGAAGTACAGACCTTGGCTGGGGTGCAGGGTGGCTGGACCTTTCCTAGGTGATCACTCACAAGCACCTTCCTTATTTTTTTTCAGACTGTAAATACACTGTCCATGAACGCTGTGTATCCAAAAACATTCCAGGATGTGTCAAAACATACTCAAAAACCAAAAGGAGTGGCGAGGTTGGTGACATCTATTGCCCTGTTCTACTGCATGCTGCATCGGGCAACCTGTCCATCACCACAGGTTCCTGGTCAGGAAGGGGCTTTGGGGGCTTTATCTAGTCTTTTCTCTGCCTGGAAGACCACCCTTAAACCATCCTGTTCATCCATCAATCCATTCAGCATCTCCCTGGTGCCCACCACGTGCCAGACACTGTGCTAGGGGGCACACAGTTTATAAAAGATGGTTCCCAGCCTGCTCAAGAGCTTTGCTGTCTAGGGGGAGAGACAGACATGTAAGCAAAGTGCGAAGTAGTGAGATGTGTGCTATAATAATAGAGCTGTGTGGATTGTACAGTGAAGCACAAAGGAGAAGCCAGGGAAAGTTTCTCAAAGGAGGTGGCATTTGAGTTGCATCTTGAACACAAATCAGGAGGACTTTAGGACACATAGAGGACAAGGCACTCCATGTATAAGAAGTGTGTAAAGGCATGGAGATGTGGCTTATTCTGGGATCTGTACTGAGTTTGGAATGGCTGGGACAGAGGATGCTTAAAGGGAAGTGGCAGGAGATGTCCTCAGAACATGGTTAGATCCAGCCTGGAGAAAGTCTTGTCAGGCCACAGCAGTTAGAAAGCAGTTTCCTATGCAGCCAAGGGGCCACTGAAGAGCTTCAAGTCCATGAAACTATTGATTAAGTTTGCAAATCAGGTTAATCACTCTGAGTGTGACATAGGAAAGAAATCAGAGGGTGGGAAACTCTTCCAGTAGTTGAGGCAAAGAGGTAGTGCTGCCCGGAGAGCCCGACTGGGGTGGGAGCACACTCACCTGCTGCAGCATGGTCTGTGCTGAGTGTCCCCCAGGCCATGCCAGTTATTGGCTAAGGCAGAGAAAATGAAGGGACAGTTTGAGACGAAATTTGGAGGTACCACCACCAGGACTTGGTGATAGGGATGCAGAGGATGAGGGGAAGAGGTAGGGAATGGCTGTCAGGTTTCTAATTCGGCCATTGGGTGGCGCCATTCACCCAGTCTGGAAATATAAAATTAGCAGCCAGCAGAAGGGCACTTTGCCTTCCTGCAGGGGAAGATTCCATTGAGGAATCTGAGTGAGTGGTACCCAGCTCTCCCGCAGGACTCCTGAGAGAGAAAGGTGTCTCCTCAGACTTGTCTGCATGCCCCATGGATTCAGCATGGCCTCTCATCTGCTCCTTCTGCACCACCCCCATGCACCCCTTCCATGTCCATGCCTTTCACCAGGACACACGGTGTGCCTCCTGGGCTCAGGCCCTAAACCTGTACTCTGGCCACCTGCCACACAGAGAACAGAGCAAGGCCACTGAGGGGCCAGCAGGGCACATTCACAACCTTCTGAGCTTGTGGGGGCAAACCAAATCCTTCACCATCTCTTCAGATCCCAAAAAGAATGGAGAAGGCAATGTGGTGTTGGGGAGACAACCCTGGACTTTGAGGAGAAGACCTGGCTATGAGTCCCAGCTTGGCTGCTCACTAGCCCTGGAACCTAGGGCCGGTCACTTAACCTCTCCAAACTCTTTTTTTCCTCTGCAAAATGGAAATGATAATAGTCTCAGAGCAAATTCAATGTGACCATGTAGATGGCAAACTGACTCACAAACTGAGTTCTTTAAACCCTCAGGAGTGCAAGGCAGAGGTGAGAAGCTATAAACCAAATGTGACACATCTTCTGTAGCAATAATTTTACCAAAAACATCCTGAGAGGAGGTGTTAAGCAGCTTAATTGCTAAGTAATTTAAAACATTTGTTCTTATTTAATACAAACATGAATAGTATCATGCAAATATTTCATGTGTTTTTAATATTGTGCTTGTAGTTGGGCACTTCAGGCTGTGCCCCTGCAATCCCCTGGGGTCCATATCACTTCCTTCTGCCATCTGGAGTACCTTGGTGGGTATTTTTGAGAAGTTCCGTAGAATTCTAGAGGGAGAGGATTGAGAGCTGAGGCTCCCAGATAGTGGTGTCATGAGTCAGTTGCTATCATTTTAGCTGCATTGACACTCACATACAAAGACATTCCCAGCTTGCAAGTTCTTAGCCTGCGTTGGTGGTATTCCCTGGCCAGGGAGCAGATACAACGAGCTCTCCAGGAAACAGGTGTGAAAGGCACCAATGGACCCTCACTGATTTCTTTGGACTTCTTGTCTAACTTCCTTCTAAAGTGCTTCCCAATCTTAGCTGCACATTATAATCACTGAGAGTGCTTTAATACATACTAATGATGGGTCCCACTCCCAGAGCCTCTAATTTATTTGGTCTGGAGTGCGGGCTGGGCATTAGGACTTCTAGAAGCTTCCCAGATGGTTCTAATGGGCAGTTAAGGCTGAGGAGGGGGAAGAGAGTTACCCAACAGTGGAACCACCAAAGGGCCAGGACTGCCAAGCAGACCCTTCCAAGTGTACTACTATCTCATTGCATTCTTCCAACAACCCCCAAGGTGGGACTTATTATGCCAGTGTCTACAGATGAGGGACCTGGGACTCAGAGAGGTCCAGGAACTGGCCAAAGGTCACCCCACTGCAAAGTGACTCTAGCCAGTTTTGTCTGCAGCCCACTCAAACCCTCCAGAGCTCCTCTGCACCACGCTGCCTTCCAGACGAGGGTGCACACAAGCACATTACTCTGCAAGGAGTTCCACAAGACAGACAGATGGACTGCCAGACAAGATGCTGCTCACAGGCTTGCCTGCAAGGGTGAACGAGTGGTTCAAAATGCAGGCAAATTGGGTTTTTATCTACCTTGATTAGCATGATGGTGGTTAGGCAGGGAGAGACCAAGGCAAAGCAACTCAGCATCCAATAACCATTCCCTAAATAGGTAACAGCCCCTCTGGCTTTCCCCACACCTTCTCCTCCAGCCCAGGGCCCTGGGGGGCGTGGTTCTGCTGCCTTCCCTGGTACCCTTCGCTTCCCTCCTGCAGGTGATGCAGCACGCATGGGTGGAAGGGAACTCCTCTGTCAAGTGTGACCGGTGCCACAAAAATATCAAGTGCTACCAGAGTGTCACTGCACGGCATTGTGTGTGGTGCCGGATGACGGTGGGTTGGCGCCCAAGGCGGCCCTGCTTCTTTTCAGTGTGGTTCTTTGCTTGGTCAAGCTGCAGCCCAGGAGCAGTGAACATCCCACCAGAAGGCATGAGCAGAGACAGGGGAGTGAGGCTAGGAGGGCCCCAGAGCCCCCATTAAATGCCCTCATCCTAACAGTGCTCCTATAAATCGCCAAGCTACCCAGAGAGAGGGCACCCCCAGAACCAGGGGAGCAAGGGCTGCTTAAGAAGAAGCTGGCCAGTCCACTGTCTGTGTGGCCTGGCAGCTGGGAACAGCAGGCCAGACCATGAACTTCTACCACCTGGGTGTCATCTGGGGCTGGGGACACTGACAGAGTGGGAGAGGAATTAGACACCAGAAACGTCAGAGGAAGAAGCACCTGCCTTGAATGCACATTCCTGAAGGCAGCCCCACTGCCTGGGTCAGAGGCCTGACCCGCTGCCACCAGCTGCAGCACATACTAGAGTCCACAGCCCCTCTGGACACCAGGAGTGCCACCAGCAGCCAGTGAGCTGCCTGACCTGCCAATCGAAGAAAGCCCAGTGCCATCTCTTGTCCCCCTGACCAGGTATCAGCCACAAAAAGGAGGTTTCTCCAAACCAGCCTGCAGAACTCTCAAAATGCAGAGGTTGCATCATGGGGTTTACTTTCAGCTTCCCATGAGATTGTTCATGGAGATCTCCTTCCTGCCAGAGTTTCAGAGCCTGGGGAGCAAATATCCAAGGGGGGCTCTGGCATCAACATGAGGGTGCCACACTGAAGGGCCTAGGCCTGCTCATGACTGTTTTGCTCTCATAGCCATGGGCAGCTCTTGGCACCACTGACCCCCCCACACACACACACACACTTGGCCATCCTGCCAAAGCCAGTAGTGCGTCAGGATTTGGGGGGCACTAGACAGTTTGCCTGCCCAGCAAAGCTCTAGACCCTCATAGTTGGTGTTTCTTTGATCACTTTCACTCACTCTCACCTTCATTTTTTTCCTCCAGTTTCACCGCAAATGCGAATTATCAACACTGTGTGATGGTGGGGAACTCAGAGACCATATTTTGCTGCCCACCTCAATATGCCCCATCACCCGGGTAAGTGCTCCTGCCCCAGCCAGGGCTCCAGCTTCTGCAGGTTTACGTTTCAGATGTAGGCAGCATTCAGACATTCACACCCCTCAGAGGACTTCCCTGACAACTTTTAGGGTTTGTGTTTTCAGTGCATCAGTGCCACACCGGCTAGATTGCAAAAGAAAACGTCTCAGACTAAACTGGTTCCAACTGCTGGCCACCCCAAAAACTTGAAATGGCCCATCAAGGAAAGCACATTTGTTCTAAGCTCCGGCAGGCAGAGCGCAGCTGAAGGTACCTCAGTTACCATCTGCACACGGCTAGGCTCCCAGCCTCCCTCATCCCTGTCAACCTCTCTCCTGTATCCAAACATGGGTCTCCCTTTGCCTCGAGAGTTTCCACCTGGGTGTCTCAGCCCTATTTGGAAATGAAAGCAGAAAAATTAAACTCCTTTTATACCTACCTGAAGTTTTCTTCATCGCCTATGTTGAAGACTCCTCTTTTAAACGAGCACCACTTTTTAACTTTACCCTCTTCCCATCTTAAAAATGTCACAAAGTCCCACTGATTCCTCACGTCTCATCCTTGATTGATCAGCTACTTCTTTCTCATTAAAAACCTAAGAAGAACCACCACTTTGGAAAACCACTGGGCAGTATCTACTAAATTGGAAATATACAAACTCCATAACCCATCAATTCTCCTCCTGTGAATCTATGAGAAATATGAGCATTTATTCCACCAAAAGACATGTACAAGAATGTTTATAGAAACTTTATTCCTAACAGTCAAAAACTGGAAACAAGCTAAATGACCATTAACAGGGGACTTGATAAATAAATTGAGGCATATAGGCATATGGTATTCACGTACTAGAAAACTACAGTGCAGTGGAAAAGAACAAACTATGCATAGATGTAAAAACATGGAGAATCTCAAAAATATAATGCTGAACAAAAGAAGCTAGACTCAAAAGAAGATATGCTCTATGATTCTATTTATATGAAATTCAAAAGCCAGGCAAAACCAATATGGTATCAGGAGTCCTAACAGGGTTATGCTTGAAGAGGTAGTGGTTACAAGGGCATATGCATATGCAAAATTCAACAAGCTGTGCAATTTAGATTTGAGCGTATTATTCTATGTGAGATAACCCTCAATAAAATAAATAAACATTGAAAAAAACAAAACAGGATGAACAAAACCAAGAAAAATGACTTCATATCACATCATTAGGTAGTGCTGAGCAGAAAAGCCAAGTCTAAGAACTTGTTTCTCAGAGCTCAAGCTTCTAAATCAACCAACTAGAATTCTACCAATTTTAGCACCCCTCCCCCCACATCCCTTGCCAGTGTCTCAAAGTTAAAGTCAGAGCAAGTGATGACAGAGACTTGGAGAGTCCTAGAAAACCTCATAGGGGTACATTCCTGTTTTTAGGTCCAAAGCTCCACTTTGAAAAACAACTCTCCACACTATACTGACTTTCTGATCTCTTTTTTTATGTCAGCCATTTGTTTCTGATCTGCTCTCTTTCTTTATTTGAGGCTTTTTTGCCCCAAAAGATGCTTGTTTTTCCTCTCTTCTCACAGGACAAGCAAAGTGGGAAGTCTGACGGCAGTGTGTCAGCCAAGGGCGAGCTTGTAATGCAGGTACCCAGTGAGCACCAAGTGCCACACTCTTTCTAAGTTGTTCCAAGGCTGTGGTGGGGAGGACGGGTTTGGGTTCTGAAGAAATGTACCCCAACATTTGCCTCCTCATCTGCCCAATTATCTCACACAGGAGGACATTTTATTTCTGGCCTCTGGAGTCACCTTTGACTATCACACTGTCAGCAAGTGGTGAGAAGGGAAATTGGCTGATCCCACTGCTGGTCTAATTGACTTGATTACCTTTTTAGGAACAAGTTACATAAAACTTTAACTTGCAAACTTCTTAAATAATAACAAAAAGGTGGCCTAAAAATAGACAATGGGTTTTCCAAGATTGCCAAGCTGTCTCCAGAACATGATCTGCCAAAATGAAGCTAACCAGATCCAAAAGTTCTTCTTAATCCTTAAGTATGTATATATTTAAGAATTCATTTTTACTTGGGTTCACCAATGAACATCTTTTTTTGTGCCTACCACAGAATTCCAAGGAATGCAGGAAAGGCAGCCTGGTGAGGTACAAAGAGTACTAGAAAAGTAAATAAAAAACTAGGGCCTCCTCATCTGCCTCTAAGCCTTAAGTTTCCTTGTTTGAAAAAGGACAGTAGCAATTCCTGCACTGCCCACCCCCCAGAGGTGCTAAGATTGAATGAGAACATGCAGATTAGTGTGTATTAAAAATTAAAACATAAGACATGATGATGGGAGAAACTTACTTAATATGTGAGAAGGCTCTAGACACCTAGAAGGGCAGAAAGTCAGGTGGAAAACACATACACACACACACATACACATGCCCTGACACAGGTATGGCAGTTGTTTACAGCAGGCATCCATCTGTTTGTCCTGCATCTGTTCTGATTGGGTGGTGCCCATGCTGTACAGGTTGATTGTTAAATGCTCTGAATATCACCCCCAGAAGTAAGGGATTACTCCTCAGGCTCCAAAATACTACTTTTGAGTGTCACATAAACAGTCACCCTGGGCTAGGCAGTTGAGAAAATTTTTTTAAATCATAAAGAATGCTTCTGTCCTTTTCAAACAACATGGCACTGTGTTTTCTGGATTTTTCATTTGAGATCTGGAAAAGCAGGCATTAGATATTGAATGTGGAACAGAGCTGCATCTCTGCATCTGTGTCCTTCAACTGAATCCACAAATATTTATTGAATGTCCGCTTCTGTGTCTGGTGCTATGGGGTCCTTGGTAGGAGAACCAAGTTATACATACACTCCCATCCTGCCCCTGATGCATTTAAAATCCAGTTGATGTTTTGAGACATTTACCTAAGAAAGTAAAAAACAAATACAAATAAACAAGAAAAGAAACTCCAGAAGATAAAACGTATATTAAGTGCAATAGTTTTAGTTGCAATGATCATGGGAAACTTCAAGGGGAGGTGGCTCTTGAATTGGACCTCGAAGATAAGACGTTTTTTAAGAGGTTACGAAGAAGAAAGTGGGCCTCTCAGGGCATGGAGCAGGAGAAGAAAGCAGTGTGAGCAGATGCATGGTGGGAATGCAGGAGACACACTCACTAGAGGGGCAAGGGCGGGGCTTAGCTGGACCTGCAGCTGAGGGTTAGGAGGAATTAGGAAGCAGCACTAGAATGGGGCTGGACTGAAAAGGCCTTGGATACCAGGTTAGGAGATTTGGATTTTATCGTTTGAGCAATGAGGCATCATTAAAGATTTTTAAGCAGGAGTGGCATGACTGACCTGGTGTCCTGGGAAGGAATTACGTGGAGGCAGCAGATAGGACTTACCAGAGCTAGGAAAGGCCTGAGCAGCATGAGACTGTGACAGCTGCCAGAAATAAAGGGATATTCCAGGGAAAGGCTCGGCAAGACAGGATCTTCCCTGGATGACTGAATGAATAATAACACCTTTAACAGAAACAGCGAGCCAGGAGAGAGGGCTACTGTTTTGGGGAGAGAAGATGGGTCAGGTTTGAGGCATGTTGAGTTTGTGCTGATGGTGAGCCTTCCAGTTGAAGGTACGCACTGGGCAGTGAGAAATATGGGCTCAGGAGGAAAATTGGAACTGGAAATGTACATTTGGAAGTTGCAAGGGTGGAAGTGATGGCTCACTCTATGAGTGTTATTTTATTTATGTGTGTGATCAGATGGCTATACCTTCTAAGATGGCATTCAGTTGTGTCTCTCACAAAATGTAATCTTGTGCTGTGGGCACAATGTGACACCGTTGTTGAATGATTTGAAGCTACAATACCATTGCCTCATCTCTGACCTCCTCCTCAAACCCTCATTGCCATTGGCACTACATAAAGGCCGCTCAAGCTGGAGACACTTAGCTGCTTAATTAGTCCCTCAGAAATCTCAGCCAATGGACAAAGACCTGCCAGTCTGACTGCCTCTCCTCCATGCCTGGGACCACCCCTATCACCTCTCCAAAGCTGTCTTGGCATCAACTCTCATCTCACCCCTCCTATTGGATGAAGCAGAGCTAACTCCTTTTTCTTTTACCTTTTAAGTATAAGATCATCCCCACCCCCGGTACCCACCCCCTGCTGGTCTTGGTGAACCCCAAGAGTGGAGGAAGACAAGGAGAAAGGTATGTTCTCTTCTTTTTCAAGATTAGGCCCCTCCTCCCCTCTACCATAACAGAGCAGGCTGTGGAGACAAGCAGACTCAAACCCCAGCACTGCCATCTGCCACTTTATTACCTGGCCCAAGTGACTTTGTGTCCCTGGGCCTTGGTTTCCTCCTCTGTAAAATGGGGATAATATTAATAATAATTTCTCCTCTCACAGGATTATTTTGAGGATAAGAATAGACATGGGCCGGCCACTTTAGCCGTCATTAAAGCTCCCAGGGTCAAACCAAGCTCTGAGATGCCTGTTCCCTCCGAGCCTCCCAAGTCTTTTTTTGATTTAAGAGATGCGGTGGGGCAGACTCATTGGGACCTCTTGGCCACCCTCATCCCTGAGAAGGCAGGGCATCCACCTCATTAGTTTGCTGGTAGCTGGAGACGGCTAAAGAGAGTGGGAGGGGAGAGGGAGAATGGGTATGGCAGTTTCTGCCCCCCAGGACTGTTTAGTTCTGGGGTGATGAACATATGGCACAGTGATCTGGAATCCAGGTTAAAACAATAATTAGTAGGGTTAAAGCAAGAACTATGAGGACACCCACCCCAGTCTCAGGAGCAGGACATCCCTCCCCAACTGACCTGATTAGTCTCAAGCTGGAGCCTGGAAAGCGAGCCTGGATGTGGCCACTGCATCGCAACCCTCCCTGCCCCAACTCTACCTCCTGCATTTCCTCCTCATCCCAGGACTGCAGGGGGGCCTCTCCCTAGGGTGCTTTGATGCCTTTGCACAATCCACAAAGGGCAAAGTCATCCTGCCTGGACCATATAGAATATTTGGGAGGTCTCTGTGGAGGAAAAAGCTTTAGAATGGAAGTTCTGTCCTCTGGATTTCTCTGCCCTGTCCTCTCTGTAAGGGGTGATGCTCCTGGGGTTAGAGGGTAGAGCCTTGATTGGTGGGGCAGCCTTGAACCAGGGGGTGACGACATGGATGATGCCTGGGACGTCAGGGTCTTCGTGCAGTGTTCTCCCTTCTCAAGTTTAAATGGACCCTGCAGCGGTGTTATCCCTTCTCACGATGACATTTTCCTTCTGTGTCTGTCTGTCTGTCTCTCTCTCCTTTTCTTTTTTTCCCCATAGAATTCTTCGGAAATTCCACTATCTGCTCAACCCCAAACAAGTTTTCAACCTGGACAACGGGGGGCCTACTCCAGGGTATGAAGATGGTGATCTTTACGCCTTATTTCTTGCACCCCTTTAATCTCTAATGAAGATGCCCTTCTTTTGCCACTTTTTCTTTTTTCCTCTCTCGACTTGTCCTTCCTGCCATTTTGCCCCCTTTCTCTTCTTTTTCTCACATCCTGCTCTTACTCCTGGAGACACTCGGGACACCCGTTATGGCCCTCCTGGGCCTTATCCCAGAAAAAGTGGTTGATTTCGTCAGAGGGAAAACCATACATACCATTCATTTCATTGACAGGAAGAGCGGGCTGGTAAATTACTTTAACTTATTTGCAGGGCTGTGTTAGCTGGTATCTTCCTACTGAATCATCAGGAAAGAGAAAAAGTTTTCTTATCACTTGTCAGTCAGCAGTTTGGAAATCTATACAGTGACTCAGTTCTGCCATATGTTCCGCTGTGGGGACATTTTAGGATCAAGACAATTGGTTATTCAATAGAATCACTTTTCTTTTCTGGATTATCCAATTTTGAGGTTGTTATGCCCCTCTTGGGTGTGTCCCTGTTAATCAGAGGGCCCTCCAGCACCTGGGCTAGAAGGTATGGAAAGGCCAGGCTTCTTCCCAGCCAGAGCTGCTGCCCTAGAGCCATCTGCTGGCCAGTCCCACCCCAGGGCTCTCTCTGCACACCCTGGGCTGGGATTTCCCAGCACAAGGCCACTTTACCCAACCTCCTAACCAGAATTTCTACTCTGCATTGAGCAAGACCCCTCAGAAGGGCTGGAGTAAGGACTCCAAAAAGGGAATCTGACCCCGTCTTCGGATGTCTGACACAAAGCTGTTATTTATGGCAGTGGTAGTACAGGGCCCAGTTCAAAGGAGAAAGAAACAGGAGTGCAAATTCAGTACTCTTGCCATGATTTACCTGTAAGACTAATTTCAGAACAGAGCCCACCTGTACTGCTGCGGCTGCCATCACAGACTGAAATTTGCTGCTGTGTAGCACAGCCTGTGACCAAGCAGCCACCCACAGGCACCTTTAAAGCCCACTCGCAATACTCGAATACAGTCCTCTAGATTAACCGCATCCATCCTAAGTTGTTTTCATGCTAGATGACAAGGCAGGTGGCTACTTCCAGGGCTGATGCGTCCTGGGTGTCTCTGATGTGCATGTCACTCTGTAATGCACTCTGTAATGAGACGGGCTGTCTAGCAAAGGGAGCCTCCTTCGGAATTCACTTCCGGTAGGAAAGTGGAGTTCTGCAAGAGAAGTGGAAGAGAGGGAATGTTAATTTGCCTACAAGTGCGTCTGTGGCTCTGAGAGCCCCAGGGGTCTTCTCAGACCACCAGCTGGGCAAAGGGGAAGTACTGACCTTCAGCTTCCCAAGTCCCACCCCAAGGTGTTGGCAGGTTACATTTGTTCTAAAGCAGAGGCTATTAACTTTTTTGTGCCAGGAACCCCTTTGGCAGTCTGTAAAGCCTATGGACTTCTACTTGTAATAATATTTCTTAATGCATAAGATGAAATAATATAGAATAACCAGGGAAACTAATTATATTGAAAAACAGTTATTAAAACATTAAAAAATAAATTTGTGAGGATATATGTGCTTTACCAACACATTAAATAGCAAGATCGCAAAACAGGTCTAATAACTACTGTAAATTGTAAGCAGTGAGGAGCATAAACAATAAACAGTGTGAGCTATCTGCCACGCTGTAGTAAAACACTAACATAGCTGCAATATCGACTGCTGACAAAGTCACAAGTATCAATATCTCTGTGATTTGTTGCCTACATTCGTAATTGAAGGAAATGCTAAATTTCAGTTAGAGCTTAGGGAAAATAAGGATGTAATATTTTCTCCTCCAAGTTCATGGCCCTCTGAATCCTATCCACAAACCCCTTGGAGGTTGATGGGCCTCAAGTGAAAAGTTCTGCTCTAAAGGGTTAAGTACTGACCTTCAGCTTAAAGGGTCACAAACTATGGATCCCTCTGCACAACTAGTAGAGAATTTCTAGAAAACCGTTTTCTGTTTGTGTTGAATGCTGAGTCAGATTCTCCTTATACAAGGACAGCTCTCTGGGATTTTTCTCCATATTCAGTGGCACTGCATAGTAAGTTCTGATTTCAGAATGTTAAGTGACCCTTTCAACCCCAAAAGGAATCAAGGTCTTAACATACCCCCAGGGAACAGGGGAGACTCTGACTCAACAAGTATCAAATGTCGGCCACAACCTAGTCAACAAGCCCATTTTAGCCTTTCTTCTGCTTCCCAGATTGAACTTTTTCCGTGATACTCCAGACTTCCGTGTTTTAGCCTGCGGAGGAGATGGGACAGTTGGCTGGATTTTGGATTGCATTGGTAAGCATGAGCTGGGAGGGCCTTTGCTGTTTATTTATAGTAAGTATATTTAAAGTCAGCATAAGGCAATGAAAAAGAGAGGAATGGAGCCATGTCTTGTTCATCCTTGTATCCACCCTTGGACCAATGCTTGACTAAATATCTGCTTTGGGTCAGGAAAAAAATGGAGAAATAAGACAATGGAAAGATTCCTGCAGACACAGAGATAACAGTTTAGCTTTAGGCCTTGCCTCAAAAACATATATGTCATGGCTGGAGTTTGGGCAGTGGCAGGACAGACCAGATTTGGTAGGGAGTTGGGGGTGGTAGGGACAGGACTGGGACTCCAGACAGATCCGTGGTGGGTAAAGGCCAGAGAACTCAGCACAGAGACATAGCCTGGGGCAAATCACCTTGAGATGAACACCTAGAGCCTGAGTCCAGAAAGCCCATCTGGAAAGTGCAGATCAGTGCAAGCAACATTGGGTCACACTGGGCTGTGTCCGACGCCTAAATAAAAAGGGCAGTAGGGAGGGCCCAGGCTGGGAATCTGGAGGCCTGAGTTCTAGCCCAGCTCTGCCTGGATCTGTGGGTCCCTGGACACATCCACCCAGTAAGTGATGGAGTCTGGCTCTGTGCAATTCTGGGATGGGGGCATATTCAAGATCTAACCCTAGAAAACCCAGATGAACACTGCAACGTGGAACACAAGGCCAGGAAAACAGGCAAGGGAAGCACTGGGGAGGGCAGTCATCAAAGTCAGAGACTGAGCCCAGAGCAATGGGCTGCTTCAGTCTTTCCATCCTGCATTCCACGAATGCTACCTGTGCACCTGTATCTGCCCAGCTCTCCTCAAGGCAGTGAAGATACAGCAATGAACAAACACAAAAATTTGCTTTCATAGAGTTTACCTTCTAGACGGAAGAGACAGGCAATAAACAACAAAATAAGTGAAACATATAATATGTCAGAAGGTGATAAAAATATAGCAGGGAAGGGGCAAAGGGCTCAGGGTGGGGGTGTCCAGGGAAGACCTCACAGGGAAGAGGAGATTTGCATGGAGACCTGGAGGAGGGGTGGGCCCTGTGGATGCCTGAGGAAGAGCAGTCCATGAAGAAGGAACAGCAAGGCCCTGGGCTGGGAGCAGGCCGGGCAGTTGAAGGCAGGCCAGTGTGGCCAGTGCAGAGTGGATTCGAGGAGAGTTACAGGGCATGAAGCAGAGGTGATGAGGAGCCAAGTCACTGGGACATATAGGACACTATATGGAATATGGCTTTTACATGGGGAAAGCCCAGCCCCAAGACACTGGATGATTCTGAGCAAAGGAGGGACATAACAGATTAAGAGAAAAGGGCAGAAGCGGGAGACCAGTTAGGAGGCCACTGCAGCAATCCAAGGGAGAAGTGACCAGGCTTGGACCACAGTGGAAGCAGAGGGGTGGTGAAAAGTGGCCAGCTTCTGGGCATCTTTGGGAGGTGGAAGGAACAGGATTTGCCGACAGACTGGATGTGGGAGATGAGAGGAAGAGAGGAGGCAAGCATGGGCCGGGACTAGGTCCTGACCGAGGCAGGCAAAGCTGGGCCTCCAGGGACTGCCTGGAGCGGGGAGAAGGCTGCAGGACCCACACCTGCCACCCTCTGCTCCCACCACCCGCAGGCCTGGCGCTTTGGTTGCCATGGATACAGCCCTGCCAAGCAGCCACCCACACTCTCCTGTCACCTCAGGCTCTGGAGTTGTTTGTGGGAGGAGGGAGGAGTCCTCTGGGAGCCAAGAAGGAGAAGCTGATCCGCAGAGGGTGGAAGGCTGCAGTGCTGGGCTGCTTGCATGGCTCCCTCTCTGTCGGGAGGGAGAAAGTAGGCTTTGGTGGTAAGTGTTATCAAATTCATCTGCAGAGGACACGGGTGATAGAAGCTGCTCAAAACAGAAAGAAAGAAGATGACGTGAGGCAGAAGAAATGTTAGGTTTTTTCACAGGTTAGTGGCCCAAAGAAAAAAAGCAGAGGTAGAGGGAATACCTGCATAATGTGTTCATTCATTCATTCATTCCACAACTATGTGAGCACTTGTTCAGTGCTCTCCAGCGCCACACTGTGGTCCCCTATCTGATCTGTTCTCCCCTATAGCCAGAGCAATTGTTCCTGAATGTCAGCAGGTTCATGATGTGGGGAAAACACACCAGTGGCTTCCCATTATTCTTAGGATAGAGATAAAAAGCCTTCAAGTGGTCTTCCAGGGCCCTGCGCAGCCAGCCGCTGCCCACCCTTCCAGCCTTATTTTACACCTCCATCCCTCTCCTTCTGGACTCCAGCACATGCCCCTCTCTGACCCTTGAGCACTCCAGTCTCCCTCCCACCACAGGGCCTTTGCATGAGTTGCTCCTCCCATCAGAAATGCTGCCCTGCCCTTTGCTTGGTCAGCTTCCATTCTGGATCTCAGCTGAAGTGTGGCTTCCTCAGGGGCCTCCTCGACATACCCACTGGCCTCAGTCACCTTGTTATAGGCCGATGCTCCTCTCCTTTCCAACAGAGTGTGCATTCATGGTGCATTCTCCCCATGAATACCTCATTAATATCTGTCTCTGCCACTGGGCTGTAAGCACCATGAGAGCCTGAGCCATGGTTTTTTTGCCTGCTGTCAGAGCTGCACACCCAGCACCACAGCTGGCAGACAGCAGGCTTCAGTCAGCGTGTTGGGGGATGCTGTGGGGATGAGACCCAGCTCCCCCAGAAGGTTACGGTACACTCAGGGAACAAACAAGTAGACAATTGCAAGAGAGTGTGAGGAGGTCATTTCTGGTGCTAAGGAAACATTCTGAAGAGGCTCCAGGTCCAGACTGGGGCGACCATGGAGGGCCTCTCAGAGACAGCTTCTAAGGTGAGCCACAGAGAGCTCTGTGACTCAAGGAACTGACAGCACTTGCAGATGGTTGCCATGTTGAGTGGGAGGCAGGACATGCAGGAGGATGGGCTAGGGAAAGAGGGAGAGCCTGGATCCTGAGGCCTAGTGTGGCAGGTTACGGGGTCACAGGGAGCCACACAGATGAGAAAGCAGTGGGCTAATGTGAGGGGGGCCCATGGATTGCCCTCCTGGGTGGAAGTGTGGAAGACAAATGAGCAGCGTGGAATTGGAGGCAGAGAGAGCAGGGAGGAGGCTCTTGCAGCAACACCAGTGGGAAGGAATCATACCCACACTCAGGCGTCGCCATGGGGATAGAGAGGAGAGACTGCCTGGATCTATTAAGGAGACAGCACTTAGAGAGTGATGTGTGAATGCATGGGTGAGGGAGAGGGAAGAACCTAGGGTGACGTACAGTTGTCCAGGCTCAACACCGTGCGAGTGGTTGACCTGCTGAGGTGGGAACCACAGAGGAAGGGGCAGACATAGGAAACAAGAGCCTTCCAGGCATAGGGAGCAGCATGTGCAAAGGCAGGGAGGCATAACTCGAATCACCTGTTCTGGGAACAATGAGAGAGTCCATTGCATTGCTCCACTGTCTATCTCAACGCTTCCAGTGGTAATCTCAGCCCTGGGTCTTGCCTGAGCTCAGCCATTCCTGGCACAGGTCAGACAACCTGGAGGTTTACATTCCAGTTTACAGCTCCCACTTTGCCGGGGCAGCCGTAGCTTGAGTCTCACCTGCTGAGTCTCAATGGTAAACCATTCCAGTTTACAGCTCCCACTTTGCCGGGGCAGCCGTAGCTTGAGTCTCACCTGCTGAGTCACACTTCTTCCCCCAAGCACATTGCATACATCCAGGGGCACCATGCACAATGGGGTCTTATGTAAATGGTGTCCCCTGGAGACCAGTGGGTGCCTGTGCCTCCCTCTTCAGCTTTCCAGCCCAGATCACATGCTGCTGTACATCTGTAGCCAGATGAAAACATGCTCCACAACCATCAAGGGAGAAAAGATTAGGAATCTATGTATTGGCAATTCTAGGAGGTGGTGAAAGTGACAAACTGGTGTGTGGGTCCCAAATAACTCCTGGGAGGTTTGCTTGTTTAACCAATTTTAGCTTTTAAACTTTTAAACTTGAATGGCTTTAGGTGAGCATCTTCAATTTTCCAAATGCCCCACCATTCCATAGTGTCTTAGACCCACCTGTTTTACTAATCTATGCATTTGCCTAGCCCCTGAAGAGAGGAGAAGGGACTTGGGGCCACAGAGATCTGGGTTTTGGATCCTGGCTCTGGAATTCCTTTCCCTCTCTGAACCTCATTTTCTTGATCTACTAGGAGGAGAATAATACCTTGCAGGGTTGGTCTGAGGGATAAATGGGGTAAATGCTGGTTGTCATTAAGGATTAAAAACATACAAACTAATGTTTTGGGGTGTATGCTGCCACCCCAAAGGACAGAATTAGGATGAAATTTGAATAAACATGTGCAAGGTACAGGGAGACAGATTTAGCTCCCTGTGAAATACAAATTGTCACATTTAGCTCAATTTGTAGTGGTTAACACACTGCAGATGGGATAGATGACTTTAGGAAGTAGTGTGTTCCCCATCATAGGAGGTATTCAAACAAAAAATGCTGTGGAGGGGTCCAAGCATCAGATCAGGGATAAAAAGATAACTTCAACATTCTATAATCCCCACGGTATATGGGTTCTATGTTCCTCTGTATATGTTGCAGATAAGGCCAGCTTGGCGAAGCATCCACCAGTGGCTGTCCTGCCTCTTGGAACAGGAAATGACCTTGCCCGTTGTCTCCGCTGGGGAGGAGGTGAGTCTCCATGCTCGTGGTGCTACCCTGGGGACAAGCATTCCAGTTTACAGAGATGCTCTACAGAGTGAGACTGAATTGACCCTTTTATGGATCACATTCCACAGGGTAATACTCAACACTGCACTCATGTCTAATCCATAACTCTTTCTCTGCCCTCCCTTCCATGCTGAGTCTGGAATAGGAGCCCCTCTTCTGGGCTCCATATTTACTATCATCCTAAAACCAGCAGCTTGGCACTGCCTCCCCCAGCAGAACATAGTCAACTTTAGGGTAAAGACAAAGTCTCATTTATCCTGTCTCCAGCACTCTTCTGTATGAAATACCTCCTCCCCCAAATTACTGATCTTCTTCTGAATTAGGACTCATAATGCAGAACGAAATGCCACATCCCCAGTTACCTAGAGTTGCTAGGAGCATCCAGATTATCCTAGGCCCCCGTGGCTATGGGCTTTCATTTTCAAATCACCCTAAGAGGGAACACAGAGTGGTATCCAACTTATAGGACAAGGCACAGGAACTAAGGAGAACTTTGCAAACTGCAGCAGCCCCCATGGAGCTAGGCATGCTCCAGACAGTGGAGAAGTTCAGCTCAACACGTAGAGCAGGCAGATTAGTCTGGCAGCCAGAAAGGAGTGGGGAGTTTAGATGGCTAACCGATTCAGTGAGTGATTCAACACCAGGCAGGGCAGCGGTCAGTGTTCAGAGATTGGTTCATGCTTGCTGGGCAGGGTCAAAGCAAGAGAAGTAGCCCCAGGGGCCATCTTAAAATTCTGCCTACCACACTGTCCATCTCCCACATGACACAGTCCTGGAAGGATCTACTGTCCTCCCATACAGAGCTTTCCAGCCATCCAGCCCACCAATTCTCCAGGGCTTGCTTCACCTACACAGGCCTGCCACCTTTAGCCAGCACCCTCTCCCTACCCCCTGCTACTCAAGCTTCCAAATCACTACATCCTCTTTCTAATTACTCCCAATTTTCCACCCCTTCTCTGTGGCTCAGAGAATATAAGCGTCTTCAGCCCACAGACACACTAGTGAGTTCCCTGGTCACAGATACCCATGGGCTTATCTACCCTGACAGCTACCTGTGCATCAGCAACAACTTAGCCTTTCTTTTCTGTTGGCAAATGCAATGCCACTATCCACAGGTTATGAAGGGGGCAGCTTGACAAAAATCCTGAAGGACATTGAGCAGAGCCCCTTGGTGATGCTGGACCGTTGGCATCTGGAAGTCATCCCCAGAGAGGAGGTGGAAAACGGGGACCAGGTCCCATACAGCATCATGAACAACTATTTCTCCATTGGTGTGGTAAGTGGGTCAGGGATCTCCTTTCTGCATGGAAGAGAAATGCCCAGGAAGCGTTCCCATCTTCCATTGTCCCCTCTGGGTCCCTACTCTCTACCTGTCCTACCTGCCCCCAGCCCTGACTTGGATCCAAGCATCCTCGAATTTGGCCTGGGTATAGACACCCTGATTGCACCCCACTCCATCCCCCACCCCTGGATTATGGAGGAAATTCTTTCCCCTGTAATTTTCACTAACACAAGAAAAGACTGAACATTTTTCAAAAGACATATTTACCCTTTGGGTAATTTGAAGCAGTTGTAGAAAAACGACACCAAGAAATAACCAAGAGGTGAGGTCAGGAGAAACTCTCACATGAGCTTCAGGAATCGGGAATTCTGGTCCTCAAGGGAGGAGCGTGTGGTCCCAAGCTGCCTTGGCTGGCTTAGCACTCACATCGCCTTCTCTCCTGTTTTCTCCCCTCCTCTCCACCCCGTTGCACACAGTCCAAGTTCTTCCTGAACCTCTGCGGGCTCTCCTCCCAGCTGGCCCTCTGCTGAATGCCATGCCCCTCGTGTCTTCCCACGGCCCTGTGCTCATCCCATCCGTGCACTCTCTGCATTAGATTGAAAGGATTGGTTTAATGTACCTTTCTTTTCCCCCCAGCACACACGTGCACGCGCACACACACGCACACACGCGCACACACACAGCCTATGCTCCTCTTTAAACCCCCAGCCCCCAGCACATCGAGTGCAGCTCAGTCTGTTTCACTGAACTCAGCTGTGGTCCAAAGAGGACTGGGTAGGTGCTGCCTCCCAGGCTGTTGTGGACAGGATGGTGGGGGTGGGGAGGGATCAATCATTTCCATAAATAGAGCTGGGGTTTGGGGGAGAGGGGATGCAACAAAGACACTAGCATTTATTGAGCACCTACTCTGTGCCCTCCACTGTGTTAGGCTTTATATATTCCAGTCCTCACAGCAATCCTGCAGGTATTGTTGTCCCCATCTTCTCCATTTCACAGGTGAGGCTTCAGGACACTTGACTCATAGTGGTTAGAGCTAGGATGCGCATGGCTGTGCCTCACTCTGGAAGTGGGCTCTTTCCTGTCTGTGTCCCTGTCGCTGGAATTACGCCACCCTGTTTCATATGCACACGAATCCCCCCAGACCGGCGCTCTGGGCCCGGGCTGCGGTACCTGCGCTCCTCAACCGTCCTCACCTGTGCCTCTTGTGAAACGTTCACAGGTTTAAAAGAAAAAGGAGAGAGGGGAAATGATAGGTAGCTTGAGGGGATAGGAGGTTTAGGGAAAGGGTTTTTGTTTTTCTTTTTTAATAAGGCTGAAAAGAGAACCATGGGAAAAGAAAGGATTAAAAATAACAATACCTTATATTTACAGAAGGACTTAAAATGTCCCATATTTACAAATATGTTCTTGATTCTTATGACTGCACTGAAGGGCGTTATTATCTCTATTTTATGAGTGAGGAAACAGAGATTCAGATTCAGGGATTTGCCTTCATTTTCTGACTCCTAATCCAATGCTCTTTTTCTATTACTAAAACAGAAGAAAGAGGCATAGTCATTGCTGGGCTCACGATCAGGTTCTGAAAGAATGGAGCTGAGGGACTGGGAGTAAGTTTAGGGGTTCCTGTGCCCCAATCTGATGGACCCCCAGATGTCCAGCCTCAGCTGGGGAGGCATCTTTCCCTAGACCTCCTCGGGGTTCCCTCTCCAGTGACCCATGCGGACACCTTCCAGTCTCTTCTTTCTCGGCGCCTCTCCCTTTTGTCCTGGCCGATCCGGCTCTTCTCCCCCGACATGAACACGCGCAGTCTTCAGATATGACTGACAGGTCGGGGTTCTGGAGCGTGGGCTTCCCATCATCACAGTTTTTAAAAACCTTATGTCTTTTTCCTGTAGTGATGAGAGTATAACTTGCTAACGTTTATTGAGTACCTACTGCACACCAGGCAGTTTCCCTATAGGTAAATACAGTCATTATCCCTTTGTGTTTTGTAAGAAGGAAGCAAAGCTTAGAGAGATACAGGAACAAGTCCAGGCTGGTAAGTGGTGGAGCCCGGAATCATTAGCTTGAGCTCCAGAGCCAGCTGAGCTGTGGACCCCAGTGAGGCCTCTGTGTAGCCCTCTCCATCTTCATGCTGCCAAACACAACACCATTGGAGGGTAGGGGTGGCAAAATTTAGTATGCCATGACTCTGAAGCACCCCTTATCAGAAATGCAAATTCTACCCCCACAACAGAGTCTGATTCATATTCTGACTCAGTAGGTCTGGGCAAGGTCTGGGAATTTGCATTTTTGACAAATTTGAGATCATTCTGATGCAGATAGTCCTGACCAAGTCCTCAGTAAGTGAAGACAACCCATTAGAGCAGAGAAGAATGGTCAAAGGAAGTGGTTCTTCACAGGCACAGAAACCAGAACTGAAATAAATGGACAGAAGCTAGAAAGGAGGGGAGAACTAGCCCCCATCAGAAACCAGCTGGAAGCCAGAGCTAGCAGCAGGACTGGCTGAGCTGCCTGGAACCTTCTAGACAGCAGGTCACAGGCACAGCCCCCCATCTTCCCTTTCTTCACGCACCCAGCTGTGGCTGACAAAAACAACATGCTTCCCAACACCTGCCTGTCTGTCTCTACACAGTGCCCTGTGTAAGATGGTACTCTCTGACCAAATGGATTAACACACCAAAAGGAATAGACAACCGCCCCTCAACTAAATAGCCAGGCCCTAAACCCAAGAGCCAAGACTGAGCAGTAATCATGGTTTTAATTCATTCTAGCAAATAAGTAGGAAAAAAGGAGGAAGGAAGGTAGGGAGGGTAAGAGGGAGGGAGAAGGAAGGAAGGAAGGGAGGCAAGCAGGAGGGTCAGCTAATTAATTGTCCCCCAAGGAAACACATATAAACAGATTCTCCATCACTCTCAGTGGTCAAGATATTTATCCACCCTGGGCCAACTTATAATAATCTAATCTATTCATCTTTTAAATTATGAGGAACTTCACAATATCTTCCTCTTATTTTTTAATACACCTTTAGCTTAGGCATGTTTAATGTTATATTGCAGAAGAGTGAAGAAGCAGGACTGTTTTTTTTTTTATCTCATTGGTATACCCTTAGCCTTCTCTCAATAAAACGTTTGCAGGGTTTGTGTGCTCGCTCTTTAGAAGTTGGAAAGAGAAATTCTTGAGAAAACAAGTAACCAACACGCAACCCTAACAGAGTCTGGGGCTGACATTTGCAGAAGGTCTTCCTCCCTATTTGACTTCCCAAACTTTGTAAGAGGAGAAGTAGATATGTAAACCAAACCAGTTTTACTTCCTTATGACAATTAAACGGAGTTGAACTCCTTTGGCAAAGAGAGCCCTACAAAGGCTTTGCCTTTTTTGAAGGACCTGGAATGTCTTATTGATATCAAATGTCTGCTGCCTTGCATTTGTAAAGATGATGATACTGACACTGCCCCTGGGTGCTATGGGTCAGAATTTGCTCTGATGAGTTTACTCGGTCCCCTTAGTGCCAAGAGAGCCCATTTAACAGATGGAGAAACAAACAAGGCAGAGTCTCCTGGCCTATCCAGGGAGTGACTGTGGCCTCATTGCTACCACAGCCCATCCACATGCCAGCTGCCCACCAGTGAGGAGCTAGGATAGTTGGCCGTGTCAGTACTTTTAACTGATCATATCCACAGGCGAGAGATTTTAAACATAGTTATTCAGAACGCCACTTCCTCTGACTTCTTTGGCCTGCTCCTCCCTGCTCTTTATTTTTGGATTAGCAGAAATGTCAGGATGGCCAGGTATCAGTGACAGGAAGTTTGGGACTACAGAATAATTCCTGGGGTATGTGTAACTCTGAACTCCTCACAGGCTCTACTTTCACTGAGCCCTCATGGCATGGGTGAACAGTTAATCCCTTGATTCAATGAAATCTATTTCTGATGCTGGGGAGCCCAGGGGCCAAGGAGAGGCCACAGTCATTGCACTGACCCACGCTCCATTTTCCACTTTGCAAATTGTCATTAGATATCAACAGCCGAGTTTTCTACAATGATAAGCCTCCTACCCATTAGGGAATTTGTCCAGCAAGACATCATTTTCCCTGCAAACTTTTGGCATCTCTCAGCACCAGGTTCTTGTCTGTCACCTGTGAGAGCTGTGAAGGTGCTAAGACAATGGGACTCACTGAGGAATGACTTGGACAAGGGGTCTACACTCTTTTCCATTGCCCACTCTGCCACAATCTTCAGAACAATCCAAACTTCAAATAATCTGTCCTATTGTCTCCTTTCCATCTTTTTATCTCCATAAGTTGCCAAAGTGACTTAGACCTGCATTATCCAATATGGTAGCCATTAGCCACATGTGGGTATTTGCACTTGAAATGGGGCTTGTCTTAACTGAGATGTGCTGTAGGAGTAAGATGCACACCAAATTTCAAAAGTGTGACATGAAAAAAAGAATTTAAAATATTTTAATAATTTTTATTGATTGCGTGTTGTAATGATAATATTTGGGGCATACTGGTTTAATTAAAATGTATTATTAAAATTAATTACATCTTTTTTTTTTACATTTTTATGTGGCTACTAGAAAATTTTAAGTTACATGTGTGGCTTACACTATATTTCTATTGGACAGCACTGGCCTAGACATTCCAGTATCTCAAAGTCCAAATAATTGCCACTTATATTTGAAAGGGGCCCACATTTCTTTATCCAACCATGTGTTTGGAGTTTTAGTTTTGGAAAGAATAGTCCCATGCCCACACCCCCCATCATCTCCTTTTCACCCCACACCTAATAGAAATGACTCAGATAGTGAAGCTGTCAGAAATGCCATCATCACTTCCATGGGTTTGCAATTCCCATCTTCCCCCCTTCAGAACAGAAGTCTTACTTTGCTGAAATTATCACCAGGAAAGGGTTTGAACTGTTGTAGCCCTGGTTTCCAAAATTCAAATAAAGTCACTACGGATTGTAAATACACGCCCAGGCCATTGCCTGACACAGAGAAGCTCAAGAGAGTGAAGGTGAATCCTGACTCTCTTTTTAATCCTCAGGTAGAGAAACATGGTCAGAGTCTTTACCATCATTGCCTTTTTAAGATTTAGCAAAGGGGCTGCTCAACTCACCCTTGCTACTTTGTGTATTTACCAAGGGATTACATTGTCAAATTAGGAACCACATGCTTAACTAGTAATATTGTAAAGGCTTGTCTTTGTGAAAAGAAGCTTTGCAAAAACCTAGTTATGGAAAAACCAAACACAATCAGAACTATGCAGGAGGAGGCCTGTGCATATATCCTGAAGAATTAAAAAAAACTTGGAGCCAGTCACAGCAGTATTGGGGGTAATGAGGTACAAATTGTGCCAAGCAACATGTGATTGCTTTTTTCTTTCCTTTTTTTTTTTCTGGCAAAAGAAAATTAGTGCTTCAAAGGAACGCAAGTGGATGGAATGTTTTCTTGAATTCCAGAGATGCATTTGACAAATGTCACGTGAATTTTGAGAGTGTTTGCTGAAACTTGCTCAGAGAAAGAGAGGTGGGCACTGCCTGGGAGCACGAAGTTTGCTGCCTTGAGAAAGAGCTCAGGCTGCACATGCCTCAGGGGCAGAGGGCTCCCTGGGGTCTGCACCCTCCCCCATGTGTCCACTAGGTGCCTCACCAAGACCTTCAGCTCTTACTATGTCTTAAACTAAAAAATAAATCAATAGCTAAAGTTTACTTGTTAAACTTTCAAGACATTATTTCAGCAAGGGGTGTTCACCTTTCAGCAAGGGGTGTTCGCCAACCACAAAATAAGCCCATTTTCTTGACTTGCCCTCCCCACTTTTCGAATTCGGGCTGCTGGTAGGGTTACTCCTGTGTCAGGTACAGCTCATCACACACGTACATGCTCAAAAAAGCTTCTTCACTGAACGATACATCCTGATGTTAAAAAAAAAATTAGCACTCAAAAATTTCTGGGCACGGTGGCAAATACCTGTAATCCCAGCACTTGGGGAGGCCAGGGCAGGAGGATTGCTTGAGGCCATGAGTTCAAGACCAGCCCGGGCAACATAGCCAGACCTTGTCTCTACAAAAAATTTAAAAATTAGCTGGATATGGTGTCACGCACCTGTAGTCCCAGCTTCTCAGGAGGCTAAGGCAGGAAGATTACTTGAGCCCAGGAGTTTGAGGTTACACTGAGCTATGATCATGCCTGAGCAACAGAGCAAGACCCTGTCTCTTAAAAAAAAAAAAGAAAGAAAAGAAAAAAGAAATTTGCATATTAGAAATGGAATTAATATGCATTAGCTGAAAATTCACTGTACGGAATTTCAGGTGTCTTTTAGGCACACATTCCAGTAAATGGGTTTCTGTATTTTTTGCTCTTGAACAAATCTGAATCAGCTCCCTGGTTTCTGTTTCACCCCTCATCTCCAGCCCAATTAGCCTGTTATTTCTGAAGCCCAGCACCTGCACCCAATGTGCTGGCACGGGGCCTGCGTGGTGAAGGGGTGTTCCACACTCTTCCACTGGAAAATGAGAACATTAACGAGGACAGAAGACCAAGTTTGAGGAGGAAAGATGAGATCAGTTTTAGGTTTGAAGCTCAGGGTTGGGTCTAGAGATACACATTGTGGAGCCATCAGCATCTCGAGGCTAGGAACAACCACGAGAACTCATGAGATGGCCTACAACGTAGAGTGTGAGCTGCACGTAGGACTCAGGGCTGAGAAGTTCTGGTCAGAGGATGGAGAACCCAGAAGCATGGTGTCATGAGAGCCATCCCAACTGCGAGTTCTGAGGTGCAGGTGGCCTGTAGTGCAGTGAAGGGATGTGCTAATAGGACAGTGAAGTGTCCCATAGGATGTAGCGATGAGACTCTTATTGATTTTGGAGAGAGTCTTTTAGGTGGAATGATCAAGAAGTAGAAAGCAGAAGTTTGATATTGTTTTAAATTATCTACTAAGCTTGTTATCCAATGCTACTAATTATTCCTGTTGGTATAGATGATTAAGAATTAATATATAGTAGCACCTACCAACGTCAGTTTGACAACGTACTATAGTTATGTAAGATGGTATCTTTGGGGGAAGCTGGATGAAAGGGATTTAGGAACTCTGTACCACTTCTGCAACTTCTTGTAAGTCAAAATTTTCCAAAGTAACAAGTATTTTTGTCAAAAAGAGTTAACATGGCAAGGCATTTCCAAAGACTGACACTTGGCCCTGCACGCAGGCTTCTAGGCTCTGACTGCTCACTTGCTCTCACTCTCCTCAAAGGGCAGCTGCTTTCCCCTTCACTCGCCCCTGAACTCTCCGCTTCCCACTGGGCCTGGGAGACAGTGAAAATAGCAAGGCCTCCAGAGTGAACCAGCATAGGCTCTAGGGGTATTGGTGGCACTAGCTCATCCCTTTGGACGTGGTGTCCCACCTCTGTCAGAGTCTCGGCCATGACATGGTACCTCCTCTGGAGATGGAGTCTCAGTGTTGGCATGATTCAGTGAGGGCACATGTGTGTCCCTTCCCCCCACGTTGCACAGTCATGACCACTCACTAGGGATCTGCTTTCGTCTCTTTCACTTTCAGGATGCTTCCATTGCACACAGATTCCATGTGATGAGAGAGAAACACCCTGAAAAATTCAACAGCAGGTAAGAGGGCTGCAGGCCCAGCCCACTCTGCCACCCACTCAGTGTGGTCCCCGGACAGAGGCCTCCCACCTGCTCTCCGGAAATGTTCTTGGCCCAGGCTGCCTGGGGACTTGGCCTTCCTGCCACTTTGCCGGAAGGAGGGTTTCCATTTCCAAAAGAAAAAAAAATGCCAGAAACCTGCCACAGCTTGGCCGCCTGTCCCCTCCCAGAGGATCTGTGCAGAGGGAGGGATTGGGAGGCAGGAGGAGATGTGGAACATCGGCCTTTGGGGGCTGGGGGGATCTGCTCTTTGCTAACTGGAACCCTTTCCTGGGGCTTGGCCACTTTCTTGTACAGCGTCTCCACCTCCAGCCCCCCACAATTCTTCTGGGGCGGGGCAGAGAGGGTGGAAGGGGCTTCAGTTTCTCTTGGTCTCAAATGGAGGAGGTGGCAACTGTGGGGGTGGGAGGTGGAGGGTGAGGGGAAGCATCACCTCTGCCTCCCCAGACAGCAGAGGGCAGCAGCAGAGAGGCCCCTGCAAAGGCAGGTGCCCCGGAGCCCACCAAGCCCCAGCCTCAGCCTGGATACCCTGGGCGATGTCTGAATGTTAGCTTCAAAAATGAAAGGAAAGAGAAAACCAGATCATTTGCAAACGAAACCAAACCCTTCTTGCTTGCAGGAGAGAGTTTGCCAGAACTGAGTTGTACCTGGTATATTGCTACCTCTCGAATTGTTAAATTACCTTTCTCCCTTCTTCCTGCTTGCTCTCTTTTTCTGCTCATTGGTTAATGTTTATTCTTTCCCTTTGCTCTTTGTTGTACTATTTCAAGATGACCACTGGATCCCACCCGCAACCTCAGGCAGGTGGGGAGGAGGATGGATAATAATTTGAACTTGCTGTTGATGAACCTGGATGGATTGACTTTGATTTAGTCACAGAATTTCCTTTAAAGCAGAGGTTAGAATGTTATCTGAAGACATTCATTTCACGCCCAGCACCCCCAAACAGTTCACCATCTTCATTCCTACTCTTTGCCCCAACCCTACAGCCTGGGAGGTTAGCTAAGAAAAAAAAGATCTTTTTAAGAATCAGAAACTGAACATAATGAAGCTACTTCTGCTTCAGGAAGGGTGATCTGTGGGATCTGAGGGCAGCTGAACTGACCTTATCAGGAGGTGCATCTGTCACAGCATCAGCATGTTCTTGCTCTCTCACACACGCAGACCATGTACACTCACTGCTCACTATTAACAGGTGCACTTCCGGCCCCTACTCCTACGCTCACAAACCTACAGTTCAGTTGGCTGTCCTCTCACAGTCTTTTTCACTCCCATAGACACACATACTCACTTTTTTAAAAAGTCCTCCTCTTCCACCCATTCTGCAGACTTTCAAGGTCCTCTTTTCACACAAGTACCCTTATATATACTTATGCACATGTGCCTGTTAAGGTGCCATAGGCTTGTGAAATCCATGGGGGTCTGTTCATTCATTCATTCATTCATTCAGCAGTATCTTTTGAAAACATACTACACACCAGACACTGTCCTATGGGTGTTTTGAACAGGCCTGTGTAGGGCACTAAGCCCAGTGGTGGGAACAGGCTGGAAAGCAGATGTGCATTAATGCTTTGTGTTAGTGATGGAGCTAGAGGTGGCCTATGGGAACACAAAGCAAGGACATGGAATGTGGCATGGAGGATTTTCCAACAACGGAGATGCCAAAAGGAGACATAGAAGATGAGAAGGGCAACCCACAGAGAAGGAACCTAATGCACAAAAAGATGCAAAAAAGTGAGAGAGTACAGTATGCTGGGGGAAGAGCAAAGCCTTTTAGCATGGCCAGTTGTATGGTCTCTTGGCATGGGAAAGAAGTAAAACCTCTGCAGTTTGTAGAGAACAAGGAAGCAAAGGGAGGGAGAAATTTCTCCATATTCCAAAAATCAACAGACAGGTCAACATGTGACATAAACAGAGCAAATGTCAACCATCCACATGATTAAGTACAATTAGAGAGATACATCTATCAGAAATAAACTATAGTGTGCATTTCAATGCAAAGTATAAAGAAATTCACTGTGATCTGTATAACTGTTTTTCCTTCCCACTTCCCAGATCCCATTGACGAGGGATTCCCTGTAATCTCTAACTCTTTGGGCTTAGGTTTGTGCCTTACCCTTCATGTGGTTGAGGGCAAGATAGTGTGGTCTGGGTGACAGGCACATGGATTTGCATGTGAGTGGATGTGCTTGCCTAACAAATGAAGACACAGAAGGATTGAGGTAGCACCTGTTTCACGAGGTCACCAAACACTTCCTATTAAGAACTTCGAGTGCATACTGCTTCTACCCTGCCTGCTTGCCTGTGTCTAAAATACCCAGGAGTGCCCAATTTGTCCACTGAGAGGCAGGCAAGCAGCCATTTTCTTCAGGCTTCCTTATTTAGCATTGGAGATGGTTTTAAATAGGCAGGTGGTTGTTGCCATGGTTACCCCATTACACCAGCAGCTAAACTTAGGAAGGGCCACAAGGGATAGGAAGAAAGCCTGATACCCAGGATTTGGAAATGTAAATGATATTATCAAACAAGGCTTCATTTTACTCGGCTGAACTTAGGTTCTTCAAAGAGTAGTCACTGCTTGGCTGGAAGCCTTTACCATTACTGCCCGGGTCTGGGCTCTCAGAGATAACTTTGAGGTTAAATCTAGGGAGTTGTAATTGTTTTGTTTTGTTTTGTTTTGTTTTCAACAAGGGAGTATGACTAGTCAGGACTAGAATTTATCAGGAAACTTGAATTTTTGACATCGCTGATTCAGTTTTTTGGGCTGTTCTAACAAGAATTCTTAACCTGGGGTTCAAGGGCTGCAGGGGTTCTGAGAATACTTTGAAATTGTACTAAGATATTGAGTATATTTTTCTGGAAAGAAAGTTTATAACTATCAGAAGGTTCTTAAAGGGTCCCATAACCCCCAAATGGTTAAAAGTCACAGTCTGAGGCCTATTTGAATCCTAAAAGACATGAAACTTGTCGGGGTTTCAGGAAATTCTTCTTCCAGTGGCTTCTCTACACAGGTTGTTGCCAGGGAAAGTAGTTGGTTGCACAAAACTAAGTTATGTTCCCTGATGGAACAGCTTTGTTAATGGAGTGAGAACCAGACCCAAGAAGGCAGGAATATGAGCTTTGTGTGGTGAGCAAGTAGAAAAGGCCTTTACGGGTAGGGATGGGGCTACTTTGGGGTCCCCCTACTGCCTAGTGATTGATAGGCTAATTATTAATTGCTAATTTAGGAATGTTATGAAAATTATCATCTCATTGTTGGCATAAAGGACAGAAAAGAAATTCAATTCAACTGAGATTCTAACGTGTTAGGAAGAGTTCTAGCATAAAGGGCAAATAAGACATGGTCCCTGCTTCAAGGAATTCATAGTCTAGCAAAGAAGGAAAAATAATACTCAAATATCTTTTATAAAATTATTTTAACATACAAGGAGGTTACATTTAGTAGGCGATATGGTATACAGAAAGTTGTATAGTATATGGGAACTTATTAATGGTCATATCCCAAACATCATTTGTAAATGGATTGTTTTGAGTATAGAAATAGTGCTTAAGGGAACCAAACTAAGAACTGTTATCATTTTTTGAGCTCCTACCAGATACCAGATGGTGAACTAGGTTCTTTAAATACATTAAATTATTTAAATCCCAAAACAACCCTATAAGGTAAATATTAGCATTCCCATTTTATAGATAAAGGAACTAAGGCTGGGAGAAAGCTAGCCACCTAACCAAGGTCATGCATTTTTTTAAGCAGTGGTGCTGATTTGAGTTCTGACCTAGCTCTTACCTCCAGAGTTCAAGCTCTGTTTGCTGCACCTACTGTCTCCCATAGATTTCATTTAACAAATACTTAGTATATATGAGACACTCTGATAGGTACTTTATACATGATCCCACTCAATGCTCACAATAATATGCAAGGGTAAGTGCTACTGCCCCCATTTTAGGAATGAAAAACTGAGGGTAAGGAGGATGGAGCTATCATTGGCTTCATCCACCTTCATGGATTGTGTCTGTGGAGAAATGCCTGCTGAGTTCCAAAGGAGAGGAAAACAGGTACACCACCCACTCATACCTTGTGTGGTATAAGTCTTCTCCCTATTTCAGTGTTCACAGCAAGGAGCAGGACTGGCTACAAGATTTGTGTGACCCAGTGCAAAATTAGTATGGGGCCCCTTATTAAAAAATTATTATGAATTTCAGGGTGGGCGTGGTGGCTCACTCCTGTAATCCTAGCACTCTGGGAGGCCAAGGCAGGAGGATTGCTTGAGGTCAGGAGTTTGAGACCAGCCTGAACAACATTGAGTCCCTGTCGCTACAAAAAATAGAAAAATTAGCCGAGCATGGTGGCACACGCCTGTAGTCCCAACTACTCAGGAGCCTAAGGCAAGAGGATCTCTTGAGCCCAGGGGGTTGAGGTTGCAGTGAGCTTCAATGACACCATGGCACTCTACCCAAGAGCAACAGAGGCAGACTTTGTCTAAAAAAAAAAAAAAGTTATTGAGAATTTCAAACTGGTAACAGTAGAGCATGAAAGTAAGCACAGAGCCCTCCTAAGTGTGGGGCCCTGTGTGACTACACAGATCTCACACCCTTGAGCTGGCCCTGGCAAGGAGAGAGGAATTCATAAAAAGAAAACACATTTGCCAGGGCTTGCAGAGTGGGGAATTTGCCATAGAGACGAAAGAATGGAGGAAAGAGAGTTTCAGCTAGGGGAGAAAGAGAGGGACTACCAGTCCCTCAAACAGGCAGCAGCCAGTGCTAACCGAGGAGCCAAGAATGCCACCAAAGTCTTCCAATATCCAAGAGCCAGTCCTCCATGCAGTTCCCAGATTAAGCCTCGATAAAGGGTTTTGCATATGAGGAATCTATACATAAAGGCTATCTAATTCCAATGTCGCTGTCAGTGAGTATGCAGAAAGCAAAGTCAAACTGGAATTTTTCATTGTTGGTCAGAAACTCAGAGCACTTGAAGAATGTGTGATTCCAAACCTGTTGAGTGTCACCCACTTGAAAATGTCTATCAGCAGTTGAGGCTGAAGCAAGTTATTTCCTGTTAGACCCTTCAAAGGGGCTAAAACAGTGGTTCATTCTTACCTGAAGCTGACCACCTTTCCCCAAAGCCCTTGGGTAATTAACAGGCTCTGGAGTGTTAGCTTTCTTGGAGCCAGGGCCCATGGAGGAGCTGATGAGGGGGGTCCCAGAAGCCCTAATGTAGCTTGAGTCCGTACGTGGTTGGAAATATATCTTGTAAATAACTGAGCACTCAGTAGATATTTATAGACGGAGACAGCAGGGTATAGACAAAGTTGACACCAAAACTTGGCACTGCCACTTACTAGCTATGTGACCTTGGGCAAGTTAATCTTTCTAATCCTTTGCTTCCTCCCATGAAAATCTTGCAAGGTTGCTGTAAGTATTTAATGAGGTAATACGTAAGTTCATGGCACATAGTATGTTCTCAATAAGCATTTGTTGCTGAATATCATTGAATGACAAGCATGAGGAAAGCATCGCCTTAAATTGATGATAAAGTATTGACAATCAAAGATTTTTTTGGTCAGGCATAGTGGCTTTAGCTTGTAACTCCAGCACTTTGGGAGGCTGAGGCAGGAGGATTGCTTGAGGCCAGGAGTTCAAGACCAGCCTGGGCAACATAGTGAGACTTCATCTCTACCAAAAAAAGTAACAATTACTTAGGCATGGTGGCACACACCTGTAGTCCCATCTACTCCAGAGGCTGAGTCAGGAGGATCGTTTGAGCCCAGGAGTTCAAAGTTGCAGTGAACTATGATTGTACCACTGCACTCTAGCCTGGGTGACAGAGAGAGATCATGTCTCTTAAAAAAAAAAAAGATTTTTTTGATGGAGTGGCAAGTGGGATTCAGTTATCATAGGATCTTTGCTCCACTGACATGGCCCCTAAACTAAAAAATTGGAAGACTAAAAGTTGAAGGACACCCCAGCAGTGATAAATCAAATTTATGCAAATCCCTCTCTTGGTAGTGGGAAGATGGTACCCATTAAGTTGGGTTGGATTCTGCTGGACTGGAGCTGTAGTGGAAATTCCTTCCACTGGCCCCATGGAGGTCCAAGAGGCAGAGGTTGGGATCTGAATACCAGAGATTCCAAGTCCAAACGCCAAGTCTGGGCTAGCAGGACCAAGGCGAGAGGTCACAGACCCCAGCTGAAATGGTATCAGGAAGAACAGGGCGGGAATGAGTAAGGGTCAGATGCCAAGGGTGTGACTACCCTTCCCTCACTGAGTCTTCCCTCACCCACTGTGCACCTCTCCTCCATCCCGACCTTAGATGAAGACAGAGATGGTAGAAATCAGTGAAGCTGAAAATGAAAGGGCCTCCTCTCTCAAATATCTGTGACATGCTCTGCAGTCATGGGCATAAAATATATCACCATTTACATAAGATTTTCTTCTTTTATCTAAAAATGAAACTATTCTAAGTTATTCTTTCCAGGAGCCTTGTGAGGTAGCCCAGATGTTTGACTTTCCCAAAGCATAAAGGTTTAAAACAGCAGCATACAGAGCAGGGTTAAAAATCCTCGCCATCAAAGTCTTCATTCTGTTCTCTGAATTGGGCTGTACCTCTCCTCATCTAATACTCGGCACCCAAAGGAGACCTGCCCTAGGTAACCAGAGGTTCAAACTGTACCTGCTTCCCTCAACATATCAAACTATTTTTCAAATATTTAGGGCTCAGAAAAAGCCCCCAATGAAATTGATTGTGGCATTTTTTATTTTTATTCTTATTCCTGTAGGTATTTACAAAGGAAATGCTTCATGATCGAGTACCTTTGACTCTTCAAGTCAATTCTGAAAGAGCAACTTACTTAATTACTTGAATGTTTATATAGTACCCCACAAAAATTTTTCTCCCCCATCCTCCCCACCCCTCCCTGGGAGAGATACAGAAAGTAAAATGCATAAAATATGGATTCATGTGTTTTTTTACCAGGCACTTATCATTATGCAACTGCAGAAGTCCAGGGTTTTTTTGGTTGAAGTATTTGTTTATAGTCAGCTCTTGATTATTTGCAGAAATGAGAGGGCAGCCACATAGATCATCTAAAGCAGTGGATAATCAAAGATTTTACTAGGCTACTATTAATATTTGTATGCAGTTCTCTCTGCCCTAGCATTCACAATACTTTAAGTAATACAATGAAATCACATGGATTCTTAACATTTCCTTCATTTTCCTCCTGGCTCGCCCATCCACATGGGAACAGACAGCACAATTTCTCAGACTGCTGCACAGGAGCAGCTTATGGGGCCTCAAGCCTTCCTACAAAGTTGCCAGTTCGTCAGAACAGTTCCTTACTGTAGCTTAAAAGGCCTTTTTTTCTAGCCCCTGCCAGGCTAGAATGGGAGAGGTATTATTCATATCAACAAAGAGTAGAATCAGTTTGTGATCATATCAGAAGGAACTTGAAAGCAAGCTGTGTTTTCAAGACTTTGATCATTCAAAAGTTATCAGTATTTATTGACTGATTGATTTCTAGAAATATTTCCATCAAAGAGCTCAAGATGTAGTGTGTAATCAACTTCAGAAGGGTTGAGGTTAGCGTGATAACCTTATGGAAGAAAATCAAAGTACACAAATTCAAAGTAAGGTAAGAACTGGCTGGATCTTTAAGTGGATGTTGACAGTCTGTATGCTTTCCAGAAGCGAGAGGTTGAGAAGGTGCTGGAACTTTAAAACATGTCTTATAAGGAAAGGCTGAATCTGGGATTGTTTCGTGCAAAGAAGAGAAGACTTAGGGAGAAGGGATTAGTGGCCTCACATTTTTGAAAGAGTTTTATTATAATATAAAGTTGGAATTGGGATATTTTGCATAATAAATCAATTAAAAAGTGGACTGGAAAGACCAATTTGAGCCCCCAATAAGGACATCAATTCTACCAGTTAGAGCCGTCCTAAGTGCAGTGGGCTATTAGGGATGGTGGTGAGTTTTCACATTTTGTGTGCAAGCAGGTGTTGAACAATTATTTGGAGCCAGGTGCCCATGAGTACAAGTTCTATTCTCAGACAACCTGGATTCAAATGCTGGAGTTCTCACTAACCACTTATGTGTCCCTTGACCAAGTTATTCTTCCTAAACCTCAGTCTGCTCACCTGTAAAATTGGGGTATAATATTATATGAGTTTCCTGCGGTTGCTCTCACAAACTACCACAAACTTAGTGGCTTAAAACAACACTGTTATATTACAGTTCTGGAGGTCAGAAGACTGAAATAGGTGTCACTGGGCTGAAATCAAGGCGTCATCAGGGTGGCATTCCTTTCTGGAGGCTCTAGGGAAAAAGCAGTTTCCTTGCCTTTTCCAAAAGAGGTTGTCCCCGTTCCTTGGCCCCTGGCCCTCTTCCATCTTTAAAGCCAGCAATGGCCAGTCAAGTCTTTCTCACATCTTGTCCCTCTGACAGTCTTCCTTCTGTCTCCCTCTTCCACTTATACTGACCCTGTGATTACGCTGGGCCCCCAGTTAATCCAGGATCATCTCCCGTCTCACTGTCAGTTAACTGGCAATTTAAATGCCATCTGCAACCTTAATCCCACTTGGCCATGTAACCCAACATACTCAGGTTCTGGGGATTAGGACATGGGTATCTTCAGGACCTTATTCTGCCTACCACAAGTACCTTACCTCATAGGACCATTTTGAGTACCCAGTGAAACAATGCATTTATCAGAGAGTCTGGCACATCAATGGTAGCTATCATTATTGTCCTTAATATTCTTACTGTTATAAAGAGAAATCCTACATCAGATAATAGTCATGTTAGATGACTCAGAAGCCCTTAGAACTCTGAAATTTGGTGGACAGATAAATATCTATTTGTCATAAGGTATGAGTCATCAATGTAGACACATATGGCATTTTTTTTTCTTCATTTGTCTTGATAAAGGTTTTTTCAATAAAATATCAATACACTTATTATATAATCATACAGTATTATTACCTAGTACATTGTAATATCATTATAAATAATTTAGAATGTTCAGAAAAGTTCAAGAAAAAACCAATCGCTCATAGCCCCATCAAGCAGAAACACAATATTGCCATTTTGGTGTATTATAGCACTTAACTTGATATACATACCTTAAAATATTTGTGATAATATGTTTTTATAAAGTTAAGTGTACTATTTTTAAATAATTTTTCTTTATACAAGTCATCCAGGCTCATTATAGAAAAATAAATCATATTACACCCCCTCAAACAAGAAATAAACACTGTCAGCACTATAATATATTTTCTTTCAGCATTTTGATTGCACAATTTTATTTACTTGAGATCACACTGTATACGCCAGTTTAAAACATTATTAACACAGTTGCATTTATAGGTTATGAAAGGAAGAGGATAAGAGAGGAGCTGATTCAAATGAGTTTATCTATAGTAAGAGTTTTATTAGTCTTTCCCAATCAAAAATCCCAATGATTTGGTTTAGTCAATAAGATAGTTTTAAAGATATCATTACCCAAGTTCCTTTGCAATTGAAACAACTATTAATACTTCATATGTTATGCAACTCTACTACTGTGGAGGGTAAACAAAAAAGATCTTATCCTCTCGGCACAGTTCCGGGTCCTGTACATAGTTTTGCTGTAGCCCAATAGAACCAGTTTGTGTTTTATTTGACCATCAGAGTTAGCAAAAGTTGCCATCTGAACTGTGCAGTGATATAGTTTTTTTAAGCAAGAATGCCTATGGGGATGTTTATTAAACTGTTTAGAAGGGTGGTATTCCCAATGTAATCAGTCCTGCTCCAACCCATACTAACAATAGTAGCCATCATTTATGGAGAGCTTTCAAGAATCTCATGTCCATTATTTTTAATTGGCACAACTCACCAACTATAAGTATTATTGATCCATTTTGCAAATGAGAAAATTGAGGCTCAGGGAAATGATGCAACTTGCTCAAGACCACACTAGTTAATAGGGAAGCTGCCATTCAACCCAGGCCTGTCTGATTCCACAGGCTCCACTTTTCCCACTCTCCTTCCCTGCCTCTACATGTGCCCAGTTTGGTGCCCCATGACCAAAGAAGTAACCAACAAAGAGACTAGAGAAAAGCCACGGAGGTGATTAAAGGGCCCATGAGATAACCGTAAATAAACCAAAATCATTTTTCCTGGAGAGAAACAGAGAATGTGTTGGGAATGGGCCTCAAGTGTGTGAAGGATTCCCAGCAGGAAATAGTGACCGCACCTCCTTTCTCTTCAGCTCAGCTCAGGAAAGAAGGAGAGGGGAGAAAGTGTGCTTTACAAGTGAGCAATTGCCGTTTTGGACGGGAGGAGGCATCTCCCTGCCTGGAGATATATGAAAGGCCGACGTGAGCTATTGAGAGCTGTGGAATCTCTTGCAAAAGGTTTCCAAAAACAGAAAGTTCCACTCATCTGGGACGGCAACCACATCCCCTTTTCTGAGCCCAGGGGTACACTCAGTGCACCCACCAGATCCCCCACCAAAGCGCAGCCCTCCGCCTCCCACTCCACAGCTGACTGGGCTGTCCCCTGAGATACCTCTTACCTCCTGTGTCCCTCAGTCCCCAGTTGGCCCCCAAGCTCTCCCGTCCCCAGATTTCCTCAGCCACGCTGGCCTGCCTTGATGCCCTTCCCACTCAGGCCCACCCTCCTGGAGCTGCCCGTCAGTCTCCCTGAGACATGTTTTTTGTCCTGTTGCTGCCACAGGAGAAGCTACAGCCATCCCCATGTCCCATAATACAGGACTTAAGCCCCCTTGCTTTGCACTCCGGGCCCTTCACAGCATTCTCCTCCTCAAACCCAGTCCCACCGTCTCATCTGCTTGCTCCGTTGCTCTCACCTTCCCCACGCACCTGCTCCCATGCCCTTAATTCCTCAGCCTAGCGTGACCTCTCTTCCTGTGGCCCCATCGTCACTTGTTTCAAAATGTAGCCCAAAATATGCTGAACCAACCTCCCTGACCAGTTCCAACCCTTGTCTCCACTTTTGTACTCCACTTCCACTGAGAATCCATCTACAAAGTTTTTGATACATTTTCTCCCTCTTTGATTTGTCCTCTCTTTTATAATTTATTGTTTGGGTGCTAAACTGTTAGGTCTCCAGATCGTTCATAAGCTTTCTTACTCAGAGAAGGGTCTGGCTCTCTTGGGGACCCACTGAACTAAAACCAGGACGGTGGTGCTGAGCATGTTCCTTCAGCCAAAATGTGTTAAGCATCTATTTTGTGTTGGCCAAAAGTTGATGGATGGATCCCACAGCCCCTACTTTTGAGGAGTACATGGGTCTAGCTGGGAAGGTGAACACATACAGAAGGTATTACGAACTGTATTGGTACAGCAGCCTATCACTGTACTACTGTAACAAATTACTACAACTGGGAGGTTTAGAACAACAGAAATTTATTCTCTCACAGTTCTAAAGGCCACAAGACTGAAAAGTGCCAGCAAGGTTGATTCCCTCCATAGGCTCTGAGAGAGAATGAGCTCATGCCTCTCTCCTTGCTTCTCGTGGTTGCCAACAATCCTTGGCATTCCTTGGCTTGCAGATGTATCACTCCAATCTTCGCCTTCATCATTACGTGGCATTCTCTCTATATGTTGCTGGGTCTCTCTGTCCACATTTCCATCTTCTTATAAGGACACCGGTCATTGGATTAGACCCACCCTAACCCAGCATAACCTCATCTTAACTTGATTACATCAAGTTACGTTTCCAAAGAAGGTCATATCCACAGGTACAGAGAGTTAGGACTTCAATGTATCTTTTTTGAGGGGGGGACACTATTCAACCCATAACATCAAACCTCCCCCAAACCTTCACACAAGAAGGAAATACAGTATAATATGGTAGCTTTGTTTTAACAAGGAGACATAAATAATGAGGGTGTTGTGAGAACACTTAACTGAGAAAGTGGGATTAGACTTCAGAAGGAAGGTAACATTTGCGAATTTGCCAAGGAGAGAAGGAACCCAGGGCGTGCTAGGAGGAGGGAAGCAGCCTGGGCAAAGGGCAGAAGTGTGAGAGGACACTGAACCAGGAGGGGACAGGCAAGAGGCTCCAAGGTGAGGTGGAAAGGTAGGTGATGGCAGCCACAGCAAGATCTTGGCAGTCTGCACAGGAGTTTGTGCTTTATCCTATAGGCAGGTGAGTGGACAGTGAGGGTACTCCATCAATAAATGTTTTTTGAATAGATTAATAAAGGAATGACTTACCTTTCCAAGTATTTCCAGAGCAAAAATTTCAGAGCTCCTAGAAACACTGGGACCTTAAAATACTGAACCTCACCAAAGTGTTAAAATATTATAGTACAGGATGTTAGGTCAGACAGAGACCCTGGGAGAAAAAAGAGGAAACCCCCAGGGGGAGACAGACAGAAGAGGGGTATCAGGAGATAGATGAGGGGAACTGACCTGGGGAACTTAGTACATATCAGAGCTGGAAAAAACTATGGAAACCAACCACAGAGCTTTCTTACAAACCCTGAACTTTAAAGTGTACAATTTGTTTGTAGAAGTAGACGTGCATATTGGAAAAAAAACCCATGTGTCATTCTCTCTTCCTCACCACTACAACTGCAGATGCACTCACGCAGAAGTCAACTTAGGTGGCTTTTAAACTTAGTTTAACATGTCTTTTTTGTTTGTTTGTTTTTAGATCCAGAGAAAAGAATGTCAAAGTTGATTAGCCTTTTGTTATACTTTACTAATTAGAACTTTGTCCAAATTATTTTCCTTTTGATAAGGGTATTTTTGTGATACAACAGAGTCCATATTTATACTTAGAGATGATGTGATTAGCATATTCATTCTATATATTTGCTTTAAGCTGTTCATAATTGCATACTTCTTTATTAAGAAATTGAGCCAGGCATGGTGGCTCACGCTTGTAGTCCCAGTTACTCAGGAGGCTGAGGCAGGAGCATCGCTTGAGCCCAGGAGTTCTAGATCAGACTGGGTGACATAGTGAGACCCCATCTCAATGTTAAAAAAAAAAAATAAAGAAGAAGAAATTGGAAAACAAGGTGAAAGGGTAATAGATGTCTTCAAAAAAGAGTCAAGTATTTAATGTTAATGCCTCATTTAAATCAACATTTACTGAAAAAAAAAATTTAATGCACTTACTATTTGGCCAAAAGAAATTTTGAAAGCAGCCTATCACTGTACTTATAGGGAAATGCAGCAACTCTCTTCAATGAAATAAGTAAATTATCTCTAGAGAAACCCTCGGCAAATGGCTTTACAAGTCTGATATGTCAGGTCGTGTCACCCTTATGTGAAATGTAGATACGAATCCCTGCATTTCATTGCATTCAATAGCAGAAGAGCTGAGATTCAGCCCCCACTCTGCCTCTTACTTACTGTGTGCCATTGGCTAGCTTCTCTGATTCTTAATGTCCTGGTGTGTAAAATGGAAATGACAAGTATCTCACAAGGTGCCCATGAGAATTAGAGTAAGCAAATAAATGGATTTGAAGTTTTTCAGGTGTTGGTATGATGCTATTGATTACTACAGGGATTTATAAAAAGAACATGCAGCAGTATATATGAGAATACATTGTAGAATCTCTAATTTAAATGGATGATGTTATGGTTCCTATCTTTAATAATAACTCACAGAATCTTAGCTTTGGATAGGACTTTAGATTTCAACACCCTTCCCAGTATAAGCATCTCCTCTATAAAACCCCTTTCAAGGGGGAGTCATCAAATCTCTACTTTGAAGATTATAGATCTCTACTTTGAAGATTGTAGGAGTATTTAAGTTGGGGGGGTGGGTAGGGTGGCGCTTACCACTTCACATTTTACAAAGAGGGCATTTTCCCAATCTTCTAATGCTCTTCAGTGGAAGAGGGGCTCTCCTAATTCCAAGAATGTACTTAAACCCTCAAATTACTAAGGCATCAGGGACTTAGGTAGTCACTGAATATTCATGTTTGTTGAACCTACACTTAGATTGAAATTCCTTGTGGTCTAAGATGTTTTCTATTCTGTTGAATGGAGAGTCCCTGTAATCTTGAAAGTGGGCATTTTTGGAGAGCGTTCCAAAGTGCCAATCAAGCCAAGTACCCTATCTTGCCTTTGAACTCAATGAGCAGAAAGTGTGCCTGTAATCTCTAGCTTTGGGTTACTACAGGGTAAGAGGTGGTGGGAAAGTCCTGGATAAATTAAAATCCCAAAATGTTAATCCTGGGGAAACTTTTATTGGAGCTGTCAGCACAGAGTGTTCTAATCAGTCAGGTTTTCCCTTTTCTCTTCCATACCACCTTGTCCCTGAACTTGGACAGGGAGAGGAATAGCAGCTGCTCATAATCAGGGTTTCTGCGAATATGTGCAGTGTTGAGGTGAAGATAACACAACAGATGCCCTCTGATTTGGGCTGATGGCCTGGTTCATGATTTGTACTTATAATCTCTCCCCACCCTCACCCCCACGACTGGTAATAAGCACACTAAAGAAAAATGAAATGGCCAACAGTAAGTCAATGGGTTAGAAAAGAAGAGATTTGAAGGACTGAATAATCTACTAACTAAATGATGTGTCCCTTAATAATTAAGACTTGAAAGTATAATCTTAAAATTCATAATAATAATTGTTTGTACAAAGTGGTAAATTCAGGGGTAGGGTAAACCTGAGATTAGGCTACTTTTCCAGTAGTTAAAAGACAAGTTCATTTCTCAGTGTGCCATGATTGTAGAATAGTTTATATACCTATCAGGTTGTGCCTTAACTTATAAACACAGAGCAAGTGAAAATATTTTTTCCCAGAAGAGGTGGATTTGGATGACATTTCATTTCTGTGCACATGATCTTTGCAAATGCCAACAGCTTCAGCTCTTACCCTCCTGCAGCTGGTCAGCCCTTGAAATCAGATACATACTAGGACTCATGACCAAAGAAGCCAGCAGCTCAGATAGGAAGGATCCAACTGGAAAAGAAGTGGGGGAGACACTTTTGAGGCAGCTTCCAGGAAAATTCCTGGGGGACAATTACAAAGGTCTATATGAGAGGTCACAAATCCAACTGTCTGCAGAGGCCAGGAGTTAATGTAAATGAGAGAAGTGAGTAGACATGAGGCTACCGGGAGTGGTGAGGACTCCAGCATGTGCCCTGTGTAAAGGGAGCAGCCAGTACTCAGTTCCAGCCTATTGTTGCCAGCTTGGAAAGCAACCTAGTGTTAATAGATCTGATTTCTCAAGAGAAGATGGGCTACAGGTGTATCTGTAAAATTTTCCAATTTTAAAAACCACTGTGAAGGCCAAATAAACACATTTCCAGGCCCCATGAGATTGTTGGACCTCCAAGTTGATGCCCAAGAAATATAACCCTAAGTATGTGATGGGGGGCCAATTATTTATGTTTCTTGCAAATTATTGGTCTTAAATGTGAACTGGTCTTCTACCAAAGGGGAGAATGAATGAGCTTGAGGAAAATTTAAAAGGCCAGTATATTTGCATTGATAAAGTGTTCCAAAATGTCATAGAAGAAATGACCCAGAAAGAAAAGGGACTCAGGAGTTCAAAGAGAACATAAAACAAAGTCCAAGTCTGATTAATAAATAGATATAACATTGAAATAAAGAGGAAATGCCCAATCCCTGTTTGGGAAAAAATTAAAAGTATAAGGCTCTGACCAAGGAGGACAGATCTGGACCTTCTAGAAAAGGGACAACAGAACAGCTAACAGACTTATCATGAGGTTCAACTCCTACCCAGATTGTCTCCTTCTAGCGTGTATTAAAGTAAGTAGCATTGGTTAAAGTGTATTACACTGGATGTTAAAAGGAAATTCACAGGAAGATGGAGGAGGAGGGTCGATCGTCAAATACACCAGGAAGATTCCAAGTTAAACATAATACTTTTCTGTAAGATATTGTATAGCTTTTAATATAGATTCTAACCTACCAAGAGCATGCAAAAGCAGGATAAAATATTTAGTTTCCCAAATTTACCTGACCACAGAATCCCCCCATCCCAGAGCATCTTATGAGACCAATATTTTACTGAATTCACATTGTTGAAAACTCCTGCATTAGAGACACAAAGGAATGCACATACATATAAAACTTACAGGCTATTTCTCCTATCTGCCTATAGGCATGGGGGCAAATGACACATCTGGGTGAATCCTGCGCTAGTATCTCTAGTGACTCTTGATGTGTTGAATGGGAAGCTAAGGGACGTGGGGCCAAGGCAATGCTTTGGTCTCTTCCTCAGCAATGAGTCATAATTTTAGAAGAAACTGGCACATATGTGGAACACAAAGCAGCTCTGTAGCTGATCTGAGAACGACTGTTCTCCTGGACCATGGATTTCAGTGCTGGAGTGAGAGGCCCCTGGCAAGGAATCAGGAGCTTATCACATAAACCAAGAGGAATATTTTTGGCCAGAGACTTGAAGACCAAATGGGAGAGCTTTAAAATGAGATTTAAGGGGGATAAAGTAGAGTGTTCAAATGAAACTCTAAAATCACAGCCCATGGAAGGGCAGCAGGTGCAAACTAGAAATAAGAGGGGTGGCCGTGGTGGTGCCAAGCAGTTCTTCTGAGGAACTGGCAGGGGGGACACTGGGGCCACACCTACAGCTGGGACAAGTTTGCCAACTGCACAGTGAGAGGGGCAAACTGGATGTGTCGTGTTCATTAGGAGAGACGAGCATGACCCGAGAGAGCAGACAGAGATGTGGTGGGGTAGAACGCACAACCACACCATGCCAGGTGGGGATGACAAGTTCACATAAATTGCAGTCACTAGAATGGGTGGTAGGAATGTATACACAAGTATAAGAAGTCACAAACGTCAGAGTGGAAGCAAAGTACAGAGCATATGGATGCGATTTTCAAAAGGACGAAGTAGAAAGGATTTTGCTGGCAGTGTATACTACAGTCTTCTCAGGCAGAACGAGGCTCTGGCTGATGCTTCCCTATTTAAGATTTTTAAAACTGGCACAGGAAGAAGATGGAATAGGGAAAAGAAGGGGATATTTATCCAAGCATCTGCCCATCTAATGAATTTTTAACTTGCCTTGCTAACAATTTCATGACTTGGAAGGTAGGGAAAACAAGGAGAGAACTACTTACTCTGGACTTAATTCTAGACAGCAGGCATCTAACTGATTGATGGTGTGGAAGGCGCAGGAAACTTAGGAGGAAATAACCAGACTATCTTGGAGTTTTATGGTTGCAAAAGAAAGACATATGACGCATGCTTAAGTGTGTGCCCTCTCCTACTTTTCCCATGTCTGTTACTTCTCACTTTCCCTCTGGCATCCCCAGTCCCATCCTAATATGCACTCCAGCCCAGACTTCAGGCTCACCACCAGGGACTTTAGGGTTGAAGAATATCCATGTCTCTTTCACAGGAAGTTAAGGAAAGCAAAGACCCCAGTCCAAATTCGGCAAGAAAGGCACTCATGTGTGAGTGCCTGTCTTTCAAGTTGGAACTCAGAATCCATGAGGCCACAAAGCCGGTTTTATACATGGTAATGGGGAGTTCTGTTTGAGCCTTTATTTGAGGGCATATCGTATGACCCATATATGTTCTTAATTACTATTCCCAACAACCCCTGCAAGGTAGGTAATATTATCCCAACTCAAAGATGAATAAACTAAGAGACAGACTAAATGACTTGCCCAAGGCCACATAGCAAGTAAATGACTGGACTGTGGTTTGAACCCAGGCGTTTCTGACTTCTAACAAGAGCTCCTGCAGCTCCACCAAGCTGTCTCCAACATTGTATTTTGTATTTTGGGTACCTAATGGGTTAATTAGCCCTTGTGGGTTAGCCTGGGAACCCAACCTCAACATAACATTGTTTCTATGGGGAAATGTGCTCAGAGTGACAAACAACTGGCTTAACCAAGGAACTTTTGTAACTCGACCTATCATAAATCTGGCACTGCCTCATGTTCGGAAAGGCTGGCCATGGGCGCAAGAGAGGAGAGCAGCTTCATCAGCCTGCGTCCCCTCAGGCTCCGGGGTCCCATTCCAGCCTAGCTTTGCATTGGCCAAGGAACAACCATCTCAGACACATCTACAGCCCCATGGTACCTACCACAGGGGTAGAGTGAGGATCAGGGAAAACAACCCTTTGGTGTATAAAGCAACCAGTCCAGCTCAGGCAGCCAGTAAACATCTGGAAAGTGGGAACTGAGATTATTTCCAATAGCTGGGGGCGGGCTGAGCTGGCGAGGGAGGGCAGAGCTCTGCTGTCTCTCTCAGGGACCACGTGGCAATTACAGTAGGGCGAGGCTGTGGACCTGCTTCCAGGGTTTGCCTCTGCTCCCCCCAGACAGTTCCACGTTTTAGCCTTGGTTGATCAGGACCCAGGAAGTAGCCTTCCTCAGCAAGAGCTTCAATTCCAGCAAAGCAGATGCCTTCTCTAGGCCTTCAGGGTTCATGTTCTAATAAACTGTCCTCACCCACCTGTGTCTTAACTGGCCCCGGCTGCCTTCAGATGCCAGCTTCATGGGCTGATGCATGTGTGAGTGCCGGTAAAGCACAGCTGAGTAGTCACTACAGAGCCTTAGGAACACACATTCCTATCCGCCTTTCCCCTTTCCCCTTTCCCTCTGGGCAGGGATTTCTCTTTGTCCCAGCATTTGACTTTGCTGTCTGATAACTGCCAAGGGCGAGCTCATGCAGTGCCCTCAGGCCTCAGCCAAATCAGCCTGGAGGGGATTTTCTTTACTCCGAATAACACTTCAAAGGGAGAAAGGATTGCTAAGAAGCAGCCAAACTGTGATATTTTTTTTCTTTTCTTCTTCTTTTTTTTTGGATGAGGGAAGGGAGCTATTTTCTCCTGGCAAGGACAGACTCTGACTGGAAAAATACCCTGGAGATTCAGGCCCTCAGGAAAGGAAAAGGAAAACCCTACAAGATGGTGCCTGGCCTTGCCTGCCTCCCAGCATTCTCTCCTGAGGGTCTTCCTGAAAGTGGTGGCGTTCACATCACTGTGGAAGTTCTCTGGTCAGGCTGCTGGGACATTGGAGAGACACCATGGCCTCTGACAGCCAGTGTCTGTGAGCACGTTCGGTGACAGTGGATCATGAGTCTCAGAGAAGCCTTCTTGTGCGGCCTGTGTGTGTGCCCGCACGTGCACACGTGTGGCCCCGTGTGCTGCACTGAGAAAGGATAAAGGATCCGATTTCAGACTTTGGCAGGCTTCGTGCTTGGAGTCCTGCCCTTAGGAGGAGATATTGTCAGGTGGCAGACAGAATTTGGGAAAGCCTGTCGAAGGAGAATGTGTCCATGGACCACAGAAACAAACTATCTTATATGGAACGGAAGGGCCACTGTTCAGAGGCAGTAGATTCTTTGGAGCCCAGAATTACTCGTGAAGAGGTGCAAAGGCTGCTCTAAACAGGAGACTCATGGGTGTGGCTCTTTGTGACTTTGGGATAAAAGTGGAGACCAGAGACCAATGAGGAGGCCCAAATCACTGATGCTCTGACAGAGTGTCACAGAGTCCCAAGCAACCAGAGCCGGCCAAAGTAAAGCTGGGATCCTGTGGCCAAACAGGTGGCCTGGGTAATAGATGTGAGTGAACCCAGCCCACAGGCATGAGTGAGAATGACCCACAGGTTTGCAGGCACTAGCTCTTGTGACTTTGGTTGACTTTTCCATTTCTCTCAGACACCTCTAGGGTACAGCAGTGGGAGCCGGGGAGAGTGAAAAGGTAAGGGATGCGGACTGGAAGTCAGGAGCTGGGGTTTGCATTCCAGCTCTGTACCTCCCCGGCTGTATCACCAAGGACCGATCTCAGTTTCCTAATAGGTACCGTGAGAAGGCTGCCATGGCTCAGAAGAGAGCCGCCATCTAGACCTGGCACAGAGTAGTAGTTCTGAATGTAACTCTTGTGCCTGCTGTTCCTGCCAACAGATTTGTGTTGGCTTGCTGTATTTCAGCTTCAAGGGGTAAGGTATTCCCTGGCTCTTTTCCATACTTAGGACAAGACTGGTGTTCATGGCACTCAGAAAAATCTAGGGTGGTGAATGACGGGAGGGCTGGAGACCAGAGACCAAGAGGGGTGGTCTGTTGAATAGTACACTATTTTCATTCATCCCCCAGCACCCCTCAGTGTGGATGCCATATTGAATAAGATTTTTATCAGCCATGAAGCTGTTCTAAGTAATCATTTGTTTTCCCATTTTTATTATTCAACATCCATTTTTTATTTAATCAGTGCCTCTGGTTACCAAGCAGTAACCAACATAATTGATTTATTTCCATTCCACATCAAAAAAATAATTTAACTCACTAGTTAGCCTATGGGCAAATGGCTAAATGCACAAATACTGTTCTACATTAAGAAATACTGACAGCAACTCAGGGACTCTGTTTATACTTTGGAAAACGCCTTGGAACCTGTGATCCCCTGGCCGGGAATCCCTGAACCCAAAGGCCTCTTAAGAGCAAACAATCTGTCATCTGTGATTTTACAGGTAATTTTTCACACATGAAAATTACTTAAGAAGTGTCTTCGTAAGTTTTAAGAGGATTCCTTACTTACACAATAAAATACACCATAAGCAAGTTTCTCCCTTCTTTCAGTGTTTTTTCCCTTGCATGCCTTCTTGAGCTCCCCGCTCTATCTTGTTCCCCACGTTTCCACCCACCCCTCTTGGTCTCTGGTCTCCAGCCCTCCCGTCATTCACCACCCTAGATTTTTCTGAGTGCCATGAACACCAGTCTTGTCCTAAGTATGGAAAAGAGCCAGGGAATACCTTACCCCTTGAAGCTGAAATACAGCAAGCCAACACAAATCTGCTGGCAGGCACAGCAGGCACAAGAGTTACATTCAGAGGACAAAAACAGCTATTTATAAAGCCTCCTTCCTGATTGCTGGGTGTTCACTTTCTCTTGAACCAAAGGGGCCACTGCCGCCTCTTGGGAAAGATGATTCCATCCACGGCTCCATGCCTGAGGGTCACCAAGTGCCCATTCTGATGAACAGTGAGAACAGGACAGCAGGCGGGGTGGATTAGATGTGGTGACAGGCTCTCTGACAGGCCAAGGCAGCTGAGTGTGCGGGTGATACAGATGGCCTCTGCAGCACCTGTGAGGTGACAGTCACGGGCCCCTTGTAGGACTTGACATCCTGGCCTTACAGCCAAGCCCACCTGCACTGGCTTTTTTTTTTTTTTAAACTCTTGATGTTAACTTTGGTTAACACAATTACTAAACTTCCAAAGGCATTTGGGCTTCAAATAATGTAAAATGTTAATAGGTAAAGTACTGTCAATATTATTACTAGCATTCATCACTCAGTTGTAATTCAACTCTAGTTGCATCTGCCCATTCTGTTTCTATTATACCTGTTTGATTTGCTAGATTATTTATCTTAATAACCTGATACTAGTCTATTATCTTCAGTAGTAGTAGCAATAATACCACCAATGACCCAGCAAACCCAAAATGGTATTAAGTGAGATCATTTGTTTTGTTTTTTAATTGAGATGAACCTTACAAAAATTTACGATTAATGTGCAGAAATGGCCTGTTGGCTTGGTGTCATTTTCCCAGATGTGTAGTTTTTGGCCTATGCTCTTAAAAAGTTGAATTACTTGCCAGCTCTAATAATCAGGAGATTTTTACGTTAAAATACACATTTCTGGATTCTCTTTCAACAATGTCAGCTCTGGCAATCCTTGGGCCCACACCCGTACATAGCAGCAGTTGTAGGACATGGGTCCTCCCATACTGTTCTGTATTGTGTTATCTCAAGTTGTCCAAGGAGCTTGGAGAAATCTCAGAAGTCAGTTGGTCCAAGCCCTTCATTTTCAGATGAGGAAACTGAGGCCTGGGCATGCAGAGTGACTTTCATGGTGTCACATGATGGTGTGTATGATACCTGGGGCTGGAAGGCAGGCTCCCCACCTACTGGTGCAGCATAGCCTCCACTAAATCATTCTGCCCCCTCAGCACAGAACACCATCTTGTGGGTAGCATCTGCTTCACCAGGCCTCCCAACTTAACGCTGACTGACACCGAAGGCCTAACTAACTATTTGAATCATGAGCCACTCAGGGAACCTGAATATCAAAGTCCAAACCACAAAGAGGAATACCTTCACTTCAAGGGCTTCTATTTCTAGAAATAACTGTAGTGTTCTCTGTGTAGACTTCTAAGCCCAAAGAAATGTTTTCATGTTTTGATGACTTCAAAAGTCTATTGCCCTTAAAACTTCCTTGATTCTCAGAAAAAGGCCACCAGAAGCTCGAGGTGGTGGAAGGAGCTAAATACATTGCCTCTGCTGGTAAAGCAAATGCCCAGCAGCCAGCTTGGTTTTACTTGTGGACATCCTTAAAAAACAGGCTATTCATAGCTGTCAGGATGATGATTGATTCCAGCCCTAAATTGCTGACAAACATAAAAGAACATTTTTAGTTAGTCTCATTTTTTTCTCTCATCTGTCAAATGAAAAGATGCAACTAACTAGTGTGCAATTGATGTTATTTCCTTATAAGCCAGGGAGAAATTAAAGGAACCCAGAAATAGAGTTGATCCATGGTGTCACTACTGTTATTTGCCATTTCTCTCTGTGGATGAGAGTTCCTTGGTGCACAGACAAGGCTCTTCTCCCTCAAGAATGGGTTCACTTGGGTAGTTTAGAGCCTGACAATGAACCTAGAAGTTTCGTGGAATTGGAAATCAGCCTCAGAACAACTGGCTAAGAGTTAGTCATTTCCAGCTGAGAGGGGAAAAAAATGGTGGGCCAAAGACAACTCAGGAAGAGAGATACAGAAAAAGCATTCCAGCAGTCATTAAAACATTGTTATTTTTATTCTCGTCCAAAAATATTGGCCACCTGGGGTAGACCCGCACACTAGTCCTGCCCTTACCCCTGCAGCCGTTGGGGAGTGAGTCTCCCAGTGGCTGGGTCTCCTAGCAACAAGGAAGAACAGCTATCGAGCACTTATTATGCATTAAACACCTGCTTGGTGTTTTGCATTTGCCACATAAGCGTCACAACTTTGTTGGGTAGAAAATAATATTCCCATTTTGTAGAAGAAGAAATGAAGTTTCAAAAAACTTAAATAACTTGCCCGGCCGGTGAGTGGCAGAGCCAGGCATGAACCCTGGCGTCTCAGCTTTCAAATGCCACGTTCCTGTACCACAGAAGATGAAACAGACAAAAACCCGGTGCCACATTCCGCAGCAGCAGTCCTCCGACGAGGGCTAAGAGTCAAGTGGCTGGGGAGACATCTGCAAAAGCGAAGGAGGAATACTGCATTCAGGCGCTCTGGTTGGCAGGGAGAGTGGGGGCTGTGTCTCCCACCTCAAATTGTAGAGGGTCACAGGACTATGGGCTTTTCCTAAGGCTTTGGAAAGCTGATGGATGTGGCGCTGTGCTGGTGACGGTAAAGAAAAAGGAAGACGAGGCAGAGGAGATTTCACTTCAATCTGTGGGTCTCCTTCCTTAGAGCAATAGTACCTACCTCCAACGTTCTTCTGAGAGTTGAAGGAGATAGCGTATGTAAAATGTTTAGCGGTGTGCAAAACCAAAGGGCCATGGGGATAGAATGCATTCACTTCTAACCAAAAAGTGCCTGAGTTAAAAAAGGAGAAACAGAAGCATTTAGATTTTGAGTACACCTAAAACCTGCATCTCCTGTGGGTTGGAGGTTGAATGTTAGAGTCTTGGTGAAGCTATTAAAAGTGTGTAAGTTCTGTGAGGGCAGGGGTCATACGTGTCTTATTCATCACTCAGCACCTGGCCCATGGTACAGCTCAATGAATATTCAATGGATGGATGGATGGATGGATAGATGGATGGATGGGCAGATGGGCCAAAAACTGCCACTGGAGAATTGACCTCCTGTGCCCCTCTTTCAGGAGATGGCACCTGCCATCTTTCATGCTATCTAAGACAAAAACTTGGGTGTCCCTTTGACTACTCTTTCTTGCTCACCCCTCACAACCACTCAGCCCTTCAATTTCACCTAATAAATTTTAGCTTGTGAATCTCCCCTACACATCTCCCCCAATACTACCATCACTAGCCTTGTTCTTCCCCTTCCCAGTTCTCTCCTGGATTTCTACACCACCTCCAAGCTATTCTCCAAGCCTCTAGTATGTACCTCCCCTTCCAATCCATCTTCCACACCTGGGACAGAATGATGTTTAAATAGCACAAATCTGATCAGGTCACTACAGCCACTACCCCACCCTCAGTCCCACTTAAGGATGGTCCCTGTCTCCCTATAGGCCCAAACACCTAAGCATGGCATCCCCACCCTTCACAATCTTGCTCCTGTCTGCCTTTCCAGCCTTACCTAGCCAAGCCCCACCTTGAGTTCTATGTCCCCTCCAGCAGGGCTAGGCTCTCTCTTGCTTGTCCCATTGCCTGGTCTTCTTCCTCGGCCTGGAGTGGTCATCCTCCCCCTTCTCAGTTTCCCTTCCACATCCTTTTGAACTCAACTCTGGCATTGCCCTCTAGAATGCTTTCTCAAACTGGCCCTCACCCCACTAAGAATTGGATGTCCCACCTCCTATGTACCTCATTGCTTAGTTCTTAGCACTGTGGTCTGCTTCCTTGTCTGTCCTTTCTGGGTGTCTGGCTCATGGAATGCTGTGTTTGTTCTTTGTTGTGCCTAGCACACACCCTCTAGTCCCTAGCACAATGAATGTTTGTTGAATTGATAAATACTTTGTCTCACACTAAACGTGCACTTTCTGAGAAGCATATTAGCAATCAATATCACATCCTTGGCCAGTCATGTGACCAGTCAAGATTATTAATCAAGGATTAGAGTGTGGCCTATGGGTATGGAAAAATCTATTAAACTAGATATGTGAGGAACATATTTTTCTAACCAAAAGTCAAGACACGTGGTCCAAGAAATATGATCACATATATTTCTTGCCCAGAAAAATATGAATATATAACATCTACAGCAACACAACCTGATCTGTCATTCTTGCCTTACTATGTTATTCAAATATGCCAACTCAACACACTGAAATAACAATAGCTAATAATTGAATAGCTAACATTCTTGGTGAGCCTGCTATATGCATCAAGCACTATGTAAAGTGCTTTGCTATCATCTCGTTAAATCTTCTCAAATACCTTTTGAAGCAGATCTTTTTCTTACTTGTATTTTACAGATGAGGAAACTGAGGCTTAAAAAGTTTAAATAACTTGCCAAAGGGTACACAGCCAGCGATGGATGAGTAGTCTATTTGATCCTCTCAGTTATTCTGCTACACTGACTTAACTGTGACTTCTTAACCTTATTAGATCATCAGAAGAGGCACTACTGGGCAAAAATAGCTGTGGCTTCTGGAAATATTTATTAAAACTCTAAATCTCCTGGCAATAACTTTCAAAAGTCATGATTCAGACCAGCAGTGATATTTGAAAATGGAATCACAATGCAAGTCTCCTGGCTACAGAGATGCTCTTGCTGCCGGAAAGGAATTCTCAACCTTGGCATTTATGACAATCTGTGTTTTTCCTGTTACTTGGTCTTTAGCCATCACTGGCTACTGAAAGGCACTGACCCTCCTTCTGTTCTCCCTAGAGAATCCTCTCCTTCAGGTTTAACTGGTTCTGTTCTTTTCTGTGGTTTTCATTTCACTGGGATCTAGAGCAATATTTCTCAAAGTCCTGTCCGCTGATCATCTGCACAGTGATCACCTGGACACTCATAAAAATGTACATTTTGGGGCCCTATCCCACAACTGTCACGTAGAATCTCTACAGATGGGAGCCTTGTATGCAACATTTTAATCACATTCCCCAGGTAATTCTTATGAATACTAACGTTTGAGAACCACAGGTGCAGTCTCCAGATTCTCATCACTCAAAGTGTGATCCCTGGACCAGCAGCATCAGCAGCTTGTTAGAAAATGAGGAATCTTGGGCCCCAGCCCTGAACCACTGAGTCAGAATCTGCATTTTAACAAAGTCCCCAGGTGATTTATATATGTACATTTCTGTGCGTACAGAGAACCAGTGATCTAGAACAATGTTTCCCAATATTTTTTTTATATCACGGCATGCATAGGAAACAAAAACATTTGTCTGGCAAGCTGGGAGTACAGATGAGAATGCCTGGTGTGGCATTGGGGCTCAGCCTGCCCTGAACCCACCCAGCCACTCTGAAGGCTAAGGAGATTGGTATCTTAGGCCTACCTGTGTATATAGCACACTGGTTAAGAAGCACTGGTCTGTTTAAAGTTCTTCTAACTTTTTTTTTCATGAGGCATAATTCCCTAGACCTTACTTACTCTAATTCCTTCATCATTTATCATTTCTTTTCATGCACAGTAGGAGTTAGAAAAGCTACTTCCCAACAAACTAGATCTCAGAAATTGGCCCACAATGGAAGAACACAGTCTCATCTTCAAGGTCTAGGTAGATTCTTGGGGAAATGCAGAGAAAAAGAGTTGTGTCTGTTATTCTGAAGAGTCATCTGCTGTGGCCTAAGGAAAACTAGGAAGACATAAGAGCCCTCTTCCCTCTGAAGAATGCTCCTTTCCTCTTGTTCTACAAATCTGAAGAGAGGATTAGCAAGATGCAAGGTGGCTTCCTCTCTCCTGAGTGCCAAGAAAAATGTTATTTTGTTTAATCCTTCCTTAGGAAAATCTGTCAGCTTGTAAACTGGACAGGTGTCCCCTCTCTCAGCCAGCCCTGATAATGGGGTGACAGTTGGGGTAGAAGGGATGGAATACCTTCAGAAACACTTCCTGGTGAGACCATCTGATTAAAACCACCAAGTGTCAGGACACACCATCTGATTTTGCAAAGCCCCAGCTAGATGGGAACCCCATTGATTGATTTTTTTTTTTCCTCCTAAGGAAAATGTTGAAAAATTGTAAAGCTCAAAGTGGTGAACTCTTATTTTGAAGCACATACGACAAGGCCTATCCTTAAATGAAAGATTGTCAAGGCCTAACCAAATACGTTTGAGGAAGGTGGGGCGTGATTATTGCCACCAAACAACTCACCTTTTTTTCTTCTCTTTCCAACTTGCCTGCAAATCTGTATCTAATTCTGTCCACTCTACTTCTCCCCATCAGAGCGTAGGCAAGGCAGCACACATTTCAGCTGGGTTGGTGTGGGACTATCCCTCCTCTGTCCTAAGACTGCACATCCCGTGAGTCCCAAAAGCCTGTATGATCTTCCCTATATATTTCAACCATAGCCAAAACAGGGCTCTGCCTGAAGTTCCTCTGCATTAGCAATAGAAAGGACGGGGACCAGAGCATGCTATCAATATTTGCCACCTCTGGTTTGACTTTTCATGGAACTCTTTCCTTAGTGCAGATACAGAGGCAGGCAAGCCTTTCTCCTGCTCTGACCAGAAAGTTCAGAGAGCAGTTGGCAGTTCACCCAGAGTTGCCATGATGTCTAAGAAATGAGTGGATTTTCTTTAAGTTCCTAGCAAGAACAGTTGGTAAAAATTTCTATTCTTTGATCATCTGTTCCTTGATTAACAAGTGCTGAAAATGTGAGATTGAGGAATGCTGAGGGCTTGGGCCTCCCAATCCAAATTACATAGCTATTTTACATGACCATTTCAAGTACAGAATATTGAGCCATCTCTCTGTTTCATGGTCCAGGATGAAGAACAAGCTGTGGTACTTTGAATTTGGCACATCGGAGACCTTTGCAGCCACTTGCAAGAAACTCCATGACCACATAGAGTTGGAGGTAAGTTTCCAAGTGGGGAGAAGGCTTCCTGGACCTTGATTCTGCTCCTGAACTGTCACACACCCAGAGGACATATCCTCTTGAGTCCTTAAGAGGTGATCCCGAGTGTAGCTTGTATGTTGTTTCTCTATCCTGTTCCCAAACACCTCCACAACCTCACTCAGAGGGCTCAAGTTGTTGGGCCTGCTCCTGGCCTGTCCAGAGAGTACTTGGGGCTGGGGGACTCATTCCAGCCTTCAGCCCCCCTCCCACCATGGCCTAGCTATTCCTCCTTTTTAGAGAGACAAAGACTCAATTGCCATCAGCACAGGGAAAGGGGCTGTGTTGGGATACAGGCAATGTCCCAATCCTGGTAAAAGTCTGGGAACTGGGGCCGCAGGGCAGCAGGGGTGGGAAGTATGGGGGTTGAGGCCAGAGGTGACCAGACATCCCCCAGCTCACCTGCCTCCGTTTTCACAGCTGCATCAAGGCACTGACTCATAGGCACCCAGAGTCAGCTTTGTGGGTGTGTAACCTGTACGGTCACAGAGGTCCCTGTGCTCAGAAAGGCCCTCAGTTTAAGGCTCTTCTGTCACTGTCTTGAACTTCTTGGTAATTTTTTTAGCAAAGAGCCCTGCATTGTCATTCTGAACTGGGCCCCACAAATTATGTAGCTGATCCTGTTGGTGCACTCATGTTTTACTAACTCTTCCACACTTGTAGCAGCCTGCCTAAGACAGTTTGCCTGTGGGCTTCCCTCCCCTGGTTGATAAGCTGCCCACTTCCCACCCCGTCACCTCTGCCAGGCCACTGTCCTGGAGTCCTTTCATCGATCCCTATGAGGACCTCTCCTTGGTCTCTGGCCCAAACTTCTATGCACACCACTCTGTCTCCACTCTGTGAAACCTCAGGCCCATCGATTCTCTTGCCCAGAGTTCTTAGCTCCCAACCTCACCTGCCCATGGGATTCAGGCTGGAGGTCTTATTTTCACTTGAGAAAAGCAAGTGAAAGAGGCAGCCAGAGAGTTCCACCAGGACAGGCTCCTCCTGGCGCACCAGCTCTGCCTCCCAGCCTCCTCGAGCAGTCCGGTAGGGCCTGGGCATCCCTCTGAGGAGCACTTGGCCTGAAGTGGGGTGGGAAAGCCCCGCCACTGCCTGCCGGAAGGGAGCCTGTGCTCCTCACTTGAAGGGACTTTTCACAAACAAAAACACGAAGCCAGAGGTTCTGCACCGCTGCTCTATTTGACTCATCTGCCTGCCTCTCCCCTTGGGTTGCTGGGTTACTGACACCAGGGTGGGAGGCACCGGCTAATCCCCTGAACTTTCCGACAGCTTGGTCAGAGGGCAGAGAGGCCCAGGAGCCAGAGGCATGTGTCTCTAGGTAGTACGTGGCTGCTGGCTGTGACCACCTACACCTGGGAGAGGGTAAGGAGCCAGCCCTCCTCTATTTACACATAAATGCACTGCCTGGGCCCTGTGCCTGGGCACTGCGGCTGAAGGAGGAGAGGCCTTGGCAGGGGGATTAAGTGTGGCTAACAGAGATATGTGTGCATTTTCCCTGTTGGCACGATCATCTGGTGGGGTCTCTTTAAATATACCACAAGTGAGGGAGAGCCCTGGCCTAACCACGGCCAGCTGCAGGCGCACAGCGACTGCTTGTTCTCCCTGCAGCTGGCCTTGAAATTGTGCCCAGAATACAGCAGCTCAGCTCCCCTGCCTCTGGCCCGCCTCCTGCTGCAGGCCCAACAGTCCCCTCTAGGTCTGAGACACAGCAGCTCTTCCTCAACCATAGAGGGGGCTGGTGGCCTTGTTGCTAAAGATACTGGTGGCCTCTGGAGGGGGTGGGGTTGCTCACAGGGTGGGTTGTTGGGAGCCCTCAGAAGCACTTCCTGTTTTCCTTTTCTCCCCATAATGAGTCTTTTTAGTATGTATTCATGAGGGTAAGCTGGGGAAGTGGGGGTGAGGGTGTCATGTGATGGGCAGCTTCTGACAGCCCTCCGGATTGGGGCAGGCACCATTTCTGTATCCAGAGAATAGCGGGTGGATGGTCCTGTGCCTTGTGATCCAGAGAGGGACTGAGAGAGACAGAAGAGGGCAAGCCTTGCGGGTAACAGGTGTAAGGAGACTGCAGAGCCTTGCAGGGAGATGTGAGAGTATCTGGGCCCCAGGAAGAGCAGACAAGAGAAGCTATGTTAAGGGACCTTCTAAATGTGGCTGCTGCACATAACAGCCCAGGCCTGTGAGGACCAGCACACGATCCACCAGCTTGAGGTCAGCAAGCCCAAGAAAAACCCCATACAGGTATTTATGTCAGGTTTCAGTCTGAAACGTTGGTTCATGGCACGCCCATGGCTGAAGAATGACCAGACTCACCAAAGTAAGGCAAGCACAAAAATAAGGTTTATTGAGGAGAGATAGATAGGATTATAGAGCAAGAGCAAGATATAGGTTTACAGGGCGAGATACATACACCACGGATGACTACCGGACCCATTGTTACAGCAAAGGGACAACAAAAAGAAGGGGCCAAAAAGAAAAAAAGGGGATTGGCTATGGTCCCAGTCTTGATTTATAGTGCCCAGATTGGGACCTCTCTCGTGGCTCAGATGTCACCATGGAACCACTGTAATTGGACAGTTGGGAATTGCATGACCTGAGCCTTACTACCCATGCGGGACGTTCTAGGCCACTTTCTGGACTCTCTGGTCTCTATGCTGTTTGGCCCGTGGGCTAGAGAGTCCTCTGCATTCTTTTTGCAGCTGGTGCACTAAGTTCTGATTGGCAGATTCGTAGGGTGTTCCCTCCTACCCTAGGTAGGGCAGTTGCTCAAGACAGGATTAAGGTAGGGCAGCACCAGGATGGGGGCCCACTTTCATCCCTAGGAAACCAGGAATCAGTCACCAACTACCTAACATTTATATTACACTTCACCATTTTCAAAGCCCTACCACAGCCTTCATTCCCAAGTCACACAACAACCCTGTGCGCTAAGTAGGCCAAGGATTTATCCCCCTTATATGGAAAAGCAAGCTGAGGCACAGAGGTTTAGAAAGGTAAACAGAAGAGAGAGAAAAGTAAAATGGGATGAGAAAAAGTCAACCGCTTGGATTGTCTACCGTAACAAGTTTTCATCTGACACAACCACCCAGTGGGGCAAGTATTATCACATTTTTAAAATGAGGCTCAGACACATTAAGTAACTTGACCAAGACTTCATTGCTGAAAACTGGTAAGAGAGAATATCCCGGGTGTTCTGGAGTGAGTATAGCTTGGAACCTAGTAAGTAGAGAATCACCTAACAAATGCTAGAACCTCAGTAAATTCTTCTGGGAGCATGGAAGCACTGTTTCTTCCTCCTTTACTGTATGTGGGATCATGTGATTCCCTCTCAGCTCATGCAGCTGGGCAGCTCTGCTGAGAAATGCTTTGCAAAGAACAGAAGACAGTCCTACTGCCCATTTGAGGAAGGAATAGACGCAGGCTGGAGGGTAGGAGAGAGGGTCCAAGAGGAAAACCGCCTTACAGTTTACAAAGGATCTTCCCACACAGCATCTCATTTTGTTTTGATCCACAGAGCATGCAGGACAGATATTAATGCCCTCACTTTGTGGAAGAGGAAACCGAGGCGAAGAGGTTCAGCAACCTGAGAAAGATCACAACTGTTAGGAATCAGAGAACAGATAATGAAGTTTATTTAGTTTCTTCCCTATTTTTTTTTCTTTTTTGTCATTCTGGTACAAAAGTTGGATGGTGAAAGTTAAAGCTCAAATGAGATATTGCAGGGAAGATCTCCATTAAAAACCATTCATGTAATATATAAACTATTTCTGTGATGTGAGTGGCTAGTTGAAATGGAATAGGAGACTTGGTCCCATCTCTGAAATAAAGCTGTTGACAAGAGAGAATAGTCCACAGAACACAGAAGAGCTGGTTAATAGAGTGCTTACTTAACTAGCACTAAGGAGACTAGATCCAAAGAGTCCCGGGAGCCACATGAGTCAGATCACTCTGGACCCTGTTTTTTGGGCCAATGACTCAGGCAGAGGAGAACGTGAGTCCAAATCTACTGCTCACCTGCAGACACGCGGCCAGGGCTGGCACAGTGAAAGGGCTCTGACTCGGACTCACAAGGCCTGTGCTTAGGTTAAGTAACTTGCTGAACTGTATGTCTGAGTCTCAGTATTCTCATCTATAAAATGGGGAGGAAAGGGGTTAGTCTACCTCCCAAGGCCATTACTAGGATTAAAGTTTTCGGGGCTTTTTGTTTTTGTTTTTTTATGTAACTGGCAGTGGTGCTAAGTGCCTCACGGAATCTGCAAGGCAGCCCTAAGTGGCAGGTGTCATAATCACCTTTCCAGAGAAGGGGGACAGAAGCTGAGAGAAGGTAAGAAGCTCACCTGAGGTCCACAACCTATGAGTGATCAAGTCAGGTTTCAAATCCAGATTTGCCAGAAACCCAGGAGTTTCGAGGCAGTATTGGCACTTGGAAAGCTCAGTCTAGAGATTCTCAACCAGGTTTGGGGCATATCTGACCTGCTTATTATTCAATCTTTATTTTGACTTTTCGGATAACATTAAAAGCAGGCACGAGATTTTTGTATCTCGTATCATGTATCAAAAGGGGAGCATAAAATAATATTGCAAATACCTGCCCTAAATGCTTCCTCTATGGGAACACAAAGAAAGACCTGTGAACATTAGTGCTGTACCTGGAACCTGGGCGCTCAATAAATTGTTACAGAGTCTAAGTAGGAAGCCAGCATGTCACCTACACCCCAGCCCCACTGACTATCACCATCCCTGGTCTAAGGCAGTCTCTCAGGGTGCTCTCTGACGTCTCTTCACTTCCAATGGCGCCCTTAATAATTATTCTAACCTGATTTCACCTGAATAAACAGGTGGGGGGGGTGAGGGAGGCACACAGTGAGTCACCTCCCCCACCCCAGGCCCAGAATAGCCTTGCTAACATTTGTAGATAGGATCAGTTAGGTGGAGCAAACCAGACAGGCTTCAACTCGAGCACTTATTTTACATTCTGTGGAAGTGTTTCATTTTACTGGCTAAAAATAAGAAATTCCAAAATTCCTTGATATTTAATCTAATCTTTAATACAATGTTCACAAGGCTAGCCAGCTCCACTAATGTGAACTAATGTGAACGTTAGTAGGGGGAAAAGTGAGTCCAAATCTGGAAGCTCCTCCAAAAATCTCTTATTCAGTATATTTTGGGAATCTCTGCACATCAGTTACCCCTTTTACTTGAGGGTTTTTAAAAAATACAGAAAAGTCTTGAGAATAGTATATGAAATACTCCCATTTCCCCCTCATTCGGAATTGATATTTGTCATTATTTTGTCTTAATTTCAAGTATTTTTCAATCAAAGAAATTAAATATTGCAGATAAAAATGAAGTCTACCACAATCCCTTCATGCTCTGCAACTTGCCTCTGTACTCACCTTTATGTTCTTGAGATCTCCCCATGTCGCTGTTGATGGAGCCGGTTCATTACTTTGAACTGCCCTATGGTGCTCTGTGCATACCCCACCCACTGTTGGTGAGGAGCAGAAATGGGAACTCTCAGACACTGCTGGGGGAAACATAAGTGTTACACCACTTTGGAGAGCAGTTCGGCAATCCACGACAAAGTGAAGTGTGTATATATAGACTGTGTGACCTAGACAAGTTCTCCTCGACCTAGACCTGTTTCCTACATATGAGCAGGAGATGAGCATAGAGGTACAGTGCAGCATTTTTTTATTATAGCCAAATAGAACCAACCCAAATGACTGCGTTATACTAACACTTTAAAAAGTGAGTGAATGTACTAAATGCCACTGACACTTTAAAATGGTTAATTTTATGTCATGTGAATTTCACCTCAATAAAAAAAAATTTAATTTTAAAAAAGGGAGGTGCTGGGTACTGTGCTAGTAATATTTAATCTATCTCATGACATGGGTCCCACCTATGAGAATCCTAAATTCTAAAACTAACATTTAGCACAGCCATGTGCATGTAAAGAAGCTTCATAAATAATGTCAGATTACCATACTTTAAGATCGGGCAGATACCTTTAGATACTCCAATCCAAACCAGTGCCATTATTTTTGAAAAGAGAGAAATCAAGGACTTCATAGGTTACGTAGCTTGACCAAGTTCAGCCAGCCAGTATGTGACAGAAGAGAACCCATGCCTCTCAAGCTCCAGCCATTCTCTAATTCTGCTGTGGTATCCACCTGCAATATTGCACACTTTTAAATCAGAGTGAAAGAGATTTTCAGGCCTTGGTCTCTTCAGGCATGTTCTGAACCACCTTCTCAGCTTGGGCAGGTGGAGCCTTTCAGAGCTTGGCGTAAGGAAGGTGGGAACTGGCCAGCACTCCGCCATTCCCCCAGCCACAGTGGATGACATGGAAACATTCATGGGCAGGGAAACTTGAGAAGAGCATTAGAAGGGATTTTGAGCTCTTGGAAAATAAAAGGGCAACCTGATTACACTCCAAACCCTGGAGTGAAAAATGAGGCTAAAGAGGTCCTCCTTCTGTTCTATTCCCTTCCTCCATCCAGTCTGGCAGCATCATCCTCATTGCGAGACCATCGAAGGCGGTGCTTGACACTTCAGGTTTCTTCTTCTTGCCCATCCACCAGTTCTCACTACTCCAGATGCCCCTACCTCAGTTTCTTTCTTCTCCCTCCTAATATGTGTGCTAACCTCTTTTCCTGATTACAAAAGTAATCCAAAGTCATGGCAGAACATTTTAAATTACAGAGGGGCAAAAAAGAAAAGTAACTGCCAATCTCACCAACCAGGGATCAGAACTATTATTATAAGGTTGGCCTCATTTCAATCTTATACTAATATCAGCCTTTATTTCTTTAATATTAGGCCTCCTGAGGACCATTCTTTGGCTTCATTCTCCATTTTAAACACCACTTTATCGTCCCCATCTCTCTTCCTCTTTCAACCATGCTCTGACTGTAAGTTTCCTTCACTGATGGTTAGAATTGTTTAGCTTACTAAGGAAAAATTGTTTCTGTCAATTTTCCCTTATAATATTCCATTGTTTGCTTGCAGTTGTTTCTGACACAAAAAACTTTTTCTCTCTTAAATGACCCTCTTTTTCATTTCCTACAAATGTGTACCCTGTAGTTCACTTCAAGCCTCCGTTCATCCATATGCTTTTATTTTCCTGTTCTTTTCCATTTCTTTTGTTCTTTGTGAATTGCTTTGATTTTCTTTTGTGTTCAGACTCCTGGCTATATATACTTTGTGTCTTCTGAGGACTTGGGAGTAACTTTTAAAGATTAATTCTTATGCCTATATTTTCACAAAGTGGCTGTTGGGTGGTCCATAGCATGTTTGATAGACAGGGCCCAAGGAAGTCTCAGAAGACCAAGGTTGAGGGTCACATGACTCAGCAGGTTAGGTTAGAACACCCTTCCACGACAGCATTCTTTCTGAAAGATCCTCTCAGCTAACCTCTGCCCAGGGTGCTTAACTTTTCTACCACCAAGGTCACTTAGTAAAAGAGTAACTTTCCCCAAGCAATGTCTACAGAACAAATACATCTTTTAAGTAATAATGAACTATGAGGCCCTGTCAATGGGAAATATATTATTTCCTTTAGACTCTTTAGAATATTCAAAGGAATTCATGATCTTCATCACCACACGCAGGAGATTCAGGAACCTCGAGAAAGAAACACTGCAATCCTTTTCTTCCTCCACAACTGGGTAATTAAACAGACAGAATATTCTACATAAATATGTCTTGTCTCTTTGTTTTTCCCACTTAGTCTGTGAGGTCATAAACTTTTTGATCCTAGCCTTCACTAGAGGAGGAATTAAGAAGGTAGAAGAATTGACTCTTTAAGGAAGGGCATAGAATCTAATAAGGGATTGAATAAATACTACTGTGCACACACACATTATATCCCAAGTCCATTAGGATCAACAAGTTAATAACAATAGCGGCCACTTACTGAGCACTTACCATATGGCAAGCTGTGTCCCAGCACTTTCCTACACTGTCTTACTTCATCTTCATAACCACTCTGCATGGTGTGTATTATTCCCATTATTTGCACAAGGAAACCGAGTCTCATAAAGATAAGTAAGCACACTCTGAGATCCCAGAGCCCACATGCCCCCGACAATGCCGCAGTACTGCAGTAGGAAATGGTCTCTGCATTACACTTCTGCTTTCTGCCTAATCTGTGTGTCTATTCAGCTGATAAAGGGGCTCTCCTTCAGGACTCAGCATACCTATCAGGAAATCAGCTTTCTGAAGCAAGAATTTTATCTTATTCATTCTGTATCCCCAGGCCTAGCACAGTGCCCAAAATGAAGTAATTCCTCAATTGTTATTTGTTGATTGTAAAATTGAACAAGTGTGAAACATTCCATAATTAGTGTGAACACAAATAGAAACTATCACTTGACCAGCCTCAAGTCATACCTTTTTGTTGGAAGCCACCAGAATAAAAGGGACCCTTGCTCCATTTGTAACACAAAGAGGGGAATGGCTGGCACTCAGGCCTTCTCCTAACTGTGCAGCAAGTAGGAAGACCTCCCACGCCCATCACTGAGCTGTTGCTCGGATCTATGAAAGTAGCAGAGGGTCTGGGACAACTGTGAACAGGGACAGGAAATGCCAGGGTTCTCCCACCTCTTTCCCACCAAACAGAGTTAAGACAGTGAGTGGGCAGAGCCCATGTGGCAGCAAGGGTGCCAAGCGGCTGTGGGGTCGGAGAAAGTGACCCTGCAGGGCAGAAGGGGTCTCCATTCCAAACCCTTTCTCGTAGCCCAGAAGCCTACCTACCCCTGAGCCCTGCTAGTCCTATGGCCATTGGCCAGGCTTTATCTGCAGGAAAGTTTGACCCCTCAGGAAGCCCCATCCACCCCAGACAGACAGCAAAGCCTGTTAATCTGCATCCAGAGCAAGAATGCCTTAACACACCAGGTTTTTTTAAAAACTTGGGGAGGGTGGAGCAGCAGATAGGAAACAGCTTTGCCTTCTATCCAACTCTGAGGCAACCCACCACCGTGAGCTCTGAGAAATAGCAGTTTTGTTTGGGAAACTGGCACCCAGTGCCGGCTCACTCCTGGAAATGAATTTGCCCCCCCGCCCCGCCGTCCCCAGCTGCAACGTTCTACTTCCAGCCTGCCTGCCAACACCCTCTTCCAGCTGCCCCTCTCAAAGGCACCATTGTGCCCGCCTGGCACAGCAACAGAGAAGGGCTAAAGAGGAAGAAAATATTTTCTGCTCATGGGATGTTCTTAAGCAGGTTGTGTGTACATGGCTTCAATGCCGCATTCCTTGAGCCCACACAAACCCACCAGAACTCCATCATCCCTGTCACAGATGGCAGCCACTTTCCAGTCTCACTGGCCCACCACAGCTCACTGTCAGAGAACGCAGAGCACGCAGCTGGGAGGACAAGGCTGGGAAAAAGTGGGGGGTCGTGATGACACTTTTTCAGTACAGCACACTCTAGCCTGCCAGAGCAAAGCTAAACATACACTCGGAATCTCTGAACTGGAAAGGGCTTTAGTCCCACTTTCTATTCAACAAAAGATTCATTCTAGCACATTCTAATAAGTGGGTGTTCAAGTCTCCTCCTAAATACTCCAAAGACAGGAAACTCACTACTTTTCAAGCAGCCTGTTGCATTACTTCCTGATGTTCTTCCCGATGTTGAACAAGGATTGTGTGTCCCATTCCTCATCATCTCCTTCCCTAGTCAGCACTTAGCACAATGCTTAGAACAAAATAGGTGCACAGGAAGTGTGTCTGGGGTGCATGACTGAGCTCCCCTTCCAGTGGGCCTATTTGCACCCTCTGGGGGCACACAGAACTATACCTCCTCCTCCTCCACACAGCTGCCCTTCAGAGAGCTGAAGATGTATCTTCTATGTTGTCTCCTATTTATTTCCCCTCAGCTCAACAGCCCCAGTTCCTTATATGACTCAATTTATAGACACATGACTACCATGACCACTCTTCTCTTGATAGACTCCATTTTTTTTAGTGTCCTCCTTAAAATGAAAAATAAAATCCCTGTATCTATAATACTCCAAGTGTGTCTCATAGGTGACAAAGCACAAGATTAACAGGCATCAGGTACATGCTCTCTAAGTTGGATTGCTTCTTGACCTTGTCACTTGCATCTTATGCAGGAAACCTGCAGGTTCGTGAAGACTAACACAAACCTTGAAAAATTTGAAAAAGAAGTTCCTTCCTTAGTTTCATTAAGTCAAACCTTCCTCATCTGTAAAAATGGGAATACAAATACTGACATTGCAGGGTTGTAAGGATTAGACACAAAATATATGTGCCTAGTGCATAACAGTTACTCAATAAATGATATATATTAATATTATATAAAATATGTGTGCATTAGTATTATTATCTAACAGCCCATAATAGACATTGGCTCCCAAAATGACGTAAAACAGCCCCTGCAAATGCACAGGATGCCACTGTCCTGTAAGAGTTACCTATGGGCCAGGCCAATTCTTGTATGTCGATAGTACTGAACTGTCTTTCCAATAATGCTGTCACCATGCATCAGTGCCACTCCATATATCACCTGTTCTTTCCTCCCAATACACATCAGATTATTGCCACTAAAAACACTCTCTCTAGTTCTTCTCTAGAGAAAACAGATATTGTTTTCCCTGGCTGTTTTTCTTTCACTCCCAAGAAATTTCTCTATTCTGGCCATAGGCCCTGCAGATATGCAGATATCTACTTCCTCTTCCGTCTTCTTGCTTCCAGCTAGTGTGTGCTACAGCCAGCTTGCTTGCTCGCGCATCCCTTCCCAACTCTCCTTTCAGTGATGTCATACACCATAGAACACAACAATGAGGGTTCCCCCCAACACCCCTGTGCAGCCTGCCCAGAGCCTGCTGTTAAGCGTTTAGCAACACAGCATTGCCTCTAGCATTGACCTGCTGTGAGCACCTTGGAGACAGGGACTGTGTCCCATTTCTGCTCCATCCCCAGAGTCCAGCACAGAGTCAGTAGATTCCTATCATTCTTTATGGATCAATGAGTGTTTTTGTCTTCTGTCTCTTAATGTGTCTCTCACATAAAATGTGCCTCATGTGGTCCACTCTTGTTACCAGGTGTTTACGAATAAATTTCCTTTAGTTGTGATCAGAGGACCACTTTATGCAGACTTAGATTAACCTTCCATATCTCTCCCTATCCTGGAAATTCAGTCCACTTTATTTGGTCACTATATTCATCCAGAGAGGTGGGGGAATTCATCCCCCATCCTTGAAGGAAGGAAGCCTTATCAGATTTCTTCAAAGAACACCTTAGTTTCCATTTTAGGATTTCTCCACACATTCTTTCAATTCACAAACAGTTATATTGGACAACTGATACGGGTATGACATATCAGGAACTATGGAGAACACAGAGCTGTGTGACATATGGCTCCCACCTTGTATGAGCTTAAAGTCTCCTTGGGGACAGGCAAATATGCATAATACCTGGCAGAATATAAATTCCATATAAGAGGAAAAAACAAAACAATGAAAATCCAGGGAAGGAGAAGATCAATTTCTAGCTAAAGCATTGGGAAAAGCCTCGTAGAGGAGATAGCTTTTGAGCCAGAAGGTAGATTTTAACAGGCAGAAAAGAGCTGATGGGCAATTTAGGCAGTATATATGACAAAAAAAAATAAGTAGGCCCCAACTTTGTAGCCTCTATGCGGAACAATTCAGGCTACCATAACTGGCATTTACCAGGGCCTGGCTAACTCTTTTCTTTAGCTACTCTCATCTTTCCAAACCAAAGGGGACCCTAAGGGGTCCAGCCTTCCCCATAATCTAACTTACATTCCAACTTGCCAAGCTAATTCACAGAGAGAAACTCTTCCCTTCCTGCTATAGCAGAAGTGCTCTCACTGTAAATGAGCACACCGCCCCCATCCTTACCTAGGCCCTACAGGCCCCTGGGGCTGCACACAGTGCTTTCTCTTTGCCTAATGCCTGTCAGTGTCCTGTTCCCTCAAAAAGAAGGCAGTGTGTGTTGTGGGGTCAGGGGAGGATTTTGGTCAGGTGTATGTCAGCCACCTCTCTGCCTTTTATTGTCTGTCTGAGGCTCTACATGGAGCCCAGGCATCAAGGGAGGCCACCCTCACCCCCTGCCTAAGCCCCTCTCAGCTTTGAGCTGGAAGGGTAGATTTGTTAGTGTGTCAGGATGTTGTCCACCTCTTCCTTAGCCTTCCCTCTTCCTCCCCACTGTAACTGAAATATTGTTTTCCCTAGACATGGCCCAGCATTTTGCTACCTCCCTCTTCAAAAGAGCTACCCCAGGTTTAGTTCTCTCACTCACTGGGAAAGAAAGGATCCCAGTATCATCCCCAGACCAATGTCCCACCACTCTTTCCAGCATCTTCTCTTCTACCCCATCTACTTCCCATCCTGGACATTCCAGCTTCCTTTTCTCTCCATGCATTCATTCATCCAACAGGTATTGATTGAGCATCTCTTCTGCCTCAAACATCCATGAAAAGCCTTTTCCTCAATCATATTACCCCTTTTAGATCCCATCTTCCCTCTCCAGCCCTGTGTGCCACCAAACCACATGGCTATTCCAACTCTGTTCCCTCACTGCCACCTCCCCTACTTACCTTAGCGTCCCTAGTTAAGCCCTACCTCTTCCAGGAATAGCTGTGTAATCGGGGAAAGTTGCTCACCAACTTTAGGCCTCATTGTTCTCATTTTGGTAATTAGGAGTGATCTCTAATGTTCCATCTGGCTTTACCATTCTAAGATTCTAGGCTTTGGCCCTCATCCAGTGGCCAAAATTCCTCTTTAGAAAGTCACGTGTGACTTCCTGGTTGTCAATCCAAATGACCACACGTCTTAATCCAGATCAGCTTACTCTAATTAGCCATGCAACACTGGGCCATTCCCTCAACCTCTTTTGCTTCAGTTTTCTCATCTATAAAAATGAGGTAATTGGACTGAGTGAACTTTCAAGACCCTCTGGTCTTTGATTCCATGAGAGTAAAGATGCAGAGAAGAGAGAAAGAGAAAGACAGGTCCTTTTTGGAGAGTATGCAAGAAGGAATTAATGGAGAAAATAGCATCTGTAGAGACCTGGAAGAAAGGTACAGGGAGGGTGCTAGGGTGTCCTCATGGGTATACTACCATTAGGATACTGTAATGAGTCTACACAAGGATCATCATTGGCTGATGAAGAACTCTGTAATAGAAGGTTTAGGCTGACAATACCTGAACCCACTGATCAATCTAAACATCACAAAAAAGAGACAATCGAATTATGTGCCTCCTAATGAGATGCAATAGGAAATATATAGCCCCACTAATGAAGTATTCTTGGCCAAAAAGCCAGTCCTGAAGCTGATCAAGCCTCTAAAAGTACCAATTTAGTGAAAATACAGGGGATAGACTGAGAATATGTTTAAAAGATACCTCAGCAATGCCGTCACCAAAACCCAGGATCTGGGAAGTACTACAGCCTTACTACTCAAAGTGTGGTCCATGGACCTACAGCATGAGCACCACCAGGGAGCATGTCACAAATGTAGAGTCTAAGGCCCCACCCATACCTCCTGAATCCTGAATCAGAATATGCTTTTTTTTTTTTTTCAGAGATAGGGTCTTGCTGTGTTGCCCAGGCTAGAGTGAGTGCAGTGGTGCAATCATAGTTCACTGTAGCCTCGAACTCCTGGCCTCAGGCAATCCTCCTACCTTGGCCTCCCAAAGTGCTGGGATTACAGGCATGAGGCACTGTGCCCAGCCTAGAATATACTTTTTAATAAGACCATGAAGTGATCTGTGTGCACAATAAAGTTTGAGAAGCACTGCTCTATAGGACAAATGACCCATTTCTTCAATAAATAAAAGGAAAAAAGAATAGGGGATTTAGATCAAAAGAAACCTAAGAGATATATCAACCAAATGCAATGTGAAGACCTTTCAGACAAACCAACTATAAAAAAACGAGACCATAGAGGAAATTTGAACAATTACTGGATATTTATTGACATCAAGGAATTATTGTTACTTTTTAAGAGTGAGAATAGTATTGACATAATCCCCTTTTTTTAGTCCTTATTTAAAGATACATAAGTCTTTATGATGAAATTATAGAATCTCAGGAATCTGCTATAAAATAGTTCCGTGTGGAGGTGGGAAAGTGAACCGGCAGGTAGAGTCAAAACAAGATTAGCTAAGAGTTGCTAGAGTTGCTAATTGCTGGGGCTGGGTTTGGGGGCACATGGGGGTTTATACTCTCGCTACGTTCCTGTATGTTTGGGAATACCCATAATAAAAAGATTTTAAAAAGAAAGACCAGGAAGGAGTCATCGAAGATGGGAGGGATCATAGCGCTGTGGCAAGGTACCCAAGAAAGAGAAAATGTCAAGCTGAAAGGGGACAAACGCCACCTGAGCCATGGAGGCCTGGGTTCCACCTCAGATCCGGCCTGGAGGAGGTCATTCCTGAGACTAGACACAACCCAAAGGCAGGACTCTGAAACAAAAAAAACCCTGCGTCCAAACCAGAGAAAACCTCCCTAATCTGTGGCACGCTGAATCGAGGTTAAAAGAAGGGAGAATTTCCTAGATGCTAAAAACTGAAACAGGTCATCAAATAAATTGTGGAATCTCCTCCCCTAAGGGCCTTCAGAAATAGGACTGGCAGGGCTGGGAAGGAGGCGGCCTTGTCCGCAGCCTTTTCAGGTCGCCGCCGCGGGCAGGCAGGGAGGCAGGAGCGCGGCGACGCCGGCAGCCGGCAGGGGAAGCATCGGCGCCCTCCCTCCCTCACTGCCTCGGCTCTCGGTCCTTCTCCGCGAGGCCTGGCTGTCCCGGTTCTGCCCAGAATTATGTGGCAGTAGGGATCCGAGACATCAAGGGCGGAGGTGGGGATGAATTCGAATTCCCAGCGCCTTTCATTTGCACATAAATACGCGTTGGCCTCCTAACCCAGTCTCTGGTTACCTGCGCCCGGGCCCTCCACCAAACCCACCAGCCATCCCCGGCTGGGAAAGAAACCAGATCTGGGGGGCACTGTCTTCGCAAGGGGGACCCATGTTGACCGTGGCCGACAGCTGCCAGAGTCTGGGAGGACGCGGGTGCGGACCGCGCTGGGCTGGGTTCAGACACATTCCCGAACTGCCTCCAAGGGGCGGGAGCGGGGCTGGCCTCGATGCGCCCCCACTCCCGCCCCGCGCCCCCAGCACCGCCCGGACTCGGGCGGCCCGACGTCGGGCACCTGGCGGCCGGGGCACACCGGGAGCACGATGTGGGGCGTGTGCGCGCTCGCCGCTCGGGACAAGAGCTCTCTGTTTCAGCCCCATGCCGGGCTATAAATACCTGGGTTCCGTGGCAGAGCAGCCTCCGCTTGGAGGGGAGCCTGCCGGCCCAGCCCTAGGTTAGGATGGCGAATGGTGCGCGCAGGGACCGCCGCCCTCCTTCACGCTCCCCAGCAGCGGCCGGGTCGGGGCAGGGGAGGGGGCCGGATGACGTCATGGAACAGTTGGAGGATATAGCTCAGGAACCCGCCGGGGAGCGGGCCCCGGGGCTCGTGTTCCATTTCGGCCGACAGTGTTCCAGTCTCGGCTCCACTTTCCCAGACTCAGCACAGCGGCCTTGCACCTTTCCCGAGACCTAGGCGAGCCTGGAGTTTTTAAGGAAATCAGCGTATGATCGCTAGGCCAAGAACTCCAGAGAAAGGGCATGCAGGTGTGGGCTGGCAAGGCTCTCACCAGGATGGGTCGAGCCAAGAGGCCATTAAAATGCTTCCAGCGAAGTCTCATGTAGTGAGGGAGTGATTTTAGGAAGAAATATTCCTCATGGCACAGGGGTTGGGGAAACTAATGATAATGCAGACAGTCATGGATATGGAGTGCTATTGCCTTCCAGAGACCAATCAACCCCTTAAGGTAGATGGTATTCCCCATCCCTCATTTTACAGATGACAAATTAAAGCACAGAGAAGTTAAGGAACCAACTCAGGATCACACAGCTGGCAATGACATAGCCAAGATTTCGACCCATAGTTCTCTGTCTCCAAACCTGGGCATGTTCTTTCCAAGACATAGCCTCTCATTTTCCAAGTAGGTGCATTCCAAGGGTGAGGGACACCAAAGTCAAACAGACCCCAGGGCCCTCCCACCTCTTCTATTCTTTTTGACCCCTGTACAGTCTACATAAGACCCAAAGAGATAATAGCAGAAGGGAACAAACTATCAGAAAGCAGAGTGAGGACTGTCTGCCCTTCCAGGGAAAAGTTAATGTTTTACCAAGTTGATAGCTAACACTTGTAGCTGGCTATGGATACAGGTGGAAGAGACAGAGACTACTTAAAACTGTAGTAGGGAATAAAGGTGACTTTGTGGAATACTATTTGCCAAGGACTGTGCTGATGGTATACTTTTTTTTTACAAACCTGGCACAGAGACAAGATATAATAATACTAATATCCAACATCGATGTGCCAGGCTCTGCTCTAAGCACTATACAAGATAGAGCAATGGTGGAAGATTTCAATTATTCAAACAGCTGTAAGTTTAATTTTGCTATAAGTCTAGCATCAGCAAAATTCCTGATATGCCTCACTGACTCATCTCCAGCATAGGATCTGGCTTCTGACTGCCTGGGTTTGCAGCCTAGCTCTGCCATCATGTAGCGTGGCAAGTTATGCAGCCTAGAGCAAGTACCTTACCCCGCTGTGAGACCCTGTCAGTTGGGGGTAGCAGTGGTGCCTCCCTCTTCATGTTCGTGTGAGGGACCCAAGAGATAATGCGGATGAATCCCAACACAGTGCCCAAGGAAGCTCTCACCAAGCAAGAGTTGCTAATATTGTTATTATTACCTCTCAGAATGGAGGGGGATATTTTGAGGGGTATTTCGACCAACAATGAGTAAATTGAGGTGATGTGGAAGTGACTACAACCAAGAGGGGAAGTGAGTGTTCGTCTAGAAAGTGATAAGGATAAGGGAAAGTGTGATCCAGTGGAAATCTAGCCTCAATCCCTAATTAGGAATATGTGTATGAAGGATGGAAGGGTGGAAGACATTCCAAAATAAATTTCTAACACATTAATCACGTAGAGAAGAGAAGGGAAAGGAGTTAAGTTTTTATTTTTAAATCACTGTGACAGCAACTGGTAGTACTGGTAGAGCCCATGCTTTAGGGAGACTGTACACATACACACAAAGTCATGGTATGGGCACGCAACCAGATATGAATACACAAAAGCAGCTCAGACCTATAAGCCTGGCTTCAGGCAAAATGAAGGCCAAGCAGTATGTTAGACAATGTTTGAGGACAAAAAAAAAAACAAAAAACATGCAAAGCTTAATTCAATAGGACTTTGCCATTCTGGCTAAATTTTTACCTTTTCCAGAGAAAGTGGCCCTAAACTAAAAATGGAAGAACAGATGCTAAAGGTGGCTACCAGAGCCCAGGTAGATCAATGGAGAACTGACTGGCCTTGGAAAACACAAATGCGTTTGAATCCAAGTTGCTGGACAAGCCTGTAGATGTCATTCAGGGGCCTCTTTGACAAATCTAGAAGACAAAGTAGATTCTATCCAAAGAGAGGCGAACAGACAAATGCTACCCCAGTTTTCAAAAAATGAGACTAGGGTATGTTCTGGAGACCACAGGCTAATATACTTTATTCTGATCTCTGGCAAGATTCTCGAACAGATTATTAACCAAATATTTGGTTATAATATACATACAAATACTGGTGACTTAATATGAGTTCTCTTATTCCTTTTCTGATAGAGATTGTAGGGTGGTCATTTAGGAAATGCTTTTTGATCTCAGCACAAGGTCTTAAGTTTTAGTGGAAACAACACAGGATTGAGGTCTGGAGATCTGGATACATATCTAGCTCCACCATTAATAAGTTAGTTGCATGACCACAGGGAAGTTTCTTAATCTCATGGGGCCTCATTTATGAAAGATAGGATGTATTCTCTCAGGTTCCTCTCATCTCTAACTTCTGTGAGTCTGCCTTGTAGTGGAAAGTGGGCTGGGTGAGAGTACAGCCCAGAAGATGCAGGCCTGATAAAGCAGCCATACCCCAAGGGGTGTTAGTGCACAATGTCTGGAGTGTTAAACTGACCGAGGGGGGACTTGGTCACTGTTTTTGCCCTTTATACACACATATTAATGACTTAATCCCCAAACAATGGGAGAGCTATGGCAAAGGGTCACAGAATAAAGATTTGAAGTAAGCTGGGTGGACTGGAGGAGGTTTGGGCTGAAAGCCAAGTGAAATTAATTAACATAAATGTAAAGCCTTGTGTCTAAGGTTTTTTTGTTTGGTTTTTAAAATCCTACACAAGTTCAGGATAGGGAAGAGCTGGCTGAGAAGTAGATCATGGGATGAAGGTTGAGTAACTAAGACCACCCCCTATTCAAGCTAAAGTGATGCTGTCATCTAGCTGCTAACAAAAGGGCAACTTTGGTCATATTTAACAATAAGGATAATGATGATGGGTAACAGGTGTTGAGCGCTTACATGACCCTTGCACATTATCTCATTTCTGGGGCATGATAGTGTTATAAAATTCCAGCCTCAGGAAGTGCTGGTGGTGTTGCCACCTGCCCCATCAGATCCTGTTGTTGACGTTTTCAGTGCTGAGGACCCTACCAAGTAGGAGGTTAACACACAGGAGTGTGTGCAAAACAGGGCAGCCAGGATGGGAAAAGGTCTGAAAACCAAGTCCCACAGGAGAGGGTAAAGGGAGTTGACAGTGCTCAATCCAGAGGAGGCACAACCAAACAGTGGTGTGAGAGGAAGGAGAGATAAAGACTTAAGCTCTCTTCGGATCCCTAGAAATAGAAAGAGAGAAAAAAAAAGATTTAGGCTCCGCCTGCCTGCCATCAAATCTGTGTACTTCCACTTGTAAGTTGTGTACCTTTGGGCAAGTTGTGTAACCTCCTCTGTGCCTCAGTTCCCCCAAATGTATAAAGGTCATAGTCATAGTAACTAACTTATACGATTATTATGAAGATAATAAATGAGGTGTGTATAAAATCTTATGTGGCAGGTGGCAATGCTTAATACAAGTGCGTAATAGTGATGAGGATGGTATCATGGATCTGGTGGGCTGGCCCCATGAGGAGACAGGAGGGTCATTCTGTCTGGCTTCAGAAGAGAGAATAGGACCAACAGGTGGAAGCAAGAAGAGAGAATCTGGATCAACATAAAGAGACCTTTCAAATTAGCAGAACTTCCCAGTGAAAAAGTGAGTTCCCAGTTACCCAACAAGCTCACTCTATTCCATCTTGTAATTGGGAAAACAAGTCATACGGATAAGATAACGTAAATTAAGAACTTCAAAGAAATCAGGAGTTGAGTCAATATGAATGGCAACAAGCCCTACCTTTCTATTCCTCCTCTGTTGAGAAATCTCTGGAAGTTTAGGTTTGTAGGTAACCTCAAGGAAAGGGGATATTTTTGGAGGGGGGGACAGAGTCTTGCTCTATTGCCTGGGCTAGAGTGCAGTGGGATCATCATAGCTCACTGCAAACTCAAATTCCTGGGCTCAAGTGATCCTCCTGTCTCAGCCTCCCGAGTAGCTGGGACTATAGGTGCATGCCTGCACGCCCGGCTAATTTTTCTATTTTTTTGTAGAGATAGGGTCTCGCTCTTGCTCAGGCTGGCCTCGAACTCCCAGCCTCAAACAAACCTACCTTGGCCTCCCAAAGCGCTAGGGTTACAGGCGTAAGCCACCACGCCCGGCCAACAGTAGATTTTTATGTTGTATGCCTTTGATTTTTTTCTTTCTCACAATGAGCAAGATAAGAAGCACGGACTTTGTAGTAGAATCCCCCAGTTTGAATCCCTGCTCTGTTACTTCTCTGCTGTGCAATCTTGGATAACTTAGCTCACCTCTTTGGGTCTAGTTTTTTCTTCTGTAAATGAAGTAAACTACCTATAATCCTGAGGAACGAGGATCTACTGATAGTACTGAGATAGTTCTTGCTGTGTTGGTAAGCATTATGCCAAAGTGGGCTGACTTTATAGTTATATGAGACATAAAAATTCAAGCCTTCTGGCCTTTTGTACCTGGTAGGGGATGCGAGTGGTGGAGACTGGATAAAGAAACTGCCACGTCAGCGAGCATATGTGCCAAAATTGCACTTACGATACAGATATAAGAGACAGGCAAATTCTGAAAGCCTTCCCAATCTTAAAGTCTTTTACTTCTCACAGGAGGGATGAAATGAGAGGGGGTGAAATGAAAATTTTCGGTCATTTGTTGAGAATCTACTACATGTAGATTCTGGATTCACTGTCCCATTAAATCTTCACAATGGTTAGGAAGGGGCAGAATTGATGATAATGAGGTTGGGCTGGAGAACAGTTTTGCAGTTGATTTGGGAACCATTCCTAAAGCACTTCTAGAACTAAAGATGATCCCTGGAGCCTTGTACTGTCTTCCCCAGCGCTGACCAGGACTGGACCTCCTCATCGCACCATACTGACCAAAGCATTAAGCCTGAGAGCCTGGCCCAAGATTCAGCTTATGACGGTGTGGCAGGGTGGTGGTTGAGGACCTGTCATGTCCTTTAAGAGAGCCCCCACCACACACACACACACACACACGGCCCCTTGGGTTACAATACACTGAGGACACTAACAGATGGTCTTTTCTCTCTGTCCCCAGTGTGATGGGGTTGGGGTGGACCTGAGCAACATCTTCCTGGAAGGCATTGCCATTCTTAACATTCCCAGCATGTACGGAGGCACCAATCTGTGGGGAGAAACCAAGAAGAACCGGGCTGTAATCCGGGAAAGCAGGAAGGGCATCACTGACCCCAAGGAACTAAAATTCTGCGTCCAAGGTAAGCTAAGCATGAGGTTAATTGCTCTAAACAGTGCCCAGTGGTAGGGACCTTCAGGTGGGTCTGTCAGCAAACTGTATCAGGGCCTACAGTGGGCTCCATAGGGGCCTCCAGCGACCAAGGACCCTGGGCTCTGGGGAGGTGCTGATTCATCATCCTTGATGTTGCAAAGTCTACAGCCTAATTGAGAAGACAAAATTCACAGTTATGGGGTCCCAAATGATAGTCAGTAGTCAAACTGTAGAGTTCTGTGAGGTTAGGAGTCAAATGCTCCTGTCAAGGTTACCAGTGTTCTCCAATAGCTAAATCCAATAACTAATTCTCAACCCTCATCTCGCTTCAGCCGTCAGTGGCAATTGACCCAACTGGTCACTCCCTATTTCTGGAAATACTTGGTCCACTTGGCTTCTAGGACTTACTCCTGGTTTTCCTCCTGCCTCGCTGGTTACCCCTTCTCAGTCTCTTTTCCCTCTGACCTTTTGATGCTGGAGGGTTCCTAGGCAGGGTCTTGGCCCTCCTCTCTTCTCTGTCTGTCCTCGTTCCTTTGATAACCTCACCCAGTCATAGGACTTTATTTAAATACCACATGTGTGCTCATGATGCCTCAAGACTTATCTCCAGCTTTCCCTGAGCTCCAGGCCCGTGTGTCCAGCAGCCTGTACCACATTTCCCTCGTGTGTTTAGCAGACACCTCAAACTCAACTGCCCAACACTGAGCTCCCACTGTCCCTCCCCAAACCTCTCCACAGCAGCTTCTCCATCTCAGTAGACAACGCCAGCCTTCCCATCACTTGAGCCAGGACACCTGGCACTGTGCTTGACTCCTCTTTTTATCTCAAGCTCACATCCAGTCCATCAGAAAATCTGTTAGCTCTACTGTTAAAAAGCATCCAGGATCCAAGCATGTCTCACCACCTGCATTCCCATCAGCTCGTCTCAGCCACCATGCTCTGTCCTCCGTATTCCTGCACATCCTTTTTGCTGGATTCCTTGCTTCTACCCCTACCCTATAAATTCTGTTCTCACCACCACATCAAAGTACCCCTGTGAAAATACGTCAGATTATGACAGCCCCCAGCTCAAAATTCTGCAGTGGCTCAGGGTAAAAGGCAAAGGTTTTCATGTGGCCTGGAGAACCCCGTCTGGTCTGGCCTCCCATTACCTCCCAGACTTCATTTTCCGCTCCTCTCCCCTCCAGTCACTCTGCCTCCACTGTGCTGGCTCCTCTAGTGCAGCAGGCTGCTTCCATGAACCGACTATTCTTTCTGTCTGGAACTGCATAGTATGCCTTAGAGGCCATCAGCTTGGCCTTCTGCTTTTAACCCACCAGAATACAGAACACAACTCTCTGAGAGTATCCTTAAAGCTACCTTCACCCAACCCCTTACCAGCCACTTCCACCAGTGATCCATGTGGGGACTCACTCAAAACTCCAGGCAGCTGATTCCCCTGTGGACTGGATGACCCTCACAGATCCCCAATGCACTGGTGAGCTGGGGTGGGAGAGCCATGTGTGAGAGCATTGGCACCAGCAGGCAGGGATCCAGGTTCTAGTCCAAGTGCTGCTACTCACCTATTTTTTGGAGCCTCGGTTTTCTTTGCATTTCATGTAAAAGTTTTGATAGCTGGATAGATGGAGTTGAATCAGATCATTGGTTCTTAAACCAGGTCTGCTTGTTGAAAATGAAGATTCCTGGACACCAGCCCAGATCTACCTAATCAAACTCTGGATTGGTTCCTGAGAATCTAAATTTGTAATGAATTCCTCAGATGATTCTGATGGGCTGCCAGGTTTGAGAACCCCTGATATAGACAAATGCCCACAGTCTCTTCCAGGCCTAGCATTCCATGGATCTGGATCTGTGTTCTTTGACGACTCAGACTGTTAGTGCTCAGGTTGGATATGATCCCACCAGTAGAAGGAGACAAAACTTGGCTGACTATCAGAGGGAAAGGTTACTTGCTTGTTTCATACCCGTCTGTTAGAGAATCAGACTGTTAGGTTCCAGGGCCAAGTCATCAAGAAACATCAGCTCCACACCTCCATCCTTTAAGAGAGGACTTGGGAATATTTATTTCTCTGTTGTCCTCTTAAGTCCCATTTATTTCACACAGTAAACTTTTCAATGTATAAATTATTAAGCTGAATAATGTGTTCCTCCTTCCTCCCTTGGCAGGGGAAGTTGTGGGTGCTAGCAGAGGGTGGGGGAAGTATGGGAGGTTGTATAAAGCTGCTGCAAATTCTCCTACCCTGTGCTCCTACCTCAGCGCCTGCTCTGGCCTCCAGCCCTGTCAGAACAGAGAAGGGAATCAGCAGGAAAGGAATCCCTGCCCTGGGGCTTGGGGAAGCTCTTGATGAGATCACGTTCTGGTTAGGACTCAAGGACAACCTTCATCGTCCCCTGAAATGTCTGACCTTCTATCTTCCCCTTCTTCAAGCAAGAGTATTGTGTCTGCTGATCCCTCTTGGCCATCATGTGCAGGAACTCTCTTCCCCAAATCCCCCTCTCCACCCCCACAATGTGCTTTCAAAGCTAAAAAACGAAGCCACTTCCTATTCTTTAGAGGAAGACATGAGCTGATGAGAGTGGAGGCCAAGGAGGGACCCTGGCTTCCGGCTCTGCAGAGAAACCAGCACTAAGCTTTCTTCTGGAAAGGGTTGTGATCGTATGGAAGTTGAGTTGTTAATGGGAAAAGCTGAAGAGGCAACTGATTTTAGTGAAAAAGCATTCACCTGGGAGTTAGGAGATCGGGGTTCCAATTCAGACTGTGCCTCTCACTCGCGTGTGACCTTGGGCAAGTCCTGTCACCTTCTTGGGTCTCAGTTCCTTATCTATAAAATAAGCAAGTTTGACATTCCTTAGGGCTCCACAAAATTAAGGTGTAGTCAGAGTTTGGTCTATGTGGACAAAACAGAATTTTGTCTATTGGACAGAATTATATGCAGATTTATATTCCTTATTTCAGTGTGTTTTGTCCCAGGATTTATAGGCTGGTGGCTGAGGAGGCAGGGAGCTCTCTCTGCAGGTTCCTTATTTGTTGGGATTCTTTACTCCTTGGCAGTTTCATTGGGATTGGAGGAAAGGGACAAGTCAGGAGAAAGTAGCAGACGGGAAGGGGTTTATCATAGAAAGTGCAAGAGGAAATGACAATAGAAGGGGTTATGGTCAAATCTCTCTCATCAAAGATTAATCTTTCTTCTGGGAAAAACAATCCAAGTAAGAAGGTCATTCAAGATCAGCATGGAATGAGTTTTATAAAACATTAGCTGATGAGAAAGCAATAAAAGCAATAAGGAGTCCCAGGAAAAGGACCAAGCTTGTAGTTAGGTAACCTGGGTTTAAATTTTGGCTTTATACTTCCCAGTTTTATAAACCTTGGGAAGCTACCCAACCTCCCTGAGCTCAGCTTCCTCATCTATAAATTAGGCATAATATAATACCTAGCTTGTTATGAAGATGATGGATGTGAAAGTGCCTGGAATATAGTATAAGCTCAAACTTTAAAAAAAAAAAGTCCCCTCCTCTTTAATTCTGTTTATTGCTGGAGCATGCCAGTTGATTTCTGATTTTGAAGTTTTTGTCTTTAACATTACTATCTACCTGCATTACCACTAAGAAAGAGCAGAGCTCCTGCCCAAATCCAGCCCATCCTTTATAGCAGCACATTAAATTTATGCCATCAATTGTACCTACTGTCCCTTTTCCTAGACCTTTGAGATTCCAAGGATGGAGGCTGGGTGTTAATTGTCTTTGTATCCCCAGTGCCTGGCCCCAAGTAGTTACTCAAGAAAAAAGGTTATTGGATAAATGAAAAGCACGTGGAATTGGTTATTTTTAGTTTTTGTAACAACAATAAGAATAGTGAGAAATAGTCTTTTGTATTTATATCTCATTTTGGATTGCAAATAATTTTGCATGTATTAATTTAACGTAATCCTAACCAGAAACCCATGAGCAAGGCTATACCCAGCCCCCTCCATAACACTATTTCATAGTTGGGGGAAATCAGAGGCCCAGAAAAGAGGTAGGGCTTATACAGTTTATGTCCAGTTGTGGCAACAGAACCAAGACTCAAGCCCATGATTCCTAGCCTAGCCCCAAGTGGCTAGTGTCCAACTAGGAAATTTGTTAGAGAGCCTACTGTGTGTATTGCACAAGCCAGGCACTCAGAAAACAGGAAGCATTTAGAGCCAGTTCAAGGACAGACTCCACATCTACTTGTTGAAATCCTGGTCCTCTTGCAATGCCTACCTAATGGCAATCTCCTTTCTGGAGCCTTTGTGGCCCCCCTAGAAGTGAGCCCAGCCTCTGAATTCCTACAGCACTTAATTTTTTTATTTTTAATTATTATGGGTACATAATAGTTGTATATCTTTATAGGGCACATGTGATATTTTGATACAGACATACAGTGTGAATTAATCAAATCAGGGTAATTGGGGTATCCCTCACCTCAGGCATTTAACATTTCTTTGTGTTAGGAACATTCCAATTCCACTCTTTGAGTTAAAGTATACCCTAACTTATTGTTGATTATAGTCACTTTGTTGTGCTATCAAATATTATTCATTCTATCTAACTATCTAACTATATTTTTGTCCCCATTAAGCATCCCCACTTAATTCCCCCTCCCACTACCCTTCCCAGCCTCTGGTAACCATCATTCTACTCTCTGTCTCCATGAGATCAATTGTTTTTAATATTTACCTCCCACATATGAGTGAGAACATGCGAGATTTGTCTTTCTGTGCTTGGCTTATTTCACTTAACATAATGTTCTCCAGTTCCATCCATGTTGTTACAAATGGCAGGATTTCATTCTTTTTTGTGGCTATATAATATTCCATTGTGTATATGTACCACAATTTCTTTATCCATTGATCTGTTGGTGGACACTCAAGTTGATTCCAAATCTTGGCTATTGTGAATAGTGCTGCAACAAACATGGGAGTGCAGATATCTTTTCAATATATTGAATTCCCATCCTTTGGATGTATACCCAGCAGTGGGATTTATGGGTCATATGGTAGTTCTATTTTTAGTTTTTTGAGGAACCTTCATACTGTTTTCCATAGTGATTGCACTAATTTACATTCCCACCAGCAGTGTACGAGGGTTCCCCTTTTTTCACATCCTCGCCAGCGTTAGTTATTGCCTGTCTTTTTGAAAAAAGCCATTTTAACTGGGGTGAGATGATATCTCATTGTAGTTTTGATTTGCATTTCTCTAGTGACCAGTGATGTTGAGCATTTTTTCATATATCTGTTGGCCATTTGTATGTCTTCTTTTGAGAAATGTCTATTCAGCTCCTTTTCCCATTTTTTAATTGGATTATTTGATTTTTTTCCTATCAAGTTGTTGGAGCTCCTTATATATTCTAGTTATTGATCACGGTAGTTTACTTGTCAGGGTAGTTTGCAAATATTTTCTCCCATTCTTTGGGTTGTCTCTTCACTTTGTTAATTGTTTCCTTTGCTGCGCAGAAGCTTTTTAGCTTGGTGTGATCCCATTTGCCCAATTTTGCTTTGGTTGCCTGTGCTTTGGGGGTATTACTCAAGAAGTCCTTGCCCAGACCAATGTCCTGAAGTGTTTCCCCAAGGTTTTCTTTTATAGTGGTTGCATAGTTTCAGGCCTTAGATTTAAGTCTTTAATCCATTTTGATTTGATTTTTGTATATGGCAAGAGATAAGGGTCTGGTTTCATTCTTCTGCATGTGGATATCCAGTTTTCCCAGCACCATTTATTGAAGAGACTGTCCTTTCTCTACTGTATGTTCTTGACACTTTTGTCAAAGATAAGTTCACTATAGATGTGTGGATTTATTTCTGGGTTCTCTGTTCTGTCCCATTGGTCTATGTGTCTGTTTTTATGCCAGTACCGTGCTGTTTTGGTTACTACAGCTCTGTAGTATAATTTGAAGTCAGGTAATGTGATTCCTCCAGTTTTGTTCTTTTTGCTCAGGGTGGCTTTGGTTATTCTGGGTCTACATTTGGTTATTCTGGGTCTATAAATTTTCGGATTTTTTTTCTATTTCTGTGAAGAATGTCATTGGTATTTTGATGGGGATTGCATTGAATCTGTAGATTGCTTTGGGTAGTATGGACATTTTAACAATATTGATTCTTCCAATCCATGAGCATGGGATATCTTTCCATTTTTTTGTGTCCTTTTCAACTTCTTTCATCAATGTTTTATAGTTTTCATTATAGTGATCTTTCACTTCTTTGGTTAAGTTTATTCCTAGGTATTTTATTTTATTTGTAGTTATTGTAAATAGGATTACTTTCTTGGTTTCTTTTTCAGATTGTTTGCTGTTGGCATATAGAAATGCTACTTTTTTATGTTGATTTTGTATCCTGCAACTTTACTGAATTTTTTTATCAGTTCTAATGGTTTTTGAGTGGAGTCCTTAGGTTTCTCTAGATATGAGAACATATCCTCTGCAAACAAGGATAATTTGACTTCTTCCTTTCCAACTTGGATGCCCTTTATTTCCTTCTCTTCTCTGATTGCTCTAGCTGGAACTTCTAGTAATATGTTGAATAACATTAGTGAAAGTGGGTATCTCTGTCTTGTTCCAGATCTTAGAGGAAAGGCTTTCAGTTTTTCCCCATTCAGTATGATACTAGCTGTGGATCTGTCATACATGGCTTTTATCATGGTGAGGTCAGTTCCTTCTATACCCAGTTTTTTGAGATTTTTTATCACGGAGGGATGTTGAGTTTTATGAAATGCTTTTCAGCATCAATTGAAATGATCATATGGTTTTTTTCCTTCTGTTGGTATGATATATCACATTGATTGAGTTGCATATATTGAACCATCCTTGCATCCCTGAAAGGAATCCCACTTGATCATGATGAATAATCTTTTTAAGGTGTTGTAGAATTCAGTTTGGTAGTATTTTGTAGAGGATTTTTGCATCTACGTCCATCAGACATATTGGCCTATAGATTTCTTTTTTTTTTCTTTCTTTTTATTTTTCTTTTTCTTGCTGTTGTGTCTTTGTCTGATTTTGATATCAGGGTGATACTGGCCTCATAGAAAGAGTTTAGGAGTGTTTCCTCCTCCTTGACTTTTTGGAATAGTTTGAGTAGGATTGGTATAAGTTCTTCTTTAAACATTTGGTAGAATTCAGCAGTGAAGCCATCAGGTCCTGGGCTTTTCTTTGATGGGAGACTTTTTTATTACTGCCTCTATCTTGTTACTTGTTATTGGTTTATTCAGGTTTTGGATATCCTCCTGGTTCAAGCTTGGTAGGTTGTAGGTGTCTAGGAATTTATCCATTTTGTCTAGGTTTTTCAATTTATTGGCATACAGTTGCTTCTAGTAGTCTCCAATGATCCTTTGTTTTTCTGCAGTATCAGTTGTAATGTCTCCTTTTTCATCTCTGATTTTATTTATTTGGGTCTTCTTTTTTTTTCCATAGTCTGGCTAAAGGTGTGTCTATTTTGTTTATCTTTTTAAAAAACCAACTTTTGTTCATTGATCTTTTGTATTTTTTGTTTCAATTCATTTATTTGTGCTCTGATCTTTATTATTTCTTTTCTTCTACTAATTCTGGATTTGGTTTGCTCCTGTTTTTCTAGTTCTTTGAGATATATCACTAGGTTGTTTATTTGAAGCTTTTCTACTTTTTTGATGTAGGCACTTATTGCTATAAACTTTCCTCTTATTACTGCTTTTGCTGTATCCCATAGGTTTTGATATTTTGTGTTTTCATTTTCATTGGTTTTGAGGAATTTTTAAACTTCCTTCTTAATCTTTTCATTGATCCACTGGTCATTCAGGAGCATATTGTTTCATTTCCATGTGTTTGTATATTTTCTAATGTTCCTCTTGTTATTGATTTCTAGTTTTATTCCATTGTGATCAGAGAAAATACTTGGTATGATTTCAATTTTTTTGAATTTCTTGAGACTTGTTTTGTGTCCTAACATATGGTCTATCCTTGAGAATGATCCATGAGCTGAGAGAAGAACATGAATTCTGCAGCTGTTGGATGAAACATTATGTAAATATCTATTAAGTTAATTTGGTCTATAGTATAGATTAAGTCCAATGTTTCTTCATTGATTTTCTGTCTGGATGATCTGTCCAATGCTGAAAGTGGAATGTTGAAGTCTCCAATGATTATTGTATTGGGGTCTCTCTCTCTCTCTTTGGCTCTGATATTTGCTTTATATATCTGGATGCTCCAGTGTTGGGTGCATATATATTTAGAATTGTTATATCCTCTTGCTGAATTGACCCCTTTATCATTACCTAATGACCTTCTTTGTCTCTTTTTACAGTTTTTGTCTTGAAATCTATGTTATCTGATAGAAGTATAGCTACTCCTGCTCTTTTTTTGTTTCCATTTGTATGGAATATCTTTTTCCATCCCTTTATTTTTAGACTTTGTGTGTCTTTATAGGTGATGTGTGTTTCTTGCAGACAACATATAGTTGGCTCTTATTTTTTAATCCATTCAGCCACTCTATGTCGTTTGATTGGAGAGTTTAGTCCATTCACATTCAATGTTATTATTGATAGGTAAGGACTTACTACTGCCATGTTATTTGATTTCTGATTGCTTTGTGGTCCTCTCTTTCCTACTTCCTTCCTGTCTTCCTTATTAAAAGTGATTTTCTCTGATCATGTGTTTTAATTTCTTGCTTTTTATTTTTTGTGTATCTGTGGCAGATTTTTTGATTTGAGGTTACCATGAGGCTTCTAAAAAAACACTTTACAACCAATTATTTTAAGCATATGACAACTCTGCTTACAAACAAACAAACAAATAAACAAGCAAAGAGAACTCTAACAGAAATTCTACCCTTTAACTCCATCCCCTGCCCCAACCCCCACTTTTTAACTTTCTGTTGTTTCCATCCATATCTTTTTATACTATATATCTCTCAAAAAGTTATTATTTTTGATAGATTTGTCTTTTAGTCTTCCTACTCAAGATATAAGTGATTATACACCACAGTTACAGCAATAGAGTATTCTGTATTTGTGTCCTTGCTTTTACATTGAGTTGTATACCTTAGAGCACTTAATTTTGCCTTCTATCTTGCCAGTACACTGATTATAGGTTGCCATGTGTCATAGGCATGTGTATTCTCATCATATCTGTTCCCTGCCAATACCTAGAAAATGGGGAGCATGTGTTCTTCATCTTTGTGTCTTCAAAGCCTGCCACCCTGCCTGGCTCACATGTGTTCTACAGAAGTGTTCACTGGAGGGAGGGAGACAGGGGAAGTAATCTTGCCTCCAGTCTGCCAACACAGTGGGTAGTAGATTCTGGAACAGGATAGGAATAAGCACTTAGTGAAAACTCTTGAAAAAAAAATTTTAGAGTTACATATAAGTATTTGTAAGGCTGAGAATTTAGTTTCATGGAGTCATTAGAAACTCATTTGATAAGTAAGATATGCTGGCCATCTTCAAATAAGTAATTTGAATATAGCTTAGACGACCTACAACAGCCAGTGCAGAGTAAGGTACTGCCACTGAACTGGGATTCAGAGGACCCAGGCCTCACTGCCACCAACCACGCACCACTGGCTGGGCTACTGGACCTCTCTGACCATGATTTCAACACTTACAGAATGAAATATGGTCTCTCCCTCACTCAGTGTTGTCTTAAGGGTTAAATGAGATCATCCATGTAGCGCACTTAGCAGAGTGCCTGGAACTTGGTGAATGCTTGATCAGCAGTAATCAGAATTCTTGTTAGGTGATAAGTGAAAGGTATTTAGTATATGATAAGAAAGGGGCCAAATTTAGAACTTCACTCTCTTGACTTCTGCTTCATGAATCTGGTCTAGATTATCTTTAAATTACCTGTGGCTCTAACAAATGTAATTCTAGGGTCATGTATTGGCACCGTGCTGAAACTGCCAATGTGGGGGTTACACCTGAACTGGCTGTCCAGTGAAGCAAGGTGAGGGTAGAGGGTGCCAAGTCTTGAATCCAAGTAAAGCACCACGGGCATGGCACAAAGCTGGGTCAGTCCCCATGGGATTGAAGAGTAAAGTCCTGGGGAGCTCAGTCATTGTTTCACTCTGGCCCCAGCCCGGAATGTAAATGCAGAGACTTTGTATTCTCTTAAACTCTTTGCTTATCCTCATGCGTGCCCCTACCCAGTGGCAGCCTTGCACCTGTGTTACCCACATCTGCCCCTCTGGCAATCTGATATTAAAGCGACATTCCTCTCAGTGATTTCTTGGTCAATGCCATTTGAACTGCAAATGGGGTTTCCTAGACAAAGTTCTAAACAGGTAGGGCAAAATCCCCCCAGATTTTCAATAGATAATACTTTTTGCAATTCTTGGTAATCAAAGACAGGAAGACAGACATTTTTAGTAGAGTGTTCACTTTGAGTCATTTTCCCAACAGTGGGGACAACCACATACTTTATTCAATTTATTCAACACATACTTACAAAGCACCTACCAAGTAAACAAAAACAGACAAAGTTCCTGTAGCCATTGGGGAGTGGGGGAGCCAGGCCTCAATAAAATAATCCCATAGATAGGCATATAATTAGGAACTGTGCTAAGTGCTAAGAAGCAGAGTTGCATGGCTACCCAGGACTCAGCAAAGCCAGCCAGCCACTGTGTAGCTCACAGGCATGCCTCTGACCTCACTAGCCTGGTACTCAAACCAACTGAGCAGAGGAGACACAGGAACTCTCCAGGCAAATGCAGACAGTCATCAGATCTGCCCTCCCAGATGTGGAGACTTTACCTAGGAATAGTCAGCCAAGGAAGGATGAACAATTGCTTCACTTGAATACCCAGTGAATTTGAGTTAGGTCAGGGCTACCCAGAAATTGGGAGGCTAGGGTGGAGTTGGGGTCGGTATACTGGCATATGTAGAAAAAATTCTGTTGCAAAGTCAGTTGACTCTGCTATTTTGCAAGCACGCGTGGTTCACTGCCTGTGTGGATTTTCACTAATTGTATGGGCTATACCCTGAATCCCAAAGCAAGAAAATCAGATGCAATCCAGCCGTCTCTCAGATTCAGACTCCCAGGTGAGGAACTAGAGCTTAGCTGAGACACCAAAATACTTGTGAGCATAAGAGTTCATTGTTTCTTGAGGCTTTCTTTTCGTTTTCATGAAGCCATAACATAACATGGCCTCTTGGGCTCAGGAGCTGTCTGGGGCCATAGGATCCCAATTTTCCCATTTGGTGGGCAGCTGACAGTCATAGCGAGCAATAATCAGCCACTACTTTTTCAGCTTGAGAGAAAATAAAAATGTTTCTAAAGATTGTGCATTTAACAGAGGTCTCTCTGGCCAAGGTCTCTCCTGTAAGCAGGGATGAGCAAGTCCCCTAAAGAGCCCCAGGGGTACTAGGAGTGTGCCTTGGGACTCCCCTCAGTACTGGGAAGTAGCCATGGCAACATACATGTCATTCCTGTTAAACGTTTGCAGGCCTACAGAGAGACTTTGCTTTGCTTCTCATAGGAAATCACAGCTTTCTTATTCAGTCTTCCAAGCAGCCCACGGTGGAATCAACTTGCCCCAAACTAGTCATTATCTCTCCTCTCTTTACACATCCTCTCCCCTCCTAAAACCACTGCCTCCCGCATCCCGTGTTCCCTGCCTTATATTAATGTCTCACCTGTTGCCTAAACTATAGACCCAGAGTCATGCATTTCCCCTCACAGCTGGCTCACAGAATTCTCATATAATTATTTCTTAACATGTCTCTCCCACCAGACTGTGAGCCATCGGGGAGCCCCAGAAGTCATAGTCCCTTCTATATCCCTGTGCCTGGCACAGTCTGAGACCTCAAAAGGGCTGATTAATATTGGTTGACCAAATGCACCCAGAGTCAGGGGCACATGGAGTGGTGAATTAGGGAATTGTTTCTGAATTGGTCTCTCAGCAAAATGGGATTTGTGTGAGTAATGCTGGCATGCAGTGTTCCAGGGCCCCTCTGCCAGCACCAGCCTGTACTGGAGCTCAGGAGGTCGGCCTCCAGCCCTCACGCTCCTCTCCTCTCAAGCCCTTTTCTATTCCCAGCTGACTCTGCATTAGGCAATGGCTGTGGTCTGTTTCCTCAGACCTCTTCTGGCATCTGGCAGGATCTGCCTTGCTGGACTCTGCAGGGTTAGGCCAGGCATGTTTTTGCAGCTTCCAAATGAAGGCAATGTGGTTCTCAGATGCCTGTTTCTTTAGAAGCTATGAAGTTTTCTATGTAGTGTTGAAATCCCAGAACCATAGACCACTTAGAAATTTAAAGGTCATTTTGTCCCCTAGATAAAGAAAGTGAGAACCAGCAAGGTGAAGTAGCTTGCCCTTGGCCAAACCCATATTGAAATATAGGTCTTTTAGCTCACAAAGACCAGTCTTCAGTCCTCTAGAGTAGGGGTCATGTGGCTTTTTCTATAAAGGGCCAAATAGTAACTATTAAAATAATTAGGCTTTGTGCACCATACAGTCTCTGATGCAATTGCTCAACTCTGTCCACTTAGAGTGAAAGCAACCACAGACAATATGTAAATGAATGGGCATGGCTGTGTTCCGATAAAACTTTATTTACAAAAGCAGGCTGGATTTGGCTATCAGGCCATGGTTGGCCAATCCGTGCACTAGAACCTCATGTGGTCCATGACCAGGAGTGCTGGCATCTCTTGTGTGTGTGTCAGAAATGCAGACTCTCAAGCCTCATGCCAGACCGGCTGAAGCAGAATCTGTATTTCAACAAGATCCCCTGATGATCACATGTACACGGAAGTTTGAGAAGTGCTGTGTCAGTGGGCTTGGCTGTTCCACCTAAGAGTGCCAAGAAGAAATTTTATAGATCGGAAAAATGAGGCCCAGGGAGGTTAACTGACCTATCCAAGGTCACAATAATTGATGGATCTTGGACTGGAGCCCAAGTCCTAGAATTCCAAACACAGAATTCTTCCTAAGTACATCAGAGTACCCACCCCAACCCCACCCTAACCTCCCCATTTCTGGCTGGCCCTGACCCAACTCAAATTTACTGGAAATTCAATTGAAGCAATCGTTTGTTCTTCCTCGGCTGACTTCTGAATGAAAAGGACTCTGACTCCAGCTGTGTCTCCTCCTTTCTCCCATCCCTTCTCCAAGACTCCAGAGGGACTTATGAGGTGGAAATACGCCTCAGGAGGCCTCAGCATCTGCACAGGAAAAACTTGCTCACACAGGTTCAAGCTGGAGTTGAACTCTAACTTAATTCCTGCCTCAGGAGGTTTGCTGCTCAAAATAGAACCACAGAGCCAAGGAACCTTTCACTTTTCACATGCAGAAGAAACTTCCAGACTAGGCTTTTTGGCAGGGCTAGACACCTTAGTTTTTCCCTCTTCTGCTTGCCCCATCTTGGCCCCCAAACCAGTGCCTGTTCCCCCGTAGCAGCTCTTAGGCCATTTAATATTGGGCACTTCCTGAGACCCATCCCATGGCCACATACTCTGTATAGCCTGAACATTGTTGTTCTCCTTGGTCTATTTTTATTTTGTGCAAGAAGTGTTTGATTTAGTTAGTTCAGGTGCTGTAACAGAACACCATAGACTAGGTGTCTTAAACAACAGAAATTTCTTTCTCACAGTTCTAGAGGCTGAGAAGTCCAAGATCAAGGTGCCAGCGATTTGGTTCCTGATAAGGGCCCTTGTCCTGATTTGCAGATGGACAGTTCTTGCCATATCCTCACATGGAGAGATCATCCTTCTCATATCTTTTCTTATAAGGGCACTAATCCCATTCATGAGGGCTCCACTCTCATGACCTAATCACTTCCCAAAGGCCCCACCTCCAATATCATCACATTAAGGATTAGAGTTTTAACATATGAATGGAGGGCACAAACATGCAATCCATAGCAGTGTTGAATCTTCTTAATCAATCAATATACATGTATTGGGCTGTTACTTATTGAATACCTACTTATGGGACAAAACTGTTGGGGTTAAGTGACTGGGTCAAAATTACACAGATAACACATGATACAGCCTGGACTCAAACCTGCCTCCAAGTACCTAAGGTGCTGCAGGAGCTGCAGAGGATGTGACAAGAATACGATGTGGTCCAGGCCTCAAGTAGTTCACAATCTACTTATCCACATATATGTAGAACAATTGTGTTAATACTGACGTAACAGGCGAGCACCATGGAGTGGAAGAGACAATGAGTATCCAAAGAATGTAGGAGGCAAGAGGGCCCCTCCTTCAGCACTGGATCCCCAGCTGCCCAGGCACCTAGTAGGCGATCAGTAAATATTTGGTGAATGAATGAATGGATGAACAAGGTAGAATGTGTGTGTGCTATTATTTGGAGCTGGAAAGGATTTGAAAAGATAGTGAATGACATAAGGGGAGTGTGGCTGGGCACTAGCACACAGAAGTAGCAAAAGGGAAGACTGGAAAGATGGAGACTCTTGAGTAATATGTCCTTGAATAATAAGAGAAGATGATGGTTTTTTAAGCCAGTAGCAATAGGATCTGAGAGTCATGCGCAGTTTGGATTAGAGGAAAGGGAAAGGAACTGGCAGCAAGGAGGCCGATGAGGAGGCTAATGCAGAATGCAGGCTTGCAACTCTAAGGCCTCTAACTGGGAGTTAATAGCCCAAAAGGAAAAATGGACAGAAGCCAACAGTAAGTGGGGGACAGACAAAGAGGACACTGCCACATGGGTGATTCCTCCCTCCCCACAAACCACCTGGCAGGACCCTGCTCCTTCTAGCTGCAAGCTCAGCCTTCTCCTGCCTGCCTCCATACCCAAACCTCTCCCCGTTACCAGGGGCTTCTGTTGGCAGAGTGGATGTCATAAGCACAGACCTATGTCCCTTTTCATTCCAGTATGCTGCCAGCACCCATCTCTTCCCATCTTCAAGTCCACTTATCCAACATTTGTGACGCACCTACATGAATCTAGCACTAGATGCTAGAAATAGTTTACATTTATCATGTCATTTTAATCCCCTACAGTTTTCTGAGAAACAGTTTATAGATTATAAAAATGAGGCCCAGGGAGGTAATTGACCTATCCAAGTCTACATCACCTGGTGGATCTGGGACTAGAGCCCAAGTCCTAGTATTCCAAACATAGAATTCTTGCCACACACCCTCCAACGCCCTTCGCCACCTCTCCATTTCTGGCCAATCCTGACCCAACAACCAGAAAAAGTCCTTCTCTGTCACAACCCTCCTTAACTTTGCCTTTCTGGGGTAGGTGGGTACTATATGCATCCATTGAGCTGTGATTCATTTATTTAGTGTAGATCTCTGCAATGTACCTCATATATGTCATGCCTGAGAGTCAGGATTGAGTTAAGCTGGAAAATCTTACCACTAATTGATTTATTTTATTATATATGTTGTACCCGGAATCGAAGCTTCTTGAGCTCAGTGGGTAAAGTAATGCCAGATAATACACCAATTAGTATTTTACCTTCAAACCAAAGAACTCAGCCTTCCATTTAATAAGATCATGTAACCAAGAAGCCGTACCCGAGAGGACCTGAGAAGAGGATCACCCACTCCAAGCTCTCCTCCCTGCCTTCAGATGCCCTATCACTCCTAGGTATTTTGTCTCTGCCTTGAGTCGTTTAATCCGAGTTTATTGTGTGAGTTAGACAGGCCTTGGTTTGAATTCCAGCTTTACCACATGCCAGCTGTGTTATATTAGGCAAGTTTCTTAACCTCTCTGAGCCTCAAGAGTTTGGTTTTTTTTTTATGTTGGGATAGTAGTTTCTATGTTTTTATGTTGGGATAGTAGTTTATAACAGAGTTGCCACAAGAATTGAAAGAAATACCTTTGTAAAGCTCTAGGTCTAGCCTAGGGTCTATGCCTAGCAGTGGTCCTCACTGGGACTACCAGATCAAAATTCTGTAGCTCCACTACCTCGCAGGCCTTAGTGAACATTCTCACCCTTGGTTTCTCTTAGAGGCATGAAGATCATGCCAGACCTTCGCTTTCCTCCTGGGAAAGCCCCTACCACCAGACTCTGGCAGCACACTGCCTCTCCCCCTGAAGCCCTCCTCCCCCAGTGGACAGTGCCTTCATCAGAGCCCTGGCTAACCCTAGGAGATAAAGCCACACAGAATGGAGGACACACTTTTCCCACCCTGCCCACCACACAAGCAGGCTTTCAGGAACCAACAACAATGGTGATTGTGTGCCCGCGCTCGCTCGCTCTCTTGCCTCAGCGTACGGTTGCACTGAGAGTTCTGTCTCCTGCACAGTGTGAGGACAGGTAAGGGTGGCTGCCAATCTGCTTCTGACCCAGGCGCTCAGGAAATCCAGCCTCCATCTCGGTTGGAAGATCTCAAAAAGACTTTAGGGAGAGGATGCCTCCACCCCCAATCAGGGGAAACTGAGGCCCTGAGAAGGGAATTGATTTGCCCAAGGTCACACAACTAGACAGAGCCAGAAGAGACGAAAATTGCAGCCCCTGCTGCCGGGCCAACACACTCCATCTCCCTCCCTGCAGTCTCTCCTCCTCAGAAAGCAATGGCTCTTGGCCGCATCTCCTTCCATCCCTTCCCAACAGCATTACCCAGAGTTGGCCACTCGACCCTCTCTGGCCACTCTTATGTCTTGATGGGGCCTTTAGAGCCTGAGAGTAGAAGAAACCTGAGAGCCAGTGTGACAGGGCATGGCGCAAAAGAGGGGGGTACACAACTGGACCAGGGGTGTCAAACCCACACCTTAAAAATCTCCAGAGCCTGTTCTTCTCCCTCCTTGCTCAGCCCAGGAACAAGAGAAGCATCCTGGATCGTTGTAGGATTCTCTCTCCTCTCTCTCTCTCTCTCTCTGTCTCACACACACACACACAGACACACACAGACACACACAGACACAGAGCTACAGGGAAAAGAAAGGAACTCATTTTCAAATAAAAGACTGAGATTCATCCCTCTTCTAGAGTAAAAAAAAAAAAAATAGAAATAGAGATGCTTCACCTGCCAGGGGGGAAGTCACCCTAAATCTCAAGGTCACAGTATCTCTGCCCTTTACCATCTCTGCTTTTCTCTTCCTCAGCACCCTCTCCCCCCACCCATCCCCTCCTCCCCCTCGCCCCCTTCCACCCCCATCCTCTCCTCCTCTTCCTCCACGCCCTTCTCTGAGTTACACAATTACCATCCACAGAAGGCCATGCACTTACTGTGTAGCAAAGACAGAACTTCCTGAGGATATCCCTTTTTAAGGAAACAAAATCACAGTAACAGCCAGTGTTTCTTGAGGGCCTTCTGTGTGCTGCTCCCGCCCGATCCCATCTGCACAGGGCCCTTGACGGCATCCCTTTTAAGCCTCACAACAACCCTGCCAGTGAGTTATATTATATCTACACTTTCCAGATAAAGGACAGACTCAGAGAAGTTAAGAGCCTTCTCCCAAGTGAGCAATGAGTGGTGAGCGATAGACTGAGACCCAGCTGTGTCTGAAGCTCATGCCCTCTGCGTCACAGCCTGTTGCAGGGGTTCATTCTCTGTGCTGGGTTTATGGAAGGCCAAGGAATGAGCCCTCCTGCCTATTTGGTTTGCAGGCGAAGGGCCCTCTGCCTCTCTCCCCGTGGGTCTGTTTCCCTAGGCAAAGCATTAGTCATAGATTATTGTTCAGGTTAGTTATGGTTGGGATACCTGTGGGCCTGGTGCCTTGAGAGGCCAGGTGGAAACATGAGGGGTAGGAATCCTATTTGGCCAGTTAGCACCCACCTTCCTTCCTTACTCAACCTTTTGTGCCTAGGGAACCCCCAGAGCCCCCTCCCCTGCAGAAGATCAAGAAATACTCTTTTGGGGTTCTTTCCATCTCCCCACCCCCAGGCTTTGTTCAGGCTGCCGTGCTTCTGAGCTGTGCTTTGAAGCTCTTCAGCCAGGAGCATGTTTCATCTGTGCAGACTGGTCCCAGTGGGAAGCTTAGAGGAGCTGATCGGTGCTGGGCTTTGTTAGGCTTTGGGTGCCTGAGCCGCCAAGGGCACATGGCTCATCTCCATGGAAATCTGGAGGCGATGCTTACAGCAACCTTGACAGGTCAAGTCTGCAGAGAGGCCAGCTGGCTACCACGCACCTGTCTAGACTGGGGGCGCTGAACCTGGCCCCACTGTAGAGCAGGGCTGGGCTTGTGTCCTTCCTTTCTGAGGAGGGTAAGAAGGTCCCACATACCCCCAGCACATGGCAGCTTCTTAGTAGCACAATGATAAGGGACATGGCTGTTTATGGAACACCTTCACATTCTTTATTTCTTTTGTTCTCAAAACAACCCAGTGAAGTAGATTTTATTATCGCTGTTATGGACTAAATTGTGTTCCCCTCCCCACCCCACCAATTTCATATGTTGAAGCCCTAACCCCAGGACCTTTGAGTGTGACTGTATTTGGAGATAGGGCCTTTAAGGAGGTAATTAAGTTAAAATGAGGCTGTTGGGGTGGGCTGTAATCCAATCTGACTGGTGTCCTTCTAAGAAGAGGAGATTTGGACACAGAAAGAGAGAGGGACACACCAGGGGTGTGCGTGCACAGAGGGGCAACCATGTGAAGGGGAAGCAAAAGGGTGGCTGTCTATAAGCCAGGGAGAGAGGCCTCAGAGGAAACCATCCTTGCTGGCACATTCATTTTGGACTTCCAGCTTCCAGAACTGTGAGAAAATAAATTCCTGTTGTTAAAGCCACCCAGCCTGTGGTAGTTTGTTATGACAGCCTGAGCAGACTAATACAGCCCCTGTCTTAGAAATATGAAAACAGACTCAGAGAGAACAAATGACCCACCCTCAATGACACCACAATTAAGCTATTAACCCCATACTTAAGGACTTAGTGAGAGTTCCCCAGCCTTTTCCTTTACCTTTGTGACTCCAATTTGTCTACCAGAGGCCATTTATTTAGTGACAAATTCCTGTTTGCATGTCTAATCAATCAGATGCATACCCCTGCTGGTAAGATCGTAAGATCAGCATTAGCTAACTAGTGTTATACCCTGCACTGATAGGATTCCAGCCCAAAGCAATCGCACCTAACATCTTAGTTTGCCTGTGCTGCTATAACCCAGGTAAAGGGATGGTACCCACAGGTTTTATTACAGTGCACAGATACTTAAGGTGTGGGGCAGGCTTCCTTGCCACTAGAGTGGTATGGTTTAGAACCTCTCTTAGCTCCATCACATAGCCAGGGTCTCAGCACCTCCGTTTAGGGTTGCTTGATTCCCCGGGCTGGTCCATTGCAGCTCCTAGACCCTGGTGTGCTGACGGAAGGGGAAGTGGAGCGGGAGGGATTGGGGGCAGCAAGACATCCTCTTAGGCTAAGGATATCCCACACCTCCCAAAGGCACTGCGAGAGAAGAGCCCAAATCAGGACACCCAGAGTTTCCCTTCTGTCTTAAATGATTGAGTTTTCATTAATGTGAACCAACAACCAGGATGAGAATGAGCAAAAAAGTGATACATTAAGGGAGATAGGTTAAAAACCAGGCTGGGTAGTCATTGTTCATTATACGCATGTTAAGTAAGGTAAGTAATGGAAAGCCTGTTACCTAGTTCAGTCTGGGCAAGTACAGTCACTTCCCTGTATCCGTGGGTTCTGCATCCATGGGTTCAACCAAATGTGCATCAAAAATATTTTTTAAAAAATGGATGGTTGCATCTCTACTGAACGTGTACAGACTTTTTTCTTGTCATTATTCCCTAAACAACTATTTACAGAGTATTTACATTGTATTAGGTATTACAAGTAATCTAGAGATTTAAAGTATACGGGAGGATGTATGTAGGTTATATTCTAATACTATATCATATTACATAAGAGTCTGGAGTATATGCAGAGGTCCTGAACCAATTCCCCATGGACACTGAGGGATGACTGTACTTATTATTAATCATTATCTTTTTCCTTTTTTGGGCCAAACCTGTCAAAGTCATTGGCACTAAAGCATCTATCTTTTCCAATTTATTCAACAAACATTTATTGGGAGCCTTCTATATGCCCAGGGCTGGGCTATTTGCTAGGGGTACAAAGATAAACAACACAAGAACACAATCCTGCCTTCAACTCACAATGGAGCTGGGAGAGTGGTATATACAGAGACAATTATCAATGGGTGAGATCCACTATCTGAGCACAAGAAAAGGAACAGGTACCTAGGATATTCCAGGAGGCTGAACAGGAGTTCTTCAAGCACAGGGACACTTGCACACCTGGCTAAGGAACTTGGATACCATTTTTTTGGCATCCAGAGCTCCCAAAGGGTCTAAAGGGAGAGTGGACAGGTCAGATGTGCCTTTTAGATACGAGTGCTCTGCCAGCCTTTACCCATCAGTGTTGAGCTCTGACCCCTCCTCCAGACAGTGGGCAGGGCTAAGGAAATAAAATCAAAATGGGGTGTTGAGATAAAAGAAGTGGGAAAGGAAGCAGAGTCAGAGAAGAGATTAAAGGGAAAAAAGCCTGATAGAGTGGGATGCCCATTTAATCTAAAGCTCACTTGGATTTCCAATCTTTGCATGGAGGTGTAAAACTATAAAGAACACTGAAGATTTAAGAAAATGCTTTCAGACCTAATATTATGGTTCAGGGACTCGTACTCAGCTCTAAGAACGTAGAGAGACCACTGGGAGTTGGCAGCATGAATGTGGAGAAAAAGGCAAGTGAAACGAATATGTCTCGAGTGCCCACTCTGCGCCAAGCACTTTAACATGCACGTCTGCCATTTAAGCCTCATAACCACACTCTGAGGTCAGTATTATTATTTCAGATTTTCAATTGAAAAAGCAGTCAGGAAGTAATTTGTTTATATTCTTCTTCGCTCCAACTTCTGCATGTGTTTTGAGCAGTTTTATTGCCTAAGGCTCAAGTTCTCAAACTTAAGCATGCCTCAGAATCTTCCAGAGGGCTTGTTAGAACACAGACCGTGGACCCAACCCCCAGAGTGTCTGATTGAGAAGTTCTGGGGTGAAGCCCAAGAATTTGCATTTCTAACAAGTTCCCCAGTGATGGTGAGGCTGCTGGCCCAAGACTGCGCTCTGAGAACCACTGGCCAATGGGATGATCCACCCAATAACCTAGCCCAGTAGCTCCCGAACTGTGCTGCATTTTGGAATCACCTGGGGATCTTTAAAAACAAATACGGATGCCTAGCTCCTGCCCCCACACATTCTGATTTAACTGGTACAGGGCACAACCTGGTCATAATCATTTCTGAAAGCTCCCCAGGTAAGTCTAACACTCAGCAAAGTATAGGAACCACTAACCTAGCCTCATTTCTCCTTGACTGTAATCCCCATCGCCACTATCCACTTCAGCTGCCCACCACTGGGACCACAAGTGGAACTTGTCATCGACTAGCAATGCTCACAGCACCTCCTTCCAACCCTCCCTCCCACTGTTTCAGGACACCTGTTTCTAGAACTCATCAAGTCTCTTCTCCATTTTTATCGAGTCTTTTATCTGCTTCTCTATTCAACCTAGACCCTGTGGTACAGTAATTACTGCAGCTATCTCCTGCTCACAGCCAACAGCATCCATCCCCTTGTTCTTTCTTTGACCAGATCTATCTGGGAGAGTTTGAGGAGGAGTACCTAAATCAAACTGCAAGCACGGAAGTCCAGGGAAGCTACTTAAAATTGATGACACTTGACCTGAGCCTTGATAGCCAAGTGAAAGTGGGAGAGAGTATATGTAGAGTATATGTAAAAGCACAAAGTAGGGGAACAGTGGGGCTTACCTGGGGCATGGCATGTTGTGGTGCATGTCTAGAGCAGGTACTTAGACCTACACGGACAGGAAGTAAAACTGCAGAAGCAGCCCCTTAACACATGGGGATGGGCCTTGGGCATCAGGCCAGGGAGTTTGAGCATCATATTTATAACTATGAAGAGCAGTGGACAGGTTTTTGAAAATGGCTTTTAAGTTATGGCATTAATGCATACTTACAGAAAATAGGAAATGCCCAAAAAAGCAAAAAGAAGAAAATAACAATTACCTTTAATTAAATTACCCAGAACTCACTACTGTTAAGATTTTGCTGGGATTTGTCCTTTTCTTCTATGCATATTCTTACCTAGTTGAGAGCATGCTATATAAGTTAGTTTATATCCTGCCTTCACACTTAACATTATAACTGGTCCAGTGTAGTGACTCAAACCTGTAATCCCAGGGCTTTGGGAGGCCGAGGTGGAGGTGGGGATCACTTGAGGCCAGGAGTTCAAGACCAGCCTGGGCAACATAGCGAGATCCTTTCTCTACAAAAAATTTAAAAATTAGCCAGGCGTGGTGGTACACACCTGTAGTCCTAGCCACTTGGAAGGCTTGAGCCCAGGAGTACAAGGCTGTAGTGAGCTATGACAGAGTGACATGCTGTCTCTAAAAAAATTAAAACAAACAAACAAAACATTATAACAAACAACATACTTAATTGTTCTTGAAACTTTGTAAATATTTTAATGGCAGCAATAAATTCCATTATCTGGATACCCTATCACTTATCTAACTATTCCCATACAAGTAGGAATAAGGGGAAGGGAGATTTCACTATCATAAATGATGCCACAATGTACATATTTGTATGAAACTTAGGTCCTGTCAATGATTCTTGTGATCAATACCAAGAAAGAAATTAGTGGATCAAGCAGCATGAAAGTTTTAGATTCTTATTACAATTGGCCAAATTCTTTCCAAAAACCTTTCTGCTGTTTTACATCATCAGTGTGAAAGTGTGCACATTACATCTTCTCCAGCGCTTGGTGTTATGACGGGTGCCACTGAGGATTTTTGGTGTGGGCAATTTACAAAATTGCATGGTGGAGGCTGAACCAAGTGGGCCAGATTGGGATGCTGTTGCCATCCTGTTATTCTTCCTTTGCTTCCACATTCTCCTTTTTTCATTTTCCAATTCTTTATCTTCTTTCTTTCCTGGAAAGTGCATATTATGTGTTCGCTGCACATAAAGCACCGCACAAGGCTTTGTTACCAAGGAATAAATAAGAGGGATACTGAAAGGCCAAGCTCTGTGGCTGCAACAAACTTGTGCTGGCCCAGAGACCCTCTTCCTCTAGCTCTGGCACTAAAAAGAGTCTCTGGATAGTAATTCTTCTTTGGGAAAAATATTTTTTATATTTTCCAATGAATTTGCCAAGAGGGTTTATTGCTAAATTGATTTTTTTTTCCTCCATCCTGTGACTCTCCAGCACCACACATGATCATCCCTATGCCTGGAATGTCCTCCCTCCTTCCTCTTTTCAACCCAGCAAATTACCTTGGCATTCATTCATCCTCCCAGACCTTCCTTAAATAACTATGACACCTTCCTTCTGTATCTTGCCCAGTCAGAATCAGTCACTCAGGCTTCCTTGATCCTATAGTTCAATTACAGCATTTTCTGCACCCAACTCTGCTTCTCCCTCTTAGGGAAGAGTCCTTCAAGAATAGAACATTTTGTACCCCAGTTCTTAACACAGTGTTTGGCACTCAGTTGTTACTCAGGGACTGCTGAATGAATGAGTGAGTTTCTGTTTTACTAAGGTGCATAGACATTCCATCTTAAATATTAATGAGTTGAGGAGTATAAAGGTGACATAGAGATGACACGGATTGCCACAATCACACTCTGAATCATTGGCACCTAAGGCAAAACAGACACCTGGTATACCAGATGTCCCAAACCTGGATTCTGCGTTCTAAATCTCAGTTGTTCTTTGTGCCTAGACACCGACCTGCATTCTGTTCTCTTTCACTTTAGCTCCAAATTTAATTTGTACCTAAGTACCTCTGTGATACAGGAGGTAAAGAGGATTAAGTGATGCCAGGATTTCCCAAAGTGCATTCTAGTAAACAACTAATACCATGGGCTATTTAAGGTATCACACACAAAAAAAGGGTCTTGTGGTCCGATAAGTTTGGGGAACAAAGTTAAACAGATTTCTTTACCTCAGGGCCTCTTGGCAGGCATTCTAGGAAGTTGAAAGGAAGATCAGTTAGGCAATGGTAGAAAAGTAGGGGAGCAGTCCGGTCTTGCCTCAGTAGTAGTCACCCTAGCCTCTTTACTCCAGGGAAAATTCAGAGTACAAAGTCAAAGGCAGAATGGCAAAAAAGTATGCCACGATCCTAGCCCCTTCCCCTACATTCGTCTCCTCAGTCCTGCATCTGTGTAAGCCCCTGCCCCCACCCAGCCACCCATGCTGATGAGATCAGCCTTCATTACTTCTCTTCTAGAGCCAGGAAGCAAGGTAATGTGTGGGAAGTGATAGCTGCAAGGTAATGTGTGGGAAGTGATAACAACTTCAGAGTTAAAGCCATTCAACAGGAAAATTTGTTAAAAGACCAAGACATTGTAAAGCTGAAACACTTGAGTCTATTAAGTCCCCTGCTCCTTAGAACATTTTGTTACCAGGGAACGTTTCAAGGAGGGAAAACACTGCACTATTACAGCACTGTAAGATAGCAAAGCCTGGTACAAAGAGCAACATTTCACAAGACATCTGTCTCTGCCACTAGAGAATCTTCTAAAAAGTTCTGCTTCTCTTTTCTCCTCCTCTCTCCTACCCCAACATAAGTCCTCCACCCTCCTCACCCCTAGATGCACTCTGTACATTTGTCTTCTCCCTCCTCCTCCTCCCCTTCTCTCTCCCTCACATTCTCAGATCGTGTTGTTTTCACAGACACTATTAGAATGGCATGGTAAGCTAAGACCATCCAATGGTTATCCAACCCTCTTTGGTAAGAAGGGGACTAATTACATGACTAGAGGTTTAGACATTCGTTCTTTATTAGGTCCAAACTCCTTCAGAGAGCCCGGAGCATTCTCTTAAACTAACATTACTCTTTCATGGCTCCTTGTTCCAAGTCCAAATGAGATGGAGAGCTTAAAGGAGACAATATTTTTTCCCAGACGCAAAGGAAGAAGTAGAGAAGGAGAATGAGAGTATTGATAGAGAGGGGGAAAGCTACACGCCTGTCACAGAAATGCGGTTCGTGTATCTGTTGGCAGCTGATGGCCGCTAGTGATCATCAGTAGTTGAGACTGTAGCAATGTTGACACATTTGTGGTCAGCCCAGTGGTTTGTTTAACTGTCTTCATTAGAAATACATCCATCAAGAGAATGTTTTTTAAACAATATCCTTCTAAACAAAAGAGTAAAGACAAGCCCAAATATCTCCTTGCCAATCTTAACAAACACTGTTATGCTACACCAGGAAGCACTTTAGAAGACAGAAGCCATCTGTTAAATAAACAAAAGCATTAACGTAGACATGGCTACTGGGGAGGCTTGAGCCTCCTTTTCAAGTTTGTGGATACTAATAGGCTGTTGGTGATTAGCCACGACTTACGAGAAAGGTACTTTTGCCTTGGTTAGGCAAAGGAATGGAAGCTTTTTAAAAATCTGCCTTTTTATTTTGCTTCTGTTTTAAATAAATAAAAATTGTGTTGTAACAGTGAGTCTTGGGCCCAACACAAAACATTAATCCTGCCATTGCTTTCACAGGAAATTGGGGAGGCATAATCCAAGCCTTAGGAACTCTGAAAAAAACTTCTAGGTTCTGAATCAAACACAACTGCCACTGTGGGAGGCTGTCAATCCTGAGTGACTCTGAACCTGAGCCTCATATTTTCTGCCCCTCCTTTTCTAACTGTGGGCCCACGATAATCTGCTGTAGGTGAAATACTCTTTTCCTTGGCTTATATTAGGCACCTGGTGTCCTGAAAGAGGTCACTGACTTTCCCGAGGATATCCAAGGAGGCTGGCTCACCAGTGGCTTACCACAGGCCAAATTTGAGGTTAATTAGCCATCCATCATCGCCAGTGGGGCCAAGATGTTATTCAGACATTCAAAGAAGAGAGATTTGATCCAGCTATAGATAATGGTCTTTGTCAACATTTCTTCCTGTCCTAGGCCCAAACCGATGTGTCTTTAGCTGTACTGGGGGGCTGAAAATTATTTCAGAAATAGCTGGTTCGTCATTTATGTTACTCTACATTTGAAGAGGCTTCTTGATATGGCAGCCTATTTACTGGATGTATATTAATGTTCTGAATCAAAACCTTTTTTCATTAGAACCCAGTTTCTGTTCATGAAAGGGTACATTTATTGACCTTTGGGGAAATGCCCTACTCAGAGTGAGTATGAAAAAGCAGTTTGGTGGGAGCTGAAAGCACTGACAGATCTGGGCTGGCCATCTGGGGACCAGACTTTCTGGCCAGAACCTGCCTGAGGATCAGAGAGATGTGTATGTGCTGCTTTTGCTGTCTCACACTGCAGACCTCAGTGACCAGCTCCTTGAAGTGGTGGGGCTGGAGGGAGCCATGGAGATGGGGCAGATCTACACCGGCCTGAAGAGTGCAGGCAGGAGGCTGGCCCAGTGCTCCTCTGTCACCATCAGGTATGCCTCCTCGTTACCTGGCAGCCTCCGAGTCTCCCCACTGCCCCAAGCATTCTTGCAGACAACAACCAGGAAGCCATTTTTGGATTTCAGAGCAGGCAGAGTAGGGCACAGAAGCTTGGTAACATTTGTAAAGAACATCTTTGTAGACCATTTCCCAAGCATGATATAATGCAACACGTGGGGGATCCACCACAACCAATTTGCTGTTCTCTTAAAATGACCTGGTGAAATTCTCCGAACAGGAGTACAAGATTAAGAGGTCCAGAAAACCAAAAGTCCAACTCCTTGCCTTCTTTATCTTTATAAATTAAAATGTTAGATGCATGCAAGAGGGCACACTCATAAAAACCAGGTGTGCTTGAGCCCAGGAGTTCAAGGTTGCAGTGAGATATGATCAGGGCTATTGCACTCTGGCCTGGGCGACAGAACAAGACTCTGTCTCTAACAAAATAAAATTAAATAAATAAATTTTTTACAAAGCAATTTAAATTAAAAAACAAAACAAAACAGGTGCTCTGCTCTGCTCTTTCTTGGATAGTGGCCCTGGAAATGCTATTTCCTACATGCCTTTTTATGCTAAACCATCAACATCAGCAAACCTGTCTTAATTGACTAAAAGCATGACAACTTTTCAGGGGTAGACCACACAGGTTAGCCACTGCAGGCTCCTGGAAGAGATGGGGTCTAACAAGGGAATCCTCGGATTTCAGTCACCTCTGTTTAATCGATGCAACTTAGTCACATTTTGTCTCAGGTTCTTTCCCCACCTGATTATTTCAGAAGTCTTTATTCCTTTCCTTTTTCCATTTGATTACTATGTGTGAAATCTATTAATACGCCTTGGAGAGTTCCCAGAGGGGGCCATAGCATGCAGGGTTTCCCGAAGGTATTGGACCGCCGAACCCTTTTCTCCCAGAACCTTTTGGGCAAGTGTCATCAGAGCACATTCGGGAAACTCTGCTCTTGGCACTACCTTGCATCCCTCAGAAAGGTTCTACAGCTGTCTCCCTGATGGCGCTTAGCTGAAGGTCTATTCCACTAACCCCTTTTCTTCATTCCCTCTCTTTGTCTTTTCTGTCTTTCCTATTCCCCAAAGCTTTGCTCCACTTTACTTCTGAGCTGTTGTCGTGATGGGGCCCCTGTTTTCCAGATTCATCTCTCTAGCCCTGTCCTTTCTCCAGGACTCTCACACTGAGTAGGTCCAGTCTGTGAGCATTTCTAAGCCATAACTTAGAAATGTAGACCACAAAGAACATAATGTCCTGATCCTCGAGGAATCAAAAAAGCCGTGAATAAGGGGGAGGAATTTTCCTTCATATTCAGTAGATCTATTTCCAGATAGAAATAGAGGGGGTGAGCCAGGAGCCCCATCCTCCTGGGCATTTCCCAAATACTCTCTTCAGTTCCAAGAACCAAAATGCCACTCTTTCCTCTTATTATTTGTTTTTATTATTAGATCTCTTGTTTTTATTACTAAATGTCCTCAGGGTCAGTCAGAGAATCCTCACATCAAAACACAGCTTTCCCCTCTCATTTTATAATTTCAAAAACAGAGCAGATGCCAAACCCAGGTGAGGGCTTCTCAGTCAGTGGGTGGCAAGTGTTCCCCACTCACCCAGACCAGAGGCCTCCAAAAGGGCCTGCCTTTTCTCCCAAAGGCCATGTGGTATGAACTCCTAACCCTTCTACAGAAGGAAGCCAGAAAACCTCATGTCTCTCCTTTTCAGAATCCATATGCTAGAGAAACCTTGTCCCAAGCAAGAAAGCCACACTTTCTCCTCTCCTCTCCTCCCACCCATGGAGACAACATTCCTGGATAACCCTCTTTCCCTGATAAGCCAGGCCCACAGTTCATGCAACCCCAGAGTATACTGTTGTTCAGGAGATAAAAAAAGGATAGAGGTTCGGACCAAGTGCAAGGCAAGACACACTCAGGCCTGAGCTGTACCTTGCATGGCTTGGAGACGTTACCTCATGGACATGATGCAACCTCTCACTCAGCATAGAGACCAGGCCCTTTCCCATTGCAGAGTGGGGTTTTGGCACGAACTGCAGGCCCTCTGGCTGATTGTTTGATGGAGGAGTGTCTGCTCAGCAGTGGTGCTGCCATGCCTGTTAGCCACCGTTCCCCAGACTTCTGCGGATTTCACTGCTCACCCACAGCAGTGTTTCTCAAAGTTAGGTCTGAGGACCAAGGCAATAGAATCACCCATACTGCTTATTAAAATGCAGATCCCTGAGCCTGGCCCCAGACCTGCCAAGTCGGAATCCCTGAGGTGGGCCCAGAAATCTATTTTTAACAAATTCCCCAGGGAAGTCTTAGAGGAAACACTCCTAGATGGGCAGACAAGGTCTTCCCACTTCTGTTTTCCTACTGGGAACAATCTTGATTCTCCAACTCCAAGAAGCTTACTGTATTCTTTTGGTTTTCTGGGTTCCAGGACTAACAAGCTGCTGCCAATGCAAGTGGATGGAGAGCCCTGGATGCAGCCACGTTGCACGGTGAGTTTTGCCAATCTTTGAGAGAGGGATGAGAAGCTTTATTTATTTTTCGTATTAAGTCAGACCCCTTTGGGCACTGACTCAATATGAAATTGCTGAATCTCAGAGTTGCAGGGACTGTGGAAGATTATCTAATGCAGCCCCTCTTCCACTCTATTCATCCGTCCACTCATTTACCTGCCACGCTTTTACTGAATGCCTGCTGTGTGCCAGGCACTGTGAGGCGCCAGTTACAAAACTGAATGAGACATAGACCCATCCACAAGGAGCTCATAATTCTAGCTGGTGAATTCTGAGACTTCAGCCACAGTATCCTTGACAGCCTCAGCTTGGCTCGTACCAGTGTCTGGGAACTTACCACCTCAAAAGGAAGACTGTTCTGATGATGAACAGTCTAATTGTTAGAAAATGCTTCCTTATGTGGAAGCCAAATCTGCACACTTAACCCTAGAACTTCCAGCCCATGGTTCTGACCACTGGAATTCCCGGGAAAGAATTCCCCACGTGCACAGACACACTTTATTTACCACAGGTGCCCCACAGCCCTGAGGAACCACCTGAAAATGCCACTGAAAGAGTCACCACACAGGTTATTTATTTTGTTTATGGCATTATCATCCACAACCTAGCACAGTTCCTGGCTTATAATCGTTGCACAATAATATGTGTTGAGTAACGAATAAAGGACTGAACAAATGAACAAACAAAAAAATGGAACATCCCCGTTCCCTAACTTATTGTATCTATTAATATGTTAGCTCTCCCTTTAGCACTACTGCAAGAGCCATGCATCCTTCCTTCTTAGTTTGTTCTCAGGTAGAAACCCAGCTTGAAACTCTGTGGTGAAGAGAAACCATTGCGCTGGTTTTCAGGGACTCTACTGAGATATTATGTGAGTAATACCCTCAATGCTATCACAAATGTGCAAATTTCAAAAGACAAAAACTGTGCTTCTAAGCTTCTTCACTCTAGTGGAATATCCAGATACCTCAATAACCTGCTATTTTGAGCCCTTCAGAATATCAAGTTCTCTTCCACTAGAGAGAGGGTTTTCATGAGCCTGCTGAAAAGATATGACATCTTCTATATAAGTTTTCAAAAGTAGAAATTTCTTTGCAAAGATCTTACCTCCATCTTATGAAAACTAAGAAAAAGATGAAAACACACATAGCAAAAACTAATAATAGCTTCCCACATTTCTAGAATTAGGAAAAATGGAGGGAATTTCTACTACTTATCATTTTATGGAGCCCAGTTAAGAAAAATCTATCCAAGCTGCTCCTGCCTCCTGAAAAAAAAAATCAAACCTTCTCCCGCTGGTTCAGTGATATCTGAAAATGGGTTGCCCTTCCTCTAAATCCAAACACTGGTTTTGAAATAGCCAAATACTTTTCCCTATGCCCACCCTCACCCTCCCTCCATACCACCCTTCAGAGTTTACAACTTACTGTGAAAAGATCTGTGACCCAATGGTTTTATGGTGTGAAGTCCAGTAATCCATATGTTAGGGTGCATTAGTCTGCTCGCACTGCCATAACAGAATACCACAGACTTGTGGCTTAAACAGTAGAAATTTATTTTCTCACAGCTTTGGAGGCTGGAAGCACAAGACCAAGGTGCCAGCAGGGTTGGTTTCTGGCGAGGCCTCTCTTCCTGACTTCCAGGCGGCCGCCTTCTCACTGTATCCTCACATGGCCTTTCCTCTGTGTGTGTGTGTTCAGGTTTTCTCATCCTCTTCTTAGAAGGGCACCAGTCCTAATGGATTAGGGCCCAACCCTTGTGACCTCACTTAACCTTAATTACCTCCTTAAAGGCCCTATATACAAATACAGTCACATTGAGGTCAGGGCTTCAACATATGAATTTGGCGGGGGAGGGGGAAGTAAAACATTTAGTCCCTAACAGGGACTAAATGACCAGAAAGTCATTCTTAAACTTGCAGGGGTTAAAACAAATGTACCCCTTGTTGAAACATTTTCTTGAAGGTACACACCAATTAAAGTGATTCAAAATTAAAGGTTTAAGAATGGGATATCACAGCACAAAAGAACTTTTGGTAAAAATTGAAACCAGTTAAATTAGAATAAAGTAAAAAAAACCTGTTAAATATGGTCATACAACTGAATGCAAATAGCATTTTGAATAGATTCAAAAATCAGTGCTTGAAAGGGAAGATATATAATGTAAACATTAATAACCTGGATCCCAAACCTAAGGTTATATTAACAAAGGCTGAAAACATGTGGGAGACATTGTTGAAGGCATAGTAAAAATGTGTTAAATTTCTCATTGTCTCTTTTCATTTTGGTAATTAAAAAATATAAATTGGAAGAAAACTTTAATAGCTAGATAATCACTAGTGAAACTAAAAACAGGGTATGTACCTTTCAAATCCAGGAAAAATGAAAATATATAAACCCTATCAATGTAGCACAGGACAGAAAGCAAATAATAAGCCAACATTTAAAATTTTTTTGAAGATGAAAGAGGTTAAGACTAAAATATATCAATACTGACCAAAAAAAAATAGATGAGTTAAAGTTCCCTATTAAAAGGCCAATACTCACATATTAAGTTAAAAATTAAAATCCAAATATATGCCTCTTATAAAAGAATCACCTAAAACAAAAGGATATATATTATATATAATATATATCTTTTTATTTTATCCTTCATCAAGCATAGATAAATTAAAAGTAAGAAATGGTGATGTTAATTATACTAATTTTAAGCAAACTAACCTTCCCACATGCCAAAAGCATAAAGCAGATAAGAGAAGTCAATTTTTATTTGATAAAAAGTACACTCAATTATGAGATGTAGTGGTCATAAAATCTTAGATATTTAATAACAAAATCAAAATATGTACTGTGAAAAAACAATATCAATATATATTCTGAGAAAAAAATAGATATATAAGAAGTTGACAGAAAGTTATTAAGAGGCTTTAAAATGTTTCTTTACACCTTTAAGGTTAAGTAGCAAAAAAATAAATGTCATAAAGCTTGAATGAAATAACTCTATAACTTATAAACAAATTAAATGTCATTTTTATTCAAGGAATTATAAGATATTTACTAAAATAAATCATAAATTACTTTACAAAGAACAAAACTCAATAAAATCCAGAAGCAGAAATTTATTTTCTTTGACCACAAAGCAATTAAATCAGAAATTACTAATAGAAGATTAAATGAATAAACAAGCAAAATTCAGTCACTTGGAGACTTAAAAATTCTTCTAAAGAACAATAGATTCAAGAGGAGATCAAAACCAATATTATTGACTACTAAAAAAATTATAAAAATAAGAAGGCTCCAGTTCAAAGTTTATATAATATAACCTAAACTATATTTGGAAGTAAATTCAAAGCCTCATAAACTTCCATTATATAAAAAAGAAAAAATGTAACGAATAATCCCCAAATTAGAACAACAGTAATAAAAACAAACTTAGGAGAAGCAGAAGAAAGAAAATAATAATAAAGATAAAAGTAGAAATGAAAAAATTAAAAACAGGAAAATCTATAACTAGTTTTTAAACATGTCAGATGTTTGAAAACCTAATTTTTAAAAGAGAAAAACAGAGATCAAAGACTGAAATATAAAAGAGATGTAATATAAAATATAAATATAAATGTGTCAATGGCTTTATTTAATTATAAGACTATATGTATAATTAATTTGATTCTGATAAACTGGAACATCTTAAGAAAATGAATGAAAATCCTGGTAACCATTAATAAAACAGAAATGCTTTCAAATAATTACATACAAAATGATCTTAAAACAGATGGTCTTACTGGTGAGATCTTCCATACTATTAGGAAAGAAATATTTGGGTAAACTGTCCCATAGTATAGACAAAGATAGAAAGATATCCCATCCATTTTATAAAATGAAGACAGATACTATAACTTAACAAAAATTACACGTGTAAATAGAAAGATACAGACCAATCTCAAATATGAATATGATATAAGAATTCTAGTTAAAGTATTGGTATATAGAATTGAACAATATGTTAAAAGAATCATTCACCCTTCAGAGCATATGAAAGGACTGAAAAGTCTTCTAATATTAGTTTAGATTTTAAAATTACATGATAATATAAGTAGATGACCCAGAAGTATTCAATTACATTCAACATTTCTGATTTTTAAAGATAAAAACTCCTAGAAAACTAAAATCAGAAAGATACTCCCTATGTTAAACCAATAACATAATGTACATTTACTTAATAGTAAAACATTAGAGGAATTCTCATTAAAATCATGGACAAGACACGTATGCTAACGTCGTTTGGAAGTTCTAGCCAATGCAATATGCATGAAGCAAAAAAGAAATATAACTATTTGGAAAAGAGTCAAAACTGTCATTATTTGTAGATGATACGATTATATACATAGAAAGCTAATAGAATCAACTGAAAACCTCGTAGGATAAATTATTTCAATTAAGCCCTATAGAAAAGTAGACAAAAATTAAAAGCTTTCCCATATACCAGCCATAATCAATCCAAAGACTATAATAGAAAAAACTTAAAATAGCATAATAACAGCAATAAAAGACATAAAATACTAAACTGAATTGTGGAAAATAGAAAATTTCTATAAGACTTAACTAATTAAAAAAAAAAAAGATTTGAACACAAAAATATCTCATGTTCCTAAAAAGGGATCCCAAAATACCAATGCAATTGCTTTTTTAACTTGACAAAACAATGCAATTCCTAGGGCATTTTTATAAAAGAGCTATGCAAAAGGACTTCTCACAAGATACTAAAATAATTATAAAGCCACAATAATTTGAATAATATTCTATTGGCATGATATTGTATAGATAAATTAATAGTACAAAAGGGAGCCCTTAGAAACCCTAGTAAATAAAACTACTGGAGGAAAAAGAAAGATCATGAACTAATTAGAAGGAAATGGACCGTTTAACATACGACATCCAAGAAATTGCCTGTTTGGGAAAATGTCATTATATACCAACCTCTCACCTCAAACTATGTTCCAAAAACAAAACAAAAAAATCCCTCCAATTCTGTTATTAACTCTCAGACAAAGAATAGATGATTCTAATTACACTGTGGGCAGTGACTTTCTAAGGAAAAAATGATATATTTGACTATTAACCAATTTTAATTTCTACAAGTCAAGAATCAATGTAGATATTTAAAAGGCTAAGGATAAGATGTGTGCAATAGCTATCTCAAAGAGCAGGTTAATCCCTGTAAGGTATAAAGAAACCAGATCTTAGAATCCAGCAGAAAAAAATACTAACAATACAATAGTGAACAGATACATTACCAAAGAAATGCCATGGGCTAATAAACCTATGAAATAATATTTAATAGCACAAGTTTTTTAAAAAAGGAAAAATTTTCAAATTTAAACAGTGAGAAAGCCATGCCATATTTCATTTATCAATTAGCACAGCGTTTTTATTTGTTTGTTTGTCTTAAGATAATATTCATTGCTGTCAAGTGTGTGGTGAGACCAGCATACTCATACAGTGAAGGCAAGATTATAGACAAGTACAGCCATTCTGGAAAGCATCAAAGAACCCCTACAAATATTAATATACATTGATCCAGTTTATTTACTTTCCCCCTAAAAATTTATTCCAAGTAAAATACAGACTATCAAAAACATAGACAGAGATTGATATATAAGAATGCCAATTTCTATATTATTCATCATAGCAAAAAATTGGAAATGACCTAAAAGTTCAACATTTAGGGAAAGGGTCCAATAAACTATGTGAGATTCATCAATATGGAATCATTTTCAGCCAATTAAAAAATCATAGTTAACAAATATGACATCAAAGATGCTTGTGAATGATAAATGAAAACAGCTGATTAAGAGGCTGATTTCAATTTTATTAAAAACATATAAGCATGGAAACAAACTGAAAACAGTATACCAAAAAGTTTAACAGTTATTACCTCTATGTGATTTTTAAATTTTTTCCATATTTTAAAAATTCTTAAAAATGAGCATATACTAGTTTATACATAGCAATATATGTATATAAAATATATATTTATTAAGAAAACTTATGCTTGCAGCACTCTTATGCTTCACCATCACAGTTAGGTAGCATAATTCAAGCCTGAAAATTCAGAATCTTCTTCTCCCGGAGTTAGATGATAGTAGAATCTCAAAGTTGAAAATGATCCTAGTTATCTAGTCCAGTGATTTTCATACTTGGGTATACATCTAAATAACCTGGAGGGGTTTTAAAATACAGATTTCTGAGCCACATCCCAGATTTTCTGATTCAGCAGGTCTGGATGCCTGAGAATTTGCATTTTCTAACAAGTTCTAAGGTGATTACAATGCTGCTGATGTAGGAACCACACTTTGAGAACCAATAATCTGGTCAAACTTCCCAATTTATCAGTAAATCACACACTTCTCCATCCCTTGTGAAACCTGATTGTCCAGTGATAATTGAAGGCCTCTGATGGCAGGAAACACTCTCATGAAGCAGGGCGTGCTAAGATCTCGGAGAACCCGAAAGTAGCTAAGACCTGAAAGACTATGCAAACCGTCCCTCCTTCCTTAGGCTCACTTTAAGCCAGACTATTTCCTTAACTTTCTAAAATATTACAGAAACGATTTGAGACCTTTCAGGTTTGTGCCTTTCTGTTTATTTCCAGTTAAAATTAGGGCAGACCTCAGACACTTCCTAAATGGTGTGAGAAGGGTCCATACTTACAGTTATCGGCCATTTTACTAGGCATTATTGAATCATTCATCCAGCGAGGGCAGCATTCAGGAAGAAGTCCCTCAGTTTATTGTCTCTTGAAGTAGTAAAAATGTGTTGATTTGTGGGAAATGGCCCCCCACAAACAAAGTCCACCTGCAGCACTAGTGCAGTTTAAAATTTTATTCTATGTTAAAGGGGAAATTATATGCTGCAGCAGGTTTGTGGATTTTGAACTACCATGCGAGAGTCTACTGCACCAATTCCCTTCCTAATAGAGCAGAAAACTAACATGGGGCTGTTGTCCTTCGTGCTTGTAAGGTGGTGTGAGTGTTATGAATGGTTTCTAAGAAAATCAACTGTAGTTAATTGTCCGACTTGCCCAATTACCAAAAAAGTTTGGGTTTTAACTACAGAAATGTGGGATATTCTCTATCAGCGGTGGAAAAGGTGGGTTTAGCCACATCCAACTACCTCCTAAAATAGGCTCTTGGCTATTCTACCCACTAGCCCCTAATTTGGAGGGTAAGAGACCGACACCTCTTTGGCTGGAAATGAGGATATGACCTCATGCTTCTCTTGGTTATCTGGGCTAATAGAATCCACAGAGCTGACCAAAATACCAGGAGTCCCAAACTCCCACCCTGTCAAGACCTTTGTCAGAAATGCCGAAAAAACAAATAAAAACAAAGCAAAGGGATTTGAGTTTCACTTCCTCCTTTTTGCCCTGGAGGTGTTAACAAGCAAATAAATAGCTCAGCTGGAGGGGGAAAAGGAGAAGCAAAGGTCTCCTATCATCTAAAAGAAATGGGCTCTACCAGTGGGAGATGTAGGCGGGGCCCCTGCTGCCACCCTCTGCCCCAAGGGCAGCCATCTCCACGGCCAGGATGTGCTCTCTTTCTTCTTGGGTGCACGCCTCAGGCAGCCCTCCCACAGCCGGCACTCTGCGCAGGGCTTGGGGAATACCATGGCGAGCAAGCTGAAGTCCTTCCCCTCGAGGGGCGCGTGAGCTCGGGCGCGACAGGAGGCGTACCACAAGGGAATGTGCCACAAGTCACTGTCATCAGAGTGCCAAATTGCATGCCACAGATAAGTGCTGTCAGAGACTCCGGTCTGTGCCTCGCTTCCGTGAATTCTGGAACAAATATGACACCCACAATAAGACACACGACACAAAATGGTGTTGATGTATCCTAGGTTTGCTCCTCTGGTGACTACCACAAAACAGAAAGACTCACCTCGCTTCTAGATCTCCAGGCTGGCGGAAGCCAACGTAAGGGTTATTTTCAGCTTTCGTCACCAGGTTATGCTAATTGTCCACCGTGTCTTTCGGTTCCGTCCTTTCCTTTCCATCTCCTGGAGCTTTATAAATGTAAACTTGACTTACAGTAGTACACTCTCAGCCAGACACTCCCCTCTCCAGTTCACCCTGACAACAGCTGTTGACTAACTTCCTTCCCTCAAACTCTTTTTCTCGTCCTATTGTTCTCCAGCATGAAAGGACATCTCTCATGGCTCCTCACGACTTCACGTGAACCCAGGCTTGCCACCTCCGTTCAAAGCCCTGCACCAGATGTCCCACCCTGACCACATTTCTCATCCTTGCCCCTACCTGACTTGCTCATCCATGGCTCCTGTACCCGGCGCCTTCTCTTTCTCTTTTCATGAGCACATTTCCTTCCCTTCCTTCAAATCTTAAAATTCTTCCATTTCTCCCATCAGACTCTTCTCACTCCTTCCCCCTCTTCTTTTTGGTACCACCTGGTTTATCCTACATTCATTCAAACTCATTGATGGATCTTTCTCTTCAAGAGTTCCATTGTTCTCTGTGGTCACACTGCCATTTCCAATAACGTTCTAAAAGCCACCAGAATGGGTTCACAGTTTCTGTTTCTTTTCACATCCATCTTTCTCTTTCTCCTCCAATATAAGACAACAAGTATTTAACTAACTATTACTTTCCATTTTACAGTGTACAGTGGGCTTTCTTTGACAGCCTATCATTGGATCTTTACAAGAAAAATACAACAAATGTTATCATCATCATTTTATAGTTCAGCAAGCACTGGCTCTGGACGTTAAATGAGTCATCCAAAGTTTCACAGCAAAGAAGTGGAGGTGTCAGGACCCAAACCCAGGTCTTTGAATCCTAAGTGTTTCCTGTTGCCACATCATCTTCCTACTCTGAACATGTGCCATACTTGATAAGTATTGTGGATGGACTAATAATGCAGATTATTAAGGTGGCAGTGTCACTAGGCCACATTCAGATAGAGATTAAGCATTTTTTTAAAGCCGTGGCCTGAGGATAAGGTGGGAAGAAAGGCAAAAATGAGACTTCATCATTGTCCTTCACTTCCAATTGACTTAAAATTTACAGGAGAAAACACTTATAAACCCTAAAATTCCCCAAAAAAATGCTTTTAAAAGAAATCAGAGTTTTCCCTGGAAGGCTAAGAAAAGAGGCAACACTAAGGGACTCACTTGGGAACTCTCCACATGGTGTTACTTGGTCAGAGGTCAGAATAAAGCCTCCCGGTCAATCGGCTGACATCTCTGCACTGCCTGGAAAGAAATGGCCAGGAGCGATGGAATCTGGGAACCTGGAGGTCTGGACTCTGGCTGATCTTTCTGTGTGAACATAAGCTAGGCTAAGGCCCACTAGAGCCTTGGACTCCAATTCCTTTATCTGTCCTGCAAACGGGTTGAATGAGAAGGTCCCTGAGGCCTCCTCTGGCTGTGACATTCTGGGAGTCTATGAATAGCAAGGACACAAGACAGGTGTGAGCTGATCACCACGTGGGAAGCTCACACCTGTCTCTCCCCAGTGTTTCTGCCCCTTACTTCCAGCAGTGCCAAACTCCAGGCCCAGTCAGGGTCGAGTTGCCAATTTTGAAGTCGTTCAAGGACAGTTGTCCTTCTGCATGGCACTCCTTCCAGCCCGAAGTTGGCCTTCTTTCCTTTCTCTGAGACTCACTCTCCCTTAGGCTACTGAGATTTGCATGCCACTAATTCATTTCTTCCTCTTTGCCTTTAGATTAAAATTACTCACAAGAACCAAGCGCCCATGATGATGGGGCCTCCTCAGAAGAGCAGCTTCTTTTCGTTGAGGAGAAAGAGCCGCTCAAAAGACTAAACAGTGTGCCAAATGCCAGCCAAACCAAGAGCGAAAACAAGAAACTGTAACTACACACTTGCACACACACATTTATGTGCGCGCACACACACACACAAACACACACACTCTTCTCTAACCAGTGGAAGCAAAGCCACCCTTCAGGAAGAAAACTTCACCTTGCCATTCATCCTATCTATTTCAATAATGGATACACCCTAACAGAGCCAGTGCCAGCATAACATTTGGAATAGACTTTGGGCCCACGAGGGTATGGTTAGCTCATGCAGCAACTTCCACATTCCCACAGGCCTTGAGTAGGACTTTCTGAGACTGAAGGAGAAATCCCCCTTCCTTTCCACCAGCCCTGCAAGTTTCCTCATGGACGCTCATGAGGAGCAGGCTGCAGGTTTCCTGCCTATGGTGAGCTCGGATGTGGCCGAGGAAAAGGGCTCCAGTTCCAGAGGATTTACACAAAGGTCCCTCTGTACAGAGACAAAACGGCCTCTGGCTCTCAGAGCATACTCCTTGGCAGGGCTCAGCAAGCGCACGTTGGTTTCTTGGTTGTCCTTTAAGCAACAACTTCTCCCTGAACTTGCTGAGGAGGCAAAAAGGCTGTGCAAAGCTGCGTTTCCATTCTTGGTTCTCTGCGCTGTCAGTGGGCACTTATTTTCCCAAAGCCTTCTCCTGGTGACTGTGTGTTTGTTTAGAGGTGGCTCCAAGAGCCTCCAGAGCTGCCTGCGCAGCACACCTTAGATGTGGTATTTATTTTCTTAGTTCTGTGAACACCTGGGAGGGAAAGCAGAGAAACTGGGATTTATTTTCCAAATTGGTGTCATAATATTGTGCAAAAAGGGAAGGAAAAAAAACACCCCCAGTTTCTTTCTTTTTCAAGCCAAAGCGTGTTTCCTGTTTGAGTTCCAAGCCCTGGTGGCAGACTATTCCTGAAGGCAGAGAAGATGGGAGGGAAGGGACTTTGCTGGGGAAACCAGGAGACAAACCATCGGGCGGTTCCCTCCTGCTTCTTTGCACTTAACCACTCCAGAGTATGACCTGAACGACCTTCTGGTGTCTTACCTGTGTATATATATGTAGCATATATATTTATATATATATATATAAATATTTATTTACTGATGGACTTTTCCTGATTGGAAAAAAAATAGGTAGTATGGGAACAGAAAGTGGGAAAGAAAAAGAGGCTCCTTACTCCCCCACTGCACTGTTTCATTATGAAGACTCATGTCCCTGTGGTGATCATAAGGGAAACAAAAGTAGCTGCTTATCATGAAGAGGCTGAGAACTCCTATTCTGGATCCTCCAAACAACCATGAAAGATATGCTGGGCAAGATTTGCTCTCCCATTTGTCAGATAAGGAAACTGAGTCTCAAAAAAGTCGAGAGACTTGTCTATGGTACGGTGGTTTGAGAGTAGGTGCCACTAAGAAGATATTGAATAGAGAAAAGAGCCCACGCATCTCAGAATAGGGTCATGATTCCGCTTGGATCCAGTTTGCCAGGGAAAAACTTAATGTGCAGCATGTGTGTGGTTGGGACAAGCCCACACGAGAAAATGAGGGCTTCGTGATGCTTCCCGGTGGTTCTCTCTGGCCCGAACTGGAGAGAAGTTGGTCTGAGTTTGAAGGCACTAGACACATCATCAAATGGAACTCTCCACATGTCGCCTCATCATGGTCATCATAGTCTCTTAGTTTGGAAACACCCCTAGCTGCAGGGATGACCTCAGTGGAGAGTCACAGGGAGAACTGAGTCACCTTCTGCAAGGAACTTCCAGCCACGACAGAGGGGTCTTAGCAGAGCTCAGTGGGCTTCATTCCATTGGTGCCAGCATTACCCTCCTTTCCCAAGGGCAAGTCTGTGCACAGCTTCACTGGGCCCCCATCCTTCTCTGAGATTGCTCAAGAGGAAACTTGGGCCCACTTGACATCACTTCACTGAGCTGCCTCTAATCTCCTTTGGACAAGAAAGGGAATTTCAAGATTATGTGTACAAATTAAGCCTAACTCTGAAGGAAGCAATCATTTTGGACCATCCAGGACCAAGATCTACCACCATCCTGCTCTACGTAACAGTGCAGAACCCTGGGCAAGGAGAAAACCAGGCCACCTGAAGAATATCTTAAAAATGGGATCCTTGGTGATGGGACCAACAAGCTCCAGAATGACTACAGGTAGTATCTTGGAAACCACTTGATTCTGAAACAGAGGCAGGTTCAGGTTTGGGGTCACTGATTCTAAGACATTTACAGGAGTTTTTGCATGTGTTTCAGCCCTGATCCCCCAAGATTGAGGCTGTTGAGACATGGCACTCTCAACAGGTGAAATTGATCCTCAAAGACTAACAAGTGTCACAAAGGGGCCTGCAGAGATTGGCCTAACCTGGTCTACCCTAGTGCACAGGACTTGCAATGTTGCTTGAGAGACGAATTCCGAGTCCTCCCTAGAGGCACAGAGTGTAACAAACTTCAGTGGAAATGCACTTCCCGTTTGGTAACCTTAGTAAGTCTTGCGTTGTTTAATCTTACCTTACAAATCATCCTTGAAACACCGTGACTATGGTTTCTTATTGTAGAGTACCCCATCAGAGTGACCCTCGTAGCAACCTCTGAGGTAAGCAGAGAAGATATTATTATCTCAATATCTCAGTCTTTAGGAGAACAAGGCTTAACGAGGTTTAGTGACTCCTCAAAGCCACACAGTTAGTCAGGAGAGAACACAGTCCCTTATTTCTTGTCTTATTCTGATTCTGACCATGCTACAGACATGTTCTCACCTGCCCCCACACTCCTACCCCACCAGCAATAAAAACAATAAAACAGGAAATCTTCAGTATTTTGTGTTGTCCCTGAACTGATAGGCTAGGAGTTGCATCTCATTATGGCTTGGTCTTTGTGGGGTTTCCCCAGTGAGTTGAGAGTGGAGATAGACTTAGTAGGATGATTATATTCAGGTCAGGGACTAGCTCCTCTCAAGAGAGTTCTTTCCACAGATGGAAAAGATACGTTAAAATTGCCAAATAAATTAGGAAATACTTGGCAGAACCTGGAAGAGCCTCCAGACTGGCGTTACATAACATGCATATACATTATACATATGCACATTATATAAGGTGACATAGTACTTAATGTGCTGTATATATTATGTAAATTGCATATTTGTGAGTAATCATGATAAATATAGAGACCCACTAATCACTTTTTTACACATACTCAGTGACAGATTAGGAAGTTACTTTGCCAGAGAGTCTTAAAACTTACTCTCTCCCGATGCTTTGGTTCCAACTCCTGCCAAAAATAATTGCATCAACTTTTCCCATCTCTAGCCCCCTCTCCTCTTGGCCAAAACCCTCAGTTACCTCCTGTCCCAGCTAGGCTATGCCTTCCGTGCAACTCTACCACAATTGGGATCCGTAAAAATAGAACCAAGGAGATAGGAAAGATCCAGACTCCCAGATTCCCTGAGTTACAGGCCTGTACCCCAACACTCCCAGGTGGTGGCTGCCTAATGCTAATGTTAAAGAGAGGGGAGGATGGGAGAGGGGGAGGGAAGGCGGAGGAGTCCACCAACTTTCCAAGGAAGGAAACTTCATAGTCTTCCTTGGCCACCAGCTCCGGGATCCAACAGTGATCAATCAGGAAATTATTTCAAGTGTCTAGTCTAAGTCTCCACAGCATATCCAAAACCATAATTTCCTAAAATGTGTCTCACAAAACACTAGTGTCCATAAAGTGCTCCATGAAAAAAAGAGTTGTGTGGTAAAGTACTAGATTCCTTCTAGGGGATACACTGAGAGGCTCTGTGAACTCATAGTAAAGAACCATAGAGCCCTTTGTCTGTCAACATCTATAGGTTAGAAAACAGTGCCTTAAGCCCACCACTTCTCTCTTTTTTGGTCTCATTGGAGATGGGAACATGCAAGTAATCATCCTCTGCAGTAATATCCCAAAAAGTGCTTTTCTAAGACGAGTCTCCGTTCTTAAGACATTCTTTCTTGTTTCTTCTATGTGATTGTCTGTTTTTATTGTTCCTCTCTACACATCTTCAAGCAAGAATCAACAGTCTAGACTCTTTGTCCCCTGAGTGGCATAGGGACTGGATAGAGGATTAAAGGGGGGAAAAATTAAAGGGGAGACGTGATGGCTGCCAGGGGTCAGACTTACCTGTGTAGCTCCAGAAAACAGAATCAGGTCCAAAGAATACAGTTGTAGTGAGGTCAATTTTTATTCAATTTAATGAATGCTCTTAGAGCTGGCCTAATATGGAAAAGGCTGCCTTCTGGAGGAATGAACATCCACCTGCTCTTATAGGAAAAGCTGTACCTGGTTGGATGGGAAACAAATAGTAATTGATCTACCTTGCCCAGAAAGCTGTTGAAATTGTTTTTGTAGGCATTAGTGTTAAATCAATAGATCTATTAATTCCTTTTGAATAGCAATTTCTTGGTGTCTTTTATTTTCTGAAAGGATGAAAAATGACTCCAAGAGAGATTTCTGGGTCAGTGGGTACTGACCAATTAGATCAGACCTATAATGGCAGGATTGACCTGACTCACTGGCACCCTCAAGCATAGCTGGTGGTGGTTGTGACTGCTTCCTGGTAGCTCTAAGAGTTAGAGGAATAGTTTACAGCGTCAAAGCCAAAAGAGATTTTGCATTTCTATTGGGGTTCATCTTAGCAGTTTGGAACTCTTCTCCTAGTCACAAATATCAGTCCTGTGTCAGAGTTGCAATAGCAAGGAAAAAGAAACTATCCCAACCTTAAATATCAACCAAGTTTTAAACAAAAAAGGAGGCAGAATTGTATAGACTTCCATATGGAGCCATTGCTTTCAGCTCAACTTAATGTTCTACCATTTTGGAGTGTATCTGTCAACTTTCTACTGTAGAGAGAAAACAGGAAAGGGAGATAAGAAAGAGGATTACCACTCATTGCTTACTAGGTGCCAGGCACTGTGTCAAGGTCTCTTCATGTGCTATGCCTTTTGATCCTCAGAACAGCCTACGTAATTATTTCATAGGTAAAGCAATTAGTGCATAGAAAGATGAAGTACCTTGTCCGATAGACAGCAAGTGGCAGAACTGGAACTTCACACAGGTCTGTCTCACATCAAAATCTATGCTTTTCTACACTATATTTCAGTGCCTTTAACATTCTATTCTAATTGTTTCCAACCCTACTAGCATCCTAGGTGAAATTACATGGCATTGACAAATTGATATCCTATAAGTTCAAGCTCTGTATTGCCATCTAATCATGTTCCTGCTGCACTTCCAGTGCTTGTTCATTTTTAAACTCGACAGCCTCCATGGACAGCTGGATCCCAAAACCTCACCCTTGCAATCAAATTGGCAGCCATTCCTTAATTCTCAATATCTTCAAGTTCTAGCTGAATGCAATTCATTTCCCAGGGCCAACCTAAAAGATTTTTTTGTTCAGCTTTGTGAGTGGGAGAGCAGCCTTCTTGGATTTAAATGCCATGGTCAACAGTGACTGGCCAATACTGGGAAGGAGCACTGGGGTTGTTGAAGGGAGCCTCCAGCAAGGAGGCTCCGCATGTGATCCTCATTAGTGATTGGCGTGGGCTGGGCCATCTGTGTTCCACAGGAGAACAGAATGGCAGGCTGCCTTTCTGATGCCAAGAGATGCTATCTAATGGGAAGATCCAAAGGGCTCAAAAAGCAGATAAGCATCTTTCCTCGTGGCATCTCAGGGACACAGAAAACCAAGGGGTTTTGGAAATTAGCTACTTAACTTGCTAAGCATTCTACCCTTGCTACCACTTCATCCTGTGGTGCAGGATGACAGACAGCAGAGTCCTGCAGCCTCATCTGCTAACTAATACCCCTTAGGTAGAGCCATGGGGAACCTTTGTAATCCTGAAATCTGTGTATGCAATAGCAGATACCTTCTAGCAAGGCATCAGAGTTTGTGATTAAGCCTCCAAGTCTACCAGGGGTCAGGAGACTCTGCGGAGAGAAGAAACTGTTTAATTGGGTGCTCAATGCCGATTCTAAAGGAATAATCAGAAGATATGGAGAGCTACTCAAAATGGGTCAGATTAAGAAAATGCAATTTGGAGGCAAAGAGGATAACATCTAACCCAATATCAAGTATGGTAATGAGATATTTCTTAAATGAACAAATGAATGAATAGCTAAAGTGGATATCTGTCCTTCTACTCTGGAGGGGGGGCAGGGGGATAAAAGCTTTTTAACCAACAACTCAGGAACTTGAAACCACAGGATGTAGAGGGAGCTCATGGGGGCCTTTAACTACCCAGACATCTGTTGAGTGATGGATACAGCTAAATATGGATCATCAAAGGGCTTTCTAGGTCACATGGAGGGCAGCTTCATGATTCAGAAAATATGAACTTCAGCTTGGACAGAAGGACAGAAATATTTGCAATCCACTTCTGAGAGACAAGGTCAGGATTGACAAAGAATAAAAGAGCAGCACAGAAGTGGAGTTACAACACAGTAAGAGATCGGCATAATAAGACACAGATTCATACGATGAAAAGAGAAACAGAACTGGGTTTTCAGCAGACTGATTTGGGCAAGGGAGGTGAGCATGCACACTACAGTCCAAAAATAGAAAAAAAGACTGAGAAATCCTTTAAAAAATAAGAAAAAGCTTCAAGTTGGGTTAATGGTAAGACAGAAATACCCAAGTATTAATGAAATTATTATTAAATAACACCTATCGTTTATTATCTAGTCTAAAGCTTATTATTTTTATGACCACTTTTGAACTTCACAAGAACCTTATGAAGTTAGTTGGTGCTATATGGTTCTCTAGGTGACAAATGAGGAAATTGAGAAAGAGCAGGTCTCATAGAGGCAGATCCAGGATTCAGATCAGTCACTGTCTGCCTTCAAAGCCTATGTCCGTGCCTACAGTCCCATTACCGATTCCTCTGAGCTTCAGGCACGGGGTCAGGGACTTACCACCCCAAAATCAGTTCCCTTGGTATGGCTTACCTCTTCTCAGACTAGAAACTCAAGCCCCTCTCCTCCTTTTTCCACACAGCTGGAGTAGAAAATAGCATTTGTGTGTCTGGCAGCAGGAGGTCCATGTGCACCTGTGTACCTTCTCCTCCTCCTTCCTTCTCAGGTCCTTGTCCCCAGGCACCAGCTGGACTATATCCTAAGACACTACTCAGAGAAGAAATGGCCAGCAATGAAGACCTGGTGAAGAACTCAACCAGATCACAGTATTCACATAGCACTTAAGATTGTATTAAAAGATACACAGCGATCATAGCAAAGATCAGGGGCAAGAGAAACAAGGTCAGGCAGTCAAACATCAGAATTTAGTAACTGATATCTAAAGGTGGAATGGAGATTAGAAGTGATCTTCCAAAAATCTATTGGGTGAATCATAATTTGGGATAAAAAATGACTGCTTGTAGAGTGACACAAAAAAATTAAACTTTTTTCCTTTCCAAAAAACAAAATTCTTTTTGAAATGGAATCTTAGAAAGAATTATAAAGTGAGGGATAATAAAAAGGATCATTTATTTTTATTTTAGATCATAGAAAAGGAAATGAATTTTAAAAGCCCATGATATAAGTGGCAATCCAGAAGAAGAGTCCAGAAAGTCTGCATTTTCTGTTGTGGGACTAAACAACAGTACTTTCAAAGTAATAAATGAAATTTTTTTTGTCTTTTTTGTTTTTTAAGAAACTGGTACCAATTGGTTACCAGAAAATGGCATGATCTTCAAGAAAAGAAAATTTATCCTGGTGAATATTTCCTCTCTCCCCAACATCCATGAGGTAAAAGGATTGAGAACTAGATCTTTTGACTCAGAGAACCATACTTGCGTGGAGGATGTTAATAATAGAGGGTGTCACTGAATTGCTGTTTAGGGTTTGCAGTCATCATACTCTGCTACTACCAGGCATTAAGGTAGTGATAAAAACCTGAAAGGTTTAAGCAATTCCCACCTCCTGTCTGTTCCATCAGCCTCCTGAAGCCCCCACAGGTTAAATATACTCCCTGGGAATAATTTCTTTTTATTACGAAAATGTTCAAACATACAGAAAGGCAGGGCCATGAGTATAATGAGCAACCATGTACCTGTCGCTTAGATTTAACATTTTGCCATATCTGTTTCATCTTTTTTTTTTTGGCTGAAAATTTTTAAAGGAAATTATAGGTATTATGACATCTCACACCAAAATACTTAAGCATACATTGTCACGGGGTATCCTTTCTCAAGCATTAAAGGTTGCATGGGTCATCCACATTGCTGGAGGAACATTTCAAGGCGGTGTGCATATGGGCTCGGTCACTTCTCAACTGACTGAATCCAGTTGTCTCCCACACAGAAGTTAATCAGGACATCACTCTATCACTCATGAGGAGAAAGTTTTGGGTGGAACTGAAGGAAGGTCTTAGCTGTGTTCAAAACATTCCTGATTGATCTAGAAAGAGAAAAGTAAACAGCACATTAACTAAATTCTCAAGACACTAAATCGGGAAGTGTTATAAGCACTAATGATGCCCGAGCAAAAATGCAAAACACTTGAAGGAGTTAGAGATTCACCTGAAAAATGTGTGTTCTTATTTTTGAAATAAAAATTGTTTAAAGGGGCACAATATTATTTTGAATCGAGAAAACAATACAACATCATGTCTGCAGATTTGTTTATTCATATGAAAACAGTTACAGCTGTTGCCCCCATCATGTGAAGAATAGGAAGCTAGACTGGGGGTGGGGGAGGGGTAGGCAGCTGCGATGTACAGAGACATCCTCCCCCTCCACTGGGGCAGAACTGAGCTGGAAGTGTGTCAACCCCCGAGAGAACGTCTGGGAAGGCTGGTTGAAAAGCGTTGGCTCACTTATGCAGGGTGAGAGACAATCTGCAACAGATAAAGTGTAAGGAAAGCAGGTATCATTCCAGTTGCTCTGTCCTTGGCTGCTGGGATCAGGGTGGGCTGACTGCAGAGGTTCGGGACACGATGGTGGGCAAGGTGGTTGACTAGTTGGCTCACAAAGGTCTACGGGCCCAGTGATTCTGCAAAATGACAGGCAAGCAGGCGAAATGACTGACAGCGCGTTGCAGAATATCCAGCCTGTCTCAGTCAATGAATGCAATGAGCTTCCCATTTAAGCACTGCCTGGGTGGAGGCAACAGCCAGAAAACACAGCCCGATTCCCATCCTATGGATGGTGGACCTAACTGGGCACCCGTCTGACTTCCCACACATCGGGAGGAAAAGCTTTCTTATCCACACCCCAAGTGCACATCTGCATTCCTTTGAACCGCCAAACACCCCCACCTCCACCACCACCCCTTCCCCCACTCCATGGGGGTTCATAAGACGAAGCATCACCTTTTCCTTTCCTGTCACTGACATCACAAGGAATGAAAGTCTGTGTTGACTGGCACAGAGATGAAAATTGCTTTCATCATCCTGAGTGTGGGAGCATATTTTCTTCCCAGAGCGCCCCCTCTTTGGAAGAACACAGTCTCTTCTAAGCGGCCTCCTCCAGCCTAACCCCTGGCCCTGAAGCCCAGGATCTGCTGATCGGCGTGAAAACACATGAGCTCACTGGAGCTTATATAAGAGCTCTTGGCAGCCCTTCCTGGAGACGGATGGATGGCGGGTTGGGTCTCTGCACACTTGCATTTGCCTTGTCCACGAGACATGATTTTTCTTCTCTCTATCTCCTTAGAATAGAGAGACCTAGTTGTTCATCAGTCATTTTGTAGCAGGGAAGAGGAAACACAATGTTTCTTCCTATTTCCCCATGATTAAAATTGACCCAGTTTCCTGAGGGGGAAAATAAGACAAAATTCACCTGAACGTGTTGAGCCCCCTTCACGGTAGCGCTGCCCCTTCCTCAGCTGTTTCCCGTGAGGGGCCACACTGCTTTGGGTCACCATAGAGGAAGGCCAAGCCTCCTTGACATCCCAGAGGATTCCAGCTCAAGCGTCCCTCTAAGATATTTGTAAGCAGGGCCTAGGGTAGAAGGGAGAGACAAAATAGATGGAAACTCCCATCTTTCCCCCAAAGGGGAAAAGAACAGAACATGTGCGGAAATCTGTCAGATAGTCCCGAATGTCTGCCATCTGCAGGAAATTGATCCTGCCTCCAACTGACTTGGTGAGAAGTCCTGTCCTTTCCCAGACTCCATTTCCTTGAAGGAGGAGAGGAACTTTTGAAAACTGCACTCAGGGCACTCAGAGAAGTGAGGAGAGAGAGAAGGCAAGGAAAGGCCATAAGCCCAACCTCCAAATTCAGTGGCTATTTTGCATGGCTCCCAAGAGGAGAAGGGGGGATTTTATGGCAGGATTTGGCTCTTCTCCTGCCACCTCAAAAGGAAGGAGAACGGGAAGCCCGAGAGGCCCCCCGCAGTGCCCTGCTCCCCGCTGCTGCCTCTGTTACTCCGGGCCTGGGCCTGGCGCTGTGAGGCAGTGCCAGATGCAAGGCCCCAGCCTGTGCTGCTGCTCATTCTCCTTGTCTGTCCTGAGCTTCGCAGCTGCGCCCCCAGGGCACTTCCTACCCACCCAGCCTCGGCTGGGACATGTGCTCTTCCCCCCACTCAGCATTGGACTTCTCTTGCGGGGCCAGCTCTGTTCCTACCCTGACACCAATTAGCAATAGGGACTTGGGCAAATCATATCACATCTCACTTTTCCCACATGTAAAATGGGGCTGGGTAGGATGACTTGCGTTTACTCATTGATTCATGCATAAATACTTTGTTTGTAAACAATGTCTGTGCGCCGGGCACCCTATCTTGACCTCTTCACATGGTTGTTCCCTCGCCTCTCCTCCTTCTCTTCCCGTCACAGTCTGCTTGTCTCAACCTCTACCCACCCCCAGAGCCTGCTTCTTCCTTTTCCTTATTTCTTTTATTCTCGTGACATTTCTCTTCACTTGCCCCACCCATGCTTCTACTTTTAGAGTGTTCATACATATAATCAGAGGATCAGAAGGGGTGTTAAGGGGACATCTGCCCACTTTGTTACCTCCGGGCAAACTTGTGCTTAAAAGGCCTGGGAAAGATCAGAGGACACACTCCAGAGCCCAGTTGCAGGATGCACTCTAGTGTCTTGCAACTTATCCTGTAAAAAATTGGCCTCGATGCTAACTTAAACCCCTCTGTTCAATACTACTCTCCTTTTCCTCTGTATCTCTTGAATCATACCACAGGCATAACGCACCTTTGCAAGTATAGAACTGTGGGGAAGTTTAATCCATAATGACATCATTGAACATCCTAGGTCATTAGGATATTAGTTTCAGTGTAAAAACAACAGAATCAGGAACAAAGGACAGACTAGAGGCCATGGTAGTTAAGTGGGTTTGACTCCTGTAAAATCAACAAAAACAAAACAAATAAGCAAAAACCCACAAGCATAATACTACTGGAGTCACAGTTTCTAACGGACTATCTCAATTGACATGAAAAGTCCATCGAGCAAGGAGTTCTGGAATCATAGCCCTCTTAGGTTGGAAAGGCCCTTCCTTAGATGTCACCAAGTCCAGCCTTTTATGCCAAGTTGGTAGCCAGCATAGCGAAACGTCTGTGCTCTGTTGATTATAGCTGAATAACGAATGGTGGTCGTTCCTCACTGGACCCTCCATCAGCATATGCAAAATTCCTCTCCAAAGCCATTTTCCCAGGCCGCTGGGTAGGATACCAGCCAGGGGTACACCCGGGCAGGCCCTGATGCCCTGGATGTTGCTGCTTTTGCTCTGTTGTAACTTGCCAAGGTAGTTTACAGTCTTGATAGAGGCAGTGTGGTCTAGTGTGTAGGTCAGTGGACGAGGAGGCAGATTTCAAAACTGCAGGATTTTTGTTCTTTCTTTTCCAGATGGCAGGAGGCGGGCAACTTCAACTAAAGAGAAGAGCCTTCGCAGTAAGTTGCTGACCCAGCTTACAGCACAGCTGTCCTCTTCCGTAGAATGGGAAGAAGTAACATTTTATGCGTCTCTGCACTGTCAACCTCAAGGCTTGGTGGGTATTTCAGAGAAAGTGCTATTGTTAGCAAGTAGTCATAATTCCAAGAAGCCACTTGCTAAGGGGGTTCTGATGGATGCTTTTCTCTCTCTTTAGAAAACAAGTAATACCCTCTGTCTTGGAGAAGACTGGCAAGTTCTCCATAGAGGCTGCTGTGGAAAGGAATCATTCCATGTCCCATGATGAGCTGAGAGATGAAACCCTGCCTGGGAAAACAAGAGCAGCATAGGAAGTGGGCTCCAGTCCTGTCTCAGCCATGATCTTGGACATGTCCTTCAGCCTCTGGGACCTCCCTTTCTCTATCTGTCCAACAAGGGGATCTGAAGACCTTCCCACTGCAGTTATCTCGCCTTTGCCTGGGTTAAATGCTGCGGCCACAGAAGAGGCAGGGTCCTTGTCCACATGGGTCTCCCACCAGGCCCAAGGCTTCCCCCAGCTCTGCTGACCTAGGAGGGCCACTCCTAGCCCCTCAGCCAAGAATCTACTTTCCTTCCCTCGAGGAGTGATCATGCTCAGAAATCAGCCAATTTGGGGGGTCCAACATGAAAAGAAACGCTACAAAGAAACCCTTTGGTAAGCTCTCCACCTCTACACACACTCACACTCACATACACACACAACACACCCAAACCCTGAAGTGTAAGCATTTTCCCTTCTGTGTATCAAACCTCTTTCGCCCTTTCTAACTGCCAGTGTGTCAGGAGAGAGTTCAGTCCGCCAGTGGAAAAGCATCGCTCCCACTTAGGGAACTCAGCTGAACCTCAGTGTTTGGGGGCGACCCTGGGCACAGGTTGAGCTACCGACCCTAACACACCTCAACTGCAGGCCAGAAATTAAAATTTTACCAGCCAAGCCTGAGGCAGTAACTAATTAGCAGCTGGCGCCAGGGCCCAGACCCTCCCCTCCTTGCTCTTCCACCTCCACTGCCCGCCCCCACCCATACACATATTGTTCTGTAATGGTGGTCGCCTGCTGCAGCCTGCCTGTCCGCCTGCATAGAGTGCTATCGACTTGTTGTGTAATGCACTGTGTATGTGTATGTCCTGACTGTGGTTTACTGCAAATAAAAATGACAGCAGGTGGCTGACCTCTGACCTCCTGGTGGTTTCTTTTCATGCCATTGCTTGAGAAATTAGGATTGGCTGTACAGCCACAGAGCACTGGGATGTGCATGTTCCTCCAGATTCTTCTGTAACCTTTCCGCATTTGCCCACTGCCAGGAAGTACTGCTGATATGCCAGGGTTGGGAGGAGTTGGAATTCTCTGTTGCCACTTTCCTGGAGTTGAGGAAGGGAGAAGGAAGCCAAAAACCCTATTAAATAACCCCCAGCTAAACACTTTATATACATCATCTCATTGACATCTGAAAACTCTCCTGTGAAGTGGTAAGCACTTTATAGACGATGAAACAAAAGGCTCACAAATGGTAATTAACTTGCTCAACATATAACACAATTAAATAACCCAGTCCTGTCTCTCTCAGACCCCAAAATTCATGTTCTTTCATCTAAACTAGTATTTTTCCAAGTGTGGCCCATGGACTGGTTATATCAGAAACACCTGGGCTAGTGATTCCTGGATCCTACCCAGACTTCCTGAATCATGATCTCTGAAGGTGGGATTCTGAAATCTGATATTCTATAGACTGGGGCTGTAGATGGACCCTCATGCCCACAGAAGTTTGAGAACCATTGTACCACATCCTGCTGGGAGGGCAGGACCACTTTGGGAGCACAGAGACAAGTCAGGGCTTTAGAATGACTCAGAAACTGGAGGCTACAGAAGAGCACCCCCAGAAAAAAGAGGCTGGCAAGGAAGCAGGCCTGGAATAAAAGAGCCAGTGAGCAGCAAGGCCGTGGGCTTCACATCAGAGTTGCTGGCCCCTCTTCCCGGAATTTAGACCTAAGAATGAGTCCACCTGCTGGTCTCCAGGCTGAGGCTGTCCTGAGCCAAGGGTTCAAGGGCACGCCTAGGTAAGGCTAGGCAAGGAGGTGTGGGCTCAACACAGCAGACTCAGAGACTGGGCCTGTGATGAGGCAGCAGTCTCAGAGGATGACCACGGATGCTTCGCAGCTCCAGCAGGCTGCTTCTGCCTTTTCAGCCCTACACCTCCCTGCCCAGCCTGGCCCGACTGGCCGGTCCCCTGGATTTGAAGAGCTGTTACTGTTGTCTTTTCAGGCTCTTCCTGCCACAAGCAACCAATAAGGCTCTAAAAGCCCCAAAACTCATGACCTGAATCCTCCGTCTTCGACACGTCCCTACTGTCATTCTCAGGACTGGGCAAGGACTCTGACCTCAGGGAACCGAACCAAAATGTTACTCATTCCTTCCTATTCCCTCCTCCTTCCACCTGGATCTGCTGAGTTCTATTTTGTGCCTTAGAGTCTAGGTGGAGGTTTCTGAAATGATGATTGGGATGTTTGAGGTGGGGCACTGTGAAACAGATGCATAATTGCTACTTGGGGGCAAAACAAAATCCTGGAAATAGCTCAGCTGCCCACTCAACTGCACAGATTCAGCTAGCCTCACACTCCCAGCTGCCACACTAACTATGCGTGAAAAAATATTTTCCTCAAGAAAATGGCTTTTCTGGAGTCAAGAAATCGGGAAAACACTTCCTATACAGAATTTGGTATAACCAAGTCAGCAAAGCACTTAAATTATGAATCTGGAAAGTACTTTATGATATAGAATTCTTACAGTGAGAGTTTTCTTGAATCTCTGTAGCTAACAAAAAGAATTGTGTAAACAAGGAAAATGCCGGTCCGTTCAAGAACAAAGGCCTTTTGCATTTTGTGTTTGCATGTTAAACAACAGCTAAGAATAAGCAGTGCCCGTTCATTTGCTGCAGTATTTACAAGATCCTCCAACACATGTGACCATGTTCCTGCTCCTTCTCCCACTTAACAGGTTACCATGTGCCCTTTAAAGGAACAAAACTGCTTTTGTTTTAAAATGTTCCTCCCTCCTACTTTCCATTAAACTGGACTATCAATTATTACAGAAATATTTCTGAATCACAAACCCTAAAATCATTCTCAGAGGGAGCAGAAAGTCAACAAAGGCACCAAAAATAGTGAGGGAGGCAGATCAGAAAGAAAGAGCAGAGAGATCAGAAGGAGATAATTGTGGTCTCAGAACTGGCCCAAACTCTCAGCCAGAGCAGGACTCCTCTATACAGCACCCTGTCCCATAGGCAGCCACCTCTGCTTGAAGTCTTCCACTGATGGGCAGCTCACTACTTTCCCAGGAAGTCCATTTGGGAATAGCTCTCTGAGCTTTAGATAGGCTCCTATTGCACCCAAATCTGCCTCCTATTAGCTCCCACCATTGGGCCCTGTCTTGGCCACTAGCAACACAGAATAAATCTTTCCTCTCCTCTGTAGGACAGCTTTCCGATATTTGGAAAGAGCTACCTCGTCCTAGCTAAGTCTTTATTTTTTGTTTCCTCCAGACTAAACATCCTCCGAATCCTTAAATCATCCCTTATATGTCATGACTCTCAAACCCTAAGCTATTCTTGCAACTTTCTCTGGAACAACAACAGTTTGCCAAAGTCCTTCTTCAAATGCGACGACTCCCAGAACTAAACACAGTGCAGTGCCCCAGAAACAGTGGACAAGTGCGGAGCTGCATCCCTTGCTCTGGATACCACATTAGTTTTCTTTGGCAACCATCTCACCCTGCTAATTCATCTTGTTCTGACAGCCAGCAAAATCTCCTAGCTTCTTATGAATGATAATAACTACCATTGGTACCATTAGTTTCAGAAACATGCTCTCATTTGTTCCTCACAACAGCCCAGTAAGGCTGATTAAATATGAAGAAACTAAGGTTTTCCAAGTCCACGCAGCCAGGCCTCAAGCCCTGAGCCTGTGATTCCAAATCCATGCTCCTCCAAACACACCCACGTTGCCTTTTCACTTGAACCACTATTAAGGCCAAGAAAGGTCTCCCTGGCTTCATTTGTTAGTGTCTGTTCAATACTGGGATTTTTTTTCTGTTCCATTTTGTCTTATTAACTTCTGCCCATCCTTTAACCTGTTTATATCTTTTTGACTCCTATTTCTGTCACCTGGTTATATTGAAGGGAAGACACAAGGTCAAAGAGAGAAGGCAGCAGAAGTGGATAAGGGACGAGACAGGAGGAGCCTTTGGGAGGCAGGAGCAGGGAGGGAGCATCTCAGAAAAGAATGGGCAGTGTGGTACAGCAAGTGCCTGTGGCATGGGGTCCCAGTCACTGCCCACTTTGGTTGGCTCTGTTCCCCTAGACAAGCCCCTTTGCCTCTCTGAGCCTCACTTTCTGAGGAGGGAGCTTAGAAATGAGACTAGTCTATTCCCAAGCCCCTTCCCAGTTCTATGAATCTAGTGGATAGAAAAGGTGTTCTCACTAATCCAATGGTCCCTGTCTCTTTTAATCCAATGAAGATATTGAAAATCAGACTTCTTTGCAATATTTAGCATGACTTCCTTTTGCTAAAATAGGGAAAAGCAAAGATGGCTAGAGGCCATGGCAATAAGCAACATTTATTATATCTGATGGCCAGCCCTGTGGGGGTTTTTTTGGCGGGGGGTGGATTATAACAGCTATTTCTCAAGATACAGGACTCAAGACTAAGGCATCTCAAAGGGGCTGAACAAGAAGCTCTGCAGCCATGTCACTGATACCTCTCCACAGTATCAGTGGACCAGGCATCCCACAATGAACAACCCTTTCTACAATGGCCACTTAAACCCTGTGTGGAGGGAGAGAAACTCCTATTTGGTAAGCATCTCTTGCGTGCCCTCCTAGAGAGGTCACAGGATAGACATTCTTTGATCCTTACTCTAAGATAGGAAATATCCCATGTTTTTATTCTTCTAGACCAGTGCTGTCCAATAGAAATACAATGTGAGCCACATATGTAAGTCTACATTTTCTAGTAGCCACATACAAACAGTAAAAAGGAACAGGTGAAATTAATTTGAATAAAAAAGTTTTAAACTCAACATATCCAAATATAATCATTTCAACATGTAATCAATATAAAACATTATTAATGAGGTACTTAACATTATTTTTTGTACTAGGTCTTCAAAATCCAGCATGTATTTTATACTTACAGCACTAGCCAGTGGTTGTTGGCTACCATATTGGACAGAGATCACCTAGAGGTGATCCCATGGTATCTGGTACTTCCTCATCATAGTACTTCTCAAACTGCATTGTACTTGACTATTTCATGGTCTGCATTACTCATCAGACTGGGAGCCTTGGGTGGGCAGGGACTGTGCAGTTAACTGGTATGTTCCCAGCCCCCAGTGTAGTGCTTGACATGGATATAACAGGCCTTCGATGAACACTTGACAAGGAAGCAAGGAAGGGAGAAATACAAGGTCATGTACATGACCAGTACAGGGAATAGCTCGGGTTTGAACCTATGCCTATCTGATGATAAAACCCATCATCATTTCACTATACCATTCTGCCTCCTAAACTTCAGGGAGCATTATCTTTGGTGCCAAACAGACTTGGGTTCAAATTTCAGTGATGGGGAACTCAGTCTGGAGGTCATTATAGTGGTTTTGTTACCTGTCATATCCCTAATTTCCTCATTTTTAAAATGGGGATGATAACATTTACCTCACAGGTAACTATGAAGATGACATGAAGCAATATGACTAGTATCTTACAAACATTAGACTTTCTATAAATGTTGGTTTCCTTTCCCGGCCTAATAAAATGGAAATAAATCATTCTTATCCGGCCAAGTTTTAATCATGAGGCAGCTTTGACCCTATCCAGACAGGGAAAGCAAACCAAAATTTGAGAAAGGGAGCCAGCTCCTACCATCTGCCTCCTTGTTTGTTCTTTAAAAAGCTCCACAAAATGCAGATCTATTGGGGCAGCCCATACATTGTGAGAAAGCTAGAGATCACCTTGCTACCACAGTAGTAAATGCACACTGCACTTTCCTCTAACATGTGCCTGAGCGATTCTAACATTTGAACCTTTGTGCCCCAAGTCCAGTAGAACCTACCTTTGCTATTCTGAGAGCTCAGGAGGCTGGAAACTCTAAGAACTGTTCCTGGTGCAGCAGACCAGGCAGAGAATGGGCCCAGTAAATGCTCAGAGATTCAGTCACATGGCCCTTCCCAGAGTGGAGGCCAGTCCTGGCTGTACTTTGGTGCTCAGAGAAGAAAACAATGCTTTTTAACCCGAAATCCTCACATGAGCTTACAAAGGACAGGTGAGGGGTGTAAAACTGTCATCTCTTGATTAGAGAGTATTTGTCAAAGTTGAAAACTCTTTCCTAGCAATTTCCCACCATTCACTCCTCCCCTTGCACACTCCCTCTGGAGTCTTCCCATCCCCATGCCTTCGCTGGCACAGCCCCTGTGCCCCTGGGGTGGTCCTCCTCCCCAGCCTATCCCCGTAAGATCACCCTGCCCCATATCTACCCCCATCAGGACCACTGCACACACATGCATGAACACACACGCCCCACCACCATCTCTACCATGCACCCACATACTCACCACCACCACTTACTATACACACACACATACCACACACCATCACTACCACACACACACATATTCACTGTCATCACTTATTACACACACACACTTACTGCCACACATGCACACTCTCCCCACACCACACATGCCACACACCGTCACTACCACACATACACATATTCACCATTATCACTTACTATATACACACACACACCCATACACACACACACTCCCCATACCACACACATATCGCTGCCATCATTACCACAACCACACACATATTCACCACCACTTACTACATACATATACACACACTCCCATACACATAACCCACACGCACAGAGGCACATGCACACCACGACCATGGCACACACCCAACGCTTGGCCCCCTACACACACCAGACACACAAACAGAATAATTACCCACCTCAGAACACTATCTCCAGAGTTCTGAAAATTCTCATTATCTTTGTCACCTTGATTAGAGTCATTAATATACAAACACCTCTTATCTCCCCTTGAGGACAGAATCTGCTTCTCTCTTCATTTCTGCAACTTCCATAGAGCTTGGTACATGGTTGGGGCTTGGAAAATACTTCTGAATGAATAAGTGACTCAACTAACCTATCCATATTTGTCTACAGGGCCTAAGGAAGAGACGAGGGAGAAGCAGTAGTAAGTAGCCAATTGTGCAGGCACTGAGCAGGCCTGGCCTGGCCTGGGGGCTGGGAGCTGGGGGCTGGGGGCTGGGGGCTGGGGGCTGGGAGCTGGGGGCTGTCTATGGTGGTGGGTCCTGCCTGGTCCTGCTCCAAGGGAAATGGAGCCTCACTCCAAGGGAAATATTTGTTCTGTGAGCAAATAAAACGTGAATATGTTCTAATCTGTTGCAAAGATACACAGAGCTGCCTTCAGCCTGATGCTTAGATCTCTGAGGGCACTTCAGAGAACTGCAAAAATAAAATGTCCTCAGTGGAAAAGGAAAAATGTAGCTCCTTCCTTCCCAGAGAGAAGGGCAAACGACAAGTTTCCCCTTCAACATTTGCAAATAAAACCTGCTTTGGGCCTGTCAGGACCCCAGACGCAACAGGTAATCACAGGCTTCTCTTTCCTATCATCCTACAGACTTAGAAGTGCCAAACCTGCGATTTGAAAACACATAGACACACACACACACACCAGACATCTTTACTTCATGTCCATGTTCAACCATTGAAGGAGAAGCCCAGCTCCCAGCAAATGCGTGTGCTGTACGACATCTTGTCTATCTCCCTGGCCCACTGAAGTATCACATGCATGGGTCCTGTGAGCCTATATTTTAACAAACATGTAGAATGCTTGGAGAAGTCAGGAAGAAACAAAATTTCCAGTCGCAGAAAATTAGGAAGAAATCTTTGTATTTTGTTTCCTAGGAAGGAATTCTTAGAAGTTCAGAACCTTCTATAATAAGCTGTCATCGGATACACTTGTTTCCGAATACAGCCTCAGGTTTGATTGCAGGGTGTTTGAGCTTCTGACAGAGGAATGCAATGTTTCAGCGTACCCTTAGTCCAGCCCTGTCCCTTTTTACAGGCTGGGGCAAAAAAACAGTGTGAACCGTCAGTTATGGAAAGCCAGTGTGTGCAAATTAAACCATTTATGAAATACCTGGAGAGAGAGGGTTTAAGATCCCTGCAGTTGATTCTGAACATATAACCCAAGACTTCCCCTTCATTTCCCTGTCCTGCGTTGAGCTGTCCTGAGGTCAGGCACCCCTATTTAGAATTCTAGGTTAGAAACACGCCTCAGCCATCCTATAGGACACAGTCTTAGCTGCCATTTTACTGACCCTTACTTGGTGTTTGAATCCTCTCAACAAATTGCAGGTGAGAAATATTAGTGTCATCATCTGCCTCACTTTGTAAGTGGGGAATCTCAAGCTTGGGAGGCCAAGCAATTTGCCCAAGGTGTCCCAGCCAGCGTCAGGATTCTGCTTTGCTGACTCCAACACTTACTTCTGCTACCTCCAGGGAATTGCTTCACCAAGGAAGCCAGCCTGTGTGGAACTTTGGGAATAATATTCCTACTTGTTTATTATTCAAAGTAACTGCTATTCTCTACTTCATTAGATCCCCTATTTTTTAATATGTGTAATTTAATTTAAAAACCACACAATACTAACCCAGTCAATTCAAAAGACATTTTGAAAACTTCTGTTTCCTTTGAAAATTGATTGGCTTTTAGGGTCCCCCATTACCTCTCTGATGTGTTTACAACATTCCTGTGCTGAGTGTTATCCCCTCTCCCAGGAGCTAGATTGATAGTCACTAGTGCAGCCCTCCCTTTGGCTGACAGCTGTCATGCACAATGGCAAGCAGGCAGTCCTACCCTCACCTGCCAGAGGTAGCAGGGTGTAGCCAGATCTCCTACAGTCATACCTGTACTAAAACACATACACATACACACACAGATGTACATGGTAGTGTTGTTTTAATCTCAAAAAGTTGGAAACAGCCTAATACTCAACATTAGGGAAACAATTAAGTAAACGATATTATAGCCATAAGAAGGCATATTAGGCAAAACTTAAAAATGGGAGTTTTTGAAGTGTTTAATGTCCTGGAGGCATTCCTATGATATAATGCTAGGCAAAATGCAAAGTCATATATTAAAAAATATCTTCATTATGTAAAACAGCAAAGAAAAGGACAGGGAGGATATATGTTTAAATGTTAACGGTATTCATTTCTAGAATGATGAATGCTTGTTAGTTTATTTTTAATCATTTTCTGTAGTTTCCTAATTGTACACAATGGATATACAATAACTTTATAATTTGAAATTTTTTTTTAATTTTTCAAAGACTAAACTCCCAGTTTTGGTGAATTAAGAAGACTGAATAAAAAAATTAATAAAAACAAATACTTTTGGAGAAACTACCAAAAAAGTGAGATTATTAAATACCTGAAATTTCTCTGATTGGAATTAGGCCATAAATTAAAAAATTTTAAGTATCATGATAGATAGGCACACCTGCCAGTTGAAAGAACAATTTTCCTTCCCATCCCACTCCCTGACAAGTAACGCACCAAGTCTTTTAGAACAATTAATGTAACAGCCTGCAGGATTCTGTCACTTGTCTCCCATGGACTTGGGCTCAAAATGGCTTGAATCCATTTCTACCATTCATGATCAGCCCTGATGGAGGGCTCTTGGAAGAAATCCCTGATGTGTGTGGGGGAAGAGGCCAGGGAAGGACAGGAGCAAAATATGAGCCTCCCCTGTCTCCCACTTCCCTCCTCCATACCTGGTGTGGAGCTTAGTCAATTACTCACTGAAGGAATTTAAAATTCTGTTCTCCCTCCTCTATCCAAGCTAGCAGCGGCACAAAGCAGTAGCACAAGAACATGCTGGGTTGATTCCAAGGCACTCAGTGCCGATAGCCCACAGAGAGCCTTCCCTGTTCTTCCTGTTGACCCAGTCCTGCTCCTCTGCATTTTGGGGTGTTCTGGGTCAGGACGAAGAGGCACCTGAAGAATGCTTTTTCTGATCCTCCCATCTCTTCATCCAGGTTCTGTGCTATTTTTCTCCCACCTTTCTGCTCTAATGTCCTTTAACCCATCCTTCACACCCATCAGATCTGTCGTTCCCAAATTTCTCCTTTCCACTTGTCACTCCCCTACTCTAGAACTTACTGTGGCTCCCTCTTGCTTGAAGAATCAGACCCAAATTCCTCAGATCCCCAGTACACAGCCCCTACCCAACTCCCTCCAAGCTCACCCTCCTGTGCCTTCCAACTACCCCCCACCCCCACCTCCCATCCTCCCTACACCCACCCCCAGCATCCAGCCTAGACCTCCCTGCCCTGCAGGCTGTGTTTCAGTGGCACTCAGAAGTTCCATTAGCTGGAAAGAAATGTTCCTTCACTGAAAAAGAATAATGAAACTTTGTCCAAATTGTGCTTAAAGATACATTTTTCTCAATGTTAAGTTTTTCCCATCAATTTGTGTTAAACCTTTGGCACCAGTAGCTCTCCCTATCTCTAGTGAGAGCCCACAGATGGCAAAGCGAAGGAACAAGTCCCAGTGAATAATCATGGAAAAGCCTCAGGAACAACCCATCACGCACGTGTCCTTCAACAGCTTGTTTATTTCACAGACACGTGCTCATGGTTGTGGTTTTATACATACACATAAAATAAATCCCCATTTCCGTCTAATAAAGTTGTTCTTGATTCATGAAATAGAATTATATAACACATGCTTTAGTGATAGTCTTTTAAAAAATATATATATAGTGTGTTCTACTAAAGAAATTATGATTGCTATGAGCCAGGACATATCAGTGAATTTGCAAACTATTTCTTCAGACACACCACACCCCTCTTCCCCCAGCATATCACACACACATGCACATTTGTGCCTTTATCATACTGTTCTTCCTGGGATCTTCATGCCCCCTTCTCAGCCAAAGAATACTTGGGCATTCTGCAAGGTCCTATCCTCCATGAAGGCTTACAGCACCTCTGTCTTGAGATCTAACAAACTCCTTTAGTTTCTTCAGAAGTCAATGCAGAAGAGAGAAACACTAGACATCAGAGAAGAGTAGTTAAGAAGAAAACACTAAGTGAAATCTACAAGGGAGGAAATATAATATTAAGAAGGATGGTGTGGGAACTCTTTAATCTATTCCAGAGAATATCACTATGGATCCTACTGAAAAGGTCAATGGTGGTCATGAAAAGTTAGCACCTAGTGGCTGGATTCACACAGAAAAGAGGGAAGAGAGCTAGATGTATTATATTTCTGTTCTTTTCCAGATACTCAAATATTCTATTTATTCTGCTTGGAAACTTTAAGGTTTGGATTATTATCCCCATTTTACAAATGATAAAACTGAGGCTCAGAGAGATTAAATTATTTGCTCAAATTCATCCACTTAGCATGGCTTTGCAGAGCCATGATGGAAACCCAGTTCCACTACCCACACTCACTAGGCACTGGACATATTCACATATACTATCTCAGTAAATAGGAAAAAGGCTCTGTGAGGCAGGAACTACTCTTCCCAAATTTCAGATAAGAGACTGATATGCAGAGAAATAAAGTGGCCTGGATCAGCAGTCACCTAGTTGGTAATGATGGAGTTGAGATACGATAGTAGGCTTTGGCTCCAACTCACGCTCTACTCACCACACCCCAGCTGCCACAAGGAATCATAGGTATAATTTAATAACTTCAAGAGAAGACAGCAAATCTGGGAAGCAGGGGGAGGTAGCTTAACCCACTGAAGATCTCTGAATAAATAAAGAGCTTCTTCCAGACATGAGTCTATAGAGATATTACCATATTACCATATGGATTACCTAGTTACCATTTACATTTACAAGGTGTACACATAGTTGTAAATGAATGCTACCCACATTCCCATCAGGAATGTGTGGGTTGGAGTGGGTAAAACATGGATCCTGTAATGAAAAATTACATCTTGTCATTGAAGGTGGTTTAACATATAGGGAGGAAGGGGAAGACCATATTTGGCTTTTATATTCTATGACAGAGACACTCTGTCAGAGCAGGCCCTGAGGTCAGCTTACAGGTTCAAGATGAACATTCCTAAGTGGGAAGGTCCAGATGAAACCCAGATAAGTATACAAAGCAATAGGTTATGGAGCAAGCACCAAGAAGAGCAAGGAAAGATTTCAAAGGCAGTTCAAGTCAAAGGTATGTAAAATTCTCCCAACCAGGATGCTACCTGATAAAGAAAATTCCTCGATGGTTAGGCTGGAAGGAATGCCTCGGAACATTAATCTTTCTTGGCTGCCTACAGGAGACCCTCCAGGTGCACTAGGGTCTATCCCAGGGAAATCGGCAATGTTGATGAGGACCAGGCAAGCCAGGGGTAAGGAAAAACATCCTACAGTTTAGCTGCACATGAGGAATTGACAGTCCCTGGATGGGCTAACTACTGCCAAGCCCCCATGTGTTTGTGTGTGCTGTTCCTTCTGCCTGGAAAGCCCCTTGCTCTGCCCAGAAAAGTTCTAGTAATTAATTAATCATTCAAGGGCTGGTCCAAATGTCAACTCTCTCTGGAGCTTTCCTTGACTCTCACAGGAAGTACTCACTGCTCCTTCATTTGTACACCCAGAACCCATTTACAGGGCGCTATTACAACACCTGTAAACATTGTATAACAGCTATTTGTTCCTGTGCCCTTCTCCCACCTCCCACCAGACTGTGGGCTCTTCTCAGACAAGTCCCTAGTTGAGGACACCAGCAACTCAACAAACGCTTATGGAAGTGGAAAGGAAATTTACTGCTGTGTAAACTCCCATGTGTGTTACCTTAATAAGGGCGTATTAAAAGTGATAGCCCAGCTTCATTTGATAGAAGGAAGGACTGTTCACCTTCTATGGCCAGATATTCTCACCCGCTTATTGCTGGGACTCTATAGTGTTACGGTGGCAGGGGGGCCAGGGGGCAGAAATACGGCGTAGTAAAATTCAATTTGTGGTTTTTTTAAAGGCTATAATGCATATACTTAGATATGATTGTCTAGGCAATAGAAAATACCTAGAATGAAACACAAGAAACTGTTAATAGTGCATGATTCCGGAGAATGGGTACAGGCAAGGATGTGATATAGGGGCTTTGGTTTTTCTTTCTACACCTTTCTGTGATGTTGAAATTTTTGTCATGAGTTCCTGTCACATACAAAGAAGTAAGATATTAAAATGAACCCTGTGACTACACCTTAAATGAATCAATTAAAATTAGGTTGATGTTTACTGAAAGATGTGTTCTGGAGTCTCTCCAGAATATTCATAGCAGCATGATTAAAAATAGCTAAAACTGGAAACTGCCCAAATGTTCTTTAACAGTAAAATGGATAAATCAGTTGTAATATATTCTTACAATGGAATACTATGCAGCAAAGAGAATAAATGAAACACAGCTACATACTACAAAATGGATGACTCTCCCAAACATAATGTTGAAAAAAAGAAGCCAGACACAACAGTATGTACTGTATGATTCAAGGTATATAAAGCACAAAAACAGGCAAAACTGATCTGTGATGTTGTTAGAAGCCAAGATGGTGGCTACACTTGCGGGATCGGGGAGGGGGATTTAGTGAATAGCAGGGGGCACGAGGGGGGCTTTTGGCAGGGTGAGGAAGAGAGCTGGTAATGTTCTGTTTCTTAATCTGGGTCCTGAGCGCACAGAGGTGCTTACCCTGTGAAAACTCCTCACATTCCACATTTATGATTTGTGTACTTTCCTGTATGTATGCTACACCTTAATAAAAAGTAAACAAACACACAAAACAGGCCAAAATTGAGATGCCCGAGCATTCCCTTACATCAAGCTGATAATCCCTCAGGAGAGTCAGGTGCAGACCTTTCAGCCTCCTAGACATCCAACAATGGGGCAGCATGGAGCTGGGAGCTAAACTGTGGTCCCTGATGGTTTTACCAGCAAAGCACTGATGTCCTCCCCCAAGGTACAGCCTTAGGGTGGGGAGGAACAGACAGAGAACCTGGGCACTTTCAGGCAGCCAAGAAATCTGGGCTGTCCTGGGATGGGATGCTGTTCTCATATTTTACATTTTTAGGCATGTAGTTTGGCTTCCAGATGAGAGAGAGTGCAGAGAAGGAAGAAAAGCAGGGGAGGCTGCCTTCTGCCCCCGGGCCAAGAGCAGGCAGACAAACTATTAGCAAGAAACTTGACCAGGAGAGGAGAGGACAGAAGAGGATGTATAATCCTTTTATTATTATTTTTTATTTCAGAGTATTATGGGGGGTACAGATGTTTAGGTTACATGTATTGCCTTTATTCTGCCCAAATCAGAGCTAGAAGCGTGCCCATCTCCCAGATAGTGCACACTGCACCCCTTAGGTGTGAATTTACCCATCCCCTCTTCCCCCCTTCCACCTGCCCGACACCTGATGAATGTTACTTCCATATGTGTGCATAAAAGTTGATCAATTAGTATCAATTTGATGGTGAGTACATGTGGTGCTTGTTTTTCCAGTCTTGAGATACTTCACTTAGAAGAATGGCCTCCAGTCCATCCAGGATAATACAAAAAGTGTTAGTTCACTATTGTTTTTTGTGGTTGAGTAGTACTCCATGGTATACATATACCACATTTTCTTAATGTATACTGCTTTTAAACGCTTACTTGGTTATTTGGTTTCAAGTGGCAGTGGATGGGAAGGCTGCCTCAGGCTAAAATGGCATGCAGTCTGGATGCCCCATTGGAAGCCAAAGGATCAAATTCGCTGACGGGGCATTTCTTCTGGGGGCTCCATTACCAGTTTTCCATGGTTGATCTTCCCTTTGGCCAACTCAAAATAAACAGCCCCCTCCACAGGTCTGGCAGAGCCTCAGTGGAGGTGGGCACTTACAGACCAAGCCAAGAGCTGAAAGAACTGCCTGCCTTACCACCCGCTCTCCAGCTGCCACATTGAAGCAGGACAATGAAGAAGCCACGTTCCAGCTCTGCCAACCCCTTAGTCTGCTTTTCCAGTGGGACTGTTGGGAGATGCCAAACAAGGCCTTGTGTAGCTCCAGGCGGGCGAGTTCTGAGTTAGCCTGCTCCTGCTTTAGGAGCTAAAGCCTGAGGATGGCACAGCAAGAGTTAATCCCTGGTCATATGAAACTCACCACCAAGGGCATAAAAGGAAGCAAAAAGAGGACTCTGAGTGGTCAAAATAGATTTCGCCACGTCTACACATCCAAGTTCGTCCACTTCCTCATTGGAGGGGGCACTTTAGCTCTCACTCAGAACCTGTGGACTCTCTCTGTGCCCACTTCAAACTCACTTGGTTTGCTGGTTTTCAAGCCCATGGCAAATCAGAGGCAGAAAATTACAGTGAATGTGAGGGGCTGGAGAAGTGTGTGCTTAATGCATTGAATTCTGATTAACAACCTAACATCAAAAAGGGGCAGGAAAACTCTAAAGGTCTGCCATGGGATTCTCTCCCAAAGCTCAGTAGCCTGAGGCTCCCTCATGTGGGGCAGGCAGTCCATCAGGGGCCCCAGAAGTAGAGCAGGATGTGGGCATGCGACTGGCTCAAGGACCACGCAGCTCTGTCTCTGCATGGCAGGACCAAAGGCCCCAGGAGGCTCAGGAGAGACTGCAGGGTCACTCGGGTGCTGTGAAGATCCTGCCGCAGAGCTGGACTCAGTTCTGAAGTCAGTGGGAGGACATGGGATGTTTCCAAAGATTTCCATCCAATTTTTTTTTAAGGTTTTGGGCTTAAGAAAAAATTCTTCAGCCATCAGGAATCTGAATAGGACATGCTCCTCCAGGTTTTCTTGACAGTGGATGTTTCATAAGATCTAAGAATTGAGAGTTAGGAGAAGGAGACAGGAAAGAGGATGTCTTTGAGCTCAGGAAATGAGCCAGGAGAGGAGTAAGGCCCTGCTAGGCTGGCTGGGTCAGAGGATGAAGAACATGCATTCGGTCAGAGACCTGACTTGCTCCTTTCTAACTGAGAAAACTCAGACGTGTTTTTAAATCTCTCACTCTCAACCTCAGTGTTTGTATCAGCACATTGGGTATTATTACTACCTGTAAGAGGGATTGGGAGTATTATATGAGACATTGTAGCATGTCAAGCATCTAGCACATAGCCCAGCATATTGGGGATGCTCAGTCAACGTAATTTCCACTTTTTTTGTAAAGTGGCTTTCATGAAGACAAATCCTTGCTGGCCCAGGATAATAATTCAGAAGTCTGGCTGGAGTTGCTGGAACAAGCTCCGGAGAAAGCACAGCACTCTCTTTGGAGTGGCAAGTAAGCAGCCAAAGCCACAAAGGCAAGATGAGAGATAGATCCAAAGGCAAGATGATGATAGAGTGAGAGATTGCAGGAACTAAGGCAACATAGCAGAGGGTGTAAGAGCAAGGACTCTGTTCAAGATCTGCATTCAGCGCCTGACTCCAACTCTTACTAGCCATGTGACCTTGGACAACTTACCTAACCTCTCTGTGCTTCAGTTTCCTCATCTATAAAATGGGGATAATAATGGTATCTACATCACAGTGTTGTTAGGAGGATCTAGTGGGTTAATATAAGCAAAGCCTGAAAACGGGGCCTGGCACAGTAAAGTGCTCTTTCAGGGCTGGGTGCTGTCATTAAGCACTCACATTTCCATGGGGCTGAGGCAGCAGAGCAGAGTGGCTCACAGGCAGGCTCTGGAGGAGCCGGCTTGGGTACACTGCCTCTTTTACTATGTGCTAGCTATGTGACCTGGAGCAATTTATTGAACCTTTCTGTACCTAAGCTTCCTCATCTGTGAAAAGTGGAAGTAATAATAATAGTACCTTCGTCAGAGGGCTGTTGTTGGGACTAAGTGCGCTAATACATGTGAAGTCTTTAGCAAAGTGTCTGGCTCATATTAAATACTCAGTAAATGTCAGCTATTACTATTCCCTGGCTAGAAGGAACTCTGAAGACAATATGGCCCCTGTTTGTTTAAAGAAACATTGAATCTAAAAGATTTTCTTTTCTCAGTTTTTAGGGTCTTTATTTCTGATTTAGAAAGGAAGATAGAATTCTTTATCTCTCCCTTGAAGAAAAGAAACACATTTCTATACCTTTTTGACCCTGTCCTCAAGTCCCTTCCCCCCACTCCCCCACAAGAATGGGAAAGGACACCAGGGGCTGTGTAGCCCAGCCTCTGGACAGGCCTATATTCACTGCAGCATTTCTAACAGAGCAACAGGAGGCATTTTCCCAATGTGAGGGACCAAGATCATGATGTTTCCACATTTCCCACCATCATTTTGGCGATCAGCTCAAGACAGGATTGCCTGCCTTACACTTTAACCCGCTTTTGGTATTTTAGGGGAAAACATTACTAGCAGTCTTCTAAAGGGTAACAGAAGCTCTCAGGCTTGGGGCAAGGTACTTTCTTTCCCTATTCTTCCACATTGTTTCCCTGAAGACACACTGCAAATTGAGTTTAAAGAACAAGGGTCTAGTTATCTTACAGTGATTGAGTTTTGCTACTGCTAGAGGGCAAAGGCTAGATTGACACTAGATGAACGTTCCAGAGGGCTGGTCTCTCTTTTTGTTTTCTTTTCCAGTCCTATTTCTCTCCTGGAGGAGAGGGAATGATAATTGGAACACATGCTCGACAAAACCTCCAATGTAAGTAATGTTCTTAGAAGGAAAGACTCAATGTACTAGACAAAAAACTTCTAAACACTGACCCTTAACTCTTACAAAGGCAAAGGTAACACAAGAAGAAGAGTGGGATGGGGGTGGGAGTGGGGGAGGAAAACAAATCTTAAGAAGAAGCAGAAGAAAAGGAAGAGGAGCAGAGAGAAGACATCAGTAAACACTGAACAACAAGGAACCCCCCTGGGCCCAGGAGTTGGCCTGGCAATACAGGTCATCACAGGCTCACCTTTTTTCTTTTTCTTTTTTTTTTTTTTTTTGAGAAAGGGTTTCATTCTGTCAACTGGGCTAGAGTGTAGTGGTATCATCATAGCTCACTGCAGCCTCAAACTCCTGGGCTTAAGCAGTCCCCTGCCTCAGCCCCCCGAGCAGCTGGGACTACAGTCGTGTGCCCCTACACCTGGCTAATTTTTCTATTTTTTGTAGAGTCAGGGTCTCACTCTTGCTCAGGCTGGTCTCGAACTCCTGACCTCAAGCGATCCTCTTGCCTCGGCCTCCCAGACTGCTAGGATTGTAGGCGCCAGCCACCGAGCCCAGCCTGTACCTTCACTTTTCATGTTAGAGGCAACATGGCTGTGCCCAGGCTGGACCTTCCTGTCCAACACAAAGCTCCAAATTCCTAGAATCATAGACTCTAAGAGCTGGAACAGTCCTCAATGTTCATCTATCCTGGCTGGTACCTTAGTCTGCCTACACTATCTCTAAATCTTTCTGCATAAATGCCTCCCGTGACAGGATACTCATTACCGGATACAGTATTCCTTTGTTGGACCACTCCAAACATCCCAAAGTCCTTCCTAATACTAGACTGAGCTCAAATCTTCTTCCCTTTGACTTCAACCAGTTCTGTCCCCTACCACTCGGAGTTCAAATGATGTTTCCTGGGGGGTTGCTGAGTAACAGAGGCTAGGTCTCCCACATATGGGCTCTGACTTGTGACCTTGGTTCTTACCTAGGTTCAGCAACCTACATTTGAGCTCTGTGACCACTGGCAAACTACTTAATCTCTCTGTGCCTCAGTTTCTTGCCTATAGAATGGAGATATTAATAGCCTGATCACTTCAGTACTATTATCGGATTAAGTGAGATAATCTCTAGAGAATTATATACACCATGAACAGGTCATATATTAAATGCTCAGTAAACCTCAGCTACTGAAATTATGCAATAGACTATGGGCTTTTCCAAGGCAAAGACGATCTTATTCATCTCTCTTTTGTCTAGCACAGGGTCTGACTGAATATTTGGTAGAAAATAAATGTTTACTGGATGACTAAATAATTAATTGGCAATAGCTCTATTCTGGCATAAATCCCTACATCATGTGTACAAATGATCATGTTCATGACAACCTTCTTAAAAGATATATGCATCACCCAACTCCTCCCCTCTCCCCAATTTAGCCACCTTTTTGTTAGTACTAATCCAGAAATATCCAACTTCTCTTTCCAAGGTGGGATAGAGAGTCTTGGCTCAAGGCAAAGGTCACAAGAGCCACACTACAGACATCAAGTCCAACCCTGTGGAGAAAGTTGCTATGAAGTATCCTACACTGTTTTCCTGTAGCCAAAGTTATAAAGTATGATTGATGTGCTATGGTTTATATGGTGAGGACATGTGGCTCTGTGGGCTATAAGCATTCCAGAGGGCTAGAGCTTGAAATACTTAAGCAAAGAGGCCTAAGAAAGGGCTTTTGGAAAAATGAGATTAGAGAGCAGGATGACATGGGATGAGACAGGGGAGGAGTGGGAGTAGGGGTAGACAAGGCTGGGAGGAGGAGGATCTGGGAGCTAACGTAGGCCCTGCATTGAGCTGGGGAGCTAGAGCTCTTAGGGATGTCAGCAACAAGCTGGGAGCACAAGCAGACTAGGATAAAATCTCCAGGCACCAAACCGAAATGGTGCTACCTGGGGAATGAAGAAAGGCACTAAGAGAAAACTGGAGTTGGAAGCAAAATGCTCAACCAGGAAATTAAAAATCAAGGAACTGCTTGTTAAAAGTTCAGAGGGCTTTCCACCCATCAACTCATGCCCATTCCAGTCTCCCAAAAAGTCAATAGCTCACACCTGGTCACTGCTGGGCCCAGGACTCAACCTGGGTGCTCCAGGTACCTTAGGTGCACTTGAACATTTCAAGGGCTATAAACCATAGGTGAAGCGCCTGCTCTGTTTAAGAGACACCAGTGGAAATAGTAAAGAAGCTGGGAAAATTTTGACTTTAGAATAATATCTTTTTCTCTAAAAATCCACACTGTATTTCCCACTGTGTGGGTCGGGGCAGCCCCAGGGCTGGTTACCCTGGAACCTCCTTTGCTAGTGGCTCTCTCCCAACATTTGGCATCTTTCTTCCCCACCGATGCCACACGGGGTGAATGGCAGGGCACACCAGAAGAAGAGCTCCCTCACAGGCCCCCAGCATCCTAGGGGAGAGGACAGAGCCGCCCCACGGCCTTCACAGTAGGGGGAAGTGGGGGCGGACGGGGTAGAGGATTGCTTGTTTATTTGTTTCCTGGAACACCCTGCTAAGAATCTCAGCAATTGCAGTTAGTGCCCTATCGTTTGGCAAGCAGAGCTGTTTCTCGTCGTTCCCAGCTGCACGGGATCTAATTCGCAAATACACCATCTTGCATTCAACACTTAAATGGAAAACAAGCAGCCTGGGGAGGGAGGAAAGCGGTCTAACTCTGCATGCCCATTTCGGAAGGATTTATGTTTCTAGGTCGGTTGACTGGCTGGTGCTAACACGGAGAGGATTTCTTTGAGCCCCGACCCTTTCTCACCTCGACTCCAGAACCCACGCGGCTGGAGGTTACGAGCTGCAATTAAACATAAAGAGAAAACGCGATTTGGCTGGGCCTTAGGCCTTGCCAGTATAAAATAGCAACTAAAATCTGTTTGAGAGCTCAGATTTTAAAGGGAGATACTGCTTATTCTTCCCACTGGAAACCTGGTTAAAAGAAATTAAGGCCTCTCTTAAAGGTAACTAAGATTAGAGGGCTCGGTTTCCGTTTTCTGTGTTTCTGTGGGCCAAACGCCCAGATCGGTCAGCGAGTTTCTCTGTGTGGAATGACGAATTCCTCTCGCCTGAATTCTAAAATGATAACTTTGCTTGGTGCCGCAGCTGTGAACGTCTGGCGCCAAGCGACCCAATACTGGCCGTGGAGTTGCTGGATGGAGATGTGGGGGTAAGTGGGGAAGGGGGAAGAGGCACGCCTTGGTGAAAAGTCGGGAGAGCGGCGAGAAGGGAAGTAACGGCGGCTCCTACTGGCCTCGGCCCCTTTAAGTGCTTCACTGACTCAGCTAAGCTTCCCCCCTCAGGTCGCGTTTTTTATGAATGAAAAACGTCCTTACATTCATTATATAAACAAGCCTGTGCTGATTGGCCAAAGGCCCCCGGTGCATAAATTATGTAAAACAGACCCCTGAGGGGGTGGAGAGAGACGCACTGTTGGCCAATGGGGGCCGGAGTTGATGAGGCGGCTCGGCTGGATTTGCCCGCAGACAGGGTAAACAAGAGGTGATGGACAGCCGCGGGAACGGCCTCGAGCCAATGGGAACGAAGTTGGGCTAGGGCCCCAGGCCAATGGCGGCGGGCGGAGCAGCGGGCCGTGGGGGGCCGGGCCAGCGCTCCAGCCTGGTTGGCAGCTGCAGCGCAGAGTCCAGCCGCTGGTGCGCGGAGCAGCTCTCGGTCTCCGGAGCGGTTCGGCCCAGCCAGCCTTTCGCCTAGGCGCCCAGGCCCGGTGCGCGCGTGCGTGAGCGCGCCTGCGCCGCCGGGGCCGCTGCAAGGGGAGGGGAGCGGCCGCCTCAGGTGAGGGGGCGTTGCGGGGGCAGGGAGGCTTTCAGAGAGGGCGTCCGGCAACGGGTCCGAAAGGCCCAGCCGGCGAGAGTTCACGGGCTGATTGGGAATACTCAAAGTCGGGGTGCACTGACTGGGGTGAGCCACCCCTGGGGCTGACCCCTCCCCCCGCTGCCCGGTTCGGTTCGGTTCCTGGGAGGCGTCGGGCGGGTGCGGCTAACGGTTCCGGAGCGCGCGGAGAGCGGGTTTCCGCACGTTGGGGGAGGTCGCGCCGGTAGGGGAGGGCGCGGGGCCCGGGTGGGGGGGTGGGAGAGCGGAGCGGAGGCGAGGCTTTTGCAGTCTCTGGAGATCTGAGAGCCCCGAGGGGACTTGGAGGCTCGCGAGAAGAGACGCTTGGCGGAGCTTTGCAGTTGGGAGGAGGGGGCGGGAAGCAGTTTGCGGGGGAATATTTGAGAGGTGCTGCCCCCCAGAGCACCGGGAGGGGTTAAATGACATAGGCATGTGCAGCCTGCGGGGTGGGGTGGGGTTCGGCCGGATTATCAGGCTTTCAGGTTCGGTTGTGGAAAGTGGACCACCGGTTTCCCTACTCCCAACCTCCGGCAGGCTGAGGGTGTGGGCGACTGCGGAACGGCGAGCTCCGAAAAAACGGGGAGCGCCAAAAGCAGGTGGAAGGGTGGAAGAACACGGGAGTGATGGACCCACGGGATTTGGGGCCTGCTGGATTTGGGGGGGAATTTCGAGGGGGAAACTCTGGGAGGAACCGAACTCCGGTCGAGGAGGGGGTTCCAGGAGAGATGTTGGGGGTGGGGGTGGCTTGGAGGCCGTTGGTAGCGTTGGGCGCCGTACCTCGTTTTGATGAATGTGGGTGACTTTATGAATGAAGCGGGTTTCTTTCGTTGGCTCGCTGCTCCCTGCGGCTTTTTTTTTTTATCTCTCTCTCTCTTTTTGTGAATGAAGCATTGAGCTTTCTTCCTAAAACGCTGGGGTGAGGGGCCTGCGTCGGAGGCTGGGCGTGCGTTGGGAGTGGGGGCGGGGGCGCAGCTGAAGGAGTTTTCATGAATGGGGAAGGCTGGGAATTGGGTGGAAGTGTGTCTTGTTTTGTGAATGGGGCCCAGCGCAAGAGATCCAGTTACAGCCTGTACCTGATGCGGCCGCCGCGGCTCGCTCTCCCATTCATAAAACCAGGCCCGCTGCGCGCCACGGGGGAGGGGCCTCGATCGCGCTCCTGTGCTGTGTTAAAGTTTTCCTGGGGGCACCCGGGGAGTGGGGTGGGGTGGGGGGGCCACAAAGGAAGTGGTTTAAACTCCTGGATAAACTCGAGCCTTCCCTTCAGGCTTTTAAAAAAATTATACTTTGAACACAGTTTTTGTAGCCCTTGAACTCTGAGAGCTGCTTTAAAGATCCTCGATGCCTCTTTTGGGTTCGCTTATGGCAGTTTATTTCTTTTATTTAACTTTTTAAAAGACATTTTTGCTCTTCAAGGTGAAGTATTTCATCATGAAATCCTGAAAATATCTCCCCCTCCGGTCTCCTACTCGTCCCTTCCCTCCAGCAGACATTTATAGAATTTCTAAGGCCACTGTTTAATCTGACAGATTTTCATAGGCGACAGAGAACTCTTTTTCATGCTCCTCAACTCACTGCTGAGGTTTCTCAGATTTTGTCTACGGGTTGGTGACATTTGAGAGAAAGGCTTTATTCTAAACGTTTTTATGCTGTTTGGAAGGCAGGCAGGCAGGCTGGCGGGAGTGTTTTTCTAGGAAGTTATGAACTGTGTGCTATTTTGCTCCTCTCTTTCCTTTGACTTTGAAAATATCTGATTACTTGAGCCAAAGTGCTGAGGAGGAGGCTGGCTGTGAAGGGTTTCCTTGTATCCTGCTCACTTATGAAAATTTGATATGCTCCACACAGTGTGAAAAAAAAATTGGATGGAATTGCCCACTAGGAAAAAAGTTTTTTATTTAAAATTTCTATACAAGTTAAACAAAAGAAATTATCCTTTAAGCATTTTGCATTGTTTAGAGCTGGAGTGAGTGAAATTAATGTTTTCCTCCATTTTGTTGACTTAACTGTGTTTTTATTTGGAGAATAAAACAAAGTGTTCTGGAAGATGGTACCTTCCTAAAATTGTTACATTATTCCTCCCAAATTAGAAAAAGTTCTCTTCTCTTCCTTCTGACCCCCAGCCTGTCTTCCCAGCCCAAACAGTTTATCATTGGTGAAATTAGTTTAATTTTATTTTTTTGGTATGTCTAGGAAAATTGACTTCGCTGTAAGAAACAAACTGAATTTTCTTTTCCTGGATCTTTTGCTTTTAATACTTTTCAAAAGACCTTTGGCAGAGATGTATTTCAGATACATGAAATGGAATTTAGTTTTCTTTATCCATTACTTTTGATATTTTATTCTTTTAGAAGTTGGAGATAGCACAGATACCTCCTTAAGTTTCCATGGAGATATTTGTGACATTACAGAAACTACACCTGTTTGGACGGAGGTTTAGTTTTAAATAGTTGTATGTGAAGATAAGTATACCTCTGCTCAATTTATTCCTGGAACTATATATAGTGTTTTACCACTGACCTACAAAATACTTTTAGAAACACCATGTATGTCAGATTCTTAATTGCCAGTAGTTTGGAATACTTAAACCCAGTTTCTCTATTTCATGTCACTGTACTGTCAAAAATTAAATTATATCTTTTTTAAAAACCCTATTACAAATGCCCTGGAGGATCTTCTATATGATAGAGTCTTGAAATCACCCTTGTCTAATAAAAATAAGGTCTTTTTTTTTTTTGGTAGGGGACAGGCAGTACCAAATCTATGATTTTAATGATTAAAAAAAGAAAGAAAATGATGACTGAGTAAATGGTTTTGGCACTAAGTACACTGTGCACCTCTAATACTATTAATCAAGCCTGGCATTGGTCTGTAAAGGTCACACCTCGAATAGGCTTTAAGTACTTCACAGAAAGGTAGTGATTTTGCAGAGGCCCTAAAGAAAGACAAAAAAATCGTTTCATTTCTTTTTTCCTCCTCTCAGCTAAATCTCCCAAATTCATATTGCAGGAGGATCCCTTTTCCCCCAGAAATTAATCAATGCTGAAATCTTCCAAAGTGATATTAGAGACATTGGAAGCACCATGGATGGGTTTTATGATCAGCAAGTCCCTTTTATGGTCCCAGGGGTAAGTTTATGTGGCTTTTGGTTTGTTTTGTCCTCCCTCTTCAATAAGAGTCTTCTCCTTATTGGTTTAGTGGATCGACCCCCTTTGGACCTCTTTACTTCACTTGAGTCTTCACTGTCTGTTGGCCTCTTTCAGAAATCTCGGTCTGAGGAATGTAGAGGGCGGCCTGTGATTGACAGAAAGAGGAAGTTTTTGGACACAGATCTGGCTCACGATTCTGAAGGTAGTAAAGCTTCCCCTCCTATTTTGTGGCTTCCTCATATCACTCCCAGAATCAGCAGCATGTACACTCTTCCCCCTCTTCTCCCCAGCAGAAGAAATATCCTCATTCTGGGGTCTTCTGTTTTCAATTCCAGAGTTGTTTCAGGATCTCAGTCAACTTCAAGAGGCTTGGTTAGCTGAAGGCAAGTTTCTTGGATGTCCTATTTTCCATATGAAACATTTTACTGTGCTTTTTAATAAAACTTAAAGGTCTAAAATAAAAATCTCTTTTCCAGCACAAGTTCCTGATGATGAACAGTTTGTCCCAGATTTTCAGTCTGATAACTGTAAGTACCTTTCTGGTGGTGGCACATTTGTTCTTGAAGTTTTTGGTCTTGAACACCATGTCTAGAATACTTTTTACAGCTATAGCCAGCAGATTTGGACAGTGGTATGCATTTAGTTTCTTTTAATAATTTGGAGTTAACCCTGAAAACTTTTGTTTTATTCCTTATTAAAATTATTTCTAAAGTACTTCTACTGTATTGCAGGTAAGATTTACTGAGTATAATTTCATCTTAAATTTCTTTTTGCCTTAAGAGTATTGCAGGGCTTCAAGCTCAAAATTATAAATTAACTGACAAAATATAAAAGATGTTGGACCAAACATCTATTAATCAGACATTACTTTATAGTTTTTTTTGTTTGTTTTATAAATTAAGTCCTTGATGTGAATCATGAAACTGACATTTTTCTTTCTTTTAAAGGTGCAGAAAATAGTTTATGGAAAATTCCAGTTTATATTGGTTTCACCCAGCATGTTGTCAGTTTTTCTCTAAACTGACAAGAGGTGGTCACAGAGCTACTGGATTTACTCTTATTTTTTATGTAGTTGCTATGGCTTTTCTGTTCAAAGAACAGTAAAACTTTTTCTTAAACTGGTAATTAAGTGCTCATTACTTGAGATAATAAAATGCAGTGGGAACCTCAAAAGGTGGCTCTGAATACTGGCAGGGGCATGGTTAGCTGATCTTTTGGGGCTGTCCTCAACAGGTCTGGGAGCTTTTATGATGGGGGGCAGAGCTATCAAGGACAAAGCTGGCTGATGAAATTTGAGCAGCACAGTGCTGCTCTAGAGAGCATTAGTCACTGGCGAATGAGCAGGTTTAAGAGAGGCCTGGAGAATATGCTGCCTCTTGAGAGTTGCATCATAGAGAAATTCATGTCTCTTAGTCATAGTTTATAATAGCAAGCACCTGAGCCACACAACGATTCGATTTCTCATTTTGTACCAACAAATTCTTCCCAGCTTTGTTTTATTTCTGGGGGGGGTATGTGTATGCACGTGTGTGTGTGTGTGTGTGTGTGTAAAAATGCCACTGGAGAGAGGGTATTTTTGGGTATAAGTAAAAGGGTGGTGTTCTAATTCTACTAAATGAAAGAACAGAGGTACCAGCTAAACATTATTTAATGATAGGCCTCATGTCCAAGGCACAATGCCATGATACTTTAAAAGAGAATAAATTGTAACCCACATTTGCATGGTTACCTTGGCTTTGTTACAGCTTGCTGTGAGTGTTTTCTATAGGAAAGTAAATGCATGTTAATTATTGCCCTTTGATTGTTTTCAAGTGATTGGGAAGCTTGCCACTGAAAGCCTAAATAAAGATAACCCAAAGTACCAGGGTGTGTGTGTGTGTTTGTGTGTGTGTGTTTGCAAGATGAAAGACAGGGTTTGTAATCCAACTTTGTTCTGTGTTGACAGTTTGGCCGAGCCTTTCCAGTTCTTGCTCAGAGCAGCATAAACTGCAGTCTGTTTGGGAGGTGGCTTTCTTGGCAGAGGTTCTTTGAAATGCTTTTATGACACTTTTGTTTGTTTCTCCGTAACCCAAAAGAGTTAAAAGGGAGATGAGATGGCTGCATTCAAATTGATTGCATGTGCTGAAGCAAGGGTATGTTCTTTGTCAGCAAACAGGATTTATAGTTGGAGATATATTTATCTGTGGGAATAGGCTAAAGTGAAGAAATCAATAAATGTGTTTTGGCTCCTTAAAAATAATTTCTGCTTAGCAAATAGAATGTGCTAGGTTCTTTAATTAAAATACCATACCTTAAATAAAGGTGCTTTGGGAGATGTTTCTGCTTACCAAGTATAATGTTTTTTACTTTGGTTGCTTTTTGCTTTCACTTCTTAAAGTTGAGCTTTTCTATCTTTTAAGGATAAAACGGATGGTTGAGTAGCCTAGAAAAGTCTTTTAATAATTCTTTCCCTCTCTCTGACTCTTTATTTCTTGAGGTGGATCTTGGAGGATAGATTCAAATAGATTGACTTGCCTGAGAGGTTAGGAGAGAACACAAACGTGGAGTGGTGCTTCCGTGAGCCATTCATTCTTGCTTGTTACGTTCGAATGTAGTTCAGACCTCACAGACACATGGGAGGAGCTGGCGCAGCCCATAAGTGGGCTGCATGCTCTTCTCTCTGAGCAGTTTCCCCTGCTTGGTGTTGTGGACCAGTTCCATTCCAGACGTTTTCTGGAAGAACCCATGATTTTTCCAGAGGAGGGAAAGAAACTCATTCAAATTTAATGAAACCTTTTGAGTTGGTTTGATTCACTCAATCAGCGAATTACAGGGTGTCCCAAAAGTTGCCATACCTAGGGGAAATGGGAAATTGTGGCTAAATGTACCTTTATTTACAAAATACCCATTATGAAATTTTATAGAATTTTTCCTTTGTATGGAGACTTTTGGGACACCCTGTATAAACCAAACTTACATTTGTCAGGGGAAAGCAAACCTTTTTCTTACAGTTTCAGAAACATTTGTAGCAAATGTTCTTACCAGTGGCCACTGGTAATAGACTTTACTGTTAACAGTGATTTGGTTAATTTTCCATTTTGTGTGTCTATATGAAAGAAGGAGAAATAGTAATGTGGGTAATCATTTTTATTTTGGAATATCAGTTTTAAAGATTATGGCTTTTTTTTCCCTAAGCACTATAAGCTCAACTTCTAAAGAGATTATATTTTGTTAAGCTTTTCAGATTTGGGTTCCCTGCCCGTAGGCATCCATCCTTAAGTGAACAGGTGAAACCATTGTTTTTGTAAGTCTTATAGAAATGCCCAGCTTCCTTCTAGCTGTACAAATTTCACCTTTACCTCACAAATATAGACATTAGTAAAGCATTCCCCACCTAGAAGCTCTTAAAAGTCAAGTTCAAGGGAAGAGAAACCTATACACCATAGGGGTTCTGCCAGTGTCCCCCCATTGTCCCTTGGTCCTGAGAAGTCACCTTGAAGATCCCAGATTAAGCTGGAAGTCCCTTGCGGAGACAGTCTTGCCCAACCCTCTTGTTTTACAGAGGCAAAAATATAAGTAAGATCCAGATAGCTGGAGAGAGTGATCAGTGGTTTGGGGACAAATAGGAAAGATTAGATGAAGTGAGAAAAAGAATTTATAAAATAATATCCTTAAAGAAGCTCTCACAAAGCTGCAGAGCCAGGGAATATAGGCATATTGAGGTGTATTCAAGGCTCTCCATTGTTTCACATACCTAGAGATGGCTCTCAGGAAAGCCTCAGGGAAACTGCCGAATGTCCAGCCCAACGCCTGAGTTCTCTTCCTTCTGTGATCCTGAGAAAGTGCTTAAATATCTTGGTGCTTTGAGTTTTTCCATCTAGAATTTGGAACAGAGAAATTATAAAACAAAAAAATCATAAAAACTGACACATTTTCTAGAAGACACATTAATATGTATACATATAAAACTGTGTGTACATACATCCTATATATTTATAAATAAGTGTGTGTGTGTATATATTAAAAAGTGTGTGTAGCTAAATATATACATTAACAAATAGAACTACTAAACGAGGCAATCTGGGTCAGTACATAGATGTGTATACTTTTATGTATTTATTTATTTGTTTTTGAGATAGGGTCTCACTTTGTCACCCAAACTGGAGTGCAGTGGCATGATCATAGCTCACTGCAGTCTTGAACTTTCTGGGCTCAAGTGATCCTCCTGCCTCAGCCTCCTGAGTAGCTGGGACTACAGGCACGTGCCACCACGCCCAGCTAATTTTTCTATTTTTTGTAGAGACGGAGTCTCACTCTTGCTCAGGCTAGTCTCGAACTTCTGGCTTCAAGTGATACTTCTGCTTTGGCCTTCCAAAGTACTAGGATTACAGGTGTGAGGCACCATGCCTGGCCGATGTATATATATCTTTACTGTACATTTTCACAGAATTAACTACAAATTAAAGTTACGGATAAGATTGGAACTCAGAGTGCTTTGATGTGGGTGTCAGGTGATACGTTCCATTCATTTTTCTGATCTGACTGCTTGGGTACTTAAGGGTATGTTACTAGACTTTAGCATATATATAAATAGCAATTTTTTAAAATGCAGATTTAATTCCTAATTTTTTAAATCTCACTCATTTGTTTCAGTTGTGATATGGTGAATATTTACCTGTGAGCATCTTGAATAACAAATATTTCATGCTGAGGAGAGGGCATGATAAATTCTTATTTCAAAGTCATGGCCTCCATGCCAAATACAGAGAATTGTTTTAAAATCCAAATGAGCCCATTTTCCCCATGAAGTGTTCTTTTTAGATTTGTGTTTCAAAAAGAATGGGACAGCTGAAGGAAGTACAAGTCATTTCCCAAGGACTTGCTAATTAACTGATAGAATCAACTTTTCTCAAATACATTGCAATAGATGGCTGGGAAAATAGGATTAACTGTTATGACAGCCCTTGAGCCTAAAACACATTGATCTTAATCCTATTTCACTATGAGATTATTCAACTGGATTTTTTTTTTTTCAATGTGCGAGCTTAATATAGTTGAGGCAGTGCCTTTCTTTTGGAAAGGGTACATTACTTTGGTCCCAGATGTGGTATAGCAAAACTTCACATTTACTTGCTGTGGTCTTGGGCCATTTCTATTTGAAAGGATCATCCTACAGTCTTTTTGTTTTGCAAGGTAAGAAAAAACAGCAGGCACTTTAAAAATCAGAGGCTTGAGGGAGAGAAGGCTCTCAGTTTATACTTTTCAGGAGCTGGTATTTCTGAAGGGAGGGAGGAGTGCTGAAGGAAGCATGAGGAAAACATGAAGGAGGGATTCTTTGAGTCTAGGCTTTACAGTGTTACTTTCAAAATTCTCGTCAGCTAGCCCACTACCTTATGGCTGAGAGGGTGCCAAATGATTAGAACTCCTTCCTGTTTTGATAGTCTCTAAATCTTTAGACCCAGGGCTCTTAAGGACCCAAGACCTAAAGTATCCATTTATCGAGAAGAGCCCTATGTTTAACAAAATCTGCTTTCGTCTGACTTTAATTCAGTTAGGCTTATTTATTAAAACAATGGATTTTTCTCTTACTCTTCTATGTCTCTTTGCTCTTAGTCCTCTAATAAAACCCAGTGGGCTTTTCAGTCCTTTGTATTTGGTGAGAAAGACTTGGAATGGGGAATTACATTTGTGTCGGCCGGGCAGATTACTTGTGTGGGTGCCAGAAGTAACAAAATGCTGGCATCAATCAAGAAATTACCATTTATGCCGTGCTCTTCAGCATTCTTCAGTTTTACGAGATGAAGACATGGGTAGCACAGTGAAGCCAAAAATCTGTACTATCTGCCATTTCTACCATCTAGTAGTATCATTGTTTTAATTTCAGTCTCAGAAAAAATGTTACTCATGGCGGAGTGCAGTGGGGTGTGTGATTCTCTACCGAGGGACTGTTCTCTCCACACTTTTCTTGGGTTTTAGTTGTGGTAAAGTGCATCCAGCCTCACAGGCTGACAGCCCCCTCTCGGGCATACGGCTGCCCTTGAGGCAGCTTGGGCCCCATCTGTGCCCTGGCACATAGTGCTTCTCCACTTGGAATCCAAGGAGCTCAGAGGCTTGTCATGTTGCAGCTCCCAGCTCCTGGACAAGTGCCAGGCATACTGATGCCATTACCGGATTAGGTTGCTTTTTTAAAAATTCATTCTGTGAACTCATCAAGCTCATTTAACAGAGGCTTTGGTCGTCAGTTTCTATCATTGTCTTATCCCTCTAGGCTCAGCTTAAAGTAGTGGTAAGATACTAGGCCCCTAGTATGTATGTGTGCTCTTGGGGGTGGGGGGTCAGGGCAGAGAGAATGTGTGTGTATAAATTGTAACCATAATGTAAGTACACATTTCAGCCTGGCAGGTAGATGACAATGGACTAGCAACTCGGATGTTAAAGGGAGAAGAGCCCCACATAAAAGGACCCTGCATAGCAAATAAAGGGGTCTCCCCTGTTTAGAAAGAGGAAGCATCTGGGGGGAACTTGTAGCAGAGGGTGCAAGATTCCAGGGAGCAGGATAAGATCTAACTATTAAAAGGCCAGGAGTTCGAGGCCAAACTGCTGAACAGCCATGGCATGGAACAGGGATTCTGTGGTCAGGAAGACTTAAGAGAAATGCTTCCAGTGACACTGAGTTCACTGGAGGGGTGTGTGGGCAGGCAGTGAGAAGAAGTAAACATAAGGCATTTGAAAATAGCCAAATATGAAAAAAAGGAAACAACCCATGAGCTAAAATTTATCTCCTAGATTTGATTTTCATAAAGAAGTATGCTTTTCCTTGAAATAAATGAAGTCTGGTTGTCAGACTGGCTCTGGCAGCTCTTCCTCAGGGCGATAGTTGAAGGTTTGGAAAAAATCTCTAAGAAACCAAACCAGTTTTTAGCCTTGTACTTTGCAGAATCTTGGAATAGATTCACCCCCCCAACCGCAGATCTCCACACACTTCCCTTTTGATGTCTCATGGGCATTCAGGATGGTATTCTAAATCCTTCAGGCTAGATCTGAAGCCAAGGAAAGGAACTGCGAAAGTCAAGTCGTAATAGGTGGCTGGTCCCCTCCTCCTCTGCAGCCAGAAAATCTAGTAGTGTCTCCAGAGTCCTCCTCCCCTGGGGAGGAAGCCTGGTGGCTCCTGACAATGTAGCTACTGGCGAGGAATGGGAAAGAAAGTGGAGAGGCAGGCTTCCAGAGAGAGCTGTGCCCTAATGCATACCAGCTCGCCTGGGGCAGGAGAAATACCACTGAAGTCTGTTTCTCTCAGCTGGTAGCTACAGTCAGATTCTGAACCGGGCTGCACTTGATAGTTTTTCTTTTGCCAGAGGGTACTTAACAACCTCACTTCTAGCAGACTTACTTGTCTTTGCAGATTTCAGCAAAGGTCTTGGTCATTTGGATCCTAGGGAGGGTGCACAGTGGGCAGGCGCCCCCTCAGTGTCTGAATTTCTTACATAAACAGTACACTGGGCGAGCAAGCGTCCCTGCGGCGACAGCTGGGCGCTGGGCTCTATTAGGTCTGCCCCAGTTAGCTGAGCTGCAGATTCCCTCTCTTGCCTGCATGGAGCATTCCAAATTGGTTGTGAATGGAGGGCGGGGCTCCCTTGCAGACTTTTTCAATGAATAACCAGACCCCATTGTGCAGCCTGTGGAAAAACAACCAACTCAAACAACACTGGGACTGTTAGAAATATGCTTGTGATTGGCAGCTTGGAGAGCCTCCAAAATTAGTTTCCTTTGGCTTCCCTGCTGCTCCCTGTTCTCCAAGCCTGGGCTTAATGGGGTTTGAGTTTTCTTTTAAGTGCTGACTTTAACCCTCAAACTGCCAGGCTCGTGGCCTGGGATTATGGGGAAGGGCTGCTACTGACCAACAAAGCCCAGTGAAGCCCGCTCCCCTTTTTTTGTATCCCATTTTAGACTGTAGCTGTCTAAAGGGAGTGATAATAGAGGAGAGGGTGGTTTACCTTCCCTTTGAGAGGAAGGTGTTGAGACTTGATCTGAGGATATTACCCTTTTATCTCCTTCCCATGGGGTTGTGGCTTTAGCTCCGCATTGAAGATTCCTGCCTGCTTTTCTACTCTGACCTCCACTCTTTACTCCAGGCCTGAAGAACACAGGTGTTTGCATGCCACAATGCACATATTTCTCCCTGAGGCTGACATTTTAATGTGGGGGAGACAAAGATGTAATTTCTCTACTCCTTGGCCTTCTCTCGTGTTTAATTTCCCACTGTGGTCAGATAAGTGTCATTTTAAAATGGCATTTCCCAGGCTGATTGTGGTGACTCACACCTGTAATCCTAGCACTTTGGGAGGTAGAGGTGGGAGGAGGTGGGAGAATTGAGGTGCAAGGATCCCTTGAGGCCAAGAGTTCAAGACCAGCCTGGGCAACATAGGGAGACCTTGTCTCTACAAAAGAAAAAAAAATTCACAAATTTGCTGGGCTTGGTGGCTTGTGCCTGTAGTCCCAGCTACTCAGGAGGCTGAGGCAGGAAGATCACTTGAACCCAGGAATTTGAGGTTGCAGTGAGCTATGATGATGCCAGTGCACTCTGGCCCGGGCAACAGAAAGAGACCCTGTCACAAAAAATAAATAAATAAATAAATAAATAGTACCTTCCCGAACTCTGGTACTCAGCTATGAGAGAACCTCACTGTGGCTGCAACCCTTCTACTGGGCACTAATCAAATGCTTTGCCTCCCAAAATGAGCGTAGCAGAAGTACCAGAAAAAACCTATCCTCTGAGCAACTCCCAAACCACAGTGACCTCCTCACACCGAAATGAGGCCAGGTTCTAGGGGTACACATGCCTCGTACAGTGTCACCCTTACACATCCTCCAGCGTGTTAGCTAACAGCTCAGATACACACCCCCAGAGGGCTGTGTGGGTTAGCCCAGGGATGATAAGTATAAAAAGGACAGTCAGTTAAAAAGCAAAACAAAACTTAATGGTAATGATCTAGTGCAATTTCCTCAGGATTTTAGAGAGCTTTTCTTAATTCCTACTCTTCATCCTCAGACCATAATAAGGCCGTTAGCACGCTTGTGTTTTGCCGTAAGGGTTTTTTTTCCAGAAATATTCCCCTTGCTGTAAATTGGTCTTACAAGCACGTCTTCCTTTCCCTATTAAAAAAGGTCTTACAAGCACGTCTTCCTTTCCCTATTAAAAAAAGAACAGGCCTGGGCAGATTGTCCTTTTGTGAGAGAGTTTGAAACCTCTCAGGAGGTAACCCTAGATATCAGCTGTGTAGGAGGATGCTGATATGTGTGCTTCTCCAGAGGGGCTGAGGAGGACTTAGCTTACATAAACACTTTTCAGCTGAGTGCCTGGAAATGCTTTGTAATTGCCTGAAAGAGCACTTAATGAGGGTCTTTTATACTTTTCCCATAGAAAAGGTAGAATAGAAGAGGGGGATGTCTCTTCCCCATGGTCACCCAAAGAAAAGACCAGATCTGGAGTCTACCCCAAATTCCTAATCTGAATTTTAATGGAAAATAATTGAAGGGGGTTTACTTCACTGTGCTGAGGGATATCTTGAGTTAGAAAATTTCTGCTTTTCCTCAACTCCCTTTTCATTCCTTTCCTTCCCCACCAGCCATGGAATTTTATTTCTTGAGGAATAAGGAGAAAACAGCATAGAGTTTTGATGTATTCCATATTTCAATGAATATTAAACTTAGTCCCTGCTTCCCAATTTCCATTCCTGTTGGAGCAGGAAACAAACCGTGTTTCTTAGGCTCTAAGTGTCTCCAAAAGCAGAGGAGCCCTGCCATGTTTCTTTATACCCGCCTCAGCGCAGTGCCTGCCCTGCACATAGTCGATACTGGTGAGTGCAGGTTATGTGCCACCACATTTCTCTCTGGTTCCCTTTCTGCTCCAGCTTTCTACAGCCCCAACACCAGCCTCCAGCTGGAAGGGAAGTAACTCTATAAAGGGTCTCAAAACCTGAGTTCTGAGAGTCCTTGGGATGACCTTAGAGATAAATAGAAAAAAAAAAACTAGTTAGGGCTATTTCTCATTTTCTGTTTCCTCTTTTAAACACACACACTAGCCAAGTGTTGCTAGGCTGCATTTAGACTTTGAGCAGCTAATGCTATGTTTCCCAGCAAGACTGCGTGTGCGAGAGAGCAAGTTACAGTTTAGCACCCTTGACACACTTGCTGAATTTCTGCTCTTAGGAGAAGGGACTATAGATAGGAGGGAATGGTTCTTGGGGGAGAAGCCCATTTCCCCAGGGTTTGGAGTTTTTCCTGTCAGATTTTCAGGATGAATTTTAAATTTGAAATTGAAGATAAGATTTTCCACAGTGCTTAAATCCTATTTCAAGTACTGTTAACATTTTACTTTAGTAGTGCCAGTTTAGATGAGAATTATATAAGTTGGGAGTAAATTATAGAAGGAATGTTAAAGCTAAGGTTTAGTTTTGCATTTTTTTTTCTTTTCAGGAAAAACTCCTGTTCCCCCTTAGCCTGACTGTTGCACTGTGAGCAGTCCTTCATGGTAGAATCCATGTGGCTGATGTAAGGCCACAGTAGAGGAAGCCACCCAGTCATGTCTGACAACCCTGGACTTGGGAGAACAGGGCTCTCTTGAGACCTCTTTCTCAATCTTGAAAATAAAACAAATAGTTGTCTATCATATTTGTACAGGTTGAATATTAAAATTCTTTGAACAGCTGCCCCATGAAAGTAGTAAAGCATTGGTTCAAATAATGCTCAGATCCTCCTTTTGGTGTAATCAGTCCAATCAGTCACATTTTTATCTTGCTGGCCTCTTAAGCATGAAAGCAACCAAACACCCTGGTGGGAGCCAGCCCTGTGGCTGTACGTCTAAAGATCCCCAGGCCATGGTAGCCAAAAGGGAGCAGTGCATTAGAAACCAGCGAAACCTCTTCTTTTTATGTTGGCTCTTCTCATAGTCAACTCTGTATACTCACACAAGCCTTTTATTTGACCGTTAAGTGCTTTGGTTTCTCCATAGCCTGTAAGTTCTGAGATGTGACACACTTACGCAATTAGAAATATTCATTCTGTGCAAAGTATTTTTTATGGGAGAGCCCCGTATCTATTAATATGTGTGCCCTACCTCAATCGAAGTTGGTCCAGTTCTTTTCTGAGTTCACTTCCCTACATTTAATTTCTAACTCTTATATTCAAGGCCTCTGGATTTCCATTTTCAGAATTCTAAAGCAACAATCCTAAATTGTTAGAATAAATGAGTCCTTTGAAAAAAAGGAACTGTACAAGTCCAAGCTGTTTCAAGAAAAATGCTAAAGTATAGAAAGAATATGAACTTAAAGGAAGTAAATCTGAAGCTCGTTCATCTGGGTCAAAAAAAAAAATCTCCCTACTACTATTGGCATTCAGTTTTCTTCCTTATTTGATAACAGAGGTTTTCTATTTGGAAATGACTATTTGAAAGAGGCAGTTTTGTCCCAAGTATGAGATGCGGCTATTCAGTGATATATACAGTCGTTCTTACCCACAGGTCACCATCTATGAGTCACAACACTCCTGATTTAGTACATATGCCCAAAGTGGGCTCCTCTTACTTAAATGACCACTTCTTTTGGGAGGAGGAGAGAAGGAGCATTAATACAAAGAATCTCTTCCCTTCTGTTTTAGCCAGACTTAGAATAGAAACCTTTTGAAATCACCTGTGCCATTATTGTTAGTACTGAGAGAGGTGAAGAAAGGACAAGGCCAGTATTGCAAAATCCATTAGCAACCAGACCTCTTAGTTGATGACCAAGGACATGATCTGCCAGCTTCTCTACCCTGGCAAACTGGCTGCTGCTCCATAGTCACCCCTGATGACTCTTTTGCTCTGAAGGCCTAAAACAGGCCAGTCTGTGCCTCCCTGTGTACAGGCCCATTGCCCTGAGCTCTTCCTGGGCCCTCTCAACCTTTGGAGGGTGGGAGCAGCTTTCAGCCTCATGCAACGCAAGAGGTAGACAGCTTTGAGGACCACTTTTGCTTCTCCTAGCCCAAGCTATCCCCACCGTCTGTCCCCCTGTCTGTCCTTTGGGACCTGGGTGTCATCCTTGACCTGGATCACATTTCTTCTTTCTGGAGGAAGAGTTAAGAGGAAGGGGATGCCTTGAGTTCCCCCTGGAGTTTGGGGTGCCCCCCCGCACTTCAGCTGGTCAGCCTGAGTGGTACTATCCCACCTGTTAGGTTATAATTATATGTTCTACAGTGACCTCCCAAGCTGATTTTCAGGGGCAAAATTTAGTTTTCCATCTTCTCACCAATAGTAGTTCAGTTGGTGATTTGATTGTGAGATACCATGTGCTAGTTCTGCTGGCCAGCTGCTACCATTGCTGGAAGAGGCCGTGGGGGGAGGGGAGGGAGGAAATTTTTTGCTGAATATTGCAATCATTGAGCTGGGCCTAGCAGAAACAAACCTTTAAACCACCTCCCCTCCCCCCATGTTATATGAAGTCACTAAATAATATAAACCTTATAGTTCATATAATATGATTCAAACAGTGTAAGAATGCTCCCAACCTAAGCCCTTTCCTGTAAAGTATAACCCCCTTGTCAGGTCAATCCCCCTTCCCACAAAGAAATTAAAATCCTTTTGTAAGTATAAAACCACCATTTTCATCTTTTCCTGCTTTTACCCTAGCCAGAAGGGCTTTGTTCTGTGGTCTAACAGAAGCTACAACCTGGGGGCCCCCTAAGGAGGAATTGCTGATATGCTTTGGCACCTTCAGAGCTGGATGTCTCCATTGTTCAATCTATCTTGTATCTCACAGAGCCACATTCCAGGGAGCAGTAAGAGCATAAAATACCCTAACACCGGCCCTATACAAACACCTCGTTCTCCAGAACCTAGTGAACTCTTCAGGCTCTTGTCGTCAAGCATCAATTCTATATACAGCCAGCATTTCCCCAGAGAAAGCAACATCCTACCAGCCCAATACATGATGTGTATCACAACCTAAACCCATGTCAGCTCGAGTCCATAGCAGAGATTTAGGGTTATCTGAGGTAAACAGAAAATACAAGAGAGGCTTCAGAGCATGGGCTCGTGGTTTTAACTTCTTCACGCTATCAGTTCTCTTGTCTAATTTAAAACCCAGATGGGGGAAATTCTATCAATAACTCTTAATTCCTGTATTCTGAGAGAAATCCCAGTACCTTTGCAGGTGTCCCCTTAGAGATGTTTCAGATACCATTCTCTACTAATGCTATTTATACATTTTCAAAGTTGGTCTAGTTCTTTTCTAAGCTCCTTTTCCTCCCTTTAATTTCTGACTCTTATATTCAAGGACTCTGGGTTTCCATTTTCAGAGTTCTAAAGTAATCTTCCAATGTCCCTGATAATTGTGTGTTTCTCCCTCCCCATTTATGATTTGAGAGTTGGCTCTCTGGAGACACCAACTCTTTTGAGCAAGGTGCCTCACATTTTTTAATAGGAACTCACACAAAATTCCTCAGCTTGCATTTCAAAAATCCTCCCCAAAAAGGTCCTGGCTCTTGAATTTCCAAATACTTGATATAACCTCATCTACTCTTGTGGGCAAGAAACGTGTCTCCTTCCCTCACTTCTTTTCCCGCCGTGGCAAGACCTGCCTCTAATTTCGTTGGTTATTATTTCACTCTGATATCCCCCAGCCATTTTCATGCAAGGTCATCAAAACTTCAAAAACTTGAATCTTGATCTTAGGTTGGTCCTGTTCTTATACCAATGTAACCCTAACCCTATTTGTTGGATCTGTCCGTGTCATAAGTTCAACGCCTTTTTTCTTGAGCTAATCATATTATCCCCAAGTTTCTAGGTCTAAATCATGAACAGTAGGATGGTTTTTTTGTCCACAAACCAATTCCTGAAGCCTCTCTTCTGCTGACTGTAGTTTTTTCCCCACTGCAGAGGAGAAATCTGATCCCTGGAGCCAAATGTTCCAGGAACTGGCTTTACCAGTTCCTAATTTGGCTCTTGTGTTATTTATTGTACAGAAGATGATAACTGGCCACATAGAGGAGCTTCTATTCTACAGTTATTCATTGGTGAATTCTGCTACCTCATGGTTAATCCTATACCCTGAAGCCATGAGCTAGACCACCAGGTGACAGTCAGTCCTGTAGTCCTCACTGAGAAACAGGACAAATAGAAAAAAATGGCTTGAAGTCATCAATACCATAACCCCCTGCCACTACCATGATTAATCACCAATCTAAAATCCTGAATACTGCGGCTGTGCTAATCCTGAAGTGATCTTTCCCTATACCTACTAATGGCAAATCCTATCCCAGAGCACAAGCTTTGCTTTCTTCATGTAGGACTTTGCCCAGGACAAATGCAGCTGTTCTTGCAGTTTGAGATGATAGAATGAGCCTGTACTGAAAGCTCAGCCCCTGTATGTGGTATGCCCACCAGGTGTTGGCTGCACCAGGTGTTTTGTCATGTCTCCCATGAGTTGTGTGGAGGGCCTTGGTTCCACATCAGGGTCCTACTGCCATCCTTGGTTCCTAAGACATAAATGTACAAGAGATTGTCCCAGCCAATATACTTTGTTTAACACCATTTAGGTATTCAACTCCACATTCCTTTCTGACCTCCTAGCCTGGTAAGCTAAGTTGAGCCAGTTGGAAGCCCCAGAAACTCTTGTGCCATTTCCCCCTAAGGCTCAGAGCAGCAAAAGCCTAGGCCACCCATTTCCAGGTGCTTCTCCTAGCCTTGGTCCCAGCCCTGCTCAGCCTTGTATGGGTAAAAGGGGCCAAACCAGCTGCTTAGGAGGGAAGAAAATGATGGAGAACCTCAGGAAAGAGAACTTTAATTCTGCCAACCCTCCAAGGTTGGTGATGGCTGCATTGTGCTCTCTTGAGGACTCTAGGGATGAAATCCAATGAATTGTCCAGCTATTCTCCTGTCGTGCATATATAGTCACAAGGAGTGGAAGTTCTCCATTTTTTCTCAAGAATGCTTTGTGGTCTTGAGTTGGGCATATATTTTGGTTCTTGTTGTATGTGCATTACTATGTATATGGCATTATAGGTAGGTGCTGTTTTTGCTAATCATTTTGTACTTGTGTAGTTGCTGTCTTCTTACCCCGGCTGTGGATGTGTTGGCAGCGGGCAGTCATCACAGTGATAGCAGTGGCAGTTTTCATTTTGCCCTCTTTAGGGTGTTCCCTCGTCCTTTCTAAGTGGGCCAAGGCCAATAAAATATTTAAGAACCACTGGCTTAGACATTAAGTATGACCAAAATTTATGCTTGTGTTATTTTAGATTCCCAGGGTTATATTATCCTTCCAATTTGATAATAGGCCAAGGGTGGCTTTGTTCATGTGTGAATGCCTGGTTTTGAAGTTCTTAGCATTTCTACTTTTGACACGTTAGTTAACCATAAGATTAAGGATTTTTTTTTTCCTCCAGATATCGCAGGGATACAATATCGGTTTTATTGATTTATTTTTAAAACATTGCTATATTTGCTTCTTCTCTCTCTGCATATATATATACTTTTTTCTTTCTGAACCATTTGAAAGCAAGTTGCATACATTATATTTCACCCCCAAATACTTTGGTGTACATTTCCAGAGATTAAGGTTATCCTCCTACATAGCCTAAGAAACTTATTTTTTATTCCGTAATATTATTCAGAATTCCCCAATTGTCCCCAAATGTCTTTTATAGCTGATGTTGATACTGTTTTTGATCTAGGATTCAATTAAGAATCAGACATTGCATTTATTTTTTTCCTCACTTACCTTCTTTAATTGACAACAGTCTCCCTACCTTTTTTTATTTTCCCTGTAACATTGACTTTTTTGAAGAGTCCCAGCCAGTTGTTTTGTAGTTGTTGACTTTTTTGGGGGACATTTTTAAAGCATATATAGAAAAGCAAACAGCATCCAGAAGTGCTGACCTTAGGCTTAGAAATCTCCTATAGTGTTGGCTCTCTCACCTCTCACATCCATGTTACTGTGTGGACCTTAAAGCACTGCTGAAAGAACAGCCTGATATAGATGGAGATAACTGGGTCAGAGAGAGTTTGTACATGTTTGAGGAGAGGGCCTTTGTGGGACTCATTAAACATTTTTAGCACAGCTTGCTCAATAGTTGATTTTACTATTTACAGATGTTTTTTCACTATATTAAATTTGAGAATTTATCCTTACAAAGGTTAGCTGTGTTAGACATTAAGGACAACAGCACGTTCTCCCATACCTACTCAATTCTGCTTTTAGAACTTGTGCCCCCTAACTAAATTTGATGACATTGCTAGTTTTTATTTTTGGGAACTGTTGCCAGGCAGGATCAATGTTAATCATTCAAACGAGTTTGAACATGCCTCTTATTTGGTTTGGAAATCCAAAAGTCATCTCCTTTTGCAGATATTCTTTTTTAAGTACCAGAAACTATCCACTTACCTTATCTCCTTGTGAACCTTCTTGGTTCCCGGAACAGAGTGTTATCTACTATCATTGTCACTCACTAGTGCTGCTATAGCAATTCCAAAGAATATTGAGATATTAATAATATATGTTATTGCCAGAAATGAGTTTCTAATCCACTCAGTCCTAAAATAAAGGAATATTTCTGACCCCTTCTGGTAATACGGTAGAACTTTAAAAAAAATAAGCCTTATCCTATCTACATCTTTTTTCCTACTAACTAGCTATTTGAGCTTTGTCTCAAAATTCATCAAAAAAGAGCTAAGAATAGGCATCAGTATGTTGGAAAGTAGACCTTCTGGCTTTGTTTTGCTTTTCAAACCACAGAACACAGGGTACACTCCCTCTGGTGACTTAAAGTCCTCTGGTCTTTGCCAGTGGAGTACTCAGACGAGCTAAGGGTAAGTCAAGGGACAAGAGGCCATACCTGCTCTTTCCTGGCGAGTTCTTCATTTCTGTTTTGCCAGTGTTGTTTTTCTATTTTTTCTATTTTTTTTGGATGGGGTCTCGCCTTGTTGCCCGGGCTAGTCTCAATCTCCTGAGCTCAAGGGATCCCCCTGCCTCAGCCTCCCAAGTAGCTGGGACTACAGACACATGCCACCATGCCCAGCTCAGTGCCATTTTTATATTATATGTCCCTCTGCTTGACAGTCTTTTCCTCTGCCTTCTTTCCTCATGTTCTGCTCACTGCCACAACCAAAAAATAGTACAGGCAGATTCCCAGGCTTCTTTCCTCCCCCCATCCCCCGCCCATTCTTGAACTAAACAGGACATAATTCTTCCTCTAGAGGGAAATGAAGTGGGATGGTAGTGGTCTAAGAGAGGAGCAGTGACCCATAGGTAGTGGCCAAGAGAAAGTAGTAAGCTTAGGAATAGACCTTTACTTTACGATTATGGCTCTGGAATCCTGAGAAGTATCTGGCCATGACTGTGTGCATTCCACATCACGTTTGTTCAGAATTGCTATGGGAGGCTCTGGAGACATAGGCTGGTCACCTGAGATGTAACCTCCTGGACATGCCATTCAGAAGCAGGTGTCAGTGCCCGGGTCAACTTCCATCGTGAGACACAACTTTCCATGTAAAGTAAGAGGATCGTGGCTGCTGAGTGTGACCAAATAAGGTCCTCCCCCGAGGTCAGGCCTGCACAGCTGATTTGGGAAAGATGAGTCTGCCCCAGATGAAGGTAATGAAACTGAAGAAGGGGAAGGGAAAACCCCAAAACAAAACCTGAAGGATGGCAACTGGTGCAGGGCAGGCAAGACCTGCGTGTGAAGCACGGGAAATAAGGATGGGTTTAGTCCTTCTCCCCGCTCAGACATGGTATAGCTGATTGGCAGTTTCTTTAACACTCAGCAGCTACATGAATGTTTTATGTATTCACAACAAAATCTGTGGCAAATTGAAACTCTGATGATTGTGAAACACCAGAGGGAAGCCTTATTAGACAAGGTGGTTTCTGTCTTTCTAAAAAAAATCCTTCTGAATGGAACTGTCATGCATCATAATATTCAACAAAAGCAAGGGTTTCCTTTGTTTTGATCCTTGGGGCTGTAATAGTGAAGTTTGCTGTTAGCACTGGCATGGGGTCACTGCCTTGGACAGAGTCCACAAGCCTGAACTTGTGGGCAGGAAACAGATTTTGTCAGTGGAGGGAATTATTATTAATGTTTATCTTGAATGGGCCAGTTGATCTCTTTTTCCTATTTTAAAGCATTGGGTTATTTCTTTGAAAGACTGTTTCTATACCATCATAGGAGAAAGATTTTCTGAAATTTGAGGAATTGTAGTATTAACTGTGTGGTGCTATTTAACCAGGACAGAGCTCCTTTTTTTAAAGGTAGAAACTATTTAAAGTAACATAGAAATCATAACGGTATAGCTGCTTGATGAATTTTCACAAGCAGTGTAAGCATTTAGATCACAAAATATTAATAACTTGTCAGAATACAAGAAGACTCTTTATGATGCCCCCTTTATAGGGACTATCACCTCCAGGGTCATCTCCACCCTGACTTTAAACACCATAGATGAGCTTTGTCTCTTTTTGAACTTTATATAAATGGATTCATACAGGATGTACCCTTTTGTGTCTGGCTTCTTTTTGCTCAGCATATTTGTGAGATTTATCCATGTTGTAAAGCATGATTGTAATTTCTTCATTCTCACTTCTGTGTAGTGCTAAGATTTTGGTTGGGGTTACATTGAGCCTATAGATAAATTTGGGAAGAATTGATATCTTTATAATGTCAAGCTTTCCAATCCATGAACATGATATATCCTTCCATTTATTGAGAATTCTTTAATTTTCCTTAGTGTTTTATAGTTTTCGGTGTAGGCATCTTACATGTCTTTTATGAGACATTTTCCTAGGTATTTGGTGGTTTTGTTGCTATTGTAAATGTATTTTTAAATTTCACATTGTTTTAGTGTATATAGAAATAGTTTTGTTTTTACGTATTGACCTTGTATCCAGTGACCTTGCTAAATTAGCCTACTGATCCTTATCCTTTGTACATACTTTTCTATTTTCTATGTATCCAATCAGACCATCTGTTGATAATGAATTAATAATGACAGATTTCTTCCTTTCTAATCCTTTTGCCTAATATTTTGTGTATTTATTTTTCTTGCCTTATTGCATTGGCTAGGACTAGGCCTGATTTTTGATCCTTGCGTCAGGTAGAAAAATCTTTTAAGGAGTTCCTTCCTTTTTATTTAGTGTTTGTTTGCTAAGATTCCTTCTGGGAGGCAATATAATGAAATGACTAAGAACTGCTTAGGTAGGAATCCTAGCTGTGGTACCATGGCAAGTTACTTTAAGCCTTGTTTTCCTGTTTGTAAAATGGAGAAAATGGAAGTAGCTTTCTCACTGAGTTGGGAAGATTGAATGAAATAAGGTATGTAAGAGCAACTTGGCACAAAGCAAATGGTAAGGGGTCTGTCTGGCTGCCTCTTTCCTGGTTTGTCTTCCTTGTTCTTTTCCAGAGGTATTAGTTCTTCTCATCCATCTTCCTTTGTTCTGGAGCACTTTCTCTCAACCAGGTGTGATGTGATATTTTTGTTGTTTTAGCTGAAAAAAAGGTTTATGCCTTCTATTTTTAATGTACAAAGTAAGTGAGTGGAATATCTCCCATTTCTGACAGTGTGGTAGAAGACTGCTAAAATGGCAGTGGGAAGCCCCTGCCTCTTCTTCCCTCTAATAGCAGCAGCCCTAAGACCTTGAGCCATACCTTTAACTCCTTTGGACCTCAAGATCCTTATCTATAAATGTAAGGGCTTGAATTAAGTGTACTGAGGCCCTAGTCTGTCTCTAATTACATCTTTAAGAAGATGCTAAAAGTCAGATCCCTCACTAAATTATGCGTGCCAGAAGGAAAGTACCATGTCTGTTTTGCTTACCATCACATCCCAGCACCTCCAGAGTGCCTGGCCTATAGAAGATATTCAATGAATGAATGATCTTCATGACAAAGAAGGTGGTCCATATTCAGCAGGACTTATTGTCAGGGCACCATTGACTTTGTGGGCCCATCATCTATAACTCTGAGCTTAAACTCAAAGTTTCTAATTATAGAAGATGTGTATAAGCTCAAATAGTCAAATTTTTTCGCATTTCTTTTCAAACTTCCTTAAGAATTCATGATCCCTTTTCAATTCCAGTTTGTTGCCATCCTTTATAGTCCCAGGTCTCTGTCATCATTTAGTAAGTCAGCTGTGCAAAGGTAAATACTCTATTTTTGAAAGCACAGGGTATAATTACACAACATCATAGCACCATCTGCAAGGTGCTGTGCCATTTTCTTTATTTCTCAAGGCAACATCGCATACCTCATTTTACAAGTGAGGAAACAGACGGAAAGCAAGGAGCATTTCTTGGGATTCTGAGTTCCTGCTTTAAATACACTACTATCTCTGACTAAGGCATGCCATAATTAGGCTCCTCCACATATCCTCTAGTCCAGCAGACCTTTGAGGAGCTGAGCCTTTGTCCTCACCACTCACAGGGCCCCTGATGGCTTTCCTGTAGTGCAGATCTATGAAACTTTCCGTTCTCGTTCCTCCCATGTTCCGTTTTCTTCTCTCCTTCAAATGGTCAATTCCTGGGGGAAGAAGTATTTATAACTGACATTGTAGGGTAGATGTGGTCCCCGCCTTCAAGGTTAAGAATGAATGAGTTATGTAGAAATACATATAAGAAATATTTATAGGATTTATATAGAAATATTTCTTGAACTCTTCCTTTGTATAGAGAACATAAGATTCCACATATAAGACAATTTTGAGGTAGAAGATACTATATAATTTAGAACCAAAATGATGTGGTACACACTAAGAGTGCTGTCTAGATTTGAAGAAGTAAAGACACAAGAATTAGCTGGCAGTTTAGGTTCTCTTTTTAAATGGATATATACAGTTTCAGGAACCATTATAAAACTTTTCTTTCTGGGCAACTTTGGTTTACCCTGTGGTATTAGTCATGTCAGCAAAACTGGTAACTTTTCAAGACATTTCTAAAACCTGAAATGAGAACATTGAATAATACTATAATTGTTTACTTTCCAAACTTAGGTAAAGCATTGATTGATTGCAAATAATTATCTTTAGAGAAAGTAAGAAAAGTAGACTTTTCAAGGACATGTAACTTTTGTTTAAATTGGGGCATCATTCACTTTTTTCATTATTTTGCCAAAA